>OZ018416.1:13854166-15304391 GCA_963969595.1 Neckera pumila | reverse complement strand
TTGACATTTTTGAGTTTCACGTTCATTTTAATGTAAGAATGACCATTCATTTGCTTCTGTAATAAACGTTGTGTGAAAGTTAAGCAAATTGTTCATATTGCAATAATGTATTAGGGTTTGAAAACACCATACACTTTGTTCATATAAGGTGAGTGATATGAAGACAATGAATGGATATAGGAATGAAAGTGTTGGTCACCCCTTGGAAATACTAATAGATTAATCCCTAAATGCTCAAGGTCTTTTTTTTGCCAAAAAACATCCAATACTGCCATTTTTATAGTAAAGAGTACAAAAATTGAAAAATATTTTTTTTGCACATCTAACCATAGGATCTTACACCTAACTAGTATGAGAATTTGTTTAAAAAAAATTTAGAATTTTTTACAGCACAGATTGCAAGATATCTACGTTTAAAGTAGAAGAAACAAAATTTTCAGCACATTTTGAGCATGGGACTAGATTTTATGACATTGAACATTTTTAACTTAATTTTGTTGCACTACAGAGTTTTGAGCTTTAAATCTTTATAAATAGAGATTTGAGTTGAAAATCTAAGAAAAGAAAAAGAAAAAACTAAATTTTCATTAATAAAAAAATTGTTAAGTAGAAGTAGGTACGAGATAGAAGGAAAATCTAAAATATTAATATCTTTTATATGGAATTAAAAAGCACTAATCCCAATGGTGAGATTGTTCTAGAAAAATAGCTAAACCTTGTTGAAATTTTTTTTGAAAATTTGTACAAATTGCTTTCAGAAATGAATCCTACAAGTTAATTTTATCAGAAAGATGCTCTAAGTGCCCAAAAAACAAGATTGTCCATAATCTTCTCATAACAAATCCAAATGAAATGAATCAAAGCTTTCTAGATAGACAAAAATATAATCTATAAGAAAAAAAAAAAAAAAAAAAAAAAACTGCAAATTTTTCTTTGTTGCCCCCGTCCCTTGTTTTGAGCTTATTTGGGCATAATTTTTTTTCCCGGGCACCGATTGAAAAATAATTATATTCTTACAAAGCTTAGTAGTTTTTCTATCTTCAAAAAAGTTTTGGGAAATCACGACAAAAATTTGGGCAAGTACCTATGGGCTAAATTCAAAGGGACAATGGGCTTTGTATCAATTTTGCCCTGAGCATGGTATCAATTCATAGCATTTGATTATACTACAACTAAACCTTACATACGTCATTGAACTACGATTTATTTAGACCAAAAGTACTAATATACAATCACATAGTGGACTATAAACTACACTCCAAAGTTTCATTATTTTTAATAAAAAATAAAAAATTTGCACCACAATCTTTTGTAAACTTTATAAAAACTACAAAGTTGTTGTATCTAAATCACTCATAGGTAACTAATTATGTGTGGCTTTAGTACACATCAACATCTTCATAAAGAGTTCCAAAATTAAGTATCATGTAGGCATATAATTACAATTCATAATAACCTTATTTCTTGTGCTTTAAAATAAATTTTTACAACTCTTGTCAAGTGAATATGTTGCATTTGTATTGCCATCACAAGTGCACTGAAGTTGTCTTAGTATCATTATCATATCTAAAATTGGAATTATTGACAAATGTTATAACCCTTGAGAAAATGCAAAGTATTTTTGGATTGTGAGAACTTAAGGAACTCTTGAAATGACATACTTAATGAGGTGGATGCAAGTGTGTCTTCAACCATCTCAACAATAATAACCCTTGGACACCTTTGACAACAAAATAACTCTTGAAAAATCCAAACTTCAATTTGTTGGTCACCTAAAAGAATTTACAACTAAAACTTTTTGTTTATTCACTCACATTTTGGAGAATCATTTTCAAGGATCTTTAAGTTTGACTAAGTTGAAGAAGACTTATGTTAATATAGATATTGGTGCAAAGCATAAACATCATTATATTACAAGTATTGATATAAAATAAAAGATGATCTCAAAAAGTATTTTGGCTTCAAGAAATTCACTGATTTTATTTTTACTTTGAAAGAAAGGTTGTACGAAGAAAATTTGACTACAAAAATGAAAAAACAAATCTAAAAAATCATTATTATAAATCATGGGCGACAAAAAGAAGAATTTTGCGGATGCAGAGTTAGAAAGCGAAATGGGTTTCTTCCAAGAACCCTCAGTGCGCTTGAAAAATGTTGAAGCCGAGGCGGCCAAATTCAAGGAAGAAGGTGATATGGAAAAATCTCTCTTCTTGAGCATGCAAGTAAGCACTACCTTTTAATGCATTTTGTTTTCAATTTTTCTATTATAAATTAGTGAATATACAGAAAGAAGTTTTAGAGTGGGAAAACGATCAAAAAAATGCATTCTACAAAGAATTGGCTATTTAATAGACATTCTCTAGAAGTATCATTTTTTCTTCTTAATCATTGTCCTAATCTAAAGCCTTTAAATCTAACAATAAGTTTTTGTATTTCATAATATCATATATTTAACTTCTTCAATCTCAAAATTTTAAAACTAAATCCCCATAACTATAAATATATAAGATATTATAAATTGAGTTTGAAGAAAATTTTACAAAATTAATAATAATCACTTTATGCATTGAGAGAATTGTATATAGTTGATTAGCAATTTTTTTAGTAGAATTATATTTTTGAAACTAAATTTTATATGTTATATAATTTGAATTTTATTTGTTTTAAAAGATTTTTTTTGAAATACTCTAATGTTTTCAAACTACTCAAATACAACAAATTAGAACTTCAAACATCCCATTTTCCATACTATTTATATGCATTCAAAATCTCTTCAACAAGATGTTAACGTGAATCATTTAAATTCACGTTAACACTAGTAGATAGAGCCTCATTCAAATTTAAATCAACCAAAACCTTCTATAAACGCTTTCTTTACATGTTTGATTTGATTTAAAAGTCCATTTTACCAATTCATATTTGTGTATATAGAAAAAATTTTAAATATAATAAATCTTAATATTTATAATTTATATTATAAAATATTAATTTTAAAATTTGAAAGCTTTAAAGAATGTAAAGCTATACTTCAAAAACTAATTGCACCTTAGAAATGAATTTCTTTACCAAATTTAAATAGTACTACTACGAACCCAGATTAACTGCCTAAATGAGCTTAAGTAATGTTTTTTGTAACAGCAATTAGCACTTGCAAAGCTTTGTTATGAGGATCCATCTATTGTTGACCGTGAAGTTGTACTGGGAAAAGCACACCTCAATTTGAGCAATATCTACCACGACATGGTACACAATGCATGGTGTAATTAAATTTTTTGTTATAATTATATTTCCCTTTTGATTGTTCATGAAGATTACAATAAGTTTTAGAATAAATTCCAACATTTTTATACAATGACTTTGACATTCAAACTAGTTGATGATTTTACTAGGGCCTTGGAGATCAAGCCTTTTTCCATGGACAAAAGGTATATTTATTTTTCAAAAAAATTCAAAATAAAATTTATTCTCCCTATTATTGCAAGTTGATATTATAATATTCTACACTAATGACATTCAAGTTTTATTATGGTTTTCAAACTATATTTTGTTTTCTTAAGCTTTCAAAATCAATAAATGCAAATTAATTGAATTTCCTCCTTGTGAGTGATGATGGATTTTTAAGGGTGAAACATTATTTGATTAAGCATCATTTTGATGCTGATGAAGGCAACAGAGAGGGTGGACCCTTCTAAGACAGGCGCAGGCAAAAATAATGATATGATTGTATCAACCTTAATAGCTGTTGCAAAAGCTATGATTCAACGTAAGTGTATAGATAAAAAATCTAAAAATTTGTGTATTTTATTTTAAACACATAAGAAAAAATCAAATAACCAAATTTTGTGTTTTAGTATATAGAAGATCATATATAGAATTTGAGAATTATTGTATTATTCAAATTGCATTAATCAATGTTTTACATGCCTTTGTAGTTTATGTCTACAGGTTGTGATCCCAAATGCGTAAATTACCTTCAAAGGGCACTTGTAATCAATCATGAACTTCATGGTTTTGATGTATACCTTCCTACTACATTACCTTCTCAATGTTTAGATAGTACTTCAAAAATATGTTTTCCATACTTTGTACATATAATATTTGTTTTTTCAAGCAAAACAATAGTGGGACAAATAGATGTTTGTTCAACAAAAAAATTAACATGAATTGGTTTTTAAAATGACCAATTTGATAGTTTATATAAACATATAATATATAGAATGTATTAAATATAATTTAAAATGTAATATTATAATGTCCTATAAAATATTGTTTGATGATTGAATTTGAAAAAAATTCATGTATTGTTGGTCCAATGTCATGTTGAAGTACAAGATAATAAATATTAAATTTATTTCAAGTAAAACCATTTGAGATCAAAAAAAGTAATAATTATAAAAATTAGATATATAATTTAATTGAAAATAGTATAAATAATTATTATTGAATATCTGTTGCACCCTACTTTATATGAAAAGAATGTGAAATTTATTTGAGGACAATTGCTATCTAGAATAATAATGTTGATTTCAAAGTTAATTGATTGAGTCTTTTTTGGATAAACAGCATGATTCAAATTTTCCCATTCATGAAGGATTTGGAGATTTCTATGTGAATCTTGGAGATAGTCGAGCTTTATATAAAGAAACACAATCATCAAAGTTAAAAGAAACTTCAGTTGATGTCAACGCTAAAAACTATGAGAAAGAACGTGATGACTACCAAAAGGCTATGGATGAATATGCAATAGTAAGCTTAGCAAAATTTGGTATAAGTTCATTTCTATATTTGACATCAAATTTTCACAATGTAAAGATTTTTAGCGGCCTTAGAACCTAATTCAATGATTTTATAGTTTGTATATGGTGTAGGCATATGAAAAGATAGTAGGTAGTGGCAGAGCAGCTAGGGCATTTGAGAGTGGAGGTACAAAAGATGCGAGAATGGGAAATATGTTTAGAAAGGCTGCAAAGGTAGAAAATCTATATATTCACTTTTATTGTATGAAACCCATATTTCTTTTGAAGCAATTTTAGATGACATCCACCTATTTTATTTCAACAACAATGTCAAACGTAGCATCTTGCTATAAAAATAGGTGGATGTCACCTAAAATGGCATGAAAAAGACACGGATTTCTTATAGTGTTTCTTGCAAGTATTGTATACAATTCTAAAGGGTCAGTTTATAAGCCACTCCAATGATGACAAGTCATATTCATGTATCACTTTAAGGATTCAATGAGAAGAAAATGAAGTACTTTCTAATTGAATACTATACATCATTCACTTTGTACAAAAGACATTTTTTAGAATGGACCTTCAAAAATAAATTGTTAAATTACAAAGAAGAAACTAAAGTATATTTTACATTTTATTAGCCTTTTGAATCAAAAGTTTTGTGAAGTAGTGTCGAAGTAAACAAGGAAATGATGAAGAAGCTGCAACAATATATGAGAAGGCTGTTGCATGCCTTGAGTACGCATCGCGACCCAATAAAATAAAACTAGCACAAATGTATTATGAGCTTGGCATCACTTATCACAAGATCAAGGTGACGTTTTAATTCTATCAAATGCAATAGTTGTGATTATTACAATAAAAAATATTTTAATATGATATTATGGTTTAAATTATTTATAATATGTTGCTTGAATTATAGAAATATTCTTATTCAATGGATGCCTGCAAAAAAGCAATTGGATACATTACTGGAGAAACAAAGGACAATGAAAAGAATGGTCAAGAACCACTTTTATTATTGATAAAGAAACAACAAGCAATCACATTTTATGATGGAAATGAAGTTGAGAATGCAAAGACAATGTTTGAGGAATTGATGGCACTTCAAAGAAAAGAATATGGTGGAAGTAGTGTCATTATTGCCGAGGTAAATTTAATTTATTTTAAATACCATGTTACTCTATCTCATCAAGTTAATAGAATTGATTGTAAAGTTCTTCCTAGTTTATACCAAGGGTGTCAGAGGAAGGCTTAACTAATAATAGAACAAAAGAAATAAAACACCAAACTCCATCAAACCCCAGTGTTGGTGCTTCAAGGAGTTTCATCCCATGTTTTTCTCAAACTCCGACTCCTAGTCCTTCATGGCACACACTTTACAATTAACTCCAAAAAATGATAATTATATTTGAAAAATAAATCTAGAGGTGGTATAACAATTTAACAATCAACTTCCTATTTTTATTATATATGTTTGCAGACCCTAAAGTACTTGGGTGATGTACACGTTGCACTTAAAGATAAGCCACAAGCAGCAAAATTCTATAACCGTGCATTACACATCTTAAAGAAACGATTGGGTTCGACAGACCAAACTGTAAAACAACTTGAACAATACATTAAGCAACTCAATCTCAAAGACTAATTTGGAATAATAAAATTGTGGACAACTTGTTCAAGTCTTGCTTAAGAAATTCATTGTATTTGCATAAAATATGAAACAAAAATATTTGCACAATTAAAAATGAAGGATTAAAAGACCATTTTATTGTTGATTCTTGAAGTTTAGACAATGTTCTGGAATTAAATTTTTTTTTTTTTTTTCAAATTTTTTTTTTTCTACATGTCTTGCAAATGGGATTAAGCGCAAAAAGAGGTTAATAAGTGCTTAATATAATCTCATTGTTGAACCTTTACTATCTAAGGATAATTTTTTTGTATTTTTGTAAATTACTCAATGTAAAATTTAAGCCAGTCAAGTCAAATTTTGAATTCTAAATATTCTTAATAAAACTTCAAAATAGATGATCATAGGGTCAACAAGTTTAGAATTAAATCTTGTTTAACTCCTCAAGTCCCATAGTTCCTACAGAACCAAGTTAGGTTGTGATTTTACAAAATATTATTCCTCCAAAATATTACTCCCTCTGTCCCAAAATGATCTTTATGTTGGCCTTAACACCTAAAGAACCAACATGCATTTTTTGGCTACATCAAAATTTTGGGTAGGTACATGTGATTGGAGATTTCCATATTTTTGGCCCAAATTTTAATAGAAGGTGGGGATGAGGAATATCTTTAATAAGCACGACATTTCATGACATTTGGAAATGTGAATCAAAAGTTATGGCCTAATATGTCATTTTTTTTCATAATTGGGCAGTCCGGGTAGATAAGAAAAAATCAATTTTTTCTAAAACAAAAATTTGAAATTGGTTTTCTAAAGTTACATATACATGGAAAGCTCTATATCATTCCATTTTGATCAATGAGTCAAAAGTTACGAAGAGTTTTAGTTGGCAAGCAGTTATGGATTTTCTATTCTAAAATAAACTTTGAAATCCTTTACCTTACTCAATTTTCAATATTTTTTGAAAAAAATAAAATCATAGAATGTAGATTGTTTATTACAACATTGCAACCATTGGGGTTGGCATTAGCCCTTTTTTTTAAACTTTTTGAGATAGTGCCAAGATGGCAATCACTTAAAATTTTGTGAAGCACAATATTTCTACATTCATCCATCTTTTGGATCAAAAATACTTTTCAATCATATTTATGCACGTTTTCATCCAAATTTGGTGACTTCATCCACACTTTTGAGAAGAATGAAAAAAAAGTGGCAAAAAATGATTACTTTTATTTGGCAAAAAGTAGACATTTATTTTGAAATGGTGCAATCTGACCCCACGGTGCCAAAAAAAAAAGGGTTGATTGGCATTTTTCACTTCCATAATTAAATTCTTGACAATTTAGTATTTTGAGTAATTCTCTACTACTATCTAATTACTATTTTTTTCCTATATGTTGTACAATGGGGGGACAAAAGTATTGTCGCCCTCTTCTGTTCCCACACAAACGCCTCCATTTTCAAGCACTATTTTTTACAATTTTTATGTAATTCTTGGATGATTGCATTCCTACTCATTTCCCATTATGCATACCATATTTCAACTTCCAAAAAGCAGAACTCTATTTTGGGTGAATTTTTAAAGTCAATTTTCATGGTTTTACATAATATTTTATTGAAAACAATTCACAATGAACTTCTTAAATTTCATTGTGGAGGTATGTAGGGAATATCTATAGGCACATCTTGTGTTCAACAAGCATCTCCAAATAAAACTCACAGCTCTCCTTATAAAAAATTCAATGTTGAAGTGTCAATGTCTTAATTTTGGAAAATAGATATCTTTTTATTGTAATTAGATTTTGCTATTTAGTCTTCACATTGTAATTGATTTTGTACATTTGAACATGATGGTACCATTGCCTTTCCAAAAATTAATTACAAATAAAAAAATATCTATATTCCAAAATTAAGACATTGTCACCCCAACAGTGAATTTTTTTATAGAGGGAGCTGTGACCTTGTTTTTTTGGAGATGCTTTTTGAAGGCAAGATGTGTGTATAGATATTACATATCTCTGCAATCAAATTTAAAAAGTTCATCACTTTATGATTTCAATAAAATATTATGTAAAACTATGAAAATTGACTTTAAAATTTCACCCAAAATGGAGTTTTGCTTTTTTGAAGTTAAAATTTGGTATGCATGATGGGAAATGAGTAGGAATGGAATCATCCAAGAATTACATAAAAATTGTAAAAAATAGTGCTTGAAAATGGGGGCGTTTGTATGGGAACAAAAGGGGGCAACGATACCTTTGTCCCCCATTGTACAATTCCAAATGAAGTGAAATTTTTCAAGCATGTAGCCTACTTGTCTAGGAAAAAAATCCAAAGAAGCACCATCATTTTGGACATTTTTATCAAAAAGTGAGCTTGTGATGTGTAGTTGCCCAATTTTTCGTAGGGCCAAAAAAATGATTTTAGTGAATTTGAATGCTTATATCTTGCAATCCACGCAATAGAAATTTCTGAATTTTTTACCACGTGTTCTCAAGTCAACATACTACAAGATCCTACGGTTATATGTGTCAAAATAAGTTTTTTTCAAAAATTGGGCACTTGTATTAAAATGACAGTTTTCAAGTGTTTTTGGTGAAAACACAGTCATGGAATTTTAGGGGTTAATTCTTGTCCCAAAATGATCTTCCTGTTGTACTTTGTGACATTGTGAATTGGTCAAATTTAGTTTTTGATTGCTATTTGGGACCATAAAAAAAACCTCCAAATAGCAATTCAACACTGTTCATTCACATTTTTTGCATCTCTTTTAATATTGCTTGATTGAAATAGATGAAGCTCTAAGAGTCAAAACAAAGGCTCACAAATGGTCTTGGACATATACCACATGCCTATAAAATGAAGACCTCACACTCAACAATTAGTTGACAAATGGTGCTCCTTGAAAATGATCCAAAAATTCTACTTTTCAATATTCCAAAACTACACTTTGAAAAGGGCTCCGAAATTCAAAGTTTCTAGAATTCTAGGAGTGCACCAAACTCTACTTATAGCAAAAAAATACGCTTTTTTAATGTTGTTTTTAGCCTTAATCTGGAACATTTTACTTGCCACATTAAACATTGTGGATGTTGGTCAATGGCATCGCTCTTGAGGCCCCATTCTTTCTTTAATGTTTGAACTATTGAATTTCAAGTGGTAAGGCGAGAGTTATGAGGAGTTTTTTTTGTAGACAATGAAGGTAGAAAAAACAAATAAAGTTGTCTTTTATACTCAAATTTGAAAATATTCAACTAAAACTAAAAAATACAAAACCTATTATTTAATAGAACATTTTTACCATTCTTATCACCATTGGAACTAATAATTGCCAATTTTTTGTAAAAATTACTAGTGGTTTTCATTTCTTTCTTTCATCTTTTTTACCTTCCACTTTATTGTTTTGTGAAATATTAAAGATGAATATGAAAATTTTTTTGGTCAATCTTTTTTATATATGTTCTCAATCCATTTTATGACATATTGGCAAAATTGTACAAATTCTTATATAAGCATTTTTTTCTTAAAATGTTGATAGACAAAACTTCACCTTCTATTTGGAAGGGCTAGAAAAACAGAGTAGGCTAGAATCTATATTTGCTTATGAAATTTTTATGAGTGAACCTAACATTATGTAATTATGAATGTACGGTAGAGCCACCCATAACCGACCAAATAAGGAATTCTAACATGATCTGGAGTAGTGAAGGCAAAACAAATATTTTTCAGAGGTACATTGATAGAAATGACAAGGATTGCAAAAAAATTGGTAATTTTATCGCTTGAACTGAAATTACTATGAATTTTGGTAGGCAAAAAGTGCTCTAGATCCATGGCCAACCTCTAGACTCTTCTAATGCCGATCTTTCAATAACGTTTTTCCTAATCATTATTTTCTAACTTCTTTCTCACAACTTGGGACATGTGCCATGTATTTATTAGTTCCAACCTTGAAAAGCAAAAAAAAAACACATTCTAAGCTTGGTAAAAAATACATGCATCTATAGGTCGGGAATGGGTCATTGGTTGGGAATGGGTGGCTACCTTATATGAACAAGATCACTAAAGGATCATATGGTTGAATTTGTTAAACAATAAATATAGATGAAGATTTTAACCTTGCTTTTTATTCAAGTGTTTTGAAGCAGCTTTGGCCTCAAAATACCACAATATTTTAGTGGTCAAACAAGAAAAGATATGAGACAAATTGAAAAGCAAAATTGCCGAAAATTTTAATAAGAATTGTAAAATGTCAATCCCTATAGTGATATTGTTGTTGCAAGTCATCTCAATTAAGTAACCTTTTATTCTTAAAAATTGAAAAAATGTTGAATTAAATAGCATACATTGTATATTATTTTTTGAGCAAAGTACCATAGTTTCCTACAAAACAAGTCCTCATATTTTTTCCATCTTCATCAACATTGAATGAAGCTGAGTTCTTATTTTATACATTTTCTATTATTCAAACCATATTAGTCTTATTGTTAATCAATTATTACTTTGGAAAAGTTGCCCAAAGACTATAATTTTTGCTTAAGATATCACGGTTTCTTACCCTAAGGTTAAATGAAAAATACTTTATATCTTGAGAAAGCTAACAAATTTGAAAAAACCTTCAAAAACTTTCAAAAGATCACCTTAAGTAGTTTCAACAATCATTTGACATCTTGCAAACTTATCAAAAATCCTAAAAACTCATTCTATGATTTTAAACAAATATAAATTATGCAAATTTACATGGAGTTGAAGAAATCATAAAGTTTAACTAGAATACTTACTACGGGTCTATTGCTCTCTATACTGTTAGTGAAAACCAATCAAAGATTTTTAGACTTTGGAAACTTTGAATACCAAAATTTCAAATTCTTTTGTAGAGATGTTGGTGTTTGGTACTACAACTTATTGTTTTGATTGGAAGACCAAGAACAAAGCCATCAAACAATTGACATGGTTCTAGGGCCTCCAACATGATTGAAGAATTTAAAAGACCAAATAAATTAAATATGCAATTTGTAATCTTCAAATATACAAGTGATATTTGTGAATTTTCAAAGTTGAAAGTATAGGATATGCACATACATATGCCACTAATGGAAATCCTTGAAGTATAAAATTCCTCAACTCTCATTGGTTTTCTTTGATAAACTAATCAATTTTGTGAGCAACTTCCATTAAGGTAGGAGGTCTATAAACAATTTGGATTCTAAATGGATCCCCTTACTCCCCTCTCTAGGAACAAGTGACATGTTCCTTGAAATATCTAAGACAATCATTGATGAAGTAGGTATGCTTAAAGGCATGATTAATAGACCTCCTACTTGAGTTGCTCTTGAAGATTTGAAAATTTGTAAAGATTTTTGGTGGTTGGAGGTGACCATTTAAGGTTCAAATGTAGATGAAATTGTTAAAAAGGTAAGCAAAATGACTCTAAAACTTTTGTGACTTTAATTAGGACACTCTATTCATGTGACTTTTTATTGTGCACATCAAGAGAATCATGTGGGTGCTCAAAATTGAGAAATAAACATAAAAGACCTTAACCCCTAAAGCCCTGAACATGCTTTTTTGAGAACATAGCTTTTGGGGGCAGCTCACTACAAGCGGAGTTTTTATTTTTTTTCTTTCAAATTTTCACACAACATTTTTCCAAGGAGTAGCTTTAAGGCCCAACAATTTTCATAACTTTTGACTACATGATTAAAAAGTTATTGCATGATATGTCATTTTCATTGCTCGGTGGCAACCGAGGCAGCAAAAAAAACTTCTTTAAAAATCACTTTTTTTAGAAATAAAATTTGAATTGGTTCTTTAGATTTATGTAGGTGGGAAGCTTTGAATCATTCCATTTGGATCTATGAGTAAAAAGTTATGAGGATTCTTAGTTTGAGGGTAGTTATGGAATCTTAACTCTAAAATAAACTTTGAAGTCCTTTATTTCACTCAATTTTCAATATTTTTGAAAAAAAATAAAAACATTGGGTGTAGATTGTTCATTAGAACATTACAACTGTTGGAATTGGCATTTTCCAATTTCATAAATAAATTCTTAACAATTTAGTGTTTTGAATCATTCTCTACCTCTTCCTATTTACTATTTTTTTCCTACATGTTGTACAATTCTAAATGATCTGAATTTTTTCAAGCATGTATCCAACTTGTCTAGGAAAATGAATCCAAAGAGTAACCATCATTTTGGACATTTTTGCATACAAATGTGACCTTGTAAAGGGCAGCTGCCCATTTTTTCGCAGGGACAAAAAAAGGATTTTTGTCAATTCAAACGCTATTATCTTGCAATCCACATGGTGGAAAATTCTGAAATTTTTTCCACATCTTCTTAAACAAGTTTACTACAAGATCCTATGGTTACATGTGTCCAAAAATGCTTTTTTTTCTAAAATTTAGCACTAGTATTAGAAATGGCAGTTTTGGAGCGTTTTTGGTGAAAACATAGTCAAAAACCTTTAGAGGTTAATGCATAAACCAACTCTGACTTAAGATTCTCACTAAAAGCATTAGATGAAATTTGAGGGCATGGGAGGGCCGTTTCAGGCCCATTCCCAAATCTAGCCAGATCCTGTAATCAGCCGGTACGGGTTGCTAGAATTATTTTTTTCAAAAAATAAAAATAAAATAAAATATACCTCATATATCATTTTAGGCAATTTTTATTTTTTTATATTTTATATTTTTTTATTTTTTTTCCGAAAATGACGTGGCACTATTTCGACCACATCAACCAATTGCTTTCCTGCGTGCCCGCACTCTGGGAATGCAGGATAATTTGCGAGCTCTTGGAGGCCTCAAATCTCTTCTAATGTAGGACTTTATTTCTTTTTATGCTGCTAGTAAAGATTGATTGAAGATTTAAGACTTCAAAGATAGAAAATTTTGAAATGTTTACATTCAAATATTGGAGTTTGGAAACAATTGATGCTTGAACCTATTTGATGGAATGAGATGAATTTTTTTGTCGTTGACGCAATTTTACACGCATGTCTATACCATTAAATAACTGAAGTTGAAACTTTAGCCCAATGTGGAACATAATGTTTGTGGCATATGCTATTGGATGAATGTTGTTAGAACTTGAAATAGACGATTTATCAAAGCAACACAATGCAAGCTCATAGTAGATTCCAAATGCACTGTGGATGCAAGGATAGACAACAGGGCCTCCACAATAATTGTATAGAGAATGAAAACACAAAAAAAATTGAGCCCAAACAAATGTGACTTTAGTTAAAACCTTAATGCCAGTCAACCTTATTATGGTCCTTGCCCAACTTAAAGGATTGCCTTGATCCCTCCAAAAATATTTTTCCTTAAACTTTATTATTTTCACAAGTAGTTCGCCAAGTTATCTTTCCACAGCCAAACAAAACCTTTGATTTGAACAAAAACTCTGCTATGGGTCATTTTTCAAAGTCAAAGACTCCAAGAAATGCTCACTCTAAAAAGTGTGTTGGAAGGGAACCTAGCCAATAAAAGGTCATCCCAAGAAAAAAATTCATAGGTGTGCAAATAGGCAAGGGGCCCATTAGTTGGAGCATAGAGTAGACAAACATATTATCACCTTCATTAGCAATTTGAGTATCTTGGGATCAACTCCAAAAGAGGCACATATTTTCAGAGGTGTATGCTTGTTTCACAAATCAAACCCAAGTGGATTTATAATTTTTTAAATTTAAAACTTGTAATTCTATAAATTTCTGAAGTAGTTTGCCTTGAAATTATAGAATGGTTCATATAGTGGAGTCATAACTTCTTGAAAACAACCCATGTATCCAATGGTACTTTAGTATTCACCATTAAAGGATTGACACATTACCCTTTGCTGGCATCAATGCAATGTTTTTGTTAGAAGATGAATAGATTTGGATGGGTTTTGGACCGAATTGGGGCCAAAAGTAGGATGGTGGAATTAGGCAACAAACAAAAAACGGAGTGGCTTACCTTATAGTGAATGGGCACGGTCAAGTCAATTTTTTTTTCCAATGTACCTCACTTGATTGCAAGGCTTTGAAAACAATCTTTCATTACTTCAATCATTCTAAAAATTGGCATGCATATCTTGAACTATTCATACTTGCATATGAGAGAAAAATGGCAGGCTTTTTTTTGGTAAAAATTAGAGATATAAGCCCCAAAGTATTGAAGTCATCACTCAGTCTAGGAAAAAAATATGCTTTTAAGAAAATTAAACTATGATTGCACAATTCTCAAAATTCATATAGTCAAAGTATTTAAAAATTTCAAGGTAGACTAATTTGATAATATTGAACAAGATACTATGGTTGGATTTTTCCAAAAAATGATTCTAAGAAACAAATTGTATTTTATTTTAGAAACAACAATTTGGAGGTGATTGAAGAGGGAAGACCCCTTTGGGCAATGAAGGGTTAATTATATGGCTTCAAAATTCATGGCATCATGTTACGATGGCTTCAAAATTTGATATTGGTCATGTCACATTGTTTCCTCCCACAAGAATGTCATTCCCCTCAACCTTGATTTCCTAATAAAAATCTTCAATGCATCCATATAGAAACCAATTCCAACCTTAAAATTTGTCTTTAATATCATATTTTTCATATTATCAATATAAAGCATTCACAAGGTAATTAGTAGGAGGCCAAGGCACCGCAAGCAATGCTCTTTAAACTTAGAGGTACCTACAAATATCAATTTTTTCATGCCATATATAAACCATTTTATACATGCCATACCATATCAATTTGTCTGTATATTCTTACCATCAAATTTGTCAAATTTAAACCCTAAATATAAAGTCTTTTAGAAATATTGAGATTAATTTTTATTATAACCTTATAACGCTCAAAACTTGTTTTAGATTAGTTTACATCTACAGTATACAATGAAAACCTCACTTATACATAAAGATGTATGGAAGAAATATGGTTAATTTATTTGAATTAAATGATTAGAAAGTAATCAATATAATTTTTTCTTATAATCTTCAAATATTGTCAAAATTTTCATTCATAGAAACTTGCGTAAATATGCAAAAACGTCATTATAGTTATAATTAATGGAATATTTAAGGTTAGCATTAGAAGAGATTTGGGGGCAAAAAGGGGCCGTTTCAAGCTTGTTCTTCATGTTGTGAACCACAGTATGGGCTGTATGATTTTTTTTTTCCCAAAAGTTCATTAATTTTTTTGGAAAATCTTATGTGGCCAAAGTTCGGCCATGTCATCCTGCTGTAGTGGTGTAGTTCCAACAATAAGGAACTCAATAAAACTTGTGGGAGAACTTGTGGGAGAACTTGTGGGAACTAGCAGCCCTTTACATGGCCCAAGTTCTCTCTAATGTATCTTTCCTTTGTCATTGGATTTGTGAGTAATTCTAGCGACAACATTTAGGCTGGAGTTGGATTAGCTCATTTTGGTTTTGACAAATATATAGTTTCTATGTACAACCTAAGCCATGGAATTTTGAAGCACCACAACAAAAAAACCATAAATGAAGCCACATATACTTTGGGATTTTAAGGCACTACAACTAATATATTATAACTAAAGCCATGAGTATTTTGGAACCAATTTTAGCTACCTTAACATCTATATTTTGGCCAAAATAGTCATTTACACCACCAAAAATTGCCACAAATTTTAAAGAGCAACCAAAGAAAATTGAAGAGTTTTATGAGGCAATCAATGAAATTTACCCCAATGTGGGAAAACTATGAAATAAATCGTGTAAGATTACTAAAGTTGCTAATAACTTCACTATGGCTTCCCTACTCTCCGTTCTACAAGTAACGTCCAATTGAAGGTTTGAGAGCCCTAATTAAGTATCAATTGCATTTTCAATACTGAACTATTTCATTTTCAAATAGTAGTAATAGGCTTGTCATTTGAGGATTATAAGTATGAAGTCTTCAATTGACATGGAAGTCCTGGTAATTGTGAACTTTATGATGAACTTTGGAGGTGTATATTAACTAGTAGCTAGCAATGATCCTATCTTCATCAATGCAAAAACCTTAAAGATGTAAACTACATTGATTGGCTTAAGAATCTTTCAACTTTCAACTTGTTTTTTTAATTCCAATTTTTTTTGGTCTTTGTTTTGTAAAGTAATTGATTTCCAAAGGTTTTTATTGATTCCCTCCAAAACTCCGTCAATTGAAAAGACATTATGGACTTCAATTTTTGTCTTGGTTTCATTCCACCATTTTTTGTCTTGGCCTTGTTTCAATTAAGTTGTGGTGCCTCAAAAGCATCCCATGGGAGCAAAATAGACCTTATATATGTCAATATAGGAATCCCAAAGGTCATTCAAAAATCAGCTAAACCAATTCTAAACCTAAAGTTTGTCATTCATATTTTAAAAAGTTGGAATTTGACCAAATTGTCAAGCAATACTTCAAAAACATGTATATATGGTTATTTCTTTTGACAATTGCATCTTGTATCATGTAAATTTCCTACCTACCACAAAGAACTAGTGTATAGGGTAAAAGTTTCATTCTAGGAGTTAAAGTCTCTTGGCCCTATTGAAAAAGGTCGGATTTTTTAATTTTTAGTTTTATTTTTTCCTTACTTCAAATGTTATAATCTTTCAATCTATGTGGTTAAAGTTTCTAAAAGGTTTTCCACACCTTCCCATAGTTATGTAATACAAACTTGTACAGTTGAATTTGGAAAAAAAACATTTTTTCCATTTTTTTTCTCACTTTCCTAAGAAATGACATTTTTAAAATAATTTGAGTCCAAAAATGGACCTCAATCCTTTAGAGGTTTGAATCATCAAATCAAATGTGAATAACTTCACAATGAAGACAATTTTAAAATTTTAATCTAGTAAAATTTTATTCATACAATGTCCAAAAAATGAATGCCTAAAGAATATAGATTCCTCTTTTGGCTCCAAAAAAGTTCCAACTCAAAATTAGATAATAGGAACCATGCTCAAATGCTTATTGGGTCAATTTTAGGTTCCATTTCAAGTTCAATGACCTTGTGGAAATTCAACTCAACTTAAAACAACAAAAACAATAATTGCTCTCTTCCAAAGAAATACCTACCGATCAAAACAAAATCATACACCACTAAAGTAATGTGTTGTAAAAGCGACCCTCTCCTTCAAACCGACCCTATAATTAGTTGTAGAATGGATTTGAGGTGATCATTGAATGGACCACTTTAGCTATTGAATGCATCAAGAAAAAATTGTTTTTCTATTGCAAGAGCCAATCATTGACCTTGATTTCCTCAAATCACTTTCGAAGTTGCAAGGGGACGGAATTTTGGGAGACCTATGGTCACAAATAGGTACCTACAACAAAAATCTTTGAAAATTCACAACTAATTCAAAAATGCTTCAAAAAATATGAAACCACTTGTGTGATGTTCGGCATCTATTTTGCTTTCTCTGAAAAATGAGCTAAAAATATTTCTGATCATGCAAACCTATGAAAAAGGCAAATCAGCCCTTAAAGGATCGCTTTTAGAGCCTACTACCTTACGAAAAGCAAAGAGGATAGTACTCTATAACACACTTCAAAGTACCTGTTATTAAATTAAACATAAATGTCAGCTCAGTAGATCGACCTAAAAAAGAATATCCTCACAGATTATCTTGTAAAAAGTATGCAGAAGCCCCAGAAGAGATCAGAGGCTTTTCCAGGGCTAAGGGAAACCTGAAAAATCAAGAGCTCTGAATCTAACCACAAAATCCCAAATAACTGACCGCCATGCCGCATTGTCTGTAGCTCAGTGCCCTTGCTCTACTCCTAAGCATGCACAACTTAACTCCTGCTCTACTATTGGAGAACAATCTTTTGACTGATCCTCTTGGCAATCACAAAATTTTGAGCAACTTGACCTCAAAGCAATGCAGTTCGCTGCACTCGGTGTTGTTAGATCCAAGTGAAAACCATCATACAGGTAGGCTGGATAACCAAAAGATTCTACTTCTAAGAAGATGAGCACATGTCAATATGGACGATAGCGACGGTCTCTCCCGGCTCCTGAGGCAGCACCACCACTGCTACCACCCTGTCTGTAGCCCAGTAAACCATGACCACCCCTACCACCACGGTAGGGAGCAGGTCCTCCTTGTAGTCCTCCACCGGGTTGTTGTCTGCAACAACCGATGTTTAGACTAAAATACCAAGTCACTAAGGAAGAGGACCTCCAATCGTGCATTTAATTCTTGAAAAATAGCCAACAATTAAAAATTATAGGAGAGCGACAGTCAACTTACAAAACATAGCCAACGCGACCATCAGGCAGCATCATTGGTACCATAGTCATCCCCGCAGGTGGTGGGCCACGTCCATAAATTACTGGCTGCATCATACAACAAAACAGTAACTTCAGATCACATTAGCCATTCCAATAAAGTATACATGCAAAAAATCCCAGCACAGAATATACACACATATTCGAACACATTTACGCAATAACAAGGTTAATAAAAATGTGATTAAAAGAAGACCCACTCAAAATCTAAAAGAGCAAAGAGTGACACGCCTAAAATTTTGCACATAAATGACTGCATATGAACAGGTTTTATTAGCTTTAACCCCTACAGGACCAGGTTATGTTTTTGATGGGAATTGTCAGAAACTGCTACTTTCCAGTGCATTGAGAAAAAATGAAATAAAGAATTAAAAAAAAATTAAACCGTATAAATTGTACTAACTACTACGGGAATGTGTAAAAAAAATTTCAGAAACTTTGACGACATTGATTACAAGATTATAGTGTTTGAAGTTAGAAGAAAATGTTTTAAAGCCCTGTTCAACAGGGTAAGCAAATTTTTGACTACTCTTGGAGTGAGTGCTTCTTTTAACAAATGTATACTATTTCATGATAATTCCATACTCGCCAAAAGAAAGGCGTAGAACAAGCTGCCTGAAGCTGCTTGCCCTGCCCACAAACCTTCACTTTTGGCCTGGGCACCTCATCGGCAAAAATTGTGATCATGTCACACCGAGGGATTCATGTCCACAACTTTTCGACACACCTTTTCGAAAAGATCCATTCAAAATTGACTTCAAAGTAAACCTGCCCAAAATTCCAATTGTCTACTTCATGGACAACTGTCCTTTAGCAATTAGAGCCAATTTTAGTTTCAGTCATTGGCATCATGCACAAACCTGATTATAACCCCTGGCTTGACCGTAACCACCGACATTGTTGTATACATCACCTCCATAGCCATAGCCACCTCGATTCTGATACTGCGGCAGCAGACCAGCTCGCTGTTGAGGATAGGCAGGTTCCATACCTAGAGGCCTCTTCTCAGCTGGGGGTTTCGCCAGAGATGTCTCAAGTGTGCGGCCTGATTTATAAACAGTACATAAGGTCCATGAAGTTTATAACAAATATAAACCAAAACAATCGTCAAAACTACTCAGACTTGTTTAAACATTACTAAAGAAGCAAGCGACTGCACAAGCTTCTGAACACTCTCAATTAACAGAGAGTGGAAGAGCTAGGGGTATGAATACCTTCTAACTCATAGACTTCTGTTTTCTCAATAGCCTTGAGAGCTTGTGCTCGATCAGAAAAATGAACGAACCCAAAGTCGCGTTTGGCTTGCCCTGGTTTGGTTGCCGGTAAGACCACTTTAGTGACATCACCATGGCGCTCAAACAGCTTCTGCAATTGCTCCTCAGTCACACTGTCTGGCAAATTTCGTACATACACCACTTTAACCTGGGAATCAACCAAATTTCAACTTCAGTATGACCAAGCCAAGAACACAGAAACATTCTACCTCACCGGCCTCACGAAGAAAAGCTTCAAACGAGCCTTGAAATACAGTGCACATATCTAGACATGCAAGTGAGACACTATTACATCAGCTAGCCTATAAACAGGAAAAAAATAATCAATTGGTGACTCCAGCTATCAGATTTGGACAAGAAAAATTGATTCAAGGAACTCTGGTTCTGCAACTCGAAGAAGACAACTTTCACAGCAGCATTAAATATCCATGGCATGTTAAGGTACCTGGGACATTGCACTCGCATCAGGGCCACTGCGTGGATCAGCCCAGCTAATAGTAGGAGGATTACTGCCTAGTCGGAAACTTGGTTTGGACATCTCACGCCTGGCATGTTCCGCACAGGCATGATTGTAGTACTCTACAAAAGCAAATCCACGGTTTCTTCCTGGGGTCTTTGGATCCTGCAAACCATAGGATTTAGAGCGATGACATTTTTAGCAATGACATCCAAAGCCAGAAGGTTAAAATACTGATCCCGCAGTACCTGCACAACCGTATGTTGCAGTAAAATGCATTCATGTAGAGGATTACAGCCATTTCCTTCCAAAAAAGTTAAGAGGTAAAGTCATATTTAAAGGAATACAACATCGTACCTTGAGGAGTTCAACGCTTTGTATGCCAGGTCCCTGCTCACCCAGAACTTTCTCAAGCTCTTCTTTTTCCCATGCTTTGGGAATATTCCCTACGAAGAGCCTATGCTTGGATTGAGATTGAGAGAATCTTAGTTTTCGTCCCTGCACCACAGTAAAATTCAAAATGGTAAGTCTTCATCAGGTTGAGCAGATACTCGGTAACTTTCAATTTATAACACAAATCAGAAAGTTCTGAGGAATCCAACAACGTTAATGAGGAAATACTTAATTCAAATCAAAGAAATAAAACGCAAGGGATACCTTCACTTCAGAATCATTCAATGTCTCGATAGCTTTTTCTGCATTCTCCTCGCTCATGAAAGTGACAAACGCGTAACCCTTGTTCTGACCAGTATCTTTGTCCTTCAAGAGACGAACCTGAAAAGCATTGCAAACACCAGTGACACATGTTATTGCACAGAAACGGTAACAACTCAGAACTACAACAAATCGCATCAGTGATCCTTATATACGGGACCAGTGCTGCTCAGGTGACAAAACCCCCGAGATGTACACCTCTGGTACATTTCCTCCATGAAACATACATTTGGTGTCTCCTGAGCAGCGGTTTATCCCCTGATACTCTGTTGCCTTTCAGCCAAATCCTGCATACCTCAAAGATGTCACCACAACTGGAGCAGAGTGTTCGCAAATCTTCTTCTGTGGTATCCCGAGTAATACCCCCAACAAAAATTTCTGAGCCATGAGGAGGCCGTTTAAGAAGCTCTCCGCTCTTCTCACCATCTTTTTCCTCCTTGTCTTCCACTATGGCATCATCTCCCTCCACAGGGGCGTCCGTCTCCTCCGGGGCAAACTCAGCCTCCGTAGTCTGATGATCATGATCTCCGTTTAAGACGTCGACATCCTGATCTTCCTGACCGTCGTCCCCTTCTTGAGCTTCCAAGTCTACGTCCAGGTCTAAACCCTGACCTTTCTCCTCTTCATCCTCTTCTTCGTCCTCATGGTCAGCACTGGCATAATCAACCTCCTCGTCGAGATCTACAGTCCCATCGATGTCGACCTGCTCTTCATCGTGTACCTCCTCTGGCGATGCACTGGCGTCTGACATGCTCGCCTCCGAAGCCGTTCAAGGACCGCGAATAATCACCTCGATAGGAGCTTGAAGTGCAGCTGAGGGAGAGGAATTGAGATAGAGGAATTGAGGCATAGAGGAGAGCCAGAAAAAAGGCAAGAGAGGACATCGGAAAGGCCACCACGAGGTGGAGTGTGAGAAATTTGCGGAAAATACTGAGGGCCATGCGCGATGAGAGGTGTGATGTAAACATGGTGCAGTAAGGAGGAGGCTCTAGACAAGGAATAAAGCTCTAGACATAGGCCCTCATAGAACTACGTAGAGAATAGCCTCGAGAATAATAGCCTTGAGAATGTAATCAAAGAGGATGCCCCCAAAGAAACACACAAAAAACACACTGCGTAACGAATAAGTAAGATGCACATACATTACAAAAATACCACACAATTATAATCTTCATAAGCCTTTTCTACACAATTCCTAAAAATAATCTCTGCCCCAGAACCGCGCATTCACAAACACATCCAGTAACATCTCCACCTTTCAGGAAGAGAAAAAGCAGTCAGACAAACTATAACATCTCGTTATTCCGCAAGAATCCTTCTCGATGGACTTCGTCGACAATGAGGAACCATTTCAGGACATAACAAACGAAAATTCAAAAATTGCAAACGACTTCTGAAAGCCAGGGCCACTAAAAAAAATCTAAAATAGTATCACATCATTCGGTCACACTAAGGCGTCTACGATTATCAGAAGTAATTGAACTTATACCCGCACGTCACAATGCAACACACCAAGAAAAGAGCCACAATCTGTTTCACAAAGAGGAATTTGAAAAGGAATTGTAGGAATTAATGATATAATTAAAAAACACTAACTGCCTCCCATAATCGACCGTTTAGCATACAACCCTTCGATAGTCCTCCCGTTTATCGATAAAATTAATTAAAATAGATACCGTACTGCCATAGAAGCATACGATAAGATGGGGAACAAAAAGAAGCTGCGCAAAGACGTATTTCAGGTAACACTTCCGGCATGACTACATACTAACGACCACGCTGCAGCATATCAAACAGTTGAGAAAACACAAGACTAGAGTCAATTGAACCCCAAAAGAAGTGGACCGCTCAACCGACGATACAATTCTTGGTACATCCTGAAACTTCCTCGGTTCATCCAGACAGTGGAACACTGCATAAAGAGTCTCGCCACTGTCAGAACTATCCTACTGCCAACACACCAAACCCTAACCCCACTCAGAGGAACGCCCAAGAAACACCCCACGACCTAACATGATCTCTCGAGATCCAAAATAAGGCTCAACCTGCACGTCCGACCTCACAAACGATCCACCACTCTCTCAAGAAAATTTACAAATGCCTTAAAGACCTATCCACTCACATCCCTGACTATCACAAACTACGCGATATCACAATCGTTGAAAAAGCCCAGAAAGCAAGACCCCCCCTTCCTTCCCAAGAATTACACACCACGGCAGAGAACGGAAAATATAAAAAATGCCCGAAATCGATGAGCGCGAGCCTCGGAAGCTTACCAATTGTGTTCGACGTAACGAGACTCCAACTGCACTGACAATGCTCGGTCTCCGCTGGTCGAGCTTCAAACCGCAACAAGAAAAGGGATCACTTGGAGAGGATTTTTTTTTCTCTGAAAGATGTGAAGCGGATATGCAGGAGTTATAATTGACTGACAGGAGGGGACGGGGAATGTCGTGGCGTTGGATCGTTAAATCGCAACAGCAAACAACGAGGAGGACGACGACAATGGCGCGACGACAGGCACCCTCCAACCAGTGCTCCGAAACTAGGGTAAAGGGAAGTCGGAGGAGCTCAACTCCGCGACAACGTGTTCCCGGAGTTCCCTTGAGTTCCCTGATGTTCTCTTGAAATGTTCTCCTCGTACCATTTACGAAAATAGGGAAGGGATGAGAAATTGTTATACTGTAGGTGAACAATTACTGTGGGCCACAAACAAAAGAACAGACATTCATTTTCATTTTCGTTTTCATTCGATTGGCTGGGTAGGCTCCAAGAATTAAGATGAGGCTATGAATTCTGAAAATTTGCATAATATTTATATTCTAGCAATTTGCAACATAATTTTTCAAAATTGTGGCTAAATAATCACATTTCTTCTTTTGATTTTCTATAGATTTCTACTAGATCCACAAATTTATTAAAGTTTGGCAATATTTAGCTTGCTAATAGCTACTTATATTCATTATGCGCACAATAGATTGCTAGAAGGTTTGACACTCATTTGCCATATAGAATATTTTTTGCCAAATATGGAATTAGGCAAATGTCAATTATTATAAATATTTTGGAATATTGTATTTTCTTATCATACAAGAATAAATTTTCTAAAATTTTATCATTTATTATTAGAATAGAATTAATTTATGTCAAATCTACAAGTAGTTTTTGGTAACCAAGGGTCAAATTAAAGGTCAAATGTAACTATATTTTAAATAGACACTCCACCTTTTTACTTTCAAGGCTAAAAACAAATTAAAAAGAATAAAAATAGGTGTCATACACAAACACATCATACCAAGATTATATTGTGCCAACATGTGATGAATGTGAGTAAATAACAATAATGATGCAACAATGACTCTATGAGTACCTAAGTATCATCAATATTATATTTGAACACTTGAATGAAATAAAACTCACCTTCAATCAACATTAACGTGACAAGATATAAATGCGCTTTGTACGGAACTCCATGGAGTGGTTTGCAAGACAATGCACAGTCCTCAGTGCAACATAAAGTTTGACAATGGCCCAAACACAACCCTATGCCATGATCTAATAGCTCTAGACTCACAATGGACATTGTGAGTCAATGGAACCACACTAGGTGGCTTATAACACTTGTCATAGCTATTGAGTAACTCTGGAAGCTATGACATTGTTGAAGAAGGATAATGACCTATTCGGAAATTACCCTATTAGTATAATAAGTTCATTCCAAGGGAGACGGTCAAGTAGGAAATCTATGCTAATCAGTTAATCCAATTTGGAATTCCATCACCAAAAACATTATTACAACGACACTACAAATCCAACTCCATCAATTAGAAAAATTTCCAATTAAGCTCAAAACATTCAATCAAAATATTACAATTTGGTTCTCTTTCTCACATATCTCTCCAAATAGATTTCATCATCTGCACAACTATCAATCCAAATTTGAAATCTATAAATTCAACTACTTGCTCCAACTTGAAATTACTGTATACATCCACTACATCTCATTCTTTTAAACACAGGCTTTCATGAATTCCATCATTAACACACACTCCTCCAAATCAACTCCCGACTTGGACAATTTCTCCATTATAAAATCTTCACAATTCTGCACATAACACCTTGCCACATGCAGGCACATATACATCTCCGACTAGGAACTTGGACTTACTCAAACACCGATCCAACCCTGGATCAATATAGACACACTTCCGAATTAAGAAATCACAAACAAAATCAAAATACCAGCCTTCCCGACTGGGACTCGCACTAGCTTCACTTGCTGTGGGTCCAGAAAAATCAAAGCCACAAGGACCTAATAGGATTCCTTGCCATGACGGTTACCAACTTGGAGAGGATGACCAACTGACTTCAACTACCAAATTGGATTTTAAAAGACGTAGCTACCATTTCAAAAATGAATTGACTCTACTTGATAATAATTCATCCAATTTGGTTGGACAACCGTTGATTCCAATTCACTACATACCAAATTGAACTTCACTACTTCTTCACAACTTGGGACATTCACAAAACTATGACATCAACTCTTGCTTGGAAAACAATCCAATTGGGTAGCAAAAAGACCTCAAATGGACTTAAACAAACAATCAAAACAACTCAAATTAGACACCATAAAAGACTAATTCACTACCAAATTACTCCAAAGTATCCTCCGATAAGCTCCAAAAATTTATAAAAATGCTATTCAACTCGGTTATCTACAGACACAAATGCAAACAAAAAACTTTTTTACTACTAATACTTGACATTGACAATATCCATAGCAATGAATAAGAACAAATTCCCACATATGACACATACACAAATGTAATAAGTGCATAGCAATACCCCTATATTTGCCCCCTTTGCCAATGTCAAAGCTCCCTTTCACATTGGCAAAAACAATACCCCCTCTATGAGATTTTAAAAGCACCAATTGTAAAAACTTGACATATAACTATGATGATTGACCATCCTTCGAGGCACAACGTAGACACAACCATTGACTGACATAGACTTCTTGTAGTGGCTGACTCAAACACTATAATTTCCACTCTATAGAACAAACATCACATAAAGTAATAGTGGTAGCGACCTTAGCACTTTTATACAGTATACATTTCAGCCTGGTTGAAATATTAAATTGACTAGCATCAATCCAACCATCAATATGTGGCAAATGACACAACGCTCAATTGCTTATGTGATCCTTTCAAACCTTACAACCATGACCTTCCAAGAGCAATACTTCCAACTAAAGCACCTTAAGCACTCGTAGATCAATATGCCTTGTTGTTACATTAGGTATTGTAGGAGCCATCTATTGGAAGTAGACATAATCCCCTAGTATAAAGCAACATACATGAGGCTTGTAATCTCCTTCGCAAATAGTGGCATAATGCAAGACATCTCTATGCAGCGCAATAAAAATGTTTTCCAATACCATCAACATCACCCTCCAGTATAAGTGAGTTCTCTCTTCACAAATACGTACCGATGTGTTTGGATCATTAATGTTAACCACCCTGGTGTCAGCATCTTGCTTGATGGCCATTGATAAATCAGATGCCATTTATACAAGAGAAAATAAAATGAGAAAGAAGTCAAAGATGCTTGCTTACTGAACTAGTCGCCTATGGCTATTCATAGTACTTGCAAGTCCTAATTTCTATAATGGCGTTCTTTGAATTATACTTCCCAATCTCCCTCTTGACATTTTGTACCATGTGCTTTGCCAAATCATGCACCTCAAGGTGATTCACAACTTAATGTAGTAAGGTGATCAATCATTACTTGTTTACACGAGGCTTGAAACTCACTAAGAAACTCACATCCTTGGTTTGTCAACACCTCATTTGGGCTTTAAAACGGCTTGATATTTGATCCAAAAATGATTAAGGTTTTCTATGTTGAACATGTCTAGCAAAGCTATAAGCTCAACTCACTTTGAAAAGTGCTCAATCGTCACCAACACATATTTGTTGTGGCGTAGGATTTTTGAGAATGGTCCTACCAAGGCCATATTCCACCTATAGCCCAATTTTATGATTGATATTGGTTGTAATTTAGTCATTTATTTAAGTCGTTCAATGATGCCTACTCTTTATTACACGACGTGCGTTTATCTACCAATTACTGAACTTGCAATTGCATGCCCCTCCACTAACAGTAAATCTGCAATACACTACAAGTACTTCGCACTCCAAAGAACCCTAAGTCCTTGTATGCATGTGCAACTAGCTTCACTTTTTTATACGGCACAGATACTACCTTCTCCACACCATCCAAAAATACTCAGAGCAAATGAGTACCCTCCCACACAAACGTCTTGTCTCGTTGTAGAATTTGATCTCTCTCCTAAGCAAAAACAATGATTGCTTTTTTGTAATGCTTCAAATAATTCATTGCCTCCATCCTAAACTTTTCACCACCCCTCATTCATTGTGGCTACAGTAGCTTCCTTGGTGGTGTCTTCAATCATTACCATCATACCTTAATACTTGTCCCAATGCCACCCTAGTAATGAGTTCTCCCCTTCTTACATATGCCATCTAGCCCTTGTGAGTCTGCTTGGCTCTCAAAATTCGGGCTCTATAAAGGGCCGCAAGTTCCCACAAGTTCTCCAACAAATTTTGCTGAGTTCTCTACTTTAGCAGGGTGAAATGGCCAAACTTTGGCCCCATCAAATTTACAGTTTTGTTTTTTTTCTTAAAATGAAATTTGGAAAAAAAAATTCATAAAAAAATTAAAAAGTTTAAAAACTCATATAGCCTGTACCGGCGTTTACAGCATAGGGACAGATTGAGGAACAAGCCTGAAGTGGCCCTTTCTTGCCCCTAAATCCCCTCTAATGATTGGATTGCCACTTAAGCCTTCACCATCCATATTTACCAAACTTGCGCAATGCATTACCTTTGAAGTCTTACTCCATTAATTAGTATCAAAGCCCATCATGCAAGCTTCCTTGCGAGCTTGTCAGACCCCATCAATCACTTCAATGGTTGGTAATCCCTAACTAATAAAAATTCATTGCCATATAAATAATTTGGTGTTTTGATGTTTAGATTGTTTTTTGTTGTAGATTGTATTGAGTTTTTATTGGTTTAAAATTCTATTAGGTTTACAATTGTTCTTCTAGTGATTTGTTGAAATTACTGTCTTCATATTGCAAATCCAATCTATAATATCATTTTGCATTGTATTAATTGATATATCAACATGATTCAACCATCTAAAATACAAATTAAAATGACTACTTACCAAAGCTATATGCAACATTTTATTATTAACTTTCCTATAAAAAATATTAAGTATTATTCCATTTTTTTAATTTCAAATATTAATTTGTTTTCTCAAGTAATCAAATATCCACTTAATTGCAGAAAAATCACCCTAGAGTCCACCAATAATTGCACTTATTGATATTTTCTCTATATATTGATCTTCATTTAAAACTATTCCATTATGTAAATCGTGCAGAAAAGATTCACTAAATTCCATTGATTGAATTTCACACACTTTTGAAGTATTCACTACTAACATTTGATGCATTACTTTGATTTGTAAATTTGTTGATGATTGGATATATTGTAATAAGTATGCTATAGAATCAAATAACAATCTCCTACATTATATTTATAATATGTATTGTATCAAAGACTATAACAAGTTCATTTTTTATTTTATTTTGATTATATATAAATATACATATGATTTTAAAGTTACTTATTTTAACATATCAAATACAAAAATTTCCATGAATTGTGCCAACCTGTATAGAGTTGCTAAATGTATAAATATATAAATATATCTGCAAAGCAAGATGAAAATGTTAGTTTGATAAAACAAACAGTTGAATTGAAAGTCAAATACAATCATTTCTTGTTTTTTCTAAAAACTATATCGTTGAACTTTTGCTTCATACTTTGATGGGAGTGTGATATGAATGGACTAGCATCTCCATTAGATTTTAAAACAAATCATAGAGACAAAATCTAATCTAAATTCTCATAAAACACTTTGGAGAACACTAAGATAGAAAAAAACAATTACTCTATCAAACTTAGTGAGATTACAAAATTACAAAAAAAACCCCGGCAAAGTTGGAAAGAACAATGGATAAGATATATGCATAACAAAATCAATATGGTATAGAAGAAAATTGTGTATAATTGGTACAAAACGTATAAAAATGGATTCAAAGAGATGTTGAATTTGCACCTAAGATGTCTTGTATCAATAAGTTGTCAAGCTCTAATTTGCAGAATAACCACTAGATTCTTGCAATTAACCCTGGAACGCTCCGAAGTCCAGAAAGTGGACAATGAATAGAGGAAAAAGCTTAGAGAAGATAAAGAACAACAATTTTTCATCCGTGCTTTTTTTTTCTGGATGCAGGAATGGATTTTTTGTTGATTCATGGTGACATTGCTAGTATTCGTGAATGCAGTTGGAAGTCAAAAATTCTTATAGTGAAATATGTGAAGTTGCACTATAAGAAACCCATGTTTTTTAAGATGTTTTCACTATTTTTTGGAATGCATTTTTGTGAACATTAAATAAAACAATCCATGTTTTTATGTCAACAATGATGTTCAATAAAACATCTTGATTGTTTTATTGAATTGAACATCATTGTTGACATAAAAACATGGATTGTTTTATTTAATGTCTACAAAAATGTGTTTTAAAAAATAGTGAAAACATCTCAAACGACACGGGTTTCTTATAGTGTTGTGGAAGAAATTTGCATTTGCCCGAGGTCAACAACTCAAGAAAGTGCTATTGAGCAAATTTCCGGGCCAAAAATTTGTGTGGGGCAAGAGGTAGGATCCATAAATTTGTGCAATAGAAAATTGGAGCTACAATACTGAAGTGATTCACGAGCTGTGTATTTTACAATGGCAATAATGACGAAAAGAGAGTATAATGCTACGTGTTCAACAATGGTAATGAACGCATTAGTCTTTTACAATGTCATGGAACTGGCGGTTAGGCAGTTGAGTTGTGAAACGGCGATTGAATAAGAATATCCACAAAATGAAGACTCACGCTCCATGAGAAGGTGTGAAATTCATACAAAATTGTAAATTTCTATGAAGGATGTCAAGCACTCAAAACAGTAGGCAACTCCAACAATTGCCGTCTCCATGCCTCATAAAAACCACTACACATGGGCAGATTAGGAGCTAGGCAATAATGAGTTGCACTCTCTTAAGCCGCCAATTCAAGAAAGAAGTCTCAGATATTTTGAAGAGAAAAAATAGTGCCAACTTAGAGCATTGCATTATTGATTACAACACTTGCTGAAGAAGGCAGAAATTTACAAGAATAAAAAAATTTGACAAAGCTTATAGACATAAGCGTAGCACGACTCAATTGTATTGCACTACAAAAAATTGACCACATAAATGACTCAAAGAATGACTTCATAGCAATCATTCGGGACACATATGACTGCAAAATGTCTAGGGGCCCCTAAAGTCATTGTGGACAAGCAGTTCTTTATGACTTGCGATTTTTATTATCACCAACGAATTTTGACTTGGATGTATAGATGGATGAAGTTTAGTTTCTGTCCAAGTAATAAAGAAAATTTGAGGTTAAGGAAATGGCTCTTGAGCTGCCACGTGGAAAATGCTTCTCCCTTTTGTACCACGTAGCCAGTCATTCTGAAGTCACAATAGACCCACTACACATCTAACATGGATAGCCACATCGGAAATCATTTATGAGTCATTTCTAAGTTGTTTTGGACTGCCACATGGCATGTCATTCCATAGTCATTCTTTAGTCATTTTTATATAGGGTTCATGTCACTCCTTGAGGATTTGGAAAGTCATTTTCTTGTCATTTTCAAGTTGTAGCAATGTTGCAAAAAGGAACATAATGACAATTGCATAAGGAGTAGTCATTTTGCATTGCATACATATACACGTACATTCAAAGTTCCACAACAATACAACATATACAATATGCCACATACAATACACAATACGCCATATTTGACATATGTATTGCATGGCTTCCAAAGCCACTTAGTATGTGAGTATAAAGAATTGAAATGACAAGTCTTTTATACGAGTGAGGTGGTAGGAGGCAAGACAAACCATGTGGGATTTGTAAAATGCAGGAATTGTGTTACAAGTAATATTTTGGACCTCATTAAAGCATAGTAGATTAATTTTTTTCAAAAATCTTTAAATTAAGAAAATTTGGGAAATTAATCTTACTTTCATTTCAAAAAATCCATTTTAGATTTTGAGCCTCAATTCAAAAGTTATGGACAGGTTTGTGAAAGGGATTAGAAAGGATATTTTCTTTGACATTTTCTAATATCCTTTTTGAATTTTTTCCATCCTCGTTGTATATGGCATACATGACAATGTACTATAGATGTAGAGGAAGTGTGATGAAAGGTACCTAGGATGTTTGGAAATTGCACAATGCATCACAATGCATAGGGCATCCAAATAGTAGTATAGTAGGTGCACAGAAGTCTGAGACATTTTCAACTCATTTTGCATTCTTAGGAAGTCATTATGCAGTCTTAGAAAGTCATTATGTAGTGGTACTGAAGAAGTAAAGTTGTCATCTATGTAAAGAGGAAACAAGATTTCATGATTGCCTCTAGCACCATCAGAATACCTTTGTGTAAGTACATTGGGACTTCGAAATGTCAATTTTGAATCATATGAATTGTTTGAAAGTAGAGTAAAGACAATGGCACAAATGAACAGAAATCATTGCTGCTGTATTGATAGGAGTTCACACAAACTCTGAAATTGACCTTGATTAACAAAACAATATATATCAATAAAACAAAAGGGCCTAGGCCACCAGGAATGCATGATTTCAAAGAAAGGGTAGAAGAATTTTTTTATATTTAAATTAAAAAAACTTAGAAATTTAAACAAAGCTTTTAGAAAGATAAAAAAGATTTAAGAAATAAAAAAGAAAAGACAAAAGGAAAATAAAAAGAGAGAAAAATTTAAAACAAAAAAACAAAAAAACAAAAAAAACAAAAAAAAAAATTATCAAAAAGAGAGAAATTAATTAATATCCTTAGAATAAATTGAAGAAAATTTTAGTTAATGAAATAGATAAGTGAAGAAGTTAAAAAACCAAGAAGACACAAAAGAAGAAAAGAAAAAGAAAGAAAATTAGAGATTATTATTTTTTTAAATTAAGAAAAAATGATAAAGATAACAGAAAATGACAGGGAAAGAAAAAGCCTTTTTTTCCGTCACTTTATAAAGTGTTGAAAAATGACTTCAAGTCACTCGATTGCAGTGACATAGAAGTCATTACATAGTCGCCTTGTAGTAAAGCACAGTCACTATATATGACATTGGTTTATTCTGTTTTGACTACAGTCTCCACAATGAAATTGACTAAGTTTAAGTTGGCAATTCAACGACGCAGTAAACAAAAACTAGCAGATGAAGTTTTGACATTGTGAATTCATCATCCTCAATTCGCGCCGACGACTATAGGACGACTCAGATGTTGTAGAGCATCCTACGCTGGTGCAATTAGGGAGCCCAAGTCATTCTTTAGTCATTCTGGACAAGAAGTCATTCTTTTGCAGTCGCATATGCGCCCATTTTCTTGTAGTGTTGGTGTTAACATTCGCATCTTCATTTACATAAGTTGAAATCTAGAGAGCAATTGAGCATTTGTGAACATTTGCACTATCTTGAGAGAAAAGAATCACGTCCCATAGCACTTGCAAACAAGCAAGTGATCTCCATAGTGAGGTAGTGTGTCTTGTCATGCTTGACACCAAAAGTATAGCAACTTCTCAGGGTGTCTACTGAGCGACTTCTACAGCCTCACTTTGTGTAACAACACTAACTTAGTGAAAGGAGTAGTGTCTCTTCCATTGTATATGAGGCAAAAAATGCACTTGGAATTGGAAGTGGGAAGAGGGAAAACGTACCTTGACTGCCTGCATTGTCCCATCTTTTCATTAGTAGTAGTATTCGCCATTAGTTGAAGCTTCCGCTCACTAGAAGTACATATCTGCATTGTCCAACAGACTCCACAGTAAGAAGAACACACACAGAATGACTTCTCATAGCTAGCATACATGAGCACAGAGATCCACTAGTAGCAACTCAAGTAATTGTACAAGCATGGACTACCAAAATATGGGCAACACAGTCTTAGACAAGGCAAGTTCTCAAACTTCTTGATAAGAGACACTTGCTACAGAGAGTTGTTCCAAAGGGAGTACAAAAATTGAGAAGTCCACAAGGCTTATGATTCCTCTTTCCTTATCATGCTGCAAAAATACTTGGTTGGAGGCAACGAATTTCTGAAGGTCATCCTTTAGGGTTTAGTACTGCTGTCAATGATGCTCTCCGCTTTGTACTTTGGCATGACACTACTAATGGAAGAGCACAACGACAAGTCCTTAGAGATGCCAATGATGGAGAGCCTACATGCAACTTGTTGTGAGGAAGTTCCTCATGCACTGCACAGAACACCAATTCTGATGGTTGAGCAAACCACATAGCGGCCGGAAGCTTCAATGAAGTGCTCTACTTCTCCCAAGCTCTAGTACCCTCCAACCCGCGACAAAGCTACGGCTAGCAAATCCAAGAAACGGCAAGAGAGAGTGCCAACGACAAACTCTGGCCCACATAGGATGCGACACAAGTGTAGCAACTCAAAGCATCAACTACTGCAGCCTTTGTATGAACGACCACCTGTGCATGATGACAATGACAAATACCATGGTGTGGGCGCTTTGTTCCCACCCTTGGAATAAAGAGTACACAAAGCCAGGTTCTTGTAATTGTGAAGTTGAATTCCTACGGGGTGTCTAACAACGTGTAATCCAGTTGAGCCTTCCAAGCAATGGATCTTTATTGTGTTTCTACTCCTAATTGTTTACTGGTTAGTACTTAATAAAAAATAACCAAAATGAACCACTTGTTAGTATTGCGGTCAGTTTTGACTTTAATTGCCAAAACTGAGGTCCAATAGTCGTTAGCCAAATAACTTAATCTGTAGGGTTTATTTTGCCCTTCTTTAAATGACAAAGAGTTCTAACTTTAACGAAAATCTCTAGCAAAGAATAATGGATGAAGTTTTAGCTTAAATTATCTTTGGTAAACCTTTTTAAACCTTTGAGATAAATTCTCAACTATTTCTTACTAGTGGGATAAACTTGGATTTTTACTATTAGCCTTGGAGATTGATGTTCTTTTATCTTTTTACCTTTGCCTTTGATTCTTTAAGAAGGTAAAAACTCTTAACTTTTAGCTTCCTGATTTAAACGTTATTTACTGTGAATTTTGATCGTGTCGGTTCATCAAAATTCTTATGTAACTTGTTTTTTATTCTAAAGTTTTAACTTTTGACTTTTTAAGCAATTGTTATTTACTGTGAATTTTGACCATGTTGGTTCATCAAAATTCTTAAGTAATTCTTTTTTATCTTAAGGTTTTAGATTATCTCTATTTTTATCCTGTCTTTTAATATCCCTAAAATATTTCTAAATGGTTCCTAAATGGGTAAATTATCCTTTAATATTCTTTTTATCATTAGTAATAATTTCCCTATTGATTCTTATTAATTGGGTAAATTTGGAGTTTTAACTTTTGTCTTTTGAAATCAATATTTTTATTTTTTAATCTTTACCTTAAAGGTTTTTAAGAAGGTAAAAGCTTCTTGCTTTAGACTTCCTGGATAATTGTTGTTTACGGGTGAATTTTGATTGTTGTCCGGTTCATCAAAATTCTTCTGTAATTCTTTTTTACCCTAAAGTTCTACTAAATCGCTACTTTTACCTTGTAGCCTAAGATTCTAAAAAGATTCTAAAAAGATTCTAAAATAATCCTTAAAAGATTCCTAAAAGATTCCTCTTGGTAACTTTTCTTTTTACAGCTACTTTTCTACTAGGGATAAATTCTAGTAACTTTTTCTTAATTGCGGTAAAATCTTTGTGTAATTGTTGTAGTGAACTTCTAAAAGTCCTTTGTAAATTTCTATTGGGTTTTTCCCTAATTTCCTCTGATGATTCCAATTTCATTAACAATTCGGAAAGTTTAACTTCTAATCTACTAACTTGGAAAAAATACAAGGAATAAAAAATACTCAGTAAAAATAATCAATTACTAACCTAAACATTGTTGCTTTCCTTGTTGTACAACGCCACCCACTGGTCAATCGCACGCTTCAACTCCATCTTCCGTGTTTGGTGTTTTGGCGGGTTTTTTTTTACAATCTTTTTTAATGGGTTTTAGAAATCCCAATTTCTTTTTCCAAGTATTTTCTTTCTTTTCTTTCTTTTCTTTCTTTTCTTTCTTTTCTTTCTTTTCTTTCTTTTCTTTCTTTTCTTTCTTTTCTTTCTTTTCTTTCTTTTCTTTCTTTTCTTTCTTTTCTTTCTTTTCTTTCTTCTTTCAAGTGTTTTCTTTTCTTTTGGAGATATTTCCTAGAGAATAAATCTAATCAAATCTAATACCAACTTCCGGAGATATTTTGTAGGAATAAAATCTAACAAAATCTAAAGCTAAATTCTTGGCTAATTCTATTGGTACTAACAAAGTCTTTAAACAAGGTTTGTTTAACTTCTTCTACGAATAACTAATTCTAGAATCTTTCCAAGGTCAACTATTCCCTATTTGTCTTATCTATTCGTCTTATAAGAAAATCTAACTAAATCTAGGGAATTTCAAAATTCTAATGGTTGGCTTACAACCAACTCAACACACTTGAGTCACATATACTTTCTTCATGCAAAATGTTTTTTGTTCATTTCGTTGTTGAGTTTGAGCAACTGGAGTGATAGAGAGTTTGAACTTTGAGATTTCCAAGTCTGGAAATGGATTGAGGATGAGCTGATTTGGTTTGGAAACAAACTGGATGGATTGAGTGAGTATGAGGTCACTTGTTGAGTTGACTTTGAATTGCCTGGTTACTGATGGTATGGCTGGTGCTCCCTGGTCTCATTCAAATCTGAAATTTTTGCTTCCCTCCTTGCTAGACGAGCTCTGGTCCTTCTCTGTCACCAATTCAAGGAAAAATCTGAATTCGAAAAGCTTCCTCTTTCACACTTCTCCAGTCTGAAAATTTCCTCACTCTGGACTCAAGGAAAATCTGAATTTTTGGCTTCTTTCCTTGCTAGATGAGCTTTGGTCCTTCTCTGTCACCTAATGCAAGAGGAATCTGGAATTTTTTAAGCTTCCTCTTTCACACTCCTCTAGTCTGAAACTTCCCTCACTCTGAACTCAAGGAAAACCTAAATTCTAGACTTCCTTTATCAACCTTAATAGGGTCCAATTGATATTTGTTGGAATAATCAAAGAAATAAAACGAATTGGGACCCCCAAGGGTATCCTCCCAATACTTTTGTTTTTTTTGGGTTTGATGTATGCATGTGAAATTGGTTCCCGAATTACAATCAAGGCACCTGCCCGGTGGTTTGACGACCCGCCTGGCTCCCCCTTGCTGGCTAGTCTAGCTCTCCCTTGTTGGCTTGGTCTGGCCCCCCTTGCTGGTTTGGTCTGGCCCCCCTTGTTGGTTTGGTCCGGCCCTCTTGCGGCTTTGTCTGATCTGGCTCCTTACTGGCTGTTGCTCGCCAAAATACCAAATCTTTGGTGTTTTATAAAACATCTTGGGTCTCCTATTGGGGATCCTTTTAACACAAAATTAAACGGGAATTTTAACTAGGTGCAAAGCTTCATCGTATTAGCGAGGTTAGCCTCGAATTTGGACGATTTTGATAAGGGATTCTAATTTAATTTAACGGAAACTAAGTCCAAGGCGATAGCTTTGCCGAATTAGATGGTTTAACCTCAATTTTTGGACGATTTGGACAAGGGAATTTAATTTAATCTAACAAAAAATTAAGCCCAGGGCGATAGCTTTGCCGTGTTAGAGAGGTTAACCTCAATTTCTGGATGATTTGGACAAAGAAAATTCTTAAACTTGACGGCAAGAGTTTGGTTCCAACCCAAACTTCTCCAAAACAATTACGACTCTTCTAAAGACAACGTTTTCAAATGTTAAGGCTCTAGGGGGATGTTCTATGACGTGAGTCAAGATATCTCACACAAGGAGCTCGGTTTGAAGAGGTTAAAAACCACGGTTTTCTAAATATCAACAAAAAGAAACATACAACGCAGTAATCTCAATCCAAGTATGTGTAAGCCAGTGAGTGTTTCAAAGGGACCCCAACATCCTTTGAAAAAGCTCAAAACATAAGAGAACGTTTGATAAAAATCAAGGAGCAAAGCTCCAAATGCACTAACAAGTGTTTGGCAGAAAACCGCCAAATTAAACAACGTGGCCACGTTCTGGCCAAAGCTTTACGAAAATGAAAAGGGGTGCAAAGAGAGGGGAGGAGATGGCCTTATATACTCACTCAAGGCTCTCACCTTCCCTCCAATTACCTACTTCTACTCCTAGGTAAATTCAAATTTACTTAATTCAAATTCTTCACTACTGCTGTGATCATTCTAACTTTTGGAGAAATGCTTCAAACTCTAAACCAATTGTGCCATTGTCTTTAGAAGACCCAAATTAGTCTAAGGATCCTCCTACCCCCTATTTTCAGATCGCTTTGTACGTTAAAACCAATTTTTAGCGTATCGCTAAAAAGGATAAAAATCCAATTGTTGGAGATAATTTTGTTTTCAAGTTTTGACTGGCCTGGGTTGTTAATAAGGTCCAAGATAGTAAGAAAAGAGTCCAAGTTGACTCCAATCGGAAATCGGAAGCCCCTAGTGCGCCGGTCAACGTAACGAATGTTTTCAAATCCGTTAAAAATCCGTTAGTGCCGCCGATTCTGGTACTTGTCGGGGTTGGAATGTAATGGAATTTGGTTGGGCGCTTTATTAACACTAAACATTCTACCCTAATTTTTAGTGGGATTTAACCGCCACTCTGGGATTTTCTAGGAATTTTCCAATGCGTAAAAATACGGTTGACTTCCCAGGGAGTCATTTCCGCAATTTGGAAAATTAAAAAACTTTCTGAGCGACTTCTAAGAAGTTCCCTAGTGCCATGTGCAAACTTACAAATTTTTTTGCACTAATCAAAGGAGTGTCTAATTTAATTTCCTTCCAATTTAATTCCCAATCGGGGGAGAATCATTCTGGATATAAGGTTAATTTCCTCCCGTGGGGGAATCATTCTTGGTCAAGGGAATCTAACAATTAAGCTTTATTGTTACACTCTTGACAGGTTTCCTGATCAAAACCTGCGTTCTTTGCTCGTGGACTGTTCATAATCCCGGTTTATGGTTTTACCTGCATTGTTATCTAACTTCTTTCCTATCTTCTATTCTTCATCCTAAGTATTTCACATGCCGTTCAAAAGTCTATTTCTAGGTGGTTCTACAGTTTGGCCATCATGCTTAATACCACCTGAACCTTCAAATGTTCTTTCAAACACTCAAATAGACTTAATATTAGTTTATAAAAGTAATTAGAGTGTTTCCGAGCTTCTTGGTCAAAATTATATCGCATTTGTAGGGATTGCCTCCAATTGTTTCAATGCAAGATTGGTTACTTGACCTTTTAGGATTTGATATGAAGCGCAAAGATTTATACTAGATATATGGAAAGCTTTGAATCATTCCATTTTTATTAATGCATTGAAAACTATGAGGAGTTTTAGTTTGCAGATAGTTATACTTATACTGTTTTTTTAACCCTAATTAACCGTAAATGTGAGCAAAAAGCAAAAAAAAGAAAATTCTGAGGTTCAAGTGGTAACTTGGGGGCTCACACATGGCACAAAAAAACCCAATACTGCATGTCTTCTCAACACCCTACAAACTTTTTTGGCAAGGATATGCATATGTACCTCTCTAAAGATGCCAACAATTGATGCCTTGCGCCAACTCGGATCCCATCCCAGTGAGGATTCCATCCGCTGTCTTCACTCAGGTTCTACATCGAGCATCGTGCAATGTTGAAGGCGATTGCCTTGTGGACTTGGCAATCAACTCTTATGTCCCATTTGATCGACACGAGCTTATGTATGTCGTCCTCCTTGATGATGGGAACAAGGTACATGTTGCATGTGGAGAAGTAGAGCATATTCTGCTAACACCAGAGACTGCGGAAGATCATTATGGAATTAATTAGAGTTCAGCGGCCGGACTTGATTTACCATGTCACCCATCATCATTAGCTACTAATGAAGGAGCGGAAGAATCATTGGACACAAGTGCCATGCTTCGAACCCTCTTCCGAAGCGCCCCCGCCGAGGCCTCCGCAAATACTGCAAATCCACTTCAGTGAACATTGACAGTGACGAAGACATTCCATCTAATTTTGCCTCGCCATTCTCTCTATGTGGAATGAACTTCAGCCCACGCTTTAGCCCCTTTGACAATGTCCTTGCCAAAGACATATTTGACGTTACTGGTGAACACACTCCTCCTCCACCAATGCCAATGGACTAATGTCATTTTCAGTGACGGAGGGAGACAACTTACAAAGATTGCCTTAATTCAGCAAAATCTTTGAGCAAGCTTTTGCAGATCACCCCTTCAACTAGAAAAGACACTCCTCAGACCATCCCCCGTCACGACACTCATGCCAAGCTGTCCATCCCTTCTCTCTTGCAAGCAGTACCACCACCTACAAAGCCCCTTTTGTTGCATGATGCAGATGCAACGAATGTATTAGCAACAAAGGGGAAAGCGCTCAAAATGACAACAGAAGTCTCCACCATCCCATCTTTGACAACAGGGAAAGGTCGCGTTGCCATCAGCTCACCTTGCGGTTAGCCTACAACTACCCCATCCTCAGTGTAGTCCCAACTTCCTCCGAAAGCAACTGCGGCGCATATAATCCCGCAAGATTCCAGTGTAGGCATTGATGAATTGAAGGCATGCAAGCTAAAAGCGTTATCCAAATATGGCAGTCCCTTGCAAAAATATGGAGGTTGTTACGTTGTACTTGCTTCCATTGCATCGTGCAAGGAGCAAAACCTTCATGGCCTTCTTGCCTAGGTCAGTCTTTGAATGACAACAAAGCTCCGTCTGTGGAGGCTGGCATTGTCAATGTGCATGGCCATCGTGCCCCTGCAAATCTACGTCATGGGCCTCGAGGCGCGGGGCATGCCAATAAGGCTGTAGAGGCTGCGGCTTTTGCCTTGGATTTTTTGGAAAGCACTTGGACTACAGAGCACTCCACTTTCACTCATGATCCAATCCATTTCACAGGCCCCACGTTGGAGCCTACTTTTCCTCGCAAACACATGCTGACAAAGTTGGATTTATGTGACCGATTTTGGAATGATAAGACACTAGGATGAATCTGTCAAGAGACGAATAGGTACGCCAGTGAAGTTGATCCCCAAACACGCTTGCTGTTGGATGGCCCATTTTGGTGGGTTCTATGTCCAATGGAACTCCGGGCATTTCTGGGCATTTTGTTGATGATGGGAATCAAGAAACAGCCAAACCACCGATCTTACTAGAATAAACAATTTTTGTTTTTTTACTGTCACAAAATAGCTAGCACAATGTCCAGAGGTCGCTTTGTAGACATCACAAGGTGCTTGCATGAGTGTGATGACAATATTGTGGATAGAGAGGAATCGTCTGCTAATGTACTGAAATTAGCAAAGTTGGGGTGGCTAGTCACGGAGATGAAGGAGAAGTGCAAAGTCAATTGGAATTTGCACCAATAGGTGAAGATAGATGAATCCATGATTGGCTACAAAGGCAAGTATTGCCCTAATAGGCAGTGTCCGCCAAAAAAAACCCACCAAGTGGGGTATCAAAGTTTGGGCTCTGGTGGATGCCACAACAAAATATATTTATGACCTTGACATTTAGACTGGAGCTCTATGACGACCTACAGTTGCTGCAACAAAGGGAAGGAGCCCAAAATTTGTGTATAAAGTTGTCATGTTCTTGATGCACGGGCTTCATGGAAGAAGCCATGTTGTGGTCACCGATTGCTACTTCACTTCCATGAAACTCATTGTGGACTGAGCGGCCTTGGGGACCTATGCAATTGGAATGGTAATGAGCAATCAAGTTGGCTTGCCTAAAGCATTGACTCAGAAGCAATTGTTCTCAGGGGAGCCTCAAGGTACCATTGTTTGGCATATGTACAAGAGCAGGAAAGTGTACTGTGTAGTATGGGTGGACAAGAAGCCAGTGCTTCTGCTATCATTGTTTTTCCCACCTTTGCCACATCTAGGTGAAGAGTGGCCTACTATACCTCGCTGGATGCGAGGTGAGATAAAAAACATTGGCTACACAACATTCATGAGAGGAGTTTATATAGCCGACCAAATGAGGTGCCTATTCATCTCAAATTTGGAGCCAAAAATGGTGGCACCAAATTTTTTTCTTCTTGTTGGATACATTTGTGGTGAATTCTTACATTTTGTATGCATCCATTTGTGAGCATCTCATGAAGCACCCAATTTAGCGCATGGATTTTTTGCTTATCCTAGCTAAGGCGCTGTGCAAGCCTTGGATGGTCCATTAGGGTTGCGTCTCACAATTTTGTCTGGCAATGCCAGCGGTCTATTCCCTTGTACAAACTTACAAGAGAAGGTTCTATTTTTTTGAAGAGAAGGACAAATCTATGCTGTTTACAATGTGGAAGCATGTACTTACATTTGGGTGACTGTTTTTCATGCAGTCACTACTCCTTATGTCGTTGAAAGTAGGCAATAGTTGTTGTCACCATGGAGCGTGCTAATGGTGACAACTTTCATGGTGGATGGTAAGTCATGTCCAAAAGGAAGCGATGTCCTTGGCAAAGCATCATGTCCCAAAAGAAGTCTCTTTTTGCCCTAGAACGGTTTGTGCTTGACTAGAAGGCATTGTTGTTGCATCTTGTAACTGCTATACAAGCAGTTTCATGATCTGGTTACCATGCGGTAGCGTATACTTGCTGTGCACAGTTATAGATTTTACAAAGATGAGGAAATGGTTTCCTACGGAACTGCCTTTCTTATAGTGTGGAAGTAGTAGGAAGTGTAAAGCTCAAATTGTGATGTGGCCGATGAGGAAGTCGTCCATGTTAGTGAGCACCACTATTGCAGCAGGGTGAACGAAGTTTGCAAGTGGTCGCACTATAAGAAACCCGCGTTTTAGATGACGTTAGTGTAATTTTAGGAGACAAATTTTAGTAGACATCTAGTAAACAACTTGTGTATTTATGTCAATAATAACATTCAAAGTAACATCCAGATGCTACATTGGACATTCTTATTGACATAAAAACACAAGTAGTGTCATTGGACGTCCACTAAAATCCTTCTCCTAAAATCACGCTAACATCACCTAAAACACGGGTTTTTTATAGTGTCGTAGTTTCTATGAAGTTTGTATGGAAGTTCTCAACTACCATTAGCAGCGATAGTGCCCGAGGATGGCAAGAGTTGGTAACTTGACACTACCATGCACTATGGTCAAAAGTGACTGCATCACATCTTCAAAGTCATTTGGAACAAAGAACATGTCTTATTTGATAAGTCATACTGTCATATAGCTATCTTTGGAATATGTAGTGGCAATTTTAATATAAACTATAGGGAGAAGTCCATGTTTTTGATGTTCTTTTCAAACAGTTGAAGAAATTTTTGGAAGTTGAATTGCCAATATGGGACTTGGGCTAGTAACTTCTATATTCCATGTGCATATTTAGGTTGCCATTTCTCTTAAACTCGATATTTTTGGTTTTCTAATTGGTGGTGCTTTTGCTTATGTGTTCACTTCTCAGGTTTCTCTCAGACATCCTGCACTAGAGCAAAGTTGTCATTTTGTGCTCTAGGCAACAAGGACACCAACTCATGTGCCGTACGGTCACTTCAACAATATTTATGCTGTACGCAACTCCATACTAATGCTTTGCCACGGCCGTGACATTTTCTTTGGCACAGTGTTGTTTCCGATGGCGGAATTTGTCATTGTTTCATTGAGACCAAAGAGGAAGGCAAAATCCTTGGTGAATGTGATTTGTGACAAATTAGGAAAGTATGGATTGGTGATAGTCCACAATAGTTGAGCCTCTTCAAAAAGCAGCACGTCGAAAAGGATTCATGAGTTCTAATGTGTTGCTCTTGTGAATAGAGTGTGTTGCCCTTGTAAATTGTTGAAACAGAGTGTATTCTTCATGTGAATAGAGTGTGTTGCTCTTGTGAATAGCTTCAAGTGAAGGCATAACTGACATGGTGTTTTTTTGGATTTGTTCATATTTTGGAGAATAAATGTTCACAAGCATAATTGTACTTATGGAAGTTCTCAAAGTGATGCATATCATTTGTTTGTGATTGAGTTGTGCATAGGAGCTTCTTCCCTGTCAAGTCATGTGCGGTAGTTGACGTTGTCAAGTTGATTGGCAGAGCTGTTCCGCTGAAGCGAGAATAATGGCATTGCTGACGATGCTTACATTAGACTCTATGAATGATGCACATATTTTACTACTGTACAAGTGAAGCACCTAACAGTTGTCAAAATACGCATGCACATGAAATTCTAATATATTGGGCGTCGGGCATACCTCAAGTCTGGTCACTTCCATGTCAAATTACTCTAATTTTTGCTCTTTCAAGAGGCTTTGGCTTTGCAAGCTCTTCTATAGAACATTTGCTTGAGTACTGGCAATGAATTCAGCAAGATATCGTTTAACACTTCATACTCTAGACGTAGCCTTTTTTTTTTGCTTTTTTTGCTTTTTTTCATGGTCGTGGCGACGTCATTTGTGGGCAACTGACTACTTGCCAATCTAGGTCAACACCCCTGGTTTCCGAGTCAAAGCTCATGATCTCTACATCAAGTGGCTTTCCCTTAAATCTGTGTTCACTTTCCCATGTTGGTGTGTTGGGTGTTGCTCTAGATCCTACAGTTACTTATCACATCATCTAGAAGACTTTCACAGCATTCTTCTCGTAAATTTCTGCACTTTGGAGTCCGCTTTCCACTCCTCCAATGAGTCCTGACACTCTAGGATTAATGAAGCAACAAATAATTCAAAAAATCATCTTGTTTAAGAATGGATTCTATGATGGTTTCTTCTCTTCCTATAAATTTGGAGCTTTAATGTAAAAGACAAAATTTGAATAGGAGCCTCTAAAAAGACCGATCTCTTCCAAAAATTAACCTTCATACTTGTTAAAATAATTGCAAAAGAAAATAAAACTCTAACTACCCTAAGCACCTTGATAGCTATGAAGCTTTTTAAGAATTGTTGAATTTCTTCTTGATGGAGAATCTACACCAAACAAAGTTGTGTCACTACAGTGCAAAAACAGTTTTTAGAGCTTATCTACAATCCAAACAATCTGCCTCACAAACAATTTTCAAAAATTTATACTGACAAAGTTGAGCATCCCTAGCATTGAAGATTATAGGGAAAAAAAGATATATGAAGAAGAGATCCTTATTGAATTTTAGAACACATGTGCTTTAAATCAAAACAACAATTTTAGTCCAAAGTCCTTGCACAATTCAAAATACGACCGCTACAAAAATTAAGGGGTATAATGACTGCAAAGAATGACTTCAAAACAATCATTTTGAACAAAAATGACTCGGAAATGACTTAGGGCCCCGCAGTCATTGTGGAAAAGTCATTCTTTTATTATAGGAAATCCGGGTTTTTTTTATGCCGGAGCAAAAACATGTGATGTCCAAGGCTGAACGTACTACATCCACGAAGACATCAAGATGTTAAAGAGAGGGATTGCGATTTCAGAAGATGTTCCAAATGATTGCGGCAAATTTGAATGAAAACAATTTGATGTTACCATCAACATTGGGTTTCATGATGACATTTTTAAGGACTCATTGATGTCCAGCGAGTTTTCCGCAAAAACATAGTCTGCCACGTCAGCTTTAAGGCAAAATTTTCACGGAGGATAAATCTATTGAAATTACTTTTTTCTTGGATAAAAGTCTGACCGAGGTTAAAAAGAAAGGAATTGGGAAGCCATTGGGTAGCTTCGGGGGAAAATAAGATGACGTGGCATGCCACGTGTAAATTAATTGACGTGGCATAAAATTATGCTGATGTGGCATGCCACATTAGCATAACGGGGCTGTCTCTTTGTGTTTTCTACACTTATATTGGAGATGTCTAAGTAGACATAGAAATGTCACTAGAGACATCTTATAAAATGTTGAGATGTTTGCTTGAACGTTTTTGTAGACTTCTAGATGTTTTAGGAAACATAGTCACTGTCGATATAATGTCTATGGAGACATCATCAAAGCGGCCTTTGAGACATGCAAAAAAGATCCTGCTAGACATATGTAAACTTCTCCATAAAAATTTAAATCCAGCGTTTTCAATGTCTCATATAGTTTGTCTTCCCTCCTACCACTCCACTTGTATAAAGAGCCCATCTTCTCCCCTCCATAAACTCACATCAAGTGGCTTTTGAAGCCATGTGACATAATTGCCAATTATGATGTATTTTGTACGATATATTGTGTATGGTATATCATGTATGATATATTATGTATAATGTATGGTGTACTATGTATGACATGTTATATTGGACATTATGACATGCATGTGGATGTCATATGAAACATGTGAGACTGTTCATATTAATGTCATGTTGAATAGTGCATTTCATAACATGAACGTCTAACGTAACATCATTTTGTTCTTCTAAATCATATCAAACATTGCCAAAGGTATTGATGATGAAAAGTAGATGTTTACATTGATGTCACAAGAAATCTGGATGTCTAAAGTGATGTCTCAAAATACGTCTATGAAAATGTCTGGACATTTGAGATGATGTCTCAGAAAACGTACAGATGTCTAAGTTGACGTCTTCAAAGACAGCAAGAAAATTCTTAGTCTACAAAAAAATATGTTGATGTGACATGCCACATCATCCTTGTTGGATGCCACATTTCTTTTCCCGCTGCCACGTCACGTGCCACCTCAGATGCTACGTCATGGACCAAAATGGATGGAAAAATTCCTATGAGGATGCCCGTGTCCGCGTGGCGCTTAGGTAGCAGCCACATGGCGGCCTTTGAGGACCTTGTTAACCCATGTTTTTTTGGACGTCCGGTCCCCAGCATGTTGATGTTCACGTGCAAAACTGATCTCTTTTGCCTGTCTCAGGTAACGCAAAATTTTGGATGTCCACATAGACATTTTAAGACATCATACAGGACATCAATACGCAAAATCCAGAAATTAGAAAAAACACTGGGTTCCTCTAGTGTTTAAATGACTGCAAGGCATTATCACCGTCCAATTTGGATTCGGAAGAAAAAATGATGGAAGGGTCTACTTGGCATTAAAGGTGGAGGCCGAAATTTTCTAGAAAGGCTAGGCAATTGCCCATCTTTTGAGAAATTTGGCTAATGTAGACATCCAACTCGACCCATTATGCAATCATTCTACAGCTGCAATGTAGTCCAGTTGTTGTTGACGTGGACATCCACGTGAGTCATGCAACAATCATGCTACAATCGTGAGGTAGTTGCCTCAACCTGTGCGGGGTTGACATGTGTCCAGCCATTCTTTAGTTATTGTTGTGGCCTCGGTTGTGGCAAATTATTTTAATGGACAAGTGACGCTCTGACACATGTCCAACCATGTTGCAGTTATTTGTAGGGTCTACTTTCAAAATTGCCCAATCATTTTTGAATGATGCACATAGTCATTCTAAAGTGACATGGATTTAGGGTTTAGGGTGTTTTTCAAAGACATGGAAAGTCATTGTTTCTATCATTTTCAATTTGCGGTGATGTGTACAAAAAAGAATGTAATGACAAATAGATGGGGAGTAGTCATTCTACAGTCACATATGAGTACATTCAAAGTTCAACGACAATACACCATATACAATACGCCAGACACAATATGCCATATACCATACATCATACATCATATTTGGCTTATGTCTTGCATGGCTTCCAAATCCACTTAGTGTGTGAGAATGAAGAGATGAAATGACAAGCTTTTTATAGAAGTGGGGAGTAAGAGGCAAGACAAACCATGTGGAATATATAAAATGTAGGAATTGTGTTACAAGTAATCTTTCAGACCTTATTGAAGCATAGTAGATTAATTTTTTTCAAAAAACTTTAAACTAATAAAAGTTAGAAAATCAATCTCACTTTCATCTCCAAAAATCCATTTTACATTTTGAGCCTCCAATCAAAAGTTATAGACAAATTTGCTAAATGGATTGGAAAGGATTGGCACATGAAGAATACTAGGGTCACCTATTTTACTTCCCCAAAACATGGGCGTATGTAGTTGGTCTAGGTCTACTATAAGAAACCCACGTTTTTTTCGACAAGTCCAAATTTTTGTGACGGATTTTATTAGACATCTAAGTTGACATCTAGTTGTTTTTGTGTCAACAATAATATCCAATGTAACATCATGAAAACATAAAAACAACTAGATGTCAATATAGATGTCTAACAAAATCCGTCATAAAAAATCCAGGCTTGTCAAAAAAAACGCGGATTCCTTATAGTGCATCTCCTCACTTCATGCAAGGAAAGTGTGATGATTGCATATGATTTCTACAATCTTTCAGAATTGCCAAATGTGCAGTCTGTGGGATGTCGAGCTAAGTGTCCAGTTGCTAGTAGTGCAGAAGTCATTTGTTAGTCATTGATGAGTTGTTTCTATAGTACAGTCCTTCACCACAACTTTTAGATGATTGTGATGAAATCATATTGAAGTCACAAGAGTGTAGTCTACAAAGTAGCGTTCAAGGATTCCTCTGAGAGTATTGTAATGCTTGTGAGTCATGTCCTCTTTGTTCCCGGGGTTGCTTACAATCAGTGGTATTATTGCGTCTAGGAAGTGAACCATGGAAGAATGGTGGGCAACATCAAATTGTCGGTGAAGGACAACCTATTAACATTGGAAGAATATTAGGGTATCATTGTGGAAATTGTTTTTGATAGGTGCTACTATAGATGCCCGGGGTGCCCTTATTGTGCAAAAACATAGCAATGGTAAGAAAATGCATGATAAACATGATCTTGATAGGGAGACCCAGCAGTTCTACATTTGGAAATGATGGTAGCAAGAAATCACTAGCCTATCACTTCTAGATTATGATAAATAGTTAACTGGCAATCATTTGCTAGTGACAGTGTAGAGGCAGTTGAGGCGTGCATTAGAGTCAAATCCACGTTTGAACAGTTGTTGAGCCAAAATGGCCGTTTCTGCAGTGGATCATGTAGTGAAGGGAGTCATTGCCCAACCTTACTATTTTGTAGTGAAGACCAGCTGTTTATATTGAAGTTCTATGTCTTGTACTTGTGGTTAGTTGTACAAGAGCAGAAATTATAATTTCAAACCCTACCACTGCAGGTAGAGATAATCACCTTTAAATCATAAAATGTGGCTAGTAAGCCGATTGCTAGTGGGCATTGAGTCATGTCATGGTCGTCTCTATATAACCCACATCCACAACCTCTGAGTGCGCAATACTTATATTTGACTAAGGCACAATTGCTTCAATGGTTGCAGTGGTAGCCCAGTACAAGGCAATAATTACTACCGTCCATGTCAGAGTAAAGCCGTGTTGCAAAACTTCCAAGAAACGCACTCAAGCAGTTCTGGAAGTCATTTTCCAGTCGCGATGTAGAAAAGCACAGTCATAATGTATGACTTGCACATATTCGAGAATGACTATGGCCAACAACCACTTTTCCCACCAAAATCTTGACAATGTTACTAACAAAAACTTGCAAATGACTGTCAAAGTTCATCAAGACTTCGTCTCCAAGTCTTAGTCACAACTGTACAATGACTAGGACATTGTGGACTGACCAACAGTGGTACAATTAAGGAAGCAACAGTGATTCTTAAGTCAAACCAGACATGCAGTCATTTTTATATAGTCGCAAATGTGCCCAATTTTTAATACAACATTGCATTACACAAAGATGCTAGAGCAAGATGAAAAGTAGTGGACACAGCAGACGCCTTTATCAGCATTATTGTACAGATTGCAAGGCTGACTGCTCTCTGAAGGATGCCAATTCCAGCGGAGATAGTTAATCTAGTTGGGGCTATCGAATTGTCAATGGAAATAAACTTATTAGCTTAAGAAGGATATTATAGTGTGATTGCTATAATATTAGAGCGTAAGATTTAGAGGAGTAACCACGTAATAGTCTATCAATTTTGGACAAGTCCCTCCAAAGTCGCGTGCAATCATTGCCCTAATGACAGCGTGGAGGTCGCGCAGCAGCGATATGTGAGGCCTTCACACATTGGAATTATCTTTGCAATTCTATATCTTCATTTTTTCCACTCAATGTAATCATTTTGTAATCATGGAACAACTCCAAGTGATTTTGCAATTGCAGTGCAATGTGTTGGGTCAAAATGTCTTTGTCATATTCAAACATCATCTAGTTTTTTTCTCTGTCTATGAAATTCAGTGGGCAACTTGCTTGTATCAATACGGGCAGAGGTTTGGGCCATGAAACAACCAAAGGGGCTCTGAATCTAAATGCCAGTGATTCAGTAGTCATTTTTGAGTCGTGCAGTAGTGAAGCCCAGTCACAACATATGACAAGAAAATGACTTGAAAATGACTGTGCCTTCTGCGTTGGATTTCTCCCTTTTCCCGCCAATAAATCGACGACATAGTGAACAAGAATGTCGGTCTTTTGCTAGGACTTCGTTGACTATTCATCCTACCGTCATAGCCCCAACTTTGAAATGACTAAGGACAAATTTCAGTTCCACTGTAGGTACAATTATAGAAGCAACAGTCATTTTCTAGTGAAACCGGACAAGCAATCATTCTTTTGCAATTGCAAAAGTGCCCATTTTCTTGTAGTGGAAAATTTGGATTTTGAACCTCTCTATTTATCAAAAAATACAATTTTATTATCCCTAATTGACCCTTGAAGGCAAAGTTGAAGGCATTCAAAAGTTGCAAAGCAACGTGGAATTCCCCTGCAAGGGATTCACCAAGCCTCGCTAGAAAAAGTGCCATAATGGAGTCATTCATCCAACGATTTTCCTCCAAGAGATGCCCAAGAACAAACATGTGAACAACAGAAATACAAACTTATTAACTACCACAAAATTTTGCATTGAGTGCACATTGCTTGATTATTCAAAATTCACATCCCCACTCCAATCAAACACTAACCGTGTTGTGCAGAGTGAATGCGGTTGTAGATAGGATTTGAAAATTCATATTCAGAAACTATAGTGGATATGAGAGTTGATGCCATAGTCTTTGTCCAAAGGATAGAGCCAATAAGTTGTAAATTTATGAATATATATATATAGAGAGAGAGAGAGAGAGAGAGAGAGAGAGAGAGAGAGAAATATAGAAATATATCTATATAATGTATTATGAATTTTGAAACTTAACTTTATGATGTATCCAAAACCATTTCTACATTCATATGTACATTTAGAATATTTTAGACTACTTGCATTTAGATATTTTAGAAATTATTTTATGATTCAAGTCGGTCTTAGTTCTTCTACCTTACAATAGTTATGGATAGAAAAACGTGCATTTCATGACAAACATTTTAAAATAGTGTTGCCTTTTTATTTAGATCTTTGTCACTTCCAAGATCATCGAGTTGCTTTTAGGTTCATATCATATCACAATCAATTACGTTAGTGAAATGATGTCTGATGGAAGCGAGACACGACGACTGTCGATGCCACCTGGCTGGGCCAGGCGACCCTGGAAAAGGACCGACGTGGCATCCGAGGTGTCCCCGCGCGGTCGTCTCTCTGCGCTCGTCGCGGTCCCGTGAACCGGGCTCTGTGCTGCAGGGCGAGGGCCAGCCCTGCCCTGGCGCCCGCGGTGGTTCCGATCTCTGGCTTGTTCCGCCATCAATTTGCGATCAATGGCATCTTCCCTTCGAGCCGCCTCGCACCGCATACCCGTCTCCGCTTCGGCGCTTGCGCTTCCAAGCAGGCCCTTGGTGGCTTTGTCCGCGCCTCTATGGTCCCCTTTCGCTCGCCCTAGGGTTGTGGTCGGGGGTGGCCGAGGAAACGCTACTACCACGAGCGGAGATTCTCGACGGGAGAGCTCGACTCCGTCTCTCTTTAGTGTAGGACGGATTCGTAGTGCCGAGAGGCTTATTAGACGCAGCGGGAACGGAGAGTGGCGCGATAGGCAGCGTCTCGTCGCGACTGCGGCCATGGCAGAGAATTTGAAGGATTTGAGGCTGGAGGATGATGGTGCTGTGGCTGATAAGGTTAGTTGCATTTCGCCTCGAGTGAACTGTTGATTAGGCGAGTGTGTCGCCCTGTGTGTGGAGGTTTCCTTTTGCGGTTTATCGTTTGCTTAATTTCGCTCGGGTTTATAGTTTGAGCTTTGGTTATGTTACCTTTGAGGCTGGCATTGTACTCTGCGAATTAGTGGTTGGAGTTGCGCGGTTATCTATCGATTTTGGAGTAATCTGAGCGTTTGAGTGTTCTATACAACTGGAGGAGGTGTTGAGGTTTTGAATATTTGAAGAAGGGAGTTGGTGTTGCGCCGGGTTTTGTTTTCGCTTGGATCTAGTGGTCCGTTTATTGATGTCTTGCTGTTACGATTAAGCGTTGCTTTCAATTAGATCTCTCGTAGTGCCGAGCTTGTCAATCGAACACTTTAGATAGTGAGCGAATTAGGTCGTTTTAATAATCTTTAGCTGCCATTGTTGTATAGTTGATCTGGAACCTGGTGAGCGCTAATTCCTTGAGATGAAATCTTAGAGCTTGTTTTTTCACTTTGTCTGACGTGCGGAGAATCGGACGAACGCTCTTTGGATACTTGCATGCAAGTCAAGAACACCTGAATGAAGCTGAATCAGAGAAGTGCATGAATCCTCCTGTCGGAGCGATGTTAGTAGTGTTGAAGCTAAATGGTACTGTTTTAGGTTAGCAATATTGAAAACTTTTCACAGGGATAGTGTATCAGTCTTTCTTTCGGTTTCTATTTCGACTAGAATCCGGCTAGAGTTTCATCACGCCTTTCTCCGTAGAACCCCCGACTCCCAAGCGGTGGTGTCCTCTATCTTGAAACTTGCCGGGGAAGGTTGGAGGAATTCGACGGGATAGGTAGGAGGATTAAAAGAAAGAAACTCTTGAGTTCTTGCACTTGTCCACGCCAGCATCAGTGAGGCTGGACATTTTGGGGCAGGTACCTAGAGATTTTTTAGGAAAACTCTTGATAGCTCTTGGCTTTTCTGCAGACTTTGAGGAGGCACCTCCATTGCTGAACTTTGCCCCTATTTCTCTGCTCCTGTTGTGTTCCTTATAACGTATGAAAGCAAGATTGACCATAATAATGCTTCCGCTGTGGCGAGACATTCAGACTGTAATGGGACATGTTTTTATTTTGTTAGCAGGGCAAGTCAAAAGATGATGAAGCTCCTGCCAGCTCCGGAAGGAAAAAACTGGAGGAGTTAAACTGGGATCATTCATTTGTCCGAGAACTTCCTGGCGACGAACGTGTTGGAGGTCCAACTCGCCAGGTACATTTCATTTTGGTTCTCTGACGCAATAAGCATATGGCGAATTGAACGTCTGACGGGAAACTCGGTTTTAGTGTTCTCCTGTTGAAGATTTCAGTTTTTCATACTTTCCTTGGGGTATTGTGCCTAATGTGACATGGGAATGTCATCATTTCTTAATATGTGTTGCAAACTTGCATGCTATTCTATGTGTTCTTTAAAGTACACCCTGTTGGATTGAGCAGGTGCTGCATGCGTGCTATTCGAAGGTCTCTCCCACAGTGCTGGTAAAAAATCCGGAGTTGGTGGCCTGGTCCAAGCATGTTGCTGACTTATTGGACCTTGATTATAAAGAGTAAGCCATTTCTCTTCACTGGTATTCACTTCATACGGCTGTTACCGGTATGCATCAGATTAAATACGGATAACCGTTGGTAATCCTTCGGCTTAATTGTGAAGGGTATGCATGGCGGACTTAGGAAGTAGATGATTATTTGCTGTCACCAAATGAAAACACTCGGTGGTGCGTGGCCTGCTCATAAATCAAACTTTGATTTCCTTTACGGATACCTGCTATGTACAGTATCGAAGCTCAAATGTGTGTTAATGTGGTTTTTGAATGCATTTGCAGGTTTGAACGACCAGATTTTCCCTCTCTTTTTACTGGGGCTTCTGAATTGAAGGGCGGGTGAGAATTATCTCTCACTTAGTTTGTCAGTTTTATATCTTAAAGAGAAAGTCTTTTATTTTGCGTACAAGGCTGTCTCTAATGCCTTGCCTCCTCAAAGTAGTAGAATGAATTCCTGATTATTCTGATCCATTATCTTGAATGAATTCTAATGGTTGTGTTCTTTGCGTTGCAGTCTATCTTACGCTCAGTGCTATGGTGGCCATCAATTTGGTGTGTGGGCTGGACAATTGGGAGACGGCCGTGCAATAACCCTGGGGGAGCTGTCGAATTCTAAAGGAGAGAGGTGGGAATTTCAGTTGAAAGGGGCCGGTAAAACACCATACAGCCGGACTGCTGACGGGCTTGCAGTATTGAGAAGCAGTGTCCGGGAATTTCTTTGCAGTGAAGCTATGTATTATTTGGGAGTGCCTACGACACGAGCCTTGAGCTTGGTGACCACTGGTGAAGGAGTTCTGCGTGACATGTTCTATGAGTATGTTCGACCTTGCTCCGATAATGCTGTTTGTTAACTAGACGTTCTTGTTTTACATGATTTCTGCGTTTGGGATATTTCTAATGAGAAAAGCCGAAATCGAGTTCTCAAGTACTGTTAGACTCGACTCATCTGTCTTACAGCTGCACGAGCAGGACGATGTTGAACAACAGCTGAATCTAAGTGTTGACATTGTGCATTCAGCGGCAATGTAAAAATGGAGCCAGGAGCTGTTGTTTGCCGTGTTGCCCCGTCGTTCATTAGATTTGGGACTTTCCAGATCCATGCAGCGCGTGACAAAACCGACCTACCAATTGTCAAACAATTGGCCGACTATACAATTCATTATCACTATCCTGAATTTGAGAATCTGCCGTTTGAACGGCAGGGGGTAGAGGGTTCTTCTGAATCCCCGAAAGGCGAGAACAATTCTCCTGAAATCGACGTGTCGAAGAACAAGTATGCAGGTATATATGTTTATATTTACGTTGATCCTATTTTCATATTCCCAGAATCTTCTTTTTTTGTTGTGCGTGAGCATCGAGGCGATTCTGACTTTGCAAGTGCTGATTTCCTTGGATCGTATCACTATCTATACTGATGAGGTCTTTGTTTGATGGCAGCATGGTTTACCGAGATTGCAGAGCGAAGTGCGGTTCTGATCGCAAAATGGCAAGCAGTCGGGTTCACTCATGGGGTCATGAATACGGACAATATGAGTATATTAGGTCTAACTATCGACTACGGCCCTTTTGGATTTTTGGATGCTTTTGACCCCAAATATACACCAAATACAACAGATCTACCTGGTCGTCGTTATGGGTTTGCCAATCAACCGGATATTGGTCTCTGGAATGTGATGCAGCTGGCCAACACTTTATACACTGCTGAACTCATCACTGCGGATGAAGCTCAATTTGGTCTTGGAAGGTAAGCTCAATTACATTGCTGTGATGATGGATTGAATGCCAATTCCAACTTTTTTATTTGTAAATGGAAAGATTCCTGAAGGAGACAGTGCTCAAAGACTGCAGTGTTTCAATTCTCGCCACCCTATTAAGGGTAGCTACCTATGCAACTTCGCTTCCATGGTGCTAAGGGTCTTTAGATCTTAGTTCCAAGGAGGTGGTGCCAGAAATTAAACTCAACTGATCCTCTCCAAATATTTCGGGGGCAAACTTTCATTAGAGCTTACATGTATCTGGTATATATTAGCCATATGGCTTGCACCAAAATAATTAATATCGCCCGAGCGAAATGAAAGAGAGATGTTTTCTCGTGCTGGCAACTGGCAGGCAAACCTTTTGACTTAGAACATCGTAATCTGCAGGTATGCAGATAAATTTATGTCCCTGTATCAACAACACATGAGTAGCAAAATTGGTTTGAAATCTTACAATAAAGATTTGCTCAGCAAGCTTCTAAGCAACATGGCCTTCGACAAAGTCGATTATACAAACTTTTTCAGATCACTGGGGAATGTGAAGGCGGCTCCAACTACCTCAGACGATAATCTGATCGCACCTTTGAAGAATTCCTTACTTGATCTGAGCAAAGAAAGGAGGAAAGTTTGGCTTGATTGGTTGCACCAGTATGTTGAGCTGGTACGTGTATTTGCATCTTTTGCTGGCAGTCTTTTAAATCGTGTGGAATTATTTCAACGTGTGGTAGGGGAGAGGATACTATTGGCGTCACTTTTAAGCATTGTAGCATATGTAGTAGTGTGGTTTTTGAGAGATGTATGGAGTTGTGGAGAGATCAGTTGGGTGCAGAAGCCAAATGTTGAGATCAAATCTTCGTCTTTATGTATGAATTTCGTACGCAATTTGAAAATGGGAAGTTTTAGACCTTTTTTGATAATAGACAACCCCTTTCTCATTTAGCCAATACGTCAACTAAGTGTATGAATAGATGTGGTGTTGGTAACACGGGTTAGTACAGGAGGTGGGATCAAATCTCTCACGGTTTAAGTATCCTCTCTCTGATACTCATTGAATCGCATGTATTTCTGGAACGAGCAGGTGGTTGCGGAGGGTGTACCAGAAGCTGAAAGGAAAGTTGGGATGAATTCTGTCAACCCAAGATATGTCCTTCGTAATTACATGTTACAAAGTGCTATCGATCTGGCGGAAGTAGGGGACTACTCGGAAGTTGAAATGTTGCTGAAGCTTATGCAGCGTCCTTACGAGGACCAACCTGGGATGGAGAAATATGCCAGGCTTCCACCTGCCTGGGCGTATCGTCCAGGGGTTTGCATGCTGTCTTGCTCATCTTAACTTGAGCCAGTAAGTTTATTTCGAGTACAAATTTGTATCGAGAGCTAGTTCAGAATTGTATTCAGTTAGATACCAAGGGAAACGTCTGCTTGATTACCTGTGAGATGCACGAGTTGTTTCACTTCTGGGCTTCACTGCTCCTCAATGCCTGGGTTCTTTCTTTCTTTGGTTAAACGGCTAATTTATCTGGCAGAAGGATGCAACCGGGAAAAATCAGAGATGATTATTGCCTCTGCGATAACAATCGTATGATTATGCAGGACGTGCATTTGGGAGCAGGAGTTGCAACAACCTGTATCTATGTCAATTAATCTAACAGGAGCCAGAGGAGAGTAATATTCCTACTGTTCTTGACCCTACATTTGAATTTCGCATGGGTGAAATTACTGTAAGTAAAGCATTTTGTTAGCGATTCTCTCATGTATTTGTATGACTTCACGTGTGATTGGTTTGAGAATCCATACGCAGCTATTTGTGAAATTCTCAATGTTCATTCGATTGCTCAAAGTTTGGATTAACCTTTTTACATCCCAGACTGCTTTTTTAAAATCACAGTCTTCAGTACCTGTATAGAAAACATGGAAGTCTACATATAGATTCCAAGCATAGAAAGTGCAAGTGCACTTGGGTGGTATTATGGTATGTTCAATGTGATGTGCATGCAATGGTGCACTTTTCAAATAGATTTTGTGTATTGCTAGGAATCTGGTTGGAATGTTTGTGTATTGCTAAGTGACCTCTTCATTTTTATAGCCATGCAAATATCAAAGAGTTTTCTTTCCATTATCTGAAAGTATGCACTAACCTTTCTATCGACACATTGCTAGGATGCATGCACGTTTTTCGTACTTTTTTTATGAATTTCAAAGTGAAGAAATGCAATCCATGCACAATTTAGCATGAATGTTACATACATGCATGCACATTCCAAGAGCTCAACATTAAATCCATGATCTTTGAGAAAATGATACTTGCAAGATGTAAGTATCTTGTAGAAGTTTGTTGTATAGTACCCTCCAAGAAGTTTTGCAGTCCCATGTTTGGTTCTCAGCCAAGTGGTTTGATTATAGATCATACTTGTGGTAGGTAAATTGAGATATTTGATGAGATTTTTTTGCCTTGGGCAAGGTGAATCATGTACCTTGTTATGATTTATTCCATTTTTTTAAAATCTCTCTAAGCGGTTGATTTTGGTAATACCAAGTTGAATTTAAAGGTATAATATTATATTTGAAAATTTCATTATAGGAGATCATAGGTAGTAGAATCTAGAAGTTTTGTGAGAAAAATTGATGTTGTTTAAAATATTGTGTATGTGATGTTGCTAGGAGTTTTATAAGTAAACTTTATGAAGTTCTAATTAATATTATTAATTTTGCACCATGATATGATGTAGAATTCATTGAATGGCTACCAAATTCTTTTGACCCTCAAGCCTACAGAAAATGTATGAAACCAAGTCCAAAATTGAGTGCAAAAAAGATGTAAACTCCATAAAAAAAGACCAAATGTGGACATCAATGAACTTGGAATGGAAGGGTATACTTCAAGAAAGTATCCAAAAGTTCATTTCTCCAATGCCAAACCAAATGGAAATTGTGATAGCAACTTGTGGTGGTTGTACTCTGTGGTAGCAGATGTATCACTTTGTTGCAAAGTAGTTGCTAGTGAGCAAGACATAATGTAAAATGTGTAGTTGTGAGAATGATTTTTTCAGCCCTTGGGATAGTATCATTTTATAGGTAAAATTTCACATGGATGTTAAAAATCATTCTCACAACTATACATATTGGTAGAATTAGAATATTGTTTTTTGTGTAAATCTTTTGAACTTGAAATTTGACACACATGTTATCAATATAGAGATGATCTCATGAAAAAAAGTTTTATGGTAAAATGTTTTTCTCAGCCCTTGGAATAGTGTCAAAGTTGGCAATAGTGAAATTTTTCTCACAAGTACACATATTGATAGATTTCAAATATCATTTTGTGTGTGAATCTTTTGACCTTGAAGTTTGGCATACATATTATCAATATAGAGATGATCTAGCCAAAAAAAATTATGATAAATAAGCAATTTTCAGCCCTTGGGAGGGTGTCAAAGTTGGTTGTATTGAAATTGTTTCTTACATTTACACATGTTGGTAAATTTCAAATATCTTTTTTCTTATAAATATTTTGAACTTGAAATTTAGCACACATATTATCAACATGGAGATGATCTTTTAATAAAAAATTTATGGATTTTTTTTTTCAACCCTTGGGAAGCTAGCAAAGTTGGCTGCAATGAAATTTTTTCACAACTACACATATTGGTAGATTTTGAATATCTTTTTTTTGGTGAATCTTTTGTCCTAGAAATTTGGTACACATATTATTAACATAAAGATGATATTGTGACAAAAATCTCAAGGTAAAATACCAATTTTTCAGCTCTCCAGAGGTTGTCAAAGTTGGTAGCACCGAAATTTCTTTCATTGCAAATGTGAAAATACCATTTTTATTGGTACCCCACTGTACAACTAGGGCTCATAGTTTTGGGAATTGGGGATGAAAGGGTTAGAATTGGGTTGGAAAGTCACCATTTTATGAAATTCAATGAACACACCCATGCAACTTCTACACTTGGCAAAAATGTTTCATTGTACATTTCCAGTAATAATCTTACAAACTGCCAATTGTACCATTCAAAGAATTTTGCATAATATAAAATACAATCAGCATTTTTTGTCTTGCATAATTAACATTCAATTCTTACGCAATCCCAATCAAGCATACCAATTTTAGTTTCAAAAAAGCAAAAACTCCATTATGGATGAATTGTTTCATTTAATATTTGAAGTTTTACATGATAATTGATTGAAAAACATAAGTGATGAGTTTTTTAAATTTGATTGCATAGATATGTAGGAAACATCTATACACGCATCTTTCCTTCAACAAACATCTTCAAAAGAATTTTAGGGTTTTTTCTCTATAAAAATTTAAATGTTGGGGGGAATAATGCCCAAATTTTGTAACATATATATCTCTTTATGTAACAATTTAGATTCTTTATTTTTGGCACAAAATGCAAATAATAAAGTTTCCTTTATTGATGAACTTTTAACTAGATTTTGGCAAAGTAATGGTACCATCATGCTCAAACGTATAAAATTAGTTGTAGCATAGGGGTCAAATAGCAAAACCTAATTACAATAAAGAAATATCTATTTTCCAAAATTTGGGCATTGTCACATCAACATTGAAATATCTATAGAATGAATTCTAAATTTTTTTTGAAGATGCTTGTTGAAGGAAAGATGTGCATATGGATGTTTCCTACATATCTATGTAATGAAATTTAAGAAATTCACTATCAACGTTTTTCAATCAATTATCATGTAAAATATGAATACTAAATGAAACAAAATTCATCCAAAATGGAGTTTTTTTTTTTTGAAAGTGAAGTTTGTTATGCTTGATTGAGATTGCATAAAAATTGAATATTAACCTCTAAAGGACCAACATGCGTTTTTTGGCTACATAGAAATTTAAGACATGTACGTGTGACTGGAGTTTTCCATATTTTTGGCCCAATTTTTAATAGAAGGTGGAAAAAAGGAATATCTTTCATATGCACTAAATTTCATGACATTTGGAAATGTGAGTCAAAGGTATGGCCTAATATGTTACTTTTTTTGTAACTAGGCAATCCGGGCAGATAAAAAAAATCACTTTTTCTAAAAACAAGAATAAAGGAATTGTTTTTTAGAGTTATATATACATAGAAAGCTTTGAATCATCCCGTTTTGATCAATGAGTCAAAAGTTATGAAGAGCTTTAGTTTGCGGGCAGTTATGGATTCTCTACTCTAAAATAAACTTTGAAGTCCTTTATCTTTTTCAATTTTCAATATATTTTGAAAAAAAAAAATCATAGGATGTAGATTGTTTATTACAACACTTCAACCGTTGGGATTGGCATTTTTCAATTCCATAATTAAATTCTTGACAATTAAGTATTTTGAATCATTCTATATTACTATCTACTTACTATTTTTTTCCTTATATGTTGTACAATACCAAATGAAGTGAAAATTTTCAGGCATGGAGCTAGCTTTCCTAGGAAAAATAATCCAAAGAAGCACCACCATTTTGGTGCAGTTTTTTGAGCATTTTCGACGAAAACATAGTCATGGAACTTTAGAGGGTAATTTCAGTGTTCCTCTTAAAATGAGTTGACTGAAATACATCTGAAATGACCCCCAATTTTTCGTTCTTTTGCAAAACCAAAATTGTGAATCCAATGACTGTATCTAAGCTTATGTGCAGTGATCAACCAGTCCCTGATGCAATGGTATGAAACCCTTGCATGGATTCTCGTGGAGAAAAGAGTTGGTCACCTTACCACCTGGCCACCTGGAGGTCCTTGTGATTTTTTAATTTTTTTTTGACACAAATAAGGGTTGTCCTTTACTGGGGTCCTTGTGATTTAACTTAACACAAGCCACTGGTCCTTGACTTTGTGTTTTTGTAATATCAGTTCCCACATCCCCATGATCCATTTGTCGGGTTTCTTACCATTGCAGTATATTTCCTGTAAGTTAAATGTGGGGGAATTTCAAATTTTGTTGGGAATGTGTGAAATTCGTGTAAGTTGGTAACTTCAAGTTGCTGTTTACTGGGGGAATCTGCATCACATGGTACACACTGACCGTGCCGGGCACTCATCAAGTCCAAGCTGTAAGTATTTGATTCATTAAGTTACTGCCTGTAAGGTAGTAAGGTAGGAGGCTCAGAAATGGAGCATCTAACGGCTGGTCTGCCTTTTTCATGTACTCCGTATTTCCTTGAAAGGGAATATTTTTAGCTCGTTTTTAAGGCAAAGAGAAATTGATGGGGAATCTAACCCAAGCAGTTTCATATTTTTCCGAGCATTTTTTAATTACTTATGAATTTTCATATGAGTTGAACCTAAATCTTTCGTAAACGGTTCACTTGCAATCCTAAATAAAAATGGGGAAAGCAAAGAGAATGATTGACTCTTGCAATTAATAATGCGATTTTTCTTGATTCATTCAATGACTATGTTGGTCAATTTTAGAACCAACTCATGTCCATTTCACAACCATTTATAGGGTCCATTCTTAACCCCTAAAGGACCGGTTGTCCCCTCGGGGGACAATTTGGGTCCGGGCAGGTTCCTACGATCTCAATTTTTAGTAATATTTTTTGGGATTTTTAGAGGTTGTGTATTTTTGCGAGATCTTTGCAAATATATAATTTTTGTTTTAATTGATGCCCGGGAGCAAAAGTTATGGCACAATAAGTAAAATTGGAATTTTGCGGGCAGCACAAAAAAAATCACAAAAAGTCAAAATAATTTTTTTCCGAATTTTTTCCTCAAAGATTATATTTTCGTCTACATGTGAAGCTTTGTTTCATTCAATTTGGACTAATGATGAGAAAGTTATGGACAATCTTAGTTTTTTGGGCAATCTAAGCATCTTCTTGAAAAAATAAGTTGTAGAATTCATTTTTGAATGCAATTTTGAGAATTTTTCAAATTTTTTTGTTAGATAGGGTTAGGTTTTCTTGCTAGAACAATCTCACCGTTGGGATTATTGTGATTCAATTCCATCTAAAAGCTATTAACAATTTAGTTTTTTCTTCAATCTTGTACCCACCTCTACTTAACAATTTTTTAATGAGTGAAAAATAAGTGCTTTTTTTCCTAAATTTTTTTGGTAGATTTTCAACTCAACTACTTAACATAAATAAGTAGAAAATCGAAATCAGTAGTGCAAAAAAATTGAACTAAAAAGATTCAAAGCCAAAAAATGTAGTCAAGCAAGGTAGAAAAAAACTTGTTTTCTTCACTTTAAATGCATATATCTTGCAATCAACGTGATCAAAGTTTCTGAAATTTCTTCCACATATTCATATACTAGTCAAGTATAAGATCTTACGGTTGGATATGCAAAAAATACAATTATTTAAACTCTTTTCTCTTTGCAATAGAAATGACAATTTTGAATGATTTTTGGAAGGAAAATCACCTCGGTCCTTTAGGGGTTAATGCCCGCTTTGTTTTAGAGCCTCCTACCTTACCCACTACCAAGTTCCAAAGCCCTGTCCAAGTCTAACACTGTTTTGATTTTGTTTGCAAAACAAATGAAACAATTTTTATTTTTTTATTTTTATTTTCTCATAAAATACATGGACCATTTCCATTGTTAGAGGAAACAGTACCAAGAACTAGAGGACCCCGCCTCGGCAAACTCACAGGGAGTAATATTTCAGTTTTCCACAACACTATATCCATTTTTTTTTAATCATTTTACTAAAAGAGAGGGAGCCCGAACCAACAACTCCAAATCTGCTACGAGGTCACCAGCTACCCCCAGAGTCACACCAGCACCTGGTCAACCAAAGCTTCCCACAGCGCCTGCTCTACAATGAAACAGACTTTCATTGCTAAGGCAAATTACAAAGCCTGCCAGCCACAGGTGGCCTTTGCAGGAGAGACACATGACCAACAAAAGTATCAAACACTGTTTCATTGCTGCAAGTTTGCAACCTAGCTGCCCAAATCGGAGCTCCAATCCATTGGAGTCCATTCCATTTGCAGGAACAACCAAACAACCGAACTTATGACACAATTGACTGATGATCATGCTCATGTGTCTCTATGGACAATACAAAAACAAAAGTCTTGAGTCTCTCAACTTCAGTGAGTCACTCTGAATGAATTTGTAATAACACAGTGTGCAATTCAGTTATGTTTCAAGCCGTGCAGTAATATAAGCTATTAGGGATTCAATTATGATGGATCTCTGTCACTCTCTTTGACATGGGAAATGGTTTAGTTAGGAGCGGAGCCCAGACAAAGATGGAACTATTCAGGCTCATCATACCATGGACTTCATTCACACAGCCCAGCGGAGCGGGGGTCCATGTACCACAACAACAAATGCCAAATACCTTCTTTGAACGAACTTCAATACGGCTTCATCCCATCTGTCCTGTAAACTTACTGGAGATGAGCTGGGGTCATATTGACATCCTAGTCATGTACTAGTGTACTCCCTTTGTTGTTTAATATGCTTTCTTGATTTCTTCTCCGCCACTCCAACATTGATTGTCAAAGGGTAGCTACAGGAAGAGTACTGGTACCACCATTATACCAAAAGTGAGGTCTAATACAATTAGAAACGAGGTACCCTCTTCTTCAAGCCCGTATCTTGTGGCTTGATTACATGAGAATTTGGATGGTATACTAACAGTAGTCAAGGTGATAGATGGGAGGTTCCAAATGTGAATACAAAGGTATGTGTTTGCTGGAGAAATTTTCAAGTCACTTGAACAATGTTGTGGCAATTTTGTTGTGAAGCTGCAGGGCAGATCCATGACACCAGCTGAATTGGACAGGAGTAAAGCAGTTTGTTTGTTTCATGGAAGGAGAAAGGGTGCTTGTTCATCAACACAAATATGGAGTTGTGATTGACACATGACCTAAGTTAAACCTTGTACTTTGTGATGATAAATTCGGACAAGGATGTCCCACTGCATTGAACTTAAATCCTGTCTGTAATCTTCACAGAGCTTATGGCATCCTCAGTCCTTGAATGGAGACAGGGACAGTTCCAGAATTTTCAAGTGGGTGTGGGCCAACCTCATTTTTTTATTTTTTTTTCAAAGGAACGGTGACCATTGCATTAAAAAACACAGAGAGGAGAAAAACAATCAGTCCGGCTTAAGAGGCCGGTCTAACCTAGGAGGAAGGCTAAGTGTCAAGTGCCACTTGGGCCGATGGAAGCTACCAAAGCAAAAAACATTGTTCTTGCACCAGGTGTCAAGAAATTCTTGGCAGATGATATTCTGTCTGTCCTCACTACACCGGCTATAGTAAGTGAGAGTGTGGTTCTTTTGCGCCATGCTTGCAAAGATGGTATCCCGCCATGCTAAAATGCAAACCGGTTAATAGTGTCATTGTCAAAAACCTTCATGTTCCGTGCGCACCAAAGATGCCACAGATGAAGGACCTGAAGATATCACTTCCAATGTTGGTAGGCCGGGGATCCTCGTGGTAGTGACCCGCATCATTAAAACTACCCGGGAGAATCCCTGTGCTCGTCTCTCTCCAAGAAGGGATCTCGGGCAGGTCTAGCTCTCTTCTGATGGGCTTCAGTCTCCTCCAAACTTGCCTGGCAAGAGTGCATTATGTGTTCTACGGTCTCGGATATGTCCAGATTGCAGCTTTTGCAAATTGGGGAGAACCCCATCACTGCGGCCCAGCTCGCTGTAGGAAGCCCTGTTGAATTCACAAAGCCACAGGAAAAACTGGAGCTTGGCTGGTCTTCTATTGTCCCAAATTAGTTGAATTGCATCCTTGATCTCTGGTTCCATCAGGTTGAGCTGCTTTAGTTTGGTGCAAAGTCTTGTTGTTGTTGACTTTTGTTGAAGACCCTCATTAAAGCCAATGCGCGTGGAGTATCCAAAGAAGAGCTTTGTGGTGTTGGCTGAGCATCTCCAGCTCTACTCCGCAGGGTCTAAATCCAGGTCCAATATCAAGCCCTGCAGCCATATGATTCCTTTGTAGCTTGTATTAGGGTTAATTTTAGTGTTTTTTAGATATCCTTCTGCTGTGACAACCCTGATTTGCTAGAGTTCTTTGCCCGTAATATTGTTGGGGCTCTCCTCCTTCTTGTTGCAGTAATACTTTGAGTGGGAATGATAAAATCTCTTACCTTGTTGCTGGTTCTGAATTTGGTAAAGGATTGTACCTGTCTAGTGAGAAACTTCAATTACCCACTCGTAGTTAGTTAGTGGTGGTGACTGACTTGGTGACCAGTTGCTAGGAATGGCATTAATGATTTCTTGTTTTCTAACTGGTGTATAGCTCCTACCTATTATAGCTTTTAGGACATCATTGGTTTTCCAATCTTGAGTAATGGTATCCCATAAATAAGAGATTTTTTAGATTCCTTTCCTCATCCAGGTGCTACCATAGGCATCAAGTGAGTCTCCTAGCATACCGTTGTGAGTGCCAAACAGCTCACCATTCCAGAAGATTTTTTGTCTTACCGTTGTTTCTTTGCCTATAGGTTGTTGAAATTCTAGGCCCTGTCTGATTTGGCACTATGCTTTCCAAACAGCCCACCAGATGTCAAAACCGTTACCTCTCACTTGAGTGGCATACAGTATAAAATGGATGTTAGCCGGCCATTTTCCTCTTCTTTTTGGTTGAATTGATTTCATCCTATGTTGTATTATGACCCTCCATGGAGCGTCTCCCGGCATTAACCCCCTGACCATGAGTTTGGAAAGAAGAGCTTGCATGTGTAGTGTGGGATCAATTAGTTTGATTCCTCCTAAATTTCAGGGTTGTATTAGAGAGTCCCATTCCACTTTAGCCCTACATTTCCTTTCACCATTTTCACGTGACCAAATGTAGTTTCTGCTGAGGCTTTCAATTTTTGTTAGTGTGTCTACATGTGGAGCCCAACAGGACGCAATGTACCAAATAGAAGCAAGAAGCACTTGGTTGGCAACTAGAACCCGGCAGGCCAATGAGAGTTTAGTTGTGCTTCAATATGTGAGTTTTTGTTTTAGATTTTGAAGAGTGACTTTAAACTTTTGTTCTGTGGAGACTCTAAAGCCCATGGAAAATCCTAAATATTGTGTAAATTCCCCTGGGGCTAACCAATTTAGTGCCATGTCCGTGCCCCATTCAAAGTTCTTTGCTATATCGCTGGCATAAATTGCATGTGACTTATACCAATTGATTTTTGATCCCAAGGCCATAGCAAAGAGATCTAGGGCTGATTTAGTCTTGTTTAGGTTCTCCAATGTTCCCGCTAGGTAGAGATTAGTGTCATCTACGAATTCCTGGTCAGTGACACTATTCTCTGAGTCTGGGAGTTTAAGACCTTGTACGCCTTTGTTTTCAAGTAGGTATCCAAGACTGTCTACCACGAAGAGATAGAAGAAGGGAGCTAGAGGACAACCCTGCCGTATTGATTAAGTGAGTTGGAACAATGTACTTTGTATATTGTTAATTCCGACCGAGCATCTGGCGTCAATATATAGAGTCCTAACCCAATCTATCCATCTTGGATTGAAACCTATGGTAGCTAGAGTTCCTTCTAAAAAATCCCATTCTATCCTATCGTAGGCTTTTTCAAAGTCTAGTAGTAACATAACCATAGGTTTTGAAGACTCTATTGCCCAATCCATAGCCTCATATGCCAAAAAAATATTGTCTATTATGCTTCTTCCTTTTATAAATCCTATCTGATTAGGTTTGATTATTGTGTCTAGGAACGGTTGAAGTCTTTTGGCCATCGTTTTTGCTATTATCTTATATACTGTCCCTAAAAGTGTGATTGGTCTCCAATTTTTTATGTCTGTTTTGGACCCCCCCCCCCCCCCCCCCTTTTTGGAATTAGGCATAATAACCAGTATTGAGTCTTTGGTCTAGCTTACCTGTGAGAAGGGCTTCATTGCTGGCTTGAAGAACATCCTCACCGACCTTGTTCCATAGCACAGCATAAAATTCCATAGGCAGTCCGTCCAGTCCCAGCGCTTTGCTCATTGGGAGGGCTTTTACTGCTTCATGTAATTCCTCCAAGGTTAGGTCTCGTGTAATGTCCTTGTTCATTGTGCTGTGACTAATTTTGGAACCGCTGACCAGCACTCTGATCTTGCCTAGAGGCAGCTCCCGGATTCACCTTGCGTCGTAAAAAGTTGTTGGTAGTAGTTGTTGGCGTATTCCGCCATTTCTAAATTGGTGTTGAATTCTTTACCTTCTTCATCTATTAGTTGTTGAATTGGCGGATTGTTCTTGACTTGTTGCACCCCCGCAAAAAATTCCTTTTTCATCCTTCCTCGATCTGGACCATCTAACCGATCCTCTGATGGCATCCCACTCCACTATTTTTATCTCTTTTTCTTGGAGTTCTTGTTGCACAGTGTTTTGTGCAGAGGTCAAGAAGGGGTCGTTAGGTTTTTGTTGGAGGAGTTTCTCCGCCGACATTAGATATTTTTTAGCTCCTTAGAAGGACTGTGAATTCCTTGGTCCGCTAGGGTCAGGGGAACAGCCTTGCAACAGTCCACAGCTGCTGCGTGACATGGCAGAACGTCACCACAAAAAAATAGAAATAAAAATTTGTTTTTTTTTTCATTTTAGATTTTTCAAAAAAAAAATTTCAAAAAAAAATAAAATCTGACAGTGGATGTTCCCGATCTACCAAGGAATAGTGTTGGGGGAGCAAGCCTGAAACGGCCCTTTAGTCCCCCCGAATCTCTTTTAATGGGCCAGTGTTGCACGGAATTGATGGATTCTTTCGCGTCTGGCCTATGCCCTTGCTGCACCTTTGATTTGGCATAGAGATTGTATCATGTCTATAGATTCTGCAAGTCATAGCATCCAACCTGTTTCTCCTACGACTGGGCGGGGTTCCTTGTTCCATGTTTTGATGAGTCTTAATTTGATTGATTTGTCTTCAAGAAAGGAGAGATTGAATTTGAACGTTTTTATTTTGTTCTTTGTTTGAGTTCCTTTTGCAGATTGACAACACAATTGGAAGGTGATCGGAGAGGGTATTGTGACCCTCTATGATCTCCATCTCCCCCCCCCTGTCCTTCATTCAATCTCCTACGTACGCTCTGTCCAATCTTGCAAAGAGTTGTTCGGTGTCTCTCTTGTTAGACCAAGTGTACATTAAGGAGTTGTGTGTGTTAAAGTCATCACTGACTTTGGCATCCTCTAGGCCTTGTTGGAAGATTAGGTTGTCCCAAGACTCTTGGCACTATAATTACCACCGTGTATATGTTGCCTTGGCGCATCTGCTTGTGTATATCGACGTTGCTGATCTTGAGGGTGCTGATCTTGTTTTTTGGGTCCTTTTGCGTGAGCCATTGGGTCATTTCTTGGAAGATTAAATTCTTGAGCAGCGACATGTCTACCCAAGCTAACGGAGGTATTCTCATTTGTGGCCAGGTGATCGAGTCTCCTCTTCTGCAAATCATAGCGCACTCTGCAATCTGTCTGGGAGCAGCTCTGAGTACTATGTTGATTTGGATTTGTTTGTTCGACAGTGGTGGGAGTGGTGTCTGGTTGCGTCGGAGCTCTTTCTGTTGATGTTGGTCGGAGCTGTGACTGATTGTGTTTATTGTTGCAGGGAGTTGCTGACATCGGTGGATAGCAGCTACGTTGGTGGGAGACATATCAGATGAAGATTGTGGCGTTGAGCATTCTCGGACAGATCGTTTCTTTAGCGCTGGCCTGTTTGGTGATCCGTCTTCATTGCTAGTTTCTTCCTTCGATTGTGTATTGGATACCTGCATATTGTTCGGGCTGCTTTCTGTTTGTATTTGCCAGTGGTTAGCTAGGACTTGTAGTGGAAACCTCGCATCCATGTCCATTTCCCAATCTTGGCTTGTCCAGATCTTGAGATCTTCTGCTATAGTCTATTGGTGCGAGTTTTTGTCTATGTAGAATTGATCATCCTCTGTGATGTTCCATTAGTGCTAGGATGTGGCATGTGTGTGAGCCATCGTCTAGCTTTTGCAAGTTGTTCACCCATTCTATAGAGTCCCAGAGTCTAGTGGCACTGTAAGAAACTGGCGTTTTTAAAACGTCAGAAAAAATGTCGTCTGATGTCCGTTTTGACATGGTCGTCGTCAACGTTGATGTCATCTAAAATCGTGTCACATCGGACATGCAAAAAATATGACAGAATCTCAAAAAACATGCAAATTTATGACTTGTTTTTTTTTGACATCCTACGGAACAAGGTCTTCCAAACTCACAAAATGAAGGCACATGGAGGCCACGTAGGCAACTTCTTCATCTATCCATTTTTTTCATCTAGCCCATTTTTTCATCTAATTTTTTTTCATCCAGTCTATTTTTCATCCAGTCTTTTTTTTCATCCAATTCATTTTTCAAAAAATAATTAGTCAACAAAAATTAATCAATAAAACTATACAATTAAAAAAAAGTAGAAATCACCAAGAATTTAAAAAAACTTACCATTTACCATCAAATTTATTTTGATGACCAAATTACGTGAAAATGAACATTTTCAAGGTCATATTTGTATCCATTCTTTGTCCATGGTGAAACAAACAATATGGGACAGTTAGCCTACGTTGTCTCAGACGTCCAGTCCGACATCCAACCCGTTGTTTCAAACATCTGGCTTGACGTCCATCCATCCATTTTTTATTTTTTTTTCAAAATATGCCACGTGGCTGCCCTTCTCTAAATCTACTTGCGGACATGGCAATTTATATTGTATGTGACGTTATATAAAATCATGGCTACGTCGCAGTCGACATCGTCATAAACATAGCCGTCTACAATGACATAGTCGCGTTTTTTGCATAACACATACACGTTTCTGCAAAACACGTACATATTTTTTGCAAAATATGTATATGTTTTCTGGAACATCTTACGTTTGAAAAAACACGACGTGTTTTTTGCTAACACAGCCAAAAACGCCAGTTTCTTATAGTGTAGCCAGGCATCTGCTGCCAGAGCTTATGTTTTTCTCTAGGTCGATTTGCATTTGGGTCCAGAAACTGGCTCTTAAGGTCTCGTTTGATTGCTCTGTTCCTATGTATAGGACAATTCTAGTACCCTGTAGTTTGCCACTAAGGAGGCTTAGATATCTCAGGCTGTTACTACACTTTTGTGTGTATGATAGGCCAAAGTTGTAATCTTTTCTCCCCCATTGGGGTGTCCGGGAATTTAAGGAGATCCCACATTGACTCTTCCAGGATACTAGTGCTAATTGTTCTTTTCTTGTTTGGCATCGAACTTTTGCTAACCTGGTTTGGGGTGGATGTAGTTTGGGTAATCTTGCCTTTGTGGCCTACGGTTTGCCATACTTCTATTTCCTTATGGGTTTGCTGGTTGTCTTCCATAAAATGGATAACTTCATTTTCCAATTCCATTGTGGCAATTGGAGTTTGGTTGTTTGGGAGACACTGACTATTGTCTGTCTATGGGTGTGTCGTTGTGGTTTGTGCAAAAGTTCTCATTTGAGTCCTGGCTGTGTCAGTTCTATTCCCTGTGGCTGAGGCTTGTGGATCTCTAGCTCTCGGGTTTGACTAAGGGTTTATTTGTAGTGTTTATTCCCTTCTAGGAGTTGCTGTCAAAGCAGCAAGTTGTGCAGTGTCTGGTTGCCATGTAGGTTGAACAGGGTCGCCTCTAGTTTTGGGGGTTTGAGGTGGTACTTTTTGAGTTTTTGGGTTGGGACATTTCTCCTCTGAGTGTCCCAATTCAAGGCAACTTTGACACTAGGAGGGGATGCCTTCATATTCTAGAAAGATTTCCACTTCTCCTGTTGATCTAGGGATCGGTAAGAGAATAGATGTTGGTATGTTCTTGGTATTTTCGATCAGGACGCACACTCTTGGAGTGGAAGACTTTTTTAAGTAGTCTTCTTCCCTGCCACTCCAGACTACTTCTCCAATGGAGGAGTTGATTTCTCTCAGCACTTTATAATAGACGTCGTCTAGCATGGGAAAACGGATCCATAGTGGAATTTTATTCCCTTTGGAGTTTTTGGATTGAACTGGGGCTGCCATGGGTGCAAGTATAATTGGTGAGCACCAAAATTGAGGGGGCTTTGTTGCAGGGCTGCTGTAGCTCCTTTCTCTTTTGCAAAGGTGAGTACAAAATACCCTTGTTGGAGCATTCTAACTCTGTTTACGATCATGTTGGGTTCTACCAACTTAACATTTATCCATTTTTAGAGTTGAATCCTGGATGGGTGTTTTGTAGGGGCAAAACCTATAATAGTTATGCAGGAGAGTGACAAGGCTTCCTAATCTAGCAGAGCTATGGTGCTTGGAGATAAGTTCGGTTGTAGCTGGTATCCGGACAGAAAGCGCGTGGCTTGAACTGCTCTTGCGGTTTTACCCCAAGCCACAGTTCTTGCGGGTGCAATAGCTTCCGCCATTGCTAGGGAAGCTTCCAGGTGCCGCTAAGACTGGGACCTAATTTAGACGAGCATTACGGAGCTAGTTACTGTCTGCGATTGTCATCTACTCTTGTTTTGTCGTACTGTATGCGGTGACAATAGAAACGACAGTAGAAGCGACAACAGACACGACAAACAGGGTTTAGGGATACCATAAACTTTGTTTGCTACAGCCAGCTGCCTGTTTGTGCGCTCCTACACGCTTCCAGTTGGTCCTCTCTTCTTCGTGACTCAAACGCCGTGAGGAGCCTGGATCATGCTCCCTAATGGGCTAACCTCATGCTGCGCGGTGGTCTCACTTGCCTTCTCTCTAACGGCTCTCCGTCTTCACCTTGAACCAAGTCCTCAGAACACAACACTCGGCCTGTTTGGGCCAACCTCATTTTGTTCCGGTGACTTTAAACCCTAAAGGCCCAAGGCCCCTTTTTCTGCCCCCAAAACATCCAAAATTGCCATTTTTATAGCAAAGAGTAAAAAAAACTGAAAAAAGGTTTTTTTTTGTACCTCCAACCGCAGGACCTTACATCTAACTAGTGTGAGAATGTGTGGAAAAAAATTCAGAATTTTTGACCGCATAGATTGCAATATATCTGCGTTTAAAGTGAAAAAAACAAGTTTTTCAGCACATTGTGGGACTAGATTTTATGACTTTGAACAATTTTAACTTAAATTTTTTGCACAACAAGGTTTTGAGCTTTAAGTCTTTATAATAGACAATTGAGTTGAGAATCTTATAAAAAAAAAAAAATCGAAAAAATTTAATTTTCATTATTAAACAAATTGCTAAGTGGAAGTAGGTACAAAATAGAAGGAAAATAAACAATATTAATATAATTTATATGGAATTAAAAAGCACTAATCCCACTGGTGAGATTGTTCTAGCAAAAAACAAAACCTTGTGGAACTTTTTTTTTTTTAATTTGTTAAAATTGCTTTGAGAAATGAATCATACAAGTTATTTTTTTACGAAGATGCTCTAATTGCCCAATTAATAAGATTATCCATAATTTTCTTGTAAAAAGTCCAAATGAAATGAATAAAAGCTTTCCAGATAGACAAAAATATAATCTATAAGAAAATAAATAAATAAATAATAAAAAAATTGCAAATTTCTTTTTGCTGCATAACTTTTTTTCTCGAGCACCAAATGAAAAAAAAATTATATTCCACAAAGCTTAGCAGTTTTTCTATCTTTCAAAAAAAATTCGAAAAATCACGACAAAATTTCAGCCCGTAGGTATCTGCCAGAAATCCCATTTGTCACCCAAAGGGATAATGAATCTCAAAATGTTTTTGGTTTTGTATAAACAAAACCCACAAAAAAATGAAAAAAGAATGAACCAAGCATTTAGCTTGCTTTCAGACAAAACCAAAACATTTTGAGTTTTCAAAACACACTATGTATGGGTGTAGAATGCTGATTATTGTGTGTTTGGTTTAATGAGTGTATAAACTTTTGTTTTGTATCAATTTTTATTAACCCCTAAAGGACGGAGGTGATTTTCCTACCAAAAAACATTCAAAATTGTCATTTCTATTGCAAAGAGAAAAGAGTTAAATTTTTTTTATTTTTTTGCATATCCAACCGTAAGATCTTATACTTGACTAGTATATGAATATGTGGAAGAAATTTCAGAAACTTTGACCACGTAGACTGCAAGATATATGCATTTAAAGTGAAGAAAACAAGTTTTTTTCCACCTTGCTTGACTAGATTTCTTGGCTTTGAATCTTTTTAGTTCAAATTTTTTGCACTAATGATTTCGATTTTCTACTTATTTATGTTAAGTAGTTGAGTTGAGAGTCTACCAAAAAAATTTAGGAAAAAAAGCACTTAATTTTCACTCATTAAAAAATTGTTAAGTAGAGGTGGGTACAAGATTGAAGAAAAAACTAAATTGTTAATAGCTTTTAGATGGAATTGAATCACAATAATTCCAACGGTGAGATTGTTCTAGCAAGAAAATCTAACCTTGTCTAACAAAAAAACTTCAAAAATTCTCAAAATTGCATTCAAAAATGAATTCTACAACTTATTTTTTCAAGAAGATGCTTGGATTGCCCGAAAAACTAAGATTGTCCATAACTTTCTCATCATTAGTCCGAATTGAATGAAACAAAGCTTCACATGTAGACAAAAATATAATCTTTGAGGAAAAAATTTGAAAAAAAATATTTTGACTTTTTGTGATTTTTTTTGTGTTGCCCGCAAAATTCCAATTTTACTTATTGTGCCATAACTTTTGCTCCCGGCCATCAATTAAAACAAAAATTATATATTTGCAAAGATCTTGCAAAAATACACAACCTCAATAAATCCCAAAAAAAATTACTAAAAATTGAGATCGTAGGAACCTACCCGGACCCAAATTGTCCCCCAAGGGGACAACCGGTCCTTTAGGGGTTAATGTACCTTGTACAGTTGTGACCAGCTGACTTACTCTCTGACAAAAAATTGACACGTGTAAATTAGCTACCGATGGTGTGGTATATTCCACACCATCTCATCCGGCGGATGAAATGGTGTGGAGTATACCACACCATTCCGTCCGGGGGATGTTATGTAATTTTTACACGAAATAGAAATTTTCAATAGATTTTGTCACTGGTTTTTTTCTGATGTTTTCAGATTGCAACAGTTTATTTTTTTCCCAATTCCACCACACAGCAGTGAACTAAATCAGAGGTTCAGTTCTCCCACGCCGAGCATTTCTGAAGGCGTTCTTTGTCAGACACACAATACAGGTTTCTTCTATAGCCAACACAAAGGGGACTGAAATTCAATGCAGTTGGACACATTCAATTTAATGTCACCTAGTGTGCCCTCTCAATCACCACTCATGCAGTACTGTAATTTGAATCCTTCAACCCACCACATGCAGAATATCAATGCGATTTGTTGTCTACATTACTTATCATATTCACTTATATTTAATGATAACATAACCATGGATTCATTGCAAGAGCAACTGGACATGAAATTTGAATCAATCAACAGCTTGTACTCCAATGCAACTAAGTTACAGGTTTCAGTTGGAGGAGGCGCCCCTCAGACCCATGTGAAGTGACGGCTCTCCATCCTTGCCTTTAACACCACACGCACAGTCTCTCCCAAATCCCAACTTCAGAGATGGTCAGAACTCTTTCTTGCAGTGCGTTTGCCATTTGTGAACTTCAGTCTCCATAACTTAAGTCCATTTACTCAAGTATTCTAAGGTACGTGCACCCACTCCTGTTCGTTTACCACATACATTCTGACAGTATGTAGTGAAGGCTCAGATTTTCTTTCCAGACTGTTTAGACATGACAACAGAATCAAGTACACAGACGGGAATGGGTGTGCCTACCTTAATGGTCTGAAATTGAGGACCATCCTGACTTGGACCACATAAGTTAAACATTTCCGTAATCTGAGCCCATGCCAGTCAGTCAGCCTGCCTGCACGAAAGGCAAAAAAGAGTGTGTGCAGGTATGGAGTGGAAATTGTGTCCTTCAATAAATGCTCCAGGCATAACTTAAGCTTCCGAGGGGAAAAATCTACACATTTTTGTAAGCCCCCACAACGGAAATTCAATGGCTAGCTTGGCATTGTGCGCCATACAGTCCTTCTGCCAGTTCAGTTTCAGTTTCAGGCAGTTTCTAGAGAACTTACTTAAGTTACAAGCTGGCAACAAAGAAAACGTGGAGTGCCAAGTGTCCCTTGAGAAGCTGAGTGCGGCAGCTTGAAAGAATGGACCTTGGCTCTCATCAAATGCAGGTGGTTGGGACATGGGTACTGAGGGAAGCACAGAATATTGATATAAGTCACCTGGCAAGCAGATGGTACAACAGAAACAGATACAATACACACACATACACCCGACCTCTTTAATGTCACACATCTCCTTTTGGGGGAGGGAGGCGGGACACGGGGACCCAATTTTGAAACTCAATTGCTACTCATGTTAACCCCTAAAGTCCCATTGTCCCCTCGGGAGACAAAATGAATTGCGGGTAGGCTACTATGATTTCAACATTCATCATTATTTTTTGAAATTTTTTGTGAAGATAGAAAAACACATTAGCTTTATGGGAATATAATTTTTATTTCAATCGGTGCTTGGGAGCAAAAGTTATGGCACAAAAGGTCCTTTTTTTTTAAGCGGCGGGCAAAAATCTTCTCACACAAAATTTTTTTTTTTTAAATTTAAAAGTTATTTTCTCATAGATTGTATTTTTATCTACATGGGAAGCTTTGATTCATGCCATTTGGATTTGCTATGTGAAAGTTATGGACAATCTTATTTTTTGGGCACTTAGAGCATCTTCTTGAAAAAATAACTTATAGGACTCATTTCCAAATGTAATTTTCACAATTTTTCAAAAAAAGTTGTTTGACAAGATTAAGTTTGCTTGCTAAAACAATCTCACCATTGGGATTATAGTGTTTTAATCCCATCTTAGTGCTATTGACGGTTTAGTATTTTGTTCAACCTTGGACCTACATCTACTTAACAATTTTTTAATGAATGAAAATCAAGTGTATTTTTTTTGGAATTTTTTTTCCTAGATTCTCAACTCAATTATTTAACACAAAAAAAATTAAATTCAAAGTTTGTAGTGCAATTTTTTTTTACAAATGGGGGTCAAAGTCATTTGAAATTGCAAGTCAGTGTTCAAAAAATCAAAAATTTCCAACTTTGAATGCTAATATCTTCTAATCTGTATGGTCAACCTTTATGAAAATTTTACCACATGATCTTAGATAAGTTGAATACAAGATCCTACGGTTAGATTCTAAAAAAAAAAAATCTCTTTTCTTAGACGAATGTAGCAAAACTGACAATTTTGAATCGTTTTTGATAAAAAAAAAAAAAGGGCCTGGGGCTTTAGGGGTTAAGAGTCACCTGCCAGGTATCGGTGGTTGCCGGGTGCATTCATTAATTGACTGGAATATAGAAAAGCTTTGTTATGTTTCTTCTACAATGTGGAATGCATTGATATTGGTGGAACTCATTCTCTTAAGTTATTTCCACACTCACTGATGATCTCTTCTTGTTTTTTAGTAATTTTTTGGCCCACCAGGCTCACATGGTAAGTGCACCCAAAATCGCATTGTAGCTAATAGAGCCACTTCAATTGATTTTTCCAATATCTACATCTCATAAGTCATTTATATCTATTGTTGAAGAAACAATTATAGAACACACATAAAAAAAATTGACCCTTAATTATGTTTACATACAAAAAACTATGAAAAATTTGAACAATCTAATAATAATAACCTATATCCATTAGGAAAAGTGGCACTTTTGGTGTCCCTACTTGAAGGGTTGGTTTATACTAAGGTCAAATCTAGGGACCACATGCACTCTAAGGGACCCCACTTTGTTAAATGTGACCATGGGAAGTGAGACTCCAGGACAAAAAAATAGTAATGACATTCAATATGGTGTAAATCCAAGAGAGACAATCCACAAGGCCTACCTCAAAGAAACGGTTCAGAAAAAAGCTCTTAGAAAATGACAATACATTATCTACTTTGGCCATGTAAGATTCCAAATAGACTTCTCATCCAAGAGAAACAACATGGGCCTTAGCCAAAGTGTAACCCCAACGTGGACCATGCATATTTCTCCACTAATCACTACTTTGATAATTCAAAGGGTCCTTGGGTCCGGCCTTGGTGTAAGACGGCCCAAAGGTTTAGGGTTTAGATTTGTCACTTTGAATGAATACAATTATAACGTTTAGGTGGACATTTTGGATGCATACATCTCATCATATTTTAGAAGGGCATTTTTATGTGTGAAGTCCCTCCAATTAAGCATGGCACCTAAAATAACATGGGCACTACCCCATTAGCGTAGGGGGTGAGGTGTTTGTTCCGTTCACCTAATGCGTGTTGCTATGGGGAATGTAAAGCACTACATGAACTATCTCCAATGAGTGAAGAGCTATGGCTTATACGAAACAATGACAAAGAGATTGAAAGAGCCATAGTCAAATAATCTTGCCTAAATTGTGGAATGTTGCAAATTCTCTGAACTTTGTCGAAGTGTCGGCCTAAACAAAAAAAATGGTGGGACCGGAAAGATATGGAGAAGGATATATCCCATCCCTCCTTTTCTGATGCATTCTTACATTATTGGACCCATTGAAGATGCCCCAATGTCATAAGAAGTTATATACAATTGTAATAATATAGAGTTCATCAAATATGAAAAGGATTCTAGCCCACTTCCTTCACTCCAATGGCAAAACCAAGTACTTTTTCAAATACCAATACCACTTTTGTATGCCAATAGATTGTATCACTTCAATTGAGTATTTTTTGTGACAACCACAACTACGTGTTAAATAGGTCTTGTTTTTTAATCACAAGTACAAATTGCAACTAACATTGAGTAAAGCTTTAAAATATTTTATGTAAAATTGATATGTCAGATCAAAGTCTAAATATATCATAATTTGAATGTCTTTATATTGAACATGGTGCAACAAGTTTCAAATTATTATCTAAATTATCTAGGGCACATTTTTGGAGATATATTCGGTTTTGAATATTCCTACCTTACTATTTAATTGTCATAGTATTACAAATTTTCAAACAATCATTTATGCATCTAGGCTATGACATTAATTCTTAAGAGAGACAGCATTAACTAGTTGGATTATGAATGTTCTCAAGAGCTTATTGCAAGAAATGGATGAAGTACATCCAAATATGTTGGAAAAATAATTTATGCCTATTCTTCAACAATGTGACTAGCTTGGTGATTCTGATTTCCTTGACTTTTGTGCACAGTTTTGAATCAACTCTTATAGAGATGAGAAGAGAACAATAACTCGCAAAAACAAAGATCTTATGTCTAGATTGTATAATTCTTAAGTGGTAACTCTTTGCAATTTGGATTGAATGGTTTTCCAAAATTTCAATCATTTGTTGAAGATTTTTTTTGTTGATAAATTTGTTTACTCATTTAGCTAAACTATTTCTACTTGTTACAATTTTTGATACTTTGGTCGCTACTTAGTATACACTCCAAAAAAATTTAAAGTAGGAGGTCTATCAAAGTGACCATTTACGAGTTGATTCAACAATTTGGGGGAGTTTGAGAGTTTGACTGCTTGAAATATATTATGTAAGTTTTCCTTAAAAGATAAATGGAATTGATATTAACCCAACTCGTTTCACATATTTTGAATCTTCATGGACTGAATTAGTTATAAAGTTTTGAACCCATTGAGGCTCTAAAAGCATCCATGTCCAATATGTCCACTGTTGGTACATTGATGAAAGACAATTGATACATTGAAAAAAGCAATATGCAAATCTCTGTTTTAGAGAATAAATGGAGTACCTCAGAGCCTGGTTGCTATATGGTCCTCTCCCTTAGAAGAAAATGCTGGTTGCAGTCGCTTCAGTCGCAGACACAACGCAGAGCCGGACGCTGCAAAGAACTGAGAAGAGACGAAAAGCCCCAAAATTCTTTCATGTTTTATGGAAAGAAAAAAACTGCACCCAGATCTCGCAGTGCGATCCTGCACCGCTCGCTGCACCGACATGTCATTAACTTCCCCTGACAGCACCGCGTCCCAGCATTCATGTGAAGGAAAAACAAGCGTTCTCGCAGCGCAATCAGCAGCTCACGCGTCGACACTTGGTTCGCGTCTGCATTCAGTGCAGACGCTGATTATCATACTCAAATTAAGAAAAGCACCTCGGTCTGGCCAAGTTTGAATTGACAGAAATCAAAATGAAGAAAGCTTAAGTTAACATACCAACCAAATCAGCAGGGTGTGTAAACGGCAACTTCGGAAGAAGGAGCCTCCGTCCAGAACAGCAAAGTACTTGCGATTGACGCCAGCTGGTTAAGTTAAGTTAAGTAATGATGATGATGACAATATTTGTGGGATGCATCAGAGATTCACCATATCAGTGTGCAGTCAATTGCTCTTCTTCTGGGGTTGGTGACTCTTGATTTCTAATAAGCAAAGCACCTGCGAGCTCACTAGCTGTAGTCTAAGTGAAGTTAGAATGTGTTGTATATTATTTTCCTTGGGTTTTAGTGTTTGATGGTCACGGACTTGGGAATGGCGAGCTCCAGCTTGCTCCTCAGCAGATGTGAAAACGCAGCTGCAATATACTAAATATTCTGGTGGGGAATAAAGCAAAGTTTGGATTTGTATACAACAGGTGTTAGTGATGTAAGCTGCGTTGGGAGGTGCGTTGATTTCGGTACATACTACATTGGTAGAGTCAGTACGAAGGTTGGCGACACACACAGATGCGTATTAATGGAGGAGGAAACAGCTTACAATTGAAGGCCGGAACTCAAGCGAGGTTTTGGTGTAAGAGATATTCGCTCGATCGGTTCCAGAAGCTCCGAGTCGTGGTGCCTGCAGCAACTGGAGCGGAATCAGTCTTGCTCTGGCGTCTGCATGTCTGGTGGTAAGCCTCTTCAACAATCTGATGAGTAGGCATTCGTACGTAAAGGAGCAGCAGGTAGCTATGTAGCTTGCTGCATTTTGGAAATGAAAAAAATTGAAAATTTTGTCGACAGCAAGCTAGGTTGTGAGCAAATTGTACGATGTAAAGTAGTTGTGCTTGGTCGTTTGCTGTAGGTGATCGAGGTGAGGCGAGAAAAGCTTGCTATGGTTGTGCTGAAGCTCCAAAATTGTCTGCTGATCTTGTGAGGGATACTACACAGATTGTGAACATGTTTGCTTTAGTGGTCAGCTCGATCGCTCGGTGACCTCGGTTTCTGCATGTCTGGTAAGTCTAGCAATATCAGATGAGTAGACATTTGCACATTTGAGGCAGCAGCTATGGGTTATGCGTAGCTTTGCGCGCTCATCAGAAAATGCTTTAGTGAAAATGAAAACCCCTACACCTACAGATTAGCTTCTTCCCGAGCAGCATTCTCCAAATTCTCTAATTTATCTGTAGTAGCTCATAGCAGTAGATGAATAGCTGATCGCGGTGACGAGGCAAGCTGGCCATGGATATGATGCCGGAGCTCCAGTGATTTCTGCATCTCGAGAGAGACTACGACGCAGATTGTTGACTTTCTTGATCAGATCGCTTGGTGACCTCGGGCGCTGCATTGTTCTCCAATTGTGAGTTGCAATGTGTGCGCTCAAAGCAATAGATGACCGAGGTAGCTATGACTTAATTGGTTATGTCAGAGATTCCGCAATGTCGTGAGGGGCTAAGCGCCGACTTTGTGAATACGTTTGCTGTATTGAACAATTTGGTCGCTTGGTCGCTGCATTATTCTCCAAATTGTGAGTTCCAATGTGTATGCGCTCAAAGCAATAGATGACCGAGGTGACGAGGAAAGGTCGCTATGACTCACATGGTCACGTCTAGATCTCATGAAAGGCTAAGTACTAAGATTGTGAATATGTTTGCTTTATCGATCGATTTGATCACTTGGGCGCTGCACTGTGCTCCAAATTGTGAGTTGCAATGTCTGAGCACTCAAAGCAATAGATGACCGAGGTGACGAGAAAACGGTGCTATGACTCAGATGGCTATGTCTGGATCCCGAGAGAGGCTAAGTACCGAGTTTATGAATATGTTTGCTTTATTGATCAATTTGATCGCTTGGTCGCTGCGTCATTCTCCAAATTGTGAGTATGCGCTCAAACCAATAGTTGACCGAGGTGACGAGCAAGGTCGCTATGACTCCCATGGTCACTCATAAGAGGCTACGCACTGATAAATTGTGAATATGTCTGCTTTGTTGATCAGATTGGTAGTGAGCTCGGCAGCTGTATGTAAGATCGATACTCCAAGATGGGATCCACGGCATGGATGTGCGCAATGTTGTTGCTATCGACGTTCCCAACCATCAAATCGCAAGCGCCATTCGCGGCACCATCTCCGATCCCCCTCCAACCCGGCACCCCAACCTGGACTCTCCTCCACCAGAACGTCGGCATCGCCAGTATGCACACTGCCGTCACCCACACCGGTCAAGTCCTCTTCCTGGACCGAACCGACATCGGCCCCTCTCTCATCAACCTCGCCAACGGCGTCTGCCGCGACAATACCCGCGACATGAGCTCCACCCACGACTGCACCTCCCACTCGCTCATGTTCAACCCCGCCGACAACACCGTCCGCCCTTTACTCGTCCAAACCGACACCTGGTGCAGCTCCGGCGGCTTCCTGCCCAACGGCACGCTCATGCAAACTGGAGGCTACAACGACGGCGTACAACGCGTGAGATGGATCTCACCTTGTGGATCCGACGGGTCGTGTGATTGGGTGGAGAGTTCGACGGATTTGCTGCAAGCTGGGCGATGGTATGCATCCAACCAACTGCTTCCCGATGGGAGAATGTTCGTGCTCGGTGGGCAATACTCGCCCACTTACGAATTCATTCCGAGTAATGGACAGGGGTTGTTCCCATTGCCGATTTTAGAAGCGAAAAACTATTTCGATTGGTACCCGTTTATTCATTTGCTTCCGGATGGGACGCTGTTTCTGTTTGCGAATCGAGATTCGTGTGTTTTGGATTACAATTCGAATACTGTAGTGAAAAGCTTTCCGACTATCCCTGGGGAGCCGAGGAACTATCCGTGTGCAGGGTCGAGTGTGTTGCTCGCGTTGGATGCAGGGGGAGCGAGCGCGCCGGAGGTGATGGTGTGTGGGGGAGCGAGTATTATGGCGCCAGGGAATGTCACAGCGCAGTTCCCGGCATCGCAAACGTGTGGGCGGTTGAAGGTGAATGATGCGAGTCCTGTGTGGGCTATGCAGGATATGCCCATACGGAGAAACATGGGCGACATGGTGATGTTGCCTGACAGCCAGGTACACCACCAATCCTTCTTTGTCATTGTTCAAAACTCTCTGCAATTGGAATGTGTATTGTAATTATTCTTTCTAGGTTGCTCAGATCTCCATCAGCCTGGTTCAAATCGTTCAATGCATCTATACCACCCTGGAGTCCCAACTTTTTCACTATCACATAGTTTGAATTTAAGGCAAGTGTGTAAAATATTCTAAAATGCGGTCGTAGTAAAGAGAGTGTACGCTGTTCTGTCATTTCTCATCGGTCTGTCAACTTCTGACAAAATGGCATCAAATGTACACACACTTTGTCTGTCATTTACTCAAAAATCTCAGAAATTGGCATCGAGTGTGTGCACTTGTCTGTCATTTTGTACTATTCCTTGATGTGAATGCATAGTTTGGTTGAAGTTCGTCAGCCTGGTGCAAATCCTTCAATGCTAGTGAACCAACAGTGGATTTCATAGATCAAGAAACTTCGGTGGATTGAAACTCCAATGCAGGAGTAGCGATTGCAGTTTTGTTGCGCTCATTGAACTGACAAACGCAGTGACCAGTTTACATCGCCACGAGTATGACACTGCCTTCTCCTTTCTTTCGCAGATTTTGATTGTCAATGGAGCTCAAAACGGTGCGCAAGGGTGGGATAACGCGGCTTCCAACCCCGCCTTAAACCCCGTGATCTACGACCCCGACACATCGTCCTTCCAAGTTCAACCCGCGACAACAATTCCCCGAGTGTACCACTCCACCGCCAATCTTCTTCCCGACGGGCGCGTGCTGATCGCAGGCAGCAATTGCCACATCCATTACACTTTTGTTGGGGAGTTTCCGACTGAGCTTCGAGTGGAGGCCTTCTCGCCCGCGTACGCGGATCCCGTACACAGCGACTTGAAGCCACAGTTCGTTGCCAATCCGAGCGCCATCCCCTACGGCGCGCCCTTCACCATTCAAGTCGCGGTACCGTCACCCGTGCAAGGGATGATTGGGTTGACGCTGACAAGCTCCCCGTTCACAACGCATTCGTACTCGCAGGGGCAGCGGCAGGTGAAGCTCGTGGTGTCTGCGCCGGTGCTGGTGCAAGGCAATGTGTACAGCGTTACGGGCAACGGACCGTTGAGTTCGAATGTGGCTCCGTCTTCGTGGTACATGATGCATGCTCTACATCAAGGAATTCCAAGCTTTGGCATCTGGGTGCAAGTGCAGTGAGTTCGTGGTTTCGGCAATCAGCCAATTCTTTCATAACATTCTTCAATGTGAAGGCCTTCTACAGTAGCACTGGAACAATAATATATTTGTGTTACAGCTAGTGGCCCACAATACATGGGCAAGCTTGCATTCAAGGTATTCGACAGTGAACGGGGTCTTGATTCAAGGAAAGCAAAGAGGCCACTGCCTTGAAGTTCAAGAATGTTATGAGTTCTCTGTCTTTGAACCGTCTTATGATTTATGTGAAGAGAGGAAACCCATTGATTTCAATGCACTTCTGGCAATCAGTTGACCACGACAAGAATGAAGTGCAGGGTCACTGGGTTTCGGGTCTGGGGTTTTAGGATTTAGGGTTTAGGGAGAAAGATTCTGACGGAGTTTTGATAGACAGTAGCCTTCTAGCACCGATTCATGTGCTGGTTTTGAATAGGATAAAGGACCATTGTCGATAATGGTCGACAATCATTGGCTGTTCAATAAATGAGCGCAGTTGTAGATACTAACATTTTTAAGAGACGGGAGTAGCTATGATCCTGGAAGTTGTAGCGGAATCTGCTCCGGTGGTGCCATCAATAATGGCAATTGCATGTCCATTGAGGTGGAGTTAATATAGTGTATTTGCAATTGGATTTTGAGCAGGACAAAATGCAAGACGGTATTTTCTTCTTGTGGTTGAAGATGAGTCGTGCGCTGTACTCAATGCTACTCCATAGAGCGTAATATTCTGTCCCTGGTGTGGCCATGTAGGGTTTTTTGTTAGATCTTTGGCTGTTGACTTGCGTAGCTTTTGTGTCTTTGACCCTCTTTACTACTGTTCGCTTGTCTTGTTAACGTTATGTGGCTATTCTGGGTGTCTCCTGGAATTGGCTGAAACAATCGTGTGTGTGTGTGTGTGTGCATGTGTCGTGACGAGCGTCTGATATTATTACAGGAAGTCGAGAAATGAATAAAACTCTCAAAATGGAAGTGACTGATTGCACATGGATTCGGTGCTGTGCTAAGATATTCTGGTGCAACACTAGCTCACCTAGACTATTTAGCTTCAATTTCTGCATAGACTGAATTCTGAAATCTTGGACTAGCTCGACAAGATGATTTTGGATTCAACCTTTTGCATGGTACTGTGGATAGTACATTCAAAGTGGAACAGCGATGATTGCACAAACTCACAAGGCCTGCTCAACAATCACTTCCAAGAAGAAGGGTATTTTGCGGAACGGGCAAGGAATCCTAGTATACTGTAGTTTGACACTGCCTTTCCTAAACACAGAACCCTGAGCCACCCTTTCTCGAGTCTTGTTGATACAGCAAGTTATGCAATTCCCCAAACTGCCACTTTCCCAATTGTATCCCCATTGCATCCCTTATCAACACAGACATAACATGTCCGTCCTCCAATCTTGAATGAGTGTAGATAGGGGATGCAATTGGAACGGGATGGTTTTAGGCTGGGTGTGCAGATCACGAAATTCTGGTGACCAACTTTGGATTGAGTCAAGCAGCTCAATCACATTGGGGGTTTCAAACCTTGCAACTCCGCCTGCTCCGTGATTTGCAGGTTGGTTACCATACAAGGCAGAACATGGCTATTCATTCCTTTATGAACTAGCTAGCCATGCACGTACTTTGGAATGTAGTTTGCCTTCTTCTCAGGTGGGCCATCTTTTGGCACTCTCTGTGCAGCGAGTTTGCATTTGCAAGAGTGGTGGCGGAGAGTGGTACTGCACGCTCCCAACTCCCGAGGGCAGAAAAAAAGAATTTGTCGTGGGGAACTGCAGCAATCCTGACGCGATTCTGATTTGGAATGTTCGGCATCACCTCAACGGCCCTGGATTAGAACATGTATGACACTTGGGAATAATAAGGATTTGGTCCTTGAACTTGTCAAATCTATCGTCGTACTCAGCTGGTGATGTGCTTGATAGGTGTGTCGGTTGGAAGATTTAGGTGATTAGTAGAATATGTTATGTTGTTTATTTACATTAACACAGATACTCTACTACGAAGATTCATTGGGGAGAGAACAAGACACGAGACCCTTCCATGGCAGGCAAGCAAGCTCGGCAATGGATTCATCGCACCTAGACTGTCGGCCACCATATGAGTTCAAACTTGGATTCATTGTACATACCAAATTTACTTTGGTTTGATATATACTAGCACAGACCTGTTACAATAGGGGTAGTCAGAGCTTGTTCGGCAGCACCGTGGAGAATGGACATTGATATTTGACGAGGAAAAATAGGAGCCAATGGGGAGCCAACTTTGGTGAACAAACTATGATCACCCTCAAACGGACAACCGTTGAGAATGGATAATGGAGATGGACGGAGGTACTTGGAGGCCAACCCTACGCCGCCACAACTTCAATCTTCATTGTTCAGCCCTTGTGCACTCCCAACCTTCACCTCCCAAGGTGGATGTTGAGGGTGAACAAACAATGTCACGCTAAGAATATTCCAATGAAAGGAGGCCAACCCTACGCCGCCACGGCTTCAATCTCCATTGTTCACCTCGACTATGAACAAGCCGTGATTACCCCAAATGCAACATTGAACTTACGGGAATATGGATTGGATAGTCAGTCGAAGTCTTACTGAATTGGATGAAAATCGTTGGAGATGATAGGATTAGACATTTGGGATGAAAACGTGACCATATTTGTAACAACAGGTCGTGATAGTCTATACTTAATATAATAGATGAGGCTTATCGCATGATCAGTGAACTCCCTTCTGAGGTGGATAAATGTACCATTCATCAAGAGATGCAAGCAAGTCCAAGTGAAAACTTGCACCAACCTTGGCTACTCCCATTCCTAGATATATGTGGGATCCAAATTTGGCTTAGAAACCAACAAATACCTTCAAGAAAAAAAATTGTATTCTTCATCATTTTTATTGATGTGATGGAACTCTAGGCAGCAAGCCTACCCTAAGAGCTCCAATACAAAAGACTCTCTACTAATGAATCAATTTCTAGAATGTTCTTTTATGAAAAAGGAAAATTTAGTACAATGTGCTCTAGTTTATTTAAAAGGGCAAAAGACTCCCCTTAACCCCTAAAGACCAAGTGGTTGTTAAATGACCAACAAAATATTTGGATAGTTTCTTACAAAGCTAATTTTGAATGAATCTTTCTAAATTTTTTGATACAAGGCGTGAATATGTAGTACGACCACCTTGTTGGTAACACACACACACACACACACACACACACACACACACACACACATACATAGTTTCAATAAGGTGGGTGTATCAAAAGTTATGTTGATCAAAGTTCTTTGAGTAAAAACGTCAGCTTTGGGTAGTATGCTCAAAATTCCTCTTCTATGTTTGAAATTTGGTAAGTATGTAACTAATATAGTGTAAGATGCAACTATTAAAAAATCCATGTTCAATGCAAAAATCTCACTCTATAAGTAGTTCAAGTCTATTGACCTTGTCAAATAAGTTTGGAAAAAACTTTTACTTCTAACTTCAAATGCTATAATCTTTCAATCCACACAATCAAAGTTTCCAAAATATTTTCCTTTCCTTCCTATAAAAATCTACCATAAGTTGTACAATAGAATTTTGTTTCCTAAACTTTTATTTCTCATTTTTTAATTTTGCCCTAAAAAGTGGCAGTTTTTGACAATTTCTACTCAAAATGTGCCCCAGTTCTATAGGTGCTTATAAAAATTTGGAAGTAGAATACTTCGGAAATTCAATTGGAGAATATGCACTGACATTATATAGAGCAGTCAAAGCCAAATATGTCAAACAAGTGAAAGAGCATTTAACACCAATTGCAACCAAACTTTTTCATTAGTTACAACATTTTTTCATCTTAGTGAGTAAATTATCCTCTTCTACACTGAATAGGGGTATTAAGGGAACCAGATAATTAAGGGGACCTTTCTTTAGAATCTGTACATGTTTGAAACAAGATGCACAAGCCCACATAGATATTTATATAGTGTGGAATTTCAATCAATTAGTATGGGTCCCCTTAATACCCCTATTTGGTGTAGAAGACCTCTAAAAATACCCTACAACCATTGCTTAATAATCCTATAGTGTAGAGCAAATTTGCTAGAAAATAGTTTTAAAATTTGATATCAAAATTTTGGTAAAATTGATTTTCAAAAAAAAAAATGTAAGTTGAAAAAAAATTATATAGAAAATCTATTTAAAGCATCTAGCAAACCTTATTTTTCAAAAAATACATCATTTAACATAATCACAAAGATGTTTTAACATTTTGACAACGACGACAACTACAACATTGTTGTTTTTCCCTTGCATGAATTGGCATAACGAATGACATGAAATTTTTTATCCGTTTGGGGTGGGTTTGAATAAACACAACTACTACTTATTTGGATATTTTTTTTCTAACTATTGCTTAGCCCTAAGAGTTCAAAGGGGAGGTGGAAGTCATTTTTTTATGATTTTGGTATAATAAATTATGACCTGAATAGAATCTAGACATTAGATCTTCATTTTTGCAAGTTTCGTTTCCTTTCCATCATTGCATGAAATTATTCACAACCTTGCAAAATAACCATGAAGCACCAAATCACTATGCTAGTTGCATTGTTGAAAATAGACAAAAATTGCTTTTTCAACATACTTGGATGTATTTATCTTGTTTCTTGTAGCTTCAACAATAAGTTCTTGAAAACATATATAATTTAGATGTTGTTTCCTTCGGGAGTTTACAACATCAAATTTTAGAGCAATAGGGACCAAGGTTTTTTTATCAAAAAGCGAGCCAATACTACAAGGATAAGGCCTCCTATATAGTATTGCATGTTTGATGTATTTTGAGCAATGCGATAAAAGAGATATTTAATGAAAAGATGAAGCTGTTTATTTCTATGAATGTAGATGAAGGATGCAAAATATAGATTTAAAAAAGTGATTTGCTCAAAAGTGAGTACATTTTTCTAAATATGAGTGATGTTATCTTGAGATTTTCTATATGCCAAGTGCCTTGTAATGAAACAATAGTGTTTACGTAGCAATAGTTATAACTTCATCCATTGAGAAAGGGGTATACAACTAAGAATATTCCTTCAAATTATTTTAGTGTTTTTTAGCAAATTTTTACTAGAAAAAAACTTTTGAGGACTTTTGAATTTACACTATTCTATTCTACAAATCTTTAAGTGGGAAAAACAAATCAATGACCACCAAAACATTCTTAAAAACCTAGATCTACTACGAGCCATAATCACATCTTGATAGACAACTTGATTGATGAATGGATTGTTGATGGATGAATATACATCAATAATACTTAGCTATCATGAATGTGTAAGCAAAGGTTGATTAGAGAACAATTTCAAAATGAGTGATTGAAATAATGGGTTTAAACAACTCTAAGGTAATTAAAGTACACTAAAACTAGACGACTTCTAGTTGTTGAAAAAAGCCTAGGACTTAAATTGCTCCAAGATGATGAAAAGTAAATTGGAATTAAATAGCTCTAAAATGATGACTAGTGGAGTTGGAAGCACTCTAAGTGCACACTCTAGTTAAATGTATGATATTTGAAATTGATTCAAAAGTTCAAAGTCAATGATTTGAGATGGAATTAGATAGCTTCAAGTAGATGATCTTTGATGAATGAACGGTCCTATATGGAATCAAGATAAAACACGAAAAGTAAGGAAAGCTTTAATAGGATGTTTTCTTATGGAACTTTTTGAAGAAACATTCATGAGTCATTTAAGGTTGCTAAGAACGCACTTAAGCTATAAAAGTTTCTTAGAAACCTTATGTCATAATTCAAGGGTATCACTAGAATATGCAATCATTTGTGTTGTAAAATGGAGTTTGAAGGTGAATTTCTACATTTCAAGGGTTACCTTTCTCCTATGGTCAAGCGGCAAAGCTCATTTTATAGATTTGATGATTTAACCCTTCTCATATTATTTAAATTATAGTGATTCAATTCCATTGAATTATTATTTTTAGAGTGGATTGGATCATTACATTTCAATGTAAGTTTTAATTGTAGACTACATGAAGTTTGTAACTAGAGTCCTTCAAGAACAATACTATGGATACACACTATTAGCAAAGAGATCTTTTGCCATCAAGCTATTGTAGGAAAATTTAGTTCTACAAGCCCATATAAAGTAGGGATATTTACAATTGATATTTTTTCAAGTGTAAACAATTTCTATCTTATGATTACTAAAATAAATATACTAAGACTCTATTGCTCTTTGCGCTATCTGTGACACAACTACATGTTTAAGAACCTTATCTCCATCTCCCTAGATTTTGGCAAAGCTAACTTTTACACGGATATTGAAGCCACAAGAGTAAAGTCAATGGTATCAGCTTTAGAGAACAACATAAACCTCCCTTTGTCCATACAAGGTTGCATAGTGGGCTACAGTTCATTTACAAATTCTCTGCACTCCCTTGTCTATGAGGCCACAAGTTTTGCAATTTCACTCTCCCTTTGCGTTCGCCTCGCAACGACTTTGTGCACAAAATTTTGCAAGCAGGCCGCACTCCTACCCTACTCTCTATACCGCTTTTTATTTCGGAAATTCATTTGCCACATTGCGATTTATTGGCGCTTAATTGTTGGGACCCTTAAATAGCTCTATGATTGCGCTTTCATTGAGAATTTCTTGCGCCGTCGTTTCCATGGCCCCTACATCGCCAATTGCTTCTGCACGCTACCTCATGCATGCGCATTGATTCTTGACCGGCTCCGCTCTGTTCCGATGCATCTTTTTCTTCCATTTGGACGCAATTTGGTGTGTGGTGTGTGGTGGTGGGGGGCTTATACTCCAAGCGATCGCGCCCCATCCCAGCAGCTTTGACAATCCTTATAATACAACCGCGATCGACATAGCTGCGGATCATACAAATGCGGACACCGTCGCTGCTGATCACCATTGCTTGATTGATCATACATTCCTGTGCCTCTACACTCCTACTTTATTTTGAAGTTTATTTTTCATTTCAGGATCCTTTCATTTCCGATTCATTTTTGAGCTCCACTGTGCCTAATTCATCTCCATTTAATGCTCCACTTACCAGCATGCATGTATTTAAATTTCATTTTGGTTTTGATCTCAGCTTCGCATGTGTTTTATTTCATTTCAGCTAGAATTTCTTGATTTTGCTACTTATGAAATTCTGATTTCTACCATTAGGTTCCGATGCGGACCCGGACATTGATCGATCATGAAAGAGGTCTAATCATTGGAATGCGGCAAGGAGGGATGAGATGTATGGACATTGCCGCAACACTTAAAATGCCACGTTCTATTGTATCCACTATCTTGACAAAGTGGAGGACAACCGGATGTTGTATGACTCAAAAACCAAGTCCTTGACCCAAGAAACTATCTGATCATGATGTGAGGACCCTCTCTCGACTGCTTGATCATGATCGACGCCAACGTCTAGCAATACTTGCAGCAAAATTCTAGGTACATCGAAATACCATTCGCAAATACATTCATAGGCTTGGGTTCGGAAACCGTGTGGCTTCGAAAAAAACATACCTTTGTATATAGCATAAAGCTCAGAGACTGAAATTTGCTAAAGAACATCAACATTGGACATATGATGGTTGGAAGAATATCATATGGACAAATGAGTCATCCTTTGAAGTTGGCAAATGTGGACAGATTCGAATTTGGAGAAAGACGCATGAGAAATATGCTCCACATTGTATTGCGCCTAGTTTCAAATCTGGACGCTCATCAGTAATGGTTTGGGGAGCTTTTAGTGGATTTGATAAATGTCCATTGATCTTTCTACCGCCAAATGAGAGAATTGCAAAACATTTTGTCCAAAATGTTTATGAAGCCGCATTAACCCCTAAAAGCCCAAGTGTCCCTAGGAGGGTTTTTTGGTACTTCGGGCAAGCTCATGTGACCTCAATTTCTAACATGATTTTCTGAAACTTTTTTGGGAGATAGGAAATCACATTAGCTTCGCGGGAAGATAAATTTCATCAAATTTCGACTTACCTTCCAAAAGTTATGAGCATTTGAAAATTAATTTCAGTTCGGGAATCTGCTGCCCTTCAGGAATCTGACTTTGACTCCCAAGAGGGCAGCAGAGGTGGCAAGAGAGGAGAGGTGGCAAGAGAGGCTATTGTTGTGCCTATTGGGAGGTCACATGAGGCTTTAGGAGCTTGTAGATGTTAGAGACTTTGACGTTTTTCAATTTTTTTTTTCCTACTTCTAAAATACAAGTGCATCTTTCAATCCACCGTTCAGATTTTGTAGATCACCAAGTGTGTGATGGGAATTTCTTTTTGAAAATGGCCTAGTGTATTGTCATTTCTTGAGACATAGTGGCAAATTTTATTTTTTTTGAATATCGGGATTGACTTAAATTGCCTTGAAAATTGGCATGCACATGCCTAAGATGTTTCCCATAAGAAAAATTAGAAATTGGAGGTCTGTAGTGGAAAAAAATTCAGCAAATGGCGGTCAAAGGCATCTGAAATTTTCGGGCACAGTGGAAAAAAAAAGAAAAAAACAGACTTTGAATGCAAATATCTCCCAATCTGTACGGTCAAACCTCACGAAATTTTTACCACATGTTCTTATACAAGTTAACTACAAGATCCAACGATTACATTCCCAAAAAATCAATTTTTCAAACTTTTTTGATGAATGCTCTAGAAATGGCAGTTTTGGGTGTTTTTTGAGGTAGAAAAGGCCTTGGGCTCTTAGGGGTTAAGCGGCTTTTATTTCATGCATGATGAGCAAAAAAGCTTACACTCATGGAGGACGGTGCTCCCATACATGGTAGTAAAGTTCCTGACCTCTGGAAGCTTGCTCACGGGATAAAAAAACTGGAATGGCCTCCGAACTCACCAGACTTGAATCCCATTGAGAATGTGTGGAGGATAGTTAAAAATCTTTTGAAAGATCAACGTAGGCCACATGACAAGCAAGAAACGATCCAACAAGTTGAAGTGGTATGGAATGATGTGTCTCTACGCCAACTACAAACTCTCATTGCCAACATGCCGGATCGAATGCGAGCTGTAATTCGAGCGAAGGGTGGTTCCACCAGGTGGTAAATAGTGTACAAAAAACATCATCAATGTTATATGATTTTGACTTTCACATGTACATATTATTATGATCGTAAACTACTCTTCTGTACAATTCCTACGCAACTTGCGATTTGAAAATAGGACCATTTTTGAGCATGAAACAACTTTTTGAACTTTCTGGACTTTGTAGTGAAAACTGCCAGGATGCAAAATTCGTAAATGAACTGTAGCCCATTGTACATGCGTCGTTATTATGGAGACAATGTAAACTAATGTCTAGGGCAAGATGTGGAATGTGTTGTCCATGGCGCAAGCTATTGCAAAGAGCTTGCACAACAACCTAAAATACAACAACATCCTAAGTACAAATCTACAAATTCTTTAAATTTTTTAATGTCACAAAGTTCTCAATGAGTGGATTCATGCCAAATGCCATCCCAAAAACGCATTTTCAAAGAAATGGAATGTATGCCTATTAGAAAACAAGAGCAATTAGATTGATGAGAGAAAGATAAGTTGGCATGTAGCAACACCAATCCACTCTAAAAAGAACCAAAAGAAACTGCAACTTAATCCATGCTCTCTCTTTCCTATGTCACAAAATTTTTACCATTGTACACTCAAAATCCTCAAGTAACACCAAAAAAAATCATGCACTTTTAGGTATAAGGTTTAGGAAAAAACAAAAAAATTGTATAAAAAGACTCATAAATATTTTAAAAATACATAGATTTCTTTAGTATCTTATATTGATCCTAAAATTCTTGAGAAGAAAAGTGTCCTTTAGATGATTTTAGAAAATAGTCCATGATGGAAAAAAATGTTTTTTCATCCAATTCCTTTTAGAGGACATGCTTGAATTCATTGTCAATGAATGGTGCTGGATGTTCTTTCCTAGTAATATTTTTAGCTTTCCTATATAAAAAATAATAGATCCATATACTCTATTTTGGCCAAGCTTGCTCATTGCTCTTCATTTAAATTTTTGTCGTAAAAATGTTCCTTTCTGAATATCAAGTTTAGTTTCTACTCCGATATGAAAATCATAGAAAATTCCAAAAATTGAATATTGAACAACAATTTGAAAACTTCTATAATTGAGGAATGTTGATTTTTCTAATTTTAGAATGACATCATAAAAAAATTGCACTATAATGTTCTACACTAAAATATAAACCTAAAAAGAATTTTTTGTGTTTTGAGTATATATGCATTTGATATGAATTGTTTCACTTTTTATTAAAAAATTCAAGGTAATTTCAAATTTTCACAAACAAAAGAACAATCTCACCATTAGGATTGACATACTTCAAATCCATTTTAGCAATTTAATTTCCCTCTCCATCTTGCACCAATTTCTATTTAACAAATCCTTTGAGAATGAAAATTATTCATTTATTTATTGAATTTTTTTCATAGATTTTCAATTCAATATGAAGATTAGACTTCAAATCTTTCTAAAACAAAAATTTTAGTTAAGGGGATTCAAATGTTGAAAACCTAGTAAAAAAGGTACAAAAGAACATTTATTTTCACATTGAATTCTAATATCGTACAATCTACATGGTCAAATTGTCTGAGATTTTCTTGCATATTCTCATACAAGTCTAATGTAAGATTTTGTGGTTGAATATGCAAAAAAAATCTCATCCTTGCTCTTAGTTTGTATTATAAATGACAATTTTGGAGTATTTGGGGGGTCTTCAGAATTTTGGACTAAGGTATATATATTTGTAATCAACTCTACCCAAAATGCAACACCTACATTTGAACCAAAAAACGGTACCAAAACCTAAATACTAATGATACAAGATGTATGCAATCACAACATGAGTGTCTATCAAAGCCTAGTGTTGTTTTTTGGTACACCAAGAGACACCACTTTTAAAAATTTATACCTTATTCATACAAAGTCCAAATAATGCTTCTAAAGTCCATTGCAATTTCCTTTGGATTGCCAATAAGATTAAATAAAAATGATATATGCTTTATAGTAGTAACTATGCTCCATTGAAATCAATGACAATTGTAGGTGCCCATATCTTATATGAAGAATTTGCTCACTTCTATCGTGCAAGAAAATTTGCAATCCAACACTCTCAAGAGTCTAAGACCCAACAATGCTAGGAAACCAAATCTTGCTGGATTATTTGTTGGTTGCGTCTTTTGGACAAAGACTGTGGCATCGATTCTCTGGTTTCTAAATCTAAATTTCCAAATCCTATCTACAACCGCATTCACATTGCACAACATGGTTAGGATTTGATTGGAGTAGACATAGCCTCACGGTCACACCGTTCTTGTTTTTTTTGGAAAGGCCTAAATGAAAATTTTCATTGCCAAAAGATGAGCACAGTCCAACCCGTGCCAATATAGCAGGGAGGGGGACTTGGACACACCAGACGGACAAGACACCATAAACCCTTGCCAAGAAATGTTCCATTCATTTTGCAAGAAGATTATTTCCCATAATCTCCTCATGGTGCGTGAAACCCCGCATAAGCGGTGATCATGGACTTTTCATCAATTGATCAAATATTTCATCCATTTCTAGACATGCATTTACATCGGACAATCTCCTTGTCGGGTATTCTGAAAATAACCAAGCTTTCCTTGTCGAGCTAGCTTCACCCTCCTTGTCAGCTTATTTTAATTTTCAGAATTATCAACAACGACTGTGATTGCCCTATGATACAGAACCCTTGCCGGTTGGCTGGTCTTTGAAACTAAATGAAATATACCGGGAGGATTATTTTCTGTAATCTCCTCCTGATATGTGAAATTCGCATAATCCATGATTACAGAGTTTTCATCCGTTGATCAAATATTTCATCCATTTCTAGATAGACGTTTATCTCCTTGTTGTCGGGAATTTTGAAAATAAGCAGGCATTCGGGCTTCACCCTCCTCGTCAGCCTGTTTATTTTCAGAATTCCCTGGGCTTCGGATAACTCCTGTTATTGCCCTATGATACAACCCCCCTGCTGGCTGGTCTTTGAAATGAAATTAAACATACCTTAGTTTTCGATTTCCATCCTGGTCCATGCCTATCTCAGTTCTGAGTCAGTCAGCTAATTCCAGCACTCATCAGTTTCGTCATCATTTCATGTCCAACAACAAATGGTAAACAATGTGTAATTCAACTGTCTTCCTGGTTGTCAAGGTGTGTATTCTCATGTGTTTCAAAAAAAAAAAGAAAAAAGTGTGTATTCTAGGTGTTATTTAATTAAGAGTTTGTTTGCATGATATTGGGAAGCGGTGCTTGTTTGCTTCGAAGTTTGAGCCATGAGCCCAACCTAGCCTAGTCATGGACGCATGCAATTGGGCTAATGAATGAGCATGATCTGGTTGGGACCCTGGCAGGCAAAAATATGGTAGCAAGGGCTCTCATCAAAAACGCCCCAAAAAACGCCAAAAATGCCAAAAAGATTTATTTGCCATGCATGATAAAATTTGCAAATTTTGAATTCATATTTGCAATCAAAGGGTCCAAATTAGCTAGGAGAGTTGTAGAAGATAAATTAATCAAGCACAAAATAGGAGGTCTTTTTTTTTACATGTACCCCTGGAATGACTTATAAGCAAGGGGGGCAATTTATCCCAGTCCTCACCCTTGCTTACCAAATATGACCCCATAAGTAGTCGAGCAACCACTCATCAACAATAATAAAGGATAAAGCAACTACATTTGGGATGAATTGGGTGATTTCAAAGGCCATTCCTTGATAAGCTAGGATTGAGTGTCAAGAGAATATTATAAGAGTGAAGCTTGTAGCACTTTTCATCCACATTTGAAGAGTGTTAAACGTCTAGCGCGTAAGGATATGGGTGCTTTAACAACTTAACCCCTAAAGTCCCAAGGCCATTTTTCTGTCAAAAATCGCTCAAAATTGCCATTTTTGCTGCGTTCATCCAAGAACACAAAAAAATCATTTTTTAGAATCTAATCGTAGGATCTTGTACTTCACTTGTTAAAGATCATGTGGTAAAAATTTCATGAAGTTTGACTGTATGGATTGGAAGATATTAGCATTTGAAGTTGGAAAAAGAAGCTTTTTTGAACTGTGGCCTGTAATTGCAGATGACTTTGACCGCCATTTGTGGAACATTTTTGCACTATAGACTTTGAATTTAAAATTTTTTTATGTTGAAGATTTGAGTTGAGAGTCTAGGAAAAAAATTTCAAAGAAAAAACACTTGATCTTCATTCTTTAAAAAATTGTTAAGTAGACGTAGGTCCAAGATTGAAAAAAAAACTAAATTGTTAATAGCTCTTAGATGGGATTGAAATACAATAATCCCAACGGTGAGATTGTTTTAGCAAACAAACACAACATTCTCAAAAAAAAATTGTGAAAAATTGTGAAAATTGCATTTAGAAATGAATCCTACAAGTTATTTTTCTTAAGAAGATGCTCTAAGTGCCCCAAAACTAAGATTGTCCATAACTTTCTCATAACAAATCCAAATGGAATGAGTCAAAGCTTCAGGTTTAGACAAAAATATCTTCTTTCAGAGAAAAAAAAGAAAAAAAAGAAAAATTGACTTTTTGCAAAAAAAATTTTGCTGCCCGCCGAGTTCGGTTTGAGGTTTTTTGTGGTATAACTTTTGCTCCCAGGCACCAATTGGAAAAAAAAATTATATTCCCACGAAGCTTAGCAGTTTTTCTATCTTCATAAAAAGTTTCAAAAAATCACAACAAAAATCAGCCCGTAGATACTTGCCCGAAATCTGATTTGTCCCCTGAGGGGACAATGGGACTTTAGGGGTTAAGCTCTATTTTGCTTTGTTCCCTTGAATGTTTGGACATTCATTCCAATGCATAAGGTAGAGGGTTAGCTGAATCAAGTGAAAACCAACCTGAATTGTTGATGTAATTTATTGATATTTATATAATATTCTATGAAATTTCAAGTTGAAAGCATAGGGTATCTGTTCATGCCCCTTAACCTCTCTTTATACATACACACATGAAGCATGAGATACTCAATTCCCATTGGTTGTTTGTCCTTCAAAGCAAGTGATTTGCTAAAATTGACTATATTGACTATAAAATTGCTAAAGTTGACTGTATTTCTTTTGTTTTGATACATGATGATTGATGTTCATTCCAGCACATAAAAGATAGAATCACCACAATTTTTGTTTATTTAGAAGGCAAGGTGTTGTCGTAATCCCTAAGTGCCTAGGCTTAGCCAAGCTCATTGCAAGTGCAGAATGTTCATTGTTGGATAATCTTCAGGTGCTCCCTATTGATCAATCCAAATAAAATTGAATTTACTCTTGCTACAGCCATGTGTACTTTTCATCGTGATTCAATTAGAAGATTATAACTTTTTATCAAAACAGATTGGCGTTGATTTTTTTACTAGGCATTTTTATCATCAAATATTTTAAAATACACTTTTACATACTAAATATGAAATATATATTTATAATTTATGGATTGATATTTAAGTAGATTACCATACTCGGCTATTAGGGGCGGCAAAAATAACTCAAAAAATTGATGCCAAAATATTAGTTAGTTTTTTAAATTACACTAGCAATTGGCGCTTGCTTTGCTACGCATTAAATATATTACTTTCATCAATTTTTCTTGTGATAGAATGTAGATAAACAAAGTATGTATAATCTTTAAATGAAAATATTGACATCCTCATACAATATTCTTTGAAAAAACTTATATAGTGCAATGTAAAGTAATTAAAGAAAATCTTTATATCATAATTTTTACAAAATAACCTTTGCAAAGATGAAAACATTGCAATAAGAATAAATTAATCAAGTGAACAATGTAAGTGGAATCTTCACATTTGAATATGTAGAGCAATGCTAGCGGTTGGTGCTTCCTTATTCTTTAATATCACATTTTAAAAAGACATGGAACTTATCTGTAGTTTTGTTGTCTGAAAAGTTTTTTTGAATTTTTTTTAGAAGTATCCATTTGATTTTCAAAATTTTCACGAAAAGAATACATAATATATAATTGAAAGTATCCTATGGCTATTACAAAAGCAATTGAATTCTATACTATTATTCAAAATTGAATTGTGATATTTTAGAGGTCGTTGTAATTTTAGTAGTATGACTAGCGGTTGGCACTTGCTATGCTACGCATTCATCATTAGAATTTTATTAGAATTTTTATGTATTAGATAAAATGCAAAACAAAAATTTCAATCAATCTTCAAATAAAAATTACTAAATCTTTGTATAATTTTGTTTATAAGTAAGCATATATTGAAATGTACAATAGAAATTTATTGAATGATGAATGAAATATATGCAATGGTGAATACTGTAAAAGATACACATTTATTGTAATGCATTCAAAAGTTGACTCAATTGTTACATACAATGGCAACCCCAAAACTTGGTGAATTGAAAAGAAAAAATTGTAAATTTCAAAAACTTCATGAACAACTTAATTGTTTTGAAATCCAAAATCGCTTCAATTGAATAAATTTCTCAAATCATTTGGTAGTAGCAATAGAATTTTGAAATCATAAAAGCTGTAAAAGTGATATTACAGAAGTGATTGCAAACTACTACTCTATTTTTCTAATATAACATTGTGTGAAAATATTATTTTTATGTATGCGTGATTGAAAATATTTCTACAAAATATTAAAATTAATTATTTCAAAGACTTATTGAAATCATTATCATGCGTTCTATTCAAATATATCAAAATTTTACTAATATGTGATACAATGATTGCATAGCATAACAAGCATGAGCCCCTATTATTAATGGTAGCATTTGTGATATTATAGAGGGAGTTATGATTTTAGTAGTATGATAGAAAGTCTAAATTTTTTTGAAGGAATATTCCTAAATTTAGCATATGCTAAATTTATTTTTTCAAATTTGATTTAAAAACATTAGTATGAAATGCCAATTTTGATACCTTTGTAAGGTAGTTGCCAAATGTCAAAAATTATTGATCAATATGTAAATAATCCTAAAAACAGATGTTAGACTCATTAGAATATTCTTTTTGCATATGGAAAATAATATTACAATGTTTTTTATTTTTAGCATCTATAAAAAATGTTTCTTAAAAAAACATATTTAAATACTTGGCACAAATGTGCCACTCCTATCCTTCAAATACAATATCATATCTTTGTAAATTTTAAATTTTAAATTTTTATAAACTTGTAGATATATGACTTTATAAATTCTCAAGCTTTGTCTCTTGTTTATATTTAATCTTATAGATATATAAATAGAATTCTAAACTTACATTATACTTGAAGATATAGATCTCTTTACAACATAGAGTATTGATTGCATTGGAACTACTTTCTGGGAAATACAAGTAGGGGTGGTGGTAGAGGGGGGGATGAAAACACATAATAATATTTTAATTTAAATGAAACTTGTGACAATTTAGGGGGGGGGATTAAAATCAATAATAAATAATGAAACTTGTTTTTAGCTCGTTGCCATTGTCATTGTGACAATTTGTCACAATGACAATGACAATGAGCTCAAAAGAGGCAATAACCACCTTCCAAAGCATATATACATGCAAGTTTTTTTTTAACTAGGGTTTCTCTACTCTTTGGCCCATTGACAATTTTGACCTTTGGAGGCTTTGGAGACAAAACCGTTCAATGTTTTCTCACACCAATATTAGAATCTAAAAGATTTGTTTTCTAAACTAGTTACTTTTGAAGAAAGGACTAAATTTTTATAATTTTGTTGCAAACGAGATGATGGTAAATATTGTCCAAAACTTGGATTGGAATCTTTACTTGTATTACATTCACAATTGCATCAAGGGAAACAAATACAACCTCATTTTCATTGCAAGCATGTTCCCCACCTTATTTCTATTCGATAACAATGAACACAAAATGCATTATGAACCAAAGAAACAAAGCCTTTACACATATGCAACATTTATTGAGACTAACTACAAACCACCATCTTTTTATAAAGTACCACTTATCCCATTTAGTTGGCTTCAACATTATATGACTTTAATTGCAATGCTTCAAAATTTTATGACTTTAATCATGTTTCTTCCACAAATGCACCCTATATTTGTCAATTATGAATTTCAATACACTTAATCACTTAAACAACATTACTAGAATTATTCATTGATTGCTAAATCTATAAATAGTTATAAAAGAGCACATAATTTGGGACCTCTTGCAATTTTATAGGTAAAAACATCACATTCCAAATAAAATGAAAACTGCACGTGAATGTGCACTATTTGGTATCAAACTCTTCAATATATTACTTTGTATGCACAAGATACTCATGCTTGTACACCTTTAGAGATCAAGGAGGTATTTTTGTAAAATTCTAATAATGTGGCTAAGCATCATGTCTAACAAACTTCCTCCATCTTGGCTTGAAGCCCAAGTTTATTGATGAAAGTATTTCAAATTCATATCTCTTCAATTAATCCTTTAGATTCTAGACATGAATCCTTTAGAAAACGTGGGTAACATGCATTACTTAGTGACTTCTTCATATTGTCAATTATATAGAGATGAAAGCTTCATTTTTTTCAATGAAATAAATTTGATCATGAATCTTGACATTCTAACCTTTTCAATGACTTATTGCAAGGATACATATAATATTTTCTGAATTTTTTTATCAAATATTAAAACCACAAATCACAATTTGTACACTTAGCATATAGGTTTCTACATGCCTCTAGCTCTTACTCATGTACTAGTTCTTTTTCCCAAATTATTAAAATTATAGTTTTTGTGACTCTTTGAAGGTAGCATCTTGAAAGCTTTAAATACACCACTTTTGAATTTTTCTATTGAATTTTTCTTAGTATAAACTTTAGGAGAAAAACAATTACACCAAGATGTTTATCACTATGATCTCCATTTTGGCTAAAAATTTCATACTATTAAATTTTTTTTGGTAATTACTATGATTTTTATAAATAAATTATTAAAAAGAATCATACTAGATTCATTTGATTATTTTTCAATTGTGAAAAAATGAAGTTAAATTTTAGATATATAGGATACAGTATAACATGAGAATTTATTTTTTGAATGGTGTATTTTAATATAGAAAATCAATGAAATTTGACCAAGTGAGAACATGGAATGTCCTTTGGGGTCAAGCTTAAAAGCATTTAATTGACAAGGGATGTGAAAATTCAGGTTTAACCTTCAAATGATCTCTTAGCCTTGCAGTGTCCACTTGAGGCTCAAGCTTATTTCGATGGCTAATTTATTTCATTTCGTTTCTTTTAGGGTCACAAGTAGTATTCGCTCAAATCTTGAAATGATGCCAAGGACGCAAAAGTGTCTAATGGGTGACTAATAGAAAATACATTTATTGTCCAAGAATTGAATCATATTTGAGTGAGTTTCTATTACGGAGGTGACATCTTTCCAAGGTTAATCTTTGAGCGAAGCTGAGGACTTTCTTGTTCGGAAGGATGACAAAGAATCTTTCTATGTAGGATACAAGTGCATTTGTTCATCCTAGAAATTTTGTGCAAAAAAGAGAGATCTTGCATGGTAGCTATTTGACTTCCAATGAGTACCTTTTTTTATCCCCTAAAGTCCCAAGACCATTTTTATGTCAAAAACAACTCAAAACTACCAATTCTATTGCGTTCATCCAAGAAAATAGAAAAATTAATTAATTAATTAATTAAAAATAAATAAAAATAAATAAATAAATATATATATATATATATATATATATATATATATATATAATCTAACCATAGAATCTTGTACTTCACTTGTCTCAGATCATCTGGTTAAAATTTCATAAAGTTGGATCATACAGATTGGAAGATGTTGGCATTCAAAGATGGAAAATTTTTTTTTTTTGAATACTAGCCTACAATTTCAGATGACTTTGACCGCCATTTGTGGAAAAAGTTTGCATTACACTTTGAATTAAAATATTTTGTGTTGAAGAATTGAGTAGAAAGTCTAGAAAAAAATTAATAATAATAATAACTTGATTGCCATTCTTTAAAAAACTGTTGAGTGGTTTGAAATCAAAGGAAAAACTAAATCGTTAGTAGCTCTAAAATGGGATTGAAATACTACAACCCAATGGTAAGATTGTTTTAGCAAACAAACTTAACTTTGTCAAACATATCTTTTTAAATTGTGAAAATTGCATTTAGAAATGAATCCTATAAGTTATTTTTTCAAGAAGATACTCTAATTGCCCAAAATATAAGATCGTCCATAACTTTCACATAACAAATCCAGATGGAATAAATCAAAGCTTCCCATATAGATAAAATTACAATCTACGAGAAACTATTTTCTTAAATTAATTTTTTTTTGTATGAGGAGGTATTTGCCCGTCGCACTGAAAAAATGGACCTTTTGTGCCATAACTTTTGCTCCTGGGCAGTGATTGAAATAAAAATTATATTCCTATGAAGGTAATGTTTTTTTCTATCTCTACAAAAAGTTTCAAAAAATTATGATGAATATTGAGGCTGTAGGAGCTTGCCCAAAATCCATTTTGTCCCCTGAAGAGACAATGGGACTTTAGGGGTTAAAGTAAGGTAGACGTACCCAATACCAACCGTTGACCTACTGCCACCCAAATCTAAAACCTTCGTTGATTATAGAATGAGAATCTATAGGGCATGTACTACAGTCACAGATTCTCTCTCTAGAATCAATGACAGCCCTACATTTGGGTGGTATTAGGTTAGCAGTTGGTATTGGATATGTCTACCTTACATGATATCACACAATACCAAAAGAGGTGATTTCCACGGTCACCAGCATGGCATTTAACCCCTAAAGTCCCATTGTCCCTATGGGGGACAAAATGGATTTTGGGCAGGTTCCTATGAGCTCAATTTTTAATGAAACTTTCTGAAACTTTCCCATAAGATAGAAAAACTTAGTAGCTTTTGGGGAATGTAATTTTTATTTCAATCGGTGCCCGGGAGCAAAAGTTATGCCCAAATAAGCTCAAAATAGGGGAGAAGGGGCAGCAAAAAAATTTGCAAAAAATTTAATTTAATTTTTTTAATTTTTTTTCCTTATAGATTATATTTTTGCCTATTTGGGAAGCTTTGATTCATTTCATTTGGACTTTTTATGAGAAAGTTATGGACAATCTTGTTTTTCGGGCAATGAGAGCATCTTCTTGAAAAAAACTTTTTCTTTCACTTTGAATGCTGATATCTTTCAATCCGTACGGTCAAACATCACAAAATTTTTACTACATGATCTGTAAAAGGTGTAGTATAAGATCCTACGGTTATTTTCTTAAAAAAAATAATTTTTCTCATCTTTTAGATGAACGCAACAAAAGTAGCAGTTTTGAGTGATTTTTGACAAAAAAATGGCCTTGGGACTTTAGGGGTTAAGGGTTAAATTACTAAATTGTTGTCCTGTGCAATTGGCTTGCAGAGTTTTCTCTTATTTCTTTGCAATTTGTAACCCTAAAGAAAAAGAACACCGAAGAAACCTCTTGGAAAACAAAGGGCTGAGACTGAAATTCTGTTCAGTCCTGTGGCCGTTTGTCATGTGCCACACGTGATCAATCCAAGGCAAGATTTCATCGTCATGTTTAGTAACTTAGTTCTTGGCTTTTGGTTCGGTTACCCAATGCCGAGTTCATTCCCTTTCCATGATCTCGAGTCATAAAAAAACATGTGGTGTATAGAAGCTTAATAACCCGAAACCTACAAAAGATCAAGCGCTTTTGCAAAATTAGAGTGTCTTGTTGGATTAGAAGAATCTCCCCCAAGTTCAAGAATCATGGTGTGTCTTTATTTATTTTCAAACCAAAATTTCATGAATTTATATGGTGGGAAACTCAATTTTCTGTTGGGGCATCCCCCTATTTTATTTTCCGTAGCATTTTCTGAAAATGTCGTGCCACCTCCCTTCCGATAATTCAATAAGCAGCCGTGAAATGAATTTCTTAATCCAAATGGAATAAGAAAAAGAGGAAAATCCTATATTTCAATAAGGATGTTTTGAATATTCCAGAAACTAAGGTGGGCTCGTCCCAGGTGGCATCCCATAATAAGCCTTCCCCACCCACAAAGAATGGTAGGCTCTCAAGGAAGATTTTAGACACAAAAATGGGTAAGTTTATTGGAGACTGAGTGGTATCTTACCTGGATTCTGTTATTTTTTCTAATTTTATTTTTCAGCATTTTCATTTTTGACGGCTGCAGAATCCCTAGGAAATGCCATCTGGACTCCATCATCAATTCAGGGGCTGCTGATCTGGCACATATTAACTTAATTATTTCCATAGGTCTGCCTGAACACAGCCAGACAGGGCTGATTTGAATGGATTTTTATTTTATTTTATTTTTGAATAAAATGAAACAGAACTTCATTGCAAAACAGATTTGAATGATTTGAATGAAACTCATTCCACATTTGTTAGGGGTATTAGTTAAGGATATCCTCAATGCCCACGGCAAACTGGATGGATGAATAAAATAAATTTGGAAGGGTGGATATGGAATTAGAACTTGAGAATAATATCATTGGAAGCACTTTGATAAATTACATCAAATAGATACAAAAAAATATGGATTTGGACTCTAGACGACCAAAATAGACCCTATTAGAAGCAAGCTGTAAACCAACCTTTTTTCTTTTGTAAAACAAGGGTATAGAGACCTACTCCACACGATCTCAAATGATAAGGTATTAGAGCAACTTTAAAAAAATGTTCGGCACCTATTGTATCCTTTCTAATTTGAGGGGTGGGTGGAGAAGGAGGTAAGTAGCGACCAATTTTTTGGATTGAGAAGGATTAGTTTCTTAGGTTCCTTCACTTAGATTTCCAGTTTGATTGTAGCTCATCAATTTTGTACTATGCTATTTGCATCTTACAAAAAATTGCATCAAAGCAAAGCAAAACAAAATAGGAAATGGCCTACAACGTACGGGAGTTAAACCCAAACTTCAAAGAGGGTTTGTCCACCGCAACACAATGTCCCTCCCGCCAACCAAGTTAGTAAAATGTTTAGAAATCTACAAAAGCTATGCTTGCAAATTTGACTATAGCCTCACAAGTTGACTATACCCATCCTCTCCCGAGCCTTCTTCAAATACATTAAGTTTTGCATTAGCAAAAAGGAAGGATTTGAAATCATAATAACCTTTGAGAATTCATTTGAGAAATCATGGGGATCCTGGTTGCAACCAGAAATGACTCAGGAACGAAAAGAGTTGTAGTCGTGTAAAAAATCTTCAAATTCGATTGTTGAATCTTCTACATCGCCGTAGAACCACCAATCCACCCAACTAAGGATGATGAAGGCAAGTGAGCTTGTCATCCACAAATTCACCAAATATTTTAATTACAATGAACAAGGATGATGAAGGCAAATGAACTTGTCATTCATAAATTCATCCTACTAACTAGGAATGGCTTAAGAATCATTGTGTAGAATCTTCAAACTTGATCAATGAATCTTCTACACTACCACGGAATTGCTCCCCGTTGGCCTATCTTGTATGGCTTGAGGTTGGCTCACGGATCAAGGTAGGGATAAGAAACCACGGGATACGGGATAGATAGAACGAGACAATCAGACCACAAGCTAAATTGTCCAAATGATGGGCTCCTAAATTTCAAACCCACGGTGATCAGCAATTGTGCCTCACCAATGAGAACAACAAAAAATATGACCATGTAAGTGATCAATGCCACTTCATCGCCACAAACATAAAACATGGCTATTATTGGATATCCATCTAGCCTGAAACAATGTTTACAATGTAGAATTGAAAAACAACAAGTCTCCAAAATCGGCTAGGAATAACAATAGAAAGACAACAAGCCTTCAAAACCGGCTAGGAATAACAAGCTACAAGCTACAACACACAAGTCTTCAATCTTCTTGTCTTCAAATCTTGAAGTCTTCAAAGCCTCCTTCAAAATCAATACTCTTTTTTTCACTACCCAACCAATAAGCATTAATTTCTTTCATTTAACGCTCTTTAGTTTCTTCCAAAAGTTGATCTGTGTTTTTAGCTTTATTAGTAAGTACCTTCTAATTGAACTTTAGCTTTTTCTGTTTCAGGATTTTTTTTTCAGAACTCTCCTTCAAACCTCCTTCAACTCCAATTCCAACACACTAGCTGAACTTTGATTAGGTACCGTTATTGCTTCAAGAGTCCAAATCAAATGAGTGATAACTTTTAGGAAAGCTGATATATTTTCCTACTTCTCTTCCAAATCTCATATCATTCTAAGATGTCCAACTTCTAATGCCACTCAAAATTTCAGCCTTAAGAATTGAGGGCAGCAGACCCTCCTTCACTTCAACACTCACAATTCACTTATAACAACTTCAAATAGAACCAATAACATCTTCAAATAAAGCTAATAAAATTTACTACAACATTTCTAAATTTCATTGCAAACAAAAGACTTGTTTGTCTTTTATGGCCAATCAAAGTCTCTATCCCTTTACATGGGAGGCAACAAACCTTTTTCTACTCAAACTAGCACAAATCTCAATTCCCAACTTCAATTCATGTAAAAGAAGATCTTTTGCAAACACAACAGCATTATATACAACTCCTCCAGATTTCATTTCAAATTTTCCAATACACAATACACTATGGCTCCTCAAACATTTCCTCCAAACTTACATAATAGAGGAAGAAGATGAAAGTGATCACCACCTTATTTCCCACCTCAATCACTCAAGTTAAGTGGACTACCACCCATATTTTCATCACAAGGCTATCTTAACACCCATTGGCCGTCATCATTGATCACACAATTAACTCCCTATCTTTTTCTTAAAGATAAATCACCTCAAAGTAAAACTAGAAGGTAAACTATCGTTTTCTTCTATAACTTTTCATATAAAAAAAAAATTAGAAAACTAACTCTAAGTATGAAAAATAGGATCTAATATATGTCTAATAGAGGTCAAAATAAGAATTCCAAGAAAAATATCACTCTATTTTCTGGTGGCGGTTTTTCATCTTGAGACCCACAAAAAACCTTCCAATTTGATATACTAAAATCTAAAACAGAAAAACAAAAATTAAACTCTACAACCATATGATTCTATAAATAAAATCTTATCAAAATAACATAGAAATAATATTTTTTTACATAATGTACGCATTTGCAATGCAACAACATGGGGGAGTTGAATTCAAACCTCAAAGAAGATTTGTCCACCGCAACACAATGTCCCTCCCGCTGTTGCATAGCAAATGCGTACATTATGTAAAAATGTTTATTTCTACGCTATTTTGATAGAATTTGGTTTATAGAATTATATGGTTGTAGAATTTAGTTTTGGTTTTTGCTTTGGATTTTAGTATATCAAATTGGAGGGTTTTTTCTGAGTCTCAAGATGAAGAACTGCAACCGAAAGATGGAGTGATATTTTTCTTGGAATTCTATTTTTTACCTCTATTAGACATATATTAGATCCTATTTTTCATACTTAGAGTTATTTTCTAATTTTATTTCGTGTATGTGAAGTTATAGAAGAAAAAGATAAAGATAATTTATCTTCTAGTTTAACTTTGAGGTGATTTTTCTTTAACCCCTAAAGGTCAAAGACTATGTTTTCACCAAAAACACTCCAAAACTGCCATTTCTAATACAAGTACCAAATTTTAGACAAAAAACATTTTTTGACACATGTAACCGTAGGATCTTGTAGTAAACTTGTTTGAAAATATGTAGAAAAAATTTCAGAATTTTCCACCCTATGGATTGCAAGATATTAGCATTTGAATTGACAAAAATCATCTTTTGGGCCCTGCAAAAAACCGGGCAGCTGCACTTCACAAGGTCACATCTAGATGAAAAAATGCCCAAAATGGTGGTTACTCCTTGGATTCATTCTTCAAAGCAAGTTGGTTACATGCTTGACAAATTTCAGATCATTTGGAATTATACAACATATAGGAAAAAAATATTAAGTAGAAAGAAGTAGAGAATGATTCAAAACACAAAATTGTTAAGAATTTAATTATGAAATTGAAAAATGTCAATTCCAATGGTTGTAATGTTGCAATAAACAATATCCATCCTACGCTTTTATTTTTTTCAAAAAATATATTAAAAATTGAGTTAAATAAAGGACTTCAAAGTTTATTTTAGAGTAGGGAATCCATCACTGCCCGCAAATTAGAACACCTCATAATTTTCATCTCATAAATCAAAATGGAATAATTCAAAGCTTACCTGTGTATATAAATCTAAAGGACCAATTTCAAATTTTTATTTTTTTAAAAAGTGATTTTTCAGAAAAAAATTGAGCTGCCCGCCGACCATTGAAAATGACATATCATCCAATAACTTTTTAACCATGTAGTCAAAATTTTCGAAAATTGTTGGGCCTTAAAGCTACTCCTTGGGCACACATTGTGTGAAATTTTCAAAGAAAAAAAGTAAAATCTCCGTCCGTAGTGAGCTGTCCAAATTTGCTATGTTGCCAAAAAACACCGTTTGGTCCTTTAGGGGTTAAGAAAAAGATAGGGAGTTAGTTGTGTGGTCAATTATGATGGCCAATGGGTGTTAGGATAGCCATGTGATGAAAGCATGGGTGGTAGTCCACTTAACTTGAGTGGTTGAGGTGGGAGATAAGGTGGTGAACACTTTCATCTTCTTCCCAGTTGTGAGTTTTAAGGAGGGAGTTTTTGAAGAGCCAAGGTGTGTAGTGTTTGGAGAATTTTGGAATGAAAATTGGAGTAGTTGTGTATCATTATGTTGTATTTCAAAATTGATCTTACTTGCTTGAATTGGAGTTAGCAATAAAAGGTTGTGCTAGTTTGAATGGAGGGAGGTCTGCTGCCTCCTATAAAGAGGGGCTGAGACTTCGATCGACCATAAAAGACGGACAGGTCTTTTGTTTGCAATGAAACTTTGAGAGAATGTAGAAAATGTTATTAGTTTTCTATGAAGCTATCATTCATTCAATTTGAAGTTTATATGAATGAGTTGTGAGTGTTGAAGTGAAGGAAGGTCTACTGCCCTCACTTTCAGAGGCCAAAATTTTGGGCGGCCATAGATATTAGGTCGAGTGTTGGAATGAGTTGAGATTCAAAGAGAGTATAGAATTTTGTATTAGCTTTTCAAAAAGCTATTACTCATTCCATTTAAAGTTTTGAAGAAGCAGTGGCACTCATTCAAAGTTTAGCTTTGAAATTGGAGTGAGAGTTGGAGACTTGGAGGAAGATTTGTGTGTTGTGAATTGAGACTTGTCTTTTATTGTAAACCATTGTTGTTGCAGGCGGCTTGGATGAAATCAATGCTTAGCCACATTTTGTGTCGTGGTGACGAAGTGGAGTTAATGGCCCATATAGTCAAGACTAAAAGCCCATTGTCCCTTTGGGGGACAAATGCGTTTTCGGGCAAGTACCTACAGGCTGAAATTTTCTCCTGATTTTTTGAAACTTTTTTGGGAGGTATAAAAATTGATTAGCTTCATGGGAATATAATTTTTTTCATAATCGGTGCCCCAGAACAAAAATTATGACCAAATAAGCTCAAAATGGGGGACGGCAGGCAGCAAAAAAATTTGCACTTTTTTTTTATTTTTTTCAGTATTTTTTTTCTCATAGACTATATTTTTGTCTATCTAAAAAGATTTGATTCATTTCATTAAGATTTGATATGAGAAAGTTATGGACATTCTTGTTTTTCGGACAGTTAGAGCATCTTTTTGAAAAAAATAACTTGTAGGATTCATTTCTAAATGCAATTTTTCAAATTTTTCAAATTTTTTTTTCTTGCATGGTTAAGTTTACTTGCTAGAACAATCTGACCATTGGGATTAGTGCATTTTAATTCCATCTAAAATATATAAATATTTTAGATTTTCCTTCTATCTCGTACCTACTTCTATTTAACAATTTTTTCAATAATGAAAATTAAGTTTTTTTGAATTCTTTTTTGGGTAGATTGTCAACTCAATTCTCCACAATAAACATTTAAAGCTCAAAACTTTGTAGTGTAAAAATTTTAAGATAAAAATGTTCAAAGTCAAAAAATCTAGACCCACAATGTGCTGAAAATTTTGTTTTTTTTACTTTAAATGTAGGTATCTTGCAATCTGTGCGGTCCAAAATTCTGAAATTTTTTCCACACATTCTCATACTAGTTAGGTGTAAGATCCTATGGTTAGATGTGCAGAAAAAATCTATTTCAAATTTTTTTTACTCTTTGCAATAGAAATGGCAATTTTGAGTGTGTTTTTTGCAGAAAAAAGGCCTTGGCCTTTTGGGGTTGAGTTATGCATTAGCAAAGAAGAAGGATTTGAATTCTCAATAACCTTTGAGAATTCATTTTTGTTGCTTTTCTAGAGTGCTCCTCCAATTGATTCCTCACTAGATTTTTAATGAACCTGAGATTGGAGAACTATAGCTTAATTTGTCTTTGGCATTGCCTAAAACTATTGTGAATTTCATGAAGTTTTTTAATATTTTTTAAAATTTTTTTTTACTTTAAACAAAATGGAATCCATTGCAAAGCAACATAATTACAAGACAGTAAGCCAAAGGCTGGACAAAAAAATGAAAAATGATTTAAAAAAAAACTCCTCAACAAAGCAAGCAACACGCAGACCTACAAGATTATATATGTGCTTGATCCTTGTCTGTTCCAGCTAATACCTCCCCCACTCTTGAAGCAATCATAGGTGAACAAATCCAAATGGTATCAAAGCTTATCCAAGTTCTATCTGCCTATTGGGGTCTTTGGTAAGCTTTTTGTCCCGCCTTGATCAACGCTATGCGGCCTAAGTTTAATAGGCATCCCATATGACAATGTGCAATCTTTGTGTAGAAAATTGTTGGCAAAAACTGTGTAGTTTTGTGAAGTCCAAATGAGCCACAACAAGGAGCCATGGAGGATATTCCAAATAGTCTTATGATTATGGAACTTCCTAGGGATATTAGAGCCAAAAATGCATTGAGTATGATTGAATTTGCGGTGAGGGCCCAATATTGGTTGTTCTCCATATATGTGATGAAGTATGGATTGGCATAGTCCCAAACTTCCTGAGCTTTGGAGCATGGGAAAAATCAATGCAGGGGATTTTCTTTGACATTCGCCGAGCAGCCCACACACCTTGTGTCAATACCAGGGGCAATGCGGGCCTTTTTTAAATTGACCGCCACAACATTGTGCCAGCTAGACCGTCTATACGAAAGCAACTTCCTTCTGAGGGCATGCCTTATGCCAAATGATGTGATATTTGGGTGTGAAAGTGAGGGTGGAAGAATTTTTGGCATCTTAAACGGGATGGACAATTTTATGAAGCTACGCTGGAAAAATAAGGCCCGTCCAATAGCATAGTGTAGTCTAGGAGCGGGATTCCATTGTCCCATTGCCACCATGTGGGATCCAATTGAAGGGATAATGTGGCTACTATTAGCTACTATTCTAAGGATTTTAAAAAACAATTAATTGATGTTATGTAGAAGTTCACAAAGTGCGCCTCTTTCTACTTGCTTTTTGAAACATGTATAAAATTCTTTTGGCATGTTTTTTGGTGAATGACCACCTCCATAAAGTTGTTACAAATGGACAATTTTTATTTATTTATTTAATTTTTTCCTATTTTCTATGAATTAAAACATCAAAGTATGTATTTTCTTGAGATTTGGCACTTTTCTAGTTTTCCTACTTAGAGAATTTTTCTATGATTTTCCTTTGTTGGTTACCTTCATCTTATAGGTCTATACATTGTCTATATTTTCTGAAAATTTGAAAATTTGATTTTCTAATTTAAAGTGCTCCCCCCAAAAGGCATGAATACTATAAAATATAACAAAATTGGTAGGTGTTTCTTGCAATCATCCATTTATAGCCCAAAGATTCAAGACTTGGATCAGTGGCGATGAGTTCTACCCAAACTTATGGTGATTGGTCTTGGTTGCCCCGGTATTTTCTTGTTGAAACATTGACTGTAGTTTTAGTAGCCACCAAAAGAAAAGGTTTCTCTAGGTGCCATCCATGGAAGGAACTTGCAATATAATTGAAAAGATGCAGAGCTTGGGATGAGCTAGTATTGGAAGATGGTAATGTTTATCTCAATTGTCCCTTGTGTTGGGTAGATTTGGCTGTGCATCTTCAAAGAATTCAACCTCATGTCGTAGGTCAAGAATTTGGGGCATTGTTCAATTCAACCTTCTGCAAAAAGCTTATGAAGCTGCTACCCATGGCTTAGCCAAGTTCCTTGCCAATATGCAACTGACTTCGTCCTAGGGTAGTGGAATTAGCCTTGCGGGTTGTGGCCAAATGATTAATAGTTGGAGGATTTAGGAAGGTGCCAATATCTGGTTTTCTACTTGATGCTAGTGCGGTCTGATGTGGCGCTTGTCTTAACTAGGTTTTGATGAGTTGAGATGAAATAATTGAGGTTCCATTGAAAAGACGATAGCTACATCGTTGGGGTCTGGAGTTTCCACCGTTTGCATGAGCTTAATATCTACAGGCGCTGCCTCGCACTTTTTCTTAGGTACCTTGGGTGTGACATAATCATAGATAAATAGAAGATTGTGATGTGGTAGAAGTAGTGGAAGAAGGGGTAGTTTCTCTTTGGAAAGATGGTGGATGTTTACCAAAGTGGAGGTTTGACTACTGTAGATTGGTGGTTGGTTAAGGGAGACTTTGTTTGCGTTACTAGGATTTTGGATGGGTTGGATCTCAATCCGGAGGGTTTGGATCTCATGACAAAACTAATTCTTGGCATCTTGCCTTCATTTTGCAAAAACTCGGCATTTCTAATAGTGACTAGAGTTAGTTGGAGTTTGGGATCAAGGAATTCTCCCTCAGTGCCAACTTTGCATTAGAATGAAGCCGTCTTTGTCTAGACCTACTGATGGCCGAGAATTCTGAGATTGATTATAGCTATGCCTATTGTAGCGTCTCCTTGGAATGTTAGTAGCTCTCAAGCCTCAAGCTAATTGACTTCCCGCATCATGCAATGTAATGCCTGCGAATGTAGCTTTATGAGGATTTGTAAATATGTCTGCCCTATTGTATTTAGAGTCCCCCTTGTTTGAGTTGAACATGCAAGGCTAGGCATTCTGTAGTATCATGTGAGGTATCAGAACATTGGTGGCAGCACAATTCAATGCCGTCATACCTTATTCAAATTTCTACTACTACTCCCTTGTCATCTTTGATGTGAATCCACGGGACCCATCCTAGTGAGAGATCCTAGTCCACACAAAATCTATGTGGACTAATTAATGACCGGATTAGATATGTCGATCAATAAGATCTATCCAAGTTAGGAGGTAGTGGATTCCAAGAACAAAATATACTCTAAAGGTAGTCCCTGCAAGATCAACCAATACAAGAAGAAGGGGCTTATGGGTTTATTAGGGCTTAATGAAGGTTGTCATTGTTAGTATTCTACCTCCTTTCTAGGAAATTTTTGGAATTGTAGGTTTAAAATTTTCCTTGTTGCAAATCTACTATTATACTTCACGTAATGGAATCTATATCCTACCTCTTTGTGGAGTACAACGTAGTTAGGGGAGAGTATTAGTTAAGGTCTTGAAGCTCCCCATTTTGCCCCTCACAAAGCAAGCTATAACTACGTGTTCTTTGAGATGTGTAGTCTGTTGTAATAAAGCAGCCGAATCAACTAAGGATTGAAGTAATACTTTATAGGCCTGAACAAGTAGCCTTGTCTGGTTCTGAGTTAGGCCTGATGGAAGAGAAGCAATGACAGGCAAAACGATGTTGTCTGATGGGTGAATGGGTGGTCTTCATCTTGTTCATCTCCATTGCTATGGTTGCGGTCCTCATTGCCGGTTGGTGCTTGTAGATGCAAGTAATGATGGTAGCCATCTCGGAATTTGGAGACCAATTTTTTGGGTCTGGAGAAGTGTCCCTCTATGGTGTTGAGGTGGTCTCATGCTGACATTATCCTTGCGCACCTAGTATTCTCTAGTATTAGGGTTCCACTCCCTTGTATGACAAGCGCGCTGACGGTGTAGTTCTAAGAAAGTGTTAGTGGAGTATCGTAGTCCTCCTTTGATTGCATCCTTGTATGAGGCCATACCTGTCTTCTAAGCATGATTAGATAATAGATCTACTGAAACTAAGTACAATTAGGTATACATCAAGCAGTCCGAGCAACAAAATTAGTTAAATAGGCAGCGAGAGATAGATTAGGATTAGAAAGAATGTTTAGGCAGCGAGCAATGGAGAGACGATTCGCCCAATATAAGATCAAAGATCACCACTTGTACTAAAAGGAGTGCGCAACTTTCTCCCGAAGGCCGCGATGTTCTTGGTATACGAAGAAGATCTGCAAGTGTTGGTGTCGAAGTGCCGCCTATGACCCACATTATGCAACTCCCTCCAAAAGCGAAGGCTCCTGAAGTCTTTATGTTGGGATCATCTTGCACTTGAGTTTCATAAATCTTGAAAGCCAAGAGAGGAACAAGTCATTATAACCTTAGTCTCTGCTACAATTTGGTTTAGGAATTTGTATCAAGTGGAGACTCCAATTCCATGTGATCGAAGGCCTTTATTAAAAGGCCGTTTTGCTCTTTGTGCCAAAAATAATATTTTTAATCAATTTTAAGAAATATATATATATATATGTATATACAAACAAAATTAAAAAATTAAAAAATATCAATTAAAAGTAATTATTTTTAATATTTTATAATAATCATTTAAAAATTAATATCCAATTTGATGTGGCCAAAAGATGGCTACATCATATCCACATCAAATTTAATATTAATTATTATAAATATTTTTTTAAATATTTTTAGTTTTAGTTTTAGTTTTAGTTTTAGTTTAGTTTTGGTTTTAGTTTTAGTTTTAGTTTTTTGGAATAGTAAATTGCGGTCTTGTTTAGGCCAGAATTTTCCCTTAATGATGCACTTGGCCATCTGGGCCTGGATTGTAACTTTGAAAAACAAGATCTATATATCAAATTTGTGTACAAGGTAGACCAGTGCATCACCATCAACTTTCCAATTCCGTGGCCTACTGTTTGGCCCAATTGTGTCACCAGCCCAATCCAAATCTATCCAGAAAGTATCTTAAGCCATTTAGGATTCTGACAAAATTTGACAAGATTCTAGCTTTAATGTCAACATGGGGTAATGTGTCATCCCTCGATTGGTGGATACTTAAGTGCTAATAGATACATAGAAGGACAGTTATGGGTTGTGGGTAAGACATTTATATCTCCATTCTATGCATGCTTTTGTAATTTTAGGTTGATTACTTCAAAAATTCACAAAAATTACAGTTTTGATTGGAAAATTATAATTCCACTTGGATTTGATTTGCAAAATAAGTGCACACCTCTAAAAAATATGCGACCCTATTGGAATTGATCCCAAGATAGTTAGATCGCAAATCAGGGTGGTGATAGGTTGTTCTATCTTATCTAAAGGCTTAGTCACTTGCCTTGTGACATCATTGATTCCCAATTTAAGGATCTTTGATTTCAAGGAGCAATACTACCATTTGATATTTGTAGCTAAGTGTTGGTGAAAAAACTCACCAGTTTTTTTTTAGCTAGGTACTAGGAAGAATGCTTTTAGGACCTTCAGTGGGATCCAGGCGAGTGGACATGGGGGAGATTAGGGAAACTGAGGGACTCTCTGTTCTTCGGATACACGATCAGAAGGGGCTATATGCAAGGACTGTAGAAAAAAGATGAAAGAGCAATATGGACGCAAGAGCTAGTAAACCAGGAATTCACAACAGCACAACGAACCTTTACTTCTAAACCCATGTGGCATACAGCTAGGCCCAGAAAGCAGACAATGTTGCTGTGGCAGATCTTAAACCGAGGAGTCGTGACAGGAGAGTGGCTGTCGTAGAGGGTCCCGACTGCGGATTTTAAATGCCCACTTTGTGGTTTTCACAAGGAAACCGCCACCCGTTTATTTTGGGAGTGCAAATATACAAAGAAATTGTGGTATAAATTCAACTTTCCTTTGTTGTTGTCTTTAAGATTCCAACTCTTTTCATGTTTAGACAGGCCTTTCTAGGTAGGATTAGCCTGGAAAACAAGACCAAATTAGGGAAGTACATTTATGCTTATCAGCCTTGGAATATCCTTAGATCTTTTCTCATTTGGCACATATGGATTGAGTGCTGCAATGCCAAGTACAATGGGGCGGATTTCAATCGCACTATGGTAATGAATTCTACTTGGACTTCCACGATCCATGCTGGCATGGCCATTAAAAAGAACTTTAACTCTAGAATTAGAAACAAAGATATCCTTAATATTACTAGATCTTTGTTCGAAGATCTGTAGTCCCCGGTGTTTTGTTACCCGGGAGCACAATCGTGGCACGTCAATGTGCCCGCTTTGTTGTTGTAATTTGCTAGTGTTTTAATGTGAAGGGGGCCCTACGCCCCTCAACCAGTCGCTTGCGGCTTTCACAGCTAGGTACTAGGGAAACATGACCTTAAAGTTTTCTATGACCTCACAGTTTGTAAAACAATGAGAAAATTCAAAAATCAAAACCTTTGAGGGAACTCATGGCCAACACATAGTCGTCTATTGAAACTGGAAGCTTGCACCCCTAAGGGTTGTCTCAGATACCATCCCAACTAGGTGAACATGGTCCGTGTGCTCTGAAATATGGAAGCCCATTATTCCACTTCAGTATTCCAATCCTTAGACTGCTCTTTCAAGATGCATGAGAGTAGTTTGAAATAACATTAAAGAATGTCAAGTAGTGGGTGGATGGTAAGCTATGGATGCCTTTGGCAACTCACTCAAAGAATCCTAAACTTGGTCAACAAGTCCAAAGACTCATGGAAGAACCAAGCAAGTGTAAATATTGTAACATAAAAACAAGTTGTAGACAACCTTACTTCACTAGTCACTATGAGAAAAAGGGTAGTATTAAGTGCAATATTTAATTAGAAATTGCATGATCAAAGTTTAGGTATTTGAAAGAAAACTTAATGTATCTAGAATTTATCTTAAAATACATTTATTGAAATTGTACATCACGTCAATTCAATTAATTTTTGATGTCTTAGCATTCATTAAAGACAATACAAACTATCCAAAAATTGAAACTAGAAGACATGGGGTTTGAACTCCTCACATAATGGTAGGGTTGCTAGTAGGCAACTTGTGAGTGTAAAAAAAATTAGAATTTTTAGAGTGAAGGACCAATGACCATGGGTTAAATTATTTAGAAGTTAAGAAAATGAAAAGAATTTTTTTGGGATCTGGAGCAATGGAATTTTTTTGATAAAAGTCTTGGGTGTAATATCCAAATGCAATCTATTTCCAATGAACCAAACAAACAATAATATAAACAAAAAAATTGCACAAAAGGTATCAACTTCCATTGTGCAACCAATCTTCAAATCCTTATGACTAAATTGGTGGAATTCTTAGGAGATGAATTGCATTGCACTAAGGAGAGTGAAATATGAGACTTAACCCCTAAAGGACCAAACATCGTTTTTTGGCAACATAGCAATTTTGGGCAGCTCACTACAAACGGAAATTTTATTTTTTTCTTTGATATTTTCACACAACATATGCCCAAGGAGTAGCTTTAAGGTCCAACGATTTCCAAAACTTTTGACTATATGGTTAAAAAGCTATTGGATGATATGTCATTTTCAAAGTTTGGCGGGCAGCTCAAAAAAATTCTGAAAAATCACTTTTAAAAAATAAAATTTGAAATTGGTCCTTGAAATTTACATATATGTGGAAAGCTTTGAATCATTCCACTTTGATTTATGAGATGAAAATTATGAGGTTTTCTAGTTTGCGGGTAGTTATAGATTCCCTACTCTAAAATAAACTTTGGAGTTCTTTATTTAACTCAATTTTTTATATTTTTCAAAAAAAGTAAAAGCGTAGGATGTATGTTGTTTATTACAACAGTGCAGCCGTTGGGATTGGCATTTTATAATTCCATAATTAAATTCTTAACAATTTAGTGTTTTGAATCATTCTCTACTTCTTTCTACTTACTATTTTTTTCCTATATGTTTTACAATTCCAAATAATTTTAAAATTTTCAAGCATGTAGCCAACTTGCTTTGCAAAATGAATCCAAAGAGTTACCACCATTTTGGACATTTCTTCATATAAATGTGACCTTGTGAAGTACAGCTCCCTGATTTTTCGCAGGGACATAAAGAAGGATTTTTGTCAATTCAAATGCTATTATCTTGTAATCTACGTGGTGGAAAATTCTGAAATTTTTTCCACACCTTCTCAAACTAGTGCACTGCAAGCTCCTATGGTTACATGTGTCCAAAAATATTTTTTTTCTAAAATTTGGTACTTGTACTAGAAATGACAGTTTTGGAGCATTTTTTGTGAAAACATAGTCAAAAACCTTTAGGGATTAATAACTGAAAGTTTGTTTAATTAGTTGTGAGCTCCCAAATTGTCACTTAGAACTTTGGATTTCCTTTTTTTGAAATTTACAATTTTGAATAGGTAAAATTTTACAAAAAGCCGTAAAAAGAGTATAGAACCGAAATAGGGTTGTACCATACCCATTATAGTATTTGGTCTAGTTTTGATTTTATATCTAAAACTTCCCTAAACCATATGAGTGAAGATCTACAAAAGCAGACACGGCAGATACTACGGATTCACCCGAATGAATATTGAGCAATTGCTTGTCTAGTACAAGGCTATTTGAGAAAGGCAAAAAAAATGACATTGAGATCTGTAAAGAATACTCTAAATAGAAAAAGAACCCCAGCCCATTTAGTAAATAACCAAGCAAAAATCAGGGCTTAAGTACCATAAAGCAACTTGCTTTTTCATTATGACAATCATGAGGAATTCTAGCAAGAGATAATAATATCAAAAAAATGCATTTTCATTATCTCCTCAGAGCTTGTTCCTAATACCCTGAACATGGTGCATTCTATTCTAAATCTGAATAGGTTTCCCTAGCTTTGCAAAAGCGGAAAATCCAAGAGTCCATTGAAAGAGCAACAACGCCCTAAATTGCAAAGGTAAGCGACACTATACGGCTAAGCAATAAAAAAGAATATGCAGCAAATAAAAGTCTATTCCTCGCCTAGGAATAGAGTTTAAACCACAAGATAGCGGGATTTGGAGGATTTTAGTCACATAGCCCTAGCAGGGCTAAATCCCACTGGAAGGTGGCGATGCATGGCTAAATTGGTCCTAGGGATTCACAGTGAGCAATAGGTTGGGTCCTAGATTTGGTTCCAAATTCCCCATCAGATCGACGAATTCCCGGAAACCCCAGTTATTAGCATGCAAGAGCCACTAAACTCAAGACGGGGCCATAGAGGAATTTACAGCCCAAGGATGGTATTTTAGAGTGAATCCCATGCCAGGGGTCCAACGGCAAAATTGATTTGCCAAGATTCCCTTGTCTGCAAAAGATTCCCGTGCCATCGACAATTTGAGGAGACGGCCAATTTAGGTCTCCACTGACCAATTGTGCCAGGTACGGAATTGTGCCAGGTACGCACCTCCACATCTTTTGTGAGGCTCTCTGAGAAGTCTCACAAAAATTCCCGGCATCTTCCGACTTGTAGAAGAACCTTTTCTGGATGGTCAACCATTCTAACCTCCAACGGGAATTTCTTGTAAATTACCCAGGTTCCGATAAATTTTGCGGCATTCCAATAGCAGAAGATATCCGAACCAGCAAGATTCCTCGGGAATTAATCACGTCACGACATCCCCGCGACATTGATTGGCATTCCGAGGGCACACGACAGCGAAACATCGTCAACAAGGAGTCTTTTCCTACTCCCTTTCACCTTCCAGAGACCCTAGGCTAGTTACTCTTCTCAAAATGGGAAACCCCCAAGAATTGGAAATTTACCACGATTGGGATTTTTAATCTAGGCTAGCCTACGATGGGTATTTGATCTTGATTCCGGGGATAGGAGGATCTTGGACTAAAAACGGCGTTCCGGATTCAACGGCGCAGTCTGTTTGACATTTGGAATTGATCTCCAAAAGTTAGGAGGTTGATCCAGCATAAATGGTAGAAAGTGAAATTTTAGGATTAGGATGAAAATCTTTGAGGATGAGGATGAAAATCCAAGTTGATAAGGTGACTAGTAGGAATTTAGGGAGGGGGGAGTGAGCCCTTAGAAACCTATGAAAGGGCTCCACTTCCCTCTCTAAAATCACCTCCATAATTGTTTTTGGGTCCGTGGATCCAAGTTATTTTGGATATTTTGGCATTTGAAGCCAAAAACCTCTACGGTGTTTTCGGAGCACTTTTGGCTCCTTTTGTTGTTGTATTTCAAGCTTTGAAGGTCCTTGGGGGTCCTTCTACTTTGCTTTGTGTACTCTTGGTGTACTTTCTCTTGTACTTTTTTCCGTTCTCGTGGACTAACTTACGTGTCTTATGTGTCGTTGGTGTCTTGTACTAATCCTAAAAGTCACCCCCCTCCGTACCTTGGGACATGCCGCTTTTGGGGGCCTTTAGCGTGTGAAGTTGTAGGTCATTTTTGTGTCCTAATGTGTTTTTTCCCTTACTTACATGTTCTCACCTTCTTCTCATCCTTCTTGTTGTGTGGACCCTCCCTCGTGATGGCGAAGCTTTGGCTTTGTCACGTGTATTCTCTAAGTGTGTCTCTTTCTACCTTCTTCTAAAGTCTCTTTCTTTGTGTGGACCCCCCTTCGAGACGGCGAACCTTTGAACCTATAATTGAGTCAAGTCCTACAGTGTGTGTTAAAACAATTCCAGACGGCGGAGCTTTGAACCTCTAGAGTGTCGCAAGTCCTAAAGTTGGTGTTAAATCCAATTTCACAAAGTCCTTTATAACCCTTAGTCCCAAAGTCTAGTTTCTAAGACCTTCTTAGAAAAGTCCAAAGTTTAGCTTCCAAGACAATTAGTTTTAGCAAGCCGGTTTACCCAAGTTGCATACGTCCGTTTTTATTTGTGTTGTCCCTCAAGTTTTAGCAACCTAGCCCTATCCAAGTCTATACGTCCGTTTTTGTAAGTCAGGGGAGAAAAAATTGCCTAAGTCCAGCCCCAAGCCAACAAAAAGAGGATCCCAAATTGAAAGGAGAAAAAACAACAAACCAGAAATCCCCCCCTCGCTAGTTCGGCAGCCAGGAGGAGGATCCAGCAGTCCAGTAGTCAGGATCCAGGGGAAATCGGGGTCCAGTTGGGGAGTCGGGGTCCAGCAAAGGGGCAGTCGCACAGGGGGGGGGGGGGGGGGGGGGGTCGCAGAGGGGGCGGGTCGCAAGGGGGCGGTCGCAAGGGTCTAGGGTCCAGCAGTCCAGCAGTCCAGGGAGTCGGGAAGGGGTGTCAAGCTAGTTCTTTTTGGTTCTTTTTTATTCTTTTGGTTTGGTTTCCTTAAACTAAAACTAGGGGATAAAGTATTTTTAGGAAAGAAAGGACACAACAACAAAACACAAGGGGAAGAATAAAAAACGCGCTTCAAAAATTAAACCTGCACACAAAAGTTTCGAACCACCTCTCTCCCTACACCAAAACAAAACCAACAAGAATGGAGGGAGATTAGAGACGGAGAGGATGAAGTAGGAGGAGAGGGAGAGAGACAATAAATAGTAGGCTAGTTTAGAGAAGCTAGGAAGAATAGGAAAAAATCTAAAAAGAAGCCTTGGTAGCCGTTGGAAGAGGATGGGGGGTATGACGATGTAAGAACTTTGTAAGAGGCGAGTTGGCACATTCATGCCCATTAGTTGTCAAAGTTGGTAGTGTAAGGCCTCCATCAAAACATTTGGTGGAATAGTTCCAAGGTAGAAGAAAAGGAGGCGAAAGAGGGAAAGAAAAAATTAGATCAAACCGATTGTAAATCTCCAATCTTAAAGTCGTGGGCATTATTGAAAAGAGAATCAAGGATGACAATGGAAAATGAGGATGCTTACATGGACGTGGATGAGGTCGACTCTAACACCGGCAGTGATGAGGTAAACCATTAAATTGATCCTTAGTATTTTTTTCCTAATTCCCTCTTGATTTTCTTGATTAGCCTTTAATTTGAATTAACAAATAGAGATTAGTGACACTTAGCAGTTAGATTCAAAAGCGGAAATTAGGAGAAAATTGGGAAGTGAAAAGTCTAGTTAGGGCTAATTGGAGGAAATTAATTTAGGAATTAAAATTTAGAGTTAGAATTAGAAGGTTAATTTGGTGGGTTAATTTAGAGGGAAAAATTAAACAAGAATAAGGACGTGAAACGTGGGAGTTTAGTTTAGAGGTTAAAACTTAGAATTAGATTTAGGAAGTAAAAACCTAGAATCAAATTAGAGGTTGAAAGCTTAGAGCAAGAATTTAGGAGTTAAAATTTAGAAGTAATTTTAGAAGTTAAAATTTAGAGTAACATTTAGAAATTAAAAGATTAGGGTAATACTTAGGAGTGAAAATTTAGAAATAGTTTAGAAGTAAAACACTTAAAATAGAGTTTAGGGGTTAAAACCTGGAAGTAATTTAGAAGTACAAAGATTAGTGTAAATCTTAGGGGTTAAGATTTAGAAGTAATTTTAGAAGTAAAAACTTAGAGTTAATTTAGAAGTTAGAAATTTGGAATAAAATTTAGACGATAGAAATTCAGAGTAATATTTTGAAGTTAGAAAGTTAGAGTAAAAATTTCGAAGTAAATTTTTGAAGTTAAAGTCAAAATCTAGAAGTAAAATTAAAGTAGAAGTAAAAAATCTAGAGTCAAGGTAGAATATTAGAACAAGCCCAAGGTTAAAACATAGAAGTTTGTGTAGAAGGTTAAAGTCACCAACCAATTGGGGCAGTCAACAAGTGAGAAATCACAGGGGAAAGCACCATGGAAGGAACATAGGATAGATGAAGTGTCCAAATAGGTTGTTTTTGTCCTTTTATTATCCAGACTAGCCTCTTGGGTTAGCAACTAGTTAGTAGACACTTGCACGCTGATCATAGCTACAACTACTGCCATCCACGAAACTAGGAAACTTAGCAAAGCTCCATTGCTTGGAAGTTACAGTGGACCGTGCTCGTAAACACCCGTATATCTGAACATAGTATATAAAAGTCTAGAACCGGGACAATGTCCACGTTATTACCAAGGGTGGATAATAAAGCGCCCACATTAGGCAAAGGTCAATTCTGCCTGCATAACCCCTAAAGTCATGAAGTCCCCATGGAGATTTTTGGGATTTTGGATTGGCTTGTGTGACTACAATTTTTGAAACGATTTTTAAAACTTTTGCTGAAAATAAAAAATGACATTAGCTTTTTGGAAATATGATTTTTATTTCAATCGAAGCACAGGAGCAAAAGTTATGCCATCCAAAGTCTATAAAGCAATTCAAGGGGCAACTAAAAAAATTCACAAGAAATTAAAAAACTTTAATTTCAATTTTTTTTTGGAAAGATTATATATTTGTTTACATCTAAAGCTTTCATTTATTCTATTTGGGCTAGTGATGAGAAAATTATGGACAATCTTGTTTTTGAGGCAATCTAAGCATCTTTTTGAAAAAATATCTTATAGAGTTCATTTTTAATGCAATTTTAACAATTTTTCAAAAAAAAAGCTAGACAGAGTAAAGTTTGCTTGCTAGAACAATCTTACCATTGGGATTGTTGTGCTTCAATTTCATCTTAGAGCTATTAACGGTTTAGTTTTCATTCAATCTTGAGCCTATTTGTATTTGACAATTTTTTAATGAGTGACAACAAAGTTTTTTTACTAAATTTTTTTTCCTAGACTCTCAACACAATTCTTCAACATAAAAAACGAGAAATTCAAAATCAATAGTACAACAATTTTAACCCCTAAAAGCCCATTGTCCCTTCGGGGGACAAATGTGTTTTTGGGCAGGTACCTACGGGCTGAAATTTTCTCCTGATTTTTTGAAACTTTTTTGGGAGGTGTTTAAATTGATTAGCTTTATGGGAATATAATTTTTTTCACAATCGGTGCCCCGGAATAAAAGTTATGACCAAATAAGCTCAAAACAAGGGACGGCGGGCAGCAAAAAAAATTTGCACTTTTCTTTTTCTTTTTTTTTAGTATTTTTTTCCTCATAAATTATATTTTTGTCTATATAAAAAGCTTTGATTCATTTCATTTGGATTTGTTATGAGAAAGTTATGGACATTCTTGTTTTTTGGGCAGTTAGAGCATCTTTTTGAAAAAAATAACTTGTAGGATTCATTTCTAAATGCAATTTTTCAAAATTTTCAATTTCTTTTTTTTTTGCATGGTTAAGTTTACTTGCTAAAACAATCTGACCATTGGGATTAGTGCATTTTAATTCCATCTAAAATATATGAATATTTTAGATTTTCCTACTATCTTGTACCTACTTCTACTTAACAATTTTTTCAATAATGAAAACTAAGATTTTTTGAATTTCTTTTTTTTGAATAGATTGTCAACTCAATTCTCCACTATAAAAATTTAAAGCTCAAAACTCTGTAGTCTAAAAGTTTTAAGTTAAAAATGTTCAAAGTCAAAAAATCCAGTCCCACAATGTGCTGAAAATTTTGTTTTTTTCACTTTAAACGTAGATATCTTGCAATCTGTGCGGTCAAAAATTCTGAAATTTTCTCCACACCTTCTCATACTAGTTAGGTGTAAGATCCTATGGTTCAATGTGAAAAATAAACATTTTCAGTTTTTTTTTACTCTTTGCTAATAAAATGGCAGTTTTGGGTGTTTTTTGGCAGAAAAAAGGCCTTGGGCTTTTAGGGGTTAAGTTAAGAAGATTCTAAGTCAAAAAATCTTGTCAAGCAAAGTGCAAAAAAATTTGTTTTCTTCTCTTTGAATGCAAAAATCTTTCAATCTACACGGTCAAAGTTTCTGAAATTTCTTCCACACATTTTTAGAATAATCTAGTACAAGATCCTATATGCAAGATCTGTTAGATATGAAAAAAAAGAAAAAAAAGAAGAAACAATTTTTGAAGTTTTTTGCTCTTTTAATAGAAATGACAGTTTTGAGTGTTTTTTATGAAAAAAAGACCTTGACTTCAGTTCAGGGGATAAATAAGACGTGAAATTCATTTTGCATAAATCCGATCCGGCAGTCTTAGTGTACTAAATTTTGTATTGTTGAGTGGTGACAAGATCTGTTGTAGCTTTTTGTAATGGAGTGAATTGTTGGTGACATTTGTCCACTCTCACCGAAGTCTGATATGTCTTAACAATTGGAGGATGTAACATGATGCCATTTCCAAGCCTTCTATATCACAATGAGAATGTTTTTTTTCCTTGGTGTCAAATACTTATATAGTAATCAAGTTATTAATGTTTTCTAATTTTGAAATTTTTAAGATGTATTTTTTCATATTTAACCCCTAAAAGTCCGAGGCACCAAACTCTGGTGCCGACAATACTTTGAAGTTAAATAAAACCTTATCAAGTTACTTTTTTTAGTAGTTTATATTTTTGAAAAATTCTTTATGAAGTCTAGTTTTAGCATCAAAATTTAGATTTTGAAAATGAATGATCATGATTTTTCTATTGAAGATTTTGTGCAAGGGTATTTATTGCAAATCTTGCTTTTCTAGTGTTGAAGGCTCTTGGAAATGCGCCTCAAATACATTAAATCTTGGAGAAAAAATAACATTGTAAATTCACTTAAGAAAATGTAGATTTTGAAAAGCCATAAATTGATTGTGGTTATGCATGTAATGCTCTTTGACCCCTAAAGGACCGGAGGGTGTCCAAATTTCCAAAATTGTAAAGATCTATTATAAAATGCAACTTAGAAGATATTTTAATGATGACTCTCAAACAATAGTTGTAAAATACTATTTATAGATCACATCTATACAATTAGATCAACAAAAATACATACCAATATTTTTCAATAAAATTTGAAGCCGGAATTTGGAAACTCCTTCTAAAATCAATTGTAGATTGAATATTTATGATTTTTAAAAGGTTTTTTTCCTACAAGTTTAAAATAAAGAATTCTAACTATAGTGATTTTAAAAGATTTTTATTTGATTTTTTGATTCAAGTCATTTTTGAAGGGTCATTTTTTGAACTAAAAAGGTTACTTTTTGATGCTAGACCTCCTGCTACCTTTTGAATTATAGAATATTTGCAAAGAAAATTCTTCATAATTTAAAATATACAAATGTTAAAGAACTAATATAAAAATCTTCAAAAGTACTGATTGATGAAAAAAATGCATTTCAGTGAGTTTGGGACGTGTTTCTGTTCATTCATTGTTCAAAATCTGCACTGATGGTCCTTTAGGGGTTAATCTCACATTTTTTGGGTGTCCAATTTTTTAGATTTGATATGCAAAAAGAGGATTGAAAGACTTCAAATGACTTTCACATTTTTAGCATTTTCTTGATCAAACATTATAATCTTTCAATCCATAAGTGATAAGGTCGTGTTTTCTTTTCCTATATGATCTCTAACATGTCTAATTTGAATTTGCATAGTAACAATTCAATTTTTTATATAAAGTGTATCAAAATGTTGTCTTTTGGGGTTCAGTTTAGAGCAAATTCCAAGAAGGTCAAAAAAGCCCTTAGGCATTAGGGATTAAAGGACATATAGACTGCCCTCTAAATTTCAAACAAATTTTTTTTGAAGTCTCAAAAAAACTTTTCAATGTAGAAATAGAATAGAGAGTGTATCTTACATCAATGAAGATATTAGTAACATTCATTATGAAAAAATTTGACAATAAAATTATATACTAAATATAGATACCATATCTTTTCATATTTTTAGTGCTAACAATTGAGGACAAAGTCCAATTTAGAGTATATATTCTAAAGACAATGTTCATTTATTTATTTATTTATTGAACAAATGGAAAGAACCGTTGCATTAAAGCGAGGGACCAAGATATAAACTGGCCAAGCCAACCAAAATATTCATTTTAATATACTAGAGGACATGGTATATAATTGAAACTTATATTTTATATCAATTATCTCACTATGTCCTAAATTCACAAATAGTTCAAATTTTGCTCTACATTTGAGTGATTGCAAGAAAGATTGGTCAATTTTGCAGCATTTAGGGCCTTTTTTACTTGGATATTTATTATACCTTGTAATCCATATATACCTGCGTCAATTTTTTTAAATTTATGGGGGCTATAAGCTATTATTTCACAATGAATGTGTCCCTATTCATTTTCTACTTCTACGTTTTGCCCATTTTTTTACACCCAATGGTAGTTAAAATGAAATTTGAGGAATTTAAAGATGTCCCTATTGTAATTCAAAAATTTATAAACGTGTTTAGAGTTGATTGGTACAATATGTGCACTCCAATTATTGTTGAACACAACCCCTACAAAAAGCTCATATGCAAACATCATATATCAAAAAAATCATAAAAACAAGTTATACAAATGAATCATACATGTACTATAGGAGAGAAAATCATGAAAACTAAAAAGAAAATGAGTATTATTATTTTGGCTAAGCATGACTTATGCACTTACAAATGTAGTGGTTTAGGGTCCCAAAATCTTACAAACGTGCCAACAAGTAGACCAATTTCAAAGTTTAAGGTTCAAGATATAGTACAAAGATAGTTCCTATTTGGAAAAAGACCCTTAACAATACAATATACACATATACAAATGAAATGTTCATTATTTTGTCTACGTAGAAGGAAAATAGAAGCTCCTCATGTAGATTCCTCCCTTCTCTTTTAGTCTAGCCCTTGTATAAGTTTACAAATTATGTACTATTGATCATTACAATGTACTACATAATAGTTGTAATACAATACACTTCAAAACAGTTATGCTATAGTAACTTGAGTATTTTTTAAATTATAACCTCTGACATTGAAAGTGGACCGTATAGTTGATCTTATGTTGTTTCAAAAATAACCACTACTGATGTACCCACGTTTTTTCATAGTACTAAAAGCTTTTGAAAAAAATAATTTAAAATAAAAACTAATATAATTACTTAATATAAAATTAAAAATAAAGTATCAAAAAATTTGAGACCAGAAAAAGTTTAGATCAAAATTATTCACGAAATAGATTGACAATTTTTTTAAGAAAATAGACATTTTTATGTTTAAATTATTAAAAAATAGAAAAAACATGAAAAACATTTAAAACAGAAGTTGAAATTATTAAGAACTTTATGGAGACAAGATTCTCTTACAAATATAGTAGATAAGTATTTTCAAATGTCTAAAAATTGTACGCAAAGGAGACTTCTGTGCACTTATGTGGAAGATTTGAAATTTCCTATTTGTAATAGTCCCTTGCACTATAAGTATATGCCTATTGTGGGTATATATTCCTAAAAGCTCACCTCTATGATGATAATTTGGGTACTCAAAAGTCTCTCAAACCATAAAAACTCAAAATGTGACAAATTAGCAAAATTGATTTTTTATGTATAAAATGACTTTGTCCATCTTCACTTTAAATTTCAGATCCATTGGCCCCATATTTAAATCAATACAAAAAATGTACTTTATAAGGTTAGTGCTGCCATTGACTTTTTTTATTATAAATGTACCCTGCTAGCAAAGCAATGAACGCTGCCATCTCTTTGGAGAAGCTGAACATCAATTGGAGTGCTCACAAAGATCTTGATGAAATTGATGAGTATTTGAGTACTCTAATCAAGTATTTTTGAATTTCTAATTTCATTGCTTTACCTTAAATAGTTAATCATCTCTTTGTTCATTCTATTTCACTCATTCTAAAATACAATTCTTTTGTAGTTACATCTATAAAAAGATTTTTGCCAAAGGTGGAATTGATAAAAAAATCCATGCTCAATTTGTTTGGTGCTTGGATTGGTAAATCTATGCCTTGATGTATTTAAACCTACACTCAAATAAATGGGTTTGCCCCTCAAGAGCTTGTAGCATGCCCTTGGGTATCTGAGCGCATGAGGAAATTTACACTAGAAGAATAACAATTTGGAAAGGTTGCATAAACATTTCAAACTAGTTACATAAACATTGTAGGATTGATGCATGCAATTCATTTGCTGAATTCAATTTGGTTTTCACTTAATTCACTTTGTTGCATTATTTGATGTTTGTGTACTTGGCGGGGCCAAGACCTTTGATATGGAGAAGTTGTAAAATGAGAGGCATCAATTTGGTCATCTAATTAATTGACATGCCTAATGGCTTGCCTATTGCCAATGTACCCTCACCAAATCAATCAGTGCCCAACTAGAAAGTACTACCCAAGGACTGAGCTGAATCCATGTTCAAATTTGTACAAGATACTAAAGCTAATATAGAAAATTTATGCATTGTAGAAACAAAACTAAATCTTTTTCATTTTGCAATTCTTAATATACGTGCTTATAATTATCTCATACATTTTTTTTCATTTGACTTATATTTTAGAACTAACACATCACAAATTGACATTTAATGCAATGAAATTATTATTTATATCATGAATCTTCAATTTTTTTAAATAAAATTCTAGCATTATTTTATTTTTATTTTGTATATGCACTATTACTATGATGTATTATCAAGTGTATTTGAGTGGGAGCAAAAACATCAAGATTGCTCTCTTATTTTGAATAAGATGAATGAAGGGTGTAAAAGGTTGAGGACTAGGCAAGTGGTATGGATCTTAAAACTTTATACCTCACATTTTTGAACCCTATATCCTACATAAAATATTTTAATTGCATCACTAATATTTTAAAAAATAGACTTTTGTCTTGGTAGTTGCTTAAGAGATAGTACAAAGTCTTCCTTGGGACTGCTTTGTTTTGTTTCTCTTTGGAAGGAATAAAATTTTAAAATATGAAACAACACATAGTTGAATGGATTAAACATCATCTAATCACAACAAGTTTGAAAGCTTTTCATTAAAAGAAGCAACACCAAAATTAAGAATCTATAGGTCAAAAATCTAAAACCAACCAAGATACTATTGACCAAAGCTCTAGGAGGTATCAGAATTCACTTATTTGTGCATTTAGGTGAAAATTATGGCACTTTTGAGCTAAGGCTAAAAGGTTTTCAGGTAACTTTATAGTAATATTCAAACATTTTGGATGAAAATGTCTTTCTTTAATAACCAAAAAATGAGTAAAAATTGCGTACGTTTTCGCTAGCACTATTAAAAATAAGAGATAATGCACCTATTTATATGAATGAATATTTAAAGAATTCATGGTCAACAATAATCTTTTAGAAGATTCAATTCCAAATTCCAAATTTTGAAATACAATAAAATTTGGGCTTGAACATAGTGAAACCAATGAGTGAAGTCACTAAAATCAATTTGACAATTTCATTAGTGGAAAGGCCTTTTGGCACCAAACTATAGTAGAAGAGTTCCACATGCCTATCATTTCTAGTACCAGTGAACCCTCTTTTCTAATAGTTTGTATCAATGAGATCATTATATCAAGGGTTTGAGTTGTTTATTGATATAGCCCTGTGGAAAAATAAAAGTGAAATGTAGCTGAACATTGTGCATATTACTTTAACAACACTATGGCAATTCAAGTGACATCACCTAAATTGTGAATTATTTGCAAAACCATCCCATCTAGATTCTTGCCTACAATATACAAACTTTGTACATGAGAGCCTAGGGTCAATTTTAGGTACGGCTCTTTTGTAGCACTTTGAAAATTCATATTCATACTAAGTCCAAAACATGCATTCTAAGAAATTTGAAAACCCCTTGCAATTGCCACACTGATAGAATGGTAGACTTTAGGCACCAATAAATAATGTCAAAGCATGGAACCAAACGCCCATGTCAGCACCAAATTCGTTCCATTATAAGCCTTGTACACCATACTTTGGCACTATTTATTGGTTCCCAAAGACCGCCCTTTCTATTAGTGCCAATAAGATCCAACAAATTTTTTGAGAATTTAGTAGTAGAAACCATGTTCAAACCCTTATTCAGATACATTTAGGTGATGTTACCTTAGTTAACCCTTAAAAGACCAAGGTCTTTTTTCTACCAAAAAACATTCAAAATTGCCATTTCTATAGCAAAGAGATAAAAAAAATTGTAAAATGTTTTTTTGCACATCTAACCCTAGGATCTTACACCTAACTAGTATGACAATGTGTGGAAAAAATCTTAGAATTTTTAATTTGACCGCATAGATTGCAAGGAAATTTGCATTTAAAGTGAAAAAATCAAGTTTTTCAGTACATTGTGGACTAGATTAATTGACTTTGAACCTTCTTAACTTTATTTTTTTGCACTACAAAGTTTTGAGCTTTAAATCTTTGTGGTGGAGAATTGAGTGAGAGTTTAGGCAAAAAAAAAATTTAAAAGTTCAATTTTCATTCTTTAAAAAATTGTTAAGTAGTAGTAAGTACAAGATAGAAGGAAAATCTAAATTATTAATATATCTCTAAAAAGGAATTAAAATGCACTAATTCCAATGGTGAGATTGTTCTAGCAAGTAAATTAAACAATCTGGAACTTTTTTTTTGAAAAATTATAAAAATTGCATTCAACAATGAATCCTACAAGTTATTTTTTCAAGAAGATGCTCTAATTGCCCAAAAAAGCAAGATTGTCTACAACTTTCTCATAACAAACCCAAATGGAATGAAACATGTAGAAAAAATATAGTCTATGAAAAAAAATTCAAGAATTTAAATTTAAATTTTTGAATTTTTTTGCTGCCCCTCTCCCCTACTTTCATCTTATTGGGGATATCTTTTATTTTTAGGCACCGATTGAAAAAATTTATAATCCCACAAAGCAAATCAATTTCTCTATCTCCATAAAAAGTTTCAAAAAATCAGGACAAAAATTCAGCCTATACGTACTTGTCCAAAATCCCAAATGTTCGCCGAACGGAACAATGTTGTCCTTTAGGGGTTAATTCCTAATGGTACTTTAGGAATTAACCCTTAAAAGAACAATGCTATCTTTTAGGGATTAACCCCTAAAAGACCAAGGCCGTTTTTCTGCCAAAAAACATTCAAAACTGCCATTTCTATAGCAAAGAGTAAAAAAATTTGAAAATTGACTTTTTTTCACATCTAACCTTAGGATCTTATACCTAAATAGTATGACAATGTGTGGAAAAAAATTCAAAATTCAGACAACCGCACAGATTGCAAGATATCTATGTTTAAAGTGAAAAAACAAGTTATTCATCACATTGCGGGACTAGATTTTTTGACTTTGAACCTTTTTAACTTTAAATTTTTGCACCACAGAGTTTCGAGCTTTAAATTTTTATAATGGAGAATTGAGTTGAGAGTCTAACAAATAAAAATCAAATAAACAAACTTCATTTTCCCAATTAAAAAAATTGTTAAGTAGAAGTAGATATGAAATAGAAGGAAATCTAAAATATTAAGATCTTTTATATGGAATTAAAATGCACTAAGTCCAATGGTGAGATTGTTCTAGCAGAAAACTAAAACATGTGGAACTTTGTTTTCTTAAAAATTATAAAAATTGCATTCAGAAATGAATCCTACAAGTGATTTTTTTCAAAAAGATGCTTTAAGTGCCCCAAAAGTAAGATTGTCTTTAATTTTCTCATAACAAATCCAAATGGAATGAATCAAAGCTTTCCAGATAGACAAAAATATAATCTATGGGGAAAATTAAAAAAAAAAATTTAAGTTTTGCAAAAAAAAATTTGATGCTTATTCTGCCATGTCTTGAGCTTATTTGGGCATAACTTTTATTCCCAGGCACCAATTAAAAAATATTATATACCCACAAAGCTTATTAGTTTTTCTATCTTCAAAATTAGTTTCAAAAAATCAAGACATAAATTTAGCCGGTAGGTACCTGCCCGAAATCCCAAATGTCCACCAAACAGATAATGGTCCTATAGGGGTTAAGGAGAACTTGCCCATTTCTACCACCCTTCTCATTTCCGCCCTCATGTACGTGTGGAGTGCATTTATCCTCTGAAATTTACGCCATGGATACATGAAAGCGGAATTGAGAAAGGTAGCAGTAATAGGCGGGTTTTCCAAGTTATGAGGATCCTGAACTTCTAACATCTGAGCAGTGTAATCAACTGTTTCTTTTAGAATCATTTTCAATTGTTGATTATTTTGTGGGGGGGAATACTTTTTTTTAATCATTATCATTCCTATCAACCAGAGGTCAACAACTTACAAATTCCTCCATCGACGAGACTAATTAAGTTATGAAAATTGGCCATTGCAGTGGCTGGTGGTTTTGTTCCTTTTCTCTGGCAATGAAATATAATTCATTTGCTTCAAAATAAAAAATAAAAAATAAAAAAAATAGGCCATCGCCCTGATTCCCAATTTCCCAGTACTCCTCATTTAACATTAATTGTAATTCAGATAGAATTGTAATTTAAACTCCATTTATTTGGAAGAATCAATCCATTCAATTCACTGAATTCCCAAGAAACTGAACTGTTTTTCAATGGTGGACACATTAATCAAGGCCCACCCTTGGAAACACACACATTCAAACAAAGGCTATTTTTTTTTTTTTTGGAACCATTCAAACAAAGGCTTTCAAGATGAAAGGCATGACATGCTCCAGCCTCCCGTCCAGGGTTTAGCAAGTTCAATACACTTTTATACAAAAACTAAAACTGGGAGCCTCCACATGATCACTTGGTAGTGTTGTACGATATTCCTTCTGTCTGCACAGGGAATGAATCAATGCCTCTTGCTGTCCATTCTCCAAACAAATTTTAAGTTAAGCTTCTTTTTCTTTTCTAAACAAACAGACATTAATAAGAAGCAAGCTTGGGAAGGAACAGAAAAAGAGACTGATGGCGCACTCGCCCTCAAGGAGTCAAGGGTAGACTCTTTACTGTTTACGAACGGAATATCTTAAATGTACCCTGAACATGAACAGGGAAGAAAAACAAGAACAGTGTAACTGGGAGGCTATGTTGTAGGTTAATTTATTGACCAGTTGGACCTCACATCCCCACTCCAACTAAACCGTAACTATGTTGTGCACTTTGAATGCGGTTGTAGGATTTGGACACTCAGGTTCTAAAATGAGTGAGAGTCAATGTCATAGAGTCTTTGTTATATGAACAGAGCCAAATAAAGTAACCTAGATTTTTTCTTGATACCCATAAAATTGGAATAGGGTTGTTTCATGTCATGTCCCTCATTCCTCTTCTTTCTGTAAGTCCCACTTGCCAAGCCCAAATCGCAACTTTCTTGGGTTGTAGAAGGTGAATTATAGATATTATATGTGGGACTTGGAAGCTTAAATGCCAAAGTCCCAAGTTTTTGCATACATACATAATAACTAGGCTGAACCCATAATGGACACAACACACAATCATTAACCTCTAAAGCCACAAGCTCAAATTTTAAGTTATTTTTCACATTTTTCACATTTTCACTTCTTTAAAAACAACGTTTTTGAAAAATGAAAAACTGAGAATGGCTCTAAAGAAATATCTAGAAGTATAAAAGCTTGAATCACTCCATTTTGTTTAATGAGATGAGAGTTATGAGGGATTCCAATTTGCAGGTAGATTTGGAATCCAGGGACTTCGTACCTACCCGCAAATTGAAAATTACTCATAACTCTCATTTCATTAACCCCTAAAAGCTCAAGTGTCCCCTCGAGGGGCACTTGGTACTTCGGGCAAGCTCATGTGACCTCAATTTTTCACATGACTTTTTGAAACTTTTTTGGGAGATAGGAAATCACATTAGCTTTGCGTGCATATAAGTTTCACCAAAATCCGACTTATACTCCAAAAGTTATGAGCATTTGAAAAAAAAATCAGTTCGAGAATTTGCTTCCCCTTCCTGACTCCCAAGGAACAGTTGAGGTGGCAAGAGAGGAGAGGTGGCAAGAGGTGGCAAGAAAGGCTATTGTTGTGCCTATTGGAAGGTCACATTAGGCTTTATGAGCTTGTAGATGTTAGAGATTTGACATTTTTCCAATTCTTTTTCTTCCTACTTCTGAAGTACAAGTGCATCTTTCAATCCATCATTCAGATTTTGTAGATCAAAAACTGTGTGATGGGAAAAATTATTTGAAAATGGCCTAGTGTATTGTCATTTCTTGGGGCACAAAGGCAAATTTTAATTTTTTTGAATGTCGGGATTGTCTGGATTGCCTTGAAAATTGGCATGCACATGGCTAACATGTTTCCCCATAAGATTTTTTTTAAATTGGAGGTTTGGAGTGGAAAAAAATTCAGCAAATGGTGATCAAAGGCATCTGAAATTTTCGGGCACAGTGGGGAAAAAAAAAAAAAGACTTTGAATGCAAATATCTTGCAATCTGTACGGTCAAACCTCACAAAGTTCTTACCACATATTCTCACACAAGTTAACTATAAGATCCTATGGTTACATTCCCAAGAAATCAATTTTTTAAATTTTTTTGATGAATGCTCTAGAAATGGCAGTTTTGGGTGTTTTTTGAGGTAGAAAAGGCCTTGGGCTCTTAGGGGTTAAACAAAATGGAGTGATTCAAACTTTTCTTCTTCTAAATGTTTCTTTAGAACCACTCTCAATTTTTCATTTTTTAAAGAAATTCTTTGAGCTGCCTGGGCTGCCCGACAAGTAACAAAAAATACATATCATGCATTAACTTTTTAACTGTGTAGTCAAAAGTTATGAAATTGTTGGACCTAAAAGCTACTCCTCAGGCACATGTAAAAACTCCGTTTGTAGTGAGTTGCCCAAAATCGCTATGTTGCCAAATAATGATGTTTGGTCCTTTAGGGGTTAATACTATCATTGGTCAAGTTGACCTAGACTATTTCTAAACTATTGTCCTATAAGGGACTTAGATTTTTTTATTATCTTAGCTTAGTCCCAAGTCTGAAACTGCCACACAACTTTACTAATGAAAACAAAATTCTTCAACAATACAAAGATCTCTCCTTAATCCTCATGGCTTGAGCATCCCAAATGTAAGTGTCATGAACAACCAAATAAGACCTTCCTATTCTAAACCTTATATCTCAATATTTCACTCAATTCCTTCATAATGTGCACACATAGTAGATGCTAAAATAATGCATCTCTATTTGATGTGACTTTCATATGATCTTCATTATGATTTGCAATTTTAATCACTTTGTACAAGTTTCAACTTATACAGGGTGCAATAGAAAATTGTTGCACCTCATAGCTATTCCTCAAGCACATGTTGTTTGAAATTTTCAAAGAAAAAAATAAAAAAAATTCAGTTTGTAGTGAGCTGCCCAAAATTGCTATATGTGTTGCCAAAAGATGGTGCTTGATCCTTTAGGGGTTAAATGATGCATTTATTGTGGTATTGGAATTTTTGATACACGAAAAGTTGTATGAACTTCATACTACATAGACGGGACACTTCTTCTTTCCTGATGTATGCGGAAGACCCGTTTTCCGACCAGGCCCATGGTATAATGACATACATTGTGCATGGAGACTTGTCTTGCCACACCATGGACCGCTGACTAGGTGCACTTGTCCTTTGAGCCTGCTCTCCAGCAGTATTTGTTAAAGGTGTTCTCACACACCCCCGAGCAACTTCAGGCTGCGATGCCATGTGTGGCGGACCATTTGGAGAGGTGTGCCATGCCTATCCAGGCAAGTTTTTGTTTTGTTTCTTTGTTGGAAAAGTTATTCTAGACAGCACTTAAACTTACAGGTTCTTGTTGTACTGTCAATTCTTTGGTCCACTTGCCACTTATTGCATCCAGAAAAGGGAGACTCTTATTTTTTTATAATGATTTGTCATTAGACTACAAAAAACTTGACTTACCCAAACCATAGACCTGCATTGGAAGGTGGTTTGGAATGTGACAAAATTTGTGAGCAAGCCAAAGAAAAGTGTTTATTAATTTCACGTAATCGTGCATGACAGGGTCTGAAGTACTGATAAGAATGTCCGTCACAGCCTTTTGCTGCTGCTCGGACAGACTGCGTATTCTAGATGTCACAGACAGACTGGAGGGCTTGGGACTTGGGTAAGGTAGCTATGGTGCCAGATCTGATCAAATTTGGTTGTGGAGCTTCAATTCATGGCTGGCAAATGCTTTTTCTCAACCATTGACTAAAACTTGAAAAACGTACTGTACTGGCTCAAACTGTACTGAAAATGTTCCTGTTCTTATTCAATAGTTTAGCTGATATTTGGAATAGAGAATTTTGCTTTCCGAGTGGTCCTAGTGCAGACAGCAAGGAGGCTTCAGGGGAGTCCTTATTGAATATTAATAATAATAAGGGTGTCACTTGACAATCAGTCCTCTGTTGGGGGCGCAATTCAGTACACTGGCTATGCACACTTTGATACAAGTTTTTTTTGTTTTTTGTTTTTTTTTAAATGTAAATAATTGCACCTGACAGACAGGGAGCTTAGCTGCTCTACTGTGATCAGCTTGGGATGAAAGCGTCACCAGAGTGGACTTCCTTGACACACTCCTCCCCAGACTTCTGTCTCCTCTCACCACAACAAGCAGTATCAAAAAAGAAGTTTGTTTAATGTCGCATTGCAATGTGGATCAGTAATCCCAGTTTATCCCCCAAGAGTGTGAGGTCCCTGGATGCACCTTGGTCAAAGTCAATTGCTATTTTCAAAATATTCATGTGTTTGTATTTACTGGAACCGTGACGGAAAAGACGGACGAGACCCTATCATCAAAGGTATTTTGTCAAATAAGATCTGGGTTTTCGATCAATAGGTGCATTCTATATTGTAGCAATGGTCTGGAAAATCATCCATTTGTCACTTTTTGACCTCAATGGCCTTACAAGGGTAATCCTTAAAAGATGCCGTGGCTGTTTTTTGTCTAATGAATGACAAAGAATTCTTCAATGTAGGATAGAAGTGCAACTATTCATCCTTGGAATTTTGTGTGAAAAGGGGAGGTTTTGTAAAGTAGTTTGACTTCCAATAAGTGCTTTCGTATTTTTTTTCAAGCCCATGATTCAAACAATATCATAAAGGATGGTTTTCATAGTCATCAGCCCATCCTTTAAGGGTTAACTCTAGAAAGATGTTGAGGCCGAAAAGTGGAAGATCATAACTATAGAAACAAAAAATGCACCTATTGGTCCAATAATCGGAGCAATTCTGGTAACTACCTTGGTCATTGGGGGCCGCGCCCCATTCTTTAAGAGTTAAGCCTAAAAAGACATTGTTGACACTAAGTGTGTGATGGATGACAAAGAATCCTTCTATTGAAGACAAAAGTGTAGATGTTCATTGCTGGAATTTTGTGCAAAAAGGCCAAAGTCTTGTACAATAGTTTGACCTCCAATAAGTGACTTTTGATTCTTTTAAGCAAATGATTCATAGGGTACCCAAAAGGATGATTTCCATGGTGACTAGTTCATCTTTATAGGGTTAATCTAAAGAAATCAAGTTTTAGCTTCTACTTTACTTTATAATATTTTGATTTAAACTTAAAAAGGACTCAGGCCCATGACCACATAATAAGGCCTTTGAAGCCTTCAAAATCTATTTGTTGCCATTTTGTAACAATACATAAAATGATTTTCAATTTTTCTCCAACAATTAAATAACATGTCTTTTATGAGATACAAAAATTTCAAAATTTTTGTGAAATTTGAAATCACTTGTTACCTCTGTAAAGAAGAAGTAAAGGAAATTCATATCAAATACAAAAAATGCTCAAAAATCTAGAATTTTCATCGTAGTGTATATTTATTAGTGTACAATGTCATGGTACAAACCAAAATTATTGTGTTATTATACAATTATAAAATCAACAAACCATGGTTATAGACTCAAAATCCAAATTGCAATACAATATTAAATTTTAAGAATTTAAATATTTTTCAATTGGAGTAAAAATCTACACTTGAAAAAATTAATTTCTTTAGTTCAAACTCAAAAAATATAATTTTTTTAGCTAAAATTCATATTAATAGTACAGAGCAAAAAGTAGCCAAAATATAATAAAAGGGTAATCTATGGATTTAGCATCTTCTTTTGAAAAATAAATTATACAATAGTAAGGGAATATTCAATACTATTCACTTCAAATGTACTCAAGCAATTAATTTCCATCCGCTATAAACCTTCCTAAAATCATCCAAAAGACACAAAACACCCTTAGAGTAGTTTAAGGTTAAAAAACAAACTTTGAGCATTATTGCAACTTCTATGACCTCAACATTGAGATTACATAATATTGTATTTTTTTCATTTACATTCACATTTAAATTTTAAATAAACTAATTACACGTCTGATTGTTTTTCATTTGATATAACATCCTGATAGAAATAATAATCAGTATGATTTTCTTAATACGTTTCACTTTATTTTTCCCCAAGCAAGTTTTAAAATATAATATTCCTATCAAAGACAAATTTTGATATATTAGAAATATCAAATTTCACAAGTAAATTACACAAGGATATTTAAGGTGGAAAAAAAACAATTGCTCATCTTTTTAGCAAAATTCTTATATGAACTTTTTCACCTCTTTCCACTGATATGCAAGAATTTTTCCATTTTTTCTTTCTTCCAAACCCGCAACGTACACCACTTCAAAGACTTGCAAGATTAATTTAGAATTTTGAAATTTTTGGTTATTTTTATCTATTCATCTTTTAACTTTTGTTATAAAATTTACAAAATTGCACATGGTATTTTCACAAAACTAGTTGAATTGTTTCACATACATATAGTCTCTTGAAGTAAGAACCTAAACTAAAAAGTTTCATTTAATTTGGAATGCAAAATTGATCTTGAATATAATACATGACTCCGTGCATGTAGATTTGGTTTGCACCAGAGAAGCTCAAAAACTTTGTTCGTGCTTTAAAAGACCTAGATGTTAAACCTCTTCAGCCAATTAGAGGCTAATACAAAACTTCAAAAGATTCAAAGACACTTTTTTGAACTAGCCTTGGAGACTATCAAAAAATTGAAGTCTACATATGGCTGTTTAAAGCCCATGGACCAAAATGTAAGACACTAAAAATAACTAAGCTAAGTTAGATTTAGTTAATATGTCCCCTTAATCATTTAAAAGGGATGGAGTTTTTGAGTCTTTTCCAAGAGGAGTCATGTAATTAAATAGCTTGCAAAAAAAATGCTCTTACATTGACCAATATGTCACCTCAATAGTATACAACCTTAGAAATTTTATAAACTTATTGAGTCCAAATTCTAATATATTGAACAAAATGAAATAAATGTATTTTCTTAAATTTCAACTATACAAAATTGTACAAGAATACTACAAAAATATGAAGAATCAATTCCCAAAACTTTGACCTTGTAAATTAAAAGATTATAGCATTTGAAGTTTAAAGATTTTTTTGGCATTGCCCAATAGATCTGTAGGCTTTGACTCCTCTTGAGGTGAGATTTTTATATTAAACATTTTTTCCTTAGAAAATGGCACAATGTATACTGCAAGTTATAATTTCTAATTCACCCTCTTCTAATTCAAAATTTTGGAGTTGAAAGAAGTGTGTTTCCTAACAAGCTTTGTGCTTAGATTGCTCATCGTCTTCTCTTTTAGTAAGTCCAAGCTTCATTAGATTGGTTGAAGGGCGATATGAACTATTGAATGGAATTGGAATTGTCATGTATTCAATGCAAACCTTTCTGAAGTTGCAACGCTTCATATTTTAATATATAATGTTTTGGAGGATGACAAGGCCATTGAGCAACTAAAGTTGCAAGAGGATGACATAGATATTGTGCATGCTAAGGTGTTTGTTGAGCGGGCTTTCTATGGATGATAAAATGGTCTTATACTTGGCCTTAGCCCTTGTAGTTTATAAGGCAACAGGTTGAGATCAAAGGTAACTCAAACCTTTTTATTTTGAATGTCTTATTGTGTTTGTATTCTTTTGTTTTGTGTAGATATTATATGAGTTTGGAAACGAGTGCAATGGGCATGACCTTTTTGGGTGGGTATTTTATCAATAAAATCTAATCCTACCTTATTTTTTATCATTTTCACAACATGTAAGGTAAACCAGCCCATTGTGGTTGGATGACCCATAGTGGACACCTAATGACCCCATGACAGTTTTTTGGGCCACAATCAATGTCTAACCTGACACCAATGGAGTGTTAGTGACCTCATTAAAAACATCTACTTTTTCCGTGCAAATAATTGTAGGAAGTGACTTTTTATGGCCTTCTACATTATAAATTATTGTGACCACTTTAGATGATCAAGAAGAATATATTGGATACAATATTTGTTGGTTATGGAGTAGTCTACTGCTTCTTATGGACATATCACTTCAAAATCTGTAACAAATTCATACTTTGTTTGAAATATATAATTTCAATTGCTCTCACTATTTCTCAAACTTGTCTTCATGAGGAAAAAATTTGAAAACTTTTAGCAATGGCATGAAGGTAGACTCCAAAGTTTGACCACAATGGGTTGGTTTATATTATCCCAAATTCTACACTACAAGAGAATGGAGTGTTTTAAGTGAGTTTTTAAGTATAGTCCTAGACACATGATTTTAAGTAATGACCTTCAAGGCAATTTTCAGCAAACTTTGACTAAAAATACATGTGTTTTTAGTCAAATATTGCTAAAAATTGCCTTAAAGGTCATTACTTAAGACCTTATGTCTAGGACTATACTTAAAAACTCATTTAAAACATCCCATTCTCTTGTAATGCTAAATCCCTAAATCCCTTGTAAACAATGCAATGAACCACTCCACAATGTTCGCTTCTAATAACTATTGATCATTTCAAATCACACAATTATACTATGTCATGTATTTTAGAGATTAATACATGTATGTTTACTTGCATGTATACACACAAAATATTACAAATAAAATTTTGCCTTAAAATACTCTCTAACTTTCAAAGGTCAACTGACATCAATTTTCAAAGTGAACATGCAAAAGTGTTGATGTAATGTGTTGAAATGATGTGCTCGATGCTGTATTGAAATGGGTGTATTCAAATGCAACTAATATATTCTCATGATTAGCCTTACTAAAATGTTAGCACCAGTATCAAAAATGCAATGCACAAAATAAATTCATATATAAATTTGTGCCTCAAATAACTTTACAACTTTCAAATGTTGATTTTGGATTTTGGATTAAAATAATGCAAAATTCTATGGCCAATTGTCCTTCATACCTAGTGAACAATGTCTTTGTCAATACATAATATTAACTAAACCAATTCCACCTTAAAGGTTGTCAATAGAATATTTTCTAGAAAAAAGGTAAAGCAATGATTATTCTTTAGAATCTTTATTTTCCTTGATAATATTTTTGAAAAATTAGTTTTCTAATAATTTCAAGACTTGCTTTTGAATTCTTTATGAAAGCTATTTTTATAGGATTTCTCTAAAGAATATAACCATGACTTTGAATTCAAATCCTATATTGCGACAATGAAAATTAGAAACAATTCTTTAATATAAACTCTTCTTCCTTTCACATTCAAGTCATATTTACTTAGTTTTGTATTATATCTTTTGTTAATATTTTAATAATCAAATCTAATACAAACGTGTACTCCCTTTCTCCCACCCAAAACTCCAAATCAAGCACATTTGTATCCCACTAAAAGCTCCATTTATTGATTTCAACTATTCAATAAGCATTGGTGTTGAACAGCCTCATAGGGGCAAGTTAACCTCAAAATGACCCTGGAATTTCTTGAGCTTCTAGGAATGTGCTCTAAATTGAACAAAAAGCCAATATTTTTGTAAGTTGTATCAATTCTTTTTGAATTGTAACCATATAAAATCAAACTAGACATGTTAGAGATCACCTTAGAAAAGAAAACACAACAATATATCTTAAGGATTGAAAGATTATAATGTTTGATCATGAGGGTGTTAAAACTATGAAAGTGATTTGAAGTCTTTTAATCCTCTTTTCACATGTCAAATCTAAAAAGTTGGTCACCAAAAATATATGAGGTTATAGTGCCTAACATGCATAAACTCAATCAATTTATGACTTTTCAAAATTCACTCTACAATTTCTAATGGGATTTTATTTCAAAGATCTAGTGTATTTGAGGCTCATTTCCAAGAGCCCTCAGCACTATAGAAAGTCAAGGTTGCAATGGACACCTGTGCACAAAATCTTGAATAAAAAATTCATAATCAATCATTCAAAATCAGATTTCTGAAGCAAAAACTAAACTTCAAAAAGAATTTTTCAAAAATATAAACTATTAAAAATAATAATTGGGTGAGGTTTTATTTAACATCAAAAATTGGTCAAGGACACATTTTGTCCTCAGGGTTATTTTGGGGTTAAGTAGTTAGGGAGCATTTCTCTTCTAGCAAGCTTGGCCTTGCCCATATAAGCCACTTTGTACTTGTTGCTTTTTCAAGACAGTAGTGTTGACAGCATTTGGATTCAGTGACTGCTTAGGAGCTATGAAGATTTGTTTATGGTCCAGGTTTCCTTGTTGCAGAGATTAGATTAAGCAGATATTTCTAGAATCCTATTGTTTCCACGAGCCTTTAAATTGTCAAAAATAACAAGCTGGCAGCATTCATAAACTATACTAAAATTGGATACTTTTCGCATGGATTTTGGACACCTAAGTTTGAGATTTTGCATAGATATGTGGGATGGGGTTATTTGGATTTTCTATGAGAAAGTTATGGACATTCTTGTTTTTCGGACAATTAGAGCATCTTTTTGAAAAAAATAACTTGTAGGACTCATTTCTGAATGAAATTTTTCAAATTTTTCAAATTTTTTTTTGCATGGTTTAGTTTACTTGCTAGAACAATCTCACCATTGGGATTTGTGCATTTTAATCCCACCTAAAATATATGAATATTTTAGATTTTCCTTCTATCTCGTACCTACTTCTACTTAACAATTTTTTTAATAATGAAAATTAAGTTTTTTTGAACTTTTTTTCTTGGGCTAGATTCTCAACTCAATTCTCCAGAGTAAACATTAAAAGCTCAAAACTCTGTAGTGCAAAAAAATAAAGTTAACAATGTTCAAAGTCAAAAAATCTAGTCCCACAATGTGCTGAAAAACTTGTTTTTTCCACTTTAAACGCAGATATCTTGCAATCTGTGCGGTCAAAAATTCTGAAATTTTTTCCACACACTCTCATACTACTTAGGTGTAAGATCCTACAATTAGATGTGGAAAAAAAACATTTTTCAAATTTTTTTACTTTTTGCTATAGAAATGGCAGTTTTGAGTGTTTTTTGGCAGAAAAAAGGGCCTCGGGCCTTTAGGGGTTAAGAGCATTGTAGTTAAAAAAATTCAGCAGGATAATAACGCAAAGCATTCAGTAATTACCAAATGTTAGAAATTTTTTTATCTGGAGAATTGTTGAAGTATTTATCTGAAAATCTTTTTATCTACTTTCACATATCAATTGAAGTCAAATTTTGGCTAATAATTGAGTTTTTAAAATTCTACATCTAGAAAGTGTAGGGCATTTGCACAAGTTAGTAGACCATAATTTTATCATAATGCACTATTTTGTAGTGTTTTGAAAACTTTGAAAATTTCTACTTCAAAACAAAAAATTGAATTTGAGGAGTAAGAATTCTTTTGCCAAACGGGGCCGTCCAAGGTATATAATTATGTTGATAATCTAAGAAAAAAAATAGCAACATGGAATAGATGAGAAACTTTACACTAAAAGTGTGTTTTGTCATGGTGCATTGTACTGTACACACTAGATTTAAAAAATCCATTGTGATCATTTTTGAAATTTTTAGTATAGGTATTACATAATGAGTCTATTCATAAGGATTGTGTGGGTTGCCTTTTGAGTGAGAGATGGGGAATTTCAAAGAAAAACATAAATAATTTTCAAAGGGGTACAAGTGGCATTCAGCCATTGGCCATTGAACTTTCCAAAAAATGTGAAAGGGATACACATGTCACTTTTCCATTGGCTGAAAAATTGACATGGGTGCTTGTGACACCCTCCCAACCCATATTTGTATTTCTATAGCATGTGCTTCACCTGCAAACAATATTAGACAAGTGTATATTTGTATGTATAGGGTGCATGTATACATATATATCTCCTATATACCCCTTATGTATTCCACGCATATTCCATATGTTGTACATATTTCACATTTGTCTTATGTACCTGTATCCATATTTATATCTCGGAGTACCCGTATTCGTATTATTTATTTTTTAAGCCCAACGGCATTAGAGGGGGGGAGGGAGTACGAGATCAACTGCTCTCAATTTTTACAAATAAAAGGGGGGTGCGTTAATTGCAACCTAAACCTAGATGCATCATTACAAGAGATAGTTTTCTTCATATTCAAATCATTGAGGATTTTTTTCATTTTGAAATATAAATTTGATTAAAAAAAAATTGAAGTGTTATAAAATAAATAAATTTCTTTATATTCTTTGGAATTCAAATTTTACACAAATCATTAGTTGGAATTCTTTAAAAAAATTTGTAAAGTTCTTAAGTTAGCAGTGAAAAAATGAAATAGTTTATACCTTAACCAGATACAAAAGCATTGCTACGATTGCAATTATTGACACTATGAGAAATCCATGGTTTTTTTGGCGCATTTTTATGGACATCCATGTATTTTCCTATTAACAATAACGTCAAACATAACACCTTGATCTATAAAGTGACCATTTACCAAACAATTCACAACTTGAGGGAATTTGACTTATGGAAAGCTTTTGAAGTAAAATTCACTTGAATGGAAAAAAAATTGGCATCTAACATGAGTTGTTTCATAATTTTTAAACCTTTGAGGAATCAGTATGAATTTTGAAGTTGGAAATCACATTTGACACCAAAAGTGTGAACATACACCATGGTTACATTTATACTTTGTATAGGGAGGTCCAATTCATTTACAAATTTTTGGATTGTGTTGAGATTAGGATAACTTGGGAAGGCCCATGTATGCTAAAAAATGAACAAAGTTTTGAATTGTAAATTGCATTGGAATCACAATAAAGTCTACTTCATCATTATCACAAATATGCATACATATAATTGAAAACCATATAAAGAGTTTGATGTTTTGTATACACTATCTACCATCTAGTATTGCCATCATTTGTGAAAATTACACCTTGTATTTAATGGTACATATTAAAAAAGAACCTTCACATTTGCTTTAGAGATACTTGATCCTATACCATTTGAATTGCTTGTATGATTTCTTGCTTGTTCTTCACCCCAATGCAATTTTCTTTTTATTATCTTCCAAATGTTCTCTATGAAATGGTAGATAGTGTATAAATGAAATCCAAATTGTTATATAATTTTAAATTTTAAATTTTTCACTTGTTGCGAAGTTGAAGTATATATCATTGCAATTCCAACACAATTTGTGGTTTCAAAATCAATTCATTTTTTAGCATGCTAGAGCTTCTTAAAGTTGCTAAACTTTCTAGTGAAAATTGACTAAAAAAATTTGTAAATGAATTGCACTTGATTGTACATTGAAGTGAGCAATATGTCCTCTTTGTTACCACTATTCTTTAATGTGGATACACTCTAAATTGCACCCTACCTAAAATCACCATTATCACTCTGTGTACATCTCCAAAGTCAATGTGCATGTGTGTTGAAGAAACGATTTCAGAACATCTACCCTCCAAAAATGTGTTTCTTCCTAATTTTTGCATACAATATCCAAATGTCACTTTTTTTTTGGTGCGTTGGAAATTCCTTTCACTTGCCAACAAGAAAATCAATGAAAATTTGACCAGCCTAGTAATAGCAACTACACAAATTAGCAAGAAGTGGCGGTTTGGAGGTACCCTCCTTATCCTTTCTAAATGCTAGTGCCCCCCCGGTAAGGCCACGTAGGCTATTACCAATTAGTTGATCCTTTGACAACTTTCCTCCGTTGTCCCCCAAATGTGAGAGTAGGACAGATTGGCTTAACCCCTAAAGGCCCAAGACCTTTTCTCTGCCAAAAAACACCCAAATCTGCCATTTTTATAGCAAAGAGCGAAAAGAATTGAATAATATTTTTTTGCACATCTAATGATGGGATCTTATACCTAACAAGTAAGAGAATGTGTGAAAAAAATTTCAGAATTTTTGACTGCATAGATTGCAAGAAATCTGCGTTTAAAGTGAAAAAAACTAGTTTTTCAACACATTGTGGGACTAGATTTTATGACTTTGAACATTTTTAACTTAATTTTTTTGCACTATAGAGTTTTGAGCTTTAAATCTTTATAGTAGAAAATTGAGTTGAGAGTCTAGGGGAAAAAAAAATCCAAAAAAACTTAATTTTTGTTACTAATAACATTGTTAAGTAGAAGTAGGTACAAGATAGAAGGAAAATCTAAAATATTGATATCTTTTATATGGAATTAAAAAGCACTAATTCCAATGGTGAGATTGTTCTAGAAAAAAAAATAAACCTGGGAGAACTTTTTTTTTTGAAAAATTGTTAAATTTGCATTCAAAAATGAATCCTATAAGTTATTTTTTTCAAGAAGGTGCTCTAAGTGCCCGAAAAAGAAGATTATCTATAACTTTCTCATAAAAAATCCAAATGAGATGAATCAAAGCTTTCCAAATAGACAAAAATATAATCTATAAGAATAAAATAAAATAAAATAAAATAAAAATTGCAAATTTCTTTTTTGCTGCCTTTCATCCCCTGTTTTGAGGTTATTTGGGCATAATTTTTTTTCTCAGGCACCGGTTGAAAAAAAATTATATTCAGACGAAGCTTAGTAGTTTTTCTATCTTCACAAAAAAATTCAGAAAATCATGACAAAAATTCAGCTCGTAGGTACCTGCTCAAAAATCCTATTTGTCCCTCAAAGGGACAATGGGCTTTTAGGGGTTAAAGTAGAACCACCATTCCCAATCAGAGAACCATGACCAACATGTAGGGTAACACTATTTCCAATCAAGGCTAGAAACAGATGTCAATCAAAAGCTTGAAATGCCTTGGAATGCATTTTTTTCTCCTTTTCAAAGTTGGGATTGATGAGGTCATCACACATATTTTGAAATGCATGGGAAGTAGTGAAAAAGAAGTAGGAAGTACTTAGTGGCAAAGTAGTTTTTTTATGATCGGAACAAGAAGACTCTAGACATTGGCTATGGGTTCAAAACACATTTTGACTCCCAAAAATTGTAGTAATTTCAATTTCAGCAATAAAATTACGTAAAATTTATAGTCCCAATATTTCTTATCTCTCTACATGAGAAAAAATTTCACTACTTCACACTCTTTCTCCTCTGTTCTAAAATTGCTTAAGTGATCGGGTATGGGTGGTTTTACCTTACCCCTGGAACACCACGAGCGCCATTCCGTGGCGTTCCGATGACAATACTGTTGAGCCAAGAAGGTTCAAAAGCATTTTTTCATCTTCCTTTTCCTTGTTGACCTTTCACATTGGGTTATGAAGAGTATCCAATTGAGTTTGTACTCTTTCCAATTTTTGTCTTCACGAAAAAGAGAAGCTATTAAAAAAAATGGATCACAAAATATGCTATTTTAGAGTATTTTGGGAAGTTGTTGCTCTTTGCTTTAAATCTGAAATTTCTCCACAAAAATGATATTTTTTGAGTTTGAGTCAAACTAACAAAATACAGATCATCTACTCTTGTTTCTGCTCCAATTTGAATTTTGAAAAATTTATTAATATTGCATATTTTATTGCAATTTGAACATTGGGTGTATTTTCAATGTCTACTATTTTGTAATTATAGAATGACACGGAAATTGAGTTCACACCATGATGTTTGTCATTGTGATATACACTTATGGTGAAATTTTTCAGATTTTTTGAATTATTTTTCTATTTAATATGATTTTTTTTCACTTTTTCTTCAAAAATTCTTTAAAAATTTAATTTTTCACAAAAAAATCTAAATTTTTTCTGAAGTAAAGAAGACATGTACTTTCATCTCTGAAAAATAAAAATAAAGTTTTTCATACATACCCAGTTGCAAAATGGTAGCAAATTGAGTGATGGATAGTGAAGTTTGAAATCAATGGTCATGGGTCCGTCATTTAGGGGTTAATCAAGGTTAAGTAGGCTGTGGTAACTCTGAAGTTCAGAGAAGCCCAAGGAATCTGGCCACGACGGAAGCTGAACTGCTGAAGGCCTTAGGCTAGACCAGGCTTGGGAGTAGGGGTGGAATCCCAGCCTCACTTAGCATAGGCTTAATATATCTTAGTTGGGGCCTCGTCTCTTCAGTTGGCTGTTCCTTTGGCCCGCGGGGGCTTCTTTTGGAATGGCTCATTTATAACTTACCTGGAATGCCTGGTCACATGGAACTCGCATGATGAGTTTGCAGTCAGAGAAAATCTCAGTGTGTCCATGTTTCAAAAAAATAAAAATAAAAATAAAAATCTCAGTGACTTCCTACTTCTTGGGCTACAGGAAGGGGCAGTAACTTAACTTCAAAAGCTAACATAACAAACACTGGACTGGACAACGCATCGTCACTAACTTTTTTTTTTTTTTTGAACAAATGGGAAACCCATTGCATTAAAAGAAACCAAAGAACAACAACCAAGCCAAAATAGCTGGACATAACAGCTGTACAAGAACGACCCAAAACGAAAGAGCAAGAGAACCAAAAGACCGCTAGAAGAAAGAGCACTCAAGAGGCCGCACCCTGTTCCAGAACACCTCTTTATCGCCCCTCCTATAAGCCAAGATGAGAGATTGAAGTCAGACTTGCTCAAACCTACTATGCGCCTCATTAGAGAGCCTAGGATGATGATGTGCACTACACATGGCCTTCATATGAGCCCCCCCCCCCCCCCCCCCCCCCCCCCCCCCCGCGTCTCAGAGTGCTTCCCATAGTTCTTGTTGAAAGTTGGCTTTAGGCCAAGAAGCATTGGCAAACACCTTACTATTACAAGAAATCCATATGATCCATAATGCTTGACCTCTAAGTAGAGTCCAAATAATCCTAAGGCCGGTAAATCTACGTGGAAGCTTGGTTCCAAATATACATTGGGTAGGACTAAATCGGCTATGGGGTCCCATAATACTCCCAAATCTCCTGAGCGCATAGACAATAATAGAACCTGTGAATCGGCGTTTCTTCTACATTGTCCGTACAACAATTACAATTGACATCAATGATTCGGTTGATCCGTGCTCTCTATGAATGAATCACCACCGCATTGTGCTAGACAGACCATATAAACGCCGCTTCTTTCTGAGTTCTCGATTTGTGCCAAAGGTCCCGCCAATCAGGTAGAAAGTCAAGAGGGAGATGACCTGGACATTTGGAAGGAATGGAACGCTTGAGTTGACTTTTCTTGGTTAGAAGTTGGCAGCCCATGGATGTTGTATAACTTGACAGCGGAAGCCCATTGTCCCACTGCCAACGTCCAAGATCGAATTTCAAAGATTGAATATCTCCCAAATAGAAACGAGTTGGAACCCCACCACTCTTCTTACGAAATTCTAATATTTGAACTCTCCTAATGTAGCCCTCGTAAACTTCTTCCCTTGGGAGGTGATGGAGTGTCGATAGTTGCTTGGAGGTTGGTCTGATTGTTGCTAGAACTGACTATTGATTGTTCTTCAGTTCGAATAGATCAAGGCAAGAACATTTGAGAAAAAACTCCTTAAAGCACCAAAACTATGGCACTAACTTATTGATTATTCTTCAGAGTTCAAAAAGATCAAGGCAAAAATGTTTGAGAAAAAACTCCTTGAAGTATGAAAACTATGGGCCGGACCACCCATACTTAATCACTCAACCCCTCAAGTTCCATGAACTATATTCTCACCAAAAACTCTCGAAAACTGCCATTTTTAGTACAAGTATCCAATTTTTGAAAAAAAACTTTTTTTAACACATGTAACCGTAGGATCTTGTATTATGGTGACTTGAGAACATATGTTAAAAGTTTTAGGAATTTCCACCGTGTGGATTGCAAGATATAAGCATTCAAATTCACTAAAACCATTTTTTTGGCCCTGCAAAAAATAGGGCAACAGCACTTCACAAGCTCACTTTTCAATGAACAAATGTCCAAAATGGTGGTGCTTCTTTGGATTCTTTTTCCTAGACAAATTGGCTACATGCTTGAGAATTTTCACTTCATTTGGAATTGTACAACATATAGGAAAAAAATAGTAAGTAGATAGTAGTAGAGAATTGTTCAAAATACTAAATTGTCAAGAATTTAATTATGGAATTGAAAAATGCCAATCCCAATGGTGGCAATGTTGTAATAAATAATCTACATCTAGGATTTTTTTTTTTTCAATATTGTAAATTGAGTAAGATAAAAGGATATCAAAGTTTATTTTAGAGTAGAAAAGCCATAACTGCCTGCAAACTTAAAACCTTCATAACTTTTGACTCATTGATCAAAATGGGATGGTTCAAAGCTTTTTACGTATATATAACTCTAGAAAACCAGTTTTAAATTTTTGTTTTCAAAAAAAGTGATTTTTTTTTATCTGCCCGGATTGCCCTGTTACCAAAAAAAATAACATATAAGGCCATAACTTTTGACTCATAATTCCAAATGTCATGAAATATGGTGCATATGAAAGATATTCTTTGCCCCTACCTTGTATTAAAATTTCAGCCAAAAGTATGGAATTCTCTAGTTGTACGCACTTGCCCAAAAATTATGTACGGCCAAAAAACTCATTTTGGTCCTTTAGGGGTTAACCCCTAAAAGACCAACATACGTTTTTTGGCTACATAAAAAATTTGGGCAGGTATGTGTGACTAGAGATTTCCATATTTTTAGCCCAAATTTTCATAGAAGGTGGGGATGGGAGTAACTTGAAGGCCCAACAATTTTCATAAATTTTGACTACATGGATAAAAAGTTATTGCATGATATGTAGTTTGTTTCTCAACTCAGGCAATTTAGGCTAATAAAATAACTTATTATTTTTTAGAAACAAAAATTTGAAATTGGTTTTTCAGAGTTATATAAACGTGGAAAGCTTTGAACCATTCCATTTCGATCAATGAGTCAAAGGTTATGAGGAGTTTTTGTTTGCAAGCAGTTAGGGGTCCTCTACTCTAAAATAAGCTTTGAAGTCCTTTATCTTACTCAATTTACAATATTTAAAAAATAAATAAAATCATAGGATGTAGATTGTTTATTCCAACATTGCCACCATTGGGATGGCATTTTTCATTTCCATAATTAAATTCCTAACAATTTTATATTTTGAATCATTCTCTATTTTTTTCTACTTACTATTTTTTTCCTATATGTTGTACAATTCCAAATGATGTGAAAATTTTCAAGTATATGGCCAACTTGTATAGGAAAAAGAATCCAAAGAAGCACCACCATTTTGGACATTTTTTCATAGAAAATTAAGCTTGTGAAGTGCAATTGTCCTATTTTTTGCAGGGCAAAAAAATGATTTTAGTGAATTTGAATGCTTATATCTTCCAATCCATGCGGTGGAAATTTTTGAACTTTTTACCACATGTTCTTAAATCAGCATACTACAAGATCCTATGGTTACATGTGCCAAAAAAAATTTCAAAAAATTGGTACTTGTATTAAAAATGGCAATTTTTTGAACTTTAGGGATTAACCCTTTAGTGATCGGTTGACCACTTTTTGGTCAAGTTTTCAATTTTTCTATCTTTTATTGCCATCAATACAAGGTATTTGAAAAAACTCAAAGAATAATGCAAATAGAGCTTTAGTATGGGCTCCAAACAAATCTAATTTCAGAGATTTTTGTGTAGTAATAAGGTAGCTGTGCTTGTCCAAAGATAAGAGGGCTGACCTGGGTCATACCTTCTAAGTCACATATATATTCAGTAACTCATGTGATTCTATTTGAAATTGACCCCTAAGAACGATCTCTGGGAGAACGATAGAAACGTTGCCCAACAATCCCATAAACTGTGGAGGCATGTTTCAAAAGTTATGGGCAATAATGTATTATGCTGCTTTAGTTGAAGGCTACTTCAATGCATTGCACTTTGAAGATTTTTCAAAACAAATTGCATCGTCAGATCATGTTCACTTTTTGTTTTTTTCACGGATAAAGCCTACAACATCAATTCCGATAGTCTGATCTGGGATTACTTCTTTGGAGTAGAGATGAAGTTTTCCTTTTTCAAATTTGTATTCAAAAACTGCACTTGCCCCCCAAATCAACCACGGTCACTAAAGAATTAAGTGACTGTGGTGGAACAGATGGTGAGCAGTTGAGTGCAATGGAAATTTTTCCCGTTTAGGAAGATAGAAAGTATTTTGATTGCAAAATTTTTGGAATTTTATTTGCAAAACTGAAGTTCTTGTGAATTTGGGGAAACAAAAAGTGTTCCGAACTAGTATCCATCATGTAGAGTTCTGCAATTCTGCTCATTACTTCTTGCTCAAGCCTACAAATTTCAAAATAATACATGCTATAATTTTTGTAACACTTGGCATTCAGCAATTGTTTCTTGCAGCCTCGCATGTCGTGCTTTTCATTACAACCAGCCTTCCAAATGCAATTTACAAAAAGTCCTGCCTAGCCGGAAATATTGGTACCTTACAAATTAAGGACCCATCCTTGGTTGGTAATGGGTGGTCAGACTCTAGATCTCATGGAGTTTGGTATTGTATTTCTTTTGTACTATTCTTAATTAAACCTTCTTGTGATGCCCCTTACACAAACTGAGGAGATCCATCTTTACGATTTACTCTAATATAAGCAAACATGTGAAAATGAGAAAATAATCGGTTGAGTTTTGTAAATGAAGTATAGAAGCTGGTCAATTTTTTTAAAAAAAATTGTAATTATAGAGACAGTAACTAGTAAAAACTAGTTGAATATAAGGATTGAAGAATCATTGCCAATAAAGCTCAAAAGAATCCCCCAAAGCTAAATCAATATACTCACTAAATTGTCATGTTAGTGTGTGTAACAAATTTATCAAAGTCACATGCTAGTGAAATTTAGTTAAGTTAGGGCAGTCCAAAATATTGCAATAATTTTAAAAAAAAATGAAACTTGCAATAAGACTATAATTGCAATGATGCAAATTTAATGCCATCACATATAACATGATAAATCAGTGAAGCCTTCCAAAACTCATATCCTTCAAATAGGCTAATGTGAATTAATCCCTAAAGCTTTTAAACTATGCTTTGCCAAAACTCCTTCAAAATTGCCATTTTTAGTTTCCTAGACTAAAATCTGAAAAAATGAAGAAATCATATTTTCAACCATAGGATCTTGAAGCACACTATTCTATCTAAAGAAGGTGAAAATTTCAACATGTTTCATCGCACGTATGAAAGATTATAGTGTTTGAAAATGGAAGAAAACCCTTTTTTAGTGTGCCCTTTGGATCAATGAACTTTGACTACTACACGATTGAAATTTTTTGCACTTCAAAAAGTAGGAAAATGTGAAGTTAAGGTATCTGACCCATTTCCAACCACTTAAACAATTTTGCATATCTAGAGCATAGGTTTTTTGAGTGCGTAATTTATCTCATGTACAGAAATAGAGTTTGAAAAGACTACATATTTTTCTAGAATTTTATTACAAAGAACGTAATTACTATAAATTTTTTAGTGGAAATTCTCCTCAATTTCTAATCAGGTGACATAGACCTTTCTACTTCTAACCACAAGCTGCTTGCAAAGTCAACCAAGGGCTAGTTGCAATATTGAGAGCCTCGTATCAAATCATGATGCACCACAACTGCTTCTCGAGAAAGAGGTCTATGGTAAGAAAGAGAGCAGCCTATGGTTGGAAATTGGGGGGTGGTTGGAAATGGATCGGCTATTTTAAATCTTGGTATGTCAATTTGAAAAGAATTGTATGATGGTAGCATATGCCCAAAAATATTTAAACTGTCTAATGTACAAGAAATTCCCAATTCACTAGGCACTTTTCCCAAAAGAATTTTGAACTCATTTTTCTACATTTTGGTAATCCTAACGGTAAACTTCTAAGACCATGTGTTTTTTCCACAATGAAAAAAAACTTGGATCTCAAAACATCAAATCCCACTGAATTTGTAAAGCCTCATTGGATTGTTGAGCCCTCCACAACTAGAATGTGTAGCTCTAGAGAATCCTTCCTATAATGGAGACAAATCCAAACTAGCAACACATGCCTACCCATTCTTTTGCTATTAAGAGTAATCTCCATTAATTCAAATGTTTTCAAGAGATGAATAGAATATAGAATGAGCAATGGAGAATTTTTTTGTCACATGAATGTTGAAGAAGTGCTCTTTACACTAGAAAAAGCGTTGTATAGGTGCATTCTGCACATGAGCTTGCCTTTTGGGCTTGCTTCTGTGTAAAATTTACCACACACAATATGTTCACCAATACATAAACTTCTAGTCTAGCCCCTCACTACTTTTGGACGAGATCTAGGATGCACAATTTCTATTGGGCAAAATAATTTTTTCATCCAATTTGCAATCATTATTATTTTGGATTCTTGTGTAGATAGTGCAGATCCACAACATAATAAGTATTTTAAAATCATGTGCAAAATTCACTTTAGAAGACCATGCCTGAAGTTTTCAAAAGCTCTACAAGAGTTTATTGTCTTTTAGATGTTAAGAGTTTGTTTGTTCAAAACCCCTCACTATAGTTTGTAGACTTCAATTAGAGTGCAAAATGAAAAACAAAATAATTCAATCCAAATTGTTGGTTGGTTCAAAATAGTGGAAGATAATGTAGCTTTCAATATCAAAAGAGAGGATTGATGGTGTTTTAGTAGTAACAAAAAATATCAAATGTCTTAGAAGCGGTGAAGCCCTACTAATGGCAATAACTGGTAGTTCATTGGGCACCAAAAGGTATTTGATTTTACCTATTAACCCCTAAAGTTTCATGACTATATTTTCATTGAAAACGCTCAAAAATTGCCATTTTTAGTACAAATATCCAGTTTTTGAAAAGGAAAGATTTTTTTGACACATAAAACCATAGGATCTTGTAGTATGCTGACTTGAAAACATATGGTAAAAATTTCAGAAATTTCCACCACGTTGTCGCAAGGTATAAGCATTCAAATTCATTGAAATCATTTTTTTGCCCTGCGAAAAACAAGGCAGCTGCACATCACAAGCTCACTTTTTGATGAAAAAATGTCCAAAATGATGGTGATTCTTTGGATTCTTTTTCCTAGACAAGTTGGCTATATGCTGAAATTTTTTTACTTCATTTGGAATTGTACAACATACAGGAAAAAAATAATAAGTAGATAGTAGTAGATAATGATTCAAAATACTAGGTTGTCAAGAATTTAAATATAAAATTGAAAAATGCCAATCCCAATGGTTGCAATGTTGAAATAAATAATCTACATCCTATAATTTTAATTTTTTCTAAAAATATTGAAAATTGAGTAAGATAAAGGACTTCAAAGTTAATTTTAACAAGGAGCTGAAAACCTTGGAAGGCAATTATAGCAGTGTGCGACCACCCTCATAACAAATGCGGAGCCTGGCTATTCAGCTGACGACACAAACTCAGGGAAAGGTGGGGTAGCTTCCCTCATCTTTCCTAACTGGTCTAGTCACATTTCGCAGTCTGGCTCATTATTTGGTGGTCGCGCCTTGTGGTATATATTATTGAGAATCCTAGGAGGGGATTTGGGCTTCATTAATATATATGCCCCTGTTGAAGCTCAAGCTCGCAAGGTCCTGTGGGAAACACTAGCCCAGGAGCTACCAAATATATGCCGCTGGGTTCTTTTAGGAGACTTTAATATGGTCGAGCGTCGTAGAGATAAGACTAGCACATGCGGCAGATCAATCTCAGCTCATGAGAGATTACTCTTCAATGGGCTTAAGGATTCACTACAAGTTGCTAAATATTCTCTAACCTCGCCCAGTCTGACTTTCTTGTGGGATAACACCAAGAGTGAAAATGCTCACATTATGACTTGGCTGGACCGATGCTACATCTTCTCAGAGTCCCCTCTTAGTCAAAAGAAAATCTTAGAATACAGAATTCGAAGGGACTATTTCAATTCTGACCATTCCCCGGTCTTTCTAGTATTAGAACTATCAAAACCGCCTTCTCGCCCTAGTCGTTGAGCAATGTCTTTATTCTACTTTCAGGAAGCAGATATGGGAATTCAAGCAGCTTGGTTATTGGCTCCTCCGACAGCTACCTTCTTCTCCAAAATGAAGAGAGTGACCTGCTTCTACCGCCAGTTCTGTATTCATTGTGCTAAGAATAATAGAAAAAAGGAGGACAAACTAAGAGCTTGTTTAGACAAGAAGACTAGTGAGCTCGAACTCCTTCAACTCTCTGCTACTCTTCAAGAGGAAGTTAACTTGCTTTGTGCAAATCTGGGGGAGTTTGAGAGCAGGAAGCTAGACGGCCAGAAAATTAGATCTCGCTCTAGATGGCGTCTCTTTGGTATCCGACTTTCTGCTGAGTTCTTCAATGCGGTCAAAGAAATCCCAAGCACCTCTTCAATTACTAAACTTCGGGATCAGCAGGGACACATTCACTAGGATAGACAAGACCTAGAAAACATTTGCTTGGATTTTATACCCGTTTATATGCAGAGGAAATCTCAACTCCACAGAAGATGATGGACAAAGAGGCGATCTTGGACTATGTTGACAACCGCTTCTCTCCATTGATGGTACAGCAGCTTGACCAACCACTTTGCAAGAATGAGTTGCACCAAGCCTTGTTACAAATGGCCAAATCTAGAAGCCTTGGCCCGGATGGTATTACTACATAATTTTTTTGTAGATTTTGGGACCTATTAGGAGATGAGTATACTGAGATGGTCCAACATTCCATTCAACAAGGCCGGCTACCATTAGGTATGACATCAGGGACTATAGCTCTAATTTTCAAGGCTGGGGAACGTGATGACCTCTCCAACTGATGCCCAATCACTTTGTTGAATGTTTCTTATAAAATAGTCGCCAAATCTCTATAGATCAGGCTATAACACATGCTCAAGGAAGTCATCAGTCCTGAGCAATCTGCTTTTCTTCCATTTCGACATATTTTGGGAAACATCCTACTTTAGCATGAGACTATGGAATGGCCAAGGAATCCGATCAGGATCTCATTTTCTTAAAGCTTGACTTCACCAAAGCATATGACGTCATAGCTTGGGATTTCCTACTAAAAGTTATAAAGAAAATTGGGATCCTTGATTCTTTTTCCTGTATAGTCATGATGTTGTTATAAGATGCATCAGCATCAGTTTTGTTAAATGGAAAAGCTACTTTTTTGTTCCCCATACAGCGTGATGTGAGGCAAGGCTGCCCTCTAGCGCCTTACTTCTTTTTACTTATAGGTAAATCACTTCACATGGCTGCCTCAGCGGAACAAAGACTAGGCCATATCCAAGGTATTCATCTCCCTGATAGCAATTTGTTTCAACTTGTCTCGCAATATACAGATGACACGGGTCTTTCTATTAAGGGACGTGAAGAAGATTTACAAAACACCATAGTGCTATTAGAGAAGTTTGGAGGAGCTTTAGATTTGACCATAAATTGGCCAAAAAGTATTGCCTACTGGTTTTCCTTGAAACCAAAGCTAGATTGGTTAGACAGATTTAACCTTACCTAGGCCCCCCTTGGATCACTCTCAAAACTACTTGGAGCTCCTTTTGATATTACTCTTGAGACCGAAGACATTGACAACTTCTTAAAACAAAAGATCTCAAAGAAACTCTCCTATTGGACCTTACAACGTCTCTCTCTAGGAGGACAGGTGATTGTGGTTAATGCTGTTCTTTTGTCAACTTTATATTACTTTATAGCTATATGGAGCAATTCCATTAAGGCCATTCGTTCCATCCGTGCAAGCTTGAGAAATTTCCTGTGGAGTGGAATGGAGCATACATCACGCACCTGTGTCTCATGGGATGATAGCTGCCTTTCAAAGGAGCTCGGGGGCTTGAAGCTACTGAACCCTGAAGTGTCTTTGACTGCCTTATTAGCAAAATGGATCTTTTTTGCAATCAAGCTTGGAATTTCTAACCTCAAAGTTCTACTTAGATTCAAGATTCACAAGATGAAACCACATCCAAAGACTGGCTATTGGTTCCCAGTCAAACATGGCTCATGGTTCATAGGCCCTCAGTTACACAAGGGTCGAGGGTTTGGAACCGCATTACGGGTGCTTGAAGATGTATTATAGAATTCACTGAGCCTTCTGTACCCACCAACTCAGATGAGGTTCTATCAACTAGCCTCTGGTGGTCCTCAAGCTACATAGGCTCAAACTTTAACTTCTTCGGCAGACAAAGCCATTATACTAGCCCAAAAGGGAATGCTTACACTAGGGGACATCTGAGATTCTCAAGCTCATGACTTCAAGACATGGGAGGTTCAAGTTTCATCCCTATTCCCTCTTACCGAGATAGAGAGGCATCGGTATTTCCTAATCTCCAGCCTCCCTCCTAAGTGGCTACACTTGCTTACTAGTCAATATGACATGGCCCAAGAGGAGGAGTGGGTTGGGATTTTCTCTAGGCCTGAGGACTCTACACCAACCTTGGTATAGCAAAATCCCACCCCAAACAACCGTATCTTGCTCCCTCAGAGCCAGACCTTGTCGCTAGCTAGAATCTCTTCTACAACAACGATAGGCTCCACATCCAAACAGCTTGCTTTGGCCCCACAAAACAAAGCGGATACAATGCACTCGGGTTTTGTTTGGAGAGTACGTATCTCGCAGATCCTAAGGATAACCACCGCATCCCTTGTCTTCTTTATTTAGGGACAATCCTATCATTAACTTTTGACCCTGGGAAATGGCGGTGGAGTGATGGTTTTCAATTGTTGGCATATACAACAGCTCTAGGCCACAAACTTATTAACAACAATTGCCAACTCAAGCGAACAATTCCCTCCAAGTGGTCTGGGCATCTTTCCCATTCTTTCTCCCCGGATTGGATGGACGTATGGCACAAGGCCAAATCACAGAAAGAAGTTGCTTTTATGTGGTCAATTTTCCACAATGCAATTGCGGTGAATTCTTGGAGAGCTCGTATTTCCCCAGGCATTGATACAAGCTGCACTTGCTGTAGCCTTGGGATTGAAGAATCTCCACACCATAGGTTCTACTCATGTCCACAGGCATTGGAAGTTTGGGACTATGCTCTTTCTATTCTTTTTCATATTAATGGAGTACTACCGATTGTTGGACCGCATGCAAGATGGGATTTCTCCCAATGTGTTTTTGGCGCCCTAATCCCAAGTTTTTTCAAGATCTCAAGACTATTTGGTCTCTACTTAGAGGTTCCTCTCTTTAGATTATATGGATCTCCTGTAACAATATGGTTTTCTCCCAACATTGTTGGCCTTTGGAGCTTACACATAAGGCTATTTGGGATGCCCTATTAGACTCAGGCCGAGCGGCTCAGCTAAAGTCTCAAATCAGGATTAGACAGTGTCCTCAAGATGTTGGATCTATCTAGGCTAAGTTTAATAAGGTTTGGCTTAAGTCTCCTATAATGGCTTCTAGGGTTGATACTAGCGTTATTTGGAACAAAAGGGGCCCCCCCTCTTGCTCTTCAGTTAGGTGTTCTTCCTTTTTTCTTTTCTCTTAGTTCTTTTTTTGCTTTGCTCGTATCTCTTCATTGTCCAGCCTTCTCGGCTTGGCTGTTGTGTATGTTGATTTGTGGTTTTATTTTAATGCAAAGGTTCTTTCTATTTGTTCAAAAAAGAAAAAAAAAAAAAAAGTTAATTTTAGAGTAGAGAATCCATAATTGCCCGCAACCTAAAAATCTTCATAACTTTTGACTCCATTAGAGAGGATTCGGGGGCATTAGAGGGCCATTTCAGGCCCATTTCCCAATCAGGCTAGATTCAGTGAATGGCGGTACGGGCGTGTCAAAAAAAAATTCCAAAGAAAAATAAAATAAAATAAAAAATACCAAAATATCATTTTAAGCAAAAAAACGTGTTTTTTTTTTTCAAAAATGATGTTGCAGTCATTGTGTCATGTTAGCCAGCTACTGCAACTGCGTTCCTGTAGACTGGGAACGCAAGGGAACTCGCGAGCCCTCTAAGACCCCCAAATCCCCTCTACTACATTTATCAAAATGGGATGATTAAAAGCTTTCTACATATTTATAATTCTTAAAAACCAATTTCAAATTTTTGTTTTTGAAAAAAGTGGTCTTTTCATTATCTGTACGGACTGCCCAATTACAAAAAAATGTAACATATTAGGCCATAACTTTTGACTCACATTTCCAAATGTCATAAAATTTAGTACATACAAAAGATATTCCTCGTCTCCACCTTCTGTTAAAATTTGGGCCAGAAATATGAAAATGTCCAGTCACACGTACCTGCCCAAAATTTCTATATAGCCAAAAAAATGCATGTTAGTCCTTTAGGGGTTAAAATGTTGTATTAGAGCATCTCTAACAATATTAGAGCTTATTTTCAAAGGTCAACATGACTTTCACTTGGCATAGTTGGCAGCAAGTGATATTAATCATTCTCTAATTCCAATTATAACCAAATATTTCAAAAATGTTTCATTTGATTTTCATGTATTGACAAAAATGAGTTAAGAAGTTAAGAAGTTATGAAAAAGATCATATTGTAGTCTCCTAATTTTTATCATTTTTGAAGAATTTTCATTAGAATATTCATTTGTTCACATTTTTTTTCATGATTCAATACATGCAATGTTCTTCACTCCATTCTATAATATGGAGTTTTTCCTTATTAAATTGTACTTTCCACAATATGGTCATTCAAAATGGTCATTTTCAGAACCATACATCATACATCATGCATCTTTAAAGGAATTAAAAAATTGCAACCTCACTATAGGAGAGTGCAAAGCAAGACAAAATGGCAAATTTCCCAAAGTGCAAAATCTTTTGCCAATGATCGCTACTAGTGCACAGAACAATGGCGCCTTAGTAATTTGTTGCAATTGAGAACTGAAAAAGAATCCACATTTTTCAAATATAGAAATTAAACCTAATAATAATAATAATAATAATAATAATAATAATAATAATAATAATAATAATAATAATAATAATAATAATAATAATAATAATAATAATAATAATAATAATAATAATAATAATAATAATAATAATTTCTACACTATAATATACAACCATGATGTGATTTCATATTTTCAAGCATTGTTTATTTACTTCTTGGAGCAAATACGAAAAAATATAGAAAATTATAGCATTAAAAGCAATCAATATAGTACAACCATGAGTAAGAGAAGGGGTTGAAAAAACTCAACAAAAAAATAAGTGAAAGAAAGACTTATTATTGATGGTGAATACATTATGGTCATGCAAATTGAACTTCATACCATTGCTCAAATATATCAAAGGAAGGTGACTCCAAGTGGGGTTAAACTTCTCAAATTTATTTATTGAGAGCGGTTGAGTATTTAAGAATAAGACTGAGACACTTTTTATTATATGTACAACTAAAACATATTTGTCTTGTCCTTTCCAAATGAGGTGAGACCCTTGTTCAAAATGAGGTGCAACTTTGTCTTTGGAATACAATTGGATTCCTACCAATTTAAATGTACTACATGATAAGACATGCAAGGAACTTCTATACTTGATTGTCCTTCAAAGAGTCACAGAAGAGATCCTCTTGGCAAACAATGCATTGTCAATCTAGGATAAAGCAATCAATAATGTATCGAAAAGAGGCAAACTGTCATGGTTAACCACACCCTCTCAATTTGTAGAATCCACGGCAATTGATCTTTGTTTACCCCCCCTCCCCCCGCCGATATGGGATACGGATATAGACTAGGGATAATGTATTGATACGGATACAGAGTAAGGATATTATAATAGTATGGATATGGATATGAACTATGGACACTATATTTGTATAGATACAAATACATATTATAAAATACAAACATGATATATGGATACAGAATTGAAATATAGGCACAAAATTGAGATACGGATACAGATATGACATTCATTATGTATCCCATATTGAATGCCACACAAAATGCCACACCAAAATTACAAATAGGGTTGGGATAGGGGTTAATGAAATGAATTGAATTGAATTTAAATTTAATTTTTTGAGGCGTGGGGGTGGGGGGTAAATTTGAATTTAAAAAAAAAATTGAGCACATTGTGACATTTTGTCACAATGTGCTCAAAAGAGGCAATTTCTGCCTTGCCAATTTTAGCGTTGAGCAATCAATATTGTCCTCGGGAGCACGTTAAAAAAAATAGTAGTAACCCCAAATGTATTTGAATGAATAAGGAGAAAAAACTGTAAATCTTAGTGTCCTCTTGAGCCTTATTGCAAATTGAATACATTCTATTCAGATAGAGGAGGATATTTCCTTGTTAAATATTAATAGCTAAGACTTTGAGCCATTGACACCACGTGAGTCCCCCTTCCTTTTGATCTTGCTCTTTATTCTACATATTGACTTAGATGAAGGTAAAAGTCATCGGCAAAATATTATTTTATTTATGGCAGATTTATCAATATTAACCTCCCCTATTTGATAGAATAATCTATAATTTTCTTTAATCTTTCCATCTCAGTCAATCAAAATCAATGATCAAGTTTTTGATATGATCTTAAGAAAAACAATTTTTTTTTTGACATCAAGTAACATTGATAACCTTAATCTTATCATAGAAACCAAAGATTGGTAAGACAAAAGTATATTATGTAGGAAGAGGATAAAAAGTAAGAGAGTGTGCATAATGTCACAAATGCAAACATCTTTTGTGAGTTCAACCACGCCTTGCCCTCATATATATGCCTACAAAATATATTGACCTCTTGCAAAGCAAAACTTTGTAAAAGAAACTAAAGTACAATATGCACCATACTACTTAGTAATTTGAGATCTATTATACAATCCTAATGTAAACTTGAAATCAATTTCTATGAGGCTTTGGCTTATGGTTTGTCGTATTTGTTGTTCCCAAATTCCAAGGAAATAGTCCAAATTTGGGACAAATTTGACTAGTAAAATAAGACAACACAAGTATTGCTTGAGTTCCAAATAACCTTATTGAATTGTAAGCCAACTTTGTATAATTGTATTGCTTGTTTGCTAGAGAAACCGTATCCAATGGTTTGTTGGCCACAATCCTACCAAAAGCACACAATCATTTGTCAAAGACTCTCATATCCTTGCACTATAATAGTCAAAAGCATAACTTTCTACGCTCTTACAATTTTAATCCAAATATACGATCCAATGATGTTTTTACATATCAACCTTTAGATGTGGTTGAAACTGTGACATCTTGAATTTGCATAAAGTTTAAAAATTAGAATTTACAAGAAATAATTATTTGTTTTGTCATAAAAGTTGTCATTACATCTCTTGAGTCATAGAAATTGAATACTCATATTACTTGTACTAAGACAACATCTACACACAAAGATGCACTTGCCATTAGATGATATTTGGGGGTCGCGGAGGGCCGTTTCAGGCCTGTTCCCTGATCTGCCCAGATCCAGTGAACGTCGGTAGGGGTGTGTCAGAATTTTTTTTTTCAAAAAATAAAAATAAAATAAAAATAAAAATAAAAATAAAAATATACCAAAATATCATTTTAAGCAATTTTTTTTTTTTTTTTTTTTTTTTTTTTTTTTTTTTTTTTTTTTTTAAAGTGACGTGGCAGTCGCTCGACCACGTCAGCCAGCTGCTGCTGCGCGTTCCCAGACTGCGGGAACGCAGCAGACAGCAGGGGAACTCACAGTCTTCTAAGACCCCCGAATCTCATGTAATGCCGTGTTCTATTAGACTTTTTTGCCAAATAAGAATTATGGATTATCTTGATCAACTTTTGACCCCCTATTTTTTGTTCAACCAATGAAATATAGGATATAAAGGTAGGTGGATATAATGACAATATTTGAATAACTTCAAGCCCTAAGATATTAACTTTGGTTGTAATCTAATGTTGGAGTTTTCAATTCGTCTTATTTGTTAAATGAAGATTGACATTATTGTACATACAAAAAAACTACACTAATGGGCGCACTTAAAAGTAATCAGTAGTTTACTACTATTATTAAAAGTTCTTCCCCTAGTTCAATCTTTGCTTCCGCAGTAAATCTCTTTTGCTCTTGAAAATTGGCATCAATTAAATTTAAGTTTCAATCAATTTTAAAATATCTAAACTTGCAACTACTTTTGATTTTTCTAGTCTAAACCTCTAATAAATATTGTGATACACTTATTGACTTTGTTATACCTACTACCTTTGTATTAGCTTTAGGCTCTATTTTAGATCATCTCAATTCCACGGCGTATAGGACAATACTAGACAATGGCAAGTTGAAAAGCAATATTTTCACATTATTAAAAGATAACAATAGTTAATCAATATTGAGTTGTTATTTATTGGTATTTTTGTTTTTAATGATCATTGAGGGTTTCCATCCCCTACCTAATTGAAGTTTATTTAGAATCATGGGTCATTCTTATTGATTTTGTTTTCCATGTCTTCACCCAAAAATTTTTCCAAGACCTCTACAATTTATTTAGAGACTATACCACAAAATTGGTCCTTTAACCCTTAAAGGACCAAGAAGCGTTTTTGGCTACGTAGAAATTTTGGGCAGGTTTGTGTGACTAGAGATTTTCATATTTTTAACCCAAATTTTAATAGAAGGTGGGGAACCAAATTTCATGGAATTTGAAAATATGAGTAAAAATTATAGCCTAATATATTACTTTTTTTTTAAATAAGCAATTTGGGCAAATTTTAAAAATCACTTTTTTCAAAAAAAATAAATTTAATTCATCTTCTAGAATTATATGTACATAGAAAGCTTTAAATCATTCCATTTTGATCAATGAGTCAAAGATTATGAGGAGTTTTTGTTTGTGGGCTGTTATGATTTTCTACACTAAAATAAACTCTGAAGTCCTTTGTCTTATTCAATTTTCATTATTTTTTGAAAAAAATAAATTATAGGATGTAGATTGTTTATTACAAACATGCAACCATTGGAATTGGCATTTTTCAATTCCATAATTAAATTCTTAACAATCTAGTATTTTGAATCACTCTCTACTATTCTCTACTTACTATTTCTTTCTTATATGTTGTACAATTCCAAATGATATGAAAAATTTCAAGCATGTAGCCAACTTATTTAGGAAAATGAATCCAAAAAAGCACCACCATTTTGGACATTTTTCATAGAAAAGTGAGGTTGTGAAGTGCAGCTGCCTTGTTTTTTGCATGGTCAAAAAAATGATTTTAGAGAATTTGAATGCTTATATCTTGCAATCCACGTGGTGGAAATTTTTGTACTACAAGATCCTATGGTTATATGTGTCAAAAAAATCTTTTTTTCAAAATTTGGTACTTGTTCCAAAAACGGCAATTTTTGAGCGTTTTCGGTGAAAATATAGTCATGGAATTTTAGGGGTTAGAATGTGCAAAGTGAACCATGTTAGAAATACCCTCCCACTCATGGCTCTTGTAGGATTGTTAGATATATATATTTTTGTGTAATGATTGAAGCTTGATATCTATAGTTGACAAATGCATAGAATATGCACTAGTACAAATCCACATTGAAAAAATCATTTCAAATCTATTATCTTTTAAACACAATTGAATTAGTTTTAGCTAGATTTAATACAAAATTATGGTATGAAGTGTTTTTTTCAATATAAATTTGTATTAGTTAGTGAAGGAAACAACAATAAGGAATGAGCAATAGAAGATCATGTATCATGTAAATAATTATTGTCTTCAATTTGCAAAATTTTCTTCCTATATTTTGATCCGTTGCTTCTATTCATTTTATTCATTGTTGTAGGTGGTTGATCCATTGTGCAAGAAGATGCTCTGATAGTTTGCCTTCAATAAAGTGACAATCACCATGTATTTGGCTAAGTCATTACAAGAATAATGGGGCCTAAAAAGGGCCGTGAAATTAGACCAACAGTGACATCAACTATGGAATCTTTTTTACTTTTCTTTTTGCCAAAAAAAAATCAAATTTTTATTAATTTTATAGTTGTAGTTCTTGCTATCAAAAATTTGACCAACTAAGACAACAGTTTTAAATTTTTTTAAATTATGACATCAGTGTTGATTCAGATTTGGGAACCTTCTTTAAGCCTCATTCTTCTTGTCATGATTGTATTTCATCCTTGATAATACTGTGATCCACCTTCAATTTATGTTTGCCACTACCAAGCAAGAGGCCTCAATAACTCCATAACTATCCTTCTGATAGGATTTCCTCATGTGGTGTTTTTGTAAAATGCAACGTTCTTTTATTATTATGTTGCTCAAATTTTTTTATTTTTTATTTTTAACTTGGAGTTTATTCCAAAAATTAACCAAAGGACAAATGGCGGAAAGCCAAGGGCTAAACTTTAGAAAAAAGAACCTCAAACCACACAAAACACAACTGAACCTATTGTAGTTTACATGAAGGAACCACATATGGGCTTCTTCATGTTCCATGTAATGGTCCTTCCATTACGCGAACCAAAGAATGGGGAGCAAGCCACGTAGTGTTGCTCAAGGTTTTGCTTCCTCATGTGAACCTAGAAGGGATTCTTTGTTCTTCTTCCTCCTTAGATTGATTATATTGCAATGCTCCTCTGGACACCATAGTGACATCCCTCTAGATTTCACACATTTAATGTATCAATTCAATTCTATTATTTTTTTGGGGTCGAGTATTTTGTTTGGTTGAATATGTTGGAGTCTATATTAAGTCTCATTAAATAACAGTTATACAAAACAGTCAGATATATTTACAAAGAAACCAAATCACCAATGCAAAATCTAACAATCCTAAGTCGCATACATTTGCTCTTGACCTATAAATCTCAAAGCACCATTGTGACTTTCTCTTCACCTCTTTTGTATATAATTTACTTAAATCTCATATAAATTTTTTTTTTTTTTTTCACCAATTTTTTTAAGATTATTTTAGATATCCACAAAAATCTAATTCTCTTATGATTAAAATAATTTTTTTGATTTCATTTAAGGTGTTTTGTGAAATAATTCTTTCACATCTAGTAGCTAAATTCAAAATAACTTGACATTGAAAATTGAGCCCATGTTATGTCTATCCACAAGGCCTAGAAGTGTGGGATTATTCCAATTTATACTTTATCACCTTAGAAAGATGCAACCTATAATAAAACACCATGATAGACTAGATTTTTTCCATTGCATATTTGACTCTTCGATTCATAGATGGTTCCAAGACCTTAAATTCATATGGTCTTTGCTTCAAGGCTCTTCACTATGGATTATCTGGATCTCCTGGAATAATAAGGTCTTTGCGCAAAACCGATGGCCACTAGACTTCACACATACGGCAATTTGAAATGCTCTCCTTGACTTAGGCCGTGCCGCCCAATTAACCCCTAAATGACGGACCTATGACCATTGATTTCAAATTTCACTATCCATCACTCAATTTGCTACCATTTTGCAACTAGATATGTATGAAAAAAAATTAATTTTATTTTTCAAAGATCAAAGTACATGTCTTCTTTACTTCAGAAAAAATTTAGATTTTTTTGTGAAAATTTATTTTTTTAAAGAATTTTTGAAGAAAAAGTGAAGAAAAATCATATTAAATAGAAAAATATTTCAAAAAATCTGAAAATTTCACCGTAAGTGTACATCACAATGACAAACATCATGGTGTGAACTCAATTTACGTGTCATTCTATAATTACAAAATAACAGACAGTGAAAATACACCCAATGTTCAAATTGCAAAAAAATATGCAATATTAGGAATTTTTTCAAAATTCAAATTGGAGCAGAAACTAGAGTAGATGATCTTCATTTTGTTAGTTTGACTGAAACTCAAAAAATATCATTTTTGTGGAGAAATTTCAGATTTAAAGTAAGGAGCAACAATTTTCCAAGATACTCTAAAATAGCATATTTTGTGATCCGTTTTTTTTAATAGCTTCTCATTTTTGTGAAGACAAAAATTGGAAAGAGTACAAATTCAATTGGATACTCTTCATAACCCAATGTGAAAGGTCAACAAGGAAAAGGAAGATGAAAAAATGCTTTTGAACCTTCTTGGTTCAACAGTATTGTCATCAAAATGCCACGGAATGGCGTTTGCGGCGCTCAAGGGTTTAAACAACAACTCGGAGTTTGTCAACACACACACAACACGGCAAACATTTGGGCCAATGTTGATCGTATTTGGCTTAACCCCTAAAGGATCAAATACCATTTTTTGGCAATATAGCGATTTTGGGCAACTCACTACGAATGAAAATTTTATTTTCACACAAGATGTGCCCAAGGAGTAGCTCTAAGGCACAACAATTTTCATAACTTTTGACTACATGGGTAAAAAGTTATCACATGATATGTAATTTTTAGTCCTCAACGGGCAGCTCGAGCAACTCAAAAAAAATCTTTAAAAATCACTTTTTTGAAAAATAAAAAGTTGAAATTGGTTTTATAGATTTATATATACTTGAAAATCTTTGAATGATTCCATTTGGATTAATGAGTCAAAAGTTATGAGGAGTTTTAGTTTGAGGGTAGTTATGGAATCTCTACTCTAAAATAAACTCTTTTTCTTTTTCTTTTTCTTTTGACAAATAAGAAATCCATCACATTAAAAAAAATACAAAAAAACAACCAAGCCACAAGGCTGGACAAATGAAGAGAGAATGAGCAAAAAGACAAAACAAAGGACAGAGAAGCGGCCTCATAAAGATCACAGTTAGGAGGGCCAACCCCTTGCCATCTAGTCATATCGCCCAGCCTTGAAGCTAGGACCCAAGAGCAGAGCCAAATATTATCAAATCTAAGCCATATCAAGGCCGCCTGATGCGATATAAGTCTAGAGGTTGCTAGCGCTTTAAGATAGGCCGCTCTACCTTAATCAAGAAGAGCGTCCAACAATGCTTGTAGCAGAAGACCACGCGGCCACAACCTAAAATAAACTTTGAAGTCCTTTATCAAACTCAATTTTCAATAACTTTGAAAAAAAAATAAAAACAGTGGGTGTAGATTGTTTATTACAACATTACAACCGTTGGGATTGGCATTTTTCAATTCTATAACAACTTTTTTTGACAATTTAGTATTTTGAGTCATTCTCGACCTCTTCCTGCTTACTATTTTTTTCCTACATGTTGTACAGTTCCAAATGATCTGAAATTTTTCAAGCATATAGACAACTTGCCCTAAAGAATGAGTCCAAAGAGTATCCACCATTTTGGATATTTTTTCATACAAATGTGGCCTTGTGAAGTGTAGCTGTCCGGATTTTTGCAGGGACAAAACAAGGATTTTTTTCAATTCAAATGTTAAATTTTGCAATCCATATGGTGCAAAATTCTGAATTTTTTTCTGCATCTTTTTAAACTAGTGTACTACAAGATTGCACGGTTAATTGTATTCAAAAATGTTTTTTTTTGAAAATTTGGTATTTGTATTAGAAATGGCAGTTTTGGAGCGATTTTGGTGAAAACATAGTCAAAAACATTCATGGGTTAAATGCCTAATTTTGGCTAGTAGAAATGGTACTAGCATCTGTTGGAACAAGAGGGGTGCTCCCTCTGCTTATTTTCTTAGTTTGCCTTTTATTGCTTTTTTTTTTCATTTTGCTCTTATCTCTTTATTGACCAGCCTTCCTGGCTTGGCTGTTTGTATTCTATTTTTTCTTAATGCAATGATTTGTTCCATTTGTTCAAAAATTAAAAATAAAAATTGAGCTTACATGTGTGTCCATAGGATCCATATCTGATGGATTAAATATCGTGTTTTTTATTTTATTTTAAAATCTCCTATAATTGCTTACTTGATTAGTGATTCAAATTTTCATCAAGGAATTACATTTCATATAAAATGAAGTCAAAAAGTTAAAATTCTCTTCAATTGAGTAGATTACTAGATTTTTTTGTTAAATCAGATTGTAGCATCAAAATTTTGATAATAGTATCGTGTAAGGCAATTATGCCTCTTTTGAGCTCATTGTCATTGTCATTGTGTGACAAACTATCACAATGAGCTCAAAAAAACAAAATAAAATCCCATTTTTTCATCCCCCCCCCCCCCCCCCCCCCCCCCCCTCCATCCCACAACTTTAAAAAAATTTAAAAAAACTTGCCACCCCCCATTGACCTCTTTGTAATTTTCAAATGGGGGTGGAGGTGGGGGTGGAGGTGGCATTTGATATGGGATATATCCCTTACCTGTATCTCATATCCCATGTTTGTACTTGTACTTGTATCATATATGTACCCGTATTGTGCTATATCCGTATCCGTATCCAATGTTGAAATTCAAGATCAACGGCATCCAAGGGGGAGGATTTAAAAAAATAAAATCAACCGCTATCAATTTGTCAAGCAAGTGAGGTGTGTCACTACAAGAGAAAGGGGTGTTTTAAGTAGTGTCCTAGACATCATGTCTTTTAAGTAACGTCTTTTAAGTAAGTTTTTAAGTAAAATTTTACTAAAAAGATTGCCTCTTTTCAATACATTCATTGTCATATTTACATTTAAATATTGAAAATAAATCCACTTATTAGATTTGTGAGGTTTATATGAATTTAAACACTTATAATTCTAGAATAATTATAATCGATATAAAAAAATTTAAGTTAACAGACAGTAATATTTTTGATGACTTTTGAAATTTCACATCTACTGCTTTTAATATTAGTCATTATTTGTGATTAACATTTCAAAATATATTATAATTGAAAAATGAGTGAATGGAGTTCTTGATAATATTTAAATTTAATACATTTATAAAAATGATTTTTTAACCTCATATCACTTGAGAAATAATATGGCATTGAATTCTTTCAAATCCTTATAGATTTTTTACATTTAATTAACACTTAAATATGTCTATTGGAGAGGTCTATCAATCTAAATTTATAATGAAAATGAATAATCCAATCAGTGATATGAGATTCAATTCCATAGGAGAAATTATTTGGGTGCTAAGAGTCATTTTTGGAATATGGACGTTATTGTTAAGGATTAGGAATTGATATTCACAGCAAAGAATATTGAAGCCAAAACAAATAGGAAGGTTGAGTAGTAAAGAATATCAATGATGAAGAGATTACTACATAAATATTCCAAACCAAAGGAAAGAAATTATAATTTTGATAGATGATTTGAAAATGCCATAATGTTGAATTTGGTATATTCATAATTTCAATGAAGTCCACACTCAAAGCAGTTCGCTTCATTGAAGAGTTTTGCAAGATATGTATATTGCAAAAAAGAAGTACTAAAAACAAAGTTAGCAATAAAGCTCCAAGACTTATATTGGCAACATTGAGGTTTAATCGTTATCTTGCCTTCAATATGTCATTACATGAGATTCGGGGGTCTTAGAAGGCTCTGAGTTCCCCTGCTGTCTGCTGTGTTCCCGCAATCTGGGAACGCAGCAGCAGCTGGCTGACGTGGTCGAGCGACTGCCACGTCACTTTTTGAAAAAATAAAATAAAATAAAATAATTTTTTTTGCTTAAAATGATATTTTGGTTTTTTTTTTTTATTTTTTTTTTTATTTTTTTTTTTGAAAAAAAAAAATTCTGACACACCCGTACCGGCGTTCACTGGATCTGGGCAGATCAAAGAACAGGCCTGAAACGGCCCTCCAAGACCCCCAAATATCATCTAATGACTTTCACTAAGCCTTGAAGTTTCTTCAAAGAAATCTAAGATCTTAGAAATCGTTGAATTTTGTAGGATGCTTCAAAAATCTTCATACCATGCCTCATACATAGTTTGAAAGAGATATTTGAAGATTTCAAATATTCATGTAAAGTATTATAAAAGTCACCTAAGATACTTGTAGCATTAGAAGAGATTCAAAGGGACTAAAGGGCCATTTCAGGCCTGCCCTCCCCCTGACGTTGTTCCCTTGGTAGATTGGGAACGTTTGCTGTCAGATTTTTTTTGAATTTTGAAGGGTTTTTTTTTGAAAAATTTAAAATGAAAAAAAAGCAAAAAATAAAAAATAAAAAAATGGTGACGTGGCAGTCGTTCTGCCATGTCACGCAATAGCTGCAGACTGCTATGAGGCTGTTCCTCCAACCCTGGCAGCCCAGGGAACTCACAGCCCTTCAAAGGAGCTGAAAAACATCTAATGATGCACCTAATCCTCTAAGAAGGTTTGACTTCTACACACAAATTTGTATTCTATAGATTGGTCCTATTACACAACCATACATAGAGGTCCAAATCTGTATTGGTATTAAATCATCCTAACATTCAAAATGTTCCAAATTCATTTAAGAGATTAAAAACTTCTCCAAAGATAAAGTAATGCATTATATAGAGGTTTGAATGTTCTTAAATGTGAAGTATGATGCATGTCTTTGATAATCATTACATTACAAGAGAAAGGGGGGGGATAAAGTATAGTCCTAGTAGTATAGTTCTAAAATTAATGATCTTTTAGGAGATTTTCCGTAAAAATTTACTAGAAATACAAGTGTTTTCGATAAAAATTTACTAAAATCTCTTAAGAGGTCATTACTTATAGGACTGTACTACTGGGACTATAATTAAAACACCTCTTTATCTTGTAGTACTAATTATTGATGTTCAAATGACGGCTACTTGCCAGTTTGCAAATTCAAGTGAAAATGCATATTGCAAGATACATGCATTTTGCTAGGAAAAATAAATTAAAAGATGATCTATATTTGTGTAAGGTCATTTGAATCTACTTCCATATTTCATAGAGGTCATTTCAATCAATCCAAACATTATAAGAGTTTCATGTTCTAATTGTACCATTAGATTCTAAGATTTTTGATAATAAAAATGCCAACAAAAATTTTCTGAAATTTCACCACCACTATCTCTTCATCAACCAATGTAGTTTAAAATTTATAACTGCGAACTGGATTGAGGTTTCACACATGGACAATAGCAAATATTAATCTACTTCAATAGTGAAGTTTTCAAAGTATTAATCATTTGGAAGGAGCATATATTATCCAATAATGAGCATTCCACATTGGCTAGGCGCTAGTAGAAAACGTAGGAATTTTGACAGAATTCTGTTGATTTGGTTGCATTGTCCTGGTCACTGTTTTGTTGATTTCAACACAAATTTGTTAAAATTTAAGGCTACTTTTTTTGATACATGTAACCGTAGGATCTTGTAGTAAGGTAAAACAACCCAATACCACCTTCCATCCAATTTTGCCATCTACAGCACCTTCCCATTTGCGTCAGTGATCCACCCAATTGTGTTCGTGGCCCACTCATCACCACAATCTTAGCTATCATATGTCATAACGGCAATGCACTTGGGAAAAGACATGTCAGTGTGTGCTTTCGTGTAGATCCACCCTCACTTTAACAAGGATCCAATCACACTTTACTATTTTGGCTTTGAAAAATCACAAAAAAATCCTTTTTTGTTGGAATGACTTCATTCTACTTGCAAATGACTTTTCTCAAACATTTTTATCTCTAAAAAGAATATGAGAATTAATAAATAACTCCTACAAAGTATCTAGATAGCATATTTTTATGGTAATAGGTTGGTTACCCTAAAGCTGACTTTGAAACATGCGGAAAAAATTTCAAAAATTTCCACCTTATGGATTGTAAGATATAAGCATTCAAATTTACTAAAATCATTTTTTTAACCGTGTGGAAAACAAGACATTTGCACTTCACAAATTCATTTTTTCATGAAAAATGTCCAAAATGGTGGTGCTTCTTTGGAGTATTTTTCCTAGACAAGTTGGCCACATGCTTGAAATTTTTTACATCATTTGGAATTATAAAACATACAAGAAAAAAAAATTAGTAAATAGAAAATAGTAGAGAATGATTCAAAATATAAAACTGTTAATAATTTAATGATGGAATTGAAAATGCCAATCCCAATGGTTGCAGTGTTGTAATAAACAATCTACATCCTATGATTTTATTTATTTTCAAAAAACATTGAAAATTGAGTAAGATAAAGGACTTCAAAGTTTATTTTAGAATAGAAAATCCATAACTGCCCACAAACAAAAAATCCCCATATTTTTTGACTCATTGTCATTGATCAAAATGGAATGATTCAGAGGTTTCCATGTATATAACACTCTAGAAAACCAATTTCAATTTTTTGTTTTTGAAAAATGTGATTTTTTTTAATCTGCCTGGACTACCTGAGTTGAGAAACAAACTACATATCATGCAATAATTTTTTACTCATATTTCCAAATGTCATGAAATTTGGTGCATATGGAAGATATTCCTCGTCCCCACCTTTTAGTAAAATTTAGGCCAAAAATATGGAAATATCTAGTCACACGTACCTGCGCAAAATTTCTATGTAGCCAAAAATTGCATGTTGGTCCTTTAGGGGTTAAATGAGGAGTCAAAATTTTGCAGTTCATTTAGGTTTTCAAGGTTGATGTCATATTCTAGCCTTGTACTAACCATAGGTTAGATTCCAAAAATTAGCAAGCAGCAATACCACAGCCAGGGAGGACTAACCCCTCTATTGCCCCATCAGAAGGGTAAATGTAAAAACTGCCCTCTATTTTGTGCCACTCAAATTTTGTATTTCTTCACGTCCCTTAACTAATGCGGGGCCTCTGATTGCAAATATGAATTCAGAAATTGCAAATTTCATCAAATGTGGTATATAAAGAAATTTCAGTGCTTTCTGCAAGGGTAAAAATTGGGGCAATAAAGGGGTCCATAACATTGTTAACGGAGCGACTTCGTTCCCTCTGACATGAGGTATAATCTCCCCTGGATGCCTGGGGGGGAGATTTTAGTTATATTTGAGTACACGCCATTGGTTTGGGCCTCTGACAAGACTACATCAGCGAATTGAGGGGTCCTGATATGAGGGGAGCAAAAGCCCCCCCCCCCCCCCGTTGAAGGTTAACCTCTAAAGGACCGGTTGTCCCCTCGGGGGACAAAATGGGTCCGGGCAGGTACCTATGGTCTCAATATGAAGTCAGATTTTTTGGGATTTTTAGAGGTTGTGTATTTTTGCGAGAGCTTCGTGGACATGTAATTTTTATTTCAATCGGATTCTAGAAAAAAAAATTATGAGTCTTTTTCAATTTAAGGGCAGAGCGGGCTCTCACATTTTTGTTGACTTCAGGGCAGGCAGAACTTTGGGCTGCCAGGACCAGGTCGGGTGGGCAGCAGGTGAAGACCTTGCCCCGTGCCTGGTCAGCGCCCATTGGACGGCGAAGGGGGGGGGGTAGGTGAGCGCCGACCCCTGGTTGGAGAGGGGGGCCGGGCCTTTGCGAGGCCGTGCCTCTGCACCCTGCTTCAATTTCACAACAATTCTTCAATTTGGATTTGTGGGTGTTCAATTTGTCAATTCTACATTGTTGAATCAGGATTTAGGGTGAAATTTGAAACAAAAGTAGGTCAAATTTGGTATTGAGAAGAATCTCCAAAGTCCAAAATTTGCATTCAAAATCGACTTCATGAGCACCAAGAAGCCATGAATCGACTTTGTGGCACCTAAATTGAAGCGTGTGCAATTAATTTCACTCACATTTGAGAAATTACATCACTCTATGTACACAATTATAACCAAAAACGGTTCCCACTTCCTCACTTGTGACACCACTTCTTCAATGAATACAAATTCAGGTCGAATTTGTTGACAATTCATAGTTCCTTGATACAACAAGTAAAGCACGAAGAAAAATTAGGCTCCATTCAATGTTCACTCTTACGTGATTGATGTCATTCCCAAATTAGTCACATTAGTCACATAGCCACAACTTTGTCTTTGGTGGGTGGAACGTTCTAAAAACTTGTGTACATGTGGCTTACTACATAAGGCACCTCCATGTCAAATTGTAGAAGCATTGGACACTTTTTGAATTTTTCACAATTTTTTGATTGTTTTAACTCCAATTTAAAATTAAAAATGTATTTGGCATTGATTTTTCTAATTTTATATGTTGGGGTGCTTGTTTAGGATTAGTTGAAACTATTGGAAAGTTTTGGGACCGTTTTCAAACTTTGAAGGCATGCATTTCAAGAGATTGGTTCAACTGTGACTAATGTGACTAATATCCCTTGGGGGTATTAGTCACATTAGTCACAGTTGAGTAACATAGCCACAACTTTGTCTTTGGTAGGTGGAACGTTCTAAAAACTTGTGTACATGTGGCTTACTACATCAGGCACCTCCATGTCAAATTGTAAAAGCATTGGACACTTTTTGAATTTTTCACAATTTTTTGATTGTTTTTACGTCCACAAAAAGTTTCAAAAACTCAAGAGAAAATGTCAGCCCGTAGGTACATGCCCGAAAACGCATTTGTCCTCAGAAGGGACAATGGTCCTTTAGGGGCTAATCCAAGTCATTTCATATTTTTTGGACCTTTGTGGAATTAGTTATGAATTTTTGAAGTTCATAGAGAAGGGAGTATGTTGTTTTCAAGGGCTGATTGCCTTTTACGGGAAGATGGAGTGCTTGAAATAATTTTCAATAAATTCTCAGAGGAAGAAAAATGAACGTGGCATCTAACTCAATCCGTTTCATATTTTTTGGACATTTGTGGAATTAGTTATGAATTTTTGAAGTTTATAGAGAAGTAGTTGGATAGAAACATTTGATGGATGGAGTACATTGTAGATGGATGATGTAGTGAGTTGGAGGTCCCATGAAATGGAACGCTGTAGGGAACATATCGGGAACACAGGGGAACAAACCGGGACCCTTTTTTTGTCATTGCCCACAAGACTTTGGCTCACCAAAGCATTCTAATTTCAATAGAAATTAGAGTTTTCTTTCTTTTTTTTTTTTTTTTTTGGAGTTTGTTAAAGGAAAATAAATCTTTCAATCCACCGTTGGGATTTTTCATATATTGAATTTATGAGGTAGAAAACTTGCTAGCAAGAAAAGATAGTGTATTGTCAATTTTCTAGGCATTGTGTCATTTCAAATTTTTTTTGGATGTGTTCCACACATTTTTTTGAAGTGATTTTTGGTGGACATATTTATAACATTATCCTCAATTCATTAGATTTTTTTATTCAAAGTCCTTAGTGCAAAAAATTTCCACAAATGGCGGTCAAAGGCAGCTGGAGCTGTCGGGCAGAGTTCAAAAAACCTTTTTTCTAAACTTTGAATGGTCTTATCTTTCAATCCGTACGGTCAAATTCGTTGAAATTTTTACCACATGATCTTAGACAAGTGAAATACAAGATCCTGCAATTATATTTAAAAAAAAATGTTTTTTCAAGGGTTTCCTAAGCGAACGCAGCAGAAATGGCAGTTTTCAGTGTTTTTTGACAGAAAACACCCTTGGGGCTGTAGGGGTTAATAATGTTATGTCAATCCCCCTGGCCGCAATACCACCCAAATGACCCAATATTATTACCAACGCTGCACTTTCGTCTTACTTGCCACGGGCAAATGCACAACCGCTTTATCTTCCAAAAAAGAGAAAAGGAACCTATATTTCCTGAAAAAGCAAAAACAAAAACAAGGTAGAAAAAAGGACTTTTTCATTCAAAAGCTCCGTCGCTGATTTGTTTCAACCCAAAATCAAAAATTAAAAATATTTTAAAATCTAAAAAAAACTCTTGGCCCATTCTGGATATGTGGTCAACAACAAACGAGAAACTGCACTTCAGTGACCCCCCAGTCATCCGGGAAAATGGATGAAAAGGCTATCCAGTCATCCAAAAATCAGAGACCTAAACTGAACAGAACTGAGAATTTTGAATAATATGCGAGCATTTAAACTTTCAGTTAATTAAACTATTTACAAATCCAATTTTAATGATGGTTGTGATTCATTCTTTTATTCCCTTCTCGTTAGCACAGTGGTCGCTTAACCTATTATTCCCCTTCAATGGACCATTATAAATGTTAGGACGTACTTAAAAGTAACTATTTTCCAACAGCTAGTACGTAGACTCTTGGGGTTAATTAACCGGTAAAATTCTTTCACCTGCAGTGCGCTCTCGACAAACAATTGCTGTAAGGTAAGTGCACCTAAAACCGTACAGTTAAGCTCTGTGGCAAGACCACTATGCTGTAGAAAATGAACAACAATTTTTGTATATAGGTGAAGGACTTTGAATCAAAATGCAAGTGGTTCCATAATTTTTGGATGGATTGTGAATTAGTTACAAATTTTCAAAGATGCAAGGTGTAGGGTGTTAAATTGTCACATAGGTCATGCCAAAATAGAATTGATGCACATGGAGAAATGACATAGACAAGAAGTTAAATCAATAGCAAGTAAATCCAAAATGAACCACTTAACTCCTAAAGGACCATGGCATTTTTTGGTTCCAAAACCACTGAAAACTGCCATTTCTGTTGTGATCACTCCCTAAACCAAAAAAAACTTTTTAAGAAAAATCTAGCCATAGGATCTTGTACTTCACTTATCTTAGATGATGTGGTAAAAATTTCATGAAGTTTGCTCGTATGGATTGGAAGACTATAGCATTTGAACTTGGAAAAAAAAGTTATTTTGAACTATGGCTTGCAATTTCAGATGACTATGACAGCCATTTGAGGATTTTTTTGGCACTACACACCATAAAGTTAAAAATTTTGAGTTGAGAGTTGGGGGATAAAATTTCAGAATGTCAAAACTTGATTTTCACATATAAAAAAATTGTTAAGTAGAATTAGGTCCAAAGTTGAACACAAAACTCTAAATTGTTAATAGCTCTTAGGTGGAATTAAAACACCATAATTTCAACGGTGGGATTGTTCTTGCAAACAAATTTAACCTTGTCAAAAAAAAAAAAATTGAAAAAAATTGAAAAAAATTGAAAATTGCGTTCAAAAATGAACTCTATAAGTTGTTTTTTAAATAAGATGCTTAGATTGCTCCAAAAACAACATTGTCCATAACTTTCTCATTTTGAGTCCAAATAGAATTAATATGCAAAGCTTCAAATGTAGACAAAAACATGATCTTTGAGAAAAAAAAAATTAAAATATCAATTTGTTAAGGTTTTCTTTTCTGGCCAGCAAACAACTTTTTTGACTTTGGGTGGCATAACTTTTGCTCCTGGGCACCAATTGGAAAAATAATTATATTTTTAGAAAGTTATTAACATTTCCTATCTTCAAAAAAAGTTTCAAAAAATCTAGTCAAAATTTGAGGTCACACGAGCGTGTCCGAAATCCCAAAAGTCCCCCGAAGGGACTTTGGTCCTTAAGGGGTTAAGCGGTTGATACCTCTGCAGTGCTGTTAATAGAATTGCATACAACTAAAAATGGGCCTTAACTTCACCTAACAATTGTCCTTGTAATGCGCATTGTTTCGGGTACCTCTATGTTCATTTTGCTTCAAAAATAGGGGTCGCTTTTTAGAAGCGGTCCATTTTAGGTGTAGTTACCTTATCGGCAAACACAAGGGCATTCCACAAGGCCCACATAGTGCCAAATTCTCTTTTAGAGCAAATCTATCCAATGCAAAGCCAACAATCCAAATGTCAAATGGACTTTTTTGCATTATAAAAAGAAAGAAAGAAAATAATATACATTAAAAAGAAACTTTTTATTGAAACAAGAGAAGGGTGGATTGATTGGCATACTCAACAATGCTAAAAAGGTTTACAATAATGATTATATCTACTGGAGCCAACTCAGAGCATCTGCAGTGCGCACTGCAACAAAGTTGGTATCGGCACTATGCCAAGAGAAATGTGTGTGCAATAAAAATTACGCTCCAATCAGCAACCATTATAGTGTTTTTCATTTCTATAGCCTCAAAATGCACCCCCCTAGATCCGGCAACTTCGCAAAATGTGAAGAACCTGCAAGTTGGCTCTTGGTAGAAATAATCATTATTGTCAACCTTTTTCCGCATTGTTAAGCGTGCCAATCAATTCAACCTTCCCTTGTTTCAATGAAAAGTCTTTTTTTAATGTAAATTATTTCTTTCTTTATATAATGTGGACAAGGTCTATTTGACGTTTAGATTGTAGACTTTGCATTGAATTGGTTTGTTAAAAAAACAAACGGGCACTATGTGGACCTCATGAAATGCCCCTATATTTGCCAATACAGGGATTATTTGCTAAGAGCACATTGTAGATGCTCTCATATTTTGTAAATTTTCTAGATTCGAGGGTCAGATACCCAAGCTGTGGAAAAGAAGGACACCATAATGGTTGCATTAGAGCGCAATTTTTATTGCAAACCACTTCTCTCTTGGCACAGTGCCGGTATTGGCACTGTTGCAGTGTGCATTGTAGATGCTCTTAGAGGTCTATAATTGCTTCAAAATACTTGTTTCAAAGTAAGGACAAAATCCTCATCAATATTTGTTTTTTAATCCCTAAAGTTCCTTGACTATGTTCTCACCAAAAATGCTCCAAAATTGCCATTTCTAGTACAAGTACCAACTTTTTGAAAAATATCATTTCTGGACACATGTAACCATAGGATCTTATAGTACTCTAATTCGAGAATGTGTGGAAAAAGTTTCAAAATTTTCCACCATGTAGATTATAAGATATTAGCGTTTGAAGTGGCAAAAGTCCATTTTTTGGCCCTGCAAAAAACCGGGCAGCTGCACTTCACAAGGTTAGATTATTATGAAAAAAAATTGAAAATGGTTGTGCTTCTTTGGATTCATTCTTCAAGGCAAGTTGGCTACATGCTTAAAAATTTTCAGATTATTTGGAATTGTACAACATATAAGAAAAAAATAGTAAGTAGAAAAAAGTAGAGAATGGTTCAAAACACTAAATTGTTAAGGAGTTATTTATGGAATTGAAAAATGCCAATCCCAATGGTTATAGTGTTTTAGTAAACAATCTACATCCTACAATTTTATTTTTTTTGAAAAACATTGAAAATTGAGTGAAATAAACGACTTCAAAGTTTATTTTAGAATTAGACAATCCATAACTGCCCGCAAACTAAAAATCCTTGTAACGTTGAACTCATTGATAAAAATGGAATGATTCATGTATATACAAATTTAATAAATCAATTTCAAATTTTTATTTTTGAAAAGAGTGATTTTTTCTGATCTGCCCAGACTGCCCGATTTGAGAAACAAACAACATCTTAGGCCATAACTTTTGACTTGTGTTTCCAAATGTCATTAAATTTGGTGCATATGAAAGATATTCCTTGTCCCCACCTTCTATAAAAATTTCAGCCCAAAATATGCAAATCTCCAGTCACACGTACCTATCCAAAATTTATATGTTGCCAAACAACACATGTTGGTCCTTTAGGGGTTAACAAATCCAACAGAAGGATCCTTTGGTTAACCCCTTAGTGTTCCGACATTTAGTTTAGGGATGACAAACAGATTGAAAGTAGTTTTTTTTTCTCATTACTGCTTGGAAGAAAGTCATCCTAATTTGTGAAGCTACTTTATCAAGTTGTTGTCCTATCTAATGGTTGGATTTGGTGTTATTAGAGTACATATTTTTCTAAAATTATAAATGTGGACATTTGTCAAGTGGTTGACCAAGCTAAAATTGCATTGACTCTAATTCAAAACTGCAATTGCAAAAATGAGGTCATAGAATTAAAGAACACAAAAAATTCAAAAAATTATTATATCAAGAGAGCCTCATTTCAAATCCATCCCAAAAAATAATACTTGAAAATTGATAATATTTTGCTTGTAATAGAGTTTAGAATAAATTTTGAAATTTCCTTTTTGAAATTTATAAAAAAAATATTCAAATAATAGCTTTGGTGAATCAACCCCTATGTATGGAATCTAAAATTCAAAATTTACAATTCTTGTTTGTATATCACTTCCAAAATATTCTTCCAAATTGCACTTTATAATATTATCCTCAAATTGTCAATTTTGGAGAATACTCTACACGTTTAGGGGTGAACTTGTTCAAGTACATTGTCCCAAAATTTTAGAGTGAATGTCCCCACTGATTGCAAGTTCAACATGCCTAAACTTCAAAATCTAGTTTTTTCTAGCCCATCTAAAAGCTAAAGGTTTGAATTTCAACATTTTTAGAAAAAAACACGTATGTATGGAAAAAATTAAGAATTGTGAATCCCAAAGCTTAAATAAAAAGGTTAGGGGCATTAGATCAATATGTAGAGAGTGTCATGAATATTTTTAGATTAAATTTAGATCAGATTTAGGAAAATAGTTTCGGATGTTACAATGAACAATCAAATCTTGAGAAAGGTTGTGTGCAAGAAATGTTGACAAGACAATTAGTCTTATCAACTCTTTTTATGCCTTCTATATTGGGATTTTTATACGGAATTTTTTTAATAAAAAGAACTCAATTAATGCTTTGTTTGTCCTTGAAAGTTTGACCAGACTAATCCCTTGTGTTATGATAAAAATCAAACTAAGAGAATCAAGTTACATTCAATAAGGCATATATAGAAGACTTAAAATTGAACGACTTCATGAAGCTATAAAGAAATTACAAGAACCTTGAGAGACTCCGACATCCTATGGTTCTTACCAATCTCAAGAACAACATGATCCTGCAACATCTCAAAGAGCAAATTACAAAGAAATTACATTGAGTCTTATGAAGTATTCAATGGCAATTGTACCGAATTTAGAGGTTTTGCAAAACAAGTTTATGTTTATGCAAGTACTTTGTTATCCAAGCCCAACCTCACAAGTTGGATTAATTGTAACATTACTTACTAGCACAACTTTGAATTGTTTTTTTCCTACTTTAGAATAAATTTACCATCATTCTATGATTTTGAAGGATTTATGGAGGAATTTGTTGCTTATTTGGGAGAAATAGATAAGAAAATGGTTCCAGATCTAAAAAGTAGATGTTTGCATTAAGGGAGACATTTAACCTCAATTTATGCCTCTGAACTTAGACAATTATTGTGTGATGTTGATTTGGGGTCAAAAATGGCTAGTATTTGTCAATTTCAGTGGGGATTGTGTGAAGATGTAAAGGATTTGTTACTTACTTTGAATGATGCTACTTATCTATTAGAGACCATCATACAAGTTGTAAAATGTGATAGTTAACTATTCTTAAAAAAAAAAAAAAAAAAAAAATTTAATTAATCATCCATTGGTAGTATGATCATCAACATTACCTTCAGATAATGAATTCAATGTCAAAAATTAGATGACCCTATGCAAATTGATACCACTCAAATTAAAGGCCCATTATCATATAAAAAAGAAAGAGAGCATTGAAAGAAAGAAGGCCCTTCAAAACATTGAAACATAGACTATGTTTTTATTGTAGAAGTAAAAATCACTAGCTTCCAAATGGCCCTAAAAAATCAACCTAATTTCATATTAGAGAAAACAAGCTCAACACATGAATCTACCAAAAAATACAAATGTTTAGTCTCAATAGGGACCTTAAAAGCGAATTGTATAAAAAAATCACAAGGCTTTTTAGTAACTTCATATCTCTTTCAATGTTTTTTAAAGTTGATAAGGAAATTGATGCTAATGCACTTATAGAATGTGGAGCTACAACTTCTTTTATGGATTTTGATTTTATTAAAAGATATAAAGTGCCAATAACACCTAGACAAAAACCAGAACATATAGATTTTGTTGATGGCAAGACTATTGAATCTAGAACAATAACTCATGAATCTAAGCCATTAGTTTTTAATTTGGATAATTACATGTGCAAAGTGTCTTTCAATATCATTAAATTGCCAAACAATCCTATAATTTTAGAACACAATTGGGTAGAAGTTTACAATTCTAAAATAGACTGGCAAAAGAAAAAACCAAGATTTTCAAAACTTTGTAACATAGTAGAAATGGCTTTTAAAAGTGAGCCTCAAGGTAAGGGTAAAAAAGATTTTTTTGAAAAAAATAAATAGAAATGTGAAAATGGAAGATATTCAAGCAAAGATTAATTTAAAAAAAATTCATCATGGAAACTAAAGTACTAAATGCAATAAGCCTTTGATGGTTGGAGCTCGAGCTTTTATGTGCACAACTAAAAAGAGGATTTTTTGCAATTTATGATTTACCACTAATGAAAAATTATAAATCTTGCAATCAAATTCCTATTCAACATTAAGATGTTCCATATGTATTTGGAAAAAAAATTGGGTATGTTTCTAGAGTATCAACCATATGATTGCATTATTGATATTCAAGAGGGTGGTCAACTTCTATTTAGACCAATTCACAAATTCTATGAAAATGAACTTATAGAATTACATTGATGATAATCTTGGCAAAAATATTATTCGACATTCAAAGTCACCTGCCGGGGCACCTATATTACTTGTAAAGAAAAAGATGATTCATTACATAAGTGCATAGATTATAGAGGCTTCAATAAATTAATAATTAAACACGGGTGTCCCTTACCATTATTTTCAAATCTCTTGGATTGTATTAAGGCGCTAAAATTTATACAAAGATTGATTTGCGTGGCACTCACACTTTAGTATGCATTAAAAGAGGTGATGGATGGAAGACAACTTTCTGAACAAGGTATGGTCTTTTTGAATATCTTGTTATGTCAGTTGTACAATTGTACTAACCAATGTCCCCACCATGTTTTAGCATATGATGCATGACATTTTGTGGGAATATCTTGATAACTTTGGGGTGATTTACATTGATGAAATTTTAATTTTTTCAAACTATGAAGAAGACCTTGAAAAACATGTTCATTTGGTTTTACAAAAATCGGAGAAATGGACCTTTATGCAAAGTTAGAAAAACGCAAGTTTCACCAATATCAAGTAGAGTAGGTGGGATATATATTTTTTCCATTTGGCCTATCAATGGATCCTAAAAAAGTACAAACTATTATTGAATGGGCAATACTTTCCACTTTTTGTGATGTGCAATGTTTCTTTGGCTTTGCCAACTTTTATTGAATTTTTATTAAAGATTATTCTAAAATTGTAGCACCATTGATACGTGTCACTTGCAAATAAAAATTTACTTGGAATGATCAAACCAAAGGAACTTTTGATAATTTTAAAACAACTTTTCTACAACACCTATTTTGATGCATGTTGATTTTATCAAACCTTTCATTTTGGAAATTGATGACTCATATTACGCATTTGGAGCTATCCTATCTCAATATGGTGATGATAATTATCTTCATCATGTTGCATTCTATTATAGAAAGTTCAAAGCATTGGGTATTAATTATGAAATTCACGATAATGAATTATTAGCAATTCTGGTTCCTTTTGAAGTTTAGTGTCATTTTTTGGAAGGTGCTTAACATTAGATCATAGTCTATATCCTACCATAAAAAACTTAGAATATTTTTTGAGTGCAAAGGTTTAACCCCTAAAGGTCCAAGGCACCCAAAAAGTGGATGCATGCACCTTGGTCAACCTTGATTGTAACTTTCCAAAAACTACTTTTAGAATTTGATTTTAACTATGAAAATGAAGCTTGATAAGTTTTGTTTCTATTGCATTTCAAAATTTTGAAAAATGTTAAAAATAAGTTATTGTAATTGAAATCTCCACGTGTCAAAATCTAAATAACACAATATGGTATACGTGTTTTTCATTCATATATATTTTTTAGAATTTATTTTAAAAAGATATTTCTCATTTATGTAGAATTATAGATTATTCTAATACATATTATAATTGTTATAATTTGATTTCCAACTTTGCCTTTAAAAAATCACAATAATTTTCTCTTTCCACCAAAAGTATTGAAAAAAACCCTTAAATAGAAAGTAAATTTTTCTACTAGTAAAAAGTATCAAGATTTTATATTTTTATTAAATAAAAGTTAAATTTAGTTTAATACTCAAATTTGACTTCAAGGTTTTTATTGTGGCTGTTTTGGGTGTAAAAAATGAAATAACCACTAAAAATATTTTTTACACTAATATTCATTTCTATTTGTACTTTTTGAAAAAAGTTCAAATCAATTGGATTTTTTTTTGTTATTTCTGGTTATTTATGTTCAATTTTTGCAACAAAAATGATAACAATTATAATTTTTCACAAAACAAATTGAAAATTTTCATAGTGATATACAATTTCATAGTTTCAAGTAATAAAAATATAAGATGTTTTGAACACAATTTAATAGGCCAAATTTAACCCAGACGAGAGGTTTAACCATTTCACAATGGATCAAGTCCTTTAGGGGTTAAACCAACGCCCGGGCTCATTGGAGTATATCTTTATTAGGATTTGACTTTGTTATTACTTATTGAGCTAATAGTCAATAAGAAAAATTGAATACTTTATCATGCCATTCATATCTTGCCCCCAAGGAAAGAGTTGAAACATACAATCAATAATAAAACATTATTCTAAAACCTGAATACTTGAGCCTCTATTCATTAGTAAGTTCTCTTCTTAAAAATTTACCAATTAATGAAGAAATTTAAAAAGTCCTTAAGAATCACCTCAACTATTGTAAACAATGATCAAAGCTCTTCAAATATGTCTACTGCACTAAAATCCGAGTTTATTTTTTCAGTCTTCCTGCTTTTACATTTTTGCATGCATGATTCACAAATTAGAGTTGCCTTTGTGTCGCAACCAGAATTTTTAGTTTTCCTTTGTTTACCTAAATATTGGAACGGAAACGGATAATTAGGATCCGGATCCTGTTAGAGGGGCAAAAGAAAACTGAAGATAGACAATGCTAATCCAGTAAGGAAAAAACTGGATCTGATCCGGTCAGAATGTTAGTATTCAGGAGCGGAATTATATCCGGATCTCACCTCAGATTGGATTAGGGTTGAACCGGATTGATATGGACCGGACCGAAAAAGGTCATGATGACCAACCAGGGGTCCTGGGACTATATAAAGGCTGGTCGTCCTTATTTTCACTCCTTTACTTCCCTCGAGTTCTGGAGCTGACCTTGAGCGCTTTTACACCTCCGTCTGCGCCAGAGCTGTTGTGTGTATGTAAACTTCAAGCTGGGTATGTCAGAGTATGTAGGAGAAGTAGAGATTGTGTGAGTTGCAGGTTTTGTGTTGTCTTCCGATTGAGATCGGACGAGAGGAAGTGAAGAACGGGACGTGCGGCTAGGAGAGAGTGAGGTAGCGACCAGGAAGGGTCTAGTAGCCGTGTCCATGCCTCAGCTGTGTAAGAGCAGACTGGGAGCGCCCAATTCCTCTTCCGACGTCAAGCTCCGGAAAGTAGTTTCGGTCATCCCAACCGCGGAACCGGCGAGGACTGAGCTCATAGACGATCTCAATGCGATGGACTGTTTGGTGTTGATGGATAAACCCTGGTGGTTTAGGGAGGAGCAGATTGTGAGAGAGCTGAAGTGCAAGGTGTCGAATGAGTTCGACGACACACTCTGGGGCCGCCCGACCAAATGGGAAGAAGAGAGGTGGAGGGAAGTTTACAACTTCCGGATGGAAGGTTCCGGCATGGCTGGACGGAGAGCCGAGTTCATCCATGACAAATTTCATGGAGAGCTGAGCAGCAAGGACGAATATGGGGTCGCAGATTGCAAGAGCGACCGGCACCGCCATCTTCTCGAGTTCCTGGTTTCAATTGTCTACCCGGAGAAGCCAACGAGGGTGACGATGACCATCGGCAATACAATTTTTGGTTTCCTGAGCGGGGAACGGAAGGTGAATTAGGTCCGGATCTTTTCTGATCTGGTGTCCCAGCTTGTGACGAGGGTTGGGAAGAGTAGGGCCACTCCTTTGAGTCCCTATCTCTTCCACCTCTACCATCGCAACCAACTCCTCACGGATACGGAGGAGAAAACATGGAACCTTCAAGAGTCTATCCTGAAATACGGAGAGTCGGGTTCGGATGACGAGCCGAAGATCCAACCGGATCCGAACCCGAGACAGAAGAAGAGGACGAGGAAGCGGATGAAGACGACGCCTCCTCGCAAGAGAGGAACCCCTCCTACCAACCGGTCGACTTCAAAACAGGGACCGGATGTGGAGATGCCGGATACCGAGGACCCGACCGACCCGTTCAATCAGCTGACTGTGATTCTGTGCGGGATACGAGCAGACTGGGAGGTCAAGAGGAGGATCCTCGCTAGTGTCGAAGAGCTGGTGGGTGCACCGGGGGATAGTAAGCTACCGAGTAAGGTGGCCCAGTATCTGTCAAATCCGGAGGAGCATCGAAAGCAGGAGGCAGAGATTTGTCGGCTTCAGGAGGAAGTCAACACTCTGAAGGTCGAGATGGTAGCCCTCAGAGAGGACAAAGCTGCAGTCCGGAAAATGGCGAAAGCAAACCAGAAGGTGGCCGAGTTTGTGAAGGCCACTCTCAGAGAGTCCGGATCCGCTGCGATCAAGGCGGAATTATTTGACAAAGGGGTGCATGAGGAGAAGAAGGTATCCGGTTCCCAGATAGTTCGGATCCTGACCGACTTCACCGATCGGGTGGAAGCGTCATTGGTGGCGTCAAGGGAGGCAGCCAACCGGATGGACATCAGCAGCCGGAAGCTGAACGGGTCCATGTACTCCCGGGAGATCCAACTCTCGGACCTCTCGCTACCAGATTCGTTCCCAGCCGGAGGATCGAATCCGAGGGAGCCCAAGGATCAGACGCCCGAGTAAAAAAAAAGTCATCGAAGGCCTGGGCCTAGGCAACCAATTCATTTGGATTCATCGCCAAGATCAGATCTTCCGGATCCTGCTGCCAGGGAGCAGAGCAGGAACCTGACTGAAGTTTTCAACCAACTGCCTGCGGAACCCAAGAGTCCTACGCTTGGTGGAGGAGTTGGAGAGTAGGTAAGTAGGTAGGAATGTAATTTTTGTAAGATAGTTAGGACCGGATCGGGTGTTGACCCGGTTTGGCCGGTTAGGATCGGACTCGGATGTCCAGCGCGGATTTTCGGGGGCCTTTTTGCTTTGTAATCAAGTTGTATATAAGTCAGCCCCTGCTTGGGAGCTGGGAGTCTTTTCGCCCAAATTTTGTGTATGTCTTCTCTTGGCCTCTTGTTGCATGTCTCTCCCGTGTGTGGCAGGGTTGTGAAGTGAGGAGTTAGGAAGGCGCATGCTGGTGCGGGTGTGATTTCTCCCTTTGATGTTCTTGTTTTGATCTTATGTGCAAGTGAGCGGGTTGTGAAAGAGTTGGGAGTGGATTTCAGTTCTTCAGCATCTCTAAGGTTTAGGATTCCGGGCGAGACAGCCGTTGTTAGGCTAGGCGGATAAGGAGGGATTCCTTAGTCGCGCTAGAACTCCTGTGTGGGAAATCCGGTTGAGTGTCCGATCTCCTGAGAGATCTCGTTGCCTTAGTTGGCAAACGGAAGGACTTTAGTTGATGTTGGAACGGACGGGTTCACTTGCAATTGCCTGACTTTGTATAGATGGAACGTGGCGCTAAGGTCGTTGTAGTACGAAAGGATCGTACGGGGGGTCTTTGTGTGACCGGTGATCCGGAGAGTTCCTTGGATTGCTGTGAAGGATCAAATTGGATCCGGATTAGTGTAGGAAAGTGGAAGATAGAGAAGTGGGTCTTCAGCCACTATAAGTCACGGAAGGAGTGGCGGGCCTGCCATTCTCAAAAGCAAGGGGCAAATCCTCTGATGGTGAAACAGAGGTAAAACTAAACCGGATGGGAGTAAGAGCGGATTTGAGGTGATCAGACCGGATTGGAAATTTGGCCGGATCGGAGAAGGAGAAGAGGGTTTGATTGAAAGCAAACTCTTACAACTTGCCAATTTGCCCAACCGCAATGCCACCTTGTCTTGCAGGCATGCCACTCAACAGTCAATATTTTCTCTTGGCACATGAATCCCTTATCTGCAATGAAGCAATGCAATAGGTAGAATTTTACTATACCTTGTCAATGTCCTCTTTCTTTTTTGTATTGTGAATGTCCACAATGACCACCATACCTGCACACAAGACAAACACACTCCAATGCTTGGATGAAAATATGTAAACAGTCAAATTTATGAAATAATTGCGGTTTAGACTCTTGCAACAGCCCTCGCAAAATGTGCACTTCTTCTCTTGTGCAGCTTCTTATCCATGTGAACATTTGACTTGCATACAAAACAAGCACACTCTGATGCTTGAATGAGAATGGGTTCAAAGGCTATAACAACATAGAGTTCAGGTGCAGGTCCTTACGATTTTGGATGTATAGGTATTGTTTAAGTGTTTCATACGGATTAGTCAAATGGAAGGACTTCCTTGGCACATTCCATGGCCCGTGGCTCCTCAAGGTTGCACTAACCACCTTTGAGCTTTCCGTGCGCAGGGACTATGCCGCTTACCACCTTTCAACATACTTGTCCCCTGATGAATGGACGCAACCCTTTTAGCAGCCCACGACTTGCACCCATGGCACCCCTAGCAGCTATTACAAACAGCAAGAGAGCAAGAAAGGACCAAGGTCCTAATTGGCTCCACGTTGAAATTCTAGCATTTATTGCTGCAAAACAAGACATGTTTCTAGAAGAGTTGGATGCGGTGGATGGACGAGATCTAATGACACTAGAGAATACAAAGTGGCTGCAAATTTCAAACGAGGTCATGCGTATCGGGTTTTCACCTTGCGTACGTGATGGGGCGGTATACAAAAGTAAGTGGAACCTTATCTTCCCTGAGTACAAACGCATTTTGGACTACCTTGGTCAACCTGGCAGGAATGTCATTGACTACTAGGACTTATCTTCCGCTAAGCGGAAGGACAAAGGCTTGCCAAAACAATTTTTCCAAGAAATCTTCAACGCCATTGACAACTGGTATGGCAATTGGCTTCAAATTCAGCCACTTCATGTCATTGACCTACTAGCACCCAACAACAACATTTACAAACCAATGACCGTGCGCAAGAGACTGTAGAGGATGACATCAACGACCAAAACATTGACAACCCCATGGAGCAGGCTGCAGTAGACGCAGCAGAAGGTGCGGCTTATGAAGGGATGGAAGATAGCACTCCAGCCACTCCTCCATACTCCCTAGTAACGTCCTCATTTACACCTGCCCTTCCAATGCGGCCATTGTTGTCAGCAGGGATACCAATGTCTAGAGCACGACTTGTTCTCCCAGCAGGCATCACTCCATAGGTAATTAGCTCATCGGATACTTCATCATACTCTCTTGGAAGACGTCCAGGTAACACAACAGTGAAGAGAAAGTCTGTTTCGGGACATATTGTCATAGCAAAAGACACCAAAGCAACGGGGACAGTTATGGTGAAGCAAATATAGGACATTGCAGAGTCTTTACAAATACCGGAGCGCTCTAAAATCAAATTCCAATTCAAACTATTCAGTGAACAGATGGCTTATCAACGGGAAAAGGATCAATTTTTGTACAAAAATGCAGTGACAGCCAACAAGAATGCACGTTTGTCAATTGTAAAACAAGTAGTCACTTTCACTAGTGTTGTTCAAAATGGTTGTAGATGTCGATTTCTCCTATATTGTATGTCAAGAGATTGAAAGACACCAAAATTGTGACACTTCACAAGCTTTGAATACAATATACTTTTTGTTAGTTTTACACTACAAAAAAATGATGGAAAAAACAACTGCAAAAAACAACTAAAGAGCAGTCATTGTGGACACAATGATTGCAGTACGACTCAAGGCCTTGGAGTCGTTGTGGACAAGTCATTTAGGACAACAGCTGCAGTCTATTATCACCATCCATTTCTACTTTAGATGTAGAAATGGATGAAGTGATAAAGAAAGTTGGGCTTAAGGAAATATCTATAAAGTTGCCATGTAGAAAGGAGGGCCTCTAAAACATCTGACATGGACATCCACGTGGCCAGTCATTTTTTAGTCATTTTGAAGTCATGATTGACTCATGATAAATTTGACGTGGATGGCCACGTGGCCAATCATTTTTTAGTCATTGAAAAGTCATTTTGCAGTCATTTTGCAGACATTGCCACTGACGTCTCTAGTCATTTTTGAGTCATCTTAAAGTTAACATGATGTCTGCAAAAAGGAATGTGGGGCCCATTATTCAAGGAGTAGTCATTATGTAGTGGCATATTGATACATTCAAAGTTTCACAACAATATACCACATACAATACACTACATACAATACATCATATATCATGTACAATATACCATACACCGAATAACATACATTGTAGTTGGCATGTGTCACATGGCTTTCAAAGCCACTTAGTGTGTGTGTATGAAGAAATGAAATGGCGAGCCTTTTATACAAGTGAAGTGGTAGGAGTCAAGACAAACCATGTGGGATATGTAAAACGCAAGAATTGTGTTACAAGTAATATTTTGTTTCTCATTTAAGCATGGTAGATTAATTTTTTTCAAAAACCCTTGAACTAAAAGAAGTTGGAAAATCAACCTCACTTTCATTTCTAAAAATTCATTTTATATTTTGAGCTTCAAATCAAAAGTTATGGACAAATTTATGAAAGGATATTTTCTTTTGACATTTCCTAACATCCTCTCTAATTTTTGACTTGCCTTTTTGTATACGAACCATGATGAAAATGTGTTATAAATGCAGAGGAAGTGTGATGAAAGGTATGCAGATGTTTGAAAATCGCACAATGCATTACAATGCACAAAGCACTAAAGCAATAGTTGAGTAGCTGCACAATAATCTAAGATGTTTCAATACATTCTACAGTCTCAAAAAGTCATTTTGCAGTTGCAGGAAGTCGTTCTGCAATTGCAAAAGTCATTCTGCAGTCGCAAGAAGTTATTCTACAACAGCACCAAAAAAACAGAGTTGTTGTTCATATAAGAGGGGAATGGGACTAACAATTGCTTCTAGGACTATGAAAACACCTTCTAGCCTTTTTATTGGGACCTCAAGAATGTCTATTTTGAATCATATGACATGTCTAGAAATATTGCGAACTTACCAACGCAAATGGACAAATATCATAGTTGTTGTCCTAGTAGGAGTATAATGAATCTTAAAGTGGACCTCGACGAAGAAAACAATAGATCCCAACAAAACAAAATGGCCGTCAGGAATGTGTAATTTATAAGAAAAGAAAAGAGTATTTTTTTCTTTTTAAAGAAGGTTGAAGAAATAAACTTAAGAAGATAAACAAAGAGTAGAAAAGAAAAGGTTAAAAAAGATTTAAAGAAACAAAGAAGAGAAGAGAAAAGGAAAAAATTGAATAACAAAAAAAATTTTACAAGGATTACAAACTAGGGCAAAAATTTGAAGAAATGAAAATTATCAAATAGAAAAAAAGAAATCATGTTTGTTTCTAAGAAAAAAATTCTAAGAAATAACAACAAATGAAACTAATAAGAGAAAAATAAAAAATCAACAACATATAAAAAGGAAAAAGGTAGAAAAAGAGATGAAAAGATTAAAACAATTTTTAAAAAGAGAATAAACAAGAAATAAAAAAGAAAACAAAAAATGATGGAGAAGAAAGAAGCCATTTTGTATGCATCATTTTTGAAAGCTCGAATGAATGACTTTAAATCATTTGATCCCTATGAAAAAAAAATAAAACATAAACAAAGAGTGCGTATTAAAAGTATTTAGGAGCTAAGGCACTTTAATTGCCTAATATCTATTAGTTAATTAATTTATTTGTAGACAATACATCATTTTGTTAAAGTTGCATCCTTCAACAATGTAGCACATAGAAAGATCCTAAAGAATAGAACTATTTTGTGCCAAAATACCTAGTAAGGTGCAGTGATTAGTCAATTATTCCATAGTGGCCCTACAGTGAAATCAAAGTTGCTTGGAACATCTTTTTCTACCATGTCTTTTATAGTGGCCTCTTTCTTTTTCTTTTTCCATCAATAAGCCAAAACTTCTTGAAGTCATTTGCCAGTTACACTACAGTCATTTTTTAGTCGTGCTGCAATGAAGGTAAATTACAATATATAATAGCCCCCCCTTGTCTTCAATGCCACCCTGCCACATTAGACTATTGACGACGTTGTCAACAAAATGTGGCGGATGAAACTTGCCCTTCGTTGACTCTTCATCTCAAAGTCGCGGATGCAACTTTGAGGTGATTTGGGCATTGTGGGATTAGCAGCGTTGGTGCAATTAGGGAGCCTTAGGCGTTTTGAAGTCACATTTTCTATACAGTCGTTCTTTGCAGTCACATATTTGGCCATTTTTTTGTAGTGATAAGCAATGGTCCTCGTTTCCCTGTCCACTCTTCACAATTAAGTGACCGCAATATATAATGGAGTGCATGAGAGTGTAATCGTCACACTAAAATTCACCAGCAAATTGAGTAAGAAGATTCACCTATAGAACTAATGTAATTGTTGCCTCTGCTAGTTGAGGTGTAGGCCAAGTAATGTCCTCTTTTTGGTAGCTAGAGCAATAGTAATAGCCTCCTGTATACCCTCTCTAGCATCATTTCCTTCTCCTCCGTCATGATCGTTGGTAGCATCACTTCTACCTGCAAAGTTGTCAACCACTTCGCCAGACGGGCCCTCATTGCGCAGAATTTGAAATAAGTTCTCTACCTCTTCGTGGGACTGACCCTACAACATGTTGTGCAAAATTCCACAACAGAGGATTACATCTGATAAAAAAGTCACATCCAAATCAAATTTTGTTAGCAACTCCTAAAAGGTTTGTTTCAAGATACCAAATGCATTTTCGACAACACACCGATCCTTATGGAGATTTTTATTGAAGAGAGTCTCTACCATAGAAAGTCGCATGTTACTCCGATGAAGAACCATAAGCAAGGCAACAATGGATAGCCGTAGTCATTGATGAGGTAAGCAGAGAATCCTTGAACACCGTATTAGTCATCAAAGAAATTGTTGTGCATTGCCAAATCCTAAAGGTAGGACTGCCTCATGAGTCATTTGTGGACCCTGACATTCTAAGATACAAGTCCAAAAAATGTTTTTTCGCTATCCACTGCTATTTGGCAGTTCAAGGTATAGCCACCGGACTTGAAATAGTAATAGTTTGCTAGAACATGGCGTGGCTTTGTAAATCAAAATGTGTGTGCCATCAATGGCTCCAACTACAGCGGATAGACTACAGAGGTCAACAAATTTTTGTTGAGTGAGCCGTAGCCGATCACCTATAGGCCACTAGATGTTGTGTCTCAATGTCTCATTCACTGCAAGCACCACGTCTTTGAGAAATGAGGACAGAGCGGACGATGCTTTTGCCAATTGCGGACATTTTAAAGTATATAAAGAGAGATAACTTATGAGTGAGCTTAAAAAGCAAGCAGGCTACGAGGATGACCACGGGAATTGCCATCCAAAACCTTGTGTCTTTCTTGCATACATGTGGGGTCAAAAAATTAATCAACCTAGGCAAATATTGAGCCTTCAGTCATGTGGAACACTTGAAGCCATCTTATGTCGTCATATTCAGCCACAAGAAATGTTGAAAACCACGTGGTTGAGCGAGGTTTAACCTAGAACCCGAGGTCATCACAAAGCACATGCATGGAAGTGGACAACAGGAAATGGTGCAAGGTGGATCCTACAACAGCTATGGGATCCTCCACAAGCTGCCCGTGGTTCTGCATAATTTTAGACAAGGGATCCTTTGAGTCTTCTTCTTCTACAATGGAAGGAAGCAGCACCACATCTTACAGGAGAGTCAAAATCTACAAAAGTAACCAGGCACCCAATGTCACCGTCAAGTGCTCATCTAGACCAAGTGACCAACATTCATGGCGGAAAAATTTCTTCAGTGACCCCGACCTCTGCAGAGCATGATCAAAGGCAAACAAAGGAGAACAAGTTATTTCAAAGGAGAATTCTACGGTAGTTTCACGTCAATGATCTAGATATGGAACCTAATTTTATTTCTTCTGCAGCACACCCTGTGTTTTTGTGCGAAAAAGTTGGAAAAGCAGTTGACAAATTCATAGCTCCGCTCAACCAACAATTTGAAGTGATGCTTCCTACAAATCGAGAATAGGCTTGGTACAACCCTAAATGAATGGGATGGAGCAAGAAAAATGAAGTGGAAGCGGTAGTTCTCACCTTGAAAACACAATGTGAAGACAACGGAGTGCACTGTGAACAACAACGTCTTAAAAACAAACTCCCGCGTGCTACGGAAACAAAACAGGCCGCTCTTCAATTTTCAAATGAAAATACATTTCGCTAAAAAACAAAGAAAACGCAAATGCACAATGACCTGAATAAGGCGGAGGAAAGGAAAAGAGAGACAGGAAGCAGAACTTGATAGCAATGACAACAATGGCAACAACAATTGACGGATAAGAAGTGAAGCATGAGAAAAAATGAGGTTGAAGCAAAGTGAAGCGGGCAACAAGGGGACGAATGTCAGTTCAAGAAAAGATCGCTCCCTAGTGTGAACCCCCTTCTTGATCATGACGGAATTTTCCTCGTTGGCACTTTTCACCAAAACTTCAAAATTAAGTAAAAGCAGTAATGTGAACCACATGGCATTAGGACCCCTCCAATAATTATGGGGCATCAAAATCTGCAACAAGGACTAGTGTTTTGTTTTAAAACAGCTCCCATATTGAGTCTAGTGAGAACCCAGCTAAAGCCAAGAATTTTGAATTTAAAGATCTATGAATTGTTATTTTATAAAGAATCATTATATGTTCCTCCTAGAACTTCAAGAGTTCAAATTCTTCAGGCAGGCCATGATTTTCCAAGTGCTAGGCATTTTAAAATTACAAAACACTTAAATTAATATTTAGAGAATATTGGTGGCCGCAAATGTGGATATTAATAAAAGATTATATCAAGTCATGTAGTATTTGTTCTCATGCTAAATGCACACACCGTCAACTACATGGACTTTTGCAACCACGATATATTTAAGAAAGACATTGGATATCATTAAAAATGGATTTCATCACTAATCTTCTAATTTTGTATAATTTTGATTCTATTCTTGTAAAATTTGATTGTTTGATCAAAATGTCACATTTTATATCTTGTAAAAAACCAATTATTGGTGAAGGAAGGGCAAAATTATTTGTTGACATTTGACAACATTTATTGTCTCCATGGTCTTTCTAAATGGTACTGTCTTTGATAGAGGCCTACAATTGATTTAGAAGTTTTGGAAAAGTTTATTTGAACTCTTAAAAGTTAAAATTAACCTTTCTTCACCTTATCATCCCAAGACCGATGGTCAAACACAACAATTTTGTTTAAATGAAAAACTTTGATTCATTTCATTTGGATTAGTGATGTAAAGTTATGGAGCTTCTTGTTTTGATGGCATTTATGGCATCTTTTTGAGAAAATAATATATTAGGTTTAATTTTTTGCAGTTTTAAAAAAAAATTCCACATGGTGCAATTTGCTTGTTAGAACAATCTCACCATTGGGATTAGTGTGTTTCAATTCTATCTTAGTACTATCAACGCTTTAGTTTTCCCATCTATCTTGTATAGTGGGGTACCAATCAAAATGGCGTTTTAGAATTTGCAGTGAAAGAAATTTCAGTGCTGCCAAATTTGATAGCCTCCCGAGAGTTGAAAAACTGGTATTTTATCATGAAATTTTTGTCACAACATCATCTTTAAGTTAATAACACATGTACCAAATTCAAGGCCAAAAGATTCACCAAAAAAAAGATATTCAAAATCTACTAGCATGTGCAGCTGTAAAAATATTTTCACTGCTGCCAACTTTGACAGCCTCCTAAGGATTGAAAAAAATAAATTTGCCATGATTCTTTCTGTAAGAGATCATCTCTATGTTGATAGTATGTGTGCCAAATTTCAAGTTCAAAAGATTTATACAAAAAAAGATATTCGAAATTTACCAACATGTGTAGTTGTGAGAAACAATTTCACTACTGCCAACTTTGACACCCTGCCAAGGGCTGAAAAATTGCTTATTTATAATGAGTTTTTTTTTTGCTAAACCATCTCTATATCAATAACATGTGTGCCAAATTTCAAGTTCAAAATATTCACACAAAAGAATACTCGAATTCTACCAAAATGAGTAGCTGTGAAAATGATTTTTTCAGCCCTTGGGATAGATAGTGTCATTTTACAAGTAAAATTTCACATGGACTTAAAAAATTATTCTCACAACTACAAATGTTAATAGAATTCAAATATCTTATTTTGTGTGAATATTTTGAACTTAAAATTTGACACACATATTATCAACATAGAGATGATTTCATGAAAAAAGTTTCATGGTGAGATGTTTTTTTCTCAGCCTTTGAGACAGTGTCAAAGTTGGCAGTAGTGAAATTTTTCTTACAACTATAAGGTAAACCAGCCCATTGTGGTCAAAATTAGGAGTCTACCCTCATGTTGTTGCTGAAAATTTTCAAATGTTTTTCCACACGAAGACAAGTGTGAGAGAGAGTGAGGACATTTGAAATTACATTTTTTGGACCAAGTACGAATTAGTTCTGAATTTCTGAAGTGATTAGTCCAAAAGAGTCAGTAGACTACCCCATAACCAACAAAAAGTGTATCCAATATGCTCTTCTTAATCACCTAAAGTGGTCACAATAATTTCTAATGTAGAAGGCCATAAAAAGTCACTTCCTACAATGATTTACACTGAAAAAGCAGGTGTTCCTAATGAGGTCACTAATCACTCCATTGGTGTCAGGTTAGACATTGATTGTGGCCAAAAAAACTGTCATGGGGTCATTAGGTGTCCACTATGGGTCATCTGACCACAATGGGCTTGTCTACCTTATATGTTAATAGATTTCAAATACCGTTTTTTGTGTGAATCTTTTGACCTTGAAATTTGGAACATATATCATCAACATAGACAAAATATTGTCAAAAAAGATTCATTATAAAAAAGCAATTTTTCAGCCCTTGGCGGGGTGTCAAAGTTGGCAGTAGTGAAATTGTTTCTCACAACTACACATGTTGGTAAATTTCGAATATCTTTTTTTTTATAAATCTTTTGAACTTGAAATTTGGCACACATATTATCAACATAGAGATGATCTCTTACAAAAAGAATCATGGCAAATTTATTTTTTTCAATCCTTAGGAGGCTATCAAAGTTGGCAGTAGTGAAAATGTTTTCACAACTATACATGCTAGTAGATTTGTTGAATATCTTTTTTTTGGTGAATCTTTTGGCCTTGAATTTGGTACACGTGCTATTAACTTAAAGATGATGTTGTGACAAAAATTTCATGATAAAATACCAATTTTTCAGCTCTCGGAAGGCTATCAAATTTGGTAGCACTGAAATTTCTTTCACTACAAATTCAAAAATGCCATTTTGATTGGTATCCCACAATACCTACTATTCAACAATTTTTTTATAAAGGATGCAAATCAAGTTTTTTTTAGGAAATTTTTCCTCAATTTTCAATTTAATTCTTCAATATAAAAATTTTTAATTCAAAATTTGCGATGCAAAAATTAAAGTGAAGAAGATGCAATGTCCTATAATCTTGTCATGCAAAGTGCAAAAAAGTTTGTTTTCTTCATTTTCAACGCCCATATCTTGCAACCCACATAGTCAAAGTTTCAAAATTTCTTCCACACATCTTCATACTAGTCTAATATCCAATCTTACGATTGGATATGCAAAAGAAAAATTGTGTGACATATTTTGCTATTTGCAATAGAAATGTCAGTTTGAGTGATTTTTGACAAATAAAAGGTTGTAGTTCTCCTTCCAGGGGTTAAAGATTAATCTCTTGCACTTTATTGCAATATAATACCTCATGTAGTTTGCTCTAAAAGCAAACTTGACACAAAGGCACATTTTGCTTTCTTCAATGTAAAAATAGTGTACATTTCAGGAGGGGGACACTTTTAGGAACCACTACATTTCAACTTCAAAAATTCGTAATTAATTCCACAAAATATGAAACAACTTGGATTCTATGCCAATTCCATTTTTCTTCCTAGGAATTTACTTGGAAATTGTTTCAAGGAGTTTGGCTTCTCTAGAAAGGCATATTGATTTAAATGGTTGCACACTACCTTATTTGGAGACAGAGTGAGCACTTGAAAATGTGATTAGTTCCATTTAAAATGCATTAGGAGAATTTCAAACCCATTTAAATCGATATGCATTCCAAGTTAAAGAAATTGACAACCAACTTTGTTTCCTTTCCTTTCCTTCCTCACTAACTTAACCCTGAACGTCCATATTTTGGACAATGAACAAAGGCTTTGGGGCACTATTTTGTCCAACTAACTTTTCATTCATCCAATGTAATATTTGAATCTAGAAAAGGCAACCTTCCTTAACCCTGAGCGCCTAAGTACCTCAAATCTGGTGTCCCAAAATTGAAAGATTGCAACCTTTGACTCTTGTAATATTTTCAACAATACTGTCAAATCATTTGTCCATTTTCCCTCAACTTTGGTTCCATCTCCACTATTGATCGGTATAGTCAATATCAGTAGATCTCATTTTGGATGACATTTGATTGGAATGAGTTCAAAAGGGTCTAGATTTTGATAAACACGGGCTGGCTCTTGGGGAGTAATGACCAAATTCATGATATTTCTGCACAAGGATATAAGCGAAAATGTGCAAAAACTCAAAAAAGTATTGAGAAGTTCAACCTCTCATCGCCCAAGGCCTAACCATGTCAAAAAACAACCTTGCTTTTCAAGTGTCATAAGTCTAAATGTGAGTAAGGTATTAAAATCTCAACCGTACAATCTTGTAGTGTGCATGTTGTAGTAGTTGTTAATTAAATTTGGGGTCATTTAATTGTATTAATGGATTATAATGTTTTAGTGTTGAAAAAAGATGCTAAAATTGTCCTCAAAACACGTTTGGAGGTGAAATTCAATTTCTAAACCTACTCAAATGAAAAAACTTTAAACTAAAAAGTGATTCAAAACCAAAAGAAAAACACTTTGGTGGAAAAAAAATCATTCAATTGACTCATTGCGTTTGCAAAATTGTTTTGAAATGTCAAAAAACAATGGAAAAAGTAGCAAAAAAAACACATCTATGGTTGAACCTACCTCTACTAAAATGCTTTTCAATCAATCCTAACTTCTTGGATTGATTTGAAATTTTTACCACATGAACTAGACTAATGTGCGCAACTTTTCCAACAAAATTATTGAAATAAACCCCTATTTGAAGAAGTTATAAGCTACCAAAGTTCACTTTAATGCAAAACTGTTTGGATTTTGAACTTTGAATTGCTCCCAAGCATTCGAAACAACTTGGATTGACATGAAAATTTTACCACAATAAGTAGAATTTATGGGGAACAAAATGCAACAAATTTTATTGAAAAATAACATTTGTTGAAAAAGTTACAAGCCCCCAAAGTTGCAACCATCTCAATGCTGTGTGGTGAACTGAAATTGAACTTGCAAACTTTGAATGGCTTTCAAAAATTCAATACATCTTGGATAGATCTGAAATTTTTACCACAAGAACTAGTCTAGTATGCGCAACTTTCCCTATAAGTTTTGTTGAATTTAGACATTGGATGCAAAAATTACAACACTTTGAAGTTGACTGCTAGAGTGTGTGAGGACATTTTTGGGCCCCTTGGGCGGTGAGGGGTTGAGTTAGGGGCGAACCAAGTGGGAAGTTTGACCCTCTCCGGTGTCAGTCTTCGAGGGCTTCCCTGCCCTATAATGCGCTTGGTACGTGATCCTGGTCTGGTCCTGCCCTCCTGCGGCAGTGCAGCCAGTCGGTCGTCCCTTCCTCTGCACAGAAATTGATGAGTCTCCTTCTATAGACTGCTGCTGTCCCTGACTCCCTGCTCCTGCAGTCTTGCAGCAAGAAAAGTTTTTTTTTTTTTTGTTGTTTTTTTCTATTACCAAAAGCGTGTGGGCAAGTTTCCATGACTTCTGGACATCTGCATTGATCGTTGGATTTTCACACCTGGCGGACTCCCCACGTCCATGCACACCACCTGCAGCTCCCAGTGCGCGCAGCAGTGCGTTTCCGGCGTCAGTTGCTCATCAGTTTCTGGACAAAAATTCTATCAACAACAACACACAGGTGAGGAGTTTGAATCAATGACGGAGCGGCTCCTGGCCTGGCGCCCTCGCAGACTCCTCGCAGACCCTCTGACTAGAAACTGCATGAGTGCTCGCTCAAGTGCATAATTATCAGTGCGAACTGGAAAGGAGAGAGTGGAGCTGGCACTCATGGAGGAAAGGTACACACACCGATTAGCAATCTCAATATCCTGGGGTCAACTCCAACGCCACTGAGTGAGAGGGGCACATGTATTTTTCAGAGGTACGGATTTGTTTCAGGAACCAAACCCAAGTGGAATTATAATTTTCTGATGAAAATTGTAATTTATGTGAATTTCTGAAGTGAGGTGCCTTAAATGCTCTAAATTTACAAAATTGTTCATAGAGTGGAGTCGTTAACATCTTAGAAATAACCTATAAACCGCTCTTCCATGTATTCAATGGTATTGAAGTGTTCACCGTAAAAGGATTGATATGTTATCCCTTGTTGGCATTAATACAATGAGTTTGTCAAAAAATGAACGGATTTGGATGATGGATTGGAAAGAATTGGGGCCAAAAGTAGGATGACAGAACTAGGGAGTGAACGGAAATGGGTTGGTCTACCTTAAACTAATGAAGGTTGAAACTAAATTAACTAACCCTATTTGCGCCACAATTCAAAAGTTACATTATTTATATAATTATACTTGCCATGAAGTGGTGCAATTAGTCACATGACACAAATAGGGTCAAGTACCTTAAAACCTCTTTCAAGTATGCCACATTTAGTGGCATGACATAGTGAAAGCACACAAAGATAGAGGAAGAAAAAAGTGACTAGTGAATTCAATATAGGGGAATGCCCACTAAACACGATTGTTAGTAAAAAAATTTAAAGAAATATGGAAGATACATTGACCTTATGTCATTTCATATTTTTTGGATTGTTGAGGGATTATAAATTTTGAAGTTGGAATAATATAAAGGTCTAACAGCATCTCCATCTTGACATATTTACTATTGGTACAATAAAAAATGCAATAAATACCTCTATGTTGGGAAGGTTATTTTAGCACCTCCTATCGTAGAAGAAATCTGCTTGAAATGAATAAGTTTTAAGATCCACAACTAGTCTACTTGTCATTTCATGATGAGCTTCACTAATTGTGGTACTTAACCCTCTAATGCCCTAATCCTTTTGGATTGTTGCACATTTTTGGATTTTAATATCTTTTATATACATTTATTGTTTACATCAATTTCATCAAAATAAACAAGAACAAAGGTCATTTCTTTAAGATTCGAGGATTATCTTTTGGATGAATGAAAAGTATTTAGACTAAATATTGGTTTAAAGCACTTTCTTCATCATCCACAATACCATGATGTCGGAACGCTCATGGTTTAATACTCAGTTTATTCAAACATATTTTGAGTATGCAAAATAAATTTTTGTAACATTTGAATTACTGCATAGAGTAATTCAAGTAGTACAAGAATCTGAATAGAGGAAGATCAGCTCAAATAAGTTTGGATGAGCATTGTCAATGAATGCGGAATGTTTAGTGAACACCTAGATGATTTTAGATGAATATTGGATTAATATTGGATGGCAATTGAACTATTTGAGATTTTGAGGTAATACAAAAATAGTGTAGACCACATTCTAGTGATCTTATCTAATAAATATGAACTTACAGATTACTGTGACTTGAAAATTTTCAAATTTGAGTGAGTTAGATTTTTAATAGTAGGACACATTAATTGAATTAAAATTGTGCAACTCTTAAATGAACAGACTCAATAACCATGTCTTGAAACTAGATATCTGTGCTTTGTATGTTCTATTTAGCCATTGCATATGAATGAAAAATATTTCACTTTAGTTTTTAGGAATAAAATGACATGTCTTCAATAAGTCATTAAAAAAAAATTAGATATTTTTGGTGAGGATTTCAAACTATCATGAATTTTTAAAGTTAATAAGGATGTGCTTATCAAATACAAAGCACACTTAAATAATATTAAAATTTTACTGTTGGTGTATATATATACCATAGTGGATAACATCACAATGTAAACCAAATGCTTGTATCACTTTATAATTAGAGATTTTAGTAGTTGTAGGTCAAATGTTCAAATTGCAATAAATGTTGTTCATGTTAGAATTTTTAAAATTCAATATTTTTTTGGTACATTCAATTCTACAAACTATATTTAATAACTCTGATTTCATTAATTAGATCCAAATTTTTTAAAGCATTATGATTTTTATGGCTAAAATTCATATCAAGAATAATAAAGCAGAAGTTAAAAAAGTACTCAAGAGGAATGATTTCATTGATCCAAAAATAAAATGTCATCTTTTCTTCAAAAATTAATTATATTTTAACAAAGAAGAATTGAAGAAAGGTTAAACTTGCAATTTTTAATCCAATCTTGTTCATTAGAAATCATCCATGTGTAACTTTGACACTACAAGAGAAAGGGGTGTTTTAAGTGAGTTTTTGAGTATAGTCCTAGACACATGATTTTAAATAATGACCTTTAAAGAGATTTTCAGCAAAATTTTACTTAACCCCTAAAGGACCAAACCCCATTTTTTGGTAACATAGCAATTTGGGGCAGCTCGCTACGAATGGAAATTTTCATGTTTTTCTTTGAAATTTTCACACAAGATGTGCCCAAGGAGTAGCTTTGAGGCCCAACAATTTTTAAAACTTTTGACTTTATGGATAAAAAGTTATTGCATGATATCAAAATTTCCACATTCGGCGGGCAGTCCAGGCAGCTCAAAAAAATTATTTAAAAAACACTTTTTTGAAAAAGTAAAATTTGAAATTAGTTTTATAGATTTATATATACTTGAAAAGCTTTGAATCATTCCATTTGGATTAACAAGTCAAAAGTTATGAGGATTCTTAGTTGGAGGATAGTTATAGAATCTCTACTCTAAAATAAACTTTGAAGTCCTTTCTCTAATTCAATTTTCAATATTTTTGAATAAAACAAAAAAACATTGGGTGTATATTGTTTATTACAACATTACAACCGTTGGGATTGGCATTTTTCAATTCCATAATTAAGTTCTTGACAATTTAGTATTTTGAGTCATTCTCTACCTCTTCCTACTTACTATTTTTTTCCTATATGTTGTACAATTCCAAATGATCTGAAAATTTTCAAACATGTAGCCAACTTGCCTTGAAGAATGAATTCAAGAGTAACCACTATTTTGGACATTTTTTTATACAAATTTGACCTTGTGAAAGACTGAAAGGCAGCTGCCCGGATTTTTACAGTGATTAAAAAAGGATTTGTGTCAATTCAAATGCTTTTATCTTGCACTCTACATGGTGGAAAATTCTAAAAAAATTTCCACATCTTTTTAAACCAGTGTACTACAAGATCCTATGGTTACATGTGTTCAAAAATGTTTTTTTTCTAAAATTTGGTATTTGTATTAGAAATGGCAGTTTTGGAGCGGTTTTGGTGAAAACATAGTCAAAAACCTTAGGGATTAAAACACATGTGTTTTGAGTAAAATTTTGCTGGAAATCTCCTTAAAGATCATTACTTCAAATCATGTGTCTAGGACTATACTTAAAAACTCACTTAAAACACCCCTTTCTCTTATATGTGAGGACTATAGGTGTTTTAATGCTAATTTGCAGAACATGTTTTGTTCTCGCTCTTTTTTCTAATTGTCAAGTACAAGCTTGCTTCCATGGTTCTACTTGCATGTTAACTTTGGCTTGGGATCCAAATGAAATGTATTCTGGGTTTTTTTAATTTAAAGAAATATTGAAGTTTCTTTAATACTACTAATATAAAGAAATATACAAATACTAAATACTAATAGAAAGAAGTATTGAGGCACCAAGTTATTGTATCAAATCTTTTCAATTGCCTTAAGATCAAGATAGAATGCATTTCAATATTCTCTAATTTCACTTGCACCTTCTAATCATTATATGTTTTTCAGCTCCTTCAAAGGGCTGTGAGTTTCCTAGTCTGCCAGTGTCGGGTGAACAGCCTTGCAGCAGTCCACAGCTCCTGTGTGACGTGGCAGAACGACTGCCACGTCACAACAACAAAAAAAAAAAATCGCTCTTTTTTCATTTTAGATTTTCCAAAAAAAAAATTCTGATAGCCAACGTTCCCAATCTGCTAGGGGAACAACATTGGGGGAGCGGGCCTGAAATGGCCCTTTAGTCCCCCCAAATCTCTTCTAATGTCAAAAGTGAAGATGAAAACCAAGGCCTATTCAAGTAGATAAACATCACATGTTTTGCATAGAACTTGTAAATGACCCACAACAAAACCTATATGACAAGTTAGACCAATTATGATACTTTTTGTGGTTCATTTTTGTAGTCCATATAAATCATATTCCCACTATGTAGGCTACCAATGAAATTAAGTGTTAGCCACACTATTTGAATTTGAAATGTTATAAATTTTGATATTTGATGAATCTTTTAACCAACTACAATTATAGAGATCCTCTCTGTGAACAATATTGATTTCTATGCTTTTGGTAAAAATCTTCATCAAGATAAACAAACTTATAACAAACTTATAACTTATCAAATCAATTAGTGTGGTCACACTAAATTTCAATATTAGCATAGTGCAAAGACTAAACACTTATGAAAAGGAGGTCTCAGGGCTCTAAGCTACAATACCAAAACTTAGTGTCCTAGGTGAAGACCAAGGAGGCATCTTGCATCTTAGCAATCAAGCAATTGGGATGCCCTCAAGGCAACTTTGTAACCAAGAATCGTTACATTTTTATTTTTATTTTTTTTAAAAAGAACTGTGGCCATTAAAAAAAATCAAAGAAAAAAAAGGTACATTAGTCCGGCTCTCTTAGACGTCTTAACCTGGGAGGTAAACAAAGGGACAAGTGCCATTTGGGTTTGTGCAAGGTCCGGAGCAAAAGACATTATTTTTGCACCAAGTGTCTTTGAAATCTTGACAAAGAATTCTATGTCTGTCTTCACTACAACGACTGTAGAAGGTAAGAATGTGATTCCTGTGTGCCATGCCCACATGAATGGTATCTTGCCAAGCTGCTTTGCAAATGCATGTGGAGCAGATGTTTTCCCCTTCGAAGATAAGTGTGTTGTGTGCGCATTCAATCCGCCACCCAATCTGTGTCGTTACATTCTCACTAAGCACCCTTTTAACCCCTCATTGCCTAAAGCCTATTTGAGTTCAAAAACATCATTGCTTTTGAAGTGGGAAATAACCTTCAAGGGGAATAACTAGACAATAAATAGACTTCAAGGAAAACATAATCCAACAAATTTTTATTGAAAACAAACATTGGATGACGGAAATACAAGCCCCCAAAGTTGGAGCCTTCAAATGCAATTTGGTGAACTCAAATTGAACTTGTAAACTTTGATTGGCTTTCAAGAAATCAATACATCTTGGATGGGGGATCTAAAATTTTACCACATAAACTAGAAAAGAGAGCGCAAATTTTTCAACAAGTTTTATTGGATTCAAACATTGGATGCAAAAGTTATAGCACTTTGAATTGAACTTGAAACTATGTGAGGACACTTTTGGTTCCTTTTAAGCGATGAGGGATTAAGAGCTGATTGCATTTGGTGGTAGTGATGGTGGTGGGAGCTAAATTTGAAATGCTTTTCAGTACATTTTTATAGGAACTAAAATGGAATTGGCATATAATCCAAGTCATTTTATATTGTTGGACCCTTGTGGAATTAGATAAGAATTTTTGACGTTGAAATGCAGTAGTCACTAAAAGCAACCCTCGTAAAATGTACAAAATTAGTACATTGAAGAAAGCAAAATGCACCTCTCTTGGCAATGGTTTCTTTTAGAGCAAGGTTGCTTTGAGAACCCACTGCATTCAGTTAATCTTTTGTACCTTAATTCCTAAATGCCCAAGGCATCCAAATCTGGTGTTTGCAAAACTTTGAAGTTAAATAAAACCTAACCAAGTTGCTATTTTTAGTAGTTATATTTTTAGAAAGTTCTTCTTGAAGTCTAATTTTAGCACCAAAAATCCGATCTTGAAAACAAATGATAGTGATTTTTCTATTCAAGTTTTTGTACAAGGGTACCCATTGCAATCTTGACTTCCCGTAGTGTTGAGAGCTCTTAAAAATGAGTCTCAAATACACTAGATCTTGGAGAAAAAATCACATTCAAAATTCATTTAAAAAGATTGTAGAGTAGATTTTAAGAAGTATAAATTGATTGGGGTTATACAAGTTAGGCCCTTTAACCTCATATTTTTTTGGTCACCAACTTTTTAGATTTTACTTGTGTACAAAAGATTGAAAGATTTTTGCAGTTTTAGCACCTTCATGGTCAAACATTATAATCTTTCACTCCATAAGTGATATTGTTGAGTTTTCTTTTTCTATGAGATCTCTAACATGTCTAGTTTGAATTTGTACGGTTACAATTCAAAAAGAATTGATACAACTTATTAAAAAGTTGGCATTTTGTTCAATTTAGAGCAAATTCCAGGAAGCCCAAAACAGGCCTTGGGCATTTAGGGGTTAAGCTCGCATGGTAATCCAGGTCATTGCAGGTAATTTTGGGTTACTGCAGGCCAACCTTCTGCCTTGAAAGTGAGCTGTACCTCAGAAGAAAACAGAGTCCAGTGGTGTAGTTTGTTACAGACCCCCTTCAGGTGGGGAAAAATTATTTTTTTTCTCTTACACATGGCAGCATTATTGTGACACAAAATTTGCAGAAGACCACATTAATAATAAGTTTAAGTTGTATTGTATTGCCATGGAAACCCAATAAATAAAGCCCTCAAGACCTAACTTGCCACTCAGACAGCAGAGCAGCAGATCAGATGCAGTAGTACGTTAAGTAAAGTTAAAGCCCCTGATTAGTACTGTGCGGCTTGCTTCCCATTTGAATGGTTTTCAGTTGTTTAATCTAAATTGTCTGTCTTTTTTGGATCGATGCCCGAGGGCCTTCCCGGCCAAGCATGTGCTAAAAGTTTGGTCTCTCCAAGAGTCCAAGTTCATTATCCAAGTCTGTGATTGACAAGCTTTTCAGAAATCTAGCTACCAAAGTACTTGGAAGTGAATGTCTTGTTCTAATCGTAATTGGGGCCGCTAATGTAGCAATCACCTATTTCCAGAAATGGAGCTCACGATAAATTTGATTCTGGAGCTGTACTACACATAATCATTGAGTGAGCTTCTCTTAGCGAACCTAAAGAAGAATTTGCTCTCAACATTAAGTTAACAACATGGTATGGTATTTGTTCATGTCAGATGGATTCAACACTGTTCGGTGAACTAACTTAAGTGTCTAAATTCATTCCAAAAATTCAAACAACTTATGATATTCTTCAAGAACTAGGTTAATACCCAAATTCTATTGCACGGATGGACCAGAACTGATGGTAACATGATTGCCATTCTGGTCTTTGGCCAAAATGTTGCTGAAAAAACATTGGCTCCTCACAAAGGTCATCTTTGGAGGTAACTACACCTGGACGCAGAAATGCCACAGAGGAGTCAATGTTTTCAATGAATGACTTTCATGCTCATGTAACAAAGCGAGGTTTGCTACTAACCAGTCGTCGTGTGAGAGGATCATGTTTTGGATGATCAAGGTGATGGGCTTGTTGTTGCTAAGTGCAAAGTGAAACATGAATTCATGAGTTCTACTACTGTTTAGCAATTTTTACCTTTGAAAACTTATAACTAGTTCATTGTGCCTCAAAAATTAACCAAGTACATTCCATTTTTGCTTTGGGAGCATTTTTTGATTCTGCGTTTTTCGCATCATTACTACTTGCATGCCTATATTATTACAACTCTCAGAAGGTTGGTTTTAGATGTAGAACTGATGTGTATGATCTCAAACAAAGTTTGTTCCTAGAAATCACAATTTTATAAGGCCTACATTTGAGATTGTTTAAGCAAGATTGTTTGGTGGAACATGTGAGTATAGAATTGAATGTAACTTCGGAGACCCTCCATCTACAACAAGCGTATCCTTGGGGCAATGACATGGTACTCGGTTCAAAAATGTAGAGGGATGGATTTACCTATCAGCTACCCTAGGTGGCTAGCGCCACTAGGTGCGGCGTGAGCCACACCTTATCTGAGCCTTCTTTTCTAACCTAGGCTTGCCTATTAACGTTTTCCACTAACTCTTTGACCCAGCCCAAGCCTCTTGCCGCTAGGCTTTGTACTTGTATTGCTCTTCTTGTTGTAAAGGTAATCCTTTATTTGTGTCCAAAAAATAAATAAATAAATAAATATAGAGGGAAAATGATCATTTTTACGTTCCAAATTATTGGTTGCAATATATTTTTTGGAAGGATGCAACACACATGCACTTAGCATGAATACTTGAACACCATTTTAACAAGTAAGATAAAGGTTATTAGAATACATAATCATCTTCTATGATTTGGTGAAAGGTTAAATATTCTTTTTGAACTCTACCATTCAAGATTCTTTCATTTTCACATAATCATAATTGAGATATGTCAAATCTACACTCTTGAGTTTTGAAATCAAATTATTGATTTCCTTGTGAATGTAAAGTCAAACAACAAAACAACCTGCTCGTGAATGAGTTGAATTGGATGAATTTGATGAGAAAGTGCATTTTCATCTATTATTAATGCTGCCACTAGTGAGTTCAAAGATATATTCAAAATCTTTGCTGGTTTTCAAGCTAATAACACAATTTGGAAGTAGATTATTTTAAACTCGTGAAAGCATCTGCAATCTTGTTCTAAACAAGTTGCTTCAATGATTCTTTAAGGGTCTGCATGAGAAAAGGTCTCCTATACAAGCCTTTGCAACAAGTAGAATTTGAGCGGGCCCCATAAATAAGATAAGACTTGTAACAATCAAGAACACATGCAATCATTTCAAACTGCAGATTTGGCATATTTTTGACATTATTTAGTTTTATAAGAGTTTAGTTCCATACTTCAGAGCTTTGTGAGCTGTTTAGGGGGCACCATATAGTTGTTTGGAGTTGGGAGTGTAGGCAAGTGTAGATGACTCTTTGTAGACCTCAAAAACAAATCTAGGACCACTTTTTTTGAATATGGGTGTGGGTGCTCTTAACCCCTAAAGGTTTTTGACTATGTTTTCACCAAAACCGCTCCAAAACTGCCATTTTTTATACAAGTACCAAATTTTAGAAAAAAAATGTTTTTGAACACATGTAACCGTAGGATCTTGTAGTAAATTGGTTTAAGAAGATGTGGAAAAAATTTCAGAATTTTCCACCATGTAGATTGCAAGATAATAGTGTTTGAATTGACAAAAATCCTTTTTTAACCACTGCAAGAATTCGGGCAGCTGCCCTTTACAAGGTCACATTTATATGAAAAAATGTCCAAAATGGTGGTTACTCTTTTGATTCATTCTTTTCAGATCATTTGGAATTGTACAACATAGAGGAAAAAAATAGTAAGTAGGAAGAGGTAGAGAATGACTCAAAATACTAAATTGTCAAGAATTTAATTATGGAATTGAAAAATGCCAATCCCAGCGGTTGTAATGTTGTAATAAACAATATACACCCAATGTTTTTTGTTTTATTCAAAAAGATTGAAAATTGAATTAGAAAAAGGACTTCAAAGTTTATTTTAGAATAGAGATTCCATAAGTACCCTCCAACTAAGAATCCTCATAACTTTTGACTTGTTAATCCAAATGGAATGATTCAAAGCTTTCCAAGTATGTGTAAATCTATAAAACCAATTTCAACTTTTACTTTTTCAAAAAGTGTTTTTTAAATAAAAAATTTTAGTTGCCCGGGTTGCCCGCCAAATGTGGAAATTTACATATCATGCAATAACTTTTTACCTATAAAGTCAAAAGTTATGAAACTGTTGGGCCTCAAAGCTACTCCTTGGACACATCTTGTGTGAAAATTTCAAAGAAAAAAATTAAAATTTCCATTTGTAGTGAGCTGCCCAAAATTGCTCTGTTGCCAAAAAATGGTGTTTGGTCCTTTAGGGGTTAACTTATTAGGTTTGTTCACATTTAGTATGCAAGAATTCCATGACACCAACAATAATATTAATAATATCCTTAGTTTACCTTTTAAAGAGGCACACTATTAGGAAATCTTGCATAGGCCCCTCAAAAACCTGCTCCAATGCTAATTGTACCTCTTATATTACCTTTGCGGATGCGACACTTCATGGCTTTTGCACAACAAGAAAACACCATTTATTGTGCCTTGCCTACCTTCTAAGCTCCTCTATACTCTTTGGCCAATAGAATCATGGAAACAACTGAGTCTCAAAGGACACAAGAAGAAGGATGGTGCAATAAAGAATTTGGTGCATTCATGGCTTAGTTATTCTATTGAATTTTGGATTCCTATTGAATTTTTTATTGCGTTGCGTCAATAATCCCGCAATATCAGTTGGTTTATGATTTACAATATTGTGATAGGATTCAAGTGCTTAGGCCAAGATATGAAGTTGCAAAAAAAAGTCTGTGTGAACTTGCATGACATGCGCTATTGCAATGCCCAATTATCGACTTTGGATTGAGGATGCTCTAAGTAAGGTAGAATAGTCTAATGCTGTCAAATCCAATTTTGACATCTATAGGACCCTCCCATTTGCACCAATCTCCTACCCATTTCCATAGGATGGAAGTCATTTTCATTGAGCAAACAATTAGGTGCTATTGTTAGAGAATGACATCAAGTTTACATCTCTTCATGGATGGTTTAAGGTTGATAAAGATGTTGTTCAATAAATGCTAGTTAAATGGGCTTACTTGTGAATAAATGCTTGTCAAAATAAGATAACTTTAGCCAATAAAATAGGTGCTTTAATCCTTTAAGGACCGATTGACCAGTTTTGGGTCGAAATTGCCACATTTACACTTCTAAGGTCAAATTAGTTGAGAATTGGGAGATGGACCAAAGCAGACGGATGTGGGGAATTCCCAACTTCATCTATAGGAACAAAAATCGGGCCAATTTGAATCTCCATGTAGACTCATGGTTAAAATTAGTGACGGTTTTTTGGCTAAAAATGCAACATTTGAAACATAGATGCATCATAATAAACCGGATTGTGCTGTAGTTTGCCACAAAATTCACTGTCACATGGTAAACCATTCAAACTGCATCCATCGGTACGGTTGGATCTTTGACATGCATCGTTTTGCTTCAACCATAAAACGCATCGCCCACCCCCAAAATCAACCAGGGTCCTTAAAGGGTTAAGAATGTTGAACTTGTGCTTTAGAACACTCATCAAATGGGATTAGGATGGTAGGTCATCACCCCACCTACTAACGGTTTTATATTTTTGAACCCAACATGTTTAACCCTTAAAGGACGCAGGGGTGACCCTGGAAATCATCCTTTTTCATTACCGTGTGACATCATTTACATTAAAAAATCCAAAAGTATCTATTGGAAGTCAAGCTGCTGTAGAAGATCTCCCCTTTCCACGCAAAATTCCGAGAATGAATAATTGTTGTTCTGTCCTACACCAAAGGATTCTCTCTCATTCATCAACCAGAAAATGGCCGCGGCGATGTTTATGGGTTAAAAGTCCATAATCCATTTCAATTCTTATAAGATGAATATGATTCCACTTGTATTTCGGTCAATTCAACTAATTATTTTTCTCAAAAACAAAGAGAACAACAAGCACATTGCACAAGATACTCAAATTCCAAATCTGGGTGGTCATAGGCTGTTCGATCCTAACTGAAGTCTAGGTCAGGCAAGCTAGGGCAAGAGACCTGAGGGGCAAGCCGGCAAGTAAGCAAGCAAGCCAGCTTAACTAAGTAAGGAAGAGCGAATCTGAGGCCTCCGTCATCCGATCATGCCCGGCGCCTAAGCTGTCGATGCGTCCCTCCCTCCATGAGATCATGCGCTTGGCCTGCAAGACGGGAAGCTGCGCCCCAACCCCTCCCCGGGTTATAATAATAGCGGCGCCAGAGATTTAGTCACTTATTACCCAGCGTTAAAACAACACGGCATTCGCACCTGTGCATGACGACGGACCCGTCCCGGACTGTCCAGTTTCTTTTAACTTAAATCGTTTTTTTTAGGAAGGGGGGCTCCATTCAGTTGCTGAGTGCTGCGCCATTTTGAAATGCGGGAACCATGCAGGAGTTGCAGGTCAGTTGCCTGCATGCAGGCGATGAATGAAGCAGCTTGCCTGGTTCAAACTTGGCCGAACGAAACTGAACAAAGGAAAGAAGCGGAGACTGTGAAAGGAAGGAAGAAAGAAAGATACAAGGCTAACTTAACACCCGCCTGCACATCAGTCTCCCGCAATCCAAGTGCGAAGTTCGAATATTCTGTATTCAAGTATAGAATCTTTCATGATCGAAATGCAACTCCGATTAGAGCAGGTCTAGCGTATTCTCTGTTTTCCAGTCTTCACACCCAAACATGCACATTTGACAGAGTTTAGTATATACAATATGAGTGTTGATTGAATACTCTAGTAAAAAGGAGGTCTTGGCCTCTTGCGGCACCAAGCTATAGTAGGAGAGATTGGTTCCAAAGGCCCAAATGGGCATCAAGAATCAAACTCTCCTACTATAGTTTGGTGTCATAAGATCCTCTTTTCTTTTAGTGATATGTGAATGTGAGAAAATATTGTAGTAACCTAGCCAAAATCAAATTTTAACTAAATCGATGCACAAATAATGGAGTTATAATCGAAACTTGACCATAGCCTAATCCACCCTATGCATTTGTTAGTGGACCTACTAGAAGTTGAGTTTGACTAACATTTTTGAGACCACATACAATGAATTAGCAGAATGGTGAAAAAAATGAAGTTAAGACTCACTTTTTTAATTTGTTGAGTTTCTCAACTCCACCATGGTTTGTATAAAACTTAGCTCATTTAAGACTTCAAAGAGACGAGGTGAGTTTTTGGAACTCAACCACAATTTGTAAATGAATTCTCTACGCACCTGTATAGGGAGGACCTTGATGGCTTTGTCCATTTGACTCATATAATAGAAGCTACACAAAATAGTGAAATTAGGTTATTTTTCACTAATTTCTCAATATTCTACACTATGCATCGTTATTATAGAAGGATGCAATAATGTAAGAATCATATGTGTTGCATGGATTTGTGCACTAGTTCTCAGTTTGGATTTAGAGAGTTGCATGTGCCTCTATGTAGACAAGCAGTGAGTCATGAGGTAACTTCTCTAGATAAGGCAACCTAATTGTTGAAGCAATCTGTTTTCACTATTTTTTGTACATTGTAAGAAATATAGTTTGCCTTGACCAAGAAAAAGATCTACAATTGGTCTAATTGGTCATATGGATCTTCTCATTGGTCATCTAGGGTTTAGCATAACTTGTTTAGACTTGTACTTGGTACATTAGGCACCTCTAGCCTTGACTCAATGGCTTTGGCCTTGGCACTTAATTTGGTGAGGTGGTCATGGGTTCAAAGTTGGGGTGTCTACCCAACTATGGTGGGAAAAATGACCTTGTTGTCATACGGGGACCTCAGAATTCCTCAAGGAAAAGAATGTGTCAATTCTTTACATGGTCTCTTCCTAACGGAGGTATTAAGGATGAAATTCACCATTTCACCTTCTATATCCTGATGTCCATGAGACCTAGATAGTTGACCCATCATTCCTAAGTCCCAAACTCCCAATTAACAGCCGCTTCATTCACACCGGTATTGCATACTGGAGTTAACCTTCTCCTTCTATTTGCTACATTTTCTCATATATAATTTCCATGAAGCCACATCCTCAAGCTATACAAAATTAGAGTAAGATCATAAGTTGTTCAGAGTACGTCTAGACCTATAGAAACATTCTGTAGCTGAATGCAAATTATTCTTTCGTACGTAGAACAACTACCAACAGTCGAACTCTTCTTCGTTCACGCTGGTCTTTGAACCAGAGTCATGACTTGCTTCTTCATCTCCGTCCGAAAGAAAGAACGAAAACAATAAAAGAAACCCCTACAGTACTGTAGTGGGAGGTGCTAGCTTGCTGGCTGGCGTGTCAGAGGCGGACAGGGGGTTGCCGGCAACCCCCACGGTTGGGTTGCACCATGAGCGCAATGGGCCAGAGAGTCCTGGCTAGGGCAGCAGAGGCAGAAGCAACATCCATGGTCGAGCGAATCCGCCATCATGGCCCGCTGCATCAACTTGGCTTGCACTGCTTACAAGGCTCCAACAGTCAAAGGCGCCGCGCCTGGCCTGCTTGTCGGGACACTATTCCCCTTCTGCTACCCCTAACAACACTAGCACAACACTAGCAATCCCACTAGCAACAGTAGCAACACTATCAATTCTCCCAGCAATTCCACGAGCAATACTAGCTGCTCGATCATCAGTGAGAGCCTGGTTCGTAGTTCCCATGTAAGTTAGCAACAGGCCTTGCAACAGGCAACAAGTCAGCAACCCGTGGAAGGAATGGACCCATCAGCATCCCCATCATCCCAGCAGGGAGGACCGTAGCTGCTGGATGCTACCCTGCCGGTCCTGCGGTCTGATTGTTGTTGCCCCAGTAGCGGCGCTGGCTAGCTGGCTGGGTGGATTGTGCCCCAACACCACCTCCCACCTCCAGGTCCTTTGTTGTAGCGGCTGGAGCCTGGGCAAGCAGCAGGATCTAGGGCACATTTAGTGGTGGTAGGAACCATCATCACGTATGCATCACCAAGTACGGAGCCTGTCTGAGCCACGGCTAAGATCTATCGGGCTGTTGAATGATCCTGCTGCCCGCACTTGACAAATTACTCCCACTCCCACTCTCCACTCCGTTGTTCAGTTAGCCTGCTGGTTGTGTAGTGTTTGTGAAGCGAAGAACACGTCTGTCGAGCTCATGAACCCGGCCTTTTGCTGACGGTGGAACCGGCTTAGGTCTAGTATTGGTCAGGGTCAGGTCTAGTCACGGTTAGGTTCCGACTGTGGCCGCTTCTTCTTTCTGTGCTTGAGAGTGAGCGGTGCTTACTGTCGGAGGAGGGGTGGATCTCGCTTCAACGTCTGTCTGTGGCGTTGCGTGATCAGTCGAAGAGATTTTTGCTGGTTTCTGGAATCACACGAAGCTGGGAGGGGGAGCAAATTCGTTGAGACGGTTGAGTGCATCGTTCTTAGACGTTTTTTCTACACGCCGACTGAGCCGAGTCACTTTCGTTAGATCCACGAAACTTGGGTATACATGCGGTAGTGCGAGCGGTAGTGTTTGAAAGAAGTTTAGATTCATGGATCTCCATCTTAGAATTTGAACAGTCTGAACCTGGTGTTACTGGATAGGGTATGTGATCATCAAGCCGGAGGCTACTCTTACCGCATTACGATCAGTGCTGTGGGTGTGCTTGCTGGAATAGAAAACTTCCAGTTGCGCAGTTAACACTCCGGTGTTTACAAGTCTTTTTGTTGCAGTTTCGTGCCCGTCGTTCGAGCTATTCTACTCGTCGATACCTCTCAGTGTGCGGTGTAGCAGATGCTTCTTCAATCCGCTCCTCGACAAATTTATGTGCGAGTAGAATCTCATTGACCGGGAAGAGTCTGGGTTTGGTTCAAGCTTGAAGCAATCTCGACGAACCGGTGGCATGTCTGTTGCGACGATACTCTAGTACCACATCTTGGTACTCGAGGAAGGCTGAACGTGTTAGCAGCCAAATTGCGAGTCACTGATCATCTGGACACAAGCTCAATAGCACTGTTGGGGCGCCTGTTTAGTACTGCTACAGAGGCTTGTCTGCTAAGGCAGCAGTGTTCATCGGTTTGAGTGCGATCTGCATCTTGAGGACGCACATACGCCTGCATCTGTTGCGAGTTGCGTCGCCGTGGTTGCCAGTCGCAGTTCGTGCTCGTCGTAGCTGTGTAGACCACTGAGCTTGTAAGCTCATTCAAGCACCCAGACCGTCATAGAAGAATGGAAAATTGTTAAGGACTGCAGGAGCACAGCCCACAGCTGCCGTTTCGGTACCAGCCAAAGCCTCCGCATGAGTGATTTCTCTTTTAAGATAAAAAGAGTTTTGCAGTTCCACTACTGAAATATCCGTTCAGAAGGCATCCTCAGGGTCATCCTGAAAATCTTTCTCGGGAGAATCCTTCTACGTAGTTTGGCTACTTGCTGCAGAACTGGCGTTATTCCTACGAGGGCTCCGTGTGTCGTGGAAGTTACCCTTCCCGTCTTGAGAGCGATCTAAGAGGCGGGAATCAGATTTTTTGCGTGCTTGAACGTAAGCTGAGACGTCAATGCTTCACCCTTACAGACTCGTGTATGTCTCTTAAATGGGCGGAGTCGCCGACGATAGTGCTATCTGTTGCATGGTGCAGTGAGGTCCCCAGATCCAAGTCGTTAACGAAGTTGAACCCGTCTGTGCATGACCACTGCGTTCACATGAAGAGAACTCAACAATTGAAGTGGTGCAGGTCTCGAGTGCGAGACGAGCTTCAAATCAAATAGAGGTTCTAAGTCGTTGTTAATCTCCCCAAGATCATCACCACCTGTAGAGTGCTGTTGCAAGGGGCTTTCTTCATTGTCTAGAGCCCAAGGTAAGGCCCCAGGTTGAGCTCGCGGTAATTGATACAGACGAGCGTGCGTTCTCGTGGTTCACTACGAGATTCCTGCGTGCAAGGCCTAGGAACCAAGGTCCCTGAAAGTGAGCTGGCTCAGCTTTCATATCTGTTTCTCAATTTTCGATAGAGGGCACATCATCCAGGAGACTCCCCACAATCTCATGTTTCACTAGTCCATTTCCTTGTCTGCAGTTCTAGCTTCATGCAGGCCGTGGGTCGCTCGTTTCGCTTAAAACTTGAACATTCACCAAAATAAAGCAGCACCAGCACCAGCAGCTGAAGCAGAAGCAGGAGCGTTCACAGACCTTAGTGCGGAGGCGCACGTTACGACCGTGCAAGCAAGCTTCATCACGGTGTAGCTAGAAATCCGTATGGGCCAGAAGAGCAGGCAATAGCTGCTGCTGCAACAGTTAGCTTCATCAATAAGGAATATATTCCTCCAATTTGTGTCCATCCAAAGACACGGTGGAGAACTCTCAAGACCAAGCGGGTGCGATGAGTTCTAGGTTCAATCCTCAGAGCTCGGTGGCCGTGCCGCGCTCTCACAGTGCCATCACCGCCCACCCCATTCCGTTCTGCGAGTGGCTAAAGCCCAGCACGCAGCCTGGGCAGGAGCTGCTGTCGCATTATCCTGTGGCCATCCCCTACGAAAGCTTGTATCAACCAAATGGGACCAGTCATCAGGCGTCTGGAAGCAGCTCCTCCTCCTACTTCCCGGCTCCGCCTCGGTCACCAACTTCCGTCCACCGGGTATGCATATATGTGCTTAACTTCCTTCTCCCCCTATCGGTCTTCATCTCCCTCACTTCCTGTCAATTGCTTAAAGGTCATGAAGGGTACGCGATACTTGTCGATACTCCTGCCTCACTAGAAATTATCCGAACCGGTCCTTGCTTGGCGGCCATATTGTGATTCATAGTCCTTTCAATCCTCTTTTGGATAATAGAATTGATGGTCTAGCTGCAACTTTCTAACTCGTGGGCTTAGCAAATTTGTTACACTGAAAATATAATAGAACTTGCACATCACATGCTCGTCATGACATCCTCCCATTAGCTACAACATGTTTGGCGACCACATTGCGGTTCCTAGTCCTAGCTTTCAATGCTAACTTGAATAATAGAATTGACGGGCTGGCTGCAATTTATCTCTTGAACTTAGCTAATGCTACGTTGAATATACAATTGAACTTGCGCACATCATGCTCATCATGCAATTGTCACATAGCTACAACTGCTTGCGGATGTAACGATATCGTTGTGATCCTTAGAGATGTGTATGAGGATGAGCGTTGAATTTGGTCCTTTCGTAGGGCACCGTTGCTGCATCGATGGCAGAAAATGTGGTTGGAAGTGAGGACCAATGTGGTATCCAGTCCATCTCGCTTAATACTATGCACTGTGAATTATGTATGAATTTACGGTGGCAGCATGATTTTCCAGTGAGCTAAACTGCAGAAGTTGTCGTCAATGTTGATAATTAGTCCCCGAGTTTGTTTATTTTCGTGCCGTTTGGAATAATGGAAGGATTGCAATGAACCTGGAGCAGCCACTGCGGCGGAGAATATGTCAGGTAGTTGACACTGGGAGCTTTTGAGTACGATTCGAAGTAAGTTCCGGATTTTGATGAGTGTAGAACTAGTAGGTCGCTCATCTATAGTGCAGCGAACCGAGCGTCTGACGTCTGGTACGTGATTGGCCAGTAATGGAGAGCGTGACGTTAATCAACTCCTGGTACCATTTTCTCATCTCTGTAGGTGCACGACGCTGTGCCTTACAGTTTAATGCTCTGGTCAGCGGGTCAGTCTGTTTATATGAAGCGGCGCCTTGTGGCGACAGAAAGCTGCCAGCCTTAATGCGCCGTGACTGGGCTTAATGCTTGTCTGCCCATGCACAGTAGTGTCTGCAGATCATTTAGGACTGTTCAATTTCTGGAATGGAACCTTTCAGATGAGATCATTCCGCCAGGGTACGTTCTCATCTGGTAATCAATTCTCAGTCGCCAGTGCAGTCACAGAGGACCGTAACTAGCTGGGTCATACATCATCAAGTGGTTCTCCAAGCCTGGATTTTGAAGCTGGAACTTTCCAAACAAATTGCAATTGCTTACCTTGGTGGAAATGCTTATGAATTGAACGATACTTTGCAAATCATGTACTAGCTAGTGTCCAATCATGTATTAATCTTCACTGAAACAGTTTCTGTACCTATTTGTCTGTTGAAGTGAGCACTGATTGGTGATTTTCTCGGTTTTCATTTGGATATGTCCATTCCTATCTCGGTTGAATGTTGGCCCTGATCATTCATAATTTGTGATGCATAGTTGCTTGCTTGTTTTTGCAGTTGCCGTACCCCCCGCCTGAGGCGTACCCCTGCAACGCGGGTTTTCGGCAATCGCCCGACCAGTACTACCAGCAAGCGCGTGACCAATACGAATGGCAACAGCAACGGACGTCGTACCCCCACATGCAGCCCAACAGCCGCATGTCGAGCGAGCCGCTACCATTCCTGAGCTTAAGTCCCCCGACCGGCCACGGCCACGGCGTCAGCCCCGACCACGACATGCCGCAGAGGACGGCCATGCTACTGCCCCCGCCCCCGCCCGAGGTCAGCGCGACCTCGACCTCGCACGCGTCGGAGGAGTCCGCAGACGAGAATAATGTCACGGTGGCGCTGCACATCGGCCCGCCCGCCGCTATGTCCTCCGACGACCGGAGCATGAGCATGAGCATGATGAGCCTGCGTGGATCCACGGATAGCGATCGTAGCGTCAGCGTCTACGACTCGCTCAGCCTGGCGGAGCGGGAGCGCTTGCAGCGCGGCCGCGGCCGACTGCCCGAGGGACAGTACTGGATCCCCACGCCCGCGCAGATCCTCGTCGGACCCACGCAGTTCTCCTGCCCCGTCTGCAACAAAACCTTCAACCGATACAACAACATGCAGGTGCGGGCATTCACATTCTTTCTTTCTTTCTTCACTTGGGATTGCATTATTACCCCTCGGCCCTTTGTCTTTTTCTTTGTCAGGGGCGGATGTGGCAACATTAGATTGCTGTGTACTCACCGGATATAGACCATAGATTTCTCACTTGTCTATCATACCTACCAAGCGCTTCGTATTATTATCTCAATTCCAACGCACTTTCAATATCACCTCTGTTCGTTATTTTGTAGCATTTTGAGTCTGTTACTGCATCATCTTGTAGCGCATTTGTTACTCTACCTAGCATCTCGTAGCATATGAATGAGTCGTACCTAGCAATGCTATTATTGAAGTGCTTCACTAGCTTTATCATGGCTAGAAGGTCTCACTTATTATGTTCATGCATTATACCGGGAATAGCGACATTGTGGCATTGGGAGTGGTGGCTATGCGAGATAGTGGATTGCATGTGACATACTGCAGTTACAAGGGATAGGTCAAGGGATAGGTCTGTTCATGTTACCGACCTGGGTGCGCGTCGGAGGTAGCACAAACGCACTAGGCTACCCACGGTACTGTCCCATGCAATCCGGTGTCTAGATCGTTTCAGACTGTACAATTTATATATTTAACTCCCTAGACACATGGTTCATTCTGTTATAGACTATCCCGGTTTTTCATACGAGACTGAGTCAAGGTCTCGGCCTTGGGATTTGGGAAGTGCGTGAAATTCTGGGCCTTGTGATGATGATGGTGATAGTTCATGAACGCTACGTTCCCCAATGCACGTAGCGTTCATGAACTGGTTTGTTGGGTATCCATTCGTAGCTAGAGTTCCTCCCTCCCACTGTGGGAGAGTGTTACGGAGTGAATATAGTCGGAAGGATAATCTCTATTCCCTTTTAACGGACTGACCTCGCCGAGGCTATAAATGCAGGAAGTGCGCCATGTGGCCCAAACTATCATAAAGTTGGAGCTAGACTGTCATGAAACGAATGACAGATTTAGCTCAGAATCCGGAACTCTGCTCCCCTAAAAATAGATTACTATTTTGCGGCAACAAGACAAGAAGTGAGCTTCTTTAATTTCTAGGGAATCAGCGAATACTCCAAACGGACGAATTCAGGGACGGATTTTATTAGCTAGATGTCAAAATAGGGCCAACCGTTTGCATCGAGGAATGTTGTTGGGAACTCCAGGCATGTCGTTACCATCAGTGGGTGGTGGTTATTAGCAAATCGTCAGGTGTCATCGATATTGCAACTCCTCCACTTGAATCCACTTGAATCCACTTGAATAATTCAGTCAGTCAGTCACACTGGCTCAATTTCACCTGGCTCCGTCCGTCATTGTTAAATCATTTAGCGGCCAGGGAAACTAATTCCAGATTAAGTTATCATTATTAACTGGGGGTTTGGTAATTCTGTCATGGACGCCTGCTGCAGATGCACATGTGGGGGCACGGCTCCCAGTACCGGAAGGGCCCGGAATCGCTCCGGGGCACGCAGCCCACGGCGATGCTGCGCCTGCCGTGCTACTGCTGCGCACCAGGATGCCGCAATAACATCGACCACCCGCGGTCGAAGCCTTTGAAGGACTTCCGCACGCTGCAGACGCATTACAAGCGCAAGCACGGCATCAAGCCGTTCCTGTGCCGCAAGTGCAACAAGGCGTTCGCCGTGCGCGGCGACTGGCGCACGCACGAGAAGAATTGCGGCAAGCTCTGGTTCTGCATCTGCGGCTCCGACTTCAAGCACAAGCGGTCGCTGAAGGACCACATTCGCGCCTTCGGCAACGGCCATGCGGCCCATGGTGTGGACTCCTGCGAAGACGAGGAGGACGCCGACGAAGAGGAGGAGGATGTCGACGAAGACGACGCCGACGAAGAAGTCTCCGGCGGCTCGCAGTGACGGACGAACGGACGGACGGACTTAGGCCCCTCGCCCCTCGGAATTAGGGCCCTCCCCGTTCGGTCCGTTTGAAATCCGGTTCAGCCAGCCAGATATGTGATCATATTTCAAATGTACTCTCTCTCTCTCTCTCTCAACGTGATGTCGAGTTCATGTTTTGAAGCCACTGCGTCACTCTCTTGTGGCTATTCAGAGGAATGTTATATATATATATCCCATTATATATGACTCGTCTCCTCGACGTGAGCCCTCTGATCGACCACGAAGCACAGATGTGGACGTTTGAGATTCAATGCAATGACTCGGCATGATGTCCGATAACGTTCTCCGGTCTCCCGACTCTCAAAGGTTTACTTATATAGTCCATGTTGGTAGGTTTTGTGACCTCGGCAAATATTGGTGGTGGGATCTCGATCTAGTTTTTCCCCCTTTCTGATCGGTGTTCAGTTACGACTGTCACCCTCCCCAGCTCCGACCTGATTAATTCTTTCATTATATGAGCAATTAGCAGCAATACCTCATTCTTGTACGTACGCTTTTTCGAGGACCAGACCAGAAACCAGTTCTTATAATTATTATGATTACTTTTCAATCGAGTTCGTGGCGTTGCGATTAATTGGTTCGAATTCTGTACTTACTTTCATTCTGAGTCTCGCGAATCATGTATCCATAGTGACTGCTCCCCTTGAATAATGACACTCTAATCATTAATTTTGATTCAGCTGCTGCTTCTTGGACCGGTAGCCTGGCTCTAATCACAAGCTTTCACATAGTTGGGCATTCGGGATAGATCAATTTTGGCAAGTCATAGTAGCTCTGCACTCTTGCACATATTTCTTCTGAATTATACTCTCGAGCCCATCTGATCCCACTCACTAATAAGTTTTCCTGCTACAAATACCGAGGTAAGAAGAGGAATCATCAAGAGTAGAACTCGCCAACCTGTCCAGACGACATGATGCATCTAGTGATCGTACCCGGGCTGTAAACAGCAGAGGTCACGAAATTTAGTGCGGAAACTGCAAAGCTTCCTTGAATCCTTTCTCAACTAACAATGAGGTCAGTCAAAAGAGCATGATACGATAGGTACAAGAACACCACGAATTACGAATTCAAACTCAATTTTGAACAGATTGGAAGCCAGACCTTGTGGAAGTGCATGCTCCACGGCGCTCTTCGCACAATCCAGCAACTACAGTCCACTGTTGCAGCGCTAGTTCATGGGCGCGCTGGTATCCAGCAAGAAAACTATCAATATCTTGACGACAGTCCCCCGAGACTGCACTTCTACTCAACCCTGCAGCTTCACGCATCTCCCTTCACCGATTGCCGTGACAAGAACTCGAACGAAAATCCTCCAAAATTATCGACACAGCATCCGCGAGCTCGAATTTCTTAAGAAATCAAGTGAAACTCCTCGCCGTCTTCCACTACAACAGAAAGCAGTGACTGCAACATACTAGCAATGCATTTGCAATGGTTTTGCAATGAAACAATGTGTAAAGGAACTTAGTTTGGAAATAAAAAAAGAATCAATGCATTGCAAAACCATTGCAAAACTGTTGCAATGATTAATTCAATATAAAAGTATTGGGCACTGAATCCATGCTATTGCATTTCTAAACTGTTGCAAATTCTAAACCATTGCAAACATAGTGCAATACTTTATATTAAACCATTGCAAAATCATTGAAACAAAATTCGTGGGCATTGCAAAACCATTGCAAATGCTGCATTCTCTTGTAGTGTTCGTTACTAAGCAGCCACATTGTAGTCGTAACAGACGAAATGCAGCGCAATATGATGCAAAGGGAGGGCTATGCAGCTTGCATGCTAGATGCATGTGCTATTGAGGCGTCAAATTGGGAGTTGACCTGGCTGTGGCGATAGAGCTTAATTAGCTAAGCAGACCACGATTCCGTTCTTGTGATGGCAATGGACTAGATAATGAGCCCAGAGGCTCTCAAGCAGTATGCCAGGACATAATGCCAAGTCTAATAGTGCATCATAGACTTATGTATATGTACTTTTTGCAAATCTAAAGGCGTAGAAAGAGGGACTGCGTTATGAGTTATAACACTTTTCTGACTATCCAATGGAATGGTGACAAATTTGTCTTGAAAACCAGACTTGGCATTACGATGATGTGTTGAGTCATGTTGAAGAAGAACCCTAAAATGTCTTCTACAACCCTTGCAATTAGAAAAGGTTTTACTTCCATGAAATCAATATTTTTCAGATTATATAACATTTATGGGGATGGGGATGGCTACACCTACTTCTAAAAATAGATGCCAAAACTTTTGGGACTTTTTTTATTATTTTAAAATTGTATTGAAAAAAGACAAATATTTTTATTTTTGAGCATTTGTCAAATTACATCTCTCAACTTTAACTGAATGTTTAGCAAGGAATGCCCATGGATTGACCACCAAGCACTAGATATAGTATTAATTAATCCACTTTGTACAATATGCTCAAACCTACTTAAGTTTATTCAAATAGTGTACGAATTTGATTATTTAGTGCAAAATCTCTTCAAAATTTTAGATGAATTTGGTTAAATTTGTGTGAACAGTTGAATGACTTTTAGATGAAAGGTGGATGACTATTGCACTATTTGGTAGTACAAAAATTGTATAGACCACATTAGATTGATTTTTATTAAAACGCCACAAACTTATGTACTAATGAGATATCTATTTTATAAATTTTAGCCATACGGCACCTCGAATTGAATTCTTTGTAGATCATATTTTTGTTATTTAATAGTGTGTTTTTTAATATGAAAGATGTGCATATGGATGTTTCCTATATATCTATGCAATTGAACTTAAACAATTTCATCATCAATATTTTTCAATCAATTGTTATGTAAAACCATAAAATTTAAATGAAATAATTCACCAGAAATGGAATTTTACTTTTGTAAAAGTCAAATTTGTTTTATTCACTTGGTCATGAATTTGATTTAAGATACCACATTGTAAACCATTTTAGCTTTTTCAAAAAAATTGTAACTATAAAAATTGAGAACTATAAATCAGTTTCTTGAAGGTAAAACTTGACAAACAAGTTGTTTTTCTAATAAATTGATTCCCTCATAGAAAAACACATACGAATTTGTACTTTGACCTATTTTACCATCTAATTGAATCATTTTTCTACTTGCACATTTATACCATGAGGGAATGATCTTCAGGTCTAAAAGAGGGTAAGGCCCTTATCTTCCTTGTGATTTGGTTGGTCTGGATGGTATGTGCTTCCATCACCAACAATGTCCGCTCCATTCTTCTGCACGTTACAATTTATGTTTTGCTTTCAATTACAATAGTTTCTTATTTGAGTGTTTTTGTCTTTTGTTTTGTGCGTGTTGGCGTCTAGAATATTGGTTGCACTGTTGTTGTCGCTTTGCAAATGCATACATTATGTAAAAAAATTTATTTCTATGCTATTTTGCTAGGATTTGATTTATAGAATTATTAGTTGTAGAATTTAGTTTTAGTTTTTGCTTTGGGTTTTAATATATTGAATTGGAGGATTTTTTTTGAGTCTCAAGATGAAGAACCGCAACTGGAAGATGGAGTGATATATTCTTGAAATTTTGTTTTTTACCTCTATTAGACAAATGTTAAATCCTATTTTTCATACTTAAAATCAGTTTCTAATTTTATTTTGAGTGTATGTGAAGTTATAGAAGAAAAGATGGAGATAGTTTATCTTCTAATTTAACTTTGAGGTGTTTTATCTTTAGGAAAAAGATAGAAAACTAATTATGTGATCAATTATGATGGCCAATGGATGTTAAGTTAGCCATGTGATGAAAGCATGGATGGTAGTCCACTTAATTTGAGTGATTGAGGTGGGAGATAAGGTGATGAACACTTTCATCTTCTTCCTTGTTGTAAGTTATAAGAAGAGATGTTTGGAGAGCCATGACGTGTAATGTTTTGAAAATTTGAGAATGGAAATTGAAGAAGTTGTCTATCATAATTTTGTATTTTCAATTTGATCTTACTAGCTTCAATTGGAGTTAGAAATCAAAGGTTGTACTAGTTTGAGTAGAGGGAGGTTTGCTGCCTCTTATGAAGAGTGGCTGAGACTTTGACCAACCATATAAATGGACAAGTCTTTTGTTTGTAATGAAACTTTTAGGGAGTGTACAAGATGTTGTTAGCTTTCTAAAAAGCTATCGTTCATTCAATTTGGAGTTTATATGAATGATTTGTGAGTTTGAAGTGAAAGAGGGTCTCCTACCCTCCCTTTTATAGGCCTAAACTTTAGGCGGCCATAGATATTGAATAGCATATTGAAATAAATTGAGATTTAAAGGAAGTGTAGAAATTTGTGTTAGCTTTCCAAAAAGCTATTATTCATGCCATTTGAAGTTTTCAAAAAATGGTAGCATTCATTCAAAGTTCAGCTTTGAAATTAGAGTGAGACTTGGAGGAAGAGTTTGTATGTTGTGTACTATGTATTGTGGCTTGTGGCTTGGCTTTCATTAAAAAAAATTGTTGTTGTGGACGGCTTGGATAAAATCGATGCTTAGCTTCATTTTGTGTTGTGATGGCGAAATAGGATAAATGATCCACATGGTCGAGACTTACTTGTTCTCACGGTGAAAACTAAAGCCTAGTTAGAGCTGGTCACCGGGAGTTTGAATTTTAGGATCCCATCATTTGGAAGGCTCGGCTTGTAGTCTAGCCATCCCAATTTACCTGTCCCATATTCCTTAGTTTTTTATTCCTACCTTGACCCTTGAGCTAACCTAGAGCCATACATGATAAGCCAATGGAGAGCAATTCTTCAATGGTATAGAAGATTCAACAATTGAGTTTGAAAATTTTACACAACGATTCTTAAGCCAGAACTAATAGTAAGATGAATTTGTGGATGACAAGTTCATTTACTTTCATCATCCTTATTTATTGTAGTTAAAATATTTGGTGAATTGGTGGGTGACAAGCTCACTTGCCTTTATCATCCTTAGATGGGTGGATTGATGGTTCTACAATAATGTAGAAGAATCAACAATCAAATTTGAAGAGTTTTTTACACAAATTCGACTTTTTTTGTTCCCAAGGCATTTTTGGTTGTAGCCAGGATTTCTGTGATTTCCCAAGGCAAACCTCTCTCTACTCAACACCATATGGAGCCTTGATATTTGTCGATATCACAGTTTGATTTGGGACTTTTAGTGAATAGTTTCATAAAGTTAAATATACCAGTTTCATAAAGAATAATCAAAGTTGTTTCTTTCTCTCTACGGTCTTCAATTCCTTTTAAAGAAATTTGTTTGTAATCCTCTATAATCTAACAAAGTTTTTTTTTTTTTTTTTTTTGAAATTTCCATACAACATGTGCCTGAGGAGTAGCCTTAAAACCCAATAATTTTCATAACTTTTGACTATGTTGTTAAGAAATTATTGTATGATATGTAATTTTTATTGCTCGGCAGATACCCCGGGCAGCTGTGGGCGCTTTATTACCCACCTTTGGTAATAGCACGGACACCCTCCCGGTTCTAGCCTTTTATCCACTATCTTCAGATGTATGGGTGTTTTTGCGAGTGCGGTCCACTATGCCTTCCAAACAACGGAGCTTTGCTAAGTTTCCTAGTTCTGTGGATGGCAGTAGTTGTAGCTAGGATCAGTGTACAAGTGCCCACTAACTAATTGCTAATCCAAGAGGACAGCTTGGCTAAATAAAGGACAAAAATAGCCTATTTGGACGCTTCTTCTATCCTATGTCCCTTCCATGGTGCTTTCCCTTGTGATTTTCTACTCGTTGACTGTCTCAATTGGTTGGTGATTTTTAACCTTCTACATGAACTTCTATGTTTTATCCCTTTGAATTGTTCTACTATTCCACTTTGATGTTAGGTTTTTTACTTCTACTTCAATTTTATTCTTAGCTTTTGACTTTTAATTTTAATCTTTTACCCTTCTATTTTAACCCAAACTTTAATTTACCTTTCAAAAATTACTTCTAAATTTTTACTCTCTCTTCCTACCTTCAAAGTATTATTCTAAAAATTTAACGTCTAAGAGCAGCCCCACAGCAACTCGCCAAACTGGCCTGGTCAAACATATCAATGGTAATGAACCGCTTACACAAAGCTAATAGTAAAGGTCTTCCTTTGATTTGCTTGGCCGGGCCAGTTTGGCGAGTTGCTATGGCGATGTTCTAAGTTTTATTCCAAATTTCTAACTTCTAAATTAACTCTAGGTTTTTACTTTTAAAATTACTTCTAAATCTTAATCCTTAAGTTTTACTCTAGATTTTTGACTTCTAAATCACTTCTAGGTTTTAGCCCCTAAACTTTATCTTAAGGATTTACTTCTAAATTGTCTCTAAATTTTCACTCCTTAGTATTAACCTAATTTTCCAATGTCCCAATATTACTCTAACCTTTACTTCTAAATTACTTCTAAATTTTAACCCCTAAATTCTTGCTCTAAGCTTTTAACCTCTAATTTAATTCTAGATTTTTACTTCTTAATCTAATTCAAAGTTTTAACCTCTAAACCAAACTTCCACGTTTACGTCCTAATTTAGGTTTAACTTTTTCTTTCTAAATTAACCCTTAAAATTAACCTGCTAATTCTAATTTTAAGATTTAATTTCTAATTTAATTTTTTTCAAGTTTATCCTAACTGGACTTTTAACTTCCTAATTTTTTCCTAATTTCTACTTTTGAATCTAACTGCTAATTGTCACTAATTTCTACTTGTTAAATTGGGATTGAAGATTATTCAGGGAAAAATCAAGAAGGAATTAGGAAAGGAGAATAAGGATTAGTCTGAATGGCTTACCTCATCACTGCTGGTGTTAGAGACGACCTCGTCCATGTTCACGTACGCATCCTTGTTTTCCATCGTAATTTTTTATTTTCTTTTCAATAATGCCCACGGCTTAAAGGTCGGAGACTTGCAATTGATTTTAATCTAATTTTCTTCTTTCCACCTTTGGCCTCCTTTTTTTTTCCTTCCTTCCTTCTACCTTAGAACTATTCCACCAAATGTTTTGATGGAAGTCTTACACAACCAATTTTGACAACTAATAGGCATAAATGTGCCAAATTGCCTCTTACAAAGTTCTGACGTCGTTATACCCCCCATCCTATTCTAACGGCTACCAAGGCTTCTTTTTAGATTTTTTCCTATTCCTCCTAGCCTTCCTACTAGCACACTATTTATCGTCTCTCTCTTCCTCTCTCTACATCACCTTCTCTTTCTCTAGTCTCCCTCCATTCTTTTTAGCTTCGTTTTGGTGTAACAAGAGAGAGGTGGTTCGAAAGTTTTGTGTGCAGGTTTTTAGTTCGTTGGAAGTGCGGCTTCTACTCTCTCCCCTCCCTTTTCTTCCCTTTGTATTTTGTTGTCAGGTTTTTTTCCTAAAATAAATGCTACTCCCTAGTTTTTAAATCTAGGAACCCAAACCAAAAGACCAAAAAAACAAAGGAGGGCCAACTAGCTTGACCCCCCCCCCCCCCGACTCCCCTGGACTGCTGGATCCCCAAACCCTACGACTGCTGGATCCAAAACCCTACAACTTGCCTCTTTGCGAACTGACTCTCCGAACTGGACCCGACCCCTTAGACTGGACCCAACTCCCTAACTAGATCCTGACTCCCCAAACTAGACCCCGACTCCCCAGACCCCGACTCCTTGAACTGGACCCCAACTCCCCAGACTCCGACTCCCCGAATGGATCCCGACTCCCTAGACCCCAACTCCCCAGACCCCAACTCTGGACTGGGAGGGGGGTGTTCTATTTTTTTTTTTTTTCTTTCACTTGGGATCCTTTTTCTTTGTTGGGTTGGAGATGGACTTAGGCAAGTTTTTCTTCCATGACTAAAAATGGATGTATAGACTTGGGTAGGCTAGGGTGCTAAAACCTGAGGGACAACAACAAGGACAACACTAAGAAAGAAAACAAATGCGTGCAACTTTGGATAAGATGGGCTTGCTAAAACTAATTGTCTTGGAAGCTAGACTCTGGACTTTTTTAAGAAGGTCTTGGAAACTAGACTTTGGGACTAAAGGTCATAGAGGTTCAAAGCTCCGCCGTAAAATTGAATTTAACACCAATTTTAGGACTTACGACATTCTAGGGGTTCAAAGCTCCGCCGTCTGGGACTGTTTAACACACACCGTAGGACTTGACTCAGTTATAAGCCAAAGCTTTGCTGTCACAAGGGGGGGTCCACACAACAAGAAGGATGTTAGAAGAAGGTGAGAACATGTAAGTAAGGAAAAAACCACGTTAGGATACGAAAATGACCCACAACTCCATACGCTAGAAGCCCCCAAAGCGGCATACGCCAATGTACGGAGGGAGGTTGCTCAAAGGTTAGTATAAGACTCAAAAACTCTTAAAACACACGGTTAGTTCACGGGGACCCACCAAGGGTAGGAAGACCCTCAAATAACAACAAAAGTACACATCAACATACACAAACGTATACAAGACAAGAAAGAAGGACCCCCAAGGACCTTCAAAGCTTGAAAAATAGCAACAAAAGGAGTCAAAAGTGCTCCAAAAACACCGTAGAGGTTTTTGGCTTTAAACGCCAAAATATCCAAAATGACTTGGATCCACGGATCCAAAAACAAGTATGGGGATGATTTTAGAGAGGAAAGTGGAGCCCTTTTATAGGTTTCCAAGAACTCACTCCCTCCTCCCTAAATTCCTACTAGTAACCTTATCAACTCAAATTTTCACCCTCATCCTCAAAGATTTTCATCCTAATCCTAGATTTTCACTTTTACTACCTATGCTAGACCAACCTCCTAACTTTTGGAAATTAACTCCAAATGTCAAACGGACTGCGCCATTGGATCTAGAACGCCATTTTTAGTCTAAGACCCCCATACCCCTTGTACCGGGATCAAAAACCCAATGTAGGCTAGCTCAAATTAAAAACCCAATCGTGGTAAATTTTCAACCCTTGGAGGTTTCCTATTTTGAGAAAAGTAACTAGCATGGGGTTTCCAGAAGGTCAAAGGGAGTAGGAAAAGACTCCTTGTTGATGCTGTTTTGCCGTCGTGTGGCCCCCAAAATGCCGGTCAATGTCGCGGGGATGTCGTAACGTGATTAATTCTCGAGGAATCTTGCTGGTTCGGGTATCAGATGCTATCGGAATGCCGCAAAATTTATCTAAATGCATTATTAGCATAAAACAAGCTATCCTAATTTTTAGTGAGATTTTACTGCAACCTAGGTAATTTATAAGAAATTCTTGTTGGAGGTTAGAACAATTGACCGCCCGGAAAAGGTTCTTCTGTAAGTTGGAAGATGCCGGGAATTTTTGTGGGACCTCTCAGGGAGCCTTGCAAAAGATTTGGAGGTGCGTTTCCGTACCTGGCACAATTGGTTAGTGAAGACCTAAATCAGCCGTCTCCTTGAATTGTCAATGGCGCGGGAATCTTTTGCAATTGAGGGAATCTTGGCAAATCAATTTTGCCGTTGGACTCCTGGCATGGGATTCATTCTAAAACACCATCTTTGGGCTGTAGATTCTTCCACGGCCCCATCTTGAATTTAGTGGCTCCTGCATGCTAACAACTGGGATTTCCGGGAATTTGTCGATATAATGGGGAATTCAAAACCTAACATAGGATCGGATATATGACTCTTTGTGACTTTGTAGGACCAATCTAGACGTACACCGCCACCTTCCAGTGGGATTTAGCCCTGCTGGGGCTATATGACTAAAATCCTCTAAAATCCGCTATCTTGTGGTTTAGACTCTATCTCTCGGTGAGGTTTAGGGACGTTTTAGGTATAAAATCAAAACTAGACCAAATACTATAATGGATATGGTACAACCCTATTTTGGTTCTACACTCTTTTTATGGATTTTTGTATAATTTTACCTATTCTAAATTGCAAACTTTAAAAAAAAAGAATCTAGAAACCCAAAGGACAATTTGGGAATTCCCAATAGCTCAAATTTTTTAAAAAGCAGTTTTTTAAAAAATAAAAATTTTAAATGATTTTATAGATATGTGAAAAGCTTAATACATATGTGAAAAGCTTTGTATTATTTTATTTTGATTAATGAGATGAAATTAATAAGGAGTTTTAGTTTGCAGGTAGTTATGGATTCTCTACTTTAAGATAAAGATTGAAATCCTTTATTTAAATCAGTTTTCAATGTATATCATTGAATGTAGTTTATTTATTACAACATTATAAGCAGTGGAATTGGCAATTTTCAATTCTATAACTAAATTCTTAACAATTTAGTATTTTGAATCATTTTCTACTTCTTTCTATTTACTATTTTTTTCCTACATATTGATCTGAAATTTTTCAAGCATGTAGCCAACTTGCCTTGAAGAATGAATCCAAAGAAACACCACCAACATGGACATTTTTTTCATACAAATGTTACCTTGTAAGCTACTTGGTTTTGCAGCTATCTGGTTTTGCAACTACCTGGTTTTGCGCAGGGCCCAAAAAAAACCTTTTGTCAACTCAAACGCTAATATCCTGCAATCTACATGTGGAAATTTGTGAAAATTTTCCACATCTTTTCAAACCTTTATACAACAAGATTCTATAGTTACATATGTTGAAAAATGATTCTCTTGGTTAAACTTTGGTATTTGTACTAGAAATGACAATTTTGGAGAGTTTTTTATGAAAACATACTCAAGTACATTTTGGGGGTTAAAGAACCAATAGCTTATGAATATGGGATATCTTTAACCCCTAAAGTCCCAAGGCCATTTTTTTTGTCAAAAATCACACAAAACTGCTACTTTTGTTGCGTTCATCTAAAAGATCAGAAAAAATATTTTTTTTAAGAAATTAATTGTAGGATCTTGTACTACACTTTGTACAGATCATGTACACTTTGTACAGTAAAAGTTTTGTGATGTTTGACTATACGGATTGAAAGATATCAGCATTCAAAGTGAAAGAAAAAGTTTTTTTCAAGAAGATGCTCTAATTGCCCAAAAAACAAGACTGTCTATAACTTTCTCATAAAAAATCCAAATGAAATGAATCAAAACTTCCCAAATAGGCAAAAATATAATCTATAAGGAAAAAAAATTAAAAAAATTAAATTTAATATTTTGCAAAAAAATTTTGTTGCCCCTTCTCCCCTATTTTGAGCTTATTTGGGCATAACTTTTTCTCTCAGGCACCGATTGAAATAAAAATTACATTCTCCAAAAGCTAATAAGTTTTTCTATCTTATGGAAAAGTTTTAGAAAGTCTTATTAAAAATTGAGCTCATAGGAACCTGCCCAAAATCCATTTTGTCCCCCGTAGGGACAATGGGATTTTAGGGGTTAAAAGCTTCTTGTTCTTCAAAGGTTGAAGGACAATTTTTTTTTAAGGCATTAGAGGACATTTGAGGCCTCTAAAAGACCGTTTCAGGCCCGTTCCCAATGCTGTCCCGATTCTGTGAACAGTCAGTATGAGCTGTCAGATTTATTTTTTTCAAAATTAAAAAAATAAAATAAAATAAAAGTTTTGCCCAAAATATCATTCTAAGCAAATTTTTTATTTTTTATTTTTTTGCAGAAAATGACATGGCACGGTGTCGACCACATCAGCCAGCTGCTTCCCCTGCGTTCCCGCAGTCAAGGAACGCAAGGGAACTTGCAATCTTCTAGAGGCCTCAAATGTCCCCTAATGTTTGAATCTTGCTTCCAATAGAATAGATCTAGTGTTGGAATTATCCATTTGAAAGCGTTTTAGTACACTCAAAATACAAATATTTTGTTTGGTTGATTATGATTGTTTTTTTCATGAGGTCAAGGAATTTGTAGACCAATACAAGATTGGAATTTACCCTTGTCAGTCATGTCAAAGGAATGATTTAAAAGATTTTTTTCAATTTGCATAGTTTTAAAGTTATTGCTTAAAAGAATGCAATTTTCATTGTATATAGCTATTATGATAGAATTTGATTTTAAACATTTGATATAGATATTAGAGTCAACATCGATGCACAGCTTTTTTTAGGATCAGTGTTCCCATTGTTGGCCTCACTATAGAGGCCAATTTTTGGAAGGACAAAGCTAGAGAGGTCAAATTCCTGACAATCTGGAGAAATTTCGCTAGAAATAAAAGCCCTACATCAATGGAAAAAATCCATTATACAGAAGAAGATGATGAAGTCTTTGGTACCAAGTCTTTGATAATTGTTTTAAGCCATATGAGGCTTTGCATACACTAACAGAACGGCCTCCATGTGGCACCAAGCCAAACCACGTTATAAGAGATTACCAAACAACCATGAAGAAATCCTACTACCATCATTAGAAGAAATTTGCGTTGAACACAACAAAAACTACCCTCCATATTTGTTATGTCTAGCGCAAATTTCTTCTAGTGCATGAGCTTGGAACCAAACTATTTTGGGGGACTCTGACATGGATGAGCTGCAAGAAATTTGGTTCTATTCAAAGATAAAAAGGATAATTTGTTGTCATATTTTGGAGGATCTCAAATAATAATGAAGCTTGATTTAATAACATGTGGGAATCTTTGTTTGCTTGGTATAATGTTTGACTTAGAGCATTTACACTTATGCTCCAAATAGGTTTATTTAACAAATCTTTGAGGGACCATATGAAAAAAGGTCCCCCATCCAAGTCATTGCAAGAGGTAGAATTTGAATGGACTCTAAAAAAGTAAGCCAAGGCTTATAACAATCACAGGCCTAAGCAATCACTCTAAAATATAGATTTGGCATATCTTTGACATTGTTTGGTCCTATAAGAGGTTGGTCCCTTGCTTTAGAGCATTGAGAGCTGCTAGAGACGTGCCACGTGGTTATGCAAAGTTGGGAGTGTAAGCAAGGGTGAACAACTTGCTATAGACCTACAAAACAAATCTAACATAGGTCTTCTATGTTATAAATTGAGAGACACTTTTCTTGAGTATGAATGTTTATGAAAATCATGTATTTTGTTGAGTGAAATCCACACCCTTTGTGCACATCAGAAAATCTTGCGAGGCCCATGGTCTACCTGCACTCCCTAGGTCTGCATCTTGATCTCTAACTCAAGCACAATGCAATGATACAATCAAAGCACAAATGCCACAAAACAAACACAAACGATGCAGAAAATACATGTGATTATGAACATCATTTGGCAAACGTGGAACAAATATACATTGAAAATGTGATTGTCGAATTCAAGTAGAGCACATGCACATGCTTCATCTTGTAAACCTTGATATCCAAATAGTTTGTTCCAATTTCCATGCAAACAAAACCCAGTCCCCCCAAGTTCATAACAATGTAGCGTTTCAAAGATCACATAACCAACAGCTAATGATTATAAAATCAAATGAAATTTATCTTTGGAGTGCCAGAGGGATTGACAATGTACACCTTTGACTGGGTTGCTAACCAGATCTTGTCACAAACAAGAGCAAATGTGAGCTTAGAGCAACCCTATTGCATTGATTGCAACATGCTCAAGCAACACTTTAAATGTTCTGCACCATTGATCATAGAAGATTTTTGAAGATCAATGGTACATAACATTTAGAGTGTTGCTTCAACATGTTGCGGTGCGGATGCTCTTACCTTATGCCTTCCAAGTCCAAACAACAAAAGTTGCTAAGGTAGAGATATCTTAACCCTTTATTTTTTGTTTATTTTTTTGAAACAAATGGCAAGCAATTGTATTAAAAAAATAACCAAAAAACAGCCAAGCCTGTCGGCTGGACAAATGAAGAGAATATGATTATAAAAAAAAAGGAAGAGAGAAAAGCCAATAAATAGGGAGGAGGGCCCTCCTTGGTCCATCTAACTACTTCTCCTTTTCTTCTAGCAAGGGTGGATGAGGTGAGCCATATTTTGTCAAAGTTAGCCCAAATGCAGGTGGATTGTTGAGGACGGTGATGTGCAGCTTGCTGAGATTTCAGGAATGCAGCTCTGCCAGAGTCAAGCAGGGCATCTCCAGAGTGCAGATCAAATGAGGTGTATCAGCCATCAATCCTGGAAAAAGACAAGGTGATTTCGCATGATCTAGCTCAACCAGGGCACAGCTCCTCGCAGAAGAGACCATATGGTACGAAGCTCATAGAATTTCCTAAGGAGAAGAGAACCAAATATGCAATGGATAGCATCAAGCTTGGCATGAGGGCCCAGAAGGGGAGACTTACCACGGAGATGGTGCATGATGCTTTGTGCGTAATCCCATATGTCCTAGGTTTTGTGGCAGAGGAAGAATCGATGGATTGGTGTCTCTATATCTCTGGAGTTGCAACAGATATAGCTAGCCTTAAACCCTGGGGCGATCTTAACTTGCCATGAATTCATGGCCACGGCATTATGCCAAATTGACCGATGAAGGCAGCGTCCTTGTATGGGTAGGTTTTGTGCCGTACATCTTTCCAAGCTAGAGAGAAGGTGTCAGATAATAAGCAATTCCCATTTTGAGGGAATGGATCAATTTGGTCGAGCGGAGCTAGTGAGGAGTTTCCTTCCTATAGAGGCCGAGTAATCCATAAGGTCTTTTCCATTGGTCCACCGCCATCTGCCAGGATCAAATCCAAGAGAATGGATTGAGCCTGCGAAGAGGAAATGTGGGTGGCGGTCATGTCCTTTTTTGATCTTAAAGATCTCTGGTAATTGATTGGTGGGGAGACAGAAGAGTCCGACCTAGTCTCCTTTAAGAACTTGGTATGTATGCTCTGTGAGTAAGCACTATAAGAAATCCGTGTTTTGGGGGATTCTTTCCCTATTTTTTGGAATGCATTTTTGAGGACATTACAGTTGACAACCCATGTTTTTATGTTAACAATAATGTTCAATACAACATTAAGAATTCAAGATGTTTTATTGAACATTATTGTTGACATAAAAACATGGGTTGTCAACTGTAATGTCCACAAAAATGCATTCCAAAAAATAGGGAAAACATCCTTAAAAACATGGGTTTCTTATAGTGAAGGTAATTCAGCCACGGGAAATTTGGAAAATATCTTAATCCTTTAATGCCAATGAATTGGCCTACTTTTTCTAATATAATACAGTATGCCTTGCATTCCAATATTGTAACATCAATGAAAAGGATTTTGTCTTGCCAATGCTAAAAGACAAATTGTGGATACAAATAGTAAGCATTTGGTGGCAAAATGCTACATCCCAATAGTGTCATCTTCATAGACAAGGAAGTGGAGGTAGGCAGTTACTGCCTCTTTTGAGTTGATTGTGTAAGAAAGTATACAAATGCGATAGTAGGGTAGTTAGAGAATACATGTGGCATACGTGGCACACTGTAATTGGCTAGAAATGATTTCCATTTCTTTATATTACATGAAAAACAATTTCACATGAAACACAAGAAGTGTTTCATGCTCACAATTACAGTAACTGCATCTCCTATTATACCTCACCCGTAACAACTCCTACAAGATCTTGAAATGCATAGCAGTAGTGAACGTTGTCTTCCATGCCAAAAACTACACTAGCAATGGCAAGTCATTTGCAACGTCATGGTCTCTGTACATCACTGGAATGAATGTAGCTGTGACAAGTGTGTGACAAGAGTCCGTTTCTATAGTATTGTTTTGAGGAGGCGGATTGTTCTGAGAACCTTCAAGGACAATGACATTGTTTGCATCTCGAACAACTGGTACAAGTACACCATCTGCAAGGGTAACATCAAGGCAAAGAGAAGGGAAGTTACAAAAGTGTAGACAGAATCGCAAACATAGATGACGTGAAATTTGAGAACTAGAGATGGAGCATGAACAAAACCGGCAAGCTAAGAGGAAATTGAAGAATACCTAGAATGTCATACTCATGGGCTGGACCTTCACGTGCCTCATCCAAGTGTCCAGCAAGCCACTGCTAGACCAAGTCTGCTAGGCAAGAACCTAGGTTGGTGTGTTCAAAGAAAGTTTGAGTGACGCCACCCATTTCTAGGTCTTGAAGATGCATCATATACTTCCAAAGGGAAGCGACTCTGCAGAACTCCATGCCAACCTGACAGACAGGGAGAACCTAAGAAGCAGAGGGTATATACTGCCCAGACTGGAGCATAGGCAAGAGAATTCTAGGAAGCGTACTTTCAAGTTGCTTTCACATTTTATATTTGCAATACGTTGTTGCTCTCTTGATGAGATTAGAATAAGTGAGCACGAACCTGATTTTAGCAAAAGGAGTGCTGTATTTGATATATTCCTCCATCCTTCCTTGAATTGTGCATAATTGACATTCTTATGCCCACATTCAAAGTGGTCTTCTCCCTTGTCTTTGATGCAGTAGCCCAGCATCCCAATGAAGGTGTGTAGTCTAGTATTACAAAGGGTTTTCGTGAGGATGTGGTGTCCCATAGGTGCTTTTTCGGGATTGTCCCATTCAAGATGCTCTTTTGCTGACAATGGCAGCAGAAGAGGTCAACATTCAACAAACCATCTGCAAATGCAATCTGTTCAAACTGCTGCCACGTTCAATTAAGCACAACCCATAGATATAGTGCTTCTATAGGAACTCTTCCCTTTTCCCTAGAAGCTCTACGGGAATGTCAACGCTACCGATAGAGATTGTTACACTCAAATCCATTCTTTTTTGTTGCACTAGAGCCCGTGTTTTGGGAGCTCTTTTAGGTTTTTAATTGTTGGGTTCTTGGAAGTATGTTTGGTAGTGTCACCAACTGCAGTGGGGGGCACCACAGTGTCTTCAGCGTTTGTTGGGGTTTGGCATTTCCGGTCAGCCTCCTTCAAAATTTGAGAGAGTGGTGGTTCCATTGAATACAACTCTGCAAGCATGTAGAAACTCATGAGACTTACTATGCAGATGCTGGAAACCCTACTACAAAGCCTCTGTATCAAAAGGAAAGAGGAACAAGACGTCTACAAAGGTCAAGATATTAGCAGCGTAAACACTATGCCTCAGGTTGAGCACTAACTTGTTTGCAGCTGTAGGTGAGGGATGGATGGGGCTGCCTTGTGATGCTAGTGTTGTCTTATGCACGCCACTGGTTTTCGAGAGGAGATGCGGCAATGTGGTTCCAACGTAAGCAAAACATGCTTCTTGTTGCCTGAATCACGTTCCACGTTATGGGTTTTCAGTATTTTCCAAAGACAGTTGCAAAAGCTACCGGTTTGATGTGTGCACCACGTTTAATGTATTAGGAACCAAGATCTGGATTACGGAAATGGTTTCCAATTTCAAGCAGCATAGCTGCCGTTTTGAAGCGTGCACCATGTTCATTGTATCAAGAACTAAGATCTGGGTTACGGAAATGGTTTTCAATTTCAAGTAGCGTACCTTTCTCAATAATTCCTAATGATGGCTTGAAAGCCAGCGCATCCACACAAGATTAAGGAACATGAGCAGCACGTCAGTCCTCCACCTCCACACAACTGCTCCGGACTACGTTGCGCTTGTAGAAGGCATTGAACCCTGCGAACGGAAATACAAAGCGGGATGATTCAGCAATTGATCCTGGCATTCAAATGCATTTGATAACTCGACACTGAACCCTGCAAACGGAAATACAAAGTGGGATGATTCAGCAATTGATCCTGGCATTCAAACGCATTTGATAACTCGACATATAGACTCTTAATAGTTTAAGGACCAGATAGATGGCTTGAAGGCCAGCGCACACACACAAGATTAAGCAACATGAGGAGCACATTAGTTCAAAAAATGTACTCTGGATGTTTTCTACTCAAAGACAATTATAGTGTATCTATGAATTCAAATTATTGTGATAAACTTGCTATCATGATGCATTAGTGGCATTAGATTTGCTAGCTGACCAGCCTTCATTTGGTTCCAATTCACAAGTTTCATTATACATGTTTAGCTAGGCCGCTTTGACTAACTCTCTTGGCCTTTGTTTTCCGTAGACATTGCCCACGTGATTTGTAGATGAACACAATGACAAGATTCAAAAATCTGTCATCCTTTGATCTGCATCATCCAAACAATCATGGAGTGTGAACCTTAATATCTGTTTTAAAAATCCATCAATAATGCAAGTCAAATTTGCTGGTGGTTAGAGAGCATTTGCTGTCTTTAATGGCCTCACCAGAGGTGATTCGTTGATATTTGCTTTAACGGCAGTGTCCGAATTTGAGGTTTAGTGGTTTACGTATTTCAAGGACAGTCTGGGATTCCGAAGGAGTTTCCTTCTCCACCACCAAGAAGTTGGTCTAAAGGTTTTGAACTTGCACGGAAGAAAGTAAAACAGTCCCATAAGCAATTGACTGCAGAAGGAGGCATTAACGGTATAGTGAAGACCAATGTTTTGACCGTAGAGACAAAGATCATTCGTGATTCTAAGGAAAATTTGATCTCTGCTTTCGGCCAAAGCCCAATATTGATCCGTTTATCCTCCACCTCCATAGAATTGCTCCGGACTAGGTCCTACAGAGATGGGAGTTGTAGTCGAAGCACTGCGGCTCTGTGCCGCACTGCGGCAATGAGGCATTGGGGTCAGTATGAGAAACCTTGACTTCATTTCCCCCAACAAGCGAGAGAGTGCATATCTTCCGTGGAAGTCCAACACAGCAGAGAGAGACTGACATCCTCCAGCGACAACAACAAGAAGAGAAATGCGGCTCCCAACAACGAGAAAGAGAAGACAGGTTTGAAGTAGAACTGCCAAACCGTCTCTCATGCGACCTCAACGGACCATCAACGGCAGGCGAGGGGGTTTATTTTATTTTATTTGGACAGTCAACGGCTTCTTGTTATTCTCAGCTTGGAGGGAGCCTCACAGGAGTGTGCAACCACTTTTCGGTACATTGTCATCTTTAATGAAAAGGATTCATGGGTTTGATAGGTTGTAGACAAGTGAGTGATCTACAACGCCATTCATTCCGAATTGTCCAACTCAGACCATACTGCAAAAATAATAGTGAGCTTATTGTATAATTACTGAAAAGTAGAAAAGCCAAATAGTGAATCCCATTAAGACCTAGGCATATTGTATTGTATCAAAAACAGTAAGCCATTTTTGGCCTTCACTAAGCATTAAAGGATTAATGTAATACAAGTCGTTTTTAGACCCTAAAAAACTCTCTAAAGCAAGGCAAGGTTGTGGGCAAAGGAGACATGCAGTGTTTTATAAAGGTGGCACAGTCATGGGGGCAGGTTTTGCATTGGCCAATCTCCACACTAGAAGAAGCCCGTGTTTTTTTGGACTTCTTTGTGTCCAAGTTGACAGATTTTGCTAGACATCCTATGTAACAGCCCGTGGTTTTATATCAACAATGACATCTAAAGTAACATGAAGATGTTACTTAGATGTCATTGTTGACATAAAACCACGGGTTGTTACATAGGATGTCTAGCAAAATCCGTCAACTTGGACACATGTCCTTTTTAGTGACACTAAAAAAAAAACGGGCTTCTTCTAGTGCCATGGCATGATGCAAGCTTATAATTTATTACTTTTGGATGTTTCCTTGAGCACTTATATATTAGTCTATAGTCCATAATAGGTGCATCTACACAATTCTTTCAAGAAATTAGTATTATGTTCATTCAAAGTCAAAAAAATACAAAACCAATTTTGTTGGTTTTCTAATCCAGTTCTTATCAAGCGCACACCATTTGTTTCTATACATACCCTCCAAATCAATAGATCCACAATAAGTATCACATTTAGGTACTTCTATCTTAGGTGATAAGGGAAGAGGTCCATAAATCGCTCGGGTTCTAAATGCATTCTCCATTCCCGTCCCCATTTAATCCCTAACTGCCTAAGCGACTATATATAATTGCTCCAAAATTTAAGGCTTGTGTGTGTGTGGGCAGTTTAATTCTTTTGACCATTCTAAAAATTTTGACAGGCAATATTGAAGGTTAACCCCTAAAGTCCCAAGGCATTTTCTGGTCAGAAACCACTAAAAACTGCCATTTTTGCTATGTTCATCCAAAACCCCCCAAAAAACACATTTTTTTCAAAAATGTAACCGTAAGATGTTCTACTTAACTTGACCAAGATCATGTGGTAAGAATTTCATCACGTTTGACCGTACAAATTGGGAGAAAATTGAATTCAAAGTTTGACCAAAAGTTTTTTTTGTGTGTTGCCCTGAAATTTCAGATGACTTTGACCGTCATTTGTTGAAATTTTTTGCACTATTGACTTTGAATTTAAAAATTTGCCATATTGCAGATCATGTTAGGAACATGTCCACCAATTTTCAGAAGATTTGGAGACTTACAACACTTCCAAAAAAAGCTTGCAATGCAACTATGTTCTAAGAAATGACAATTCAATACTTTTTTCTGCAATGAGATTTTGTAGCCTATTCTTTCAAATCTGAAAAATCACAACGGTAGATAGAAAGATACAGTCATCATTCACAAGATCCTCAAAAATAAATTTGAAAAAAAAACTTTACCTCCATTCTATGCAATTTCAAAGACCTATGGTATGAACAAAAAGGAAAATGCCATTGGGCAACTACCAAAAATGGGTCCATGATGTTCCCTGTAAAACCTAGCATGTTTTTCACTGAGCTCTCCATTGTGTTCCCAACATTGGGAACACAGGAGCTCCTCACCTTCACAGAAAGTCCTTCATCTACTTCAATCAATTGCCTTCTTTGTAGTTTCCCAATAAATTTCAGCATACCATGCATGTGGACTTGGAGACCACATAGGAGTCATTGGAAGCATTAGATGATATTTGGAGATCTTGGAGGGTTGTTTTAGGCCCGTTCCTTGATCTGGCCAGATTCAGTGAACGCCGGTACGGGTGTGTCAAAAATTTAAAGAAAAAAAAAAAAAAAAAAATTTACCAAAATAGTATTTTTAGCAAATTATTTATTTATTTTTTTCAAAAAATGACATGGCAATTGCTATGCCACGTCAGCCAGCTGCTGCAGCTGCGTTCCCGCAATCTGGGAACGCAGCAGACAATAGGGGAACTTAGAGCCCTCCAAGACCCCCGAATCTCATCTAATGGCATGAGGTACACTCCTAGGATGGATAGAGTACTGCTTGCACAAAAAGCTTACAAAAAAATGCTTCAAACTCTAGAGTGATGGCATATCTCCTACAAGTAAAATAAAAAATGTTAGGAGGCCATAAACAACAGCATTTGAGCATTCTAAAATACTTAAAACTCTTTTGAAAATTAGTAGTTATTGCCAAAAAATATCCTAAAATCATTGTAAATTCATAATAACAATCCTTTTTGTTTTTCATTTCATTTGATTTGTAAGTAGCCTTCATTGCAACATTTGCTTGTGAATGAAAAATGGCCAAAAACCAAGATTGTAAAAAATGAATGTATAATTGACACTTACTTGTTCAACATCATCCCAATGAAGATTTTCATGGTATTTTTGGAAGCATCCTTTTTGCCAACACATGAACTTATTGCCACAAGTAGGGCAATATGTTTTAGATCTTGTCAATGGCAGTGAGCCATCATTGCAAACCACGCAAAGATTTTGGACCTTTGTAAATGCTGGATAGCACACTCGCCTACTGGGGAGTACTTTCTTTGAATTCGGTACGTCTCTTTTGAAGCCATCTTGCAATCAATGATTTGCACAATTCAGTGTGAAATTGCAAATGTGTCATAGGATGCTTTGGAGGATCTCGTGCCTTGCACTTGTCTACATAAGTGATGTACATGTTCACAATGCTAGTGTCGACAAGGAAAAAAAAACCCGGTGCCACCAATTGTGGGACCGGGTTTGACATGCATACGAAGTGCGTAATTGATCTGCAACATCCACACCGCGCATATATGTCGTATATTCAACGTGCACCGTTGATGACTGAATGATCTTCTGCTCAAAGCCATGATGATGTGGGACAGCAGCTATTGGAAATTCACATGGAAATTGTCACGGCACTGCATGTGTTAAAAGGATGATAACAACTTTTTTGTCCTTCCATATTATGCTGCTCATTTCCTTGAATCGTGCATGCGCCGGTTTAGTGTGCCTTGCTTGTTTCTATTGAAACTCTTTGTGTCCTTGAAAGACAGTGGAAGGCCCACCCAATTGGCCCTCATTGTGTATGTTGCATAGATTTTTTTGTTCCATAGATCTTTGAAAAGGGCAATGCTAGAGAAAAAATTGTCCATGACAATTACATGCCCAACACCCTCATTTCGTGCTAACAAACGCAGCAGAACATTCCATTTGTAGTGAGCTACCCAAAATCGCTATGTTGCCAAAAAACGCCGTTTGGTCCTTTAGGGGTTAAAATTGTGTGCCAATCATGCTTCTCCATGCCCCCCTGCCCTTTGCATCTCTTCTTCAACCAAAGGATTCTTTCCACGGTACACCTCAAATTTGAAACAAATTTGGATTTTGCATCTGCCAAGCACCACACCTTTAAGCCCCACTTTTGCGGTTTTTGTAGCATGTACTGCTGAGAGGGGCAGTAAATTCCCTTGTAACAAATCATCATTTCATCCACTGTACCAAATTTCCCAATACTCCATGCTCTCTGACAATTCTCTCTCATCGCATTTAGTAGCCACCTCATCTGTTCCATTTTGTCATATCCCGGCTTTGTCTTATCACTTTCATACCTCAATGGATTTGTAACATGCAAGCATTTTGTAAGTAACTGGAACCAATTTCTGGACATCAACTCACAAATGGTAGGACAGTAGAAAATAGAGCCTTTTGGTACCAAAAAGACTTCACATTCAGCTGGCGCCTCATACCCATGTATAATATGGCCAAAAACACTTTCAATTTCAGTACTGTAAGATTTTGCCAACGGGGCCTCCCATATTGCCCCCCATCCGTATTCACCGCCGTAGCATACCGATTTGTCTATGTCACAATGTTGCGTAAAATCCATGCGAGCCAAAACAACTCAAATAACATGGAGAAACTGGAAATTGACGTCCAGGAAAAGAGGACGTCGAAGAGTCAATAAATTCTTGAGGTTTCGGATCATATGTAAAAAATTCTTGCTGCCACGTACAATCCCAATATAAATATTTGATGCTATTGCCATCCTCGTCATTGCCATCATCATCCTCTTCTTTGTCCTCACTGTAGTCAAACTCGGGATATTCAATGTCAAATTTGCTTCTACTATCATTTGCAAATTCAAACTTTCCATGTGTCAAAGCATATCCAAGAAGCCCACCTCCGTCCGGTTTGTCTTCTATCTTCTTATGCCACATTTTGTTGCCGTTGAATTTCATTCCAAATTGCACCTCCCCTCCCCCCCTTTTCAAAATGCACCAAGGAATGCATGACATTGTTCAACAATGACGTTATCCCTTCTCTAGCCCCTAAAGTCCCAAGGCCATTTTTCTGTCAAAAACCACTCAAAATTGCCATTTTGGCTGTGTTCATCCAAAAAGACAAAAAACAACATTTTTTTAGAATCTAACCGTAAGAACTTGCACTTCACTTCTCAAAAATCATGTGGTAAAAAGTTCATGAAGTTTTACTATATAGATTGGAAGATATTAGCATTGAAAGTTGAAAAAGAAAGTTTTTTTGAACACTGACTTGCAATTTTAGATGACTTTGACCACCATTTGTGGAATTTTTTTGCACTACAGACTTTGAATTTAAAAATTTTTATGTTGAAGATATAAGTTGAAAGTCTATAAAAAAAAATTCAAAAAACACACACTTGATTTTCATTCTTTAAAAAATTGTTAAATAGAAGTAGGTTTAAGATTGAAAAAAAAACTAAATCATTAATAGCTCTTAGATGGGATTGAAATACAATAATTTCAATGGTGAGATTGTTTTAGCAAGCGAATACAACATTCTCAAAAAAAAATGTGGAAAAAACTATGCAAATTGCATTCAGAAATGAATCCTACAAGTTATTTTTTCAAATAGATGTTTAGATTGTCCAGAAAACAAGATTGTACATAAGTTGCTCATTCTTAGTCCAAATAAAATGAATCGGAGATTCACATATAGACAACAATATAAAGTTTTAGAGAAAAAATAAAATAAAATTTAGTTTGATTTTTTGCAAAATTTTAAGTAAAAACCGCCGAGTTCAGTTTGAGGCTTTTTGTGGTATAACTTTTGCTCCCGAGCACCAACTTTCCAATAAATTATATTTCCAAGAAGCTAATTAGTTCTTCTATCTTATGGAAAGTTTCAAAAAGTTTCACTAAATTTGGGGATTTATTGAAATTGTGAAATCAAAATTTGGAAATTTTATCATGTGTGGCAAATAAAACATTTCCTAAGGATGGGTGGAAACAAACAAAGAAGTCAATTACAAAAAAACAAAAAACAAAAAAACAAACAAAAAAACAAATTATAAAACCCAATGAAGAAAACAAAAAACAAAAAATTATTACAAAATCCAATCCAACCCATCTAAAATAAAAAAACAATAAAAAAAACCCATCGAGTTGAGCAGGGGCTTACATGCTGTGTTGGGAGGTTGCTGCCTGGTGCTGCGGGGACGCGCTCCCCTCAAGGTGGCCGCTTGTCGCTCCTGCCGATGGAGCTTCACCATCTGCAGGAGCGTCGACGTCAGCCTCCTCCAAATTTTGTACATTTTGATGTTGCAATCTCCGACTTGATTTTGCAATGCGTCTTGGATTGTGTAGTACTTCAGGAGGCCAGAGGAGATCATCAAGATTGCAGAGTTCATGTAAGGAGTAGGGGCCTTCATCAAAGTCATCTAAGTCTAAGTCTTTACAGCTTGATTCTCCACCTTCAATTTTGTGCTCTTGGTTGTCCATGAAATCTTGGTTGAACTCACCAATAATGTCCGTGTTGTCATTGAAAAAACACTCTTCACCTTGCTGTGGTAATGGATTCACATACAGAGGTGTGGGATAATCTTCAAGTTTTTCATCTGAGAGATTTGTGGGTGATGGATTGTGGCATGGAGATTGCAAATTGGAAGGGCCTGCAGAATCTTGGACAAGCAATCTGCAACTTTGACGAACAGGCAATCCATCCCATGCAACCTACAATGATACAAATGAAATTACACTTAGAATTGGACAAAGTAATGCAAAATTTGAAGAAACAAAGTTGTAGATTTACAGTGATGTCCATCGTTAGTGGAAGAAGTTCTCTTACGCCTCGCCATTGTGCTCTCTTGATGTACACACAATGCTCCAACTCACAGCATTGATCCTATTCACAAGGACAAATACAATTTTGAATGTAACTCTTGTGAGAGAGGGTGGGCTTTCTTGCACTGTAGGAAGAAAATTTTGTTGGGTTGTAGACATTATGAAATTGTTTGCACAATCTCCCATAATGTACTTGATAAGTAAGAGAGTCATGAATTTGCACTGCCACAATTGCACTTCTTTGCAGTATTAGTAGTGACAAGAATGAGAGACAAGTTGTCATTTTAGGTTAGATTTCTACAGCTTAGAGTGCTCTAATCTACCAAATGTTGGTCGAATTTATATTCTATAGCTTGCATTAGGTGCCACGCATTGAAATTGTAGCCTCATAGTAGTAATGCCTGCAAATTTTCTTGAGAATTTTGGCATTTATAGACTCCTGCGGTCCATTCACCGTTTGCTAGCATTTCCAAATTCATCACAATTTCTCATCAAATTGCAACATTAAATCTCTTGCACCTTCGCCACCTGCAGACAATCTACAAATTTCAAGAACATTTACTAATTTGGCTTTGATTTCAAATTGCAAGAGATCAATGAGGGAGGCACAAAGGGAGGCGCGCAGGCAGCAGGCGTAGCTTGCCGCGGCTCCCCCCCTCTGACTAGCTTCCGGCTCGGATTTGGGGTGTCCCATCCAACGAGGGCAGCCTCCCGTCCAGCCGGGCAGGGGCTGCAGACCGGTGGTTGCCCACCTTGCCCAGTCTGCTGTGTTCACTCGCTACCCAGAGCCAATTGGGCTGACTCTCCAGGGACTAACCCCGGGAAAGTCAAGGGGAAATTTGGCTGACCAGCTTGCCCCTCAAATTTGGTTTGGGCAAAAAAGTGCCATAACTTTTTCATCTGGCATCGGATTGGAATAAAAATCACATATCCACAAACCTCTCGGAAAACTTTACGCCCTCAAAAAGTTTCAAAAAATCACACTAAAAAATGAACCTGTAGGTACCTACCCAAACTCCAAATTGCCCCCCGAGGAGACAATGGGACTTTAGGGGTTAACTATTGGAAGCTTTTATTTCTGATAGGTCTTCAAAGGCATATATATACCATTAGTGGAAAATTAAAGCTTGTCAATTTCACTTGATTTGAAATCTAAAAAATTGTATTTATCCATTTGCTTTAAAAATGGTGCCAGTAGAAAGAATATAATGTTTTTATGATTTTTCACTATTGAAAATTTAAACATGCAAGTGTTGATTTGGAGTTATTTGCAATTTCTATTAATAAAAAAAGTGCATTCCAACAATTGCAAGGTGGATTGTGTAATGAGTTTGATAGCTCTCCATTCAAACTTAAGTTTTTTGGAAGTGCATTTTAGTTTGCTAACACAATCTCTAGCTGTTTATGTCAACTCTAAGTCCAAAAAACTCTTATATGCAAATTTCTCAAACGTTGTGGGGAGGAATAGAATACTAAAAGTATGACAATTACATTTTTCTGATATAATTTTATAATTCCTAAGCAATTCCACACTCAAAATTGGTAAGCACACTAATAAGCAAGTTCTTTAAACATCTATATGGTTAGATTTTGAAAAAAAAACAATGTGCTCCTTTGGAGACAACTATAATCCCATGCTCTCTTGTCATAGGAAAAATACCCTTGGAAAGACTTGGGCATGTAGGGATTAATCCCTAAAGGACCAAATTGCGTTTTTTGACAACATAGTGATTTTGGACAACTCACTACAAATGGAATTTTTTTCTTAATTTGAAATTTCCACACAACATGTAGACAAGATTTTTCTTTAGGGCCAAACAATTTTCATAACTTTTGACTACATGGTTAAATTGCTATTGTATAAAATTTATAATTTTTTTTCTAGATTGGGCAGTCCGGGTAGATAAAAGAATCATTTTATTCAAAAACAAAAATTTGAAATTGGTTTTCTAGAATTACAAATACGTGAATTTGTGGCAAGCTCTGAATCATTCATTTTTACTAGCCCCTAAAAGGGACCAAGGGTATTTGAACAAAGCTCTTGATTTTCTTGACTAGCTTTTGTAATAAGCATAATTCCTCATTTGTGTGGAATAATTTTGATGATCACCACCATTGAAATGAAAGAAGACTTATGTAGCTTTCTTATAGAAAAAAGTTGACAATATCACATATTTTTTTTTCCATGGGTACATATTACAATGATATTGATGTGTCATTTTTTTCAAATAATTTTGGGATGTAGAAAAAAAGATATGAGGATGTGAAGTGATGGCCCAGGGTGTCTTCTCTATTCTCAAAAAAAATACCAAAAATTGCACACTTAATCTTTTCTTGTTTGAATTGCATCAACAGATTCAGTGAAAAAAATGATCATCTAGAATTTCTTTGTTGTTCATGAGCTATTGGAGAAGTTAATGTATTGGTCCATTAGGAGTTAAGGAGATGAAAGTTATGAAGAGTTTTAATTTGCAGGCAATTATGGATTCTCTACTCTAAAATAACTTTGGAGTCCTTTGATTAAAATCAATTTTCAATATTTTTTGAAAAAAATAAATTATTACATGTAGATTGTTTTATTAGAGCATTACAACCATTGGAATTGGCAATTTTCAATTCCATAACTAAATTCTTAACAATTTAGTATTTTGAATCATTCTCTACTTCTTTCTACTTAAATTTTTTTTACTTTATGTTGTACAATTCCAAATGATCTAAATTTTTGGTAGCTACTCCACTCATTGTTACTTGGTAGCTACCAATTAGTCACTTGGTAGCTATCCCACTCATTGGTAGCTCGTAGGCGGAGTCCAAATAAGCTCACAATAGTAAGGTATGAAGGAAAAGTGCATGTTATTTTTAATGGACAATTATGTCATCCCCATAGGACTTTTCAAGTCCTTACTAGAGAGGGGAGTTTACGCTACAAGAATGCTCTATATAAACGGACTGGGTATTCTTTAGGTTTTGAAAGGTACTAAATCTTAACAGTAGAAATGTCTAATGGACTTTAGAAAGATGCTTAGTCTAGGCACATGAGTTCTGTAGTTTGGAAGGACAAGCGACCGGTGTTTCTACTTTCTATACAAGCTCAACCAATTTAGTCAAATTAGGAAAAAATTGACCCTAAAAGTGACCGCTTCATAATGCAAAAATTTGGATGGGACGAGCCTTCTCAACTCACTAATTAGGCCAAGAGTTCTATGATGAATTCAAAAATTTGTCATCATTATCCAATCCATCTCTATGAGCTCATAAATTAGTGTGGGAAAGGCCTCTTTAATTCACTAATTGTCCAAGAATTGCATGATGAACTCAAAAATTTGTCATCATTACCCAATCCATTCCTAAGATATCATAAATCCCATGATGGCTTCTTCATAGAGGATGGAGCACACGCCAAGTAGTGGTTGTAATGAAGATGTGGTTGCTTTCATACTCATGCAATTAGTATCAAAATTGGTAAAAAAATTCAAGGCCTCTTTTGTAGGTTCAATTTCTACCTAATAGCAGAGTGATCCATTGAAGTGTCTAGAGGCAACCGTGCTAAGGAGGAATGGAGCTATAAGGGAAGAAATCCAAAAATCTCCTTTTCACTTTGGATATACAACAATTATATGTAGGATAGATGTGACGGAACAATTGCACGCTTTGTATTGCTTTGGAATCAGTCTCATAAATGGTGGCATTGGATGTTTCTTTTTTTGATGGACATGTTTATTGTAAACATTGTAAACATAAATGATATTTATGTGGACAAATGCAATAAGGATGAAATTTTTTATAAGCCCAATGACACATCTACAATTATGTATAAAAGTATGTGAACATCTTTTATCCAATTGGGAAAGAAGATTCATTCAAAAATTGAGTAGAGAGTATTGTTATCCTTCGTCTTCAAATTTATAAAGGGCTTTGTATAGTTTGCTTAGACCATGCTAGAAGCCACACTTATTGCCGCAATTGTGATGAAAAGTACAAGTGTCCACATGAAGTTTGTTTTGAAAAATACTACGATGCTCTTGTATGTCGAGAAGAATAAGATGTAACTCTCAAAAATGATTGTTTCATGATAGTTAGGAAGTGGGGCAATGTTATATTTATTTATGTATTCTAATTCACATTGTCCATACCTCAATTTCTTTTTAAGTACCACAAAATTGTATTTTCTATCCTGAGTTCAAGAATTGTACTCACAAGATCAAATAGGGTGGTTCACCAAAGATGCTTGTATATTGGAAGTAGAAGCAATTCTTGAGTGGTGGCAAGCATTCACTTAGAAGAAATGATAAAGATTGCGGATACCAGGGAAGGACAAATAATTCAAATTGTATATTGTTTTTTATTTTTTAATATTAAAAAGTTATAGCTTGTAAAAGGTGCTAGGATCCATCATTTTTATTGTTTGGATTTTCCAAGAAAAAAAATCTGCAATGCATAAGAAATTATTCTAAATTGGCTTATGTATATATTGCTAAGTCTTTAGACCTCCTTCTATTATAGGGTGATTTAGAGTAAGTTAGACTCTTTAATTGCTTCTAGAATTTTATAGAGCATACCAAACATGATTTAAAACTTGATGGTGGTGAGACTCAAATTTAAACCCAGTAGAAAAAAATTCTCTAAGAGTATCTGAAGTCTACCATCTTTTTCAAGTCGGGAGGGAATTGTTTTTAAACTTTGAAAACTAAAGTAGTCTTAACTTCTAAAAGATAATAGCGTTGACATTGGAGGAGAATATTACATTAGAGAGGTTATTGCTTTAGAGAAGGCCTGCAGCAATAATGACATTTGAAGATTTTTTTAGTAGACTGCAATAACATAGCACTTTTAGACTAAAGTCACGTTCACTAGAGCGACATCTACATTCTAAACTCAATGAAATTTTGCTTTTTTTGAAACTTATTTTGTACATTTTTAATGTGTTTAGGTTAGGAATAAAAGAATAATATTACTTTGGAGAGGTTATTGGCTTATATAAGTTTACTTTATAGATGTTCTACTTTACACGTGTACTTCACTAGGAGTTATTTTAGAAACAATGGTAGACCTACCATAGGGTACATTTAAAATGTTGGAGCTAATAATTAAGAAAATATTCAAGTTACTATAGTATCATTTTTTTGAAGCATATTGTATTACAGCTACTATATAGTAAATAATAATGGTTTGAAACAAAGTACATGATTTGTAAATCTATTCAAGGGATAGTTTAAAAGGCAAAGGAAGAACCTGCATGAGGCACTTCCATTTTCCATCTGCAAATAGACAAATGAATGAATAATGTCTCATTTTGGATTGTTATGTGTTTGTCGCTCAAAATTAGATCTATGGTAGACGATTTTCAAAGATGCATTGCATAAACTAAGTTTAGCCAATATAATACTATATGTGGGGTTTTTAATTTTTGTGCCTTTTTTTCTTGTTGTACAATATCTTCTAAGAAGTCTTGCAACCCCATGTCATTCTCAACCAAGTAGTTTGATTACAAAACATACTCGTGGTAGGTAAATTTAAATATTTGATTGAGAATTTGCCTTAGACTAGGTGAGTCACACCAAGGTAGATTTCAACCGGCTAAGCTTTGTATTTCCAAAATCAACCATCTCTCAAGGTGAGATATTTTGGAGGAGATCACGAATAGTGGATTTCAACCAACTTTGGAGTTGATAAGATCATCATCACTACAAGCATGTCTCTTGTGATTTTTGCTTCTGTACAAGCCCAGAATCAAAGTTTTGTGAGACAAAATTGATGTTTGTTTAAGATATTGTATTTGTGATGTTGCTACGGTTTCTATAAGCAAATGTTGTGCAGTTTCAAGTAGTGTTAGGTAAATTTGCACCATGACATAATGTAGAATTCATTGAATGGCCAGTAAATTCTTTTGACCTTCAATCCTATAGTAAACATATGGAAGCAAGTCTAAGAACCAATGTAAAGAAGATGTAGACTCCAAAACAAAGACCAAATGTGGACATTAGTGAACTTGGCATGGGAGGATATATCCCTCAATTCCTCAAGAAAGTATCCATAAATTAAATTCTACAATGCAAAAACAAATGGAAGTTGTGATAGCAGCTCAAGATGGTTGTACTCTATGGTAGTCAATGTACCACTTTGTTGCAAAGTAGTTCCTAGTGTGTAAGACATAATACAAAATTCATGTTGTAATAGCCTTTTACAATATTGTAACTTTGTAATGATAACCTATTTGACAACGTTTGTTCAAGTTTTTGGTTTAATACATGAGCTTTTTTTCCTTTGCTTCAAACATGTATGAAAAGAAAATTGCAAAATATATTGAAGAAAAATGAAGGAAAATTTTTATCTACATAGTGTGAGTCTTTGTAACATGGAAGATATGAACAATGATGTTTCCTAAATATATATACAATCAAATCTTAAAAAGTCATCTCATAAATTTTTCAATTAATTATAACATAATGTCCTAAATTTTTTTTTACGAAAAATAAAGTTATTATTTTTAGACATTGAAAATTTTATATGTTGGTTAAAGTTCCATAAAATAATAGGTTTAATAGGATAGTTTTGATAAGATATCCTTTGAATGTAGTTAAAAAGGAAAAATTTGAAAGAGTTCATAGTAGGAAACTTGCAAGATTTCTTAGAGGGTACTAAAACATATATGATTCATTTGTACAATTTGTTTGATATATAATGTCTATATATATATACATGTATAGACATCATAGTTTGTAACGGTTGCGTTCAACAATAGTTGAATGTACATGTTATACTAATCAACCCTAATATTGCAAATAAATAATTGAATTATAATAGGGACATGTCTGAATGCGTCAAATTTCAGTTTAATTACCATATGTAGGTTGAAGGAAATGGGCTAAAAGTAGAAGAAAAATATAGGGACATATCTATTGTGAAATAATAGCTAAATAATCCTCCAAATAAAAAGTTTTAATGAACATATATATATATATATATATATATGGATTATAAGATATGTTGAAGTACACGGGCTATTGTATAATCTTCAATTTGTATGGTCTAATGGACTAAAAAAAATTCCATACAGTCCATAAATATTCTACTATAGTTTTTGGTATTTGGCTGCACTTGCAAATGACTGTGTCCTACAATGTCAAACTCTATGATATAATTACTCCACTTTGTAATAATTCTAAAGGCACTCAAAAAAATATAATAGTAAAGGAGCTCAGGACAATCTAATGGGATATATACTTAGATAATAATGTGGAAATATCTAGAGGGCAAAGAAGTGTCAGCTTATACAAAAAAAAAACACCTCAATTTGCCTAATTAGTTACCAAAAATTATTTTGGTCTAAATTAGGATTTTCAATAAAGTTAAAACCTAAACTTTTATAAAATCAAAAAATCTATTTTTAGGAATTATATTCATATATTATTTATATTTTAATAATATATTTTGTTTGAATTTTAAAGGACTTTCCAATGATTTTATTGCCTTATGATCATTTTATTCATAATTTTAAGAATACTCTTATCCTAAAATTATTTTTCAAGTATTTTATATTAGACATTAAGAATTCAAGCATGCATATGCTAGATGCTCTAATGCCAATGTCAACTATAACCTTTGAGATGTATTTTCTTGAACTAACTCCTAAAGTCCTAGAGCTTTTTCTTTCCATGCTCAAAATTACCATTTCTATTGCAAAGTGCAAAGAAACTTTAGAATAATTTCTTTATGCATATCTAATGTTAGTATTTTGCACTAGACCAATATAAGATTGTGTGAAAGAAATGTCAAAACTTGAACCAAGTAGATTTCAAGATATTTGCGTTTGAAGTAAAGAAAACAATTTGTTTTGCACCTTGCACGTGTAGATTTTTGGCTTCAAATTTTTGCACTACTCAAATTGAATTATAAAACATTTGTATTGAAGAATTGAGTTGAGTCTAGGAAAAAAACTTCAAATAACAAATACTTGATTTTTATTCTTAAAAAATTGTTCAATAGAAGAAGATTTGGTACTGAACAAAAAGCTACATCATTAATATCTCTAAGATGCAATTGAAATACAATGATTTGAATGATAAGATTGTTTTAGCAAGCAAAATTAGCCTTGTCAATCAATTTTTGTGAAAATTTGTGAAAAAAACATTAAAAAATGAATCCTAAAATTTAAATTATTTTTTCAATAATATATCTGAATTGTCCAAAAAAAATTGTTCATAATTATTTCATCATGATTACAAATAAAATGAACAAAATCTTCTTATGTTGACAAGAATATTTTCTACAAAAAACAAATTTGAAAACTTTATTTTGACTTTTTGTGATTTTTTGGTGCTTCCCAACCATTGTTATTTTAGACTTAGGATGTCAAAACTTTTGTTTTGGTGCACCAATTGAAATAAAAATTATACTCTTAGAAGGGTGCTGTATTTCCTTTTCTTAAAGTTTAAAAACAAATTGTGATGAAAATTGTAAACTTAGAAGCTTGCCCAAAATTCATTTTGTCCCTTGAAGGAACAATGGGACTCTGGCGGGGTATCCCTATAGGGAATTCAAAACCAATAGGCCTTAAAATGTAAAGAATCCTAGATTTGCCAAGAGAAATGACTGTATTAGACATTGACTTGAACTAAGAGTAGTTGTGCCATGACTAAATACAAATTGTCCAATTTTTAGGGAAAAATTTGAAATTATGGAACGTGTTCTAAAGCCCGATATGCATCTAGAATGATGGTGATGGAATGATGAGTTATTGCAATTGGAACTTTCACCTTTTGGTTATAAATGCATCACAAGAAGTGACCTAGTTTAGGCCTTCATGTTGTAGCTGTATTATAAATATTGTAATTGCTTTAGGTAAGTAAGATGTCCATTATAGATACGCTTTTTGTTGATTTTTGAGGTGATATCAAGACTCATTTGAGCCAATTGGGCAAACACACTTCAAAAATTCATAACAAATTCATATTTTGTCAAAAAAATTCAATTGCTCTTTCCATTTTTCACATTTTTCTTTACATAGAAAAAGATTTAAAGTTTTTCAACAAATGCCAACAAGACAAATTAGTCATTTTACTAGAAGAAAACTGCATTTAACTTGTCAAAAACTGCGTTTACTTGTCAAATCTGCATTGTGTTTGACAAAAATTGCGTTGTACTCAACAAAAAGTGGAGGGTGAATTTTGTTGAGTTTTGCCTTTATAACGCAAAAGTCTGCATTCTACCGTTTCAACACAAAATTTGACAAATAAAACGCAGAACTTTGTCTTAGAATGCAAAATTTTGCGTTATGAAGGGAGAAGTCAATAAAATCCACCCCACACTTTTTGTTGATTACAATACAGTTTTTGACAAGTACAACGCAATTTTCTTCTAGTGGCACAAATAATAATTTGACAAATAATAATTTTTTGACAAATAATTTGATTGTCATAAGCACAATGTTAGGCTAAATTGTTCTAATTTGTTTTTTGCATCATTCTAAATAATTTTCCTGTGAACTTTATATTCATGAATCATGCTATGCATGTATGCGAGGAGGTCACTGAGCAAAAATATAGAAACTACGTAAAAAAAAATATAAGGTCTTTTTAATTTATGGGGACAAAGAAAGATACAATCTATGAAAAAATATAGCATACACTTAAAGGAATTAAAGGAAGTATGTATAATATAGGTACTTTAAAATCTCTTTGTATTTGATTTCTTACATATAATATAGGATGATATTTATTCCAAAAGGCCCTCTAATAATTATGGATACATTTGAGGGTATCTCCAACAATGCTCACTAAGAGATTGAAACACTTCAAATGTAAATGAAAAATATTAGCTCAGGTCCTTCCAAAAAGACCATTAGCCCTCTATCATATAGCCTCTTTATTAGATGACACTTTTAAAAATTTAAATTTAATTGACTATATCCTACATTTTTTTGGTTATGTGGTTAAACGTTGTAATTTGTTTCACATGCTGTTATATTATTAGGTTGATGGTTATAGTTTTTTATATTGTTTGATACAATTATATTATTAAACTTTGTTATATAACTATTCAAAGTTGTTATATTGTTAACATTGTTATGATGTTATATCCATGGATTATGTTATACAGATATTATTATGTTATGTTATTGGGGTGTTTTCTTTACTGCTTTTTTCTTTCCAATAAATTGTATTTTTTATCTATTTTTTATCTATTTTTTTATCTATTTTTTTATCTATTTTTTATCTATTTTTTTATCTATTTTTGAAGTATGTTGGCTCTATGAATTTTGTGTTGTAATTCCAAAGAATTGTTACAAAAATTCCAAAGATCTCATTTTTTCAAACCAACTAGTGAGCATTGTTATACAAAATATAGGGTTCTATTAGTTAGACTTTTCAAAGAATTATAACTACTAGTAGGTTGTCAAAAATTAATGAAAAATAGTATTTATAAAAATAAGGGTCTTATAAACCAGTCCCCTCAGAGATAATACCTCCAAAATAAAATACCTATTGGTCTTATATTATATCCAAAAGATACAAAGAGTGACCTCTTTTAGCATCTATGAAATCATGTTACCAACAATATTACCCTCTTAGAAACTTATTAGGCAGAGCAAATTTACAATAGAAGCATTGATTGCTTCAAGGCCATGTCTTTCATGTTTTAGAATTGTTTTTATTTAGAAAGCATGAACTTTAGTATTCTTTTTTCAAAATATGAAATAGTATTGATTTAATTTTTATTGTATCCCATATATGGCTATTGTGCATTCAAACACTCAAAACAATCTTGAAATGTGACTTCTTGACTACCTAGTTCAACACTAATTTGTAACAAAATCACTATAGCTTTTGCATTAGCCCCAAGATTTTAATCTTTCTTCCAGTCTACAACAGTACCGTGCCCCTAATTTTTCAAATTCTCACTTTCCATCACTCTTTCCACCTATGAAGCAAAACTTAACCAAGGAATTGGTACCATTTGATACAAAAACAAGTCATGACAAGGATACATTAGGTAATTGAAACAAAAATAATTCTAAAGCCCTTTCATATCTTTCCACATCTATAATAACTCTCCAAGTTGATATCACAACAATACATACTACTAAAATAACCTCTACTAATTTTCTACACAAACACCTCATTCCTAATCATTTTTATTTACTACTGCACGAAAAAAAAATCACACTATCACCATTCTCAACTTTAACCCCTAGAGGCCCAAGTGTTCCCTTGGGGGACACTTGAGACTTCGGGCAAGCTTGTTCAAACTTCATATGCAATATGATTTTTTCAAACTTTTTTTGAGCGTGTAGTTTCTTAAAAACTTTGTGTAGATACAAATTTTGTCAAAATCCAACATATTCTCAAATAGTTGTGAATATTTGAATAAAAAGTTTAGTTTGTTCAACTGCTGCCCTTGCCTTTGACTCCTGAGGGCAGCAGAGGAGAGTTAAGCTATTGTTGCGCCTATTGGAAGGTCACATTAGGCTTTAGGAGCTTCTAAAAGTTAGAGATTTTGACATTTTTCATTTTTTTTTTCTTCCTACTTCTGAAGGACAAGTGCATCTTTCAATTTGTTGTTCAAATTTTCTATATCAAAAAATATGTGATGGGAAAAAATATTTGAAAATGGCCTAGTGTGTTGTCATTTCTTGGGACATTGTGGCAAATTTTAATTTTTTTGAATGTCTCTTTTGTCTTGGATTGCCTTGAAAATTGGCTGGACATGCCTAACATGTTTACCCATAAGAAAAAATTTAAAATTGGAGGTTTGTAGTGGAAAAAAATTCAGCAAACGGCGCTCAAAGGCATCTGAAATTTTTGGGCACGGTGAAAAGAAAAAGAAAAAAGACTTTGAATGCAAATATCTTGGAATCTATACGGTCAAACCTCACAAAATTTTTATCAAACATTCTCACACAAGTGAACTACAAGATCCTATCGTTACATTACCAAAAAATCAAATTTTCAAATTTTTTTGATGAATGCTCTAGAAATGGCAGTTTTGGGTGGTTTTTGAGTTAGAAAAGGCCTTGGGCCTTTAGGGATTAACTACTTTCACACCGCAAGCCTAATATTTGCATATTCCACCAACAAACCAACAAGCCACATTGATAGCTTTGAATCTACTCTCTAAGAGCACCCTACAACAGACTCAATACATAAAGATGCCAACTGGGGACTTAGAGTGCACATCTAGAGCCTAGGCTTGCATCCTCCATCTACACCCTATGCTATGGGGACACATGATGCCTTTGCCTATGGCCCACGCCCACAAGATGGGGATACGGGAATGGTATACACGGGCCCTAGACTGCTCAATCTCCCTCCACATCCACCTTTGTGCCTCTCGACAATCATTTCCACGGCTCTCAATGTTCAACATTCAAATCATACTTTAACCCCTAAAAGACCGTTTGTTCCCTTACGGGACAATTTGGATCCGGGCATGTTCCTATTGTTTCAATTTTTACTAATATTTTTTGGATTTTTTTAAGTTGTGTTTTTTTGCAAGAGCTTTGTGAACATATAATTTTTTTTTAATTGATGCCTGGGAGCAAAAGTTATGGCACAATAAGCAAAAATGGAGTTTGGCGGGCAGCACAAAAAAATTACAGAAAGTCAAAATAATTTTCTTTAAATTTTTTTCTCATAAATTATATCTTTGTTTGCATGTGAAGCTTTGTTTCATTCAATTTGGACTAATAATGAGAAAGTTATAGACAATCTTAGTTTTTTGGGCAATCTAAGAATTTTCTTGAAAAAAGAACTTGTAGAATTCATTTTTGGTTGCATTTTTTAGAATTTTTCAATATTTTTTGTTATATAGGGTTATATTTTCTTGCTAAAAAAATCTGACCGTTGGGATTGTTGTGATTCATTTCCATCTAAAAGCTATTATCAATTTAGTTTTCTTTTCAATCTTGAACCTATGTCTACTTAATAATTTTTTAATGATTGAAGATTAAATGCTTTTTTCTTAAAATCTTTTTTGTAGATTCTCAATTCAACTACTTAATATAAAGAAGTAGAAAATTATAATCAATAGTGCAAAAAGTTTGAACTAAAAAGATTCAAACCAAAAAAATCTAGTCAAGCAAGGTACAAAAAAACTTGTTTTCTTTACTTTAAATGCATACATCTTGCAATCTACATGGTCAAAGTTTTTGAAATTTCTTCCACATATTCACATACTAGTCAAGTATAAGATCCTATAGTTGAATATGCAAAAAATAACAACTTTTAAAGCTCTTTCTCATTGCAATAGAAATGACAATTTTGAGTGTTTTTTGAAGGAAAATCACCTTAGTCTTTTAGGGGTTAATAACTATGTTCAAATGACAAAAAGAGCCAATACTAAGCCATGCTCAAGACTCTTCATTTGGCCGTCCACTTGCCCAATTTTGAAGTGGCTGGCCACTTTTGTGGCTTCAGCACATTTGCAATGGGGCACGGCCTATGATCTGGCTTAGCCACTAAGCGAGTTAAACCCCCTTGGCAAGTTATTGTGAGTTGCTCTAATAGGGATATGTAGTTCATGAGTTCTTTGCCTTGGAACCATGCATGAACAACTTCTTAATAAATGCCAATTCAGAAAAACAAACATAATATAGAGTCTTTATTGTAGTAATAATACTACTTACTTTTGGAAGCTTTTTGAATTCCTTCCCCCTCATCCTTTTTAGTCTAATTTCAATTTCATAATCATATTTCCTAGGAGATTTTAACCTCATATCCTTTCTAGATCTTACAAAGTGCTTTAGAGTACCTATTATATAAGCATCTACAAAGTCAGTTGAATACTAGACTACGCAATTTTGTTATAGGATTCACCTGTAGTGCTGTAATGGAAGAATTCATTCCAATGTATCCTAGTATATCAAAGAACAACTTTGTAGACAGTCTATAGAGAAGAGCAATTCAATTCCACAAATCGTACAAAGGAAAAACACTAGTATTCATAAAAGATAAAACATTTGCTGACAATTTCAAGGACCAGATTTGCAAGTGGCCAATGGAGATATAAAAGATTATGAAATAAAGAAATACATTTTTTTGCAAACAAGCTCAAGAGATTGGACGATAGTCAAATAGTATCCAACTTTAGCAATTAAATAATAATGATGGACAAAATTCCTAATCTAAATCCCTAAAGGACCAAAGTGGATTTTTTGGGCAGCTCATTATGAACAAAAATTTTTATTTTTTTTCTTTGTATTTTTCACACAAATGTTTTTGAGAAGTAGCTTTAAGGCCCAACAATTTTCATAGCTTTAGACTACATGAATAAAAAGTTATTGTATGATATGTAGTCTTCATTGCTCGGTAGGCAGCTGGGGTAGCAAAAAAAACTTCTTTCAAAATCACATTTTTAAGAATTAAGATTTTGAAACTGTTTTTTTAGATTTATTTTATATAAAAAGCTTTGAATCATTCCATTTTGATTGATGAGATGAAAGTTACGAGGAGTTTAGTTGTGGATAGTTTGCGGATAGCTATACAATGTCTACTCTAAAATAAACTTTGAAGTCATTTATTTAACTCCATTATCAATATTTTTGAAAAAAAAAAAGGAATAAATTCTTTATTACAACATTATAACCATTGGAATTGGCATTTTTCAATTCCATTAATTAATTTTTAACAATTTAGTATTTTGGATCATTCTCTACTTTTTTCTACTTACTATTTTTTTCCTATATGTTGTACAATTCCAAATGATGTGAGCTTTTTCAAGCATATAGCCAATTTACCTTGAAGAATGAATCAAAAGAATTACAATCATTTTGGACATTTTTCATAATGATTTGACCTTCTAAAGTGCAATTGCCCGATTTTCCGCAAGGCCAAAAATAGGATTTTTGTCACTTCAAACACTAATATCTTGCAATCTATATCTGAGAAATTTTTGAAATTTTTTCACATCTTCTCAAACCAACTTACTACAAGATCCTATAGTTATATGTGTCAAAAAATGTTTTTTTTCCTAAAATTTGGTACTTGTATTAGAAATGGCAATTTTAGAATGTTTTTGGTGAAAATATAGCCAAAATCCTCTAGGGATTAAGCATTCTATGTTAGACTTCAATGTGGAGATGTGCACGGCCAAACGTAGAGAGGGGCGCGCTTTGTAAGAAACTATAGAATATTTCTTCTATCTGCTTTTCCCATAATAGACCAGTCAAAAGAAATTCTTTCTATACTCAACCTAAAAATCAATAGCAGCTGCTAGCTCAATACATTCCCCTTCCCTTTTTAAGATGATTTTAGAACGGCTATGGGGGAGAGATTTTGTATTTAGATAGTAACCAACGTATCGCAAGAGTCATAAAGAAAGAAATTATTCGCAGAGATTGTTTGATTAAGGTTGTTCCATCTTATATGAAAGGGCATCAACTCAAAGCATATAGAAATATAGATGTTAATAACCTCAATGATAGCGTATTACAAAAACTCTATATATTGCTCTTTAATGACATTTTGGAATGGTACATATGGTACAAAAGCATTTGCAAAGATCATGAAACTTAAACAAGGAGATAAACTGAGATATGTTTTTATAGTAGATGTTGGATAAAGGTAACAAGGGACAACTTATATGTGTACATAAGTAATAAAAAATGCTAAGTATAATAAAAAATAACAATAACATGTTAGCATTTGTGTTTTGTGAAGAAGTAAAAAGAAACGGATTAATTATGATAAGTTGTATATTTGAGCTATTTATATGTTAATTATATAGCAATGAAAACATCAATGAGATAGATAAAGATTTGCAGTACACAATACATACAAGAGATGCTACTACCTGTTCAATTCTAGAAAAAAGACTAGATGGATTAAGATCTCCAAAAGACAAGTATGGAGAATATGTTAAGGTATCACTTTGGAGTATAATTAGCAAAGAAAGTATAAATCTAGTTAATATAAGGCATGGTCATATTAGTATTCCTCATTGAAACAATTAAAGTCAATAATAGTATAGGCAATTGGGAGAGCAATAGGAAGCCAATCACATGATCTTCTAAGGAAATAAGCCAATCACATGATATTACAATAGTCAAATGTGGATCTGGCAAAGACATAGATCAACATATGTTCTATAGTATTACGATGACATTGAGGCTCCCATATGGAAAATTGTTAGTAGACTAATAAAAAAAAAGCTATTAGTGGATACAATAAGTATGCCATTTGATACTAAAAGGAATATGATAAAAGCCTTGATTGGAAGAGGCTTTGCTCTTGACAATTAAGCAATCATCAAAGAATTAGAAAAAGTAATGTTTCTAGGGCCTATTGTTGTTTTAGTCACAATATTTGGCTTTTAAGCTTTAGACAAAACACTAGCACAAGTATCAGTAATTTTGTGAAGATGATTCATGAAAAAAAAAAGTTGTCTCATATATATTGCATCATCAATGATAATGTCATAGAAAATGTGTTTGCTGAAATTAACAATATTAAACAACAATGAGATTGTCAAGTTGTTCTTTATGTTCAACTCTTTTGAATATATAGATGGTAGCTACTATCACACATGGTACTATAGGACATCAGAAGATAATTACCCATGTGCATTATCTTTTGATTCTTTCAAAAAATGCATAAACAAGGATCTTGAATATTGTATGGACTTTTTAAAATGCTAAAAGAGGGCATGATATAATCCGGATGATAATATTGAAGTCCAAGTATTCTAGAAATGTAACAGAAATAGAGCGTAAAATATATGCAATATTTTCTAACAGAGATAATAGATTTAGGACATGTAACTCTTTATCAGAGAGGAAAAACAAATCTCTCAGAGGCCTCATAAGCATATGCCACTACAAGAGAATGGGGTGTTTAAAGTGAATTTTTTAAGTAAAGTACTAGGCATAAGATTATAAGATGACCTTTGAGGAGATTTTCAATAAAATTTTACTGGAAACACTAATATTTCTAATAATTTTTTACTAAAAATCTCTTCAAAGGTCATTACTTATAATCTTATATCTAGGACTATACTTAAAAACTCATTCAAAACATCCCATTCTCTTATAGTGTGCATGGACCTTCATAGCAATTCCATGATGATCAATATATTGTTATACTTGCTTAAATATGAAATATATTTAGTACACTAATGTTCTTGACAATATATAGAACTTTCAAATCCTAATCTTTTTAGTAACAAGAAAGGCTATACTATAAATCTTCTTCTTAGTTCAAAGTATGACGCCCTAACTTTTCCTTTTCAAGATACAAAATGAAGAATATAGTTATAAGTGGATGCTTACCAGAACTAAAATGGAATTATAATCAATTTATCACATTTCAAAAATTTGCTATACAATTTTTTGAAAAACTTACAACATGATTTTTTCCCAAAACCAATATATTTGAGGCCCATCTTAGAAAGCTTTTAAGGCAATCCAACAGTTGCAGCACTAAGCAAGGATTGGCATGATTGTTTGGCAAGTCGGGTCCAAAGCGCCGACAGTGCCCCATGATGGACACGCCATTGGGACGTGCCACGTGTGAGTTGCGTGGAGCCCCTTTAGATGGCCCACCATCTCATGAAAGACTTGCCTTCTATGCACACCAGTCTTCACCTCCTAGCCATTTTCAATAATTTTATAATATTGGCAAGAGCCGTTCACCGTTGACACAGTGAATTCGTACGAGCAATCAGACTCATGGCACACCATATGCAAGCCGTACCATTTGAAAGTGCCTTCCCCAGAACTTGGCGTGGCCGGCCAATTTTTTCAATGTGGCGCATTTGCCGTGGAGAAGAAAATAAGTCAAGGCCTGTCCGTTGCCCATGTCTGGGCCCTTGGCGCCTTGCCAAAGGATTGCTCTTAACACTAATAAATCAAGTATTGTTTTGTAGGATACCTTGATGCAAAAGCTTGAATGGAAAAATTATTAACTTTATTTTTAAAATAAGATTTTTAATGATGAAATCAAAATTGAATTAGTATTTTCTAAAATATAAATATTAAAATCATAAATCCATAAATTCTCATTAAACTTCAAAATTTTGATGACACTAAAATATAGTGCCTTTTGTATTTCGGTTTAAGCACTTGGATGAAAGGGAAACAAAGTCTTATGTGGCAAAATGAATAAAAGCATGAGAGATTTGAACTTGGTTGACTAAATTATTTTCTTGGCTAATGTATTCTTATTTCTCAAAAGAAAGCCAATCTTAACATTAAAAATTCATTAGCCACATAATATTAGAAATTCAACAATATACGGGATATTTAAAAGACATTAAAATCACTTCAATTTTGACTCCATTCGATGACATTTGAGGGCGTTAGAAGACCGTTTCAAGGCCATTCCTCTAATCTAGCCTAATTCTACAAACAACGGTACAGGCTGTCAGATTTATTTATTTATTTATTTATTTTTTCTAATTTTTTTTTCTCAAATATCATTTTAAGCAAAAAAATTTTTTTTTCCAAAAATGACATGGCACAGTGCTGGCCACATTAGCCAGCTGCTCTGGATGCATTTTGCAGTTTGGAAACAAAGGAAACTCTCCGGGAACTCATGGTCTTCCAATGCCCTCCAATGTCATCTAATGCAAATGAAAGAGGATTTTTTTTTAAGGTTGCATGGTTTTAATCTTTTGATTTAGCATTTATCAAGCTAAAATACAATTGGCTCTCATCTATTTTTACGTTTTATCTTAAGCGCCTAAAGTAAAAATAAAGTAAAATTCATATTTCAAAATTTATTTAAGCGTATTATAAAAAACACATTTCATATAAGTTATACTTCCTATATATATTTCCAAAAGAGAAGCCCACCATTTTTATCGTGTCTTTTATAGACTATAAATTTCTCAATCATTACTTTTTTTGTTGTAGTTTTAGATTGCAAAATGTCATATCTTCTAAAACATCTTCATACTCCTTAAGATGTTGACAGGACAATTGAAGAAAATGCAGAGCAAGTTGTTATTATTTGGTTTGGTCCTGATGGTGATAGCACATGCATAGTGATGGATGAAGTGCTTGCCTCAATTGCAAATTTAGTCAAGAATTTTGCTACAATATTTCTTGTAGACATAAAAGAAGTGAATGATTTCAATGTTATGTATGAGCTATATGATTCATATACAATCATGTTTTTCTTTCGAAAGAATCATATAATGATTGACCTTGGAACATGCAATAACAACAAGATAAATTGGGCGCTCAATGACAAAGTAGAGCTTATTGCTATTGTTGAAACTGTATATCAAGGAGCTAGGAAAGGAAGGGGATTGGTTAATTCTCCAAAAGACTATTCAACAAAATGTCGTTATTGAATAGAATACCCTTGATTTAATCCTTGATTAGTACCTTGGATGCCTAGCTATTAATTGAATTAATTAGAGTGAATAACCTATTGATGCAATTTTGTGTTACCATGAAATTAAAAATATTATGAATTAGCCAATGCATTCATTTTATTTAAGAGAGTCTGTGAATTGGATTGCTATTTTTGTTTTCAATCAATTTTCAATTTTCATGGTTTATACTGCAATTATACAAACTAAAAGTAGTATTACAGTCTTGATCAACGATTGAGGATGAAACCAAGACAAGTGAGGTCCTAATAGGAATAAGGTAGGAGGTCCTTAATTAAATTGACTGGATTCAAAGTGCGTTATCCATCTAGGAATGAGTGACACGCTCCTTGGAATATCTATTATTCTCATTGATGAGGTAGGTAGGCTTAAATGGACGATCTATAGATCTCCTAATTTAGATTTTACTAATTTGGTATTTCATGTGGTTGCCAACTTTTTGTTTTTTTCCTCTAAAAGTGCGCTTATTCACCTAAATATGCATACAGTGTATCCACAAGCTACCACATTGCTTGGCCCAAGTATATTTTGTACTGAGAGGTTGTTGGAGCTCTATGTATGAAGCTTTGATTGACAAAAATTTGAATTGTGTTGACACAAGGAGTGTTGAAGTTGCCTTCATAGCGTAGGAGCTGCAAACACAACTTAAATGACAATTTGAGTTGTGTTCACTTGGCGCAAGGAGAGTTGAAATTGCCTTCACAAAGTAGAAGCTACAAACACAACTTGAACGGCAATCGATGCACTTTGATCATTCCTAGATAAGTGACTTGATTTAGTGGCTATATGATCCATGGCTAGCTAGTAGCTACTAGCATGTAGTTAACTTATTTTTTCAACATACAAGTGATAGTTTCATGAAGTTTAAAGATCTGAAATGGGAGATAGGATCAATCAAAGTTGCACTTTGTTTTTAGTGGCACTCAAATTTTGAAATTCTAAATGTAAAGTTTTTGGTGGGTATTGTACAAAGATTGAATTGGCTTGCTCTTAGGATATACATTATTTTTCTTATAGTTCTATTATTTATGATGTTTGAGCCTATTTATATATATGAATATTTGATCCTAATAAAGAAGTTGACAAAGAAATGGTAATGATCTAAACAAACCCATTATCACCGAGGTTTTGGTTGATTATCTCACCAAATGTAGCACCATTGAGTCATTGATGAACATTTTTTCTTTTATAAGTGACTTCTAAAATACTTTGTGAGTCAACTTGAAGGCTTTGAGTGACTTTTCTAGACTATGTATGTAGCTTCTTGAAGCATCTAAGTAATACTTTGGATTTGTTCTTGTTTCTTAGAAAATTTTAAATTTGTTTGAAGAAACTTCAAGACTTATTGATCTATTATGTATTGAAGAATGTAATAGGGTGGTAGGAAGGATGGTGGATAGACCCTTGGGCAATTCTATATAACACTCTCTACCAAATATCACCAAAAATTTAAAAACAAAATGTTAATTTATTCTAGAAATTAAAAACAAAACAAAACAAGAGCTTTCTAACAAAACAAAAGCATCAATTAGACTTTGACTCCACCAACTTACTATATAGCTTCCCGATCCTAAGTACTCCGGCATCCATGTTATGGATAACAAACAAAATGCTTCAAGCCAATGTTTCATCCCAATACCTTGTCATTTATCCAAAGCAATCTTTGAATCTTTATGACTAATTTGATGAAATTTATGGAAAGAACATATTTGTATAAAGACACAAACCAAAACTTGCTAAAATTTGAAAAATAGGATTTAGATGTTGGAGGGTTAAAAAGATAGAAATGGCAACCTACAACTTGTTTCATTCAATTCTAAGCAAGGTGAATACTTTTGCATTTGCCTTCCCTATCTCCAAATTGTGTTCTATAAACAAATGCAATAATTTTGAAATGTATTCCAAACTCACCTTACATGAAACTTGTTCCAAACTCAATTGTTTGAATAAGCCAAATATTCTTTTGGACATCAGTAGAGTGTCAATGGGAAATCAATCCAAGGTTCCTATAGCTATATTTTTTATTTCTCAAATATGAGCCTAAGAGAGAATATAATCAGATGATTTGGATTAGTTAAATGCGTCTAGATCCAATTAGCTCTTACATATGGGCTACATGGCTTAAGAATTGACATGATTAAGCTTAATTTGAAGTCCATGGTTTGTCCTATTCGTGTCATGTGCATGAATAAAATAGCTCACCTCAATGACATTAAATTTTAGCACCCTCAATATTGGGTGAAAATAGATGGATAATACTACTGAAAAAAGTGAATGCGTTGGGTGGTGCAACTATTTTTATTACTATTATTATTTTGTTTTTCTCATTTTATAAAATTTAAAATACTTTTAGCCATTGAAATCTTTTCTACTTAAACCCTAAAGGCCCAAGGCATTTTTTGGCTCTAAAACCACTGAAAACTACCATTTCTGCTGCAATCACGCAAGAAACCAAAAAAAACAATTTATTTAGAATCTAACCGTAAGTATTGTATTCCACTTGTCTCAGATTATGTGGTAAGAATTTCATGAAGTTTGACCTTACGGATTGAAAGATATTAACATTTGAAGTTGGAAAAAGAATTTTTTTTGAACTGTGACTTGTAATTTCAGATGACTTTGATGGCCATTTATAGATTTTTTTTGCACTACACACCATTGGATTAAATTTTTTTATGTTGAACATTTAAGTTGAGAGTCAGGAAAAAAATATTTTAGAGTTGTCAAAACTTGATTTTCACATATAAAAAAATTGTTAAGTAGAAGTAGATCCAAAATTGAACAAAACACTAAATTGTTAATAGCTCTTAGGCAAAACTAAAACACAATAATTTCAAAGGTGGGATTCTTCTTGCAAACAAACTTAACCTTTTCAAAAGAAAAAAATTGAAAAAACTGAAAAATTGCATTTGAAAATGAATTTTATAAGTTGTTTTTTGAAAAAGATGCTAGATTGCCCGAAAAACAAGATTGTCTATAACTTTCTCATTCTAAATCCAAATAGAATGAATCAAAGCTTCAAATGTATGGATCACAAAGCAGGCCATGCAAGACCCGTAGTATTGGGTAGCCATAGGTCTCAAATATGGGAGAGTAAATCAGTGACCGCAGCCCCTTATGATGTAATTTTTGTGAATGTGGAAATGGAAGAAGGGAAGGTGGAAAATTGAAGCTGCAAAGGGAGTTCATAATGGCACCAATCCCACCTTTTTGTTTGGATGTTGATGAACCCATGAGGGTCTTGCATACACTTTAAGAGAATTGGAGTTCCATGCTAGAATTACTTCAAGATGCATGCAAAGGTGCAATAAAGAGGTTCCAAAAATTGAGCCCAAAACATGATTCTCGTACTCAAATTTTTTTGCAAGATGTCTTGGCGTATGAAGATATGCAAACAACGGCAACACCAAATGCTCAAAATAAAACTCCACCACGATGTCTTGAAGAAACAAATTTTATATATATAACTTTAGCTACTCCATTGAAGGTTCATTGGATGCTAGTTCAAGACCGTGAGAGAAGATGTTCACCACCAAGACCAGCTGAAGACATCAAGTCTCCTTATACGACTTCTGGCTAAAGAAATGTCAGAATTAGTCAAGGTAGGGGGACCACAAGGATCGCTTGGAATACACTCATCATCTAGGGTTCGCACATCCAAAGGAGGGCTTCCACAAAGCATTTCAGCATCAACGGAGGATGGTACATCAATACAAGATATAGAGAATATGCTTATGCAAGCAAGTGTAGCTATGGACATTAATCCAAGACTAGAATCTATATAGGCTGAGTCATCCAGGGCAGCTATGGAGCTAATAAAGAGAGCGCAAAGTTTTGAAGCAATGAGAAGGCTGTTGCAGCAAAGAAGGGGAATTGTAAAGCTGTTGCAATAAGGAAGAGGATATATAAGGCTGTTGCAGCAAGGAAGAGGAAGGGGAGTTATAAGGCAAGTACGTCCTCGAACAATGCTAATATCAAGAGCAGTCAGCAAACGTGTGAGTGCAAACTTTGGAAGAAATGATGTTGAACATAGAGAAGAGCTTGAAATTGTTGATGAATCCTTTGATGAAGAAGAAGAGGCTCCATTAGCTCACACGTCGCTAGCTGTTGGTTCACTTGTAAGATTTCCAACCAATGACGAGTACATGGTAGAATACATTTGAAATGACCTCATTTTTAGTGCAAAGATTGAAAACATTCGGGATGTAGAGAATGTGGAGACGACCACCAAGCATTGACCACAAGGCATATTTCAACAATGTACAAACGACTTTGTGGAAGAGAGGAGCCTAATATGTCACCACTTACGTTACGACCAATAGTGTATATTATTGACGGTGAGGACAAAGAAGGCACTACAGTGTGAAAGGAGATTCCATTTTCAATAGTGGATGCATTGAAGGACTTTGAGTTGGCTTCTCTTTGAAATGCCTCGGCAATATCAGGAAATTTAAACATGTCAAAGATGAAATGTCTGTAGAACAATATCATTTGAGAACTTGTTGATGGTCAGCATGTAGTTGCGGCGTGCAAGCAAGCTAAACAGGAGCAGAGGGCAAGATTGATGGAAGACGATCAGTACCAGAAGATTTTTGAAGAGAGGAACGCTTGGTTTTTTGTATACAATGATTCAAAGTTGTACATTGAAGCTTCAGTGCAAATAAATATATAGGTATTTGAGAGGAACTTCTATACGACAATAGATGAAGGTTTGATGAAGCTATTGGCCATTTGGAAAGCATGTGAAAGATCTAATCTAGAGATACGAGCAGATGATGCAATTCAAGCAAAAGCAGTTACAATGGCTGCAAGTGCATTACATTGGACAAGGTCCTCTAGAGCAAGCATGTCATTGGAAGTTATATATAAGAGAATGGTTGAATATACTTGTCATGCATGGCAAGAAGATGATGAGGCTTATTGAGCTATTCTACAAGTTTGTTGTGATTATAAGAACAAGATTCTCTGGTATAGTAAGGATGAGGAGAAGAAGTGAAAAAGATATGTAAGTCAGCAATCATTGGATCCAAAGAGAAGGGTTAGGAAAGGGAAGAAGAAGATGGAATGGCTTTGGCTAAAATTGCTAGTGAGAGTTTCTAAGACGATGAACTTGCTATTGGCAAAGGAAATGGCTGTGAAATCTATAGAATTGGACAATCAACGGCCGCAACAAAGTTTTTTCTTCAACAATGCTGGTAGCAATGTTTTAATGAGAGACACTTTGGCTTGGACAATTGTTAGCCTCCAAGTTAGCATTTGAGCCTCAAAATTTTCTTTTTTTTGCTTTTTGCTCACATTTACAATTAGTTAGAATTCAAAAAACAGTATTAGTATATTCACTTGGCGTTTGGTAGAAATCCTTATGAATGCAATGTGAATTGATTAAGAAATCCGGAAGCGCTCTAAGCACTTTTATTTACTAATATTTAGGTCTACTTAGGTGTTTGAGAGAACATTTAAGAGTTGAGATAGTATTGAGCCCTGATGGCCAAAGCGTAGAACCACCTAAATATAGACTTTTGAAAGGTTTGACAAGCAAAAGTGCATGTGAAAGACTTAGGATAAAAGAACAAAAGTTAGAAAAAAAATCATGTGACAATGCAGATAAATCCATGGACCATATTTACAGGCAATCCACAATTAAAAAATAGTGTTTCAAACTAAGAGACATGACAAAAGCGTAACGGTGAAGTTTGATTGCCAGATTCCTTAGACCAAGAATGATTTCTCCCCCTGGGTGGAAATAAAATCAGGAGGTATGAAATTAAATACTCCTCTAAGTAGTTCAAAATGAGTTGTAAGCTTGCATAAGGTATTTGGAAACTTCTTGGAGGTTGCCCAAAAATTCCGTAATATTTTAAAGTACGGAAGATGACTCCAAAGGAAGTCAACCGTGTTTTTACGCATTGGGAAGTTCCTAAAAAATCCCAAAGTGGCGGTCAAATCCCACTAAACATTAGGATAGTTTACTTCATGCTAATAAAGCACCCAATCAAATTCCATTACATTTCAACCTTGACAAGTACCAGAACCGACAGCTTTAATGGATTTTTAATGAAATAAAAAACATTTGATGAGTTGATTGGCGCACGAGGAGCTCACAATGTTTGATTGGAGTCTCTTATTACTATTTTAAACCTTACCAACAACCTAGCCCAGTCAAAAACTTGAAAAGAAAATCATCTCCAACAATTGGATTTTTTATCCTTTTTAACAATACGCTAAACGTTGCTTTTGACTTGCAAAATGGCCTGAAAGTATGAGAAGGAGGATTCCTAATCTAATTTGGATCTTCTAAAGACAATGACATAATTAGTTTAGTGTTTGGAGCATTTCTCCAAAAGTTAGAGCAATCACAGCAATAGTGTAGAATTTCAAATTAGGTTAATTTTTAATTACCTAGGAATAGAAGTAGATAATTGGAGGGAAGTAGATAATTGAACATGTATAAAAAGCGCTTTCCTCCTCTCTCTTTGCACCCCTTTTTATTTTCATAAAGCTTCGGCCAAAACGCGGCCACGTTGTTGGAATTGGTGAATTTTTGCTAAACACTCGTTTTATTGCATTTGAAGCTTTGCTCTTTGATCTTGCTCAACTTTCTCTTATGTTTTGAGCCTCTTTTAAAGGATGTTGGGGCCCCTTTGAAACACTTGCTTGCTTAACCATGCTTTGACTCGAAATTATTTATTGTTGTATGTTTTGTTGATATTTAGACATTGTGCTTTTTAACCCCTTCAAACTAAGCTCTTTGCACGGGATATCTTGACGTTATGTTGTTGAACATCCTTCTAGAGCCTTCACATTTGAAAATGTTGTCTTTAGGAGTGTCAATATTATTTTGGAGAAGTTTGGATTGGAATCAAGCTTTTGCAGTTAGGTTTTAACTATTTCCCTTGTTGAATTTGTCCAGAATTTGAGGTTAACCCCTCTAATACGGCAAAGCTATCACCTTGGATCTAATTTTTGTTAGATTAATAACTTTTTTTGTAGAATTTGTCCAAAATTTGAGGTTAACCCCTCTAATACGGTGAAGCTATCGCCTTGGTGTAGGCGCTAGATTACCCACCTTTGATAATAAAGCAAACATGACCACCTGTTTCTTAGATTTTATCCACTTTTGATTTAAAAGGGGTGTTTGCGAGCGCGGTCCATTGTGCCTTCCAAGCAATGGAACTTGTTAATATTTCCTAAGTTTTTGTGGATGGGTAAAAGAAGTGCCTAGAGATATGTGTGATGACTTCTAAGCATAGTGTCAATGACTAAGGGTCCCGGTAATCTAACGGTGAGTTCCTATTGTACTTCTATCTATCCAAGGTCAAGTGTAAATTGGGTGGTCAATGCCATTTTCAACAACTGAACTAACTAAATGGGACTCCCTAGGTTCCTTCCATGAGCCCGTAAGATTCTCTTTTCGTTTGCACTCTTCGTATGATCTTGGGTTCTAATCCTGAAAGTTAATTCTAAGTTTCAACTTTTAACTCCAAATTTCTATCTCTAAATGTAACTCTAAATTTTTACTGCCCAGTTTCAACCTTAAAATTTATCCTCTAAGTTTGACTCTATGTTTTAACTTTTAACTCTAGATGTTTACTTCATAGATTTAACTTTAATTTTTAACCTCTAAATTAGCTTTTATATTTTAATTTTTTACTCTAAATTTTTACTTCCTAAATCTAATTCTAAATCTTAACCTCTAAACTAAACTCCCACAGTTTACATCCTAATTTAAGTTTTAATTTTTACATTTGAATTAACTTTCCAAATTATCTCTAATTGGATTTGTTATTTTTTTATTTTACTCTAATTTCTACTTTCCAAACCTAATTCTAGATTTTTGACTTAATGTTAATTTCTACTTTCTAAGTCTAGCCCTAATTTTGGTTTGTCGTTCTTTTAGATGAAGTTCATCAACATTCATCTGTCCTTGACCACTCAACTTGATTTAGCGTGGTCAATTCAAAGCCAAATTTTTAGTGTAATATGTTTTCAAAAAATTCCTATTTCTAATCTATGGAATTTTGAATCTAAACTTCTAATTCTTGCTAATCTTTGCTAGTTATTGTGGATTAAGGACTAACTAAGAAAATTAAAAGCTAATTAGAAAAAAATACCAAGGATTAGTTTAATAACTTATCTCGTCACTGTTAGTGTTAGAGATAACATCATCCACGTACTCACACGCATCTCTATCCATGGTATTTTTTTGGCCCTTTTTCTAAAGCTCATCGCTTAATTTTAAAGAAAATATTACACCCTAACTTCTTTCCTTCCTTTTCCCCTTTTCTTTTCTATCTCCTCTCTTCTTCTACTTTGGTACTATTGCACCTACTCTTGATGGTGGTCTTACAATATGGTCTCGAATGCCAAGAAAATTTTAATGTCATTCGTATCCTCCTCCTAACGGTTACTACAAGTTTTTTGAGATTTCCTCCAACGCCTACCAAATCCTAAGCCTAGGTCACTATTTATTGTCTCTCTCCTTTTGTTCCCTACTTCATCTCTTTCTCCACTAATTCCTCTTTATTATTTGTATTCGTGTTTAGGTGGTGAGAGTAGAACGTGCAAGTTTTGTGTGCAGGTGTGACGTGGAGGCGTTGGTTCCCTTTTCCTTTTTTCCTTTATTTTTTTCAGTTATAGGTTGACTTTGAAACTCTAGTTCCTAACTGAGTTACATTGGACTTCACTGAGTTGTAAATTGGATTCTAAGTAGCTTTTGATTCTCTACATGATTTCTAGCTTTGGGTTCCTAACTAGCTTTGTAATTGGGTTTTCTACTCTGAGTTTTCTAAATTAGGCTCCTAAGTGGTCAAAAGCTAAAACAAAGAAGAAAGTGGGACCCCGTGGGATATCATCCCGTATTGATTTGGCTTTTAATTATGATGCATGTATAGATCAGTTAACAATCAAGATTCAGGAACAAGAGCTGAACGATCCAGGCGCTGGCTCGATGGCTGGATATCGGCCCGCATGTTGGGTATCGGCTCGGCACTGGCTGTTGGCTGTTGGCTCTGGTATGCTGGCTCTGGCTATTGGCTACTAGTATGCCGGTATGCCAAAATGTCAAATTTTCTAAACACCCCCCTCGGGTTCCTTCAGAGGAACCCACTTACACAAACCAAATTGGATTTTTTTAGAGAATTAGTGCTAAGGTCAAAGCTTTGCCGTTCGGGGGGTTAGGCCCGAATTTTTGGACGAAGAACTAATAAATCACATGCTACCTTTCTTACGCTAGAACTCTAATATCTTGGAAGCTAAACTTTAGATTTTTCCAAGAAGATCTTGGAAACTAAACTTTGGAACTAAGTACTTGGGAGGTTCAAAGTTTCGCTGTCAAGTTGGGTTTAACACCAACTTTAGGACTTTGTGGCACTTTGAGGGTTCAAAGCTCCGCCGTCTGGGTTATTTTTTAACACGTACTTTAGAACTTGAATTTGTCGTGGATTCAAAGCTTCATTGTCAAAGGGGGAGGGCCCACACGACAAGAGAGACTTTAGAAGAAGGAAAAAAAACAAAAAACAAAGAAGATACATATAAGGGAAGTCAAAGCTTCGCCGTCTTGAAGGTTGGTTCACTCAACTAGAAACACGTTTGAAAAAGGTAAGAACTTGACTTAAAATAACATGCAAGTTAGCAAAACAAGGTAAAGCAAATGACTCACACTTTAAAGGCGCCCCAAAGCGGCATCGCCAAGGTACGGTGGGGGGTATCTTTAGGATTAGTACCGGACAAAAATACTCTCAAAACACGTGGATTAACTCACAAGAACGCACAAGTACAAAAAAAGTATACAAGGAATACACAAAGCAAGGTAGAAGGATCCCCAAGGACCTTCAAAGCTTAAAACACAACAACAAACAGAGCCAAAAGTGCTCCGAAAATTCTGTAGAGGTTTTAGGCTTCAAACGCCAAAATATCCAAAATAACTTGGATCCACGGACTCAAAAATAAGTATGGGGGTGCTTTTAGAGAGGAAAATGGGGCCTTTATATAGGTTTCTAAGGGCTCACTCTTCCCCCTAAATTCCTACTAGTAACCTTATTGACTTGGATTTTCATCTTCATCCTCCAAGATTTTCATCCTAATCCTAAAATTTTACTTTCTATGTTGGACCAACATCCTAACTTTTGGAGATCAATTCCAAATATCGAACAGATTGCGCCGTTGGAACTAGAACGCCATTTTATGTCCAAGACTCCTATATCCCCCGTACCGGAATCAAAAACCCATCGTAGGCTAATCTAGATTAAAAACCCAATCGCGGTAAGTTTCTAATTTTTGGGGGTTTCCTATTTTGAGAAAAGTAACTGGCCTGGGGTTGCCGGAAAGTGAAAGGGAGTAGGAAAAGACTCTTTGCTGATGCTGTTTTGTTGTTGTATGCCCCTGGAATGCCGTTCAACGTCGTAGACATCTCGGGACGTGATTAACCCCTAAAGTTCATTGACTATGTTCTCACCAAAAATGCTCCAAAACTGCCATTTCTAGCACAAGTACCAAATTTTTGAACAATATCATTTTTTGGCACATGTAACCGTAGGATCTTGTAGTATTCTAGTTTGAGAATCTGTGGAAAAAATTTCAGAAATTTCCACCATGTAGATTGCAAGATATTAGCGTTTGAAGTGGCAAAAATCCTTTTTTGACCACTGCAAAAATCCGGGCAGCTGCACTTCACAAGGTCAGATCATTATGAAAAAAATATCCAAAATGGTTGTGCTCCTTTAGTTTCATTCTTTAGAGCAAGTTGGCTACATACATAAAAAATTTCAGATCATTTGGAGTTGTACAACATACAGGAAAAAAATAGTAAGTAGAAAGAAGTAGAGAATGATTCAAAGTACTAAATTGTTAATAAATAAATCAAAAAATTAAAAAATTCCAATCCAAATGGTTGAATTGTTTTTATAAACAACCTACATCCAATAGTGTTATTTTTTTTCAAAAATATTGAAATTTCAATAAAATAAAGGACTTCAAAGTTTTTTTTGGTGTAGGGATTCCATAACTGCCCGCAAACTAAAAAGCCTCATAACTTTTTTCTCAACTATTGAAATGCAATGATTCAAAGCTTTTTGAGTACATATAAATCTGAGGAACAAATTTCAAATTTTTATTTCTTAAAAAAGTATTTTTTTCAGGTCTGCCCAAATTGCCCGAGTTGAGAAATAAACAACATATTATGCAATAACTTTTTACTCATATTTCCAAATGTCATGAATTTGTGCATATGAAAGATATTCCTAGACCCCACATTCTATTAAAATTTCAGCCCAAAATATGCAAATCTCTAGTCACACATACCTGCCCAAAAAAGTTATAAGTCCAAAAAACGCAGTCCGGTCCTATAGGGGTTAAACCCAGAGGAATCTTGCCGGTTTGGATATTTGCTGCTATCGAAATGCCGCCAAACTTATCGGAATGCATTATTAGAATAAAACAAGCTATCCTAATTTTTAGTGAAACTTTACCGCAACCTGGGTAATTTACAAGAATTTCCACTGGAAATTAGAATGGTTGATTGCCCAGAAAAGATTCTTCTGCAAGTCAAGAGATGCTGGAAATTTTCATGGAACCTCTCAGGGGGCCTCACAAAAGATGTAGAGGTCCGTTTTTGTACTTGGCACAATTGGTCAGCAGAGACCAAAATTGACAGTCTCCTCGAATTGTTGATGGCACGGGAATCTTTTGTAGATGAAGGAATTTTGGCGAATCAATTTTGCCATTGGACTCTTGGCATGGGATTTACCCTAGAACATCATCTTTGAACTGTAGATTCCTCCATAGGCTCGTCTTGAGTTTAGTGGCTCTTGCATGCTAACAACCAAGATTTTGGAAATTCGTCGATTTAACCCCTAAAGGACCAAGGGTGTTTTCTGCCAAAAACCACTCAAAATTGTCATTTCTGCTGCGTTCACTTAACAAAACCAAAAAAGTAATTTTTTTTAAAATCCAACTATAGGATCTTGTACTTAACTTGTCTGAGATCATCTGGTAAAATTTCCATCAAATTTGACCATACGGATTGAAAGATATGAGCATTCAAAGTTCAAAAAAAAGATTTTTTTGAACTCTGCCCTACAACTTTAGCTGCCTTTGACCGCCGTTTGTGGAAAATTTTGGCACTGGAGACTTCAAATAAAAAAAATTTAGCATATTGAGGATAATATTATACATGTGTCCGCTAAATTTTACTTCAAAAAAATGTGTGGAACGCATCCAAAAAAATCTTGAAAAGACACTATGCCTAAAGAATTGACAATACATTACCTATTTTTGCTAAAATGTTTTCCAACCTCATAATTTCAATACTCAAAAATTCCAATGGTAGATTGAAACATTCATTTATTTTTGATAAATTTCCAAAAAAAATATAAAAAAAAATCAAAAACTCTAACTTCTATTGAATTTAGAAGGCTTTGGTGAGCAAAAGTCTTTGGGACAATGGAAAAAAAAGGGGACCCAGTTTGTTCCCTTGCGTTCCTAGTTTGTTCCCTACAGCGTTCTACTGCATGGGACCTCCAACTCACCACATCATCCACCTACAATGCACTCTATCTATCAAGTCATCCACCTACTTCTCTATGAACTTCAAAAGCTCATAACTAATTCTACAAAGGTCCAAAAAATATGAAACAACTTGGATTAAATGTCTTTCCTATTTCTCTTTCTATGAAAATTTACTGAAAATTGTTTAGAGGAGTTCAGCTTCTTCTAAAAGAGAATCAGCTCTTGAAAACAAGATACTATTTTATCTCTAGATGGCATTGTTCCTATCATTCTTCTTTTGGCTAGTTCTTGTCAAAACTTGTTTGTTCTCCTGCATGTGCCATGACATGAACATTAGATGCCAAGCAAACTAAAAATGACATGACATTACAAAGTTCCATTCTTTTGAGGATACCAGAAAATGCAAGCCCAGGCGCCATTCAAATAATGTCCCTGGTCCAAAAATTAATGTCAAAGGCTTGCATGTGTGTCATATTTTTTTGTTGCTTCTAAAGACTTTCAAAATTCCTAGTTTCCTATAGAAAGTCATAAAAATTGGAATACCTTATAATTTCATTGTTTATATAAAGTATCCTATAATAGTAAAATAAATTAAAATATAAAAGAACTCATTCTGCAATTACAAATATCTACAATATAAGAATAAATTAAAACCCTGTAAATTTATAGGTGCACTTTTGAATGCCCTCAATATTTTTGACAAATTCCTTCTTTCTTCCCCCACAAAGTTCACTTTAGTACACATTTATTTCAGAATTTACTCTTCCATCCACTAACAAAATCTCAACATGTCCAATGATAGTTTGAAGTCTTAGGATACAATTATAGAAAAATAAATTTGAAAGAAGTTCCTAAAACATTTGTTAGAATAGTGTTTGAAAATTGCACTCATATTGCAAATGGTTTAGCCATTCAAACGTCTGTAAAAAATTTGGAAACATCCCTTGCGCCAACACATGGACTTATTGCCACAAGTAAGGCAATATGTCTTTGGCTGTGTCAATGGAGATGAGCCGTTGTTGCAAACCACGCATGGCTTGCGGTCCGTGGTAAATGCAGGATAGCACACTTGCCTATGATGGGGTGGTTCTTCAAATTCTCGACGTATCTTTTCATGCCATCTTGCAATTAGAATTTTGCACAATTGAGTGCAAAATTGCAAATGCTTCATCAGACGTTTTGGAGGATCTTCATTTGTCCATGTAAATTATATACATGTTCACAATGTTCATATCGACAAGAAAAAAGAAAACACAATTCTACCATTTGTGGGACCAAGTCTGACATGAATAAGACGCTCGTAATTGGTCAGCCACGTCTATACCGCTCATGCGAGTTGTATATTTGAGGTGCATTGGTGATGTCTGAATGTTCTCCCTTCTTGAACCATTACGACGTGGAACAGTTTTAACTGGAAATTCTCACGGAAACTGAATTGGAACCGCATGTGTCGAAATGATAAGAACCGCTTTTTTATCTTTCTATATAATGTTGGCCATTTGCCTTGAATCATGCATGCGCCAATCAATGTACCTTGCAAATTTCTATTGAAATCTTTTATGTTTTTGAAGCACTGAGGAAGACCCACCCAATTTGCCCTCATTGTGCCAGTTGCATATGTTCTTTTATCGAATAGCTCTCTGAATAAGGCAACACTAGAGAAAAAATTATCCATGACAATTATATGCCACCTATCCTTGATTGGTGCAAGTAAGCGCAACACAACATTATATGCTAATCGTGCTTTGCCACGCCCCCCCCGGTCTTTGCATTTCTTCCTCAACCATAGGATTTTTTCCACAATAGACTTCAAAATTTGAAACAAATTTTGATTTTGAGTCTACTAAACACCAAATTTTCAAGCCCCACTTTTGCAACTTTTGAAGCATATATTGTCTAACAAGGCAGTAAGTCCCCTTATATTGGATCATCATTTCGTCAACTGTAGCAAACTTACCAACATTCTAAGCATTTCGGCAATTGTATCTCATTGCATTCAATATCCACCTAACTTGCCCCATTTTGTCATATCTTGGCATTTTCTAATTGCTTTCATATGTTGTTGGATTTGTGATATGTAAACATTTTGTGAGTAATTTAAACCAGCTCCGTGACATCAAAATTAGAGATAGTTGGACAATGAAAAATGAAGCCTTTATTATGCCAGTAAGACTTCAAATTTGGTTGGCGCCTCATGCCTGTGTATAATATAATGGCCATAAAAACCTTCAATTCTAGTATTGTAAGGTTTTTCCAATTTGGCCTCCAAATGTCCCCCCATCCGTATTCAAAGCCGTTGCATATCAATTTGTCTCAGCAACAATGTCACATAAAATCCATAAAGGCCAAAACATTTGGAATAAGTCGGAAAAAGTAGAAAACCAATTTTGAAGGAAAGTGGACCCATAACAACCAAGAAATTCCTCAGTTTAGAATCATAAATAATGAAAATTTCATGCCAAGTCGAGTCTCAATATACATGTTTGATGTTGTTTACATCTCCATCATAGCCATCATCATCCAAAACCTCTTCTTCCTCTTCACCAAAAACTAACTCAGAATATTCAATGCCCAACTCGCTTCTACTTTCATCTACAAATTTGAAATTCCAATGTGTCAAAACTTGCAAATTTGTCTTCCCTCACTTCTTCGGCCCGTAAGTCCAAAGACAAGTTTGGAAATTTTTGTGGGATATTCCTTAGAAACTTTGCTCATATGAAATTGTCCAATATCCATGTTGTCTTTCCTTGGAACAATGGCAATTCAAATTTTATCCTACGTTTATTCCATCTCATTGCATTAGAATCTTATACAATTAAGGATGTCTTCCATGCAAAATTATTTCTTTATTGATTGCACTAAGAAGGCTTCAACTATTCTTGGTAAGAAAGTTTTTACATATTTGTGGACAACATAGCCTATTTTAGACTATATGAGCACTGCATATCCACTAATAATATGGGTACCAACTACATTTGATACACATAGTACAAAGTGTCAAGGAAATATTACTCAATATTTGCATCTGAATTGGAAGAATATGTGGCCCCTTCTCCAAAATGTGGAAAAAAAAATGATCCCTTCTTCTAACCCTCTATTCAATTCACTTTTCTTACTTTTCATTTCTTATGTATGCACAATTTTGCACTTGTTTTGGGTAGTGAAAAGTTTTGGACGATTCTTTAAATTAAAAATACATGGACTTTTCAAAGAAATGTAATGATTTATATATTTGAAGTCCAAGTGACAAACATTACCTATATATCATCTAGTTTAGATAAAGGTGTCATCAAATGTCATAGTAATATTGTTGAAGAATTGTTTGAGAGTTGCAGAAATACATGGCCACTTCTTGTGATTGAGGGAAAAAACAACTCTCTATCCTCCAATTCCAACCCTATACAAAGGCACGTCAAAAAAATTTTTGCCATGCGTATCTACTGTGGAAGGATTGCTAGAGCGTTGCCGTTGAAGACGTTCTCGTGGGTGCTCCCAACCTCGACTCCGTAAACGTGCCCGGGGTATTCCCATGTTCCCGCGTTCGTTGTCCTGGTCCCATCCAAGCGCTCCCAAGTCGGTGAAGGTGCCTTAGTCACGCTATTAACAGAGGCTATGGGCTCATGAATTGGACCACTTTCGTCTAGTAGCTCTTGATGTACAATGTCCCTTTCCACTATCAATGATCCACTTGCACCATGTGATTGTTTGTATTGGCTTGCAATCTGTTCAGGGTTGTATAATAAATCTGGAGGCCACAAGAGATCATCAAAATTTTAAATTTTGTGGAAAGAGTACAGGCCTTTGTCAAAGTCTTCTTCATCAAGTTCTTCACAACTGGAGGCTTTACCTCCAGCTTCATGCTCTTGGTTATCAATGAACTCTAGGTCCACGGTGCCAATGATGTCAATGTCCTCTAGAAAGAAATTCTCTTGACTTTCATCTGGTAATGAAGGTACACAGAGAGGTGTAGGATAATCAGTTTCTTTTTTTGATATAATAAGAGGGGAGAAACTCCAAGGTGGACATTGCAAATTTGGAGAAGAAGGAGTATCATGGGCTAGCAATCTGCAACTACAACAAATGGGCAGTCCATCCCATGCAACCTGATAGTAATCAAACAAAATGCAACTTAGGACATAGAAAATTCAAAGTGCTAGTGGTAGCAAAGTGGTGCAAGTCCACAAGCTTCTCCTTTGTCAAAAAGCTTTCAAAATTGCCATTTCTATTGCAAAGTCCATGAAACTATGGAAATTCATTTGTTGGTATTCAAACATAGGATCTTTCACTAAACTATTATAAAAATGTAAAAATTGAATTCAAAAAGAAATCCTATACATTATTATTTCAAGAGTACATTCTATTTGTCTACAAAACAAGATGATTTATCTACTTACACATCACCAATCCAAATGGAATGATTCACAGTGTTCAATGTAGACAAAAATATAAGCTATAGGAAACGAAGTTTTAAATTTTTTATTTCAAGTCATTGTGAATTCCTTTTTCAGCTTGTGGAAGTAAAAACAACATAGAGAGTGGCATGTTTTTTATTCTTGGGAACCAATTGAAATAAAAATTCTATCAACTTGAAGGTACTGTGTTCTCCTATGTTCAAGAATAAATTTTAAAAATTTATTAAAAACATTAAGACCGTTGGAACTTGCTTGAAATCGATTTTGTTCCTTAAGGGGACAATAGTCCTTTAGGGGATAAACTGAGTGTTATACCTTGTCCAAAGAGGTACTAGTCTTCCGTCTAGGCATTGCTCTTCTTCCTTCAAACTCCTAACAATATACAATGATGCTTCTTGCCTGAATACAACAATGATAGCCTTAGGATTATTCAATTTCACTACCAGAAATGTCAAATACATTTTGCATAAGAGAGCAAGATTGTGATGTATTCAAATTCATATGATCAAAATTATGAAGACCAGCAATTCTAGAACAGTAAAAAAAAAACCAACTTACAAAGCTTTCTTTTTATCTTGTCAAATTATGTTAGATCATCAATCAAAAAATATAGTCCATGTCTTCTTTTGTTCTTATGTTCACAACATATGCAAGAAGAAAGAGTCCAAATCTGAGGAATTTGCAATGAATTAGATAAGACCTACATTAAAAAGGCTTTTGAATGAATGCAATGAAATAGAAAAAAATATAAACAGAGCATAAGCTCATCTGATGTATCTCTAGAATTCCAACTGTCTTCTTTAGGAACAAATTGGATTTTGGGTAATTTCCTACAGTCTCAACTTTGATCATGATTTTCTAAAACTTGAAGATAGGGAAATACATTAACTTTCTAGAAATGTTTTTTTTTTTCAATCACTACCAACCAGCAAGAATTATGGTAGCATAAGCCAAAAATTGCAATTGCTGGGCAACACCAGAAATTCAAAAAAAGTGAAAATGAATTTTTTGAATTGTTGTTTCTCAAAAAATATTTTTGTCTACTTGAAAAGACTTGTTTCTTTCTATATAGACTAGTAATGAAAAAGTTATGGACAATCTTCTTTGGGAGGCAATGTAGACATCTTCTTGGAAAAATAATTCATACTATGCATACTTCAAAGCAATTTTTGAAATTTTCAAAGAAAGATTGATGGATAGGGTCAAATCTTCTTTGCAATGTTTGTGCTTCAATTATAATGTTTCAATTTATTTTAGAAGTAGGAATAATTTAGATTTCTGTTCAATCTAGATGTATTGGTACTTAATTATTTTTTTCTATTCTAAATTAAAGTTTGAAGTTGTTTATTTTACTCAATTTTCAATATTTTCTGAAAAAAATAAAATCATAGGATGTAGATTGTTTATGGAAACATTACAAACATTAGGATTGGCATTTTTCAATTCCAAAACAAAATTCTCAACAATTTAGTATTTAGAAATATTCTCTACTTCTTTCTACTTACTATTTTTTTCCTATATATTATTCAATTCCAAATGATCTGAAAATTTTCAAGCATGTAGCCATCTTGCCCTGAAGAATGAATCCAAAAAAGCACAACCATTTTGGAAATTTTTTCATAATAATCTAACCTTGTGAAGTGTAGCTGCCTGTTTTTTCGAAGGGCCCAAAAAAGATTTTTGCCACTTCAAATGCTAATATCTTGCAATCGACACAGTGGAAATTTCTGAAATTTTTTCCACATCTTTTTAAACTAGGGTACTACAAGATCCTATAGTTACATGTGTCCAGAAGTGGTTATTTTCAAGAATTTGGTACTTGTACTAGAAATGGCAGTTTTGGAGCACTTTTGGTGAGAACATAGTCAAGGAACTTTAGGGGATAAAAAAAAATTCACAACATTGTATTCCTTCCAATGCATGTTCTAATAATAGTCATGAATGGAAAAGCAACGATTCAAATAGTATTGAACCACAATAAGGAGATGCAATTATCCTGTAGAGAATGTGGAAGCAACAAAATTTGACTTGGAATTGAAGTAGGAAAGGAACAATATGAAAAGACCTCAGCAATTATGAATAGAACAAAGTATGAGAGCTTGTAGTTTCATTACATCCTATCATTGCTCTAGAACCACAAAACATTGTTATACTTGACGTGGTTACTTGAATTCATGAATTCAGAATGGCAATATGAGAAGCTCCAAATATGAAATGAATGCAGCAACAATCACTAGAAGAAAATTGTACTAAATTCCTTGAAAACGCGTCACCTTGTTTTCGTTGAGTTCCCATTTCAAAACGCAATCAAAACGCAATCAAAACGCAAAAAACGCAGGAAAATACAGGAAAACGCAAAAACTGCGTTTTTTGGCTTTTCCACTTCATTTAGAAATAGGATCTCAACGAAAACAAGATGACGCATTTTCAGAGAATGTAACGCAGTTTTCTTCTTGTGAGTATGACGAGTTTCTATTGCTGTAGTAGCTCCTTCTCAATATCCATAAGACCAATGTCAAGTCTGAAGAATAACCAAACAATGCCAAATCCGGGTTCGAAAGAACAAAAAGGATAAACAATATCTGGAGCATAAAAATTCAAGATCCTCAGTCAGATAGAGGAAGCCCACAATTGAAGAGAGGAGAGAAGGAGAAAGCGGTTTCAAGCACTGGCGGAAGAAGGAAAGAGCACCTAAGCAAGGAGAATAGCAACATAATAGAGCTTAATGGGAGAAGGACTCTCTGCATTTGAAGCTCACAATGAATTGATTAGGCGCCGCATTCTTGAACATCCACCAACTCTCTGCATCCAAAGCTCACAACAAATCAATCGCTTTCTCAAGACACAAAAGGAAGGAAGGAGTCAAAAAGGAAGGAGTCGAAACACTCTTGAAAAATGAAGTTGCGAAGTGAAACTGGAAGTCCCTCTAGAAACCAATTGAAATCGTACATTGATGGCGTTGAGGAATTGGTGGTGTGTGCTACAAATATGTGGTGTATCACGAATATCAAAAGTTTTTGTGGCAGCTTGTGAAGAACTTGCAAGTGAGAATTTTGACAAATTCAAGAATGACATCAATCACGTAGAGTTAATATTGAATGGAGCCTCTTCTGTCTTCATTCTTTGCTTGTTGTGTCAAGCCATGCATGAATTGTCAACAAATTCGACCTAAATTTGCCTTCATTGAAGAAGTGGTGCCATAGTGAAGAAGTAAGAGCCATTTTTTGGTTATAACTGTGTACATAGAGTGATGTAATTTCTCAAATGTAAGTGCAATTAATTGCGCATGCTTCAATTAGGTGCCACTAAGTCTATTCATGTGTTTCTAATGCTCATGAAGTTGATTTTGAATGCAAATTTTGGACTTCAGAGATTCTTTTCATAAAAAAATCAATTGATATCATTGCTAAATTTGATCTAATTTTGTTTCAAATTTCACTGCGCATTTGATTTCTAATGTAGAATTGACAAATCTAACACAAATTCAGCAGAATTTAAACAAATTTGAAATTTTTTTGGCGAAATTAGTAAAGGAGGAGGTGTAGGTGCAAGCGCAGGTAAAAAAGCACAGGCGCAGCCCAAGCACGGCCTGCCCGCACGCGCCTGCACTCCCCTCCAATTGGGTCGGCGCAGGCTGAGAGCAGGCGCTTGCACCCCCTACTCCAACCAGGGGTCAGCATTGTATAGGGCCCCCAGTCCACCTCAGCCGTCCAGGGGTCGCCCAACAGGCGCGGGGGACAAGGTCTTCACCCGCTGCCTACCCTGGCCTAGTCTTGGCGGCCCAAAGCTTTGCCCCCCCTTCAAGTCAACAAAAATGTGATAGCCCGGCTTGCCCTTGAATTTGGTTCCCGGAAAAAAGATCCATAACTTTTTCATCTAGAATCTGATTGAAATAAAATTACATATCCACAAAGCTCTTGCAAAAAACACAACCTCAAAAAATACCAAAAAATCTGACTTCAAATTGAAACTATAGGAACCTATCTGGACACATTTTGTCTCCCGAGGGGACAAATGGTCCTTTAGGGGTTAATGGGGAATTTGAAACCTAACCTAGGATCTGACCTATGGACTTCCTATAAATCCCTAGGACCAATTTAGCCATGCATCGCCATCTTCCAGTGGAATTTAGCCCTTTAGGGGCTATGTGACTTAACCCTAACAAATCTCGCTATCTTGTGATTTAAACTCTATTTATAGGCAAGGTTTGGAGAAGTTCTAGGTATAAAATCAAAACCAGACCAAATACTATAATGGGTATGGTACAACCCTATTTCGGTTCTACACTCTGTTTATGGCTTTTTGTATCATTTTATCAGTTCTAAATTGCAAATTTCAAAAAAAAAATCCACGAGTCCCAAGTGACAATTTGGAAGCTCATACCTGGGTCTAGTTTTTGGTAGATTAATACAATTTCCTTGCTAAAATTGTCTAGAATTTGAGGTCAAACCCTCTATTGCGACAAAGCTTTGTTCTTAGCTATAATTTCTATTTGATTTTTTATTTGAAGAGGTCCCCAAAAGGAGACCCAAGGCGGCAAGCAACAGCCAAGTTTAATAAAAAAAAAACAATTTCAACTTCAAGAGGGACCAAAGCTCTGATCACAGAGGTGAACGAGTGAGCCAGCAGCTAGGAGGGCCGACCGGATTACTGATTTGAAAGTCTAGGCTGTTAAACATGTGGTAGGTTGGTCGAGGGGTAGGTCGTTGGATCAGAAGGTCGCTTAACTGGTTGCCCCATGCGGGAAGTCATACCACATGCTGCATCTGGTTTTGTTAAAAGAAAACTGAGTTTTAACTTCTTAATTGGCATTCTTTGGGGGTTAATTTAACTCTAATTCAATTTGACTTTAATTTCTGCCAAGAATTAGAAATTCCACTAAATGCACCATAGTTCAAAATTTCCAATTAGAAGTAACTAGCATTAGTGGGAGTCCATTTTACGTGATAAATTCAGAGTGTGGAGTTTAATCAACTAATTTAAAACCAGACAAGAGTCAATCCAGTTGGGAATTCTCAAATCCAAGTCAACTGATCCTCAAAATTACATACTGCTGTTGGAACTGCCTTTATCAAGCACACCTATATACAGAGGAGATTCAAACAAAAGAAAAGAAATCAAGACAGAGGTCTAATTGATTGAATTTTGGAATTCAAAAGTCAACCGGTTGGTGGGTTTATACTTGTTGCAACCCAAAGCTTCCCATCTGGTTCCGGTTGGTTATTTTCTCAGGCTTTCAGAGCCATCTGTATTGGATTCATTCAGTTCCAAACCTCATATTTTGTTTGAAATTCAAAGCTCCAGATACATCAGGTGATCTCAACACAATTTGCAACAAGTAGAATGAAGTTAGATGTTTAGTATTAGGAAGTTTAGAGCCATAAGAGAGTTCCAAAGTGAAGTTGGACCACTCAATTGGAATATTTAGTTTGTAGTTTGAGGAGAGACTTTGATGTAAGATAAGAAGAAAAGACAAAACAAGGGAATAAGTGACTTTAGGAGATTTTAAAAGTTAGTTATTAGTTAGAAAAAGTTAGACAAACTTTGTTTCAAGACTTTGTTTGATTCCAATAGAATTAGCCAAGAATTTAGCTTTAGATTTGATTAGATTTGATTTTTGCAAAAGAAAACACTTGAAAGAAAAAATAGACAAAAGCAAAGAAAGTATTTGGAAGAAAAGTTTGGGATTTCTAAAAAAACTATTAAAGAAGTTATAAAAATTCAACGCCCAAACATCAAACATTAAACATGGAGTTGGAGCATGCGGTCGACTAGTGGGTGGCGTTGCACAACGAGGGCCACAACAATATTCAAGTCAATAACTGATTATTTATTTTGACTAAGAATTCTTGCATTTATTTCCAATTTAGTAGATTAGATGTTAAACTTTTGACTTTAAGGTAAAATTGGAATCATCATAGGAAATTAGAAAAAAATCCAATAGGAAATTTACAAAAGACTTTTAAAATTTACCATAGCAATGAAAAAAGAATTTTACCACAAAAATTAAGTAAAGTTCCTAAAATTTATCCCTAGAAGAAAAATGGCAATAAAAGTGGGCAAAGATAGGAAGTTACCAAGAAGAATCTTTTAGGAATCTTTTAGGAATCTTTTAGAAAACTTACAATACAAGGTAAAAATAGATGTAATTTAGAACTTTAGGATAAAAAAAAATTACGTAAGAATTTTGATGAATCGGATAGCGGTCAAAATTCATCCGTAACTAACATTTATCCAGGAAGTCAAAAGTGAGAAGCTTTTACCTTCTTAAAGATTCATAGCAAAGATTCAAAGATAAAAACATTAATTTCCAAAGATAAAAGTCAAATTTCCAAACCTAATTAGTAAGAAATAGTTGAGGATTTATTACAAGAATTAAAAGGATTTACAAAAGGTAATTTAATCATTTAGGAATCATTTAGGAATCTTTTAAAAATCTTTTAGGAATCTTAGAATACAAAGTAAAAATATAGGTAACTTAGAACTTTAGGATAAAAAAGAATTACAGAAGAATTTTGATGAACCGGATAATGGTCAAAATTCATCCGTAAATAATATTTACACAAGAAGTCAAAAGTGAGAAGTTTTTGCCTTTTTAAAGATTCAAATCAAAGGTGAAAAGATAAAAATGTTAATCTCCAAGAATAAAAGCAAAATTCCAAATTAATCCCATTAGTAAGAAATAATTAATAATTTATCACAAAGGTTAAAAAGATTTACAAAAGATAATTTTCAAGGTTATACATTAAGTTCACCTTTAGATGAATAAATATTGAAAGAATTACAATAGATTGAAGCTTTTAATAAAATCAAGTTAGAATTGGAAGAAAGTCAACTAGAGTTGACCAAAACAAGTACGGATTATGCTATTTCATCATTTGGCTTGACTAACAATTATTGGACCTCAATTTTGACATACAGAGTCATAATCGGCCGTCAATACTAACACGTGGTTCATTTTGGTTCATTTTTATAAGTATTAAGTAAAACAATTAGATGTAGGAAAACAACAAGATCCATTGCTTAGAAGACTCAACTAGATTACATGTTGTTAGACACCCCTTAGGAATTCAACATCAAAATTACAAGAACTCAGTTTGTGTACACTTTATTCCAAGGGTGGGAATAAAGCGCCCACAACAATAGATTGAATTCAGCAAAGGGAAGCATTCCGGAATGCAATACGGTGGTTGATGGTTGAAGTAGCGGTAGAACATCTAAGTATCATGCACAATTTTTTCCTCATTAATGTGCAAAGATTTGAAGGAGAGAATTGAGGATAATTGAAATTGCTTGCTGAAGTTGTTGACAAGAAAATGAAGAAATCTTGATTGTCTCCATTAGTGAAGACAATTGAGGCATTAGAGAGGTTTGCAGCTTTGATATCTCTAATGATTAGAAGTCATTACATTAATATTCAACGTGGAGAATCTGAGTATTATGGCATGACTATGAACATGAAAAATCTAGATGAGGCGCAATGGGATTGGCAGCTGAATGTATAATGTACTACTCGTGGAGATAGTAGTAGAAGCATCCCTATTTGATGTAGGAGGGGTCGTGAAATTGGAAGCACTTGCTTGTGGATATTTGATTGTAGACAATGTGGGACAAAAGGGAAAAATGAGGCTTGGACAGATCTCAAGTATAGTGTTATACTGCAGAAGTTGCAATAGTGGATGGCAGGATCATATAAGTGGATTGCGGTGGTTTTGTTTCCACTAAGAATGTTTTATGAAGAGGACATGAGAAAGAAAATGGCACTACCGGCACAATGTACTTGGCTGAGAGATGTATGGGTGTTCCAACAGCAAGCTGTATCAACGTATATCCACGACTTGCAATATGATGAGCAAACAGAGTGTACTATTCAAGAGATGGGAGGTATTGCAGTTGTTATGGTGCATCCTATTTCTTCGAGGGTAGTACAAAATCTAAGAAGTGGTGAAGAACGAATACCTGAGATATTTACAGATTTGTGTGGAGCAAAGGAAAGATGCCTTGTGATGTGGATTAAGTAGAGAAAATCCCTATAGAGTTGCAGAGATTGGTGGCTACATATTTAGTAGAGAAATGGAAGCTTGTAGCTGTTGGCATAAAAATAGCAGCGTCAAATGTACTACAAGCTTCTTTTATGGGTAGTCAAGTGATTATATTGGATGGTTTGATAGATCAAATTTGTTTTTTGTACAATACATTATAGGAAATATACCAGATAGTACTATAAGAAACCCGTGTTTTTTGGGATGTTTTTACTATTTTTTGGAACGCATTTTTGTGGACATTAAATAGAACATCTTGATGTTTTATTAAACATCATTGTTGACATATAAACATGGGTTGTATTATTTAATGTCCACAAAAATGCGTTCCAAAAAATAGTGAAAACATCTCAAAAAACATGGATTTTTTATAGTGTAGGAATTTGAACAAGAAAAACTGCTATACAGTCATACACCTCATATAAGATCCTCATCACCTCAAGTGGTACAAACTAGGGCAAAAGAACAAGAAGAGGAAGACATACTTCAGGATGAAGATGAAGATATAGAAGTGTAAGCTCCCAAATTGTCACTTGGGACTCTAGATTTCTTTTTTTTGAACTTTGCAATTTAGAATAGGTAAAATTATACAAAAAGCCATAAAAAGAATGTAGAACCAAAATAGGGTTGTACCATACCCATTATAGTATTTGATCTAGTTTTGATGTTATACCTAAAAACATCTCCAAACCTCGCCTAGAAACAGAGTTTAGATCACCAGATAGCGGGACTTGGAGGATTTTAGTTACATAGCCCTAGCAAGGCTAAAACCCACTGGACGGTGGCAATGCATGGCTAGATTGGTCCTAGGGATTCACAGTGAGCCATATGTCGGATCCTAGATTAGATTTTCAATTCCCTGTTAGATTGATGAATTCTCGGAAACCCCAATTGTTAGCATGCAGGAGCCACTAAACTCAAGACGGGGCTGTGGAGGAATCTACGGCCTAAAGATGGTATGCTAGGATAAATCCCATATCCGGAGTCCAAAGGCAAAATTGATTCGTCAAAATTGATTCGTCAAAATTCCCTCATCTGCAAAAAATTCCTACGCCATTGACAATTCGAGGAGACGACCAATTTAGGTCTCCACTGACCAATTGTGCCAAGTACGGAAACGCATCTCTACATCTTTTGTGAGGCTCCCTGAGAGGCCCTACAAAAATGCCCGGCATCTTCCGACTTGCAAAAGAACCTTTTTAGAGTGGTCAACCGTTCTAACCTCCAACGGGAATTTCTTGTAAATTACCCAGGTTGCGGTAAAACCTCACTAAAAATTAGGATAGCTTGTTTTATGCTAATAATGCACTCCAACAAGTTTCATGGTGTTCCGATAGCGGGAGGTGGCCTAATCAGCAATATTCTTTTCTTACTCCCTAGAACACTCCTAACAATCCTAGATAGTTACTTTAGTCAAAAATGGTCAACTCCGAAATCTAGATCTTTATTCTTTTATTGGCCTCAGTTAGTGCTAATCTAAAAAAGGTTTTAGATGTCGGAATAGGGGGCAAAGGGACTTTTGGACTAAAAATGGCCTTCTGAAGCCATTGGCGCAATCCGTTTGTGATTTGGAGTTGATTTCTAAAAGTCAGAGTTTAAGACCAGCGTAAAAGTGAAATCCTCAAAGATAAAGATGAAAATCCTAAGAAATAGGGATGAAAATCCTAGAATATAAGAGTGGAAATCTTTAGACCAATAGGAGAGGGGGGGGGGGGGGGTGAATGCCTTAGAAGAGTACAAAAGGGCCTCCCCTCCTCATTCTCTGACACACTTTTTTCTTGCTCTGGTGGCACCTATACTACTTTAAGCTTTGGCCCTTTTGGGCCAGATTTTTTGTTCTCTTGGTGTTTTTGTTTGTGTCTTTTGGAGAGACCTTGATTTGGAACCAAGGCTCTCAAAGTCCAGTCATTGTTGCGTTTTTTTGGAGAGGTCTCTTAAGTCTTCGCATTTATTGGTCCCATTGGAACAGCAAAGCTTTAAATCCCATTGGGATCAAAAGGTTTTAAGTCCACGTCTTTTAGCCTTGTTGTTGTCCCCTTGTTTTTAGTCCCAACTTGCCCTCGCTTTAGCTCTAACTGTGACAAGTAGTAGAAATTGAGAAACTTAGGATAGGTAGGAAAGATCCATTGCTTGGAAGGCACAATGGATTGACGCTAGACACCCATCGTTAGAATTGGACTTGAATTACCGAGAACTTGGTTGTGCTTGTTTATTTGCCAAGGATGGGTAAATAAGCGGTCACAAGAAGACAATAAAAATTTGCACTTAGATGATAGACCAATGGAAGAAGAGCATGAAGTTGGAGAAGAAAGCACAAATGATTATGTGGTCAGGGAAGAAGAAGAAGAAGCCATCAAAGACAAGATAGAAGATGATTCATCAGGCTCATAAAAAGATATGTCTAGCTCAAAGGGCAACTTATTTGAGAAAGGGGAAGATTCATCAAAAAACAAAGAGGATGCAGCTGAGAAAGACAGTGATTCATCTAAAAAAGCCATGCTTCCAATAAAGAAAGGAAAGGCATGAAGAAGATGAAGATAGTGCACAAGACTACGTTGGAGTTGAAGACTACAGGTTTAGTGCCACCATGCCACGTACAACCACTAAAAGCATTGTTTTCCTAACACATGAAGAGCAAAATATGGATGAATCTGTAGACCATAGAACATCTGAAGGACAAGCAAATGCACATGGAGATGGTGTGACAAATATGGACATGGATGAAGTACCTGAACTATGTCCTACTATAGAGAACCGAGGAAGCAAAGACACTTGTAGGGAAATGCAAGAGGCAACAAGTGAACTTCAAGTACTATCAGAAATTGTTCCTTCAACACAGGAGCAAGTGATAGAAACAAGAGGGAGCTTAACAGTGTTGAAAACTCCAGTTTGCATAATGGAAGTAATAGATGCAGAGATGACAGTTGACATCCAAGAGTCACAGGGAGTGGAACGTCTTTTGCGTGGGCCTTTCAAGAACAAGGAATGACAAAATGAGCGATTGACTATATTATGATAGAGAAGGTATTAGACATCGTCGTATTGGAGTTGAAGGGACACACATGTTTGAATATGAGAATTTGATCTTGGAAGAACCATTGCACATAGATCTATTACCTTCTCTTGAAGCTGAAACAATGGTAGGTAGGTCCTCGGATGATGCTGGATTGCAAACTCCATCTAAGATTTGTGCTATATTTGACACACCATTTGTGGATAGTGAGGAAGAGGAAAAGATAGGAACTCAATCATCAAGGATAACTGCGGAGACGCCAGAGGTAGTGGATTAGTATAGTAATAGACTTCTTACAAATGAGTTATGATAGTTTAGTTTTGCAAATGGATGGTGTGTTATTTTTAAAAACTAGTACAAAGGTTTGATGAAATTTTTTGAATGATTTAAAAAAAGACGGTAAACAAGGAATACCTTGTACATACATTTTGTAGATTAATAATTGAGCTTTTGGATGATTTTGTATTCTTAAAGTATGAATTTGTGCAAAATTAAAGTGCACTTTTGATCACATCAAGGACAATAGTGTGCTTTTTGCAATAAAAAAGGAATATTTACATTATAGAATTTGGGAAGAAAAAGGCCATAAACCGTTTCAAAAAATGGTATACCACATTTAAGAAAATCATAAAAGTGCCTCTTTTCTATTGTGCAATCAATGCACTTTGCAAAGTGCAAAAAATAACAAATTGCATATTCACTACTGCATTCTCTTATGTCTGAATGTAGAACTAGATTTCTTCTAATGGTGCTTTAGTTAGTTTGAACATGCATTAGAATACTTTGCTTTTTGTAAGAAAACACTTGCAAATGAAAGTTGTCAAGTAATACAAGCCATTTTGTGACCTAATTGCTTCTTTTCAATATTATTCCATTGCATTGCAATTTGCCATTTCTCCAAAGCCGTCATTTTTTAATTTAAAGAGAGGTTGGAACTACACCCAAATTGATAGAATTCATGTATTAATCAACCTTTTAGCAATGTCATAACCATTGCTACACTTTCCAATACAACAGTGATAACTTCTATGATAGAAATGTAAGCCAACTGCTTTTTTAAAGCAGTCAGAAGTTTCCACGTGCACTTTTTTTTGTATTCAACTTAATTTTGCCTGAAATGGGTCTTTCTAGAGATGTCTGCAATAGGCAATTTGCTTGTCATAGGTTGATTTACCTTAAGTGCTATGTAGTACTTTGAGTGATGTGGATCAATATTCAGGGAGAATTGCCAATTAGTTCATTGTTAGTTAGTATAATTGGAAAAAAAATGGTTGCAATTTCAAAACATCAAAAAGTTCTAGTAAAAATCCTTGTCAAGAAATGTTCCTTTAAAAGGGCAAGTAGACTTTATTTCCCGTAATCTCTTCTTGATGCGTGAAGTCTACATAATCAATGATTATAGATTTTTAGTTTGTCAATCATCTATATATCTTCCATTTTTGAACAAGTGTTTATGTCGGACAATATCCTCAATGCCGAGAATCAAGAAAACAAACAGGCATTCCTTGTCAAGCTTCGCCTTCTTTGTCAACTTGTTTTTCTTCCAAGATTCCCTCTTCCTTAGTGATTGCCCTATACATAATTTCAAAAGTCACAACTCTTAATTGAGTCTATAGGCTCCATTACGGGTCTCAAGTTTATTTTTCAATTATTTAACACAACAGATGTGAATCAGAGGTTCCAATGCTTGTTAAGTTATTGTTCCAGAATCTCTTTATCTATTGTGTAAATGGAATGTGAATTTTTTGAAAGACCCTTGGTTACGTCTTTTTGCACAAAATACACAACTGCAAGTGCGAAAGGCCCCAAAACTGACCATTTTGTAGGGAACTTTTGAGATTGATATCCGGAACTTGAAAGAATCCAAATACCCTGATATTGGATGTTGGCATCATCCAAAATTGGATAGGATGTAAAATCCGTAATGCCAGATTATGGTGACAACACCACAAAATCAGGCATTATGACACAGAACCCGTCCAAAGAACATAAGGGAAATTTCCTATGAGTGGTTTACATCTTCAATCATCCTAGTGGGTGACTTGAGTGGCTCCAACAACAAATTCTCATCCCGACTCTTCATTGAATTTTGTTGATTTCCTACAGTAGTTTACGTCGAGCAATAGCCCTTATTGTCAGGCATTGCGAAATAATCAAGTCTTCTTGTCGGGCTCCACCCTCCTCATTGACTAATTATTTGGGGCAATGCCCTCCTCTGTGGGCATTGCCCTGTACAAAAAGGCTCACAAGCAAGGGGTTTCAGCATTCGGGCACTGATAAACAGATACTTCGAACCTGAGAAATTCCCAATATCCGGATGTTGCATGCCTGGATATCAAATATTGAAATACCCGCAACTAGGTAAAGACATACACCCGGATGTCTGAAGAGGAGCATGCTCGCAAAAACGGGGTTTCTGCATATTGCTGGACAGATACTTGAGAGAACTCACGCCCAGAAGGTGGTACATGCAATATACCCGGAATATACCCGGACGTAGAAATTGCATTGGGAAGAAGGCTCAACCCCGGATGCAAAGGTTCGCATATAAGGGGTTTCAGCTTGTGACAGGGCATGGATAGACGGATACCTGGAAGTTGCGAGAATCGAAATACCCATACCGGGATGATGCCATATACCCGGATATCGAATGTCTCCTATACTCGAAACTAGGAAGAAGATACACACCCGGATATATAGGTTCGCATATAAGGCCATTTGCCAGGCCATGATAGACGGAGTGTGACATTTCCGACAGGTAAGCCAGCCGTCCGTTGTCACCGCAGGCAGCCGCTGTTTACCCCGAAATGGCCAAAACCCCTAAACCTCGCCTCGTAGTGGCCGCAGCACGGCAGCCGTGACGATGCCGCTCTAACTTACACTCCACTGTCACATCTTTCATTCCCAGCTCGGGTGACGGACAGACGGAACCGACTGACGGAAGCTCCGTCGTCGAAGGGAAACGAAGGTGGGAAGGTCTCCTCGGTAGTACTCAACTGGAGGAGCAGTCTCGAATATTAGGGCATCCGGGGAATATAAGCTTCTTTCAGACGCCAGCCGTGCCTTCTCTGTATTCTTTGGACCCGCATCCGAAACGGGGAGGACTCCGGCTCTCATCCTCGTTCGTGTTCTTGTAAGGTTTCTTCGTTCTGTGGAAGTCACGGAAGCGGAGGTGATATTAATCGTAAGCTGGCTGTTTATGGTCTCACTTTTCGTCTGGCTGATTTTTTTGGTTGATTTTATGGTTGATTTTGTTCTTGTTTTGGAGGTGAGGTGAGGTTCGGAGACATTTGGTAGGAATGTGACTCTAGGATGGTGAGATGGCGCTCGATAGGATTTGCTTTTGTCGTTGTGATCGGTTCTGGTGGAGGATGTGGCGGGGGATTCTTTGTCGGTGAGGGGTAGGGTTTTACGACTATTGGCGGGAGAGGTTGGCGGAGTGGAAATGTTTGTGTATGTATATCTAGATGAGGGAAGTCCCTTGAAATCGTCTGGATTGTTCTGTCTTTGTGTGTCGGTTCACCATTTGTGGATTGCGTTGTCTGGGATCGTGTGAAGTGGTTGTTGGCTAATGCGAGTGTGCTCTTGATTCAGTGTTTCATTTTCTTTTATTTGATTATTTTTTCGGTGTGGTTTGGGAACGAAAGGCATGCTTGACTGGTGAGAGGCCTGGAATTGATCACGAGGCGGTCACTATGGATTTGGCGACGTTGGCAACCGTGCTGCAATCGGCTCTCAGCACCAATCCAGAGGAGCGGAAGGCCGGCGAGGAGCGGCTCAATCAGGTTGTTTTTTACACTTGCCATTCGTTACATGTCTCAATCCAATATGTTGCTCTGTTTTTATTATTTGAGAGGCTTGACTGACTTCGACCTTAGTTGGAAGATAATTCTTGTATCACGCCCTAAACCTGTGAGAGCTTGTTGGAAAGCAGTGGAACTACAGGATTTCCAGTAGATCCAGTAGTTAATTTTCTCGCGACTATGATCAAGAGTTCGCTCGAATTTCCAGTAGAATGGGGTCATTTCTTTCGTTCTTGAACAGGACGTATTAGCCAAGCATCTTGCATTCTTGAATACATTGAACAATCAGCTAAATCTAGCCAGAATATAAATTCTACACTCTTATGATCTGGTATATTTGTTCACTAAAGGAACCGTAATTGTATATTTTGGTGTGTCGTGTTTTTTTGGTTCTGCTTCGCTAAACCCTCATCTGACTCAGTTGGCCACTGGCTGGATCACAGCAAGCGACGATTGACCAATGCTTACATTTCGCATATCATGTGAAGTTGTTTGTTCAATTGCAAATTTAGGGTTTACTGTCAATGGGTAACCTGCGTCTTCTATGCTACTCCGTATTAATTTGTACCGCACGTACATCGCGGCTTCATATGTCCACCGGCTCCCTTACTTCTTCGCCTTAATACTGCTAATTATATCTGTTGGTGCGAAATGGTTTGTGTTGTGAACTTCAGGTAATCGACATGTGAAAAATGTTTTAGTGCTGATATGAAATTTCATTTCTACTGGTGTACAGTATCAACATGTTCAGGGGCACCTCGTGGGTCTCCTACAAATCACGGTGGCGACACATGTGGATCTTTCCATTCGCCAAGTTGCCAGCATTTATTTCAAGAATGTGACTGCAAGGGACTGGCTGCCCCGTGAGCCTGGTAAAGCAATCGTTTCCTTCTTTCGAGGTTTTGTACTGTCGCTAGTTATTGCAGCTTTTATTATGCTTTATTAGGAGGGAATTGTGACTGGGGTTAAAGTGATCAGCTTAACGGTGTCGTTTGTTATGCTCGTCAATTGCAGTCGAGGCTCCAAAGATTTCCGACATTGATAAGGCAACCGTAAGAGAGAATCTCATGGAGGCTATAATACAGGCACCTTCCATTATAAGGTGATTCATTATTTTAACACCAATTTTTTCCTTGCAAGCCAACATCAGCATCGGCCGCTTGAGAACTACGACTAGATATTTCTCAGACGATTCACCTTATTTCTGTAATGATTTCCAGAGTTCAACTTGGAGAGTGCCTGAAGACAGTCATTCATGCCGACTACCCTGAGTTGTGGCCAACTCTTCTACCCTCTATTCTCAACAATCTGAAGTCACAAAATCAGCAGCGAGTTTTTGGTGCCCTTTACGCTTTGCGCATTTTAACTCACAAATATGAGTACGTTGCTTCTTCCGACCTGTATTTAGTGATGATTTGCATGATTCGATAGGAAGAACCTGTTTTTTCATCCTAATTGGTTTTGGTCTTGAATTCTTCTAGTGCTTACGGTGGAATTGGTGTGCTTACTGGCACTAGTGTTGTTGCTGATTTATGGAGGTGCTCATGCGTTTGGTTGATGCAGGTTTAAGGATGAAGAAGAGAGAACACCAGTGTACCACATTATTTACACGATCTTTCCAGTTTTATTGGAAATTTTGAACCACCTTTTAGCACTACCAAATCCTTCTATTGAAGTTGCAGACCTCATCAAGTTGATACTGAAGATCTTTTGGTCATCAGCTTATGTAAGTGATATAAATGAATGTGTTGGACTGTTGATTTCTGTTAGATTGTTTCAAACGTCATTTTTTTAACAAGATTTTATCTTTTCATCTCGACTGTTTTCAAATTCCAACTCATGAAATAGTAGGTGTTATATAGTTCAGTCCATGTACTTTTCTGAGATGAATTGATTAAACAAAATTTGCTGAGGAAATTGTTGTTTTTGTGTGTAGCTGGAGATCCCCAAGGTCTTGCATGACGTCAACACTGTCACTGCGTGGATGTCCAGCTTTCACAGCATCTTGGAGAGACCTGTGCCTACAGAGGGCCAACCAACGGATCCTGAGCTACGCAAAGTTTGGGGTTGGTGGAAAGTGAAAAAGTGGACTTTACATATTATGAATCGACTTTACAACAGGTGAGAGTTTTGTAATGTACAATGCACTTCCCATTAAGTTCGCAGTGGATCATTCCCTGAGATTTGGGCACTGTTTACAACTCTGGTTTTTTTTTTTATTCAGTTTGTTTTGGCGGCTTTCAGATTCGGTGATCCAAAGATGTCCAAACCAGAGAACAAGGCATTTGCTCAAATGTTTCAGAAGCAATTTGCTGGAAAGTTTTTGGAGCTTTACATGAAGCTTCTCAGTGTTGTGCGGGAGAATGGGTATCTGCCTGATAGAGTCATCAATTTGGCTCTTCAATACCTCATTACCAGGTAAGTACTAGTTGGAGTTGGAAGCTGACATGTCATAAAATTTGTTATTGATACCGGCTGAGGACCATTGATTCTAATATTAATCTAATTTTTGCCTTGCAGTGTCTCCAAGACTGTGACTTATCAGCTATTGAAGCCCCAATTGGATGTTGTCCTCTTCGAAATCATATTCCCACTTATGTGCTTTAACGATGCTGATGACCAATTGTGGCGAGAGGATCCACATGAGTATGTCCGGAAAGGATATGGTGGGTGTTTACATTGTGGTAGTATTGGTTGGTAAATTGAGGACTGTTTCATTTTCACCCCGTTGACTTGTTTCCTCAAAGAGTTTCCCTTTGAAACTAACCTTGTTTCAATTCAAGTTGTGCTAGGTACTCGTCTTTGATTTTGTAGAAGGTTACTAATTGTGCCTTCCACAGATATTATTGAGGACATGTACAGTCCCCGAACTGCAGCCATTAATTTCATATCCGAATTGATCAGAAAGAGAGGGAAAGAGAATCTGCAGAAATTTCTGGGATTCATTGTTGAGGTTTTTAGGAGGTATATCTACCTTTTCTTTTTATCCGGTTTCGTCAATGAGTTCCATTTGAAGTCCCCTATATAGTATTGGGGGCGGGGGCAGTGTGCTGTTGCTAGTATATGTTACCCATTACGTCTGAATATCAGTTTTATGATCAGAACCTCCTCTTCTGACTCATTTGAGTACAGCCTTGCCTTCTAATTTGCTTGTTAGCTCTGGAAATTGATGTTGTCTACAAACGATGCAGTAGTTTGCAGGATAGTGATATACTCGTATCGGGTAACTGTCTTAGTTGTGCAAGCCGGATTCACATGTATTTGCATCTTTGGGCTTTCTTTGATGGTTTAAGATATGCCTTCAATATGCAGCATTTTGAATCCTGATCGAGCCAGGATCTACTTACTTCGGGGAACTGACTCATGGAACTATATTCTTCTGCATGCAGGTATGATGAAGCCCCACTAGACCAAAAACCATATCATCAAAAAGATGGAGGACTGCTAGCTGTTGGCGCTTTGAATGATAAGTTGAAGCAAACTGAACCGTACAAGTCACAACTTGAACATATGTTGGTTACTCATGTTTATCCGGAATTCAGCAGCCCTATGGGGCATCTTAGAGCGAAGGTACTTGTGTTGAATTTCCTAGAGGATCCTTATTTGAGTGTTACACGGTGTAGTTTGCGTGTCATGGGTCAGATTTGCAGCTGCCTTGTAAGTTTGTGTGACATGAGAAAGCTATGATTGATATACATGAGGTAGTTCATATATCTCACCTTTCTCTGACATTTGTAATCTGTCATCTACATGTATTGGGGATCATCTTACATAAGAATCGATAAAGTCCAATTTGCTTATGTCATTTCAATTTTGCAGGCTGGTTGGGTGGCAGGACAATATGCAGATATTACCTTCACCGATCAACGTCACTTTACAACTGCCTTACATTGTGTTGTTGCCGCTCTTACTGATCCGGAGCTCCCAGTTCGAGTTGATTCAGTGGTAGCACTTCGAACCTTTGTAGAAGCGTGTAAAGGTATGTTCCCACTTTTGTGGTCTACTTTTCTGTTGTGGGATGCACAGTAGTATTTTTCCGCCGGCCTTTGAATCAATATTTCTTACATGTCATTTGCTTTTGTTTACAGATCTCGATGAAATTCGACCAATATTACCTCGACTTCTTGATGGTGAGATCGTCATAAATGATGGTTTGGGAGTGTGATTTTGCGCTCTACTTCGGGAATGTGATCTTTGTAACTACTGGAATTCTGAAGAATGTATTAGAAATGTCTCATGTTTTGCTGCTTCTGTTTCTTATGTACTGAATTTGGAGTTACCGGGGGCCCTCTTTCAGAGTTTTTCAAGTTAATGAACGAAGTTGAGAATGAGGACCTTGTATTCACACTGGAGACGATTGTGGATAAGTTCGGGGAAGAGATGGCACCGTATGCCCTCGGTCTCTGCCAACATCTGGTGTGTACTATTGTGATTTATGTCTTTTGCCCATCATATTTATACAGATTTATACATGTTTACAATTGTCAAGGTCTATTTCTCACGTTCTGTGGGTCCTATTCCTACTTGTGGGTGGGACTGGGCAGGCTGCTGCATTCTGGAAGTGTCTAGAGTCTTCAGAGACCGATGAAGATGAAGATGATTCCGGCGCTCTGGCTGCAGTGGGTTGCTTGAGAGCTATTGGCACTATTTTGGAGTCCGTCAGTCGTTTACCGGATTTGTTCCCCTTAATGGAACCAACGCTTCTCCCCATCATGCAGCGGATGTTGACAACTGATGGCCAAGGTGAAATTTTTTATCACGCTATCGTTCGCACTGTCACATAAGAAAGTAACTCTCCTTCAATTGTATAATAGAGACGATCCTTCACCGTAATAGAATCTGTATGGCTGAGCGTTCACTAAGTTTGTAAAACGCGGAAAGTGAAGTCCGTATTAGTTCACCGCTTCTTGTTTCCGATATGCCTCAATGATAGGACGTATAACCATAGGACGTTTTAGTTGAAATCTTTCAGTGTTATATCTTTACGAATCAGCTCATCAATCCTTGCAGCCTTGTTTTTGGATCAGGTGTATCCTGTTTTTTCTGAAGGTGTTCGTGCTGTTGCAAATAATAAAAAATCCATCTAAGAAGACCTTGCCTAGGCAAGCCACAAATTAATAAGCTGTCTGGTTTTCATACCGTACATCTCTGTTCATTTTCATATAGGTATTTTGTTATATATGATAATTATTTGTTTGAACTGAAGCAGATCCGCACTTATTTGATGAATCACCTTACTTCTCAGGCAGGATATGCACCTTCTCTTCCCTCATTTTAGCTCGAGATGTGCTTACCAGAAACAGATACTTACGCAAACTTATCTCAGCTGGGTGTAGAGATTATGCTCAAGTGCCCAAATGGCCAAGAGTAGCCGCTTACATTGCTATAGGAGCTAAAATGAATCGTTTAGGAAGCTTCAAGGATGGTAGCCAAGTTAACTAATAGAGGAGATGCAATGTTGAAGTTGATTTACTTAACTTCTAAACAATTGTTTTCTGAAGTGTAATAAGTGTAATGAAAGAATTGTAAAAATTATATTACGTAATATATATTAGAAGGCAAGATGAGGCAAGATGTTTTTTAACCCTTTAAGGATGAAGGTTTAATGATTTGAAATCGACCATTTTGATTGATCACATGGTGGAAAGTACAATCTAAATGGAGAACCTTCATATCATTACATTGAGTGAAGAACATTGTTGGTTCAAAAATTTAATTCTTATACAAATAAAATACCCATACAAACTCATTAAGACTCCTAACAAAAACGTGAGGCCTAAAATGGGCTTCTTCGTCCTTCGAAAAGGGTAAATATAGATTTTTCATTTGATTTACGACTTTGATTTTTCATTTGGGGCACTTCCTTGTTATTCTGATCTGCACCTGGAACTGACTGGCATGTGCTGGTCTTTGCAGATGTGTTCGAGGAGGTGTTGGAGATAGTGTCGTACATGACATACTTCTCTCCCGTAATATCTTTGAACATGTGGAGCTTGTGGCCACTCATGGTTGATGCAGTCCAGGACTGGGCCATTGATTATTTTGAGAGTGAGTATTTTCTGCCTTGTTGATTGTGTGATGCACCGGTATGTTCACAATTTTCAGAGTTAATGGGGAGTGTCTGGTTCTGATCGTCAATTTAATAATTCATTGCACATTATTTTAACAAATATAACATCTTAGATCTTTGATGTGTTCTTGTGCTATTGTTTATTTGCAGATATATTGGTGCCCTTGGATAATTATGTTTCAAGAAGTACAGAGCACTTCCTTACATGTACACAACCAGATTATCAATCAAGCCTCTTCAAAGTGATATCGACAGTGAGACTCCAACCAAAGATCCTGTCCTTCTCTCAGATTTACCGTTTGCTTCTTGGCTATCCTGAAATTGTTGACTTTACGAGGCACTTATTATTGTTTTCCTGACAGTTGTTGGCAGACGAAAAACTTGAAGACAGTGATATAGAATCAGCTCCAAAGCTGATTGAGGCTGTGTTACAAAACTGTCGAGGAAGGGTGGATCAGTGGTTGGAGCTTTATTTGCGTATTAGCGTAGAAAGGCTTCGCAAGACGAAGAAAAATTACTTGAAGGACTTGTTTATCAATGTGGTATGGATTGGTTGTCGCTCTTCTCTTCCCCTTCTTCTTTGCCTTGGTACTGTTGGAAAGTATTGTTTCTCTTTCTGACTGTATCGGTATTCTGATCAAACGAACTTCGTATTATTTGCATCTTTATTTGCATCTTATTTTAATTCTGTAATTTTTCTAGATTGTAAGCTCCTTTCATCATGCTCTTACCTTGTAAAGTCTTGCCATGTTTTGATTTACGTCTACTTATTTCAGGTTGCAAATGGACTTTATTACAATGCACCTATGTGCCTCACCATCTTACAACATCTGGGAGTGACTAGTGAAATTTTCCAAGCATGGTTTCAAATGTTATACGAGGTCAAGAAATCGGGCAAACCTGTGCACTTTGTCAGGTTCTATCTCAAACTTACTTTTCTGTTTATAAGTTGCTGTTTGTATCCGTTCACACCTGCTTTTACTGCAGTACGATTCTTATTTCGTGTACTTGCCAGGATTGCAATTGTATGAACTTAACATGGACTTCGTATTTTGCAGGGAGCACGACAAGAAGGTCTGCATCTTAGGGTTGGCTTCATTGCTGGCAGTTCCAAGCACAGCCATGCCACCTGAACTACAAGCTGGATTGGATCAGGTGTACAAGGCTCTATTGAAGTTGCTTGTTGCCTACAAAGAGCAGCATGCAGGTGAGTGTTTTGTAAAGACTTATTACTGTTTGAAATGTACAGTATGCGTAAAACAGCGGTGGTTAAATGTTTTTCCGTTTATCATTTATCAACTTCACAGTAATGTGTATCTGTTGAGGCTTGCAGAGTCTGCAAAACTTGTGGAATTAGAAGAGGATGAAGATGAGGATTTGGAGCCTTGGCATAATGAGGATGGGGATTGGGACAAAGAGATTGATGACGATGACGAGGGTGATGACGAAGCAGACACACAGAAGTTAGCAAAGCTGGCTGCTCAGGTGTGTATTTTGATGTATTACTAATGCGGCCCTCTTTTAGTCTCAATTTCTGTGGGCTAGACCATATTCCCAAATCTACTGTTTACACGTCTTTCATTCGTTCGAAGGTGCCGGTTCGCACGAGATCTTACAGCTTGCATGTTTTGCTGTGCTTTGGCAGGCTAAAGTTTTTTCATATAACTCTGATTCTGATTCCGACTATGAGGACTTCACCGATGATGAGGAGTTTCAGGCTCCTATTGACGACATTGATGCATTCATCTTCTTCTCTGATGCCATGAAAGGTTGGTCATATTGATTCCTTGCTTCTCTACATTTAACTTCGAAGATGTTGCTGCAAAAAAATTCGATTCTTAGGTTATTTCCATGCGAGGGCTTGTTTCATTCATGCTTCCCTTCCTTTCTTTCTTCGCTTCTTCCTCGTTTTCCTGACCTTAACTTCTCGTCGATAAACAGCAATTTCGGCATCCGATCCTGCAAGATTTCAAGCCTTATCTGGATCTTTGGATTTCCAACACCAGGCTTGGGTTCATGGCCTAGCTCAGCACGCTGAAGACAGGCGAAAGGAGATTGAAAAAGAGTCAGCCGAGAAGGCTGCTGCTGCAGCTGCTACTGGAGCGGTAGCTCATCAATAGTGACACCACTCTACTCATTTTATATAGAATTTTGTTGGGGGCGTTGCATTGCGGTCATTTAGCTAATTATCACTTGAGAAAGTTCCCTTATGATATTGAATTGTTTGGAATACGTTGGCCAGTTTAGGAGCAATTGTTTGATTAAATGAATAGTTACAAGTTCACAAAGAGGTTGCCGCTAGAGAGGTCCACAGCCCGTGGTTCCACCTCACAGTTCTGTAGTCCACAAAAGTGGTAATGGGTGCATTCCCATTAAATTATTGAGTCAATTTTCTCCTCGTCGTACTTGATTTGTACTTAAGTCATTGTAGTTGTATTAGAATATGTTTACTACCGGGGTGATTCTTGTCTCTATGGTCTATCCGTTGAAATAATGGTCATTTCTACCTTCCAGTTCGAATTATACTGGTATTTTCATCAAATGATGGTCTTTATGGGAAGTCTGCGAAGCATACTAAGACTGCGTGATTGAATTTCAGAAAACAGATATATGTAGACTTTAGCTATAATGATGGTTGGTAGTGAATGGCACTATCGAAGAACTGGCGAGGCGCGTGGCTCCCAAATGACATGTAAATCAAAGTTGTGCGGCACAAGTGAAGTATCGAAAGGGTGTTTTGTAATGAGGCGTAGTTTGTAAAGAGAGCCGGCTCGAAAGTGCTTAACGAGTTGGAAGTGCCCCATTAACTTCGTGCTGGCTTTCAGATAGCGCATATTTCTTCATCGAGTACCTCTAAGTGATAGGTGGGGTATCTTGCGAAAGGCCGCTGCTCGACTTGATTCATACAGTATTCAATTCTGTCTGGAGGGAGATTATGCTTTTCAAGAGTGAAGACTTTACTGTTAACGCGAAGTCTTATCGGCTTTTGCCGCCTTCCACAATGTCACGAGTTCAACGGTCAGGTACTATGCAATTCCCGAGTCCCGAACAGAAACCTTCAGTTGTGACCTATCTGTCAGATGTGTTGGAAATCAAAAGCAACTTGGCATGATGGTTACTGGAGCAGTGAGCGGGCTGCCACCCTGCAGCTCGGCTCTGCAACGAAGTAATGATCGATGTCATCATGTTAGAAGAACAACTCAAATTGGACACATCTGTTCTGACGAAGTTAGAAGGTTTTGTACTGTTGTGCTACATTTTTGTCACTCTCGCAAACCCGGGTAAGGGATTGAGCTCTGTCCCTGCCCAGCCCAATTGAGTCTCCGACGGCTCTTACTTGCTTCAGGCGACATGTTCTACTGTTGATGATCACATCGCTGTAGTGTGTCAGACCTTGTACTTGAGTCTTCTGTGGATCCTAATCATACTCTGGTGCTTCTGATCTTGCTCCCCTCTTTGTCACGTTTAGTATTGCTCTTGTCAATGTCATTCTGCCCGAACTTACGTGTACAGAGCTCATGCCATCGAGAGACAAGTGCGTGATAAGGTGGTGTTCACACTTCACACCCTTCTGCTGGGGAGACTGTGAGATGCAAGTATGAATGTATGATAACCAGGAAAGAAAATTAAGATTGTTTATTGAATGAGTTACGTTCCACTCAGGCTTTCTACTAGCTATTTTTAACCCCTAAAGGACCAAACGGTGTCTTTTGGCAACATAGGGATTTTGGGCAGCTCACTATGAACAGAAACTTTTTTTTTTTTTTTTTTCTTTGAAAATTTCACATAAAGCATGTGCCCAAGGCCCAACAATTTTCTGAACTTTTGACTACATGTTTGAAAAGTTATTGGATGATGTGTCAATTTCAACGGTCAGCAGGCAGTTCAAGAAAACTATGAAAAATCACTTTAAAAAAAAATAAAAATTTGAAACTAGTTTTCTAGATTTATATATATGTGTAAAGTTTTGAACTATCCCATTTTGATTTATGAGATGAAAATTATGAGGTGTTCTAGTTTGCGGGCAGTTATGGATTCCCTATTCTATAATAAACTTTGAAGTCCTTTATTGAACTTAATTTTTAATATTTTTTGAAAAAAATAAAAACATAGGATGTAGATTGTTTATTACAACATTACCATTGTTGGGATTGACATTTTTCAATTCCTTAATTGAATTCTTAACAATTTAGTATTTTGAATCATTCTCTATTTCTTTCTACTTATTATTTTTGTCCTATATGTTTTACAATTCCAAATGATCTGAAATTTTTCAAGCATATAGCCAACTTGCTTTGAAGAATGAATCCAACGATTGCAAAGAGTAACCAACATTTTCAACATTTTTTCATACAAATGTGACCTTGTGAAGTGTAGCTGCCTGATTTTTTGCAAGGCCAAAAAAGGATTTTAGTCAATTCAAACGCTAATATCTTGCAATCTACATGGTGGAAAATTTTGAAATTTTTTCTACATATTCTTAAATAAGTTTACTACAAGATCCTACGATTATATGTATCCAAATTTATTTATTTTCTAAAATTTGGTACTTAAACTATAAATGACAATTTTGGAGCATTTTTGGTGAAGATATAGTCTTTGATCTTTAGGGATTAATCAAGCATTCATGGATTGAGAACGACTAGTGTCATTGTGCATTTTGTCAAAAATAGAAATAAAAAAACTTTAGGTGGAATTGATTTTTATTACTTGAAAATATGAATTGTAATGTTGGAACACATTCAATTTGCTTCTCTAAAAATTGTAATTGATATTATTTTTGTTGCAAAAATTGAATGTAAATAAGTAAAAATAAATAAAAAAATCCAAATTATTGGAAATTTTTTCAAGAGGTCCAAGTAACAATGAAGATTAGTGTGGAAATGTTATTTTTCAATTCATTATTTCATTTCTTACACTCAAAACAACCATAGTAAAGATCTTGAAGTTGAATGCAGCTATCAAACCAAATTTATCCTCTTATTTAATTTACGTATAAAATTAATCATATTCTTGCTAGTGGAAAATTTTATTTTCTATTTATTCTATTTTTTTCAAAAAAATTGACGAAAAAATCAAATTATTCAATTCTAAAGCTAAAGGTGGAAATAAAATTATATCAATTATACTATATATTAGAAAAATCTGGAGTTTTACCATAAATAAAGGTGGTAGTGAAAAATTTCATTTTGTAGTTTAAATAGAAATTTTTAATTTTTTTAAATATAAATGAAAAACATAACATACCTTATTATTTGGATTTAAACATATGGAGCTTGCAATTGCAATAAATCTTTCAATTTTGGGAATTTTTTGGTCCTAGCCTTGTTGGTTAGGAAAGGTTTTATTGTGTTTAAATACATATTTTAACTTAACCCCTAAAAGACCAACATGCACTTTTTGGCTACATAGAAATTTTAGGCAAGTATTTGTGACTAGAGATATCCATATTTTTGGCCCAAGTTTTAAAAGAAGGTGTGAACAAGGAATAACTTTAAGGCCCTTCAATTTTCATAAATTTTGACTACATTGTTAAAAAGTTATTGCATGATATGTAGTTTGTTTCTCAACTTGGGCAACCCAAGCAGATAAAAAAAAATCACTTTTTTCTTTAAAAAAAAAAAATTGAAATTGATTTTCAAAAGTTATATATATGTGGAAAGCTTTGACTCATTTTATTTTGATCAATGAGTCATAGTTATGAGGACTTTTTGTTTGCGGGCAGTTATGGATCCCCTATTCTAAAATAGTCTTTGAAGTCTTTTATCTTATTTCATTTTCAATATTTTAAAAAAAAAGGAAAAAGATGGAGACTGTTTATTACAATATTGTAACCAATTGGGATTGGCATTTCAATTCCATAATTAAATGCTTAACAGTTTAGTATTTTGAGTCATTCTCTACTTCTTTCTGCTTACTATTTTTTTCCTATATTTTCTACAATTCCAAATGGTGTGGAATTTTTCAAGCATGTGGTCAACTTGTCTAGGAAAAAAAAATCAAGAAAGCACCACCATTTTGGAAATTTTTTCGTAGAAAGTGAGTTTGTGAAGTGTAGCTGCCCTGTTTTTTGCAGGGCCAAAAAATGATTTCAATGAATTTGAATGCTTAAATATCTTGCAATCTTCTAAAAATTTAACCACAAGTTCTCAAGTCAGCATACCATAACTTCCTATAGTTACATATGTCAAAAAAAAAGTTTTTTTTTTGAAAATTTGGTACTTGTTCTAAAATGGCAATTTTTGGCGTTTTTTGGTGAAAACATAGTCATGGAACTTTAGGGGTTAACAAAAACGATCATTTTTACTCTTTGGAGCTCTTTTCTAGTGTTACATATATTACATATATAAAATCATAGACAAAGCTAAATTATATGTACAATCAATAAAGTATTGTCTATTGTCACAAATTGACACTTTATTGTCCCAATAGGCCAATACTCTCACCAGGGGCCAACAAGCAATTTGATATTTCAAACCATAGATCATTGTACTATTGAAATTCTACTTCAACAACAATCACATCTAATAATGGTCATGATATTACTAGGACATCTACTACACATCACAGAAATCATGTATAAATAATTCCAATACAAGTTGCCTCAATTTTTTCTTACTTACTAATCCCTATCTACTCTTGGGCTCTTTTTACATTTCTAGATACTATAGAGCCTCCTTTCTAATTGAGGTACGTAGTCTTGGCATTACTTATTTTACCTCTTGGGTTACTATGTAGGACACAAGATGAACTGACTCTTAATTTAGCCTATTTGGAAAAAAAAAGGTCTCTTTTTTCTATGTTGTTGTTAATCCAATATAGACATTGTGGGCTGAAACCATTTGATGAATGATTTCAAGGAATCTTGGTATAGACTCTAAGGACTTAAAGTATTTGATCCGTGACTGTGCAAGGCAAACTATAGAAATGAAGAATGTACCATTCATCTTAAATCAAATTACTTTTGGCTGACTACCTTGGTACTGGACCATGCCTTTCTAGGATTAAGTTTATTAATAAAATACATTTTTGGGTTTGTTGAGTAAGATAATTCTTACTATTGGTTGACAAGGTTGTAATTGATTCCTAAGCACCTTGAAGTCTATATACACCCTAAAGTCCATATTCTATGTGATGAAGAAAATGCTTTAAGGAGATTTTTGGTTGGAATGTCTTCTCATTCATCCAAAGTAATGTTTGAATCTTTGAGCTATGGCATTTATATTCAAATCGATGAAAACAGTGCTTTAGAACACTCTTTTGTCCAAATACCTTCTCATTCATCTAAAGTAATTCTTGAATCTTTGAAAGGTGACCTATTTTACACTGAGAAATCCGCGTTTTAGGTGACGTTAGCGTAACCTAAGCAGATGCATTTTTGAGGATGCAAAATAAAACAACTTGTGTTTTTATGTCAATAATAATGACCAATGTAATATCCAAGATTTTTTGTCCTTTTTAATTGTCAATGATTGTAGAATTCTTGTGAATACTCCTTTTCAAGATTTAAAGCAATTTTATGAAAAAACTCAAAAAAAAAATTGAATTTCAAAGTACGAGAAAGAACAAGCAATGCATATCTTTACATATCACATAAGGTATATGACCTATTTCCAACTACGGCCCCATTTGCACAAGATAGACCCGGATACTTTACTAAACTAAAATTGGTAAATAGTATTGGGTGATAATTAGTGTTGTTCCCTGTTTGAAATGTTGAAATGTTGAAATGTAGTTCGCATTTCATTATTCATTTTAGCATTTCAACATTTCAATAATTAGTGTTGTTCCCTAAAATGACCAAATTTTACTATAGAGCTAAAATAGTGTTAGAATGGGTAAATAATGTTCTAATAGTAACCGTGCAAATACAATTAGTGTTATTGTTGACAATTAGTGTAGCCAACAACACTATTTACCAATTTTAGTGTAGTAGTTACTCTTTAAAAACAACATGAGACCTACTAAACGGTACATTGTAAATGTTGGATCTATTGATTTAAGAAAAAATTAGTTACTATAGCACCACTTCTTTGAAATGTACTATATTACAATTACTATACAATGTATAGTAATGATCTATAGTACTACCATATACTACCTCTGTCCCACTAAAAAGCTCTTGATTTTACCTCTTGTTTTTTTAGTAGTTTTGAATACGCATATTAGAAGCTTGCTTGGGTCTAATTTTTATTTTGGTTGCATTGAACAGATACAATGTTCTTCATAGATTGTAGTGATATAAAATTTAAACCATTCTGAATTTTACATTTTACAACATGGTCAATGAAATTAGTATAAAAAAAATATGAGATAAAATAAGGAGCTTTCATTACAAAAAATATGAGGCCTCAAAAAGGCTGCAAGTGCTAATTTTCGGGATCTGCAAGGGGCAATTACAGATCTTTTATTTTTTGTTTTTTTATTTTTTTAAAAAGAAAATCAAAAAATCAAAAAAATGGCATGGCGCTGTCAGTGATGATGTGGTCAAAATGCGGCCACGTTACATTTTCAATTTTCAATTTTTTTTTCTTTTTTTTTTCCATAATATCACCACGGGGGATCCAGGCTTAGTGGCCTTGTTGAGGCCTCCTATTTTTTGTAATGTTAATGGGATAAATGTAGTAATTTGTAAATCTGCACAAGGGTTAGGTTAAAAGGAAGGGGAACAATCCGCTTGAAGAGCTTCCATTTTCATTTGCAAATAGACAAAATAATCAATGAACAATGTTTCATTTGGGGTTATTATTTATTTGTTTGCTTCAACTCATATTTGTGGCGGGTGGCTTTCAAGGATGCGTTGCACAATCAAGCTTAGCCAATATAATACTATTATTTTGTAAAGATTTCAATTTTTGTGGTTTTTTTCCTATTATTTATATGATTCATTTGTATGAATTGTTTGATACATGATATTTGTATATATACTATTTGTGTGGATTGTGTTCAACAGCAGTTAGAGTGTATATGTTGTATATACTCATCAATCCTAAAACCGTGAATAAGTTTTTGAATTATAGCAAGGATATGTTTGAAAGCCTAAAATTTCAATTTTAACTACCATAGGGTGTAGGAAAATGGGTGAAAAGTAGAAGTAGAAAAAAAAGGGGTATATCTATTGTGAAATAATAGCTAAATATTGTTTCAAATAAAAGGTTTCAACGCACATATATATAGATTACAAGGTATAGTAAAGAACCCCAAATGATAGGATGACCTATTTTCATAAATGAGGGGGATGATGTAGTCTTAGCAAATTCATTATTGTTTGACAAATAATAAATTGACACCTAATGAAGTTGCTAAGACCAGTTTTTAGTTTTGCTCTTCTCAGAAATAGATTCACTTATACCTCAAGAATAAGTCAAATTGTAATCTACACTTCTTTAATTTCTATTAATTCTAAACTGATGAAAAATTAACAAAAAATAGAGCAATCATCATTATTTCTATTCCTTGGCGGGAGAAAATCATCCCCCGCCATGGCTCCATTGGACATATGCTAAAACACTTAACATTGTAGAAAACAAGTCATATACCTTAATAGACTTCAATTTCAAATTGGAACTCAGGTTTCAATTGACCAACTGGCCACTCCAACCAATTTTTTGCTACTTGTGCTGAGACTGCTGACACATTTTAAATGTGAATCTATGAATTGCAAAAATTATAGTATTCACATGCTCGTAATAGAGTTATCTAAAAGTTGCCCTTTTTTTCCACCTTCTGTATTTACTTTCATGCTCTAAAAGTGTTTAACTATGAGAAACTTGATTATACATTTTTACTTGGTAAAAAAACTATATCTCTATAAACTAAAATTTTCAATGAATGCAATCATTGAAATTACAAAATAAGAAATCAGTATATTAGGATTAAAGATGGAAATCAACAAAAACCACGTTGCATTTAAGTGCTTTTTTGGCACCTCTAGAAAATGAGCAATATTGATAATAATTCAGTGAAATGAATTACTCTACTGATCAATTGCACTCATACAAACTCAAAGCTTCAAATCCACTCAAGCATTAGATATTGTCACTACCAATCTACCAATTATATTTAAAAAACTTTAGATCTGTGCATAAAAATGACCATTATGTACAAAAATTTATTTTCATTTATTTTGGCATTAAAATTTGAAGTTAGCCCCTAAAGGACAACATGTGATTTTTGACAACATAGAAATTTTGAGCAGGTATATGTGACTAGAGATTTGCATATTTTGGGCTGAAATTTTAATAGAAGGTAGGGACAAGGAATATCTTTCATATATACAAAATTTCATGACATTTGGAAATATGAATCAAAAGTTATTGCATGATATGTAGTTTGTTTCTCAACTCGGTCAGTCCGGGCAGATAAAAAGAATCATTTTTTTCAAAAATAAAAATTTGAAATTGGATTATAAAATTTAAGTATATATGAAGAAAGTTTTGAATCATTCCATTTTGATCAATGAATCAAAATTTATGAGGAGTTTTAGTTTGTGGGCAATTATGGATTCTCTACTCTAAAATAAACTTTGAAGTTGTTTATTTTACTCAATTTTCAATATTTTTTGAAAAAAATAAAATTATAGGATGTAGATTGAATATCACAGCAATTACAACCATTGGGATTGGTGTGTTTCAATTCCAATACAAAATTCTCAACAATTTAGTATTTTGAATCATTCTCTACTTCTTTCTACTTACTATTTTTTTCTTATATGTTGTCCAATTCCAAATGATCTGAAAACTCAAGCATGTAGCCATCTTGCCCTAAAGAATGGATCTAAAGAAGCACAACCATTTTGGAAATATTTTCATAATGATCTGACCTTGTGAAGTGCTGTCCGTTTTATTGTTGGGCCAAAAAAAAGATTTTTGCCACTTCAAACAATAATATCTTGCAAGCTACATGGTGGAAATTTCTGAAATTTTTTCCACATCTTCTCAAACCAGAGTACTACAAGATCCCATGGTTACATGTGTCCAAAAGTGATATTTTTCAAAATTTGGTACTTGTACTAGAAATGACAATTTTGGAGCATTTTTGGTGAGAACATAGTCAAGGAACTTTAGGGATTAATATTTATCTTACCTTTAGTTTGATTCTACTTTTTATTTCACATTATTTTGATGTCATATGTTTTGGATCATATGATATAAAGTATACTAATTTGTTTTTCCTGCCACTTTAATTTACTGCATATCATATGCATAAATTAAAGTGCTTATATAACTACTTTATTTCCATTTTAACTTATACTTTAATATCCTATGCAATCCATATCTAACTACTACATGTGGAGATGAAAGTCTTCATTAATAGGTTGACCAAAATACCTCTTTAACAAGTGAATCTTGTAACAAATCATGCACAATAGGATAAATGGTACCACAGGAGGATTTATTTTCATTTATTTGAAGGTAATAAAAAACAAGATGCACCTTGCGGAGGACTCAAATTTCGTCACGAAAAAAATAAATATTGTAGCAGCGTGCTCTCGTGAGTAAAACCAAGCTTTCTGCAGTCGATTTCGTCTTCCGATTTGATTTCTTCCAGTTTTGGCGTAGTGACGGCAATTTGCAAATTGAAAATTTGGCGATCAGCGGAGGGGCAGCGATGGAGGGCTTCCAGGAGGAGTTCGCGATCGGGGAGTGCTTGGACGTGCTCACTCGCACGGGCGAACGCACTGGCGAAGTCAAGAAACGGTCTGTAGTTTTCTCCGTTTCTCGCATCTCCCTTTTTTTTCCTTCAATTTTACTACAAAAAATTCTGTTTCCATCGATACTGTCATGACTTGGTGCGAATTCATCAATTCTTCGAAGGTTGACGGTGTTGGAATTGGGGTGGGGGAATTAGGCATTTGGTGCATGCCCAAGGCGATTACCACCGAGCAGGTTTGTGCTTTGAGTAGGTCAAATTGTATATTGAGTGGTTCTTATTTGAGGTTATAGTGAATTCTCGATTGCAAGGATCTCTTCTTTTCAAACATGTCAGGAATGAATGGATCTTAACCTGACTCTATTTAGTTTTTTCTGAAGTTCTGTGAATCTGTGATAAGGTGAATTGCGGGGAGGGAATGTTGTACGCTCGTGAATTGAGGCTAAAGTGGGATATTGAAGTAATCAAGAATGAGAAAAAGAGAATATTTGAACCCTCTCCCGCTTCTTGAGTTTGATTTAGGGTTTCTCGTGGGTTTGTGCTCTGATTTGGTGATTTGCAAAGGTGAAATGTTGCGAATTTGTGATTATGTGACTGAAGTGAATTCTAAAATTGATTTAAGATTGAGAAAAATAGATCCTTGCAAACATGTCAGAATTGGATGTATCCTTTTAGGGTCTAGACTTCCATTTAGGGATTCTCTCCTAGGGTTTTGAGGGGAGGTTTATCTTGCACCTGTCGTCTTGATTGTTGGTATGATGCTGGAGGACACAAGGAATCTAGGGCCAGGTTTCAGTGTCGTCGCGCAGTGGAGAATTTGTAGTAACATAATTGTCTATCGGGCAGTGCACGTGTGGCTCTTCGTGGAGAGCACGCAGGAGTTGCTGCTGCAAAAGCGGGCGGATTGCAAGGATTCGTGGCCAGGGATGTGGGACATCTCCAGTGCTGGCCACATCTCGGCTGGAGACACGTCCCTCTTCACTGCCAGGTGATCGTCCGTTTGGAATATGATCTCATTGTTGATGCGTGACTCGAAGCTTCCTGGAACTAAAGTTTTGTGAGTTGACGCAATTTGGAAAATTTAATCATTAACGGGAGTCATGAAAGTATTATTATTCTTTGTACTTATTGGTTTTGGAATTGGTGACAGGAGGGAGCTTCAGGAGGAGCTTGGCATCAGCTTACCGGCAGATGCGTTCGAGTTCCTTTTCGTCGTTCTGCAAGAGTGGTGAGTGAGAATAGCCCTCTCTAAATTTTTCGAGGCTACGCATTTCGCGCGGCACATTGATAATTTTCGCAAGAGTTATGGAGTTACTTTTGTGCGTGTTCAGATTTTAAGTACATCTATGTTGTTTGTGGAAACAGTGTGATCAACGGTGGCAAGTACATTAACAACGAGTACAATGATGTGTACCTTGTGACACTTGTGGACCCTATTCCTTTAGATGCTTTTACCCTTCAGGTTCGCATGATTCTTCCTGGTAATGCATACTCTGTTTTCGTTTCACCTGCTTCTTAGAAATATGATTGTCGATTCAGGATATCCTCAGCGAAGTGTAAGGCAATAAAAATAATTCGGAATTTGATCTCAATTCTCAGCTTGACGAAGGTTTTTGACGCCTAGTCCCTAACGTTATTTGCGGACTGAGAGCGGCTATGAAAAGTTCAGGGTAACATGCCGCTAACGTGTTGTGACTGAGAGCGGCTATGACAAGCTCGAATCGGAGATAACATGCTGCCAACATGCAGGAATCGGAGGTATCAGCTGTCAAGTACATGAAGTGGCAAGATTATGAAGAGACTTTGAGGAAGGAAGATCCTGCATATGTACCCGCTGATGTGGATGGAAATTACAAGGCATTATTTTCAGCTTTGCGAAGTAGGTGAGCTCATGAAAGATCGTTTAATCACTTCCGTTTGTTCTTCTGTCTTCGATTGAAACAGAAGGGGCGAAAAACTTTTGCTTGCTTAAAGTAGAAAAGAAACAGAGCAAGCGCAGGGACTGAGATTCAAAGCCCATCCAGACAGAGAGTCACTGTAAGAAACAGAATCTTGCAGTAAATGTGAGTTGTTGATTCTGTTGTTTGGGACAATTGTTGTGAATTGCAGATATACAGGTGGTACAAGCGCTAGAGTTGACGAGTTACAGAAGCAACTTTACCGATATGTTCCTGTTGATATTCATGGAGAGGTTTGTCCAGAATTCCCGTCTTCGAGTTTTTTTTGTTCCTGATTTATAGAAAACTATATTGAATGTTTTTTATCTGCATAACATGTATTCTGAGATAAGGGGATATCTATGAACACATCTGCGTAGCATACTGAGCAGGGTTGTGACATAATTTTTTTCATGCAATTTTTTCACGGGATTGTTACGTGGACTATCTAAGATAAAAGTAGGCTTCCATTGGATGTTCTTGATGTGTGATCAATTTCTGAGTGACTTCGAGTTTCCCGGACTATGATCGTTACAATGTGGGTATTTGACAAACTTCGTGCGAGCTTAGACTTTTCTTGGGATTGACTATTCCCTGGATCAGACTGCAGGTCTCAGTAAAGGGGATGTCCTCGCCTTATCAGACACCATACGTGCTGCTAAATTGCTGGACCGCATCTTTCTGGAACAGGTTCTCTCTTTGGTTTGAAGTTCAATAAATAATGGTTTCTTAAATGTTCTCTGCAAAATTTTCGTGTTTTCGAACCATGACCTGAATGGTGCAGGAGTGGGCCACCAATCCTGCTTTGAAAGAATCGCTCCTGAGTGAAGCTGGAAAATCAGAGCTGGACAGGCTGAAGTTTGCCTATTATCTGATCAATAAGAGCCCGTGGTATGTGATTTGGGAATTTCAGGATGTTGGGCTTTAAGGTTTTCTTTTTCTTAGTTATCTTAAGAAGTTGTTCCAGGACTTTTCTGTTTCGACATTGAACATAAAGATCGTACAAAAATTTACTTGGAAACTTCTCCCTCGTGATTCAAGCGATGTTTCGCCAATTTGGTTGTTAACTATTCTTGTGTGCTTCGTTGGAGATCAAGTCTGCAAAGATGAACAGATCCATGAGATTACTAGTCCACCTTTAGCACCCTATCATAGTGACGTTCAGAGTGCTTAAAGTCACTAGTACTTGTGAGTGCCTCTCTTATAGTCCCTGTAAATGGAGACAATTATGAGTGCAAGCACCTGTGCAGGTCAATTCTGGATGAGAACAACGCGTTTCTTACTACTGCGGATTCAGCAATTCAAGTAGCAGAGGGTGCTGTTGAAAAGACCGTTACTTGGGGTGGCAAAGTTCTGTATAGGGCAGCCTTTCCTGATGATAAGCCGGCTTGTGCCAATTTCTATCCAGTAGATATGGACAAAAAGGTGGACGGACCTGGCATTTTCTTAACTTTGTCTCGTTTCTTTCCTTAATTTTTGACGAGCTGTAACGTTTAGCCTTTCTTTCAGGTTTCTTAAGGTCCTAGCGAGCGTTATGCATCCCTAGTCTCCGAATGACAAGCTGGGAGAGCACAGAGAATGTTCAGTAGCATCTGTTAACATTTACTCATTTGTTTTCCAGGAATTCCAAACTTGGAAGGGTGCTCTTAGTAAGGATCAAAAGGCTGATGCGACTTCATTCTTCACAGTCATTCGCAGATCAGGTGATATCCATGATGAAGACAGCGCCGAGGTTCATGATCTCAAAGTTGTACCTTATTCTAAGGAATATGCATCGATTCTAAAGGAGGCCTCCAATCTCTTGCACAAAGCAGGAGACTCTGCAGAGACCCCAAGGCAAATCAATTTTCAATTCGCCTTTCCTGTTACGGATGTCTTACTTAGTCATATTTGTAAGCATGTAGCATACACTTGTAGATACAGACTAAGAAAGGATAGAAATGTAGAATCTGGTTTCTGGTGATGGATGAAGAATGTGTAATGTGTTGAATATTTAATCAGGCTACTAGGTGAAGTGTTTGTCTTTAGGTGGTGTACATTACTTCTGACCTCTGTTTCTTGGCTTTTGATTTGAATATTGCAGCTTGAAGCGACTGCTCAAAGCCAAAGCAGATGCATTCTTATCAAATGACTACTACGACTCTGACATTGCCTGGATGGAACTTGTACGTGTGCGTTTACCTGTCTGGCATCATCGGCATGTAGGAGGATAGTTCAGTGATGACTCTGCTTATTGTTCATGTGGTGGAATCGATGAGCAGGCATGTTTTCAAAGAATTAGGATAGTTTAAGTCCAGTTGGTGTTTCTAATTAATTCCCAGCTTGAGGGACTTTTGATCGGATTTTATTTGCTACGTTTCAAACTTTTCAGGATTTCAGAAAATGTTTTTGACTAGCAGTGTCTTTTGTATTCTATTATCTTTAGGATTCTCCAATCGATGTGACTATTGGCCCATACGAGACGTATGAAGATGGACTGTTTGGGTATAAGGTACTTCCAAACGGATTCTGCTTACGAAGTTTGCTCAGTCACGTTTCCCAACGTTTTCATACAATATAGCACTTTATTTTCCTCCTTTTGCGCTAGATGTGATGTTTGTTTCTGTTTAGTAATACCTGTTCCCTCATGGAGAGTGTAATATGCACTGCCTTCTTTTTGCAGGCGACCTTTGAGGCCTTCATTGGTATCCGGGATGATGAAGCCACTCATCAGTTAAAGCTGTTTTCTGATAATCTTCAGGTGCGAGAAACACTTTTGGGGCCAAGGCGTTGATTTTGTTTCCTCCTAAATTCCGAGAAAATTACATTCTGTAGTTGAAGTCCCAACTTTATTTTGCAGAATTTTCAGTGGGGTATTGAAGAATATTATACGTTATTTTCTAGGTTGAATCAAATAACGTGATCCAAGTAGTCCTGTAAAAGGAATGTGGAAGGAGTATTTGCTCAGCAATGGTGGTATGGCAGGAATTGGAAGATAATTTGCCAATGGCTGACGAATACAAGTCTAAGGGCGTCACAGCTTCTCCCATCCGTGTCATTCAACTGCTTTTTAACAGCGGGGTATGATTCCTGATGTCTTCCTTCCGTTCTCTTTGATTTCTATGTCAGTGAATTCAAGACGTACTTCTTGTACTATGGTTTGCACCCGTGTCTTGTAAATGTTTATGGTCCTTGTGGTATTATGTTTGGCACTAAAATTAGCATTTGGTGTGGTTTGTAGGATGTGAAGGGACCACAGACAGTGGCCTTCAACCTACCTAACGATGATAGGATTGTGAAGGAGCGGGGAACCGCTATGGTCATGCTCAAAAACATTTCCCAAGCCAAGTACAAGACTTAACCTGCTCAATCTCTCTATATGTTGACTGTGAACCAGAATATTTAGATGGAAGGGGTCACCATGGACTCCGTATTATAACAGACCGTTTATGGAATTCAGCGTTTATGTTATTAAGACTCTAAGGCAGGTCTCAATGGGGTCGTTCTATTATTTGCCGCAGGTTTGACTACATATTACTTCCAATTGCAAATGTTTGCGTGGAGGCATCACAAAGGGGAGCTGTTGATTTCGATTCATTTTTCACGCATACAATTTGTCACGAGTGTTGTCATGGTATTGGTCCGCATAGTATTGTGACTCCCGATGGGCGAGAATCGACCGTTCGCCTGGTGAGTCTTCCTTTGCATGTCGTGTACATCTTTATAGATCAATGCATTTAGTGCTTACAATCTGGCCCAGCTTACATGCTGGAGCATCTGCAGCTAAGAAAACACTTGGACCTGTCTTGGTAACAGGAGTTGCAGGAGGTTTACTCAGCGATTGAAGAAGCCAAGGCAGACATTGTTGGACTCTGGGCCTTGCACTTCCTGGTTGACAAGGTGTAGTTTGACCCTCTACTTCCTCGGACAGAATTGAGATAAATTACTTTGAGGTTTTAACACAGCATATACAGCCTGACTCTTGACACATGTACCGTATTTATGAAAGTGATATCTGGAGAAGTGGTGAGGAGACCATGCCTTAACATATCATGCAATATGCTGCTTAGTCCACTCACACTCTCGGAGTTGCAGGGTTTGCTATCAAAAAGTTTGGAGGACACGATGTACGTTTCATTTCTAGCTGGTTGTTTCCGATCCATTCGTTTTGGACTGGAAGAGGCTCATGGGTATGATCAAACTGCACCTGAGACTACTAAGTGTTGACAGCATTATTGGGCATCGACTGCTTTTGAATGAGGCTTGAAGTTTTTAACAATAACGGTGGATTTGTGAACATTGTCGTCAATATTAGGAAAGGACAAGCGCTGCAGTTCAACTTCATTCTGGAGAAGGGCGGGTTTTCTTATTATCCAGATGGCACTTTCTCCGTTGACTATATAAAGGTACATAATCTGATTCATGAGGTTTTGATTGAGCAGAAACATTTTTGATGAAATCACGGGTGGCATATAGAGACGTGTGTGTTGACAGCCGCTGCTGGGGCACTCTGCAGGTGAGGCAAAGCGTGGCGGAGTTGAGTAGGGTGATATTAACTATAGAAGCCAGAGGAGACAAAGCAGGTGCTGAAGCATTGCTGGAGAAATATGCGGCTATAACGCCGCAACTGCAACGGGCCTTTGATGCCTTGGAGGATGTGCAGGTGCCTGTCGATATTGCTCCCACCTTCAAATTGCTGGACACACTCAAACTGTGATAACAGCATCACACTATTGTTTCCCAAAGAGGCTGTTTATTGTGCAATGCTGAAATTTTTCTTCAGTTTAATTTGACTTGAAGGACTTTCTCAGGCACCTTGACAAAGCTGTGTCGTCTTGCTTGAATGTGGTACCGTAGCAGGGGAAACCGTAATCACCTCTCTTAACCCTTACTGGACGCTGTAAGGACTCTGCGGGCCTTAAAAGGTCCGATGAAATCAACTGTAGAAACAAAGAATGCACCTAAAAGAATGCACGTATTGGTGCAATAGTTGGAATATTTTGGGTTAACACTTAAATCCTTTTTTGGATTTTGGCTCATTTTTGTTAATATCTTTGTACAATTATATTATTTACATCAATTTCATCAACCTAGTTGTAAAGAAAGGTCATCTTCTTAATAATTCGAGATTTGTTTTGCATGAATGAGAAGAAACATTGCCCTAAAGCATTTTGTTCATCATCTACAATATAATGTTGGGGGCTTTGGAGGTAACTTGAAGGGCAATTTAGACACTAGTCACTTAACTTCTCTTTAGAGGTTCCTTCTCTATGGTCTTTTCAAGAACACTAAATATAGGCAAAATGATGGCCTGTTGTCACATTAGATTAACTTGTTACTTCTCACTTTGATATTACCTTGCCTATATATATAATAAGGTCTACTTCATTTACAAACTGTTGATTTGAGTCATTTCAATTTTTATTGCAAAATATAGAAAAAAATTGGATTTTTTCGTCTTATATAATTAATTCCCAATTCATATGCAATTTTGATCAAGTATACCAACTAAAAAGCAAAATCCCATTTTTGGTGAATTATTGAAGTCAATTTTCATGGTTTTATATAATATTATACTGAAAATAATTAATGATAAATTTTTTAAATTCAATTTCATAGATATATAGAAGACATCTATATGCACATCTTTTATATTAAAAAATACCACATTAAGTAATAATAAATATGATCTAGGAAGAATTCAATGTTAGGTGTTATATAACTAAAATTTGTGAAACAAATATCTTTATATTTTAACTAGATTTTGAAAAAGCAATTGTACCATCATGCGGAAAAAAATTTCGATTGCGGATACAAATACAAAGGGAATAAAATCTAACTAATTAATATTTTTTTCTAAATAAAAAATAAAAAAACATTTTTGAAATTGCCAATCTAATGTGGCACAAGTTGTGCCACATCAATTTCTAGATTTTTATTTTTATTATTTTTTGGCTGTAATTGCACAAGCTGCATGCAAACTTGCGGCCCCTTGCTAGATTGAAATTTTTTGTAATACATTGTCCAAATGCTTCACTTTAGACAATAATAAACTATTGGCAAAAATTAATGATCATCGCACTTTAACAACTACTAGTGTACCGTATGCCTTTGCCACAGCCAAAATCACAGTAAAATAATTTTCTAATTTTCTAGTTCATAATAAAAACTTTGAAATTCAATATCTTTCACGCCTTCATTCCAAATGCCACGAAACAAAGCCCATCCATCCTTCCTCGCCAAGAGCTTTCCAACGGTACCAAGCACGCGACCAAAATCAAAGTAAAAATAATTTTCTAATTTTTGGATTCAATAAATATTTTGAAATTCAATAACTTCTGCACCGTCGGTCCAAATGCCACATAACCAAGCCTGTGCACCCCTCCTTGCCCAGAGCTTTCCAACGGTACCAAGCACACAATCGGGGGACACACAATCTGAGAGATCTCAACGTAACAAACAAAACAAAACAAAATCAAACTTTTCTGGAACATCCTTGAAACTTTCAAGGCACTATTCTGACTCCCTTTTATTCACTGATTTATTCTTTTGACTTGCGCTATAAGCTGGTATGAGACCTGCAAGCTTTTCTAATCATTCTTTGTTTAAGTGCCGTAAACAAGTTTTTAACAGCACTGTATTATGCAACAACTTACAATCAGTTTACATTGCAAATCTACCTGTGTCAGTTGGTCTACTAGTATACCAATTGACTCCAGTATGATTATCTAATCCAAGTATGCATGTATAGATGATTCACCATGTTCCTACCATATCTCTAGCTGCCTTTAACTTTACAAGAGAGGACTGATTGTACTCTTGGTAACAACCACCTAAACCATGTCTCATTTTGCCTCCTTCTGATGAAACATCATGTTTGCAAGAAGGAAATAGACAGTGTGTCCTGATACACTTGATTAACAATACCGTATTGGTTTGCAAAGTTTGCAGGTTTAAAAAATCACCACTAAGACAACAAGTCCTCCAATCACCAGAGACTCAAAGAGTAATTTCAAATCACTGCAAAGTATAATAAGCCAACTAAGCATGAGATTTAGAACCTGAGTCAATCCCTTTTGTACTTAGAAGGAATCAACCAATATTTTAGGAGTAAAAGTCGAGTCTTACAAGCATCAATTTGGATACTTCAAGAGGTTGTGGACCTCACCTGTGCCCGTCCCAACAACACAACAAACCAATGTAGCGTTAGTGAGGTACAGCAGGTGTCTAAAGTCCACAAACGCATGCTATAGCTTTCACAAGAAATTAACCAAAAACATACAAGCAAGACATCATTCCAAATGACTACATAGCAAAAAAGACCTGATGAATTGTAGAGCTTTGAGCACTGTTTTGTAAGGAGTCCATTTCCACCAAAATTAATTCCACCAATGTAACCACACGGCAAGCTCACTTGAGCTGTAGCAACAGTAGTACTCCACAGCCAAGCAATGAATCAAAAAGAACACTAAGTCCCACAACTTTGAAAAGCAAAACCAGGTGACTTAAGTTAGTTTCCATCACAATGGGCCGGCATGCTAGCCATACCCCAGCTGTCAGTCAGACTGTACAGCTTTCAGGCAAAGCCGTTAGAGGCAATTAATCAACCTCCCATTATAAATTTGCTCCGTAATTAGCCTCTCAGATGCTAATAAATTTTAGCCACCTTAGTTAGAGAGACTTAAACTATTGCAGGTAAAGCCATACTTCATTGCCATAAGTTTAGTTAGAACCATATCTTGATGTCAAATCAATCACTAGATATGGTTAGGTGGTTGGAAATATGTACTAGTTAGGTGTACATGATTTTTGATGTGTCACCTACTTTTGCAAAGCACATTTTTGGATCCTTTCTTTTAACTAACATGTATAATTGTCAAAGCTACATCAAGGTCATGACCATATTCCATAGATTAACTATGAAATTTTGCTTTTCAAAGACTTTGTCAAATTTAATTCTTTGCATTTAGCTTAAACTAAAAGATGAAGTCTAGAAAAGAAACAAACAAACAAACAAACAAAAGATATGGATTGAGGTGCAAAAAGCCTTTTGGTCCTTATTTAAGGGTTGGACTAATATTTCAATTTTGAAGAAGGAACCAATTAGATTTATGATATTACAAGTATAAAGAAGCACTAAATGTTTGAACAAGAGTTCAAATGCAATATAGAGAAAGGATTGGCATCTATTCAATATATGTGGACCAAAGAGGGATTACAAACGAGAAAATACTATGACACTTTCAATACCTCTATATTGTGAACCCCTTAGTAGATACCATAAGATCTTATGGTTGTTGGACATACACCAAAACTTCGAGATCCATGTTTCATTTTTAATCATAGGAAATTAGAGATATTAATGTTATAGATTATGATAAATAGATTTGATATTGTGGCAACAACAATATGAATTTTCCTTCAAAGGATAATATTATCATTCAAATATAATTTGATGTTGCAAATTGTATTTATATATATGACTAATTATATATAATTCTAGTAATTGTGTTTTACATCACTAATATTAAGTTCATAATTTTCACTATGAATACAAATATTCAAAATCAATAAAAAAATTTACTCTTACAGTTTTTAATTTAGTATTACATCTTAAAATATATGTATTGTAAAATAATAGATAGAAAATATGCATTACAATTAACATTTAGCGTTCAAATTGTGAGTATACAAAAATTCTACAATATAGATAAGACGCTTATAAATGTATCAAAGGCCCCTTGAATTCTTTTAACCCCTAAAGGATCAAAGGAGTGTCTAGATTTCCAAATTTGTGAAGATCTAATATAAAATGCAATTTAGAAGAATACTTTAACCCCTAAAGGACGGAGCCCATGACCATGTAGGCAAATCTGCGTACATTGAATGGACACTTGGTCCTTTAGGGGTTAATGATGACTTACAAACAATAGTTGTATAATGCTATTTATAGATCACATCCATACAATTAGATTAACAAAAATACATACCAATATTTTTTAATAAAATTTGAAGCCAAAAATTGGAAATTCCTTCTAAAATCAATTGTAGATTGAATATTTATGATTTTTAAAAGATTTTTTTCTATAAGTTCAAAATATTGAGTTTTAATTATAGTAATTTTTTGAAGATTTTTATTTGATTTTTTTATTCAAGTCATTTTTTGACTGAAAAAGTTATTTTTTGAGGCTAGACCTCCCAATACCTTTTGAATTTTATAATATTTGTAAAGCAAAATCTTCATAATTTGAATTGTACAAATGCTAAAGAACTAATATAAGAATCTCCAAAAAAAATTGGTAGATGAAAAGACGCATTTCTGTGAGTTTGGGACATGTTTTTGTTCATTTGTTGTTCAAAATCTGCACTCATGGTCCTTTATGGATTAAGCTAATTCACTCGATGAATAAGTAATTCAAGCAATCACAATTGCAAAGAACTCCAAGAACCTTCATAACTTACATGTTTCAAAATTTTCTTGAATGTGTCACATATTCACTTCCAAGCACATCAAGAATAAGTTCAGCCTTCTAAACTCTAATTTATAATTGTTGTTTTTGTATTGTATTTATGCTTATTATAACAAATACTTCCACTTGAATTGAAGAAGACGCCAAGATTAAGAAAATTATAAAAATATGATTCCCAAGGATTTTAACAAGACTTGTTATCATTACAAGATACTTTAAGATCTTTCAAGGATTACCAAAATACTTCAAGAAATACATGCTTTTGTAGTTTTAAAGAGACATTTGAATGTTTCAAGTAGCCACATGAGGTATTCCAAAGATCCTTTTACAAAAATATTCTTAAATTTTTTAAAAGGTTTTATTTTTTGAAGAATTACTTCATGTATTTCACCAAAAGTTAGAGATGAAATAATTTGCCTTTAATAATTCCAACTAAATGTATTGGCCAAGTCTTATTCATTATCATACTCATGTCCTACACTTTTCATGTATATCAAACTATCCACTTCTTGTTAGAGGTGTATAGTTGATATTAGAAACCTTTTGAAGATGATAGAAGTGCATTTATGAAGTTAAACTACTAGAATGAAAATTAAAAATATTGGTTGGTGGATTATTCAAATATTTTTTTATATACGAGAATCTCACTCTATATAGAAATTTCAATAAAATTACTAAAAGTTACATTTATAGAAATTTGTCCAGAATTGAAAAAAATCTACTTCCAGCATTTTCATTAGAGAAATTCTTCAAGGATTAACAAATATATAAATCATTTAGTAATATTTAAAATCAATTAGTTCCTATCCAGTGAATCATCTAGGAAAGCGCACTATGCAAAAGTCTTAGAGACAACGTGAGTTGAAAGTTAGGGTTTCTAATCATTCAATTTCGTAAAGAAAGGTTATCGTAGCTCCAAGTAGGTTCATTGTACTTGCCTTGTTGCCTTTGCATGGTGGTGTCTTTCTTTGGGTTATGTGCCATTGGATCTTCTTTGTTTGGGTTTGCTATATCCTCTTTTATGTTGCTTCGCTTAATGCTTTTAAGTTCAAATTGTACAAGAGTGACACTGTTGTTTGACTACATTATCGGGTGAGTTCAGGGCTTTGTTGCATCTCAACTTTTTTTTGTTCTTTCAATTTAGGAGGGGTTGGGCATGTCTATTTGGTTTCTGCATTTTGTATAGGGGAGTTTCCAAAAATTAATGGCACTATTTGGGTGTCACACATTGCGTATCAATTATGTCTTCTATCATAACTTTTGAAATATGGGGCTTATGGTTTTGAAATTTAAAATGAATTTGGAAAACTTTTCTTTTTTTGTAGCAATTATTTATCAGTTAGATAATAATTAAATTTTTTTTGCTAATTTGTTATACTTTGAGTTTTCACAGTTTCAAAGACGTTTGAGTGCCAAAATTATCATCACAAATGTAAGCTTCTAGGTATATATATTCACAATGGGCATATACCTATGGTGTAAGGGACAATTAAATTAAAATTAGAAAATTTCAAATCCTCTACATGGGTGCAAAGATGACTCCCTTGCACGCAAATTTTTGAACACTTGAAAATACTTCTCCATTATATTTATAATATAATCTTATCTCCATAATATTCTTAAGAATGTCCAATTATTAATTAATTTTTTGAACGTTTTTACTATTTTCAAATAATTTAAACATCAAAGTGTCTATTCTCTTGAAATTTTTTGTCAATCTATTTTGTGAATAACTTTTGACATTAAGTTTTTTTAGGTATCAAATTTTGGAGATATATTATTTTTTAATGTTATATATTTATTATCCATATTTTAAAATATTCTGAAATATTATTTTCAAGATTTTTTAGTACTGTGGAGAAAGCCCCAAATGCAACAACATGAGTAGGTGTTTTTTAGAATCACCCATAGAATTTAGATTGTGGCAAAGTTTTACAATGCTAGATCAAGATATTGCACTTAGACAAGGAACACTTGTGGTAGTTCAATAGGGTTCGGAGTTTGCTTAGAGTTTTTGGGAGTCACAAAGAATGGGGCAATTTTCCGCCTGTGCTCTAGATTTCTGAAGAGCTCCAAACTTTTGCAAATTTGGAGGCGATCTCTAAAGAATGGAAGAAACTATTGGAGAAGACAATCATGCACGTTGCACTTCATTTGGCCAACTACAAAACATTGAAGATTGGGGTTGGATCAGCCATGATCCTTGAAGCTATTTAGCAAGATTCAACTAAGGATGACTTCTATGAATGTCTTCCTAATTTTTTGGGGTCCACAACCGCTATAGATTTTTGCGCGCATGGATTTTTCATTGACTGCATATTTGTGTAGGACATGTATGTTGGACATCTCGTGATGTAGACAATTGTTGTAGCATGGTTGCCCAGTTTTCCATTTGTCAACAATGGGAATGCATAATAGAAGTCAAAGAATTCACTAGTCAATCTTTTTGTGAATGAAGAGTTGATCTTTGAGCATTGTCCACGTTTTTGTGATGTAGTCCAAAGTTAGGATTGAGGGATGTGAAAATTGTAGTGCTTCATATCCTAAAACCAAAACCTTCAGGCTTGGTGACATTGCAATGTACTTGTTTCTACAAGTACTACAACATGGCCTTCTGATTGTTGTTTCATTTTCTATTGAGTGTCCTCGCTCTAAAGTCATATTTGTACTTACTATTAATTAGATGTAAAAACCCCAAAATCCATTTTTCTCAACATGAATCCAAGGTTGTAAGCATTGCTTTAGTTTATACTTGAGCTACTGAATTAAAGTTGAATGCATTCTTGTCAATTAACTTGTGTACTCAACCATATGCATGTCTTCTCTTTGTTGGCATGTAAACTTGAAAATTATTGTGGTAATGTATTGAATTCAAACTATTAGGTCAAAGAAATGTGTTATTGAGTTTTTTAAAGTACTAAGGATATTGTTAATCCAATTTGGTTTTGATTTAAATAACCTATACCCCTTTTTGATTCATTACTTTTGAAAAACTATATAAGATTAGAGGAGGATAAAACCAATTGAACAAAAATAATAGGCCCCATTTTATATCCTTTGCATGCACATGAATTTAGAAAACACCAATAAGTGCCCTCTTTGAGTGAATCATTATATGAGCCAAAATGACAACATGATTATAAATTAATCTATCAAATTTTCTAAACATGAATATAACATTTACCACAATTATTAGTTTGAAGTTTTTTTAATAATAATCACATTTGTGTGTACAATTAGTTGGGGTTCTTGAAGTTATTTTAAATAAAATAATTTTTTTACTCAATAACAACAAAAACTTCTAACAATTTCAAAGATTAACTTCTTACATCAGTTAGTAGTTTGAAGCTTGTGCTTCAATCTAATTGTTGTCTCTACAATACGAGAATATCATCAATCAATATATTCAAAGTTCTCATAATATCTAAGTTGTAAAATTAAATAAATTTGGATGATTGTACATTGTATCATCTCATCTTTTTGGTGCATTGTGTATGATTGGAATCAATCATAATCCTTGTATTTCTTTGTTCTTTTCATATTTTTTCAAGTATTTTCATGTGGAAGTTTCACACCAACATGCAAAAAAACCTATCTACATTGGATCAATCAACTTACATTTTTGCCTTGTAATTTGGTATTAATAAATTTTGAACCTAAATAACTTTATGATATGGCAATTGTTCCAAGGTAGATTTATTGTTTTTTTTCACTAGTGGATTTGTTTCTTATTCTTCATTTTTTTTGTTTAATTTTTATTCAACATATTGTATTGCAAGAGAGAAGTATGGTAAATTTATTTATATGGTGAAGTGTGGAGCAATTGCAATCAATAGTGGAGTCAAGAAAATTATGAAAAAATGCTTCTACGTACTATTGTGTGCTATTGATATTTAAAGGCAAAAATTTGCTTTTTGTAGGTTTGTAAGATCTTCTTGATAAGCCTCAAACCTATTTAGTTGTAAGAAAATTGCAAATCAGTGTAGTATATGGGTTTTGTATTAATTTAAGGTTTTAATTTCTATATTTTTATTTAAATATGTAAATATTTTTAAAAATATATATCAACAAATTTAAAGAATTGACATTGAAATGATATTATAGCCTATCAACAAAAATTCATTAGAAACCCTAAATACTCGCAAGAAAAATATAGTCAGCAAATATTTGTATAATTTCATCAATTGGTGAATAAATTGTTTGACTTTTCAAATTCAATATTAAAAAATTTTGGTACTCAAATCTTTTGAAATTGCATTAAATTAGAAGAAATATATTCATTTCTTTTCTATTGTGTTTTATATCATTTAAAAAAAATTGCTTGACAAGAAAATATTCCACATTCAAAAATATGTGTCTATATTAGGCCTCCTATTTTTTTGGATAAATTTGAATTATAGGTCAAGTGGAAAAATTTGATTTTTTTAATATTTCAACATTTAAATAAATAAATAAATTTATTTATATATTTGTCGATTTAAAAATGCAGACCATTTAAATTATGTATTTTATAAATTTTACAATGAATTTCAAATCTAAATTTTATTTTAAGTAATACTTATAGTTATTCAAGTTTGATGGAATGATAAAAATTGACATAAAGAATGTAGACAATGTATTCAAACCAAATAATGAAACCAAGTATTGTACCAATAGTTCAAAAAGTCCAACAATGTAATTGTTCAAATTCAATAACTACCATCAAATTTTATATATGTATTTAAATAAGAGCCATGCATCTTTTTTTTATATGTAAACTAAAATTTGAGAGAGATTGAAATTTAATGATATTTTCTAACTAATTTTTAGGATTATTGTTGGTGTTAAGAAAAGATAACACTGTCGTTTTGTAGCTAGATGGATTATTTATAATTATCTAAGAAGTATACTATTTTTCATTTGAGTTTTCAAATTGAAGTTGGAAAATTGACATATCTTTGAAACATTAAATTTTTAATATTAAAAAATGTCTTGATTTCTCTCTTTTAGGTAACAAAAATTCTACAAGCAATAATGGATTCTATTGAACCTTTAAATGCAATGTAAGTGAACTGTGAACAAGAAATTAATAATACTTTCTATGTAATTTGAATTTATTTTTGTTTGTTAAATTTTTAATACAAAATAATAGAATCAAAGTATATTCTTTTCACATCTACGCATTTATGTGGATTAAATATTATGTTGATATTTTTAGTTTTATAACCCATTACTTATATATCAACATCTATAATAAAAACGAAGCTCAATTGTCCACTTTGAATTTCAATAATTATGTGTTATTATTTTGGAATGAAGTCATTTTAATATGAGTCCAGATGTAATAAAATTGAGGAGCATGAAAATACACTTAGTGAACTAGTCAAAGAATCTTTAAGCTCAGATGTTCCAAATACAATAAAATTTATTGAAGAAGACAAAGATTGTGCAAAGAAGGTTGTAATTGAAAATAATCCAATTCAAGGTAAATTGGATGCAAACGTAGATCACTCAAAATATAATAATGCAACCAATAACAATGAAGTGGATATAAAAAATGGAGAAGAAAACAAGGATGTAGAACTTGAAGATGAAAATTTTTATGATATTAATGAACATGATATCAATGATTTGGAAGAAGAAGACTTACATGTTGGAGAAAATTTTTGGTGTTCTTTATGTGACGACGGAGGGGATTTGTTATTGTAAGTATAAACTTCTAATTTTAAATTTAAAAAAAAATTAGCTGTGAATACATCAACAAGCCATCAAATTGCTTTAGAAATATTTCAAATATTGTGGTACATCAAAAATTTGAATCTCAAAATAAATTATACACAAAGTGATCTTGAAATAAAACATAAAAGTTTGAATCAGTTCATAAGGATGAATTTTTTATAATGCCTCTTAGCTTTACTTAATTTTATTATATTAATGAAAGAAAAAAGAAAAAAGAAAAACTAAGTTAAAAATATTTAATGAATATGTATTTTTCAAATTCTTGAAATACTTATATCTATTCACATTTGGGCAATGCAGTTGTGATGGTCCATGTTTACGAACTTTTCATGCTTGCATTTCTGATAAAAAAGATCATGATTGTCAAACACTTGGTTTTACAAAAGAACAATATCAGGTTTGTAATTTCAAATGGTCATTTTTTATTTTTTTATTCTTCCTATAACCAAATAATTGATACTATTGTAGTTAAGAAAATCCATTACTTGTTTAAAAAACAAAATTTTATCAAAATTGATTTTATGCAGACTATTGTCAATGCACAAACGTGGATATGTCCAAATTGTGAAAGAAATCAACAATTATGTTTTTTATGCCATCAATTGGGAAAATCTATTGGTCCTAATGAAGAGGTTACATTTCTTTATTTAGATATCATCTATATATATATATATCGTTCATTTTTTTTAATAAACATATTTTTGTTTATTCTCATCTAAATTTGTTTGATATGATGTCATTTTAAATTATGACATTATGATATAGAGTGAAATTTGCAATAGAATGCCAAATAATCAAGTATCCTCCCTTACATATAACCGTATTATAATTTTGAATTTTAGAAACAGAAATATAATATTTTAGCACAATAGAAAAAAAATAGAAAAACAAATATCTAAGAGCATTTTATTTTTATTAATAATAATATTTTTAAATTATTTTGAATGATATTTCTAATTATCACTCTTAAAAGTTTAATTACAAATATCTAGGTATTTAATTGTCATTCAGCACATTGTGGACACTTCTACCATCCAATGTGTATAGCAAAGTGGGTCACTAATGACAAAGATAAGCAAAAAATATTTGCAGAATCAATTCAACAAAATATAGAAACATTTCTTTGCCCTTTACACACATGTAAGAGTTGCAAAAAGCTTGAAGATGCAACAGATACAGAAAAAAAGTTTGCAAAATGCAGACGATGCCCAGTGGGTTGGCATGTTGATTGCCTTCCTAAGTAAGTTTTAAATATTTTATATTTGAATGTATCAAATTTTAAGATTTTTTATTTTTTTAAATGAATTAGTGAAAATACACAAAAATTAATGAAGACATGATAAATGTCATTGAAATTAAAAATAATATTTTGGAATGTTTTATGAATTTATTACTTGTATATTGGTTTATTTTTGTGTTCAATGCCTGAATCTAATTTCAATATGGAATTTAAACTAAATTTAACATTATTGTTCATGTTTTCAACAATGTTGATCTTTTCATTTTGAAATAAGCAATCTATGAATCCATACTTGCTACAAAATTTATCACAACTAGAAAATTTATTTTAACCAATAAGAATACAAAAAATTTGAATTCTATCGTATCTAGATTAATCCCTAGAGGACCATTGTCCCTTTGGGGGACAAATGAGAATTTCAGGCAAATATCTATAGGCTGAATTTTTGGCAAATACCTATACCTAGAGTTTTTGAAACTTTTTTTGAAGATAGAAAAATATATTAGTTTCGTTGGAATTTTTTTTTCCAATCGGTGCTCAAGAACAGAAGTTATGCCCCAAATAGCTCAAAACAACTTAACAAGGAGGGGAGAGGGGGCAACAAACAAAAACTCAAAAATTTGAATTTATTTACGCATTTTTTTCATAGACTATGTTTTCATTCCAATTGGATTTTTAATGAGAAAGTTATGGACAATCTTGTTTTTTGGACAATTAGAGCACTTTCTTGAAAAAATAAATTGTAGAATTCATTTCTAAAAGCAATTTTTCAATTTTTCAAAAAATAAAATTCTACATAGTTTAGTTTGCTTGATAAAACAATCCCACCATTGGAATTAGTGTACTTTGATTCCATTTTAGAGATATGAATAATTTAGGCCGGTTGTTGAGATTTTCCTTCTATCTTGTACCTACTTTTACTTAACAATTTTTTAAAGTATAAAAATTAAAAAAATATTGAATTTTTTTCTCCCTAGATACTCAATTAAAAATTCTACTAAAAGTATTTAAAGCTCAAAATTTTGTAGTACAAATATTAAAGTTAAGAAAGTTCAAAGTCAAATAATCTAGTCTTGCAATGTGCTGAATTCTTTTTTTCTTTAAATGTAGTAATCTTGCAATCAGTGCAGTCAAAAATTCTGAAATGATTTCTACGCATTTCAATATTAGTTAAGTGCAAGATCCTATGGTTAGATATGCAAAATAAAACAATTTTCAAATTCTTTTACTCTCACTACAGAAATGGCTGTTTTGAGTGTTTTTTGGCAAAAAATAGGCTTTGGTCTTTAGAGGTTCAAAAAAATTGTAGTCAATTATAATAACTTGCTAGATTCCATATTTGTTTATCTATCTTTAGCATATTTGACTATACTTTTAATAATAATAATGATTCAATTCAAATTTTAAAGTTACAAATATTTTCAGTTTTAGCCAAATAAGCAATTAAAAATTGGATGAAATCTTCAAAAAAAATAATAATGAAGCTTATGCAATATTTACTAAATCCAATATGGCTACATATATCAAATTGGATGAAATTACAACATGAAGTGTCAATTTTCTTTCTTAGAATTAAAAATCAAATCTTTATGATGGAATTTAATAACCAATATAGTATTTGACTAAACGAATTCAGATTCATTTCTTTAAAATAAAATTGGAACAAAAAAAAATTCAATACTTTTGTATGCTTGATTTTGTATTTTGTTTTTGATTATATACTACTATTTAGCAAAACCAAACTAAACTTCAAGTGTGTATATATACTAGAAATGCATTAGCAAAATCTATTTTATAGAATTGATGTTTTGATAAATTCTTTAAAGAAATTTATCATATGAATAATAAATAATATGTATAAGCAAAAGAAATTTAATTTAAATTATAACCCATCTTTTATTTAGTCTAGATTATATATATGATACACTATACAATAAATTAATTAAATAAATTTTATTTTGAGATTCTAAAGAATATCTAATATGTATATTTGGACTTCAGAAATATTTTATTTGAAGAAGAAGCAGAAGCTAAAGGCATACCGCAAAGGGCTTGGAAGGTAGAATTAGGTGATGAAAAACACCATTATTGCGTCGGAATTTATTGCCCGTGAGTTCTTAAAATCAATTTTTAAGGGTTTTGTGTTTCAAGAATCTTACATTTTAAAAGCTTATGTAATTTTATTTATTTTTGTATTAGTAATATGTGATTAATATTTTATATTTTATAATTATAAATTACAATTTATATTCATTCTTTCTTTTTTTGATTGTCTATTATATTTGTGTAAGTGAAATATTCAAAGTAAACTTTAATAATGATATTCATTATTGTTACAGAAAACATGACCTTCCCATTCGTCCTTATGATATGGTTAAATTTCCATATCGCCCAGATTCTCAATTCAAATGTGTCGAAGGCTCAAATTTATTTCATGAAACAACTGCAAAAGAACATGTACAATCAAAGAATTTAAATTCAAACTTTTTCACCAAAACAAATCAACAAAATGAAAAAGAAAAGCAATCTCTTCCAAAAACTAAAAAAAACAAAGTTTGTAAAAGAAAAAATCTAATTGATGATGCCAAAGCCCATGATATATTTGATGAAGAGAAGCCTATTGACTTTAAGCAATCTTTAGAATCAAAAGATACACCATCTAAGAATAAATGTTACTTGAGAGAGAACATAAATGATGTAATTGAACCACCATTGGTATCATTGAGTGACATTAAGAAAAGGTTGAAAAAATATTTAAATCAACTCAAGAATTTGAAAAGTTAAAAAAATTATTATTATTTTTTTTTTATAAAGAAAATTACATCATTGCAAATTAAGAATCCAAAACTTATTTATTTATTATAAATTGTATCATTGAAATTTTTATTTTTGATATGATATTTGACTTTTCATTAATAGAATTATAATATACAAATTTACCATTTTAAAGTGTATATAGTAAATTTGAGCTTTAAATATTGATTGTATATTCAATATTGAATTGGTTTGTAGTGTGGATGATATAATTCTAAAATCAAAAGATTGTAAAACAATTGAAGAAGTAAAAAAAACCCTTTATACTCCTAGTTTTTATACCGATAAGAATGGAGAGAGAGAAGGAAAATTTATACATGAAGGAGAATTGATATCAATTTTAACTGTAAGTTGTTGTTGTCTTTTTACTAAAATGAATTATATACAATAATCTAAATCAAATTTAATGAATTCATATATTTCATGCATCAAAATTAAATGACTTCATATATTTCTTGTCATTTGTTTCATTTTAAAATGATAATGCACATTACAGAGTATACCAAAAGCATTGAATTGGATAAAAATAGGACGGAGAATTGATGAAGCTAAGGCTTTGTGTCCTCTTAGATCTATCATTCAACTAGAGCGAGTTGAGGTAATGAGCACAACATATAATTGTATAAATATGTCTGTTGATTAAATTCTTGAACATTTTGATATAATACTTCCACCGTACAGACTCCAATCCAAAAAAGCTTCATCATAGAAAAATGACAATAATTTTTTTCAAGGAATATGTTTCTAAGCAAGGAAATGAAATCAATTGTTGGAATAAGTTGTTGTCTTAGAATTTGAAATTTCAATGTACAATAATGATTTACAGAAAGCTCTAGAAGCCTTTTTAAATCCATGTTTATATGGCCAACGATATACATCTTTTGGGCGACATTTTACAAAGAAAGAACTTTTGATTGAGGCACTTACAAAATCCAAAATGCAATAATATGTTTTTCATTTACAAACTATTTTATAAATTATAAATTTAGATTTATATATTTAGATTTATTAGGATTTTTTTTAATAAAATGCTTAATTAGACAATATAAAGAATGTTTATATCTAATCAATTATTATTTTATTTAATAAAAATATTAAAATTAAAAATTGCTTTTTCATAGTGTCTAATCTAATGAATTTTGTAGATTGTGGACAGGCTACAATGGTATATAAGAGATAAAGATATGGTAAAGGCTCATCTTCCATAAACACTTTTTCGAATATGATTTTAATTAATTTGTATCCATCAAATGCTCATTAATTATTAGTTTTCAATGGGCAGATTGTTGACTTTTGCTGTGGAGCAAATGAATTCTCACTTGAAGTACATCGCAAGTTGATTGAAGTAGAAAAGAAGAATTGTAGTTTTAAAAATTTTGATATTTTAGCTCCAAAAGTAAGTTGATAATATTTTGACATTTGTATATGAGCTAAAATATATGATTGAACATGTCATCATTATTTGTGTCTTTTTTATTAATTACAACTTAGAATTATTTTATTTGATCTATGCCCAACAAATTAAAAATCAAGTCGAAAATTTAAAGTTATGATTTGAATGTTATGTAAAAGAATATATTGTTTAAAAATATTACCATATTAGATTTTATTTAAAATATTAATTAAAATGTTAAAAATTGTTCGGTATGAAGAATGCATTTAACTTTGAACAACGTGATTGGTTTACAATCCAACGTCATGAACTTCCATCCAGTGATAAATTGGTAAGGCTTAAATTGTTGTCGAGGCCTCTAATTAGTGAATTAATAAAAATATATTATAAGTTCATAAGTCAAAATGTATTCCAACAAATTAATAGTATACTTTTTATTCTTTTCTAACTCACATAAATTTAAAACATTTCAGCAATGCTTTTTATGATGGTATAGCTGATATAAAGTTTGAAGATAGTAATATTTATATTAAGCATTTATAACAAAAAACAAAAAATTCTATGTACTTGTGGAAATTAAAGTAGAAAATTCAATTATCTATGTTTGATTATGCATACTACATAGATACTTATATATATATGTAATTAATGAATCAATTTTATGTAGATTATGGGATTAAATCCTCCATTTGGAATGCGATCTGCTCTAGCAAATGCATTTATTGATCGAGCAGTCACTTTTAGACCAAAAATTATCATCTTGATAGTTCCACCAAGTACAAAAAGGTAAATTAAATAAGAAAAAATTATTGATGAAAGTTTATTTAATATAAAACCTATAATTTTTATGATACACATTTATTATTTGATTCTTTAAATTTGTACAATTTTAGAATGAATTCTCATAACAAAGAATTTTCATAATGCAGACTAGAAGGACATGGCTACGAATTAATTTGGGAAGATTCTAAATTGCTTGGAGGACAAGTTGAGAAATCAATAATATATATTTTTATTTATCAAAAAAAATTTAATTCATAATACTAAAATCATACAAGTGTGTGTGTATGTGTGAATGTATGTGTGTGTGTGTATGTATGTGTGAATATATATATATATATGTTTAATATATTTATGACTATACGCTTAAATTATTTTTTGGATTTATAAAAATTCAAATAATTTATTTTAATATTTAAGCAATATATCATTTTTAAGTTTGTATATTCTAAATTTCATCTCTAATTTACATGAGTATATATAATTAATTTTATTCATAAATGCCATTTTTTTAAAACTTGGAATTATTTAAATATGTGTTATTAAACATTGATATTATATTTAATTTAAAAAGGTCTAAAAGCTTAATGTTAGCAAGATGTTCAAATGTAATTAAAATGATATGATAAAATATCATTCCGACATTAGTTATAACTAAGTTATATATATGCAGGCTTTTTATTTACCCGGTTCGATATCCAAGTTTCTTAAAAATGCTAATGGAACCACACGTTTCACTACTGGAGAAGATTGGAATAAAAATACACCACCATTGTATCTATGGAGTAGAAAAGATTGGGTTGTGGACCACTTAGAAATTGCGCAACAACATGGTCATATAAGTGATCTAAATTCAAATACTAGGAAATCACAACAATTCAATTTGTTTTACAAAAGCAAAGTTGATTGGGATAAAATTAATAGTTTGGTAAGAATATCAATTGTGTTTAAATTCAAAATATATTTTAATATTAAAAAATTAAAAATTAATATAAAAAAAATTAATTATAACTAATAGTTTCTATAAGAAACCTTTATCATTCAATGCACATGAATAATATCAATCTGATCAAGATTAAGATCATTTCCTATTCCCGTTTTAGAGTCGCTTGATCATTTTCTCAAGAGACATCATAAGAACTAAAATGAATAGGCCTTTAACCCCTACAATTCTAGAGTCAAAAATTAGAAAATACTCTTAAAATTGGCAAAAATATTTTCTAAAAAAAGGACTATAAATCAAAATTTATTTATTTATTATCTGTAAAAATCTTATTTTTGACTACTACAAAGGTCTTGGCCCAAAAAATTTTGGTCTAAAAAGAATGCATGTGTGAGATATGAATATATGACTAAATAAAGAACAACACAATTTTTTTCCAAAATTGCCCGAGCTTTTGACAATGTGGCTTGTTGAGCTTTTGACAATGTAGATTTTCAAGCTTTTGAGACCCACAATTCAAATTCTACCTTGCAAAAAGATCTGAAGACTTTAGAATTGAGTAGAACCTCAAGCGGGGAAGACGTATGCAAATTTTCAAGTCAAATAATATTCTACTCTAGCTACCCAAATTAGAAGTCAAAACAAACCAAGAAAGTTTTTTAATTAACCTTTGGATCTTAGTAGAAACTAGATTCTTTAGAAGGTTGTTTGAATTTTCAATCTCAAAAGAAAATGAGAGGAAAAAACCAAAATCTAATACTTTACTTTGGATGCCTCAAATCTCTTCAAACCATTTTGGATTTAAAGGAGCTTTAGGAATTAAATTATACTAATCATACAAAGATGGTTGGATTGATCTCTCTTTCTTTTGTCACCATACTAAAGAAATGAAAACTGTGATCATTGTACATAAATATTTGGAATAAAATTTCTCATCAAAAGTTTTCAGTATTAGTTTAAAAACAATCCATAATAAATATGTGCTTGTGGTTGTCATGTGATGACAAATATGTGCTTGTGGTTGTCATGTGATGACAAATATATTTATTGAAAGAAAAAACTATAAATTATTTTTTGAATTTTTTGAAAATTTATCTTTGAATAAATTTAGAATAATGTATATTGCAAAGTTTTAAATTTTATATTAAATATGATATAATTTTAATAAAATATATTTGAAATTTTGCATTTATGGATAATTCCATTAATACTTTTGATGTGAATGTGTTTGTTTTGAAAAGAACGAAACTCAAAAACCATCTATTGTGGATAAAACAAAAACAAAAAGTCTTGAAAGTCATAAAACTGATGAAAATAGCCAAGATGAAGCAAAAGAAAAAAGTGATTGTTCTATTGAAGAAGTTCTACAAACAACTATGGAATCATTGCAACCCATTTTATTAGAAGACCCATTGCAAGATCCATTAAAGACACCTTCAAAATCTCTTGACATTTCTATTAAGGATGAGATGAAATCAAAGTTGAATTCAAGGCGTCGAAAATTGATGAAGAAGTCATATTCAAGGTACTTCAAATCTTTAATAATCAACTAGAATTGTTTCATATTTAAAAAAATGTTACAACAATGAAACAATTTCAATTTTTTTATTGATTGCAACTAATACACATTTATTGAGTGATAAAATTTGTTGTGTAGTTCACAAGAAATCAATGCAAAAGAAACTATAAAAGATAGTAAGGGTGAAAAAACAATTAAAGTTGAGAGACAAAATGCAGCTAGGAAAAACAAACATCGAGGTGGTTCTAGAGATGATTCAAATGTAAATGAACTCTTTGAAAGACCTTTTGGGATTGAAACATTTGAGAGAGAAAAATCATCAAAACAATCTATTGATGAGAAAAGAAACAAAGAAAGCACATCTGTACAACATGAATTGTCTAAAGATAAAAAGAAAAATTCTACAAATTTTAGCAAAGAAACAAATTATATTGGTGAAGGATTTAATCTCAATAATGGAATAAAGTCTGAAGATATTATTTACAAACAAAGTGGCACAAATAGATTAAAAAGAGCAAGATCTCCTAGTATGATATTTGATCATAGAGATTCTTTGCATTCTAAGACAAAAAGGCTAGATGAAAATATAAATTCAAACAATAGAGAATTAAGAAGACCAAATTCAAGAAATGAAAAACAAGCATGGAATAATGCCTTTGATTCTTCTAAAGACATTATACATCGTGAAAGGATACCAAGGCGTGATGATGCAGAGATATTGTATTGTAACAAATCCAATATGGATCGAGAAAATGTTGAACGAGACCGTGCAAGTAGAATGCATTTTGGAAGGCAAGATGTTGAACAAGAACGAGTAAATAGAATTCATCATGGAAGGAAAGATTTTGAACTAGAAAAATACAATAGAATGCATCATGGAAGGCAAGATATTGAAGAAAGGTATTCAAATAGAATACATCATAGAAGGCAGGAAATTGAGCAAGAATGTGTAAACAAAATAGATCATGGAAGGCAAGAATTTGATCAAGATCGTGTAAACAAAATACATCATGGAAAGCAAGAATTTGATCAAGATCGCATAAAGAAAATACATCATGGAAGGCAAGAATTTCAACAAGATCGTGTAAACAAAATACATCATGGAAGGCATGATGTTGAAAAAAGAGATAGGTCTAAAATCCAAGACTTTGAGATAGAGATGGAAGTAAATGAGAGGAATAATTTAAGATATGAAGATTCTAAGAGATATTATAATGGTCAAGAAATGAGCCCCAAATCAAGGCAATTCATATGCTCAAGAGAATTAAGTCCTAAATTAAAACAACTCAATGGTTTGCGAGATTTGGATCTTGAAGTAAATCGGTTTAGGTTGCCCCGAGATTTAAGTCCTCCATCAAGGCAAATGGCAACTTCACGGGATATGATAGAAGAACAAAGATTAGAGGCCTATGATAAGTATAACCTAAGACGTTATGATCATGATATGGGAAGATCACCAGAAAAATCTAGAGAAGTTGGTATATCAAGGAGTCAATGTCTAGAAGATGAGTCAAAGAGAATTACATATCCCAAATGGTTTACAGCTCAAACAAATACATCAAACCTTGGAAGGATTGACGGTAATCATTCAATAAAGTTATCTGTTGATTTAGGAAATGAATCATTTGAAAAAGATAATATAAAATTTCCAATTCTGCATGGAAATTATGGAAATCAAGATTTTTCAGTGTCTTCACAAGCATACAATAGTGATTATTCAAATCTTACTAGAGATACTTATGTAGATCTTCATTCACCAAGACATAAAACAGATTATTCAAATCCTCATGAAATGACATTTATGCAAAGAAACAATTATGATACTCTTGGAATTTGTCATTCACCTAAAGACTTCAATTGCTTCAATGTGGAAAGAAGTTATGGAGATCAAAGATTTGGAATGAATTCTTTTGATCGTCTTGATGGAAATACAAGAAGAGATTATGGAATCAATGACTTCCCTCAAAGTTCGTTAATTAATTCAAGCATTCCTGATTTATCCAAAAATATGCATGAAGATTCATGGAGGCATTTGGCACAAGGCAATGACCTTTTAGGTTCTTATAGAAATGACATAAATCATGAATACGCAACCAAAATTCAAGATTACACTACAAGTTGGAACAATATTATACCTTGTTCTCCTCCATCAAGTTTTCGACATTCAACATTTGAAAATCCACATGTATCATCATTAGGAAGTTCTTGGAATCAACCAAGCTTATATTCATTACCTTCTACAAACTTAATGCCATTCTCACAACCAAAACTATGGTCTTAATTTGAAAATTTTAGCATTCATTTATACAAATTTTTTGTTCATTATAAGATAAACTAAATGCTTCAAAATACCATTTTTTATGGAAAAAAATTATTAATTTAAAAAAATCAAATCGTTGAAATATTATTTATAATGAGAAGAATGATAAACATATTACCAAAATCCGATTTTTTGGATAGCTTTATATCTTCAGCTTGATTTTTCCATATACAAGTCTTTATAATATTTTTGCAAATATTAACTATATTCAAATTTAAGTTTTTTAGTTTAAATGAATAATTAATTCAGATTATCCAATCTTGAATTTTAAACATGCAATTTTGACATATTTTTTAACATTTAATCTAATGTTGAACATTCAAACATTTTAACATTTTTCAACATTTCAACATTTACATGATTTTTTTATTCAATATATGTTTGCAATAAGTTATAATAAGAGACAAAATATTTCAAATGTTCTAAATCAATATATTGACTTTAAAATCAATTTTTTGTATCAATATTTCAAATTAACTTAATTATTGGAGGCAAACCTTATTGATGGCTACTTCTAAAGAAATGTCTTGCACTAATTTGAGTAATTTTCATTAAAAAATTGCATATTTAGAAACGCATGAGAATTATATCACATTGATATCATATCACATTAGAAAATTCAATCCAAATATTTCTATTTTTAATCTTAAAGTTTTTTTGAACTTATTAACTCATAATCAACTTTGTGTAATCATTATTGCATGATGATTGTTGTCTTTATAGAATTGTGAAAGAAAAGATGATTGATACACTAATATAGTGTATGTTCAAAATGAAACAAAAGAACTTAATTTTGATATCAATTAAAATAGAATGTATGATAAATATAGAAATAATTATTAAATTTAATACTTCAAGAAGCCAATTGTTATCTTGAAGCTAATTTTGAGCAGTTCTAAATAATTCAAAACTTTGAAGTTTTTGTTGGATTTTTTGGTATACATATAAGCATACATCTATTAAGTTCCCAAATTTTATAGAATTCAGCATTTAAATTTTTAGAAAGTTTTTTTTTTAAATATTCAAAATCAAATACTAAAAATGATTTTATTGAAAAATCATTAATAATCTAGTTGATGGTTCCAACTCTATTAAAAATATTTGATTGACTTCATTGTCATGTGTCAATATGAAGTGAAAGTATTAGTATTTTTAATTGCAATTAGAATATGAAGCTCTATTTAGAATATGAAGCTCATTTTTAAACTTACTATTTATAAATTTTCAAAGTATATGATTCCATATGAGTTTGTAAGACAATTGTTATGATAAATATAATATACCATTAGAATCTATTTTTTTCATTTCATGGTGAAATTAATAAATAATTTGTTTTTTCATTCATCAAACAAGATGCCCTTTACAAACAATGCATGTATTTAAGTGTTCCACACTTGCACTTATTATTCACTTCTAGATAAGATTGTTAACATAATCATATTTATTTGAATTTAATTTGGTAGGTTTTAGCCCCATAAATTGCTAATATTGTCTAGGATGACACCACAATATTTTTTATTTCCATTTCAAATGTAATATTTTAAGGGAGATTCTATATTTGTGATTTTTCTGTATAATATGCTCACACATATATCTATTGGAAAAAAAATTTACAATGAAATTTAGCAAATTAATATTGTTATTTTTTTCACTTGCTTAATATTGTCATTGTTTCTAACAATGACAATTTTTGTACCATTATTTACAAGAAAGACAAAGCTTTATAATATCATTTCAAGAGCAATATGGTAATATTTTGAAAATATATGCCAAGATAATTGGAAAGATATATTGAAGAAAAAATATGAAATATTTTTGTCAACATAAGTCATTCATGGATTTTTTTTTCAAATTTTGTCAATTTCATCCCAAATACGTCTTGCTTTTAAACATAGAATTTGAACAACAATAAATTATTCATTTTTTGAAATGTTTGGATTATATTAAATATTTAAATCATATAGAAACTCAAAAACATTTCATTTAGAATTAAATAAAAAATATAATCTATACAATGTATTAAAAAAATAATGGCAAATCAAATTTGAGCTTTGAACAGTATCTAAATTTCATAGGAACTATATTCCCGACTGTTTTTTTTTCCACATTTGATTCCTCAGGAATTTGAGATGATTAATTATCTTGAAGAAATTCTAAATTCAGGCTAGTTTTAATCTACTGTGTGCTTGTTTTATAACTTTCCTAAGCATTAGAATCTTGAGCTATAGAGTTTGTAAAGATGAATATTATATTCTCCATACATTGCTTCATTTATGTACATTGATATGTACATAAATGTGCTAGTCATATTCAATTGAAAATAATTTGTACATTGAAGAAAACTTCCATGTATAACAAGCCATTCAAAATTGCATCTAATCCTACCAACTTTCCAAACAATTGTGTTTTATTAACCCTTGTAGGCCCAAGACCTTTTTTCTGCAAAAAAATAGTCAAAACTGCCATTTCTACAGCAAAGAGTAAAAAAATTTGAAAATTGTTCTTTTGAGACATATAACCATAGGAGCTTACACTCAACTAGTATAACAATGTGTGGAAGAAATTTCAAAATTTTTGATTGCACAAATTGCAAGATATCTGCATTTAAATTTGAAAAAAACAAGTTTTTCAGCACATTGTGGGACTAGATTTTTTTTTATTTTGAACATTTTAAACTTTAAATTTTTCCACTATAAAGTTTTGAAATTTAAATTCTTATAGGAGAAGATTGAGTTGAGAGTCTAGCAAAAAAATAAATAAAAAAAACTTAATTTTCATCATTGAAAGAATTGTTAAGTAGAAGTAGGTACAAGATAGAAGGAATATCTAAAATATTAATATCTTTACATGGAATTAAAATGCAGTAATTTTAATGGTGAGATTATATTAGTAATAAAACTATACCACATAGAATTTTTTTTTGAAAAATTGTAAAAATTGTATTCAGAAATGAATCCTACAAGTTATTTTTTTTAAGAAGATGCTCTAAGTGCCCAAAAAATAAGAATGTCCATAATTTTCTCATAAAAAATTTAAATGGAATGAATCAAAGCTTTCCAGATAGACAAAAATATAATCTATGGGGAAAAAAAATCAATTTTTTTCTTCATTTTTGCAAAAAAAAAATTGTTGTTGCTTTCCCTTGTTCTGAGCTTATTTGGGCATAACTTTTGTTTCTAGGCACCAATTGAAAAAAAATTATAGTCTCACAAAGCTTATCAACTTTTCTATCTTCCAAAAAAGTTTCAAAAAATCAAGACAAAAATTCAGCCCGTAGGTACTTGTCTAAAATCTCATTTGTCCCCAAAGGAACAATGGCCCTTTAGGGGTTAAAGAAATCTCTAAAGCCAAAGGCAATTTGTCAATAGCCTTTTTAAATATGTCAAATAAGAATTATATCAATAGAGATTGCTTTAAATAAAAGCCTTATTATTCACTCAAGCATGCCAAATATAAAGAAACAAGAAAAATCTAAAGGTTCTATTATTCTTGATTTTTGATTTTTTACATTAATTCATCCAAACTTTATTAGATTAGTCTTTTTATCTCCGACTTTTTACATTTATAATTAGTCTTATTGAAAGGTTTTAATTTAACATGATCTATTGTAGATCTGAACCTTTGGTCATTGCTCATATTTTAGACTTAGTTATGAGATTTACAATGTTTTTGGCAAAAGAATGACAAATCAAGGCGTATTTTGCAATTACTTTGGTCAATTAAATATTGAAAAAATATAGATTCATTACAAGTGGTGAAAATAAAACGTATACCTCCTTGTTGTTGACTATAGGGTGGAACTATTCTTGCCCTTCTAGTGATCGTAGAAAATATGTATAAACCTCATGGCTCTATCTATAAAGTTATGAAACTATGCCTTTGAAGACCAATTACACATTCAAGATATTTTTCTGTGATTCTAATATAGTTTTTATAATCATAAAATAGAATAGAATGGAATTAGGTTGACTATAATTGGGTCAAATTAGTTTGTGGTCTATTTTGGTCCACTTTCATATCTTATGGAGTTTTAAGACCAATAACTTCATCCTAAGTTTCAACTTGATGGCAAGCTTTACAGGATTCTTTACGTGTGATAATTATTGAATATTGTTATAAAGTCATCATTAAGAAGAAGGCAATCCTCTTTAAACATGAAAAAAACTTGTGGAAATCAATTTCAATATGGGAATTATCAAAATAGTGCTTGAGCCTTATTAAGCCTTGTTACAAATTAGAAATGTCAAATGTGACAATTGAGAGATTATTTTTTAGAGATGTTTTAAAGAATGGAATCTGGATTACTTCTTCAAATTGATCTCTTTAAATCATGATCACAATCTTTGGTTGGAAATATCTATTTGTCTTTAAATAGAAATAATTGAAGGATTTATATTGCAAGAATTAATCAACAAATCTTTTATCTATTTCAAATGTAAAATAGAACTAATGCTTTTTTTAGAATATGTTGCTATGATGATGGTAAAGATATATAAACTACATGATATTGGAAGGATTCTCAAATATAAAGCAAATGACACTTGTCTCCACTTTCAAATATGCTTAGACCAAGCAAAAAAGTGGTGGCACAATTTTCTTCCCTCCATTTTCCTCCATCAGGCCCTAGCCTTTGCCTTTCCTTCTCCATTCTTCTCTCCACTTCTCCCACTTTCCTCATAGACTTGGTGGCCTAGTTGTTATGGTTGGGCATGTCTTCCCTTGGACTTAGAGCATTACCACCAATTCATTTCTATCCCTATTTCTATCGGAATGAAGGGAGAGCAAATATGAAGATAGCAAATTTCCTTCTCTACTAGTATTGTTTTTTCTACAAGTATACAAAAAAGGTGATTTTGGAGTCCCTTGAACCTGCTCTACTATACCAAATTGGACCCTGCATCTCTTAGAATTTAGGGATGCATGACCTTAGTGGGTGATTTACTTTCCTATCCAAATAAAATACATTTTGCTTGAAATAGGAGGGGATGCTCTTATGTTTTTTTCCGATTGGATTTTGCATGCTATCGTTTTCTGTTGCAACACTTTGAATTCCTAGTATTCTTGTATGTATTCTACCCCCATTGATTAATTGTGCTGTAGTTAAATAATACATTATACTTTTTGTTATGGATTTTCATAGAAGAATTTTAAAATCTTTATTATATAACTTCATCTTTGAGAAATTTGACCTTTTTAGAATCTTATATATATATGTGCAATATTTGTGGTGACATTAAATATCCTTTATGTCACTATTTCAAACCTTTAAGTGTTTTTTCAAAAATATGTGGTTTTAAAAAGCATCACAGTCATAGTCACCCTTAGAATATTTTTATATCTCTTAGGATATAGTATTGTGGTTTTATATATGGTTATGTACAATGGAGGGACAAAAGTATCGTCGTCCCCTTTTGTTCCCACACAAATGCCCCCATTTTCAAATACTATTTCTTACAATATTTACGTAATTCTTGAATCATTGCATTCCTACTTAGTCCCAATCATGCATACCAAATTTCAACTTCAAAAAAGCAAAACTCCATTTTGGGTGAATTTTTAAAGTCAATTTTTATGGTTTCATATAATATTTTATTGAAAAAAATTAATGATGAAAATTTTTAAATTCAATTGCGGTGATATGTAGAAAATATCCATCCATCCATCTTCTCTTCAACAAACATTTCCAAAAAAAATTCACAGCTCCCTCTATAAAAAATTCATTATTAGGGTGACAATGTCCTAATTTTGAAAAATAGATATACTTTTATTGTAATTAGATTTTTCTATTTAAACATCACATTATATCTAATTTTTTATATTTGAGCATGATGGTAAAATTGTCTTTGCCAAAATCTAATTACAATAAAAATATATTTATTTTTCAAAATTAGGACATTGTCACTCCAATATTGAATTTTTTTATAAAAGGAGCTGTGAATCTTTTTTGAAAATGTTTGTTGAGTAAAATGTGCGTATGGATATTTACTACATATCAACGCAATTGAATTTAAAAATTTCATCATTCATTGTTTTCAATAAAATACTATGTAAAACTATAAAAATTGACTTTTAAAATTCATCAAAAATAGAGTTTTGCTTTTTTGAAGTTGAAATTTGGTATACATGATTGGGACTAAGTAGAAATGAAATGATCCAAGAATTACATAAAAGTTGTAAAAAATTGTGTTTGGAAATGGGGGCATTTGTGTGGGAACAAAAAGGGGCGACGATACTTTTGTCCCCCCATTGTACATTCTTACCATCTTCTCAATCTTGGTGTTTTATACGGAGTATTAAATTTCTAACTTTTCTCTACTTTGAGCATTGTTTCCTTACCCTTGAGTCCTTGACAATTATAGCTTCTAATTAGAATTACCATTGCTATAAGATTACTAATAAATCTCAAGTAATAAATACAAAATTTATACATAGAAATGAATCCAAACTCACATGTTATCATATAAGACCTTGACTATGAGGTATTTATATTTTTTCTATATAAAGATACCAATTTTTAGCTTTGATATGATTTTTATTTTGATGAGAGTTCATTGCAATGCAAACACATAGGACGTGTTTATCTCAAATGGCAAATTAGGGATTATAAAAATGCCAACGTTCTTGGTAATACAATTCTTGATTTATGGTGATTTTCAAAATAAATCTGTGAGGTAATTTCAAATACTATAAAAGTTATAAGTTCTAAATTTTTGAATAGTACAAACATGTGATGAAAATCACCATAAATCAAGAATTGTATTACCTTGATGTACTAGCAATTACATTATTTTCAAAACACTTAAATAATTTCCAAAAGAATTTGGCCAAAAGTATGGTATTTACACCTATTTCTTTCCCGTTTTAAAAACCGGTCCCTACAAATTCTTGCCTCTATTTATGAGAGTTTAGGGTTGTGTTTATATAGACATTTCCAATACTTAGTTCATTCACACACTGTTAAATTAATGCATAAGAAGAAAATCTAGAATACTCTTTTGACTTTCAATAGGATTCAACAAAATATTAAATAATTTAATTTTAAAAATTATATTTAATTGCTTATTTGGATGCAACTATTTGTAGTGGTTTCAAAATAGAATTTTTTATTTTTATTTTGGAATCAAAAGAGTTAACCTCCAAGTGCTCAATCATCTACCATTAGATGGATAATGAATGCAGTGAAAAGTATACATCATCCAATTCATATTCATTGAAAAAGCTTCAAGAAAAATCATGTAATCTTTGGTGGAAAGAAAATGAATACTTCAACATGAATTAATATTGACATTTTGAAGAGTTTCAATTAGATATTATAAATTTTTAAGAGCAATTTTACTATCTTTAAGTTGAGTACTTAAAATGACCATATCTAATTTTGACCCCTCTTTAAAATTGCCCCCTACAAATTCTTCCCTAAAAATATACTAAGGTAGCTAAATCCAAAACCGCCACACTTCTAATTGTGCAAATTGTTCTTTGATGGAAAAAGATTCATTTGATGTCTCAAAACCCCTACAAGTGCGGAAGAGCAACCAATGGAAGTTAAAGAGTTGTTTGAGGCAACAAATGGGAATTGAAGTCCTTTGTACATGAGAATGGCCGTTTAAGGGGTGTCTAGTGGCGTGAATAGGGCACCCTATGTTATCAATTTTGAAAATTTATAGAATACCCTATGAGTGTCAAAAAATTACCAAATGGCTTTTGTTGGCTTTCTTTCAAAGACACTTACAATTTTCCATCAAAATTTCATCATTTTGACAATTGAGTCTTAGGCAAAAAAATTGTTGGTTTTGAATTCAGCTACTTTATTTCAATTCATGAGAGTTTAGGGTTGCTTTTGAGAACATCTATTTTAAATAGCTTGAAAAATCAAAGTTAGTTTTTTATATGGTGTCCAAAATTACAAAAAGAAAAGAATTAGAATATACTTTTGACTTCCACCACAACCCGACAAAAAATAGGATGCTCAATTGCTTATTAGGATGCATGGAGGTGTAGTTCTGTTAGGATTGAAGAAAATGCCAATAGGCTCGTGCACATGAGGCTAACAGAGCCCCATTTGATGACGGATATGAAGGCCTAAAGTTGTGGGTTTGTTCCCTCTTGCCTTCACGGTGCAGGGTTGACAAAATTTGCGCCTCAAGCCCTCACTGTTCTATTACCATGGTTTTTACTTGGACATCTGAGATGGGAGATGCCAAACTTAATCCGGTATTGTAGAGTGCAACCTCTTGGCAACTTCATGTGCCTTTTTCTTGCAAGATGTTAAACTTGTCCCATAAAGTGGGATGAGCAAGGTGGATTCATTCTGGGGAAAAATGCAGTTTTTTTTAATTTGCCACATATGATAAAATTTGCAAATTTTGAATTCACATTTGCAATTAGAGACCCCAAAACAATTGGAAGAGGTCTAGAACATATCCTAAACATGGCACAAAAATAGGGGTCTTTTTTCAATTTTTACTTCAGAGAACACAAAATTTACCCTACTTGTTCCACTTTGTTCGACGGATTTAATATCTTGCCTTCTCCTTCGGCATAGAGCCTTATCTTCTGTCCTACGCCACAGAGGCTGTGGCACCTAGTTTTTTTGGAAGCTAGGGTTTGCATTGAATAGAACGATAATTTCAAAGAAGGATGGGTGCACTTGGCACAGGTAATCTACTTGCAACTTAACATTACATGAGATTCGGGGGTCTTAGAAGGTTGTGAGTTCCCCTGCTGTCTGCTGCATTCCCGCAGTCTGGGAACTCGCAGCAGCAGCTGGCTGACGTGGTCGAGCAATTGCCACGTCACTTTTTTTAAAATAAAAAAAATAATTTTTTTTTTGCTTAAAATGATATTTTGGTGAATTTTTTTTAAAAAAAATTTCTGACACACCCGTACCGGCGTTCACTGGATCTGGACAGATCAGGGAACAGGCCTGAAACGGCCCTCTGCGACCCCCAAATATCATCTAATGTCTGAGAATGTGTTTTTACCCAAGATACTCTTGCAGTGGTTGCAACTTGCAAGAGCTTGTATTTGTCCACCTCCTCTTGTTTCCATAGTGTACTGTAATGACTAATTACGTTAGTGTTTCTATGAAGTGTAAATATTCTAATACTAACCAGCACTTGCTTACTGCTATGCTGTTTGTCAGTTATACAAAGAATTGGCAGATTCTGAAATGGCAATTGAATATCTGAAGAAGGCCACTGCAATTGATGACAAGTGAGTATTCCTCACTTCCTCGATCAAGTTTAAGGTAGGATGCTCTAAAAGCGACCATTTAAAGGCTGGTCCGCCTTTTTCGTAGGTTTGCAAGATTAGAAATATTTTTCACTCATTTTTCAGAGAAAGAAAAATGGATGAAGGACGTAACCCAACTGGTTTCATATTTTTTGAAGCATTTTTGAATTAGTTATGAATTTCCTAAGATTTCAGTTGTAGGCACCTATTTGTGACCCTAGGTCTCCCAAAATGCGTCCACTTACAACTTCTAAAGAGATTTGAGGAAATCAAGGTCAATGACTGGCTCTTGCAATAAAGAATACTTTTTTGGGGGGTCAATCAATGATTAAAGTGGTCCATTTAAAGACGAACTCATATCTATTCAGTACCATTTTGTAGGGTTGATTTGAAGAAGCCGGTCGCTTTTAGAGCATCCTACCTTATTTGTGGTATTGAATGTACCATATTCCTTGGGACTTTTGAGAGGCACAATGTTGTTCTTTGGGATAAGATAAGGTATACAAAATAGTGAAATTAGGTTGCCCCACACTAATTTCTCGACAGTCTACACCATAGAAATATTCACTATTTTTGTACAATGATGCATTCAATTCAGAGCCATGTATATGGCATAGATTTATGCACCAATTCAAGGCATGGTTCCGAGAGTGAGATGTGCCTCCATGTGGAACAAGCATTGATCCATGAAGTAATTTATCTTAGATAAGACACCCTAATTGACAAGGCAACCTAATTTCACTATTTTGTGTAGAAGCACCGGTAGTCAACCACGCTCAAGACCCAACCTGTAGGGATGGAGTATTTTTAATCAAAGTTGAAACAAATTTCCAACGGAAGCTGGAAATGTGTTTTTCTGGTCCTTTTCATGGTTGACACATGTCCTCAAGTAGTGAGCAAAGAAGTAGGAAGTAGTGAGTGGGAAAGCATTCCTCAAATGATCGGAATTGAAAGAGTCTAGACATTGGCTATTGGTGAAATGCACTTTTTTGGCTCCTAAAATTCACTATAATTTCAATTTGGGAATAAAATTCTGAAAATTTTGCAATCTCCATATTTCCTATCTTCCTACCGGGCTTTCTACATGAGAATAATTTCCACCACCTCTTACTGGGCAGGATCTACTCCAAAATTGTTTAAATGGTTGACTACTGGTGCTTATAACTGATCTATAGCTTGGGCATCAATTTAGAAGGCTTTAATTTAGGTAAACTGCCCATGACCACCATCCACCCAATTTTGTGACCTGCAAGATCCTCCCATTTGCTTTAGTGGTCCACCCATTACCACAATCTTAGTAACTTAGTCCTTTATCATGATAGCAATGCACTTGGAGAGCGGACATGTCAGCCCATGCTTTAACAAGAGTCTATTCATGCTTTAACATTTCAACTTTGAAAAATCACAGAAAATTCACTTCCTGTTAGAATGTCTTCATTCTTTTTGCAAATGATTTCTCTCAAAGTTTTTAATCTCTAAAAATATGGGAGTTGACAAATAGCTTCTCCAAAGTACCCAAACAAAAAATTTATATGGTAATACCTATTATTACTTTGTGACTGCACAATCAAAGACTACCTATCAAATGAATTGTAATTCCTATTTTTGGGAGCTTGAAAATGAGCCAGTGATTTTGTGTGCTCAGTAGTGATAGAAAGAGAGAGCAACAATATTTTCAAACCCCTAAACCCCACTTCAACTCCCCTCCAGCCTAGAATTTAACCCCTAAAGGACTTGATCCATTGTGAAATGGTCAAACTTCCTTTCTGAGCTAAATTTAGCCTTTGATTTTATGTTCAAACAAAAATCTTATATTTATATTACTTCAAACTCAGAATTGTATATCACTATGAGAAATTTCAATTTGTTTTGTGAAAAATTGTAATTGTTATTATTTTTGTTGCAAAAATTGAATATAAATAGGTAAAAATAGCAAAAACAATCCAAATAATTTGCAGTTCTTTCAAGAGATATAAGCAGCAATGAAGGTTAGTATAATTTTTTTTTAATTGGTTATTTTATTTTTTACACCCAAAACAACCACAAGAAAGGCCTTGAAGTCAAATTTGACTATTAAACCAAATTTGTCCTTTTATTTAATATATGGATAAAATTTTGATATTTTTTTGCTAGTGGTAAAATTCATTTTCTATATATCTTGTTCTTTTCAATAATTTATAGTGGAAATATAAAATTATTGTGATTTTTTAAACCAAAAGGTGGACATCAAATTATATCAATTATAATGTATATTAGAATAATCTATCATTTTTACCATAATGAGGATAGAATGAGAAACATAATTTTATAATTTCAATATAAAAAAAATTAAAAAAAATTAATGAAAAAAACACCATATTGTGGTATTTGTATTTTAACCCCTAAAGGACCAAACACCGTTTTTTGGCAACATAGCAATTTTGGGCAGCTCACTATGAACGGAGTTTTTATTTTTTTTCTTTGAAAATTTCACACAACATGCGCCCAAGGAATAGCTTTTAGTTCCAAAATTTTTTGTAACATTTGACTACACGGTTAAAAAGTTATTGCATGATATGTAGTTTTTGTTACTTAGCGGGCAGCTCGGGCAGCTAAAAAAACTCCTTTAAAAATTGCTTTTTTGAAAAATGAAAAATTGAGAGTAGTTCTAAAGAAATATTTAGAAGTGGAAAAGTTTGAATCATTCCATTTTGTTTAATGAGATGAGAGTTATGAGGGATTCCAATTTGCGGGTAGGTTTAGAATCCAAGGACTCCATACCTATCCGTAAACTGGAATTACTCATAACTCTCATTTCATTAAACAAAATGGAATGATTCAAACTTTTCCACTTCTAAATATTTCTTTAGAACTACTCTCAATTTTTCGTTTTTCAAAAAAGCGATTTTTAAAGGAGCTTTTTGAGCTGCCTGAGCTGCCCGCTAAGTAACAAAAACTGCATATCATGCAATAACTTTTTAATCGTGTTGTCAAATGTTATGAAAATTGTTGGAACTAAAAGCTACTCCTTGGGCATACGTTGTGTAAAATTTTCAAAGAAAAAAAATAAAAACTCCGTTCATAGTGAGCTGCCCAAAATTGCTATGTTGCCAAAAAATGGTGTTTGGTCCTTTAGGGGTTAACATATGGAGCTTTCAGTTGCAATAACTCTTTCAGTTTTTGACATTTTTCAAAATTTTGAAATGGAACAGAAACAAAATTTGTGAAGCTTCATTTTCTTAGTTTAAATCAAATTCCAGAAGTATTTATTTTAAAGTTTCAATTGAGGTTGACCAAGGCGCATCCACATTTTGGATGCATGAACCTTTAGGAGTTAACTTACCAATCCCTGTACCATTGAGAGGAGGTATGATAGGAGGCAAAGAAGGCATAGTTGCAGGTCTGGGTGGAGGCTCCAATTGGATGACCAAAGTCCAATCCAGCATCCCAGCCCTCATCGCGCCTCAAAGCATCTCCACTCTTTCATTGGGGAGTCCCTCACCCGCTCAAATCCAAAGCCCGCGCTCCAAAATGGCCCCCCATCGTAAACCCGGAAGTCAAAAGAATAAACACTGTCCCGCTCAAATATAAAGTCAATCCATACTGAATCATCACAGACCCGCTCATCTCTTCTTCAAGTTTGAATTCTCCTTATTTGATAATGTTTTTATCTCCCTTTATTATTTCCCTTTAGAAAAGTCAGACAAGTATAGCAACTCCCACTAATGAAAGGGTGAGGAACTACTTCGTTGATGGAGCCCGTAAAAAGCCATTTGGCGAGGCGGTTTTGCAGTGAAAGAGTGGAGACGTTCTCATGTGCGCAGGCCTAACTGAATATTATCAAGCCCGGCTTTATCTACTGCAATGGCCGATGAAAAACCCTAATTCTCTGGCTATGGCGAAGCGGTCGTGGTGGGCGCCCTCACCATCGCCATCTTCACCTTCATCGCCATCCCGACGGATGCCGTCCCCGAAAATGTTCCGGCGGATTTGAAAAGTAGTCTCGTGGGGTTTAGGGTTTAGGGTTTACTGGATTGAAAAGGAAAGGTTTTCATCTGGAGTTGGTGCAAACGGGGATGGCCATGGCCGCGCACTACGCCATCAGCCTTGCGGAGGACGACGCAGTGATCCGGCAACGTCTGTTGACGCGCACGACCACCACGCGCGGGGAGCCTCCGTTGAAGAAGCTCATCAAGAAGTTCACGGCCTTGGCGGGCGAAATCGAGAAGGAGGACAGTAAGTACAGCGAGTGCGAGAAGCTGTACCGCTCGTTTCTGCAGGAGTTGGCCACGTTTGAGCTCCCGTTGTTGAAGACCAAGGCCGTGATCGATGCTAACCGACGGGAGCAGGAAAATTTCAAGGAGTTGCATGTGGAATTGAATCAGCAGATTGCTCAGGTTCGTCATTGTTTGTGTCAAGCCCTTTCCTGATCCATTTCACAACTATTCTTTGTGGATTGCCAGGATTGGTCTGGAGTCTAAATTTTTACTGATGGCTTGAGTTTTCGAGGCGTGCATTTACAGTACTAGAGGGGGGAAAACGAGGATAGTTGTGATCCTCTTGTTGTCATTTCAGTCGCGGAATCGTAAGATACTGATTCGAAGATTGATGATTAGGTTTGAGCCAAGAGCTCTAATAGGCTTCATTTGCTTTTTAAAGCACTTTTTAGGGTTTAGGGTTAAATGGAGACCTATTTTGGTTCAACTTTTTTTTTCCTCGATCGATGCATGCAGTGTTCTTTACTGTTTTAGTGATGTAGATTTTGGCCCCATCTGAATTTCATAATTTTCACAATATGATGAATCTGGTTGTCGTTTGAAGCTTGGAATTATAAGACACTGATGCAAGATCGAAGATTAGATTTCATTGCGAATGCTGTTATTCCTGCATATAGTCTAATGGTATACCGGTATGTTTAGACTTATTTTTTACGTATGGTCGACCTGTTGTTCTTTGGGACAGGCACAACAGGATATTGAGGATTTGAAAGTGCAACTTGAACTGGCGAAAGTCGAGAGGCAACACAAGGAGGAGTGTGAAGTAATCCGAAAGCTAATATCGGTCCAGTCACCGCGAGCAGTGACGCAAAAGCAATTAAACGACCTGGAGAAAGAGCTTGTTCAGCTGGAAGCAGAGAATTATGCAGCTTCCCGAACAATTGAGCTTCGCAAGAAGCAGTTTGGTCTACTTCTGCACGTTGTAAGTGGATATTTAATGGTTTAGGACTTTTAGTAAGCTTCTAGTTTTTATGATCAATTTTACTCGCACACCAAGGTCATAAAGGATTTAGGGCCTAGCAAGTTCAAGGAAGAATCAGGGTATCCAAGATGCTCCTATCATGTGACATCTTCTTTCTTTGACCTTCATCCTCTTACATCATGAGTGTCAAAGAAGAGACCGACATCAATGATGTCAATCACTTCAAGAGCTCCCTGAATTGGCACTTGTGAGCAAGCAGAAGCAACATGCTATTGCACACCTTTTTCAGCCATATTGATTGATTGTTCGCAGATAAACATTAAGATGGGTGCACTCATAGAGCACCTTAATAATGTTGTGATAGGGTTTAATGTAAATAACAATTATCCCTCTCACTCAGTGTAGCAGATAGTCTAAAGCTGGAACCAGTTTGTTTTTTAAGTGCACCTGTGATTCTTTGATGTGTATTTAACCTAATGACATGTTGCTTTTGGCTTCCTGCAGGTGGATGACTTGCAGACCACTTTAGATGACGAACAAAAGAATCCTTTGGACTATGACGCACCTGAACTCCCAGAGGTCGAGAGTGCTAGTGGAGCTGAGCCTATGGTTGTCGATACCTAAACATACTGCCATCTACCAAGAAGCCAAGGTTTTGTTATTCGCATTGCCACTTGCGATGAATTGGAAAGCCGGTAACGACAATTCGGACTCTTTCTCACATGAATCTGGACGTCATCATTCTGGAATTTTTTGCAGAACATTGTCGCTAGTGAAATCAGGACTGGAGAAGTGCTTGTAGAATTGACGACGTCAAGTCTTATGTAGATACTTGAAGTGCTACTTGGCTCAAATTTAAAAACGGGGTTGGGGATATTGTTGAAGGAATTCCATTCCTAGTTCACGCAAAAGCTCAAAGAGACGATGTATTGGGAGCATGCTCTGGAAGTTTGATCTCTGTATACAGTTATGATGGCGGCGATTGAAACAATCGTCATGACTAAATTGGAACAATTGGATCGGACCAGTTCATGATTTATACGAAGCTGATTCCGACTTTCATCTTGCGCACAGGTTTCAATGTTTTGTCGTTCTTCTACTCAGTCTATCTATGTGTGATGCCATGGAGCACCTGGGTTGCAAGGACCCGTTTATGTCCGGCCGTCGTAATCTCAGAGTTTTGCTCATCTTCTATTCGGTTAACCATTGGGGCTAAACAATCTTAGTAATCTGAAAGGTGGTTAAATTGGTGGTTGGAGATTGGTCATACAAGTGTAAGGAGACGAAGTTGAGAGATGTGAAGTAAAGGATATTATTTGTGTCATATTTTAATATATGTAAAGAGTGATTAGGAGATCACTATGGAGCTGTGGGAGGTCACTTTTGATATGAGAGCCAAGCTCTCTTGAATTTTTATAACTGATGCATTTTTGAAGTAAGGTGAAAACACCCCAAACCCGTAACTGTCCCTATATCAACTCTTGACAAGGAGATTTCTACTAAATTGTCTCTCCCAAAGTGTCATTAACCCATTCCCATATTTAAATATAATATATTTACCTATGAATGGTGGACTATTGATTTCTCTAGATTTTGATTTTGTATCATGTATCAACTATACTAAGCTAGACTCTAGATTGGTAACATGAGACCAATATCTAGGGAGAAATTTGAGCCAAACTAACAAATATAAGAAATCCTCAGTGTCTTGATTGGTATCATTTGATTGTTCCTTGCATGTTAGCTTTAAATAGTAATTTTGTTGAAGTGTCTTGGTGGGTATCATTTGATTGTTTCTTGCGTGTTAGCTTTAAATAGTAATTTTGTTGAAGTATAGATTGGTCATTTGCCAAAGTTTTCATTTTGAAATTGTCTATTTGTAACAATGAACTGGCTCAACTATTAGTTCTCTCTCTTCTCTCTGTATTATGGATGAAAAAATTCCAAGCGCTGTCATTGGCCAAGAATTTAGAAAATTGAAATGATACAGCTTATTTAGTGAGAGTGCTTAGAATATTTGATTATTGTTGCCTTGGTCCCTAGTATAAATTAGCCCTTAGTATCTTCTACCCTGGCATATCAAGGTTAGACCCAACTCGCATGTTCAAGATAATGAGCTTGTAAAAGTTCAACGTAACAATGTCTAAGATTCACAATCTCCCTTTAATGGTTTTAGTGAAACTCTTGGAATCACTCTTATACAAAGTCAATTGCACAACTTTTGCAAATGATTACAGAAGTTGGTTCACAAATTCAACAAGGTGTTAAGTCATGGTGCTCCTTGGAAATATAAATTCCAACCCATACTTCTAGAAAGAGTTGACTTGCATTTCCACTTCCATTGAAACCAAAAGAACAAAGCTCTTAAGTATATGTGAACCTTTGCTTCCAAGGCTGGAATTAAAGAACACTAAAACAAGGCTCAAAGAACTTTCCCGCCAATGGAAATTGTCGCCTTAAACCGCTTCACAAGAATTCTACCTTACCATCATTACCCTAAAATGCATCACCAAAATGCAACTTTGTAGACTAATTTCTATGCAGTGACTGCTCTAACAAGAAGTATTCTATAAGCTTTTTTACCATCAACTTCCTCATTCCATGTGCATAAATTAGATTAAGGAAATCCTATGTTTCCGAGGTTGCCTAATAAATTGTGTGTTGGAATCTAGAAGTAGAAAAGGATGAATAAATTGGCCAGTAGAGGATAGTGGTTATTGAATAAAACAAAAGGTTTACTTGCAAAAACCTTACTATAAATTCAAAAAATAGAAAGAAATGGTTACTTGAGACTTAAGAAATATTTAAAGAAGTAAGAAATTATATTGTAGAAATGCAATTAGACTTAGGATAGCCTAAATTGGAGCCATCTAAAAATAAGGAGCACTATTAGGGCATGAGGAAATAACACCAATAGTGGTAGTGGGGGTTCTAGCAGCCTATTGTACACAATCATGGCAAGGGTATCCATGGAAGATACTTTGACATACTTGAAAACCCTGGGCACAAGCACAAAAGATAATGCATTCACACATCTTTGAGATTGTCTGCAACATAGGCACATTTTCCCCCTCCACAAGGGCCACCACAATTTGACAATAAAATAAAAACTAAATTGGATTGGGTGATTTTCTTTTCTGCATTGCATATAAAATATAAAATAGAGAATGCTAAAACCATAAGAACCTGATCCCATCTCCTATTGACTAACCCCAATACCAACAAAAATTCATATCTTCCAATATATTAAATTGGTTGCTTACAATAGCAAGTTACATTAGGAAAAATTTCAGCCCTCCAAAAGGTTGTTAAGGATTTGATTTTTGGGACTCCCGAGGTGCAATTTCAGAATGAATAAAAAAATATATATATTAAAAATATTTTTTTGGAAAAAAATATTAAAAAATAAGATTTTTGACGTGGCACTACTAGTGCCATGTTAGCACCCAATTCTTAAAAAATTAAAAAAAAAAATTATTTTTTTATTTTTTTCCATAATTGCACTGGACGGGTTCAAACCTCGCGGCCTTCTGGAGGGCTAAAATTTTTCCTAATGGGAGTGGGCACGACTTGGCTAAATGTCTATGGGATAGGGTTTGTTTCTAGTCACTTATAGTCTACAACCTTCAACTTTGAATGATTGCATAAGAAAAATACCTAACCTAGTGACAAAAATTTGATTTGACTCTAGTAACTAAAGTAATCTCTAAACACCTCTATATAGATCTCTAAAGAAATTGCTTTCCTACATGTGTGAAAATTTTAAAGGAACGGAAAGATTTTTTTTTACCTCATTTTTCAAGTGTTGCAAGCAAAGACAAAAAATGCAGTAAAATTTTTAGAAACAAGCTTCATTTTGAAGAAAACTTGGTTTTGTTCTATGAAGGGGAGAAGTTGGTTCAAGGGGGAAGATATCCAAAGGTGTGGAGCCTATCAAAAAAATTCTTCACACTCTTCTGGTCTATATCTCTTCACCTTTGTTTAATGATTCCCAATTTAAGCCCCAAGTGTTGAAATGAACAACAATGACCGCTTCCATGTTTGTTGAAGTTGAAATAAATATACCAATAAAAAGCTCCAAAAGAGGTACAAAAATATACTTGTAGATAGAGGAAACCATATAATATGATTTTTTAACAAAAAGGATGTGTTTTGAAGTTATTATAATCGACTATTAACTTCAAAGTGGACTTCTTCTTAATTTGGGCACTTAGGGGTCAAAGTGCAAAGTGCCGGGTCAATCCCAACCTACATTGTCAAAAACTGACAATATACGTTGCATGACTACAATTAGAAAGAACTGGAACCTCCAAAAGAAGAAGAAGAACCAAAGAAAAAGGGGTGAAGAAGGGAAGGAAGAAGAGCAAATAAGTTTGAAGTACACAATATGCTTATAGACGGCATTTTCTTTTATGCATGTGGTTGCAGAATTGGTAGAATGGACACGTACCTTGTTATTTTAATGTTGAAGCAACTTGGAGATGACCCCAGGTTCGGTATTGAAACTCTCCAATTCTTCAAAAAGTTTTTTGGTATCTCCAAGTAAGCCCCACCACATCAAGTTGAATCACTTTCCAATTTTTGTCTTCAGAAACAAAATGATAGCAAATGATAATTTGGATGATTGACTGGCATGGGCAACAACCACTACACGTTTGAAATCACATTGAAAGAGGAAGCAAGTGCAAACAAAGAGGAAGAAGGGGAGGAAGGCAAATAAAGCAAAGAGAAGCCCAAAAAAGAAAAGAAACTGGGGTCGCTAGGTTGGCCAACATGGCATTCCACCAAAGGAAGGAGTTGGCACCACGCCATGGTGTACTAGTATTGCCATAGATATGAAAACATTAGTAAAAAGTTGCCGCTTGCAATACTATTATAGATCAAGACTACAAGACAATTGAAGAAATACCTCACTGGCGAACCCTGAGGAGCACAAATAATCCCTCATGTCCACATTCCATTTCAAGCAACTGAATTTTCATTTGTAAACGTGCTCAAAGTTCATATGGTGTTCAAATTATTGAAATAGAAAAAGAATGAATAGACTAGGCAATCAATTAAATCAGAAGAGCAAATCTCAGAGTAACTTATGACTAAGAAAAAATCAAATTTCTAAGAAAAAGTATAAAGAGAGTAATAATGAGACTGATAGAAAACAAATTCATGAAAAATAAAGGAAGATTGGTGTTACGTGAACAAATATTATAATTTAAACAAACACAAACCTTTGACCTTTTACTTTCTCTTAATGAACTAACTATAATAACAATTTGCTATATTGTCTGCAGACAAAAGTAGTTGGGTACCAATCTTTGCCTAGAATTGAGATGAACTTGGTTACTACTCGGTATGGAATTGAGATGAACTACCTACAAACTCAAATTGCAAGAATTGGATATGCAACACAAATTGCACCTAGTGGTGGATACTACTTGGTAAGTTATGTCCAAATCCAAGATGGATGTTGGTTTCTTTTTTGGCTTCACATCACCAAACCTTAAAGGGCCACATAAAGTTGGAAAATCAAGTCGCAAACCTGATCCGAGAGTGTAAATGTAAAGCCAATATTTGATTTGTTTGCACCAAAAATAGCTTAAATTCTGAAATTTATTTTCAATTTAGTAGTTCCCAAATGTTAGTCGTGCCAATCTTTGGAACATCAATTACTGTTTTTGTCTCACCTAACTAGAAAATCATACCAAAGAAGACTAGAACCTTGCAAATAGTGTTTTTGTCTCACCAATTACCAAACGCAGATTTTATCTTGAATCGTGGCATGAAAGGGGTGCAGGCTTCAGAGGACGAAGGAGGAGGGCAAACTGTGACGCCAGCTGAGGATTTCCAAATGCCACCTGCAGAAGAGCTGGCAGCACTGGAAGGCCGGAACGCCATGATCCCCGAGCAAGGACGCTGCACGACGTATGAAAAGCCCGAAGGCGAGGACGAAGAGGAAGCTGAGGAGCCCGAGGAGGAAGCCGCTTAAGGGGAGGAAGGCAAGGAAGGGGAAGAAGCCGAGACCAAAGAACCGAGGGAGCCCGAAGAAGAACCAAGCCCCTGCGATCCATTGCGGAAGACAAAGACCTCCACAGCATCAAAGGCGTCAAAGCCTGGTCCTCCTGCAGAAGCTCTAGCGTCAAGAACCTAAAGCACCAAGTGGTCTGCCTGCGGTCGCATCTCTGGCCAGGGGCCTACTGCGTAGCCACACCCACCAGCTTCAACATCTATGTCGGCTACGGCGTCAAAAACAAGAGGTTCCAAGCCCAGCATGCCTCCTCCTGTGATGAAAGAAAACGATGGCGAGCTCGTGGAGGCTTACCGACCTCCCACCTAAGCCTGAGCCGCCTCCTGCTGAGGGCTAGGAAGGAGAAGGGGAAGAAGAGTATTGAGCCAGAGTTCAGATTCCACCAGAGCGAACAGCATAAAGAGAAGCAACAAACAAAAGAGGAGAGTAGCAGGTCAGGGAGAGAAATGGAATAGAACTTGAGATTGATCATCACTTGAAGGAAAAAACAGTGACTATAATAGATAATACTGAGTTAGTCTGCATTCTGAGTGAGCCCATTGATTGCCACTGTTGATAGAGAAAAACCTCAACATTCCTGTCCCTATACTAGCAGCTACAAAATTGTATACTACTTCGTACTAAACTGGTAAGTGGTTCTAGATGGGAATCAATGCAACCCCTCGCAAATACTCCATCCGCCAAAGTAAAATTGTACATGGTTTCATCAGAGTTTACAGCAAGAATTGCTTCTGTACAAAATCGAGCTGAAGAATTGCGCTGCTAATGCGGACACTGACTTCAAGTGTGGACTCCATCTCCTGGATGAGGACTGCCCAAGGCGCTACCAGTTCTGTAAGACATCCCCCGCTGCCGTCAATGAGAGGTCTCCTCTACAGACTGAAAGGGTTCTTTCTAACTGCCTCCTTACAATGCATGCTTCTCATTTAAGAATTCTGTAAATGTAAGCTGTAGCTACGACTAGCATCTGCTCTAAATAGATAAAATACAAACACCCTGATTCTGTAATCAGAGTGTTTTAGGCGGATAACCGCGACAAACTCAACTCACCAGATTTAAATGGTCCAATCCTCGGGTGCTTGGCAAGTATCCAGATTTTCCAAGATTGAGACAGGAAAATCAAATGAGTGATACTTCCAAGTCTTGTATTATCTGACATCATCGTCAACTATGACCCTGAAAGAACTGGACTTCTGCAGCTGCCCTGATGCAACTGTGTGAAGAAGCTCCTGAAGTTTTTTCGCATTTAAAGGCTTGCTGATATATGCATCCATCCCTGCCGAAATGATGCGCTCTGCGTCACCGGACATGGCATGCGCGGTCATGGCTACAACAGGCATGAACCGAATTCTCTCGCCACGGCTTGGATCTCTGTCCTTTTCCATTTCTCTTATCTTTGTCGTTGCCTGAAATCCGTCCAGAACGGGCATTTGCACCTGCACCACAACAAATAAGAAACCATCAAGTGGCAAATCAATCGCAAGGGGAGAGTAAATGGTGAAAACTAATTGGAAAGAAAGGGGCAGGGGCTATATCAACTTAGGCATCTAGTCGATGTACTTACATCCATTAATATGAGATCAAAATCCTCCTCTGCGGACTTCTCAACAGCCTCCAGGCCATTGCACGCTAACACTGTTGTGTGACCCCACTTTTGTAAGAGAGTAACAGCAACACGTTGATTCACTATGTTATCTTCCGCAACAAGTATATGAAGGCCTTTGCTAGGATGAGAGATTTCCGTTGATGTATATCCCTCCTATCACAAGACACAAACAAAGGAAAGAGACAAGGTCCTTGAGAATTTAGCAATAAGTGACCTAGCGAATGATTAATATGCAAGTGCAGTCTTCAGCTTGAACACATCACGTTATATCACATCATCTGCATTGAAAATGAAGAAAATAACCCAAGCTTATTAAATCAAACAAACTAAACTTTTACAAATTGTCAATTACTCGTCGCAGAAAATCGCCGACCTCATATTCTAACAATCCTCAACACGGCCACAACAAAGTGACCAATGGTATAAGTTGAATGCATGCCTATGGAAAAGCACACTCAGGTGACCAAGCATGTGTTCAACACAAATAAAGCTTGAATCACATGCGCATTGAGGTTCAGATAACACATTTTCCGGAACACAAATAAACTCAATTAGAAACAACAAGCCAAATAGCAAAAGTACTGACTGCACTAAACGAGGAGAAACAACAAGAAAAATGTATTTAAAGCTTGAGTAAAAGGGTTGCGAATGAAAAGGTACTGGATCTGAATCTAGAGATTAGCATCCCGTCAGACAAAAGAAACCACTGAAAATCATTGTTATTTGAGTCAATGCAACTATTGCTACCGCAGATGGTAGAGAGACTCAGCATTTTCAGAATCCAACAGATATAGTATTTCCACTCTCTGAGGTACGTTGGCCAATTGGACATACCTCCCCATTCTTCTGTTCCAGGTCTGTCAAAGACGGACTGCAAATCGGTTGTTCCTGGTAATCATTTTTTAAGTCAAGTCTGAATTAGCATGACGGCTTCTAAGTTTGGCCCATAAATTCCCATGAAACACTTTCATATCAAAACTTCCAGATTAGAGAGGATTGTTCTGTTACGCACAAGGTATATCAAATGGTGCTTCGAAATGGTTATTATAATATCTATGATTTGAATTGACGAAATAAGATGGATCCTCTCAGTTATGACACAGCAGTCAATTGCCCATCTAAGATCGAAAGATCATGGTCAGAGTACTCTCAAGAACCAGACCCGCTTTATACGTTCTTACACTTCTGAGAGAAATTAAGTTACGACTGTTAACAGGAACAAACTTTCTCCGTCTTAACAGTACTTCGCTACTAGAGATAACAAATAAGCTCTTATACTAATCGATTCACATTATCTTCTCTATTAGATCAATTCTCTTCAGACCTGCTAGGCAGAAATTACCCAAACGGTGACACAGGTCATTTACTAAATAACAGCTGCATGCAATACACTTGTTGAGCGCAGTCCATACAAACTACAATCTACTTAAGGTCTTCCATTTTGAAGATCTAATACAAACAAAGTATAACCTCGTAAACAAGAAGATTCACACAAACATCTCCAAAATAATTTCACCCAAAATAAAGCAATGAACAGAAATATATAAATTAAATGACATAGATACATAAGCTATCACGAAACGAAACTAGAGAAGAAAACTGTCAATACTTACCACAGTCACGGGTCTATCACCAGCTACACCAAGGGCAAGATGCAGCGCTCGAACCAAGACAACTCGTTTAATCGGCTTTGAGATGTGCACTTGTACTCCCAGTTGCCTGCATCTAGAAAGGCACAAACGAAATAGTTGATCCAACGTCAATACCAATTGAAGCTTTATAATATAAAGTACTCTGCTGTATATGCTCACGAGTAACAAAAGCTAAAACAAGTGTCTTTGACTAAATTCCAACTCTACTGCTACGACCGATCCCGACACGGTAAAAATGGATACTAGAGGGCACACCCAACCATTATTGGAGACCCTGAAAGAGACGTTTCATCTAAAACGAACAAATAGCATGTTGTAAAAACTGCTTACATATGCTCCAAACAAAATTCGGCTGCTCTGAATAATCAAAAGTTATGCATGGTGTCCTCTAAGCAGGTCAGAGAATCTTACGGGAAAAAACAAACTTAAAATTGTACCTGGTTGCATCAGAATGATCCACTGAAGTGAGCATTATGATGGAAGGAACATGCCCGTTAGTCGAAGCAGGTCTTGAAGGTGGGCGAGCCAGATTTGATCTCGCATGCCTGTTTCGAGAATCACGACGCCTCTTCAAACTGCTAGATTCTGACTTGTCGCTATTTTCAGATACACCTGATTCCCTAGAACCATCAGTTTTATCTTCTTGTTTCTGTCTTACATTTGAATCTCTTTCTTCCAGAGACTTTCTCACAGAAACAGGCACCTCAGGATCAACCTGCAGAAAACCCACAATGCATCAGCAAATCTTCAAATTAACAAAGCTAAGCTCTTTGCAGTACAAAATAGGGTAAACCGATGTCCAAGCCGTGTTCGCTGAAAGTCTAATTTTCATCGCCACCTAAGACAGCACGCAAACAATGCAATGTGTTCAGATACGAAGACTTTTAAAGGTAATATGAGATGAGCTCGAATGTTGAAACTAGGTGCCAGTACCTCATCTCCTTCACTCTCAGATTCCGACTCCTCTAAATCGCCAACAGCTCGAACCATCAAACTGCTGTCACCCTTCTGTAACGGAGTTATTCGAGGTGTTGACCCTAATAGGTAAGGCTTTTCATAAAGGAATTGAACAAGTTCAGAAGCATCCTTTCCATACAACCACATATCTAGCAACAAAACTCGAATTTGCTGATCCGCATCTGCTGCTGCTTGCAAAGCGATCTTAGCAGATTCAATTCCGTCGACGCCCTCTGAAATCATACCCCATACCTGTATCGAAAAATAACAAGCGAAAAATTTGTGAGAGAAATAATAGGATGTCTACAGATGACACAAGGAGGTTTAATATGAGACGAAGAAGGGTGTTGCAGGAGATGTCAAACCTTTAGCATATCCACTAAGATGGCACGATTAACACTGTTATCATCCACAACAAGAACATGGATATCCTTCAAGCCGTCCACATTTAAAGAAGATGGAAGGTCACAGGCAGGAGGTATATGGAAATTCGCAGTGAAGCTAAAGGTGCTCCCTTTCCCTTCACTCTCAACCCACATCGTGCCTCCCATCGCAGCAGCCAGCTTTGAGGATATGACAAGACCCAGGCCTGTTCCTCCATATAACCTGGAAAGCACAGCCCTCAGTAAAACTTCGAGACATCATAATAAAAAGCAGTCTCACGGGTGCTAACCTTAGGTGAGGAATAAAAAAAATTGAAGATGTTCTAGACCAGGGCATACCAACTTAAACGAAGATCATTTTACTCCGGTACTGCTTTTACAAACGAAAATGTATTAAAATCTGACAATAATTAAAAAGAAAATCAATCATAACGATAGCAGCAACAAAACCTTGTACCTTGTCGTAGATGAATCCACCTGGGAAAAAGCCTGAAACAGCAAGGATTGCTTTTGCTTTGGTATCCCAATTCCTGAAATGACATGACAGTCAAATCAAATACAGAAATTGTCCAAAGTCACAAACTACAATAATGAGGTATCATAAAAATGAAGTGTATATGAAAAGAACTAAAAGCGTACACTGAAGTCAGAAACATCTATACTTGATCCTAAATTGAATCTCCATTGATAAATTGTTAAAACTACCAACCACTTGAACAAGTAGAAAAAATAGAAAAAGGGAGATATATAACTGCAACAAAGGGTTAAAACAGTGTTTAGCAATGCCAAAAAAAAAAAAAGCGTTCCTTTCCAATATACGATACCATCTGAACATGCAGAAAAGACACAATGACAATGAATCAAAAATTACCAGTATCCCTAACAGAGAACAAGAGCTCAATGTTGTCACCATCTCTGCTCTTGATCTTTGCTGAAACAATAACTTCCCCTTCAGCAGTGAACTTAATGCTGTTACCTGCAACAAACAAAATGCACAACAATATTAGAAATGAGTGAACTGCAAAAATGAGAGCAGGTGGAATATATCAAGGTCGAGGCCGAATTTTACCTATAAGGTTGACAAAAACTTGAAAAAGGCGCCCTGGATCACCAATGATTTGATCAGGTACCGAACGATCCACCTGACAGGCTAGCTCGAGGCCCTTCTTATTAGCACGAGCAGCCAAGACGGACACTGCATGCTCAAGTTGATCATACAATGAGAACTGGATGTCTTCCATCTCCAGCTTCCCGGCTTCAATTTTACTGAAGTCCAAAATATCTGTGATGATTCGCAGTAAATGTTTCGCTGAAAATCGGACCTGCACCAAGAGCACAAATTTGCAAAATCAAGTTGAGTCTCACAGAAAAAAGAAAGAAAAGGATGGGCTGCAGTGCAACTGGGAAATATATATTCGCTGTGACACGTAAACAACTCTCCAAAACATCACATGACAAAATTATATTCTAAAATAGTATCCGCAAAAGCTGCTATTCAAGTAAGCGTACAGAGAATAGCCAACCCTAGGCAAAAATTGAACGATCTAAAAGAAAGAAGATGATAAAATTCAGTTTCGAAATACATGATGAACCAAAACAACCGCTCAATCCTAAATTTCGCAAAGTAACTTTACAATAACCAACGAATAATGATATAGTAACATTGTGATACAGGATGAACAAAAAAAGTATTTGTCATCTAAACAAAAAGTGTCGAACAGAATTCTAGGCACACGGACATAAGTTTATGAGACATATCATTGAAGAGAAAGGCCGACCAAAACATAAATAATCACCATAGAAGAACTTTAGTCAAGATACCCTCACATGTGCATAACACAACGGAGATCTACAAAGATCTCCCAGGAGATCACTGTGTTTCAAGAAAACAGGGTCTATGATTCCGATAGTACCAGATCGAGATACTCTTGCTGCTCAGGAGAAGTTCGAGTATCAAGACAAAGCTCGGTGCAGTTGATGATTCCATTCAATGGAGTGCGGATCTCATGTGACATATTAGCCAAAAATTGTGATTTCATCTTGTCAGCTTGTAAAGCAGCATCTTTGGCTTTCTTTACTTCCTCCTCCACTCGCCGTCTTTCCACTATTTCAACATTCAAAATTTCGTTGACTTGGATCAGTTCTCTTGCCCTCTCGGTGACTTGCATAGACTACACAATACAAACGAGCTGCAAAAGTTAACTTTTGTTCAAACCCATGAAATTTTAAATGCTGAAAGAAAGAAATAGTTAGTCAAGCATGTAGAGACCATTTCAAATGATGTGAGGCTCCAAGGACTTCGTGCTCGTGACATAAGTTCCCAACAAGATTTCGCAACAGATCTCCAGAAGCAATTTCAATTTGGTGAAGCAGTTTCTACGAATAGAGGCGCGCTAATATAGTTCCATGGACCTAACAGATAATTGTCTTTACTTCTAGCAATGTATCTGATGACACACAGTTTGGATTTTGTCCCAAGACAAACTGCCTTACATACCTTGACTTCGGGTAAACTGTCCTTCACTAATCAACGACAATAACATAGGCAATAACAATGACAAAAGTTTAAGAGTCAAGAAGACGTGCCTTTTGTTCCAACTGTGCATGACTGGTTGCAATTTCTTCGGCCATGCCATTAAAAATTCGTCTTAAATCATCAATTTCATCCCGAAGTATTACAGAGCCAATTTTCACCCTAGCACCCATGTCTCCACCTTTAATAGCTGTTGCCACATTTCCCAGCTCAATGATTGGGGCTGTAAAGAGCTGAAGCACAATCAACACATAAACAGGGTCTTCTTAATAATCGGAATAATGCTTGATAACAAAAGCGTGCGAGATCATCACTACCAGCCACACTCAGACTCAGCTAAATACATATTAGCAAGAGTAAATACCATCAAAATGTAACCTACAAGTCGGCATAAAGAACAAGCAACGACCTCAGAATCAATTAACAAAGCTACACACCTTTCGCAGGGACAAGAGAACGAGATAACTGACAACAAACTGCAATTGAATGTCGACTATTAAATGCACATGAAAATGAAGAAAAATCCTGATAATAATTCGCCAAAGAAAAAGAATCACGGTTACTTCCAACCTACCTTGGCAAGGCAAAAAGAAGCCAAAACGCCCACAAGCAAAATAATTATCATAGCCACAATTATCACAATGCGGACTCTTTGCACTGGTTTGAACGCTTCCGCCTCACTCATTTTTGCAAGCAAGCCTGACACTCGCACAGAGCAAGAAGTAAGTCAAAAGTTTTAGACAGATAGATTCCCAGCATCTCGACCACATGATATATATACTACTGTCCACGTCATGCAACACGATGTGATGTAAGGGACGCCAGCATTCCGGGCAAAATAACGCAATAATTGTCAATCTGCAACCCAGATTGTGAGTCAATTCCATAACTCTACACCAGCCCTCTGACTGGACTCGACACTAAGACATAACCAGAGATGATGAGCAACAAGTGCACTGAACAGTGATATCTCTATCAAAACGATATGGAATTGTAAGGAAATCTAATTTCCAAACCGAAGTCTAAACATTATACTCTAAACGCATTAGTGACTTCAAGTACAAACAGGACATGGTTGAGTTACATACCCCACTTTTGGTATCCCACAGCTGTATAAGCAACAATAACCTTTTGCCCTCGATAGTCCTTCTCAATCATTGTACCGTTCAAACCGTCCTCACAAGCAAGTTTGATAGCACCTGTAAGTGCAATGTCCTGTATATTATAGGCGAGTGATGGTGGAAGCACAAGGTGCACTCGATCGCCTTGTGGAACTCCAACTATGAGTTCTCCAGTATTTTGAAGGCCAGTTCGATCTGTTACCAGCTTCCCTAATCTAGAGGCATTGACCCATGCAAGCAACACTCCAGCTAAACTTGAATCTCTCTGAAGACATGCACAACAAAAGAAGTCTTAAAATATTACAAAAGGCATATACCTACAGATAAGACACTTGCTTGAAAAAAACTTTCCACAATATCAAAATAAAATGCTTCTAATCAGAACTCTCCACAATCTCAAAACAAAGGAGTACCAAATGCACAAAACTTAATAAATTTAACCTCGCTCTGAAACTATTTACAGTAACATCACTGTCGATTGATGCATCTTTCAGAAGTCAATACTAACCTCTACTAAACCATCCACACATCAACGGCCAAACGTCACCAAAGATAATCATAACCAGCGTAAATGTCGAGTGTAAAAACGTTTATTCCGTTCTTGATAATAAACGTAATAATGAGAATGTCTAAAAATAACTTGTGGAAGCAATTACCTAACTGCAACCCAAGTATTCATTACATTTGCAATGGTGCTAATCAGGTTCAGCGTTGTTAAGAACGTAAGATCTTGAAGCAGAGTACGGACAGAAAGGTGACAGAAGTTCAGGAAAACAAAGGGACGGATAAAGAGTTCGGTGAACCTACCAACGTGATATTCCTTGACACCAAATACTTCCAACCATCTTCGGATAGTATCGGCATATTAAAATGAACATCCAACTGCGCGAGACGGAGTTGCTCTGCGCTTAACGTTTCATTGAAATGGGATTTTCGGTTACCAGCTGAAATCATGAAGTGTCCTGAGGCGTTGTAGACAGCTGCACTCACGAACTCCGACACTGCTGTAACAGCTGAACTTAGATCTTTGATAGCTGTAGATTCATTTACACTCGACTGCACTGATAAATAAGAAACGAGCTGCACCCTTGTGGCTATCAGCTGCATTTTATCCATCTCTCCATTAAGGTAATCTTGCAGCTGTTCCGTTCTCAAAACGGCTACTGTAGTCAGACGTCTTTCTATTTCATGTACAAGCTGTGCGCGGGAGTTGAACCACATTACAAGGGACAACGCACCCCCAGACACCACCACCTGCAGCACAGAGTCAGAAGTGAAATAACAACAAAAAAAATTATGTATGCACGAATAGAATTAAACAATTAAAAAGAATAAATAACGTCAATACTCCCAAATAGAAAAACTTTCAATAGATCATAACTTTGTACTGGACCTTTCAGAGTGAGTTCCATACCAGGATCCCAATGAATAGAGTCAGCTTCAACCATATTGACGCTTTCAGGCCCTTCCTTGGGCGCCATGACGAAGATCCCCGTACAGGAAGTACCGCTTCCGGCGAATTGATACCCGCCATTGATACTGGTAATCTCTCACTGCGAGTTAGATGTTCCAACCCACTTTCCTCTTCAATGAGTCCACAAATCGGAGACACATGGTTCATCCGAGTTTCGGACCCATCTCCAGAGTTTCGACAGCCGACCATTTCGTACCTTCCCCCACCTAACATATACCCGGCACTAAAATTACTGGCTATCTTTCCATCATCTAGTCAACGCCCAAACCTACAGAAGTCTAATCTGAACATCTGCAACATAATACTGAAATTCTAAGAATTAGGCATTTGAAAGATATCCCACTAAATATTGAAAGTTTGCTGCATTCTCGAACCTGCAATACTGGAAGCACCATCGCGTTACAAAGTAATAAAATTGCAATTTTTTTTGTTTTCATTGTTTTTGCCCATGATAAGGTCACATCTTCCAATCAAAAACCGAGTACAAGAAACAACATCCTTGTTCCTAGTACACTTTTCCACCACACCGTCCATTAAAAAATCACAGTGAACCTGTAAAGAACCTGTTCCTTTCAACAATTTCCTCCATATACAACATCTGAGGCTTACAGTCTCATTCCAATCCTCTCCAATTTCCTCGTCCAGCTCAGAAAACCATTCCATCTCCTATTTTCTCAGAAAGCGGTTCAATATACTCTTCAACTCCACGACTAGTGTTCCCCTTGTCTCCCCCCATCAACGTTTCATGTTTCGCAATTGAACTAAACATGTGCCAAACCTAACCACAATTTCCTCCATCAACCTCCATTTCCCAGTTCTCAGTCAGATTTCACCTCAACTTCATTATACGAAGAGCAAACAGCCAGCCCAAACCCTAACCTACCTCTTTGAAGCCGAGACCGAGCCTCAGATCGACGTCCAGACATCTCCATCTAAGCACCATCCACAGAAGCTCCACACCGTCGTCCTCGTCGTTCTCAACTCCGAGCCGTCCCCAACCCTGAACTCTAAACCGTGACCAAACCCTACCTCGTCCCCGCACTTCAATTAAACAACGGCATCAATCACATCAAAACCTCACCATGCTCAAAACTCTACCACTTCGTCAAACTCCTCACTGCGAAACATCTTTTCCTACCACATCCACAACCGCTCACTGTCCCACTGACAAACAAATCTCGCCATTCTCCATTCCCATCCCACAACACAACACCGCACCGTTCAATTCACTCGTTCTCTCTCCACAGTCCACCGTTTCCGAAACCGTAAACGACACTGCCAAGCCCAGTGCTCGGCCGTCGCAACGTCGACCCTGCGCACTCGGCTCAAGAGCCAAAAACCTCACGGAAATCGCCGCAAGAACGTCCAAAAGCTCCAGCACGATCAACAAAATGCCATTCTTCCGCAAATTGTGCTCCAGCCACACCACTGACCTTCCATAGGGGCTTCATCCATCCTTCATCCATCCGTTTCAGAGATTTTTCATCCGTCTGGCGGCCTAGGTACTACCTCTACAGTACCACTGGGGCGGAGGAGACCCATTCATCTCCCCTGATTGCCGTGGTCCACCCTTTGGTCGCGACAGTTACCAAAGTGCCGACGTTTTTACTCATTTTTTACAGAGAAGTAACTCCAACCATTTTAAACTAAAGGGGCTGCTCATTTGGAGACTCTTGGTCAACCTCGCATATTTGTTTTACTTGTATGGAATGAATTGGCTTGGCTCTACAGTAGTAAGGTTGCATCAAACAAGTAGAAGAAATTGGTGAAGCTAATTTTCCTCTATTTTGTTAGTTCAATTTTGGTTGCTTTTCGTACATAAAGTTGTTGAGGGGTATAGATAAAGAACAAATTTTATGTCACTGAAGTATCATTATTTATGTCAAGTGGGATTTTTTTTGACTTGTTACTAGTGGCAACTATTTTGTGAAAGGAAGGTAGAGATTTGAATAATAGTAGGAATGAAAACACTATTAATACATGATAATTCAATTAGTGTGTCTAATGTCATCAACACCCTATACTAATTTGGAAACTATGTTAATTTGTATGGTACATTGATATGGCAATCTATAATACCTTAGATAATTAAAGATTACATAATATACTCTATATTATATTCATTTCATCCCAAACATTGTGATTTTCATCCAAACTTCTTCCTATATTCATCATAATGTATATAGTACTTTCAATCAAACAATCGTATTAGTTATATGAGATTTACATCTATTCTTCATTCAATTAGTGTAAGGGAGTCTTGTACTAAGTGAAGTAATTTTGAAATATTTCTAGCAAGAAACTGAATAAATATTACTACAAAAAAAAATATTAGAGTATTTTATAGTATAATAGTAAATAATGCCAACATGTACAAATATATTATAGAATTTTTAAATAATAATAAAGCTAATTATGAAGACAACATTTGCATAATTTAAATTAGGCATATTATTGACAAACAAGATTCAAAAACTTAAACCACTTGTTTCGAATGATATTTTAGCTTCATATTTTATAATTGCCTTAAAACATATATTACAAAAATTGATTACCTTCAAAATAAAAAAATGATCTTTGAAATGTACATTATAGATCATAATTTTATAGACTTTCTAATTTTTAAAGTTCTAATAAATATCAAGAAACAAAAAAAATGCAGGCAATTTTGTCTATTTAAAATGATGCTCAAAATAACAATAGTTGAATAAATAGTTTTGTAAATTTTTAGAGACTTGATCCAATATATAATGATGAAAAGACTATAATTTTGTACCAATATATAGAAATCATCTAAAAATTGCTAAATGTATATATCATATAATAAGGTAAATAATTCATTTTATTAGATATAATTTAAATTTGACTTTTCACAAATACTCACAAATTGCGACATTTTTCATATGCAATGGTTTTCAAATTTTGTGGAAGTAGTTGTCAATATGGAAGAAGAATATGGATTTTTGAGAAATATAAGTTATATTGTGAAATGAAATCCATATATAATCATATTAAAATAAGATAAAAATTAGTTGTCTTTTAGAATTTGAAAAATTTGTATTGTATAATTGATTTGGAAGAGCAAGAAAGTTTTTAAAAATAGATTCTACTTAAAGTACAAAAAAATGAATTGGAAAACTCTATTAAAAATCTCTATATGGTCTAGATGAATATCTAGAAGAGTGCTTCATCACGGTTCAATCATTATATACACCAAATTTGAAATCTCATTGATTATAATTGATATCATTTTTAAGTTCTTTTAATATAAATCTTCACAATTGCAAGGATTGTATTTTTTTTATTTGCAGTATTATAGATTTTTTCAAATTTTCAAATTCCACATTGATGTTCAATCCTTAGATTAGTTTTTTAAGGGCTTAACAACATTTTTTGTTTTTTAAATGTGCACTTTACAAAAATTACAAGGTAAAAGTGATCTTGAATGATTTTTATAATGAAGATCTTGAATTTGATTTGGCAAAAACTAAGGCAAAAATAAATTTACTTGTGTAAAACTAGTACATTTAAAGCATTTCATACGCCTAGAAACTAATATAACACAATGTGCAAATGTCCATGTTTAATATTCATTTCCATACAAAGAAAAATAAGATATATTTATAAAACTCACTTTATCTACAGATTCTGATATTTCCATTAACTTGGTGTGAAATTCATAATTATTCTAATTTTTTGAAATATAACATGTAAATAAAATTATATTAGGTTACATTTTTATATATATATATATATATATATATATATATATATATATATATATATATATATATATATATATATATATATATATATATATATATATAATTTGCATCTGTAAAGCTATTATCATATTTGACCAAGTCATGTTGAGTTTTGGGATGCTAAGAATTTTAGGAGTTAAAGGATTAAACATATGAATTTGTGAAGTTAAATTTATGTACTAATCTACTATGAGATTGCATAGGAACAGATTTGTGCTTTCAAGCTATCGGTAGTTCAAGAATACAATTGAAAATTGACAATTTTACTATTTTGAAACTTTCTTACGAATTTTAGATTTTTAGATTTTTTATTAGATATTTGTTTCTATTTATAGCCAAAATTTGTTAATTTTAGAACATTCAAATTTGTCATATGTAGTCCTTCTATGTTTTCCACTTGATAAAATGTATAAATGTGAAAAGGAAATAAAATTATTTTCATAATTTAGTGCCAAGATTTTACTCAATTATAGCTAAAGAAACTGTATAATAAGGCTAGTAGAGCAAAATAAAAATGAAAAATCTGATTCCAACTACCTACCTTCACTGGACTCGTTGATTCCATCTAAAAGTGGGGCTACTTGATCTTACAATAGCTTGTTGAATACTTAGTCTATTTATGAATTCTCATTTTGCACTCATAAATAACATCATTCTAGTTAGTGTATTTATTATATTTAGTTTGACTTCTTGATCCTTCAATTCAAATTTGACCTTGAAAGTAATGTATTATAAAAATTTGGAATCTAAAGGGGAAAAACTAACAGCATATTGGCTTTCAAATATGAAATGATACAAACCTTTTGTTCATAATGTTACTGATTTACTTTAAAATATCCTAAGGTGATTTAAAGAAATAACCAAGTGTATGTAGCATCAAACATGATTTCTTAAACTTTTTCTTCAAAAATTTAAGGTAATTTCAAATCTCTATTAAAATATCTAAAATTTTTTAAATTGATAAATTTGAGAGGGAACTTAGTGTATTTCATTAAGAGAAAAACAAAAAAGATAAGGGGGTATTATTTATGCATACGATGTATATATTGGTACTAAGTTATATTATTTACCTCTATTTGGAAATAAAGTATCCATTCACAAAGCAATAACATTCAGAATGGATACACTATTTCCAAATGCAAAGAGTAGATTTTTTGGATGAGACCAAAAGCAAAGCAACAGGTCAGGTAATCAATCCATTTCCAATCACTTAAGTAATTGCCCATATGTGGAATGCGAGTTTGTTCAGATCGGAATTTTTCTTGTATGCGGAAATAGAGTTTGGAAGGATTGCATAGTTTTCCAATTTTGTTTTACACAAAAGGTAATTACTATGAATTTTTTAGTGGAAGATTCTCTTCAATCTATTCTTGATCTATAGGTTGTTGTATTACCAATCATAGGCTGATGTAAGTGATAATTGTGGCTTTCAATGTACACCTCCCGGACATTATGTCTTGCTTTGCGTGAGCTGTTGGAAATGCAACAAAGCTATGGTTGGAAATACATGAGCCTATACCACCGAAATGAGTGGTGATCAGAAACAAGTCGGCTACCTTATGGCAGCAAGACCTGCAACAAGAGTCAAGAACCATCGCAAAAGCCTCCCTTTGAGAAAGCCGTGGATTTCGAGGATCTGGGAAGGACTGAATAACTTTGAATAAGATGCAACTAAGGTAAACCAGCCTAAAGCCACCAGCTTCTTATTTCCGCCATCCTATTTCTGGCCCCATTTCCACCATTACACTCATCCAACTCCACTCACTTTCTTGACAAAATCAGAGCATTGATATCACAATGAATAACGTGTCAATTTTTCATTGGTCCATACTTACGTGGTCATAGGTAGATGGAAGGGTGGTTATGGGTTGTTAGTATGATATTTATGACTCCAGTCTACAAGCGGTTTTGTAATTTCAGGATTGACACTTCAAAAATTCACAAAAATTACAATTTTGATTGAAAAATTATAATTCCACTTGGGTTTGATCTATAAAACAAGCACATACCTCTGAAAAATACATGGTCTTCTTGGAATTGGCCCCAATATACTCAGATTGCAAATCAAGGTGGTAATAGGCTTGTGTACCTTAAGATAAAGGATAATGTGCAGGGTGTTGATGAGCTTCATGGACTCATGGAGATGGAGAAATTAATGAATGGATCTCTGAAGACAGAATCTTCAAATGGAATGGAGTTATGCAGCTTTTTCCCTTCACTTGAATTGAGTTGAGAGCGTGATTTGGGGAGATTAAGGTAGGAGGCTCAGAAACCGACCATTTAAGGGCTGATCTGCTTTTTTCATGTGGTTCCTTGGATGGAAATATTTTTAGCTCATTTTTCAAAGAGAGAGAAATAGATGGCGAATTAACACAAGTTGTTTCATATTTTTTGAAGCAAATTTGAATTAGTTATGAATTTTCAAATGAGATTTGTTGTAGGTCCCTATTTATGACCCTAGGTCTTCCATAAACCGTTCACTTGCAATTTCAAAGAAAGATGGCAAAAGCAAAGAGACTGATTAGCTCTTGCAATTAATAATGCTTTTTCCCTTGATTCATTCAATGACTATAGTGTGCACTTTTAGAACCACCTCATGTCCATTTCACAACCATTTATAGGGGCAGTCTTTAATGCCCGTGCAATTTCAGAACCTCCTACCTTAGTACTAAGTTATGTTGTAGAGAGATTAATCACTTTTGTGTTCAAGAGCTAATGAAAATCCATTGTGATCAAATGCTTGATTACTTTGTATGATTTTCTTATACAATTTCAAAGAACTTCATATACAATTTTGAATGTGGGAGGTTGTAAATCACTATTATTGACCCAATTCTAAGACCCATGACTTCACTACTAAATAGATGGGTTGTTGTTGGTGTCAGGGATCCTTAATGTAGGAGGTCCATAAAGCGCCTACTTAAAAATTGAAACTGAATTTCAGGGAGGTGAAACTTCTTGAATATATTTTTTAGTAATTTTTTCCTTCAAAGGTAAATGAAATTGGCATCTATTCAAGTTGTTTCATATTTTTGGAGCTTTGTGGAATTAGTTATGAATTTTTGAAGTTCAAATTTGTGATGCTTCAGAGAGCTCTAAAATCGCCCACCTCCTCAAATGTTCACTGCTTGTACATTACAAAAAGCAACATGTACAAGCACTGAACATTCAAAAGGTGTGCCAATTTTAGAGCCCGAGCTGTTGAAGAGCCTCCTACCATATATAGTTATATGAGATGGGATTAGGTTCTTAACAGCTTTTAGTATTTTCTACTTATTTTGTAGACTGCACAACAATAATGGGATTTTATTTTGTTAAATTCCACTGATTGTATGAAGCATAATGCAACTGCACCTTAAATCGCACAGTTAAGCAATTTAGTATGATTTTCACTATTATATTGAATTTTTTTTGTGGGGTCCCATTGGTAGTCAAAACAAGATTCTAGATTCTCTTAAAAACAGGATTCTAGATTCTCTTTAAAACAGGATTCTAGATTCTCTTAGCATGCATCTTTTGGACATTGTGTGAATAAACTACGAATTTCCAAAGTGTTGAAAATAGGTGCACTAAAAGCAATCATAGAGTCACATGAATAGTGGGAGTACAATTTAGGCAAGAATATCCAGTGTGCGATTTTAGGAACTTAGCGATTTTAGGTGTAGTTACCTTAGTGAGAATTGTTCTGCACTCAATGAGCCAGTAAGACTTGAAAGTAATAAAAAAAAATACCCTGACTTGCGATTGGAAAAGCTGCAGGCTCTGTACTCTCCTGCAAACTTGGTCTAAATTATTAGATCCTACAGAAGCCAATATTTCTATCCTTGAAAACGCTTAAAAACATGTTACTTTCTTGACTGACAAGTGGAATATCTTCCTTAGACTCTTGGTAACAAATCATGCTGAAATATTAATAAGATGGAAGAGAAAGAAGCAAACAATTAGTGATTACTCTTTTTGTATGTGCTACAGTAGCTTTTAACTTCATTCAGTTATAGCTGGTTCCAGGTACACCACAATATTCTGCCCCTGGATATTTGGCCTCACTTCTGTAACTTATATGAAAGGCACTGCTCTTAGACTAGCAGACTCTGCTTTTGTTTTTCTTCTCATTGACCAGGTGATGATCACTGTGGCTACCAGCCTCCTTCTGCTGTGGAAAATCGACTTACAAGCCCAGCTTTAGACGAGTATGTGCAATTTTGTTGCCCTCTTGAGATCGATTGTCCCCGCATCTTAGTTATGTGCAATTTCGTTGCTCATCTTCTCATGTTAAGCCCTCTTGATTAAAAGGCATCCATAATTTGTCTTGTAGGAGAGTTGGGGGCCAGGTGCTCCTCGAGAAAACGATGTTGTTGCGAGCGATCCAAATTAGCCACAAGGAGGAGCCTCTAAGTAAGGACCAAATGGTACGGAAGCTGGTAAATCGGTGTGGAATAGAGGACCCAAAGATACACTGGATGGCATCGAACCTGATGTGAGGCCCCATCATAGGTTGAGATCTTGATAAGTGGTGGAGTATCGACTGAGCATAGTCCCAAACCTCTTGGGCTTGCGGGCAAACGAAGAACCGGTGCATAGGTGTTTCTTCAAGACCTAATATGCAACATTTGCAGTTGGTTTCGATGTCAGAGTCAATATGAGCTCTCCACGAGTGAATGGCAATGGCTTTGTGCCAAACGGACCACATAAAAGTTGCGTCCTTAAGAGATCGAGCCTTATGCCACACATCTTTCCAGTTAGGAGTGAAGAAGGTGGGTGGAAGATGTCCAACCCATTTTGACATAATTGTGGTCTTTGGCTGGGCATTTTGAGTGATAAGAGAATGACCTACAGATGTTGAATATTCCATAAGTGATAGACCATTGCTCCACTGCCAACAACTTGGATCAAAGAGCAGTCCTTGTGTGATACCATGTAATACAAAATAGAGGCTTGATTACGAGTCTTGTTAATCTGCATCACCCTAATCCATTGCGTGTATCCACAGTTTTCATCCTCATCATTGTTAGGTGAGGCGAATGAAAGTATCCTACAGTTGAGGCCCATGGTTGCTCTTTTGGTTCCTTGAGGTAGAGAGAATGTATGGACTTCAGAGGGATGGATTTTGAAGTTCAAACCACTAATCTGCCAAGTCATAATTGGGATTGCATCGTCAAGTTGAGAGAACGTCCCCACCCATTCTCCTTCTTGGGCTTGGTCAAAAAAGGAGGTGAGGAGTGTAATCCATTGGGGTGGGATTCTCAATCGTAAATACAACCAGTGATGGCGTTGTCGTGTTGCAAATGCAAACATTATGTAGATTATGTATATATATATATATATATATGATTTAGATAGATTTTAATGTTTGTTGCATTATAAAGAAGTTGAAGTCATTTGAGGTAGCTTCATTTCATTTGGTATTCTTTTTCTTTGTGTTTTATTTAGATTATACTATGTCAAACTAGAGGGTTTTTTTTCTGAGTCTCAAGAAATTGGAGCTCTAGTTTTTTTTTACCTCTACTAGATATATGTGGATTTTAGTTCTTTATTCCGTAGATAGAGTGGATAAAGTGAAGTTAGAGATAAGATAAGGTGGAGATAGAATAGAAAGGTAAAAGATAAAGGGATAGAGTGAAGTTAGAGATAAGATAAGGTGGAGATAGAATGAAAAAGTAAAAGATAAAGAGATAGAGTGAAGTTAGAGTGGAGATAGGTGATAAAAAAAGAGGACTTTTCATCTTCTCTCCTGTTGGGAGTTAAGAGGGAAGACCAATTGTTTTGAAAAGGAGAGAGATATAGAGTTTTTTTTGTGTGTTGTGTGTGTGGAGAGGAAGTTTTGGTGTGTGGGTTGTTGGGTATTTGTTTTTGTTTTTGGAAGCTGATTTTTGGGTTGATGTAGCTCATGGAGCATGAATTATTATTAAATGAGACTTTGAGAGTAAATTCTTGATACTTATAGCTCTTCAAATTGTGCTTGCAAGTTGAATTTGGAGTTGTGAGTCAAAAGTTATTAAGGTTTTAAGTTGTGAATATCCAAGGCCTTCCATTGAGTGGGCAGAGATTTCAAACAAGCCATAACTTTTGAACTCTTTGTTTGTTTATCTTGAAACTTATAGGGTGTATAGATCTCATTTATAACTTTCTAAAAAGTCATCTTACATGTGATTTGGAGTTTGAAACAAGAAATTATGATGTGCTGAAGTTTGGAGCGGAGATTGAAATAGGAGGAAGAAGGCCGAGACTTCATCGGCTATAACTCTGGGTTAGTTCTTTTGTCAATAATGAAACCTTAGGAGAAGTTAGATCATAAGCTCACCTCTTTATATTGAGTTTATTTATGTGATTTGAACTTAAGAAGCAAAAGTTATTGAGATTGAAGGAATAGTGGTTAAATGTTAAGGGAGAAGAGGACCTCTACTTTGTTCTTTAATAGCTTTTGGCCAGTAGTTTGGAGTGAATTGAAATTTGTTGAGTAGTTGGTTTATGCTATTAGTTTTTTAGAATGTTAAGACACTTAGCTATTGAGATTGTGAAGCATCTATGACACTAGTTATACGGCAGCGGCTATTTTAGAAAAGTTTCTCTTGAAACTTGTTGAGGTTTCTTCAAGTTGTGAAGCAAAGGAAGACTTCAAGGCTCAAGACTTTAAAGATTTGAAGAAGCTTTGAGGGTCTTCAATGTGTTGTGGCTTGTGGCTCGTTTTCATTTTTGTTATTCCCAGCCGGTTTTGGAGGCTAGTTGAAAATTCAATTTCTGCATTGTAAACCTGTTGCGAGCCGTGGTTATCCAGTAAGCGCTCCATTTTGTGTTTGTGGTAACAAAGTGGGATTAATGGCCCACATAGTCGATCTTATATGTTGTTCCCATTGATGAAAGGCGCTTCCTGGTCATCGTGGGTTTGAAATTTAGGAGCCCGTCATCCGGACGGTCACTCGTGTTGGCCGTCCCGTTTTACCCGTCCGAAGACTTGTTTCTTATTACACACCTTTACCCTTGGCCCTTAGAACCAACACAGGATAGGTCAATGGGATGAAGAATCAAGATTGAAGATTGAAGATTGAAGATTCGACGGTTCGATTGACCTCCATAGCAAACTATTCCCAGTTGCAGCCAGATACCCTGTGTATTCTCAAAGCGCGCTCCTCTCAACACGACAGAGTTCTAGATCGGTAAGTGAAAATGTAGAGGATAGGTCTTTCTATGATCTAAAGTCATGTAAGTTAGAGTCCCATAAGTCACATGTAGTCTTGAGCACTTGCCGAGCAAGTTTCCTTGCCCTAGCAGCAGAGAAGTTAAAGTTAGACCCAATGAAGCTTGTGGACCACCACAAGCTAGTTGTGAGGACCTCATCAGAGGTGGAGTGCGGTATGAGTTCAATCTTCTTCACTAGGCGTCGCCAAGCGGAGGCAGAGCAGCGCAACTTAAGGCCTAGATTAATTCCCGGCAACATCCTCAACAACACGATATCATTTGGTCCAGGTTTGATAGTATTTGGCTCCAATCTCCCATATTAGCTTTTTGGAGTGGTTACACCATCGTCTGAAGTAGGAAGGGCCCTACCATTTGCTCTTTCTTCTAGCTTGTTTGTTTTTGTTTCTCTCGTTTTTTTGCTTTTGTTTTAGTTTTTGCTCTTATCTCTTCATTTGCCAGCCTTGGCTTGGCTATTGTTCTCTAATTTCCTTTAATGCAATGGTACTTTCCATTGGTTCTAGAAAAAAAAACAAAAAAACAACTCTTGATTGCAATTGATTGTCCCTGCATCTTAGTTATGTGCAATTGATTGTCCCTGCATCTTAGTTATGTGCAATTTTGTTGCTCATCTTTTTGTGGTAAGGGAGGAGGCTCATAAACCGACTATCTAAGGGATAATGGAACTCTGTAGGAAAATTCATAGAGTGTAACATTTTTCACATATTTTTGTTAGAAAGAAAAAAAAAATAGTTCATTGACAATTTACATTGTAGTTTTTTGACTTAGAATGAATTAACTACAAATTTTCAAAGTAAAAGGTGCATAGGTAGCTATTGGTGCTCATAGACTGGACTAGCCTTCAATCAAAATCAGCCTTTGAATGGAGCACTTCAAACTTAGGATGTTTCTATAATTTTTGTTCTCAGAGAATGATCCACATCATGTTTTCATTTGTTTTAGCCTTACATGAATGTATATTTGATTCAAGGGGATTTAAAAACATAATTTAAAAACAAAAAGCGCAGTGAACAAGCTATGATCCATTTTTGGAACTCTCTGCACTATTTTTGACAGTTCTACAGGGCGCTTCTAAATGTCCACTCACAATTTGAGCCTCCTACCTTAAGCCCCTTTTGAGACCAATTGTCCTTGCATCTTATTGTCTCCTCCACAAGGAAAGAGACCAAGCTATGGTTTCAAAAAATAGAAAGTTATAACATGCAATGGAAATTGAGGGAAGGGATAAAAGCAATTGCAGCATTTCAAACAATCTATTTTCTTGTATCAAGTAGAATTTTGAAACGTAGTTTTAGGAAAGTGGCTCATTTTGGAATAAGGCATTTTTTGCCTCTTTTGAGCTCATTGTCATTGTCATTGTCTGACAAATTGTCACAATGACCACAAAAAAATAAAATTGAATTGAACTTATCTCATTACCCACCAAGATCCCCACATCCCACCCCACCCTACCCTACCCCACCCTACTCCACCCTAGTGAGCTAAAATAATAACTAAAATTAAATTAAATTGAAGTCATACTCACCCTTTCCACCACTCTACTCTATTTGTAATTTTTAGGTGGGATGGACTCTGGCATTTAATATGGAATATATTCCAAAGTCCATATACGTACCGAAATCCATATTCATATCCATATCCATATATATACCCAAATTTGTATCCATATTGGTATCTATGTCCACATCATATCCATATATATACCCAAATCTGTATCCATATCGGTATCTATGTCCATATCCGTACCCATATAGTATTCCTTTTCCGTATCTGTATCCCAAGTTGTTTTTTGAAGATCAAATAGGAGAGGAGGAGGAGGGGGGAGGGAGGGGAGAGGGGGCGGATTTTTTTTAATAAAAGTCAATGGCTCTCAATTTTTGAAGGGGGAGGAGAGGAAACGACAGGACAAGACATGTTGCCTCTTTACAATACATTGTTGAATAGGTTTATGAAATCTTCAATTAATTAGCAAAGGTTATAACTTACAGAGGATTGAATAGAGGATTATATTGATGGTTCTAAGGAAAGATCAATATGAATATTCTATGTTTATGTTTGGGATATAGACTATAATTGTAGTAAGGATAGTTGATTAGCTATTTGGGTTTGATTAAGAGCATCACCAAATTAAGAACACTATGGGGCGGCCAAATCCCCACGGTAGGCTGACGGCTTTAAGTACGGGCAAGGGAGGGGTCCCGGTCAAGTGGTGACAACCCACTCACTATAAGCCGGCCAATTGGACCCCAAATCCTTCCATTGTCTTAATTGGATGGCAAGTTTGGCAATTGCACCCCGCCTGCACCCCAGCTGCACCACCTGCTGCATCCCAGAATGGTGAAATCGGTCAACTCCAGGCTCGCTCAAATTTCTCCGTCCACGCCCACCTCACGTACCACCCTGGGCAAAATTCGGCGCGACTAGTGCTAAAAAACATCCACCCAATACCACAGTAGGGCGGTCTCTGTCTCTGGCCCCGCCCAAACTCACCCCAGCCACGTTGGGCAAATGGGGGCAGGGATGCTTAAGCGGGCAATTATGGTACGTTTCTGTGAACACGCATCTGAGGTTGACTTGGATTTTGCAGGCTGAGATTTACAGTATCATTGCTGAGGTTTTTTCTATTTACAGGTGCAATCTTGAATAATACCTACACTCTAGCTAGGGCAATTAGACGAAGAAGTATAGTTTGTTTGTTTTTGTTGCTTTTTGACACAATTGAAATGGAATTTCATTGCAGAAGGAGTGTATGGTTTGGATGACGCCTTGAGTTCTGCAAAAACGTGAAAAAAAAAAAAAAAATCTTTGCTATAGAGGTGGCCTTCTCTTTTGGGGCCATACCTTCCAGTGTTGTGTGCTACGTTTTACAATCCGGGTTTGCAGCAAAGAACATGAATGGGCTTCCTACCGAGGAGAAGCAGAACCAGTCATTTTCGCATTTGACCAAGTGCAGGATCCTTACATATTAAGCTTAGACAAGTCAAAAGTATGAATTTGTCTACTGTACTGGTACGGTCGAAAAAGAAAAGATGGCAGCCTGGAGTGTCTAAATTACATGAAGAGTATGCAAGATCAAGGACCAAGCATCTAACTTTAAGATTAACTTGGAATTAAGGATGAAAGAAAGATACCATTCTTTACTAACAATTACGCACTCAAGTGCCTGACATTTAATTAAAGTCCAAAAATTCAGGTTAGAAAAGACTAAAATATAATTTTTGCCAGTTAGGCAACCATTCAAAATTGAACATGGTATAGGCATCTAGCGTGATATCGATACATCATTTAACCCCTAAAGGATCAACGTGCATTTTTTGGCTACATAGAAATTTTGGGTAGGTACGTGTGATTGGAGATTTCCATATTTTTGGTCCAAATTTTAAAAAAAGGTAGGGAGGAGGAATATCATTCATACTATGCACTAAATTTCATGACATTTGGAAATATGGGTAAAAAGTTATGGCCTAATATGTTTCCTCCCCCCCCCCACCCCCCCACCCACCCCCCACCACCCCATAAATGGGCAATTTGGACAAATAAAAAAAATCACTAATTTCATAAATAAAAATTTGAAATTGGTTTTCCAAGGTTATTTGTATGTGGGAAGCTTTGAATCATTCTATTTTGATCAATGAGTCAAAAGTTATGAAGAGTTTTTGTTTGCAATCAATTAAGGATTCCCTACTCTAAAGGACCATTATCCCTTCGAAGGACAAATGAGATTTTAGGCAGGTAGCTATGGGATAAATTTTTATCCTGATTTTTTGAAATTTATTTTGAAGATAGAAAAATAGATAAGCTTTGTAATTATATAATTTTTTCTCAATCGGTGCCCAAGAAAAAAAGTTATGCCCAAACAAGCCCAAAAAATTTGCAAAAATTAGGTGTTTTTTTTTTGAATGTTTTTTCCTATATATTATATTCTTGGCTATCTAGAAAGCTTTGATTCATTCCATTTGGATTTGTTATGAGAAAGTTATGGACAATCTTATTTTTTGGGCACTTAGAGCATTTTCCTGGAAAAAAACCCTTGTAGGATTCATTTTTGAATGCAATTTTTACGATTTTTCAAAAAAAAAAGTTCTTCATGGTTTAGTTTTTGGTAGAACAATGTTACCATTGGATTTAGTGCATTTTATTTTCATATAAAAGATATTAATATTTTAGATTTTCCTTCTATCTTGTACCTACTTCTACTTAATAATTTTTTTAATAATGAAAATAATTTTTTTTTTAATTCTTTTTTTGCTAGATTCTCAACTCAATTCTCTACTATAAAGGTTTAAAGCTCGAAACTCTGTAGTGCAAAAATTTTAAGTTAAAAATGTTCAAAGTCAAAAAATCTAGTCCCACAACGTGCTGAAAAATTTGTTTTTTCACTTTAAACGTAGATATCTTTCAATCTATGCGGCCAAAATTTTGAAAATTTTTCCACACACTCTCATAAAAGTTCAATGTAAGATCCTAGGGTTAGAGGTGCAAAATAAAAAATTCAAATTTTTTTGTGTTTGCTATAGAAATGATAGTTTTGAATTTTTTTTTGCCAAAATATGGCCTTGGGCTTTTAGGGGTTAAAATGTCAATGAACTTTACTCCTAAAGGACCATGAGTGCAGATTTTGAACAATGAATGAACGGAATTACATCCTAAACTTATCAAAATGCATTTTTTCATCCATCAATTTTGTTTGAAGATTCTTATATTAGTTCTTAACATTTGCACAGTTCATCTTATGAAGATTTTGCTTTGCAAATATTCTATAATTCAAAAGGCATGGGGAAGTTTAGCCTCAAAAAGTAATTTTGTGCATTATAACATCTTTTCATTTGCCACCAAGAAATTAAATATGAAAATTTGACATTCTAATCCCTAAATGCCCTCAAGGCCTTTTTTGAGCTTCTAGCAATTTGCTCCAAACTAAACAAAGAAACAACATTTTAATGAGTTGTATCAATTTTTTGAATTGTATTCATACTAATTCAAACTAGACATTTTAGAGATGAAATAAGAAAAGAAAATACAAAAATATTATTTATGGATTGAAAGATTATAATGTTTGATCATGAAGGTTTTAAAACTACTCCAAAGTGATTTAAAGTCTTTCAATCCTCTTCTCACATGTCAAATCTAAAAATTGGGTCACCAAAAATATACAAGGTTAAAGGTCCTAACATGCATAGCCCCAATCAACTTATAGCTTTTCAAAATCTACTCTACAATTTTTTTAAATGGATTTCTAATTTGATTTCCCCCCCAAGATCTAGTGTATTTGAGGCTCATTTCCAAGAGCCCTAAACACTACAGAAAGTCAAGATTGCAATGGACACCCTTGCACAAAATCTTGAATAGAAAAATCAAAATCAATCATTTTCAAAATCAAATTTTTGATACTAAAACTAGACTTCAAAAAGAATTTTTCAATAATATAAACTACTAAACATGGCACCTTGGTTAGCTATTTTATTTAACATCAAAGTACTGTCAACACCAAAATTTGGTGCCTCGAGCATTTAGGGGCTAATAACAACAGTGACTATGCATTAGTATATAAAAGTGGTTGTTTAGAGTGTCCGTGGAAGGATAAAAGAGACCGATTTTTTATCAATCCAAAAACTAAATCACTGTTGAATTTACATTGATATACTGTACAAGCAAACAAAACAGATATATTGTATTCTCCAAACGAGCATAAGTGAACAAACTCACTTCCACAAATGAAGAAGACTATACACAACAGAGTTAATTACTTCATCAGAATTATCAAAATAATAATACTCTTGTTTTGCAAGGTAGTGAATTAATTAATAAAGTAAAAGAAAAAATTTTCATTAAAAAAGGAAAGAAACTCTATTACTTTTACTTTTATTTTTACTTCAATATAGTTATCAAAGTAAAAGATTGTTTCCAATGAAAAGCAAGAGTTATTTTACTTTTTTCATTTTACATTTCTCTTTATTTGCATCTTCTACTATATAAACCAGAGACTCTTTATTTAAAACTCTTTCAATAGCAAAAATAGCTCTCAAAGCCATTCAAGTTGTTGTTTAGAATTATTTGCGGTGATCTACTCTGAACATTGATTCAAAATGGTGATGCCATAAAGGAAGCGGATTTGTGATGAAGAACTGAAAACAAATGAGAACAAAAAGAGAAGAATAGAAAGCACAACTACAAGTAAAAGAGTTTCACGTGAAAATCTAATGGACGAGTTGGTTAAATTGTTATAAAAAGAGTGTCCAAATTGCAAATCAGGGAACCATAAGTTTTTTATGTTGCAAATAAGAATTACAAACAACCTCGTTATAAGTGTTTAAACAACAATTGCCCTATGGTATCTTACACAGTTGGCGGCAAAGTTCATCAAAGGAAGGCACAAGGCATCGATGTTGAAAATGCCATATCAACTAGCAAAGCCAAGCAAAAACCTGCAAAGATTGTTCCAAAATCTAGCAAAAAGCCTTCTTCCGTATTCAATATTGATGAAACAAATAGTGACAATCAAGAGACAATGGAAGTGGACGAATTTGTGGATTTTAAAGGTCTTTTCAATAACAATGACTTTGGAAAGACTTCACATTTTAGTGATTGTGATGACACTTCAAATAGTAGCGATTCTGACAACACTTCAAATAGTAGTGATTGTGACGACGCTTCAAGTAGTAGTGATTTTGACGACACTTCAAGTAGTAGTGATTCTGATCATACTTTAAGTGAAAATATGGATTACGAATATGAACATCTAGTGCCAAAGATGACCAAAAGAGAGATAGAATTTGCAGATGAAGTTGAAGAAGATTATTCTTTCTTTGAAGAATATACAAACAAAGATGGTGAAACAATAGAACTATTAACTTTTGTTGAATATGTAAATCCATAATCTATATTTACTATTATGGATGCTAAGTTCAAGTTTGAACAAGGCCACAGTCTTGTTAATCATGATTTCCTACAGGACCTTCTAGCAAAGAACAAGATTCCTCCTTCAAAGCTAGAATTCTCTCCACAATCTGGGCAATGCATCGAAGAAAGCATTAGAGGAGTTTTGGGCCGCTAAGAGACTGCGAGTTCCCGGACTGTGGGAACTCTGCAGGAATGCTGGGACGCTGCTAAATGGCCAGGCTAACGTGGCCAAGCAACTGCCACGCCATTTAAAAAAAAAAAAAAAAAGTGCTTAAAATGATATTTTGGTAAAAAAAAATTTTTTTTGCTTAAAATGATATTTTAGTAAATTTTTTTTTTTTTTTTTTTTTAAAAAGAAAATTTGACACACCTGTACCGTTGTTCACTGAATCTGGGCAGACTGGAGAACGGGCTTGAAACAGTCTTCCAAGGCCCCGAAACCCCTCTAATGCCAAACCTCGACAAAACACTTGGATTTTCAAAATTTGGTACAAACACTGACTGCCAACTTTAGCGTAGATTGATGATTACTACACACCAGCCCTATACTATAGTCTAAGTCTGTATGTCAGGCTAAAGAATCATGGATATACTAGTTTCTATTAACCAGTGCTAACTACATTGAAAAATCATGTTGATGATACAAAAAGATCTTGGAGTGGACTCAACACTAACCTTTGGGTGAGTACGTGAGTGAAGATGGCGAAGCTGTTCGATCACACGCTATCGTCAAAGAAGCACTACAAGCAGTGGCGACGTCTTCATGGTGGCTACCTCGGGGGTCATCTTGAGCTCCTCCGCCAGCGTGTGGCTCACGGTACGCATGGACGGCCGCTTGTAGCCTTTGCTGAAGAAGCAGAGATTCACTATCTTACACAATGCAGTCAACTCTTTGCCATTGTGGAGTTTGAGCTCAAGATCCACTAAGCGTGGGATAAGTGAAGGATCTGTTAGAAACTCGGAAGCTCAGTTGACGATGTTGTATGCAAATCTGCCACTGATGGTTTGGAGTATGAAGATGCCAAAGTGGTATAGGTTGCTCTCAAATTATGACTTTGAATTTTTTTTAAGATAGAAAAATACATTGGCTTTTAGTGAATATACTTTTTATTCCAATCGGTGCTCATTAGCAAAAGTTATATTACAATAAGCTCAAAACGGGAGAAACCAAGAAAATCCATAAAAACTTGAAGTTTGTTTTAAAATATTTCTAGACTATATTTTTGTCTACATTGAGAGCTTTAATTCATTATATTTTGGATTTGTGATGTAAAAGTTATGGAGCTTTTGTTTTGCGGGCAATTATAGAAACTTCTTAAGAAATTAATGTATTGAATTTGATTTTGAGCTCAATTTTCATAATTTTCAGAGAAATAAAAGTCGTTCCACGAGATTAAGTATGCTTGCAAAAACAATCTTATCATTAAGATTAGTGTATTTCAATTCCATTTTATAGCTATTGATGATTGAATTTTTCCTTCAATCTTGTATCTACTCCTACTTAATAAGTTTAATCCTTCTTAAAGAATAAAAATCATCGGTGTTTTTTAACTTTTTTTCCTTTGACTTTCAACTCAAATCTTCTACAACAAAAAATTAATTCAAGATATGTAGTGCAACAACTTTAAGTTAAAAAGATTCATAGTCAAACAATCTAATTATGGAATTGTAATCAAAAAATTGTTTTCTTCACTTCAATTGCAGATATCTTGCAATCTATGTGTTGAAAGTTTCTGAAATTTCTTCCACAAATTATTATACTAGTTTATAAAGATCTTATAATGAAATATGGAAGGAAAAACATTGTAAATTTTTTCAGCTTTTTTCAGTAGAATTGGTTGTTTGTGGTGTTTTTTGATGAAAAAAAAGTCTTAAGAAGAAAATCTTGAAACTTCAAAGGTTATTAAAATTAATCATAAAGTATGTGCACTGCGAGACTGTAAGACCATGAGCTAGAGTTTAGAAAATACACAGGCCGAAACTCTTTGGAGCACCAAAACTTGAAATTGATGGAGTTCAGTGCCAAGTCTCTTTAGTAGTTAAACCTTCCTCTAACATCCAAAATGAACTTTATGATTAACTCTAATATGAATCTACTATGAATCAAAATATCCCATTTTTTAGTTATTTTTATTTTTATTTTTTTAAAACATACGGCCTTCAAGGGCCGCAGATAGGACAAATCTGGTATTTGCAAAACTTTAGAGTTAAATAAAACCTAATGAAGTTGTTATTTTTTATGGCTTATATTTTTAGAAAGTTTTTCTTGAAGTCTAATTTTAGCATCAAAAATTCAATCTTGAAAATAAATGATAGTGATTTTTCTATTCAAGTTTTTGTACAAGGGTACCCACTGCAATCTTGACTTCCCGTAGTGTTGAGAGCTCTAGGAATTGAGCCTCAAATACACTAGATCTTGGAGAAAAAATCACATTTAAAATTCATTTAAAAAAACTGTAGAGTAGATTTTAAGAAGTCATGAATTAATCAGGATTATACAAGCTAGGCCCATTAACCTCATATTTTTTTGGTCACCTACTTTTTAGATTTGATTTGTGTAAAGAAAATTGAAAGATTTTTGCAATTTTAGCATGCTGATGGTCAAACATTATAATCTTTTACTCCATAAGTGATGTTGTTGTGTTTTCTTTTCCTTGTGAGATCTCTAACATGTCTAATTTGAATTTGTACGGTTACAATTCAAAAAAATTGATACAACTTATCAAAATGTTGGCATTTTGTTCAATTTAGAGCAAATTCCAGAAAGCCCAAAACAATTCTTTAGGCATTTAGGGGTTAATAATTCAAAATAACTTCAAATTTTTACTATAGGATCTCTAAATCTAATGATTTATAGCAAGACATGTGATTTCATCTCTGAAAAATAAATAAATAAAATTTCAAGCACAAACAATTACAAAATAAAAACATACAAGAGCAAAAGGGTTTTGAGGTATTTGAAACTCACAGTCATAGGCAAACCATATAGGATCTTGTTCTTTTTGGATGTATTATAAAATCTCAATGTTGTGGAATTTTAGGATAACAGTATTGTGGTCATTAATCCTTTAGAGCCCAAGTTATTGTAGCAAAAAATGAAGAAATTAGATTTTTAGAGGCACTCCAACTCATTGAGCAATAGGTGTGAGGGAACTTTTTTAGAAATGAAGGTGAACCAGTTCAACAATGTTCACACTTGATAGCCCCAAACTAACACATTATACACTTGCTCTGGTGTCCTACAAATTTTTCAATGATTTTTTGGAATTTGTGGATGTTTAGAAAATATGATACATTGCGAAGAAATATACAAAATCGATCCACTTTCAAGAACTTTAGGATCAAGATTAAAGTACCAAAAACAAAAGATGGAGATTTGCAATAATGTCATAGACAAAAAGAATTCCAAAAATAAATATCGCCATTGATATACAACATCATACAAAAAGTGATATAGTTATAGACATCTTTCTTTTGTTATCAACTTTTATGATGAAATCCAATCATGTGTCTTCACTTGATCATCTTCATTTCTCATAAGTCAACCAAAATCAACTTCTTTCTTGTAGCCATGTTACTTTTATACTATTCATCAATTTCATTCTTTTGACAGTGTATATATATACAACAAATGCCTCTAGACAATCATGTATTTTGAGAGTTATGTACATTGAAATCATAATTGATTAGTGCACAACCCTTGGGCACATCTGAACTTCATACTTTGCGCATGGATTTGTCACTATGACAATTTCCAAGAACCGAAAGACCAAATAGTGGTCAATTGGGTTCTAAAGGATTAAGATGAATAAGATGACCATTAAAGGGTTAGAATGAATAAGATGACCATTAAAGGGTTAGAATGAATAAGATGACCATTATGGAAAGATGAATAAGATGACTGTTAAAGGGTTAGAATAAATATGATGACCATTGTGGGAAGTGGCCTTTTGTGCCGGACTTTCATGGCTAATCACTTAAAAAACCATAAAAACTTCATACTGTGTCAAACACATAAATTTTCCAAGTGGAATTACTTTCTCTTACACTTATCCATCAATAGAAACAAAATTGATTCTTTCCCACTTCCAAAGGTGACTGTGTCAAATCACAAATTGTAGCGCAAAATAGTGGGTCAATTACCTTTTATCTACTTGGTTATATCATTTTCTTCACGTTCGTTGGTTTAGTGTTTGCAACAAGTTGGGCCCTTCTTAGGCTTTCTTCCTTTCTAATAAGTTTATTAGTGACAAGATGTTGTTGTCCTTTATCATAGATCTGATCTATGTGCTTCAAGATTAACAAGTTCAATGATCTTGTAAAAGAAGTTTAAAGATCTTGTAAATTTTCATTCTGATATCTATTTTGGACATGATTGACGACATGAATGAAACACAAACTATGCAAGCAATGCATGTAACGTCAACATCTTGTTGATGTGTGGTCAAGTGATAGCGAAGCTTACATTTCACTTTCTCGTCATTTAAACCTCTTGTCCTTTTGGAATTTGAACGGGGTTGAAGGAAACCATACCTACAGGCTGCAGCCATCATCTCTCACAAAAGTCCCAACTTTGTGAAACATCAATACTTACAAGCTTTGTATTCACCATGTGCCTCTAGTGCAGGAAATAATTCCAAAGTCAAATTTCTAATGACAAATAGATCATGACACCCCTGGGAAACTCCACTAGGCCACTACCGGTATTGCATCACATAATTGGAAGTTCCATATTCATTTTGCCAAAGGACTCTTAACCCCTAAATGCCCAAGCCCTCTTTTCTTGTTTTTTGAAGGCATTTCGGAACTTTTATAACTCAAGCTCTCTAAGTGATCACAAAAGCTCAAAGAAAATTGTAATCGTAGGATCTTCAACTTAAAGGCTTGTAGATGGTGCCCTCCAAAAATTAGAAGAAATAGCCACACAAATGTTGACATATTTTCAATTGAATGTGGATGAGTAAGGAAATTTAAAAAAAAAATTTAGCTACCCAAAACTTCAAATGCCAAAATAGATCTCTTTAGGGTAGAAATTTGAGGAAAACGAACTTTGATGATTTCATACTTATTGTTGTTACTAGAAAACCACTAACCCCCCTTTCAAATCAGTCAAAACAATTTCACAAATTAGCTTGCAATGCAGCATTGTTAGACATGCCATCTAATACAAAGAAAAATTTCAACTCAAATTATTGGCAAAAACAATTGTGAAAAATGAAAATTGAATGGTGGATGCATATCACATCCCACAACACAAATGTTGTGATTGAAATTAGTACAGAAACACATCTACATTTACTTTAATCATGATTTTTGATGAACCAAGGCCCTAACTACCCAAAGGAGTTGTTGCCCTACTTTGAAAATGGGTTCCCATGAATCCATTGTGCACCTGAACGTTCCCAACCAAGTTCCCCCTACTTCAACAATCCTGTGAACTGTGTGAAGTTCCTTGCAACTGTGCTTTAAAAAGTTCCCGAATAAATTATTGTAGTTGACATTTGGGCTAAGTTTAGGAATAGCACTTTCATCAGATCGGGTTCCTATCTTCAATTGCAAAGTTCCTTTTATGCATTTCAGTGCTAAGAGAGGTCGCGAGATGCTCAGAGACAAAAATGTCATCCCTAACGTCATTGAAAGGAAATGGCAAGGAATTTTACCAATCACATATAGATTGAGGTGGCAAACAGTATAGACTAAAGTTCGAGCTTCCAAAGAAGTTGGACTTTTGTGGTTGGTATAGCACCCTGCAATCGCGGTCAATGCATGGAGGGGAAGAATTCAACAAGGAATTGATATCGGTTGTTCTATGTGCCCTAGACATACCAATGAATCAGTCCTTCATAGGTTTTGGAAGTGCCCTTCATCAAAGCAAGTTTGGTAGTGGGGGGTTCATATCCTTAACACGTTGATTACATCGCGGGAGGTTCACGGACCATGGAGACCTCTGACTTGAAAAGAAAGCATCTTTTCCGATAGGATCCCTCGTAAATTTAATGAGGTTAGCAGTATGTGGGCGGTTCTTAGGATGGTGATCCTTTGGACGATTTGGATTGAATGTAACGATTCGGCCTTTAATGGAGTCTTGTGGAGACCTGTTAAATAGTTGCAACGAATACGACTTGGTTTTGTTGATTATAGACGGCTAGAGTGAGATAGAGTGTGTGTTATTATGGCTAAGCAACCAGACAACACGGTGACTATTAGAACCCGATTTGTGAAGCATTGGTGTCGCAATGGTGTTGTGGTTGTGATGGTGGATGACAACCCTCGTTGGGCTCTATCCAACCCTAGGGCCGGTTTTGTCTTCCAACCCCTTTAGGCACCATGCGTCACGTGGTGCGACTCTTGCTGCTCCTCGGGGCACCTTGTTTCTTTTTCCTTCTTTTTTTCCTTTTTACTCTTTTCTTTTTTGTTCATTTTACCCAGGCCGCTTGCGACTCGATCCTTGTATTCTATTTTCTTGCAATAAAGGACTCCCTTTATTTGTGTCAAAAAAAAAAAAAAAAAATGGTTTTCAACCTACTGTCCACATGCCTAAAGTGGCAACATTTCACAAACATTTGAGGTGCACTTTTTAGTGTGCAACGAGTCTGGTAGCAATCAAGCCCCTGCCCCAAGAAAATGGAATGGAATTTGCAAAATTTTGAACACCAAAATTGCAGTAGACTACATGGTGCACCTTCTCCAAAAAAAATTGGAAAAAAAACTAAAACTTTGGCCACATCATGGATTCAATGTTTCTGAAACACCAAATTCTGGTGCCTCGGGCATTTAGGGGTTAAAGATGGAATTCACAGAAGTTGTCAACCGGTTAACCGGTTTGTTCGTTTTAGCGTTTTGAGTTCACTAGAGCTTACTATTTGTACGAAAAGAAAATCTTAAATCAACAAGTAAGATCTCTGTTTGCTCAATTTAATGAAATAAACTTTTTCCAACTTAAAATTATGCTTTTTACAATATAATCAATCAGAATATTCATTTTCAACCATTAATCCCTAAGAGCCCAAGGCCTATTTTGGGCTTCCTAGAATTTGCTCCAAATAGAACAAAACGCCAACATTTTGATAAGTTGTATCAATTTTTTTTGAATTGTAACCGTACAAATGTTAGAGATTTCATAGGAAAAGAAAACACAACAATATCACTTATGGAGTGAAAGATTATAATGTTTGACCATGAGCATGCTAAAACTACAAAAATCTTTCAATCTTCTTTACACAAGTCAAATCTTAAAAGTTGGTGAACAAAAACATATGAGGTTAAAAAACCTAACTTGTATAACCCCAAGCAATTTATGGCTTCTTAAAATCTACTCCACAATTTTTTTAAATGAATTTTGAATATGATTTTTCTCCAAGATCTGGTGTATTAAAGGCTCATTTCCAAGAGCTCTCAACACTACGAGAAGTCAAAATTGCAATGGGTACTCTTGTACAAAAACTTGAATAGAAAAACCACTATCATTTATTTTCAAGATCGGGTTTTTGGTGCTAAAATTAGACTTCAAGAAGAACTTTCTAAAAATATAAACTACTAAAAATAGCAACTTAGTTAGATTTTATTTAACTTATAACTTTTGCAAACACCAGATTTGGGTGCCTTGGGCATTTAGGGGTTAATCTTCTATCCTAAAGGCCCAATCTTAGCCCTAAGTGTCATAATGGCCAAAGCGACCTCTTCTTTACCTACAGGAATTGAAATGAATTTGAAATAAATAATTTTTACTTGTGACAAAAAAATAAAATAAAAATAAAAATAAAAATAATTTTTTTTTGGAGAAATCCCCTAAAAAGAATTTACTAACACAAGAACAGGTACTGTCGTTTTAGCACAACCGGTACTTTTCATTATGCTTTGCAACCTATCCCAGAAATGAATGGAACATTTCCTGGCAGTTGTTTACGAATGATACAAGTTTGCACTGCAAGTTACTGTAATTCACTATCAGCTTCCAAAGTGAACTTTCTATATTAGCTTGGGACAGTTACGAGTTAAATGGCTGCAAGTGTTGCATCATCAACCTTGAATTGACATTGGAGAAAATAGTGTTCAGAACTGTACATAAGGGAGTTGAGATCTTCAGTTTGACACTACGATCTAAATATCAGCAAAAGTATTCAGATAGTTCATTCCAGCAAGATTTTCAACAAAAAGTACTTTTATCAATTCCAGCAAAAGTGCACTTCGTGCTCAGCAGGATTCGAACCTGCGCGGGCAAAGCCCACATGATTTCTAGTCATGCCCGATAACCACTCCGGCATGAGCACCAATGAACGTGTGCCACGTCGCCACCCCAGGGGCTCGAACCCTGGACCACAAGGTTAAGAGCCTTGCGCTCTACCAACTGAGCTAGGACGGCAACAGGGCGGGTGCACTCACCTACCCTTGCATGTCTAAAATCGAAATTGAAACAAACTTGATCCTTTAGAAAAAGAACACCACTCCGACCAGTAAATAAAACAGAATGAAATTTTACTTTATTTCACCGGCTCGTAGAAGGAATTGGCCAAAACAAAATGCCTTCCAAGAAAAGGGATAAATCCGAAATGGTTTTTAGCAGTTCCTGAAACGACGAGATTCCTGGAGTCTTATCGAAGTCATGACTGAAATTCACTTCGAAGTTCAGAGCTCCTGCAATAAAATTGGACAGTCGAGAGCATCAGCAAACTGACAGACAAAAATCTATTGAAATACACTGATAAAAATACTTGGAGCATCGTAATTGAACAGTAAAAAATCCATTGAAATACGCCGATGGAACTACAAGGAAAACTGTGTATATCGAGGTGGTATTAACATTGCATCCTATTATATCCTCGCCCTTCAGGAGAAATAAAGGCCATGGTTGAAAAGAAAAGAAGGATCCTGCAAAGCAAGGGTGCAAAAGCCCCACCCTCTCACCAAAATGGTCATCTCCAATTATCTGAAAACGTAGTCGAGTATTCACATAATCAACCCTAAGATATGTGGGAAAGGACGGAACCCTAGCACAAGAAATGCAATGCCAGTGAAATACGGAAGTACTTCAGCTGCCCCCATCATGCGATTGTCAAGTTGTATAACAACCCTAAACCTAAAATAGAAAGTCTGACATCAACTTTCAGAACATGTTTATATTATTCAATAATGCAAGGCAAAATTTCTTCTTTCTATGGTACATTTTGATACCTTTCCTAAAGATTACTACAAGACTGATTTCAACGCCTGCAGATATAGAAGCAGTAACTCTTGGCCATTTGGGCACTTAGGGGTTAACCTAAGGTATACAAACCCATCCATGCCGGTACATGTTGCTGGTCAACACAATATTTGCAAACTCCTCCCTCCTCCCCACCCCACCATCCAGATTGGTTGATAGCATCGTAAGTCGAGGTCTTCACGAGAAAACAGATGTGAAGTTAATCGAGATAATAGTTTACAATAGGTAATGAGAAATAGTCCAAATAGTCCAAAAAGAATGTCGTTCACGGTGTAAACTACGGCTTTGTAGAGAATGACAACAACCAAAAATGTGAAATTACGACTACAGTAAGCTAGCCGATTCAAGCGTATTATGAAGACAACGCCCTCTACAGACAAGAATTGCAACGAACACTAAGACAGTATCCTTCTATACCATCCAACGAAGACAATTGCAGAGAACTCTTCAGTTTTACAGACAGTCTACTATATTCAAAACATCTGAAACCTTTCGTTTCAATTAGTAAAATATGTAGGGCAAAGGTCATTCACAAATACCTTTTTCGCACAATCGAGGACGCGAACCATCTTGTAGAACAGTCTGAAAAAAGAGTCTCTGATGCAACAAGCGCAAATTAATTTCTCTAAAAGATTGGAGATATTATTTTACTCCATATCAATGAGACCGAGAATTTCCTCCTCGAGAAGATCCTTCTCAGTTGATCCGCGACCTTCCCGGAACGCTCCTGTCGCTGTATCATAGGCTGCAAATCCCTCTTCAGCACTTGAATATATGGATCATTTCCACTCAATGCACTCCCATTATGCAAACCGTGTTGAAAATCAACACGAGGAAGGAGCCTCTGATGCAATAACCTCAAAGGAAATTTTTCCAAAAAATGAAAACCCTAATAAATTATTGGGGTTTTACTCCATACCAATAAGACCAAGGATCTCCTCCGTAAGCATATCTTCCTCAGTCCGATCCAAGACCAGATCGGAAGCCTCATTTCGCCTTCGCTTTTTAGGTCGAGCAGGCTGCATCTGAATAGGCTGGATTTCAAGACCATTAATGGAAAGCAAGTCCCGCTTCCGCGCTTCCCAACCGTCCGCGACTTCTTTCAGCTCATCAGCAAACCCTAAACCCGTGTCCTCTGGCATTTCAAGAACCCCAAGGCCCGAAAAAACATGCTTCTTCGCAGCACCATAGTCTCTGACAATACCCATGACAGCCTCCAAGGAAAAATCCTCCCTCAAACTCCCATAAACATGCTCTTGCAAAGGCACATTCGCCAGTAACCTAAACCGAGCGTGCTTCAGCCTCGCAGCAGCTTGATTCGTCAGCTTCTCGCACGCATCCGCAATACTCTTCTGGTCAACAGACACACACCCGAACAAGAAAGCTTCCTTGCGCAACATAATCCGCACCAGTTTCAAACCCTCCCTATGCTCGATGCGCTTCAACTCCTTCACCAACTCGTGCAGATTCTCCAAATCCTCTAGAGAGAGATAAATCAGGTAATAAGGCTCCACGTACTGAGTCTCGTACAAACAATAGAGCACGAACAAGCCCCCGATCTTCCAGGAAAGAGTGTTTTCCACGCTCTTCATGTGACCCAGGGCGGAAGAGTACAAGGTCTGCATGAAGAACGCTTGCGTTGTGTCCTTCGGGCATGCTTCGTGAATGAAGGAGAAGCCGCGCGACTTCCAAAGCTCCTTCAGTTGGTATAAAGACATCGCGTCCTGCTCCGCGAAGGATGTTACGAGCTCATGAATATCACGCGATGCGGCGGAGAGATCCATGAGGGCCCTGTCGATGCGCACGCAACAACTGCTCAAGGGCAAACGAAGACGATGCTCTTAACATCAAACCCTAAAAAAGTAGATTTGGAATTTTACTTTTTCGAGTTTGTGACTTTTTTCGTTCCTCTTTACGGGCAGTCAGAATTTTTTCCTTTCGTGTACCTGGTCGGGAGTGATGAGAGAGATAGATAGAAAGATAGATAGAAACCAGTCATGAGAGATTTAGAAGCTCGTGACAAGCTTTGGCGGGTTTTATATTCATCTGTTTTCTTCTTTTGTTGATCAATATAAGGTTAAGTTTCAGCCAAATAAAAATGCAGACTATGCAAAAAATATACAAAATGGTATTTTTGGTGAACAGTTATCAAGGAAATTGCTTTGAAGTTGCTGTTAAAAAGTTAATCTTAAAAAATTTAACTTTGACTTAATAGATAATTTATATTCATGATTTTTGCATAATTTCTTTTCATCATTTTTATTTTATAGTTCATCAAATTTGCACAACATCCTTTGGTTGAAACTTTCAGCTCAGGTAGAAGCACCAATAGTCAATCATTTGAGCAATTTTGGAGCAGATCGTACGCAGTAAGAGGTGGTGGAAATTTTTCCCCCGTAAGAAGATAGGAAATATGAGGATTGCAAATTTTTCAAAATTATATTCCCAAAATTGATATTACTGTAAATTTTGGGAGCCAAAAAGCGCATTTCACTAGTAGCCAATGTCTAGAGTCTTCTAATTCCGATCATTCAAGAACTATTTTCCTACTCACTATTTCCTACTTTCTTACTCACTACTTTTGAACATGTGTCATAACCTTATGGATCCCAACCTTGAAAAGACCAAGAAAACACATTCCGAGCTTCCGTTGGAAATCCATTCCAACCTTGGTTGGAAATACTCCATCTCTAAAGGTTGGGTATTGGGCATGGTTGACAACTAGTGCTTCTACCTTATAAGATATATTCATCTATGATTGCTACTAATTACAATTGTGTGCTACTATTATTAGACGTTAATTATTTTTGTTGAATCTTCTTGACAACAAATAAAGGATTCCTACATATTTTAGCAAACATTATCTGGACACAATATAATTTTTTTGATTTTAAAAAAGAAAAACAAATAATTATACCCTATATATCTGGGAGACTTTACAATTAAATTTTCAAGAGCAATATGACTATTTGATGTACATTGTGTGAGTGTGAGTGGAGCAAGTGGATTTGGATTTCCATATTTGGGGGGTGGAAAAGGCCCCCTCCAACAGTCGTGAATACTGTTATGCTTTTTGGCTAGACAATAAACAATGTAGGTACCAACATCTAAAATCAACAAAAAATCAATTCAACATGGTTTTCATTTTTATATTGAACTTTTTGGGAGGGTCATGTTGTTAGGATTAAACGATATTCTTGATTTTCTTAGAATGCATCTTTCAAACACCATATGAATAAACTATGAATTCTTGAAGAGCTTAAAATACGTATTCTCAAATCAATTCTAGGTTCTTACAAATAGAGATTATATAATTTAGGCAAGAATCTCTACATGATGGTTTTAGAAAGGAATTAGAATTAAAATATGTGTCCCTATTTGTGAAATGTGAATATTTATGATACTCTATGAAAGATCCCATTATAGGCACTTTGAAGTCCAAATATACTTCTTTTGACTAAATGAGATGATGAGCACAATGTTTTTTTCCTCGAATAATGACTATTAATTGGTATCAATTTGTTGGCTTAAATTTGGAAAGACCTACCTATACTAGCCTCAGATTGTTTGACAATGCCATATATTGCTCAAAACAAAAATGTTAGATGGATATTGTAGGGTTGTGAAAGTGACACTTTCAAGTGACTTATTAGTCAAAATAGGTTCTCATTTCTTTGGATGTAATCTATCAATGATTATAACCACTTTCATCTTTAAAGGACGATTTAGTTCCCGAGGAGGCACCCTTTAGAATAATGAAAGCAAATCTTAGGGATTTGCAAAGAATCTTGCAATAGACTACTCAAGAAATACACTCCTTCAACAAGGTCAATTTCTTTGGTCTGTTTAAATACTCCTTTTTCCCACATCCCCAGATTCCCTTGCATTTGTTGAAGTTTTTTAAATTTGTCGTGCAATAAAGTGCCATTAGGTTCCTCCTTCAAACAATATGAAAGCGAGCCTGCCTGGTTAGAGCCTCATTGACCATAGCAATTCCAATTCATTTATTTCTAGGAAACTCAATTCAAGGGCTTAAAATTTTAGCTGTAAATGAGATGATCATTATGGATGAACTTCTATTGATTTAGGGGTGACCTAGTAACATTTATAGTATGGATGTCAAAGGCTGGTCACTTCAAAAATTCATCACTATTTCATGTAATTTGCAATTGGTATTGTTTCCTCTCATGTTTGTCCAGCTAAGGTAAACCAGTTCATCACTGTTGACTACCCAATTCCATCACCCTACATTAGTCCCCAATTCCATTTGTTCAAACATCCAAATTTCTTTAAGATTATGACAAAATAAGTTCATTAATGTCAAAATAGGATAACATGCCAATGCTTGATTGGTGAGTGCTTAAGTGCTATTAGATACAAGAAAAGGCGGTTATGAGTTGTTTATGGAACATTCATGATTCCACTCTATGGACAGTTTTGTAATTTCAGGGCAAACCACTTCAAAAATTCACTAAAATTACAATTTTGATCAAAAAATTATAATTCCACTTGGTTTTAACTTGTGAAACAAGCACACACCTATGAAAAATATATGCCCTTGTTGTAATTGGCCCCAAGATAGTCAAAGTGCAAATCGGATTGGTAATAGGCTTGTTAGCCTTTTGTGATTTCTCCCTCTCCTGAAGTGAAACAGAATGCTAATTGTGGCATAAATAAGGTCGGTTACCTTAGATAAAACTCACATTGAGTGAATTGATCTTAGTAAAAATTATATAGTGATCCACTCCTGACCTATAGGTGTACGTATTTTTGACCAAGCTTAGAATGTTTTTTTTTTCCTTTTCAAGATTGGAACTAATAAATACATGACACATGTCCTAAGTTGTGTGAAAGAAAGTAGGAAATAATGATTAGGAAAAAAGTTATTGAATGATCGGAATTGGAAGAGTCTAGATGTTGGCCATAGGTCCGAACCACTTTTTGCCTCCCAAAATTCATAGTAGTTTCAGTTCAAGCAATAAAATTATCAATTTTTTGAAATCCTTGTCATTTCTATTGATATACCTCTGAAAAATATTTGCTTTGCCTTCACTTCTCCAAATCATGTTGGAAATCCTTATTTGATTGGTTATGGGTGGCTCTACCTTACTTTTCTCCCAACATCCCAATCTAATTCTACAATTACTGCCAAGAATAAGATAATTACACCTAAAATTGCACAAATAAGCAATTCAACATGGTTACTACTATTATATTGAAAATCTTTTGGTGGGGTCTTGTTGGTATTTAAAAGGGGATTTTAGATTTTTTAAGAATGCATTTTTTGGACACTGTATGAAGAAACTTCAAATTTTCAAAATATTAAAAATCAGGTTTCGGGTAACCAATTGTAAACTCTCATAAATATTAGAAGTACATTGTCGGCAAAAACTTAGACTACATAGTTTTAGAAAGCGGTCAAAATTAGGTGTACTTACCTTATTTGTTGCAATGTAATCCAGACTTGTCTAAATGACTAATGCAATAGCAATATTCATCAAAGATGAAGCCCTAAATGCCTAAGCCTTTTCAAGCAAAATCTAACCTTCAAGATGTTTAAAGAGCTTGCTTATTAGTATGTACACCAATTTTGAGTGTGAAATTGCATAGGAGTCGTGAAATTATAACAAGAGAATGTATATTTTCTGTTTTTAGTATGCTGCCCCTCCCTACAATGTTTGAAAAAATTGCATACAAAAGCTTTTGGGAATTGCGGGTGACATGAATAACTACAAATCATATTGGCGCACTAAAATACACTTTCAAAAAACTTAATTTCACATGAAAAGCTATCAAACTCATTACACAATCCACCTTGCAATTGTTGAAATGCAATTTTTTTGATAAGTAGAAATTGTAAATAACTCCAAATTAACACTTGCATGTCTAAATTTTCAACGGTGAAAATTATGAAAATACCTTATTCTTTCCATTGGGACCATTTTCAAAGCAAATGGATAAATACAATTTTTTAGATCTCAATTCAAATGAAATTGGCAAGCTTTGTTTAGAAGCAAGAAATCAAGTAAAATTTGTTAAGCTTTACACTTCCACAATGAGACATATATGCCTTTGAGGACCTCTCAAAAATCATATGTTTACCTTTTTTAGTGAAAAATAAAAGTTTCCAATAGTTAACCTTCAAAACTGCATGTAAAGTTTTTTTAAATGGTTAAAGGAATTCAATTGCCTACAGCAAAACGAGCCTGAAATTTCTGAGCGACCAAATATGGTTGCTCAAGCACTTAGGGGTTAATTTATTCATAACATTCAATAGCCTTCAGAGAGGCTGCTTATAGCAATCTCACCATTGGGATCACTATGTTCAATTCTATATTAAAGAACTTATTAACAATCTTGTACCTATTTCTATTTAATAAATTTTAAAGAAGGAAAACCAAGTTTTCTTTTTAAATTTCTTTTCTCAAACTGTGAAATCAATTCTTTAGTATAAAACAATTTACAATCAAAATCTTAACAACAAAAAATTTAATTTCAAAACATTCAAAGTCAAATAATCTAGTCACAGAAGGTGCAAAATAACTTATTTTCTTCTTTTTAAACCCAAATATTTTGCAATCTACATGGTCAAAGTTTTTGAAATTTCTTCCATACATTTTTATATAAGTCTAGTGCAAAATACTATGATTAAATATGAGAATTAAAAAAAGGGGGTTGTTCATTTGCAATAGAAATAATAGTTTTGAGTGTTTTTGACCAAAAAAAAAAGGCCTTGAGACTTTAGGGATTACATATAGTTCTTTTTTATAAATTTAGCAATGTAAATTAATTAGATAATTAAATGATAAATTTATAGATCCAATATTAAAAAAATTTAAATGTATTAACTACAACTTTTTAAATTTATTAACATATTACATAATTAGAAGCAATGATAGGGAAATCCAATTTTGACATTCAAAAGAATTTTATATAACATAAATTATAATTGGAATTTTTGTCTTGCACAATGAACATTCAATTCCTAAGCAATTCCAATCAAGTATATCAAATTTGGCTTTTAGAAAAAAAAAAATTCTATTTGGGTGAATTGTTTCATTTGAATTTCATGGTTTTACATGATAATTGATTAGAAAACATTAGTGATGAACTTTTAAATCTAACAGCATAGATATGTTAAAAACATCCATACTCACAGCTTTTATATTAAAAAAACAACCCATTGAGTAATAAAAATATAATCTATGAAAAGTTCAATCAGAAGTGCTGTAAAACCATATTGTGTATAATAGATATTTCCATAATTTAACAAGATTTTGCTATTTTACATTATAACAAATTTTGTACATTTAAACATAATGGTACAATTACTTTGCCAAAACGTCATTAAAGAGATATTTATTTTACAAAATTTGGTCATGTAACACATCTTATTGAACTTTTTATAGATCATATTTTTGTTACTTAATCCCTCACTGCCCCCGGTATCACAAAATACATTGGAAAGGGGACAAAATTGGGCCCCTTGGGCGGTGAGGGGTTAATGGAGTGGTTTTCAAACATGAAAGATGTTTGTATAAAAGTTTCTTACATGTCTATGCAATCAAATTTAAAAAATTCATCACCAATGTTTTTCAATCAATTATCATGTAAAACCATGAATTCCAAATGAAACAATTCATTAAAAAATGGAGTTTTGTTTTTCTAAAAGCCAAATTAGGTATGCCTGATTGGAATTGTGCAAGAATTGAATGTTGATTATGCAAGACAAAAAATGCCAATTATAATCTATATTATACAAAATTCTTTTAAATGGTAGAATTGGATGACCATCTCATTGCTTTTGGGTATTGTAGTTAAGATACTATAAATTTAACTACAACTTCCAAATTTTATTGGATAAAATACGACAAATTTAGAAATTATAGATTTATTAATTTCAAGATTTTAAAGAATTAAATTTTCAACATTTTGGAATTCTATAAGAACAATCCATCAAGGTCAAAGATCCAATATGGACACCTCAAAAATGACCCCAATATTAATAGTTTTTTCAATAAATGAGATTTGGGCACAATCCATGTCTTAGAAAATGGTAATAGAGACTTGATTAGTGACTACATTAGGAATTTCCAACTTTTGAGTGTATATAACATTCAATGGTAGCAATGCATTGCGCTACCTTTCTTGTGACAAAATGATGTAGAATATTCTTCTAGAATATAACATCATACCCATCATACTACTAAAATCATAACTCCCTTTGTAATATCACAAATGCTACCACTAATAATAGAGGCTCATGCTTGCTATGCTACACATTCATTGTATCACATGTTAGTAAAATTTTGATATATTTGAATAGAATGCATGATAATGATTTCAATAAGTCTTTGAAATAATTAATTTTAATATTTTGTAAAAATATTTTTAATCATGCATACATAAAATAATATTTTCACACAATGTTATATTACAGAAATAGAGTAGTAATTTGCAATCACCTCTGTAATATCACTTTTACAACTTTATGATTTCAAAATTTTGTTGCTACTACCAAATATGTGAGAAATTTATTCAATTGAAGCGATTTGGGATTTCACAACAATTAAGTTGTTCATGAAGTTTTTGAAATTTACAAGCTTTTCTTTTCAATTCACCAAATTTTTGGGTTGCCATTGTTTGTAACAATTGAGTCAAGTTTTGAATGCATTACAATAAATGTTTATCTTTTACAGTATTCACCATTGCATATATTTCAGTCATCATTCTATTGTACATTTCAATATATGCTTATTTATAAACAAAATTGCACAAAGATTTTAGTAATTTTTATTTGAAGATTTATTGAAAATTTTGTTCTGCATTTTATCTAATACATAAAAATTCTAATGATGAATGCGTAGCATAGCAAGCGCCAACCGCTAGTTAGTAGCTAAAAAGACAAGTGACATTTTAGGTGATGGTAATGGAGACTTAATTAGTGACTACATTAGGAATTTTCAACTTTTGAGTGTATGTAACATTCAATAGCAGTGAGTTGCGTTGCCATTCCTTTGACCGAGCCTTTGACAAAATGATGTAGAATATTCCACACCCATTAGTAGCTAAAAAGACAAGTGACATTTCACACAAGAATTGTCATTGCTACAAAAACAACGACGTTGCAATGCTTAACATTAAGTCAAAGTAAAAAAACAAGCATCGGAGACTAAAAGTTCAACTTTGAAATGTAAGCAAAAAATTCATAGAAAACAAGGTATTCAACTGCTACTTTTCTTTTCTTGGGAAACCATTTTTTTGGTGTTTGGATTGAGGACTAGACAACTCTTTACATACATATGGGGTGGTAGGAGGTGAGATAAACAATGTAGGATATGTAAATTAGAATTAGAGTAGGAACTCAATTACTCACTTGGTTATATCAAATTAAAGCAGAAATTGCGTTTGAAATAGAATTTTAGACCTCCTTTAACCCCAAAATGACCCTGGAGTTTCTTGAGCTTTTAGGAATGTACTCTAAATTGAACAAAAAGCCAAAAAACTTATGAATTGTATCAATTCTTTTTGAATTGTAACCATATAAAATCAAACTAGACATGTTAGAGATCACATTAGAAAAGAAAACACAACAATCTATCTTACGGATTGAAAGAATATGCTACATTTAATTACATCTAAACATTCACTAAATTCTAGACAAAACGTTCAAAAATCTCCAGATAACGTTTGATTATAAGGGTGTTAAAACTATGAAAGAAATTGAAGTCCTTTAATCCTCTTTTCACATGTCAAATCTAAAAAGTTTGTCACCAAAAAAATATGAGGTTAAAGGGCCTAACATGTATAACCCGAATCAATTTATTACTTCTCAAAATCTACTCTACCATTTTTTAAATGAATTTTTAATGAGGTTTTTTCTCAATGATCTAGTGTACTTGAGGCTTATTCCCAAGAACCTTCAACACTACAAAAAGTCAAGATTGCAATGGACACCTATGCACAAAATCTTGAAAAGAAAATACATAATCAATCATTTTCAAAATCGGATTTTTGAAGCTAAAACTAAACTTCAAATATAATTTTTCAAAAATAAAAACTATTAAAAATAATAATTTGGTAAAGTTTTATTTAACTTCAAAAATTGGTCAAAGACACATTCTGTCCTCAGGGTCATTTTGGGGTTAAGCATAGTAGAATAACTTTTCTGAAAACACTTTGAACTAAAAGAAGTTAAAAAAATGAAGTTCAATTTTTTATATAAAAAATCCATTTGAGATATTGATCCTCCAATAAAAAATTATGGTCAAGTTTCTAAGAGGGGTAAAAATGGACTTTTTTTTTTCTACATCTTCAAACATCATCTCTGAATTTTGTCCATAACATCTGATTGGTGTCTTAAAATCTCAATTGGATTTTTAGACATGAAATTTAGCTTGATTTACCAACTCTTTCTGGTCCAATTTTTTTGAGAAAAGTAATCTTATTATGCCTAAATGAGGTTTGAAATTCTACTCCAAAGATAGTTTTTAATTTTTAATAATGAGTGGTTAAATTATCCCATATTCTTTCAGGATTCATGATGGATAGTAGATATTAATATAAAAATCACATCTCTGCCTTTCATTCCTACCAATGTCAATGATGCAATTCCTACATAAAACCATCAAAAATTCTTTTTGATAACAGATGGATAAGTTGCATTGGGGTGGTACTCGAACGGGATTCTTTGAATTTTTGGCAAGCCATCTTCCATTACAATTATTTGTTAAGTTGTATGTTTTGATCCTAGAGTTAGTAAAAAAAATTAAGCATACCATAAATGCACTGCCACTATCTTGATACCGAAGCTTACATCAATGATGTAGATGAGTTTCGTAGATGATAACCCTATGTAAATCATTGCAAGAAGAGTTTTTTTAGGCCTTCATATTATATCCATGTTACAAAATATTTTAGAAGTGTTTTTTGACTGCTTTATTGAAGGTAAGTAAGATGAACATTATACATATAATTTTTGTTGGTTTTGGGGTAGTCTCAAGACTCTTTTGGACCATGATAGGCAGCACACTGTCTTCAAATATTCATAACTAATTCATAATTATTTTGTCAAAGAAATATAATTTCAATTTATCTTGTTGTTTCTCACACTTGCCAATCTTTATATGGAATTTTTTTAAACTTCAGCAATGGTATGAAGACAAACTCATTAGATGACATTTGAGGGCATTGGAGGGCCGTTTCAGGCTTGTTCCCAAATCTAGCCCAATTCTGCAAACAGTCGGCACGGGCTGTCAAAAGAAAAAAAGATTCAATTTTTTTTTCAACAGTTTAAGCGAAAAAATTAAAAAACTAAAAAAATGACTTAGCGCAGTCTTGGCTACATTAGCCAGCAATTATCTTGCGTTCCTGCAATCCAAAAATGCAAGATAATTTGCAGTCTCTTAGAGGCATCAAATGTCATCTAATGCCTAATTCTGATTATGACAGTTTATTCTAATTATCATAATTATCCCCATTGACAGACAATATAGTGACCCATCCAATGTAATTTACAAACTTCAATTTGTTCAATTTATTGTTTACAAATGTACATATAAAATAACTAAATTTTATTGATTTATCAATTAAAAAATTTACAATAAATAAATTATAATTTCTAAATGTTTAAATTTTAAATTAAAAAATAAATTTTTATACATAATTTGTAAATTTATATATTCACAAATTTACAAATTTGTAGATTTTTGGATTTTATAATGATCATAAAGACATGGATGCCATTCATAGTAGAATGAAGGACATTAAATTCTTAATGTTGGAATAATACTAACCTTTCTAAATTTTCCAACCATGCAAAATATCTAAAATTGACTATTTTTGTATCGTTTGAGGTTCAAATTAGCCTTGCAAACTCAACCACAACTACTTTTTTTTCTTCATTTCTAGGTCCTAACTTTGTGTGTTCAATTGTAGGTAGGCGGATAAAAAATTAATTCATTTTTTGACACATATCATTATGTGATTGGTTATAACTTTTTAAAGTGTAATTAGATAATTGAATTTCAACAAAAAAGTATTGAGATTTCACTCAAAAATACTATAAAACTAAGAGTACTCTACATAAAGGGTAACATTGACATTGAGCAAGGAAGTGCCAAAATTGAGTTTTCACAACATACCATTTTTACAACCAAAATAAAAATAAAAGTAAATTTTTAATCTTTAAAAACTTTGAAATTCAATAACTTTTACATCATAAGTTCAAAGGCCACAAAACAAAGCCCGTGCACCCCTCCTTGCAACAACAGTACCAAAAATACAATTGGAGACTCAGTGTCCAAAAGATATCACTCTAACAAGCAAAACAAATAGTCCAATTTAAGGTATCCATCCATCCTTGTTTGTTTTGTTTGTTTGTTACAATGGGATCTCATAGACTATGCATTCTCTAGCCGCATTCTTGGTATTGCCAAAAAGCTCTCTACAAGGACGGGTGCATGGACTTTGTTTCGTGGCATTTGGACTTATGGTGTAAAAGTTATTGAATTTTAAATTTTAATTGAATTAAAAAAAAATTAAACAATTACTTTTACTTTTATTTTGCCTGTGACAACGGCACAGGGCACACTAGGGGATTTTGAAAACTCCACATTATCCCGAAAGATTCAATCACGAGATGACACGTGGTAGTATTATAGAAGATTCACTTAATTCATGCTGGATCGCACCCTCACCGTAAAAACGGTAACCGCCTGATAATGGACTCCCCGGGCACTGCATAATAACTTACCCTGTTGGCATTCCCTCTGGCTCGCCTTCCAAGTGACACCCCAGCTCCCCCCAAGCCCAGCTCATGACACGTGCCCCAGCGGCTTCTGCCTATTACTTGAGAGGCTTCAGTTCCGCGGTCTCCATCTGCGCTCGAGCTTAACTTCATTGTAAGTAGTACTGCCGCAGCAGCTCTTCATGCGATTGCACTATAGCCTTGTCCTCCTTGTTACACCAAACTCTTGTTTCTCATTCGAGCCAAATCGTATCCTTCCCGACATTTGAAAGAAAAAATTGAGAGAAATCGAGGTTGTTGGAGTGTGGAGCTTCGTCCGGCCACTTAGAGTTTCGAAATGGCGTCGCGGGAGCTATGGCGTCGAACTTTCTTGGCCGTGCATCTTCCCCTGCAGTTCCCTGCTGCTGCTGGTCCTGCTTCTTTGCACCAGGTACAATTATGGCTTACAGTTGCTTTGGTATGGCTTTGCTGGTGTCAGGGTTTTGTGGTGGGAGGTTAAGATTGTATCTGTCTGCATGAGGTAGTGCAATGTATCGAGTTTTTTCCCTCATGCGCGAGTCTATTTTTGGCTTTGGTTTTCAGGCCAGGCGGGGGTTAGCAGTTGAGCGACCCGTGGACAGCTCTACATCGAACTGGGGAACAGGTGAGCCGCCCATTGACGAGAAGGCGACGAAGCGCGGGGTTGAACCGGGGACTGAAGCAAAGGGGACGTCGTCGGAAACTGAAGGTGAAGTTGCGACACCGAACCTTAGCAGACAGAAGAGCACTCGTGATTTTATCAACTCCAAGCGGGAGGAGCGCTTGAAGGCTTCCGAGGAGGTACGCATTTCTCCTATTTCCTAGGTTTTGTGTATTTCAAGTTTCTTAAACCTAATTTCTTTTCCTTCTCTTCTAGTTGTTTAACAATGCAGAAGTGGAGAAATTGTTGAATCAAGTCATGTGTTTTGGAAGATAGTAAATGTTTTTCTGATTGCGGTGTTCTAGAATCTTCTGGATTTACAGTATGGAAAGCCTTTTTCGTTCTCTGGTTTATTTCTGCTACAAGTTTTTGTTGCTCCTCGCTTTAATGCATGTTGGAGTAGCTTGTTTAGCGCTGTATCTGACTGCATTTGGGTTTTATTTACATAATAATGTAGTGGATACTATTTATGTCACTTTAATCATTTTAACATATGTAAGGAGTGTGGTTTTGGGGATCAGTGTAGAGTTGTGGAGAGTTCTCTTTGGTGCAAGAGCCAAATCTTTTGAGATCATGATTTTGTTATCATATGAATTTCTTGTGCTAGTTCAAAGTGGGAGGTTGTCGACAGTAGATAACCCCATTTCCATTCATAGACCGGTGGCCATAGACAACTTGTCAAGTCATAATTACACAACTATGCCGATAAGTCCAACCAACTATACGAGTAGAGGAGTTCCTGATGGTAATAGGAGTTAGTTTTGGAGAGTGGATCAGGTTCCTAATGGTCTTATTACTACTTTATTTCCTCGTGAGCAGAGTACGATTGTGTTCCACTCGGTGAATATATTGCGTGTGTTGTTGCAGAACACCAGTCCTGAGGTAAAAAGGCAGCAACAGCTCCACGAAGAAGTGAAGGAGACGGGAGCAGCTCATCCTGGTGACGTGGCAGGGGGGTAAATTTTGTGCCAGGAGTGTATTGACAAGTTGAAATTCTGTATATGTGGAAAGGACTGAGGAAATATTCTTTTGTGACACGGAATGTTCTTCGTAGATGTGAAATTCATGGTACTGGAGGAGAGACGCTTTGTAATTAGGCATGACGATAGCAGGATGGTGATCTTGTGTCGCTTTCAATATTCGGATAATGTACATCCTTACACCTTTTGAGGTTAGGACGGGTTGTTTTTAGCAAGGAACTTGCTCGTGTAGTGGTATGGGCAGTCTTTTATTCTCCCTCCCGCCCTCTAAGAAATCCTGCAGCCAAAGGAGGATTGAGAAGCCAAGTCTACTGATGTGTACGCGGGTGTGCTTTTGTTTGTGTTTATTCGCATTTTTGTAAAACGTGCTTTATATCAATTAGCAGAAATGTCTTAGTTATTGTGTGAGGTTATATGTTCTTTGGAAGTGTGGTGATTAAGTTATTGCCTAGATCTTTTGGTCATATCCTTGCAAGTGAAATGAGGCTTCACATCGAGAGCAGTTCTAGGGGCACGACTTTTGACTTGTAAATTGAACTCATGGGGTTTGTGAAGAATTGGTACTATTGAAGCTGCAACTTCATTGGAAATATAGAGCAGACGTAAATTCTCGAATGTCCTGGTGATGTTAAATCGAATAACACTACTCTGTGTCACATGTAACAGATGTTGAAAGAATGAAATTACGTGAAAGTGTTATTGCAGTCGCCATCAGCAAAAACATTTCCATTTCTTCTTCCTGAATGTAAAGCAATCTTGAAACAGAAATATGTGAAATGCCCTAGATATTTATGCATTACTGTATTAACTGTCACTCTCTAAATCTCACTCTTCTCCAAGCAAAGTTATTGTAAGCTGCTCGGAGTCTATCCCGGAAGGGAGATGTACCTAACTGACACTGACCTAATTGCGACTGAGATTGAGATTTCAGAATCAAAAAGTGCGTAAAGGTAGACATGTTGTAATTAGGTTAGTGGATTATGGATTTTGATGATATTTGATATTCGTAACAAGAATTATGATAAGTAATTTCAGTATAAAACATTTTGTGCAATTCACATTAATTGAAATAGATGGTATACTCCCAAGGCCTTTTCTTTGCCAAAAAAGACTCAAAACTATCAGTTGTATAGCAAAGACAAAAAAATTTAATTTTTTTTTGCACATTTAACCATAGGATCTTCCATCTAATTAGTATAAAAATGTGTAGAAATAAGTTTTTCAAACATATTGCATGACTTTGAACCTTCTTAATTTTAATTTTGTGCACTATAGAGATTTGAGCTTTAAATCTTATGGTGGAAAATTGAATTGAGATTATAGAAAAAAAACTTTAAAAAAAACTAATTTTTATACTTTAAAAATTTGTTAAGTAGAAGTAGGTACGAGATAGAAGGAAAATCTAAATTATTAATATCTCTAAAATGGAATTAAAATGCACTGATCTCAATGGTGAGATTGTTGTAGCAAGCAAATTAAACCATGTGGACCATTTTTTTTTTTGAAAGATTGTTAAAATTGCATTAAAAATTGAATCCTACAAGTTATTTTTTCAAGAAGATGCTCTCATTGCCCAAAAAATAAGATTGTCTATAACTTTCTCATAACAAATCCAAATGGAATAGAGCAAAGCTTTCCATATAGACAAAAATATAATCTATGAGGAAAAAACATTTAATTCAAATTTTTGAATTTCTTTTGCTATCCCCTCTCCCTTGTTTTGAGCTTATTTGGGCCTTACTTTTGTTTCCGGGCACCGATTGAAAAAAATTATATTTCCGTAAAGCTATTCAATTTTTCTCTCATAGGTACTTGCCCCAAATCCCATTTGTCCCATGAAGGGACAATGGGTTTTTAGGGGTAAAATAGTGGTTGAAAAATGAAATTTAATGGCATGTGTAATTGACATGTTTGTGTTTAACAAATCAAACAATTATGTTGAACTATCTATATTCAACTATTGATGATTTACAAACAAAATATTTTTACATGTATCTCTTTTATATTGTAATAAAGACAATTGATGGAAGAATTCATTATTAAATCACATCCAATTTATCACCATATTAATTTGAAATTTTTGTTTAGCTTATTACAAGAATGGTAAAGCCATAAGGCTTTGTCCAAAATTATTCAGCATGTTTCTCTTTTATATTGTAATGAAGACAATTGGTAAAAATTAATTACATATGCAAATTAATTGATGAAGAACTAATTCAATTGCTTATTAAGTGCAATTCTCTTCCCTAATATATTTTTATTATAATTCAACAATTAATTTGAACATTTCAACCAAAATTAAAAAGAAACTTCAATGAAGACTCGATGAAATTGATGAAAGGTAGATAAATATAGTCTAATCAAAATATTAATCATTAAAAGTATAAAAATGGTGGACCACAGTATATTGAAATCATGTAAAATACAATGAGCTACTATATTTAATGCACCTCTCAAATTGACATAATTAGTAAATAACATATAATTTCCATCAATTTTTTTTTGTTGAGAGTTCTATAAATGTGTACGCACCACTTAGAAGAAGTCAGCAACTACAAAAACTTTTAAAAAAGAAGATGTTGAATTCAAGTTTCACAAAGGAGGACTTTCAAGTATATTTAATAAATTCTACCTTCTTGCTTCTGATCTAAATTTTAGCCTTAAAAATATCTTTTTGAATTTAAGCTCAACTAACAAATAAAAGTTTAATAACCCCTAAAGGATTGGCATGCGTTTTTGGTTGTATAGAAATTTTGGACAAGTATGTGTGACTACAGATTTCCATACTTTTGGCCCAAATTTTAATCAAAGGTGGGCGCAAGGAATATCTTTCATGTGCACCAAATTTTATGACATTTAGAAATGTGAGTCAAAAGTTATGGCCTAGTATGTTATTTTTTTTTGTAATTGGGCAATCCGGGCAGATTAAAAAAAGGTCACTTTTTTCAAAATCAAAAATTTGAAATTGGTTTTCTAGAGTTGTATGTACGTAAAAAGCTTTGAATCATCCCATTTTGTTCAATGAGTCAAAAGTTATGAAGATTTTTAGTTTGCGGGCAGTTATGAATTTTCTACTTTAAAATAAACTTTGAAGTCTTTTATCTTACTCAATTTTCAATATTTTTTGAAAAAAATAAAATCCTAGGATTTAGATTATTTATAACAACATTGAAACCATTGGGATTAGCCTTTTTCATTTCCATAATTAAATTCTTGATAATTTAGTATTTTGAATCATTCTCTACTATCTACTTTCTATTTTTTTCCTACATGTTGTAAAATTCTAAATGAAGTGAAATTTTTTAGGCATTTAGCCAACTTATTGAGGAAAAAGAACTCAAAAAAGCACCATCATTTTGGACATTTTTTCATCAAAAAGTGAGCTTGTAAAAGTGTTGTTGCTCTATTTTTTCCTGCAAAAAATGGTTTCCATGAATTGGCATGCTTATATCTTGCAATCCACGGGGTGGAAATTTCTGAAATTTTACCATATGTTCTCAAGTCAAAATACTACAAGATCCCTATGGTCACATGTTTTAAAAAATGTTCTTTTTCAAAAAGTGGATACTTGTATTAAAAAATGGCAGTTTTTGAGTGTTTTGGTGAAAACATAGTCATGGAACTTTAGGGATTAAGTGTAGTTTCTACTCACCAATTTGAAATTGTCGGAAATTTCCTACATTGAATATTTTATAGCCATGTGAACTTTGGGCCTACAACCATGGATTACTAAGTTTCTAATTATAGAATACTACAAAGATTTGATTTACACCATGATGTTTTAATCGACAATATATACCCAAAATAAAACCCTCAAATTTTTTAGTTTATTTTGTATCTGATATGAATTTTTTTTTGTTTTTTTCTTCAAAAATTCATAATGGTTTCAAAATTTCACAAAAAACTAGGGCTCTTCTTACTCTCCGTGCTACCAATGATGCCCATTGAAGATTAAGGTTCCCGTGCCAAGTTTACGGTGTGGGAGACCTTGACAATAGAAATTCCAAAATTTAGCCCTCATACAAACATGGTAATGTGGAAAGACTGATCTCCTAAAGGACTAGAATGCATTTTTTGGCAATATGGAAATTTTAGGCAGGTACATGTGACTAGAGATTTGCATATTTTAGGCCCAAATTTTAATAGAAAGACGACAAGATTCCAATAATGAGGTGTAGGAATTGCATGTTTAGGAATCAGCCACGTGAGCGTATAGGGTGTCATTATTTGGCAAATAATCAAATTACGTGAAATTAAGGAAAATGAAATGGATTTTCAAGTTAGTTGCCAAACTAATTTACATTTTCCAACTAGCTTTTAAAGCCACTTAGTTTAGGGTGTTTGAAGATGATTAGAGAAGCTATTTATACAAGTGGTAGTATTAGGTCAAGCAATCCATATATAGGGGATAGGTAAATTAGGATTATACTAGAACTCAAGCGCTCATAAATGCAAGAATTGTGTTAAAAGCCAAATTTCAGACTTCATATAGTCAAAGTAGAATAACTATTTTGAAAAACTTTAAACTAAAAAAATTTGGGTAATAAAGTTAACATTTATCTAAAAATCCATTTGAGGTTTTGAGACTCCAACTAAAATTTATAGAATAAATTCTATGAGGGGTTTGATGGGACAATTTTTTTGACATTTTCAAATACCTTCTCTGAATTTTGTTCATAACTTTTCATTGGAGGTTCTAAATCCCAAACCAATTTTTGGAGATAACAATTAGCTTAATTCCTCAATATTTTAGTTCAAAGTTTTTTTCAAAATAGTTATTCTACTATGCCTAACTGAAATCTGAAATTTAACTTTTAATACTATTTCTACATTTGACTTAACTATGAGTGGTTGAGCTCCTATTGAGCCTAATTCCACGTGGATTGTGTATACTATTACTACTCAACTTGGATAAAGTGCTTCTTTTTTCATCTTTAATCTCACCAAATGTCCATGATATATGTATTTCATATAGCCATAAAAAAAAATTGGACATAGTTGGTCAATGGAATATTCTGGACCATTTTTTTTTCTACAACTTATTTAGTGTGCAAGGTGCATCTGAATTTCAATTTAAAAAAAAATCAAGGTTAAGGTGCTTCGAATACCTTAACCTTGATTATCAAACACTTATACTTGAATTTTGAATTGGTAATAGTCATCTGACATATTGATAGAAGTTGAGCGGGTATAGAAGAAAAAAATTTCTAAGCCAAAAAAATATGAAACTTTTGGCCCTCGAAGGGTTGCGGAGCGGCCTTCCAGAGGTCTCAGATGTTCTATAATGCTTTCAATCCACATGGTGGATTTGTGTGAAATTTTTTCCACATATTTTCAAGTGAGTGTATTATAAGATCCTATGGTTATATGTATCCAATTTTTTTTTTCAAAATTTTGTACCTCTACTACAAATGGCAATTTTAGAGCTTTTTTGGTAAAAAAATATTCATAGAACTTTAGGAATTAAGACCGGATTTAAGGAATGGCGTGAACCACTTGTCATCAATGATTTAGCTAATGACTAAAACCACATATCATTAATTAGAAATGAAATTTTCAACTATCACATTAGTAGTGGTCTCTAACCCCTATATTTGAATGATTATATTAGAAATCATATACTTGATCTGAAGAGAATTTGTCTCTTCTAAAACTCTAAATGATCTCACCTCCATACAACTCTATTGTGATTTGACAATGAAATCAGCTTAAAATACTTGAAGAGGCACAAATTGTATCTTCTACCTAAAAGAAAAGGACAAATTCAATTCAACTTGCAAAAAAAGGTGAATCATCTTCATCAAAAATCTCAAAGTCTATAGCTCAAAATCCTAGTGCAATCCCATTCAAAAAACTCTCAAATGTGTTGCTTCTACAATTCTATACTTTAAATTAGGTTGTTTTGTTTATGTGTTGGATACGTTCAGATTCAAGAAATCATGAATCCTCCGGCGGTGTTCTTGGTACTATTGGAAAGCTCTCCATGAGGAGGGGTGCACATACTTTGTTTTGTGGCGTTTGGACCTACAGTGTGAAACTTATTGAATTTCAAAGCTTTTTTGAATCAAAAAATTGAATTAAATTATCTTTCATTTTGAAAAAGTAAAACTTTCACATTGCATGTCCAAACGCCACAAAACAAAGCCCTCGGCCTCTTTTGTGCACAAAGCTTTCTATTGATATCAAAAATGCAACTTCTCACATTGCAACAAAGCCTATGGTATAAAAGATATTGAATTCTAAAGTTTTTTTTGAGTTAAAAAATTAAAATATTACTTTTTATTTTATTTTGGTTGTGGCAATGGCACAGGGCACACTAGTTCTCATGAAAATAAGCATCACTACCGATAATTCAAAGTCGCTTTATGAATCCTTCTACTCCAAAATTCCACAATCATTTTTTTCAAAGACTTATATGCAACCGTCCTTGAATACCTACGTGATTTGCACAAATGCCATTTCTTGTGGATTTTTTGAGACCTCTAACACCCACTATCCATCTATCCATCTATTATTTAAAATTAAGTTGTTTGTTTTGTTTTGTTTATTATGGTGAGATCTCCTGGACCGTGCATCCCCGGTCGTGTGTTTGGTACTATCGGAAAGCTCTTGGCAAGGAGTGGTGCACAGACTTTTGTTTGAACCTACGGTACAAAAGTTATTGAATTTCGAAGTTATTTTTGGATTAAAAAAAATAAGAAATTCGCTTTTACTTTTATTTTGGCGGTGGCAACGGTTCTAAGTTACGGTCCTACTTTTGCGCACTGGGACAAATCGTGCACTCTTTCGTGGAAAACGCGACGGATTTCGTCCTGTGTCCACTGTTTGCGTCCACCAACACTATTACCTTTTCGTTCGTTAGGTCATTCCCGCCACTGCGATGACACAAATTCCGGAGCAGTGTACCGAAGGCAGCATAACTTATGCGGTGAGATCCGCACAGTGTTTGCGCAAGTGATTGTCGAAAGTTTCCTTTGCCGAATTGGTTGCGGGAGCTTAGAAATTTAACAAGATGCAAATTCTTTGGGATGCAAACTTGGTCTTTCTGCGACCGCAGTAGCTGAAGAAACCCAATTTCGCACCACCCGTTCGGCGGTGCTTGGGGGACTTCCTCCTTTTCCAATCCTCGCGATGGTGACGAGCAGCAGCACGCAAGGCGGCAGAATTCAGCCCATCGACAGGGCGGCCGTCCACCGCATCTGCTCTGGCCAGGTCGGTGCTACATTCTCTGATCTCTCCATTTCTTTACTGTCGCTAAGTTTGCTGGCATGGATTTCCGTACCGGCAATCGGAACTACAACAATTGCGACACTTGAACATAGTTTCTGTTATGAGAACGATTAGGTTTTAAATACCCGTGTTTGCAAATTAAAGAGGTTTTTAAAGCGTTATTTGGATATCATATGCAATAGTTTTAATGGTTCAAAGTTTCATTAGGAGATGGTCTGTGACCGGCACATCAAATTGAGATGCAGTAGATGCAAGGGTTCATAGTGTTATTAATAGATGGTCGGGACCCGACTCACCAAATTGCGACATTTTGAGCACAGTTTTTATTATGAGAATAATCAGATTTTATATTCTTGTTAGCAAATCAAAGACGATTCCAACGCGTTATTTGGATATCATGTGCACTAGTTACAAGGGTTTAAAGTTTTAATAGTAGATGGTCTGGAACCGACACTCCAAATTGCGGCACTTTGAGCATAATTTCTGTTATGAGAACGACTTTTAATACTCTTGTTAGCAAATCTAAGAGTATTCCAGCGCGTTATTTGGATTTCATATGCAATAATTGCAAGGGTTCGAAGTTCATAACGGACACGAGTTGGTGTACATTCTCAAAATTAATATGCAAGAGTTTGGAGTGTCACGTTTAGGGAGGGGGTCGCTATTAGGTGGGATAACCTTTTGTGATCATTGGGTTTCTAAGGTGTTAGCGATTGCCGTACAGGTGGTGCTGGACTTGGCAACGGCCGTGAAGGAACTCGTGGAGAATAGCCTCGATGCAGGCGCCACGAGTGTAGAGATTCGACTCAAGGAATATGGAAGCATGCTCATCGAAGTGGCAGACAATGGGTCGGGAGTGTCACCCGCGAATTACCAGGCACAAATGCTCACTATCCTCTTTGCATTTGTGTAGGGTAGACATGTCATTGACTGCACGCTTACCCTTTACTTTGCACAAATCCCACACTAACTCCACACTAAGTCCGCGTAAAACTACGTGAAATGTTTGCACAAACTTTCGTTCACATTTTAAGAAAGTTGATTTCCTTCTTCTGCACTCTATTCATATAACCATCCATCGTAGAATTAAAACAATGACCGGCTGTACTGGCTATGCATGTGAGATGAAATATGTGTAGAGAAGGGAAGTCCTTGATTTTATTGAAATTTTCAATGTTTCATCACTAGATGAACTGTAAATCACAAGAAATACATGATTCTTGAACCAGTTTTTCGTGGAAGTTTCTAAGGCCCAATCAGTCACAGTTTAAGGATGTTTCAAATCATGTAACATAATTTCGAATTTGCTAATCCATTCGAAACTCGGGGTGCGCAGCTCATGACATGTCTACTAGGTGTGCAGTTAAGGGATGCCCTTGTTTCGTATGGATGCTCATCTCTAATTGAATCACAAATCACAAGATATACATGATTCTTGAACCATTTTTCTTGGTGAAGATTCAAGACTTAATCATTCAAAACCATGTTACATGATTGTGAAAATTGGGGTTTGTGCCTGATGAGACTCTGCGTTGGGTGGAGTGTTGCAGGGGCTGACCCTGAAGTACCACACGTCCAAGATTTCCGAGTTCGCGGACTTGCAGACGCTGTCATCATTCGGGTTCCGAGGCGAGGCGTTAAGCTCGCTGTGCGCTTTGTCGGACGTGAACGTCACCACTCGCACCAAAGAGGACGCCGTGGGTGCCCGTCTCACGTACGACCATTCGGGGGCGCTCGTCGCGCGGGAGAGCGTGGCCAGGGCCGTGGGCACCACGGTGGCGGTCGCCAAGCTCTTCTCGCCCTTGCCTGTCAGGTACAAGGAGTTCAATCGCAACATCCGGCGCGAGTACGGGCGTCTCTTGTCCATCTTACAGGTCAATTGTTCTGGGCTTTCATTGCCATTGCCTTGCGTAATTGGCATCCGCTGGATTGCTCACATTGCCACATGATTGTAGTTAGAGGTAGGGTTTAGGGTTTAAGGTCAATTTGTCCCCCTTTTACCTGTTGACATTTAAACAGTCAAGATTGATATGCCCGATTTCGATTGATCGTATTGTGAAAAATCAATCGCTCAGATGGTACCAGATTTTCTATCCCCGGAATCAGTGAAGAACTTTGCTTGTGTGCATCAATAAATAAACAAAATTTAACTAAGAAAAGTTGTCATAGGACCTACTCCAAAAGTGCTAAATGAACGTAAAGCCCAAACTGGGCGGTTTTGAGTATGCTGTATGTAAGCCTCAATTTTCCAGTGTATTTGATTCTTTGACCAACGCAAGTATTGTCCTTTACTAACTCTGGTTGCATAACAGCTGACTCCATTGTAATCGTGAACTTTTCACAAAATGAGCAATCAAATGGGTCAGTATGAAATCATGGATCTCTGTCCCTTAGGGTGTAATATGTCCACAACCGAATGAGGTGTCGTTAAGGTTGAGTTCCGGGTTCCTCAATTTCATGTTTCTGTTGTACACAGGCATACGCATTGATAGCCAAGGGAGTCCGAATTGTGTGTACCAACCAGGTTGGAAAGAGTGGGCGGACGGTCGTCGTTCAGACACAAGGTAGTGGCTCGGTGAGAGATAACATTATCACCGTGTTTGGTAGCAAGACTGCTGCATGTCTAGAAACATTGGATATGGTTGTCTCCGACGGTTGTCATATGGAAGGGTTCGTCTCCAAGCCTGGTGCTGGTTGTGGCAGGTGCAGCTTGTTCCACTCCATGCCTGAAACCTAGTGAATTCAAAGCATAAAATTTCCACTGAAAGTTTTTTTTTTTTTTCTTCCAAAGGTTGTTTTCCAAAGGTTGTTTGATTTTCTAGGCAATATTCACCAGCATTGTGTTTCTCGTGCATGCCATGGTATTCTAGAGGACTTTTGTTGAGCACCCTCTGAATTGGCATGAAAAGGAATCCCTGACATCTTGTTTTGCATGATTTTCTAATTGCCTGTAGGCTTGCATTGCTATTTACTGGTTCTGTGGGGTTGGGACTTACCTGGCAGGGCTTCAAGTGACCGACAGTTTGTCTATGTCAACGGCCGTCCTGTTGACCTTCCGAAAGTCAATAAGTTATTGAATGAGCTCTATGGATCCTTCAACTCCGTCCAAAAGCCAATGGCTGTGTTGAATTTCATTCTGGCGCCCACAGCTTATGATGTGAACGTAACTCCGGACAAACGGAAGGTGTTTCTACACACCGAAGGTGCCTTGTTAGTTGCCCTGAGGGAAGCGTTGGAAAGTGTGTACACTCCCGAGAAGTATACCTACACTGTCAACAACTTGGGTGAAGAACCCAATTCTACCAATCAAAAAGGTGCAGCTGAAGGTGGACATGACAGTTTAGTTCCTGAACAAGAGTCAGACGATGAGGCTACCGATAGTTCAAAAGAGAAAACTGGCCCTGAAGAAGAAAGTGAAGACTTGGAGTTGCCAAGGAGTAGACTTGGTGGAAGGGAAGGGAGAACCAGTTTTGAAATTCGCCCGGTTGTTTCCCCATCGACTTCTGGACAAGAAAAGAGAGTGAAAAGTGATTTTCTTGACCTGCTGTCGTTCAAGATGAAGGGACCGAAAACTGTCACAGGTGGAAAGGGGAATCTCAGTACGGGAGCCGATGCCCCTGTGAAGATTTTGAATGTGAGCCGTAACTCGCCTAAGATATTGCAGTCTCGGTTGACAAGTTTTGTTTCCACAAACAAAAAATCTATTGCAACAGAAAGGTAACCTGTCTTTGGTCTGAATTACGTTTTCTGTTCATGCTACCAAGATGTCTAATATCTCGCCAATTGTTTAACTCTTTAAACGTATTACAAAGTAGGTATCGAAAAAGACTGTCAAAATAAATTCAAATTTTAAACTTTTTTGTCAGTTCACTGGAGTATTGAATTTCATCATTGCTTTGAAATTGGACATGAAAAATTGAAGTTCAAGCTTATTTTTTGTTTCTTGATTTTGAATGACAAGTTGACACTAGGATTAGTCTTTATATATAGAGACATGCATTCGACATGCTTAAATTGAAAACCATCATAGTTGAACAACCCTCATGGATAGTCAAAATTTGTTGAAAGGTGCTATTTTCAACGCTCATACCTCAAGTTGATCTTATTCATTTCTGTGATTGGACAACTCCAGTAGATGAATAACAAAATTTTGATATGGGTCCCAGTTCTATGAATTATCATTATTTGGCACTCAAATTGAGTTTTGTGATTTGAGAAGCCCTACTGAGCCTCCGGCAACATGTGTTTGCACATTTACCCCTGTGCAGTACAGAGCTGCTGATTGACATGGTGAGGTTTTTTATTTCTGGATGCTTGTAGAGGTACGTTTGCTCCTGCACAGGAGGACTCGGAAATGGAGGATGCAGAGGAACTGGAGCACACCGAACCCGGCCTTGACGATACAATTGAAGCTGAAGATATTACTGCTGTTATTCCAAGTCATGAACAAGATTCGTGTTGTGCCGATCATGTTGAGCACAGTCCAGCACCCTCTGCTTTGAAGTCCAAACCAAAACTGGTAATTGGTCTGGCTGAAAGGGAAGATAGCCAAATCAAATCTCCTGGAGATGTAAAAGATTTAGACGAAGACGATGATTTTGCTGATGATCCGGTACTTGAGGGTGCTAGGCGCTCATCACTCAACAAAAGCACAGATGTTGAAATAGCTGGGGCCAGCGTACTTGGTGAGTTCCACAGAACAACTCAATTCTTAGTTTGCTTTCAGATTTAATTACTCGCTTTGGGATGATTCTTGTATCAATTGCTCCATTTGTCCTTTTTGTTTGTTTGTGGAGTAGCTGTAAGACTAGAGTTTGATGTTGTTGCAGTTGCAGATCAGCCCGCCAGCTTGCAAGTGGACACAACAGAAGTTGTGTTTGATATCCAGAGACTTCGGGTGAAGGGCAGACGTGGATTATTGCATTTTAAAGATGAAATGGAAATGCACGGAAAACCTCTGAAAAGAATGAGGTGAGCTACTTAGCTTGAATGAGGTCTTACCGTGTGTATTATCTGCGAGCAATGTTGTCATGAGTGAACGCAGAAGCGTGCCACTAATTAGCTCGGTAATTTATAGTCAGTATTTAGAGCATGGCTCCTAGTTCAGATTACTGCGCTACTGAGTCTTCCTGCTCAATTTGGGATCTTTCTGTTAAGACAATTAAGAAGCTGGCATACTATCCTGATGACCAGGGGCTTTACTGCTGCAACCTTGGAGGCTGATGGTGTGACTAAAGGTGGGGCTGAGAAGCAAGCAGCTCTTGTTGCTGCAACTAAGGAGCTTGAACGCACATTTAACAAAAGTGATTTCAAGCAGATGAAGGTAATTTTAATAGCTTGGATAGACTTTTTTTTATTGCTCTCACTTCAGTTCTCGTCTTTGTATTTCTGGTTTGGATCTGCCGTGTAATCGGTGTATGGCGGACCACGGTGCTGTTTGTATTCAGTTTTGGCCTATTGATTCCCAACTCTCAACTCCGTTCTCGATTTATAAAGGGCGCTTTGTGAAAACAGGTGGTCGGACAGTTTAATTTAGGATTCATTCTTGCAAAGTTGGACCAGGATCTCTTTATCGTGGATCAGGTACTTGAATCTTTGAATAGTCTCGTGAATCGTGTTGGACATTTCAGATTATGTACTGCATCTTCTAGTTTACTTTCAGATTTCATTCCAGATTGGAATTGCTCTTCATTAAATTGATTTGTTGTTGTGTCATATGAGAATACATATTCTCAATCCAATTTGCAGTGATTGGTTTCCAACTGAAGGATGTTGGGAAGTTCTTGTGTTCATCTTTAATTCAACATGTGTATTACAAATACTTTTAGTTCAGAAATAACAGGGTGCTGCTGTATCGTGACTGTAACAGCATGCGTCTGATGAGAAGTACAACTTTGAGCGGTTATCAAAGACCACAGTGCTGAACAAGCAACCCCTTATGCGGTGCATTTTAAGACTTTCCTATTCCCTTGATTATGTTCCTTTAGTATGTTATGGTATCTGCAGTTGAATGTGAATTGGATGAAGCCGGGTCAAGCCCGGTAGTTTCTGGAAATGATTTTTTGTTTGGTGATTAGGAAGTTGCTACTTTCTGTTGTACGTTGAAAGGCAGATCTGTACTTGTTTGCAACTTACTGGCACCTGTTGACGCCACTGCAGACCTGTGCCCGTGGAGCTGTCAGCTGCAGAGGAGGTCATTGTAACCACTCACCTTGAAACATTTAGGTTTGTGGAATATCTTCCAAACTATATTAGCATCTCCTGTACACCTGGACTGAGATGCAGAAACGACTGACATACTAGTAATGTATGAGTCTCTTTAGTTTTGTAATGCGTCGCTCTCCTCGCCTTGTGAGATTTTCAGTTCGGTCTGTTCTTTTCTTGAATTTCAATCGTTCCTAATTTCTTCTACGAGATGGACTGCTTGCAGTGTATTTATGGAAACTCTACTTCTTTTTCTCAAGAGGTTTCTCAATAAAGTCCACATGTCATTATGTGAACATTTTCGCTTGTTACTAAACTTTGCCTCTTGGCAGACAAAATGGGTTCGATTTTGTGGAGAACGAGAACGCACCTCCAGGAAGACGGCTTCAACTTAGCGCTGTTCCCTTCAGCAAAAATATCACGTTTGGCATTGGAGGTACTGGTTTGTTCCGCTTGATTGATCGATACTTCTGACTAGGACCCCTTTTCTTGTAAATTTTTCTTTAGATCTAAGCGGGACAGCTTGCGCAGCCTAGCAGCTGTTTCAGCCTTATAAAAAAAAGTACTCACTCCACTAGTTAGGGTTTGTGATTTATGAAGGTCTTTGGAGAGCAACTTGTAGCGGGATTGTTAGTCTTTATTTGTAGGGTCTTCAAAGCCTGGAGGATTAAACTCTTTCGTACGCTGGGTTTCCTCCTCCCTGTCCATCATAGTACCATAGAGTATCTCTTGTATGTCACATTGGGGATGTCACATCTCTAAGCCACCAACGTGACTGGGCTTTACTTGTCCAGGCCTACTGGACCTCCTAAACAATCTATGCGTTATGTCCTTTTCTGTTTTTAAAGAGCAAAAGAAACGAGGCCAAACGCTGCTAGCCGGCCATAGCTGATTGTTTACTTGCATTGTGCAGATGTGCAAGAACTAGTGGGAATTCTGGCAAATGAATCTGCCCCCGTTTCTAGAGCCCGTCCAACGTGTACTGAAAATGGCAAAGGACAAAACGGGTCCCAGAAGGGAGGACTGTTATCTGCCGTCCGCCCATCTCGAGTTCGAGCAATGTTAGCCTCACGGGCCTGTAGATCCTCCATAATGATTGGCGATGCTCTTTGCAAAAAAGAGATGGAGAAGGTGGGCATTTTCTGGTTGTCTTTGATACACTATTGCTACTGCTCCTCCCATTTATGTTTGCAGGGTTCCAGGTAGATTCATTCCAGGGCCATTCTAGCTTTGGAGATGAACTTCCAGACGGTAAGATTTGATTTTTGGTGATTAAAGAGACAAAAACTCTGCTTGTAAGGCTCTAGTTTGTCTTTGACTTGATTCTCCAGTTACGAACTGTTGAACTGACTGACTGGATTGGCTTTTGAGAAACTGACTGCTAGTTGAAGAACTCACGATAAATTTCGGAATTCAAAGCTACTTTCGGTGCAAAGAGATCAGCTCTAGACTTTTCGCATTTCCCTCTTTTTCAACCATGGTCTGTTAGTTAGTTTCCAGCTTGTGTAGCCCTGCCTTTATTGTTGAAATTAAGGGCTTCGACTCTCTAGAATCTGCTCCGCTTGCTTTGGTCACTCACATGCAGTTTCTCGTCACCCTGGATGTGGCAGATTTTATGGCATTTGTCAGATCTCGATGCCCCCTGGAATTGCCCTCATGGTCGCCCAACCATGCGTCATTTGGCGGATCTCACGGCCTTGCGTCAAAGGTAGTTTCTGTTCGATGCTCATAACTCTCCTGAACTCTTCGTCAAAGAGTTTTCCTCCCTTGGACCTTCTGTGACACTGTACCAGAGAATGGAGTATCGTTCTCATGATTTTTGGGGAGGAATTTTGCTGCAAGTGGCAGTTGACACCTCATTGGCAAGGTCCCTATTTGTTGTGGGATGCAAAGGGGAGCCTACTGTAACTTGTTAATAATGTTTTGTGATGCGACGGTCGAGGTCTCTCTTGTAGCAGATGCAGTGACACGCTACAACTTTTTTCAATGGATGTGACCTCTCGAAACCAGGGAAAAACCAGGGGACAAGCAAATCTGATGCCCAAATCAGATTTCTATGTAAAATTTATGCTAGAAAGCCAATTTTTTTTGTTCGCCAACTGTGGGGAGTCTCAGACGCAAGTTCAGAGAACAATGCTGTACGGTGACTAAGTTACACCTTGTTGCAATCCCCAACTAATTATGTCACAATGTATACCTAAATCTAAAAGATTCATACGTACTTGTGTTATGAGATAAGAGAATACTATGAATATTGTAGTCTCATGATTTGAATGATATTATGATAATACATCATATTTTGCATATATGAGAGAAAAGTATTTACTTGTAAGATGGTTTGTAATATCGTGTTTTGGGGTGGCTCAGCTTGTTTGTTTTTAAGGCACTGCTCTGTATTTCTTTGATTGTTGACTTCTGTATTGAATGGTCATAATGAATCATAGTTTTCGAATCCTTGTTATATCGTATTAAATAATTATGCAATAAGTCATAAGAATTGGATGGCTTCCCCTTCTCTCTATAAATTTTCTTATTATGGACTTTATGAATTGATTTATATAGATAATGTAATTAACATAAATTAAATAATTGACATATCTTTTAAATGTGTTTGAAACCTTGTTTGTAAACATCATTTAGTGTAAGAAATCATAATATTTTAAGTCAATAGAATGAGAAAGATTCAAGGTTGACTTTTAGATTATATGACATGTGGTGAGGGTTTATTATTGGTGTAGGTAGAACTCTCCTAAAATATGTAATGAAGATCTTGAAGGATGGATTAATCCTAAGTCCTTTTGTCCCTTTGGGAGACAAAATGGATTTCGGGCAGGCTACTATGGCTTTAATATTCATCATTATTTTCTAAAACTTTTTGTGAAGATAGAAAAACATTAGCTTATGGGAATATAATTTTTATTTCAATCATTGCCCAAGAGCAAAAGTTATGGCACAAAAAGTCCTTTTCTTTTGTTGTAGTGGCCAAAAATCTTCTTTCACAAAAATCTTCTTAAAAAAATTAAATTATTTTTCCTCATAGATTGTATTTTTATCTATATAGGAAGCTTTGATTTGTTCCATTTGGATTTGTTATGTAAAAGTTATGGACAATCTTATTTTTTGGACAGTTACAATTTCTTTTTGAAAAAATAACTTGTAGGACTCATTTTTTAATGCAATTTCTACAATTTTTCAAAAAAAATTGTTTAACAAGGCTAAGTTTGCTTGCTAAAACAATCTCACCATTGGAATTATAGTGTTTTAATCCCATCTTAGAGCTATTGACAATTTAGTTTTTCTTTCAATCTTAGACCTACTTTTACTTAACAATTTTTTAAAGAATGAAAATCAAGCGTATTTTCTTGGAATTTTTTTTTCTAGATTCTGAACTCAATTTTTCAACATAAAAAAATTAAACTCAAAGTCTATAGTGCAATTTGTTTTTACAAATGGTAGTCAAAGTCATCTGAAACTACAAGTCAGTGTTCAAAAAATCAAATTTTTCCAACTTTGAAGGCTAATATCTTCTAATCTGTATGGTCAAACTTTATGATATTTTTACCACATGATCTAAGATAAGTCAAGTACAAGATCTTATGGTTAGATTCTAAAATAAAAAAAAGCTCTTTTCCTAGATGAACACAACAAAACTGGCAGTTTTGAGTTGTTTTTGACAAAAAAATGGCCTTGGGAATTTAAGGGTGTTAAGGTAGAATCACCTATAACCAACCAAATAAGCAATTCCGACATGACCTAGAGTAGTGCAAGTTAAACAAAATATTTTCAAAGTTTGCATCTATAGAAATGACAGAGATTGCAAAAAATTTGGTAATTTTATCACTTGAATTGAAATTACTATGAATTTTTAAAGCCAAAAGTAGGTCTTTGACATATGTCCAATATATACTCTTTCAATTCCAATCATTTAAGAGACTATTTCTTGTTTACTTTGGCACTCCAAACCAAGCACATGTGTCGAGACAAGAATGGTGGAGTTGACGGTTGAAAACCAAGATCTAATGGTTGGAAATGAATGCTAGCCAATCTAGCATTTAAGAATTCCTATTGAATGGCAATAAGGTGTGGTTGGTAATGGGGGGTTCTACCTTATGGACCTTGATTTGGAATCAGTAATGTCAAATATTTATAAATTTGAAATAGGTGATGAACATACTCATTTATTTGAAGTATATTGCAAAATTGATCCAACTGAGACAAAGTAGAAGCAACCTAGGAGATTTTGGAAGCTTATTACTTAAAGAGAATGCTTTAGGTGCTAATGTTAGAGCCCTAGAGAGATTGGAGAGGTTTGAGTATTGTTTTGGTGTTGGAGGCATTGATGGAGACGTACAAAATCATTGGCAATTGAAGTTTTGAAGTTTCGGATGTAAGAGGTGCTGATTTAAAGTTGAAAGGCCTTGGAGGGCTTAAGAGGTTGCTAAAAAGAACTTGGAAGAAGCTAAATGTGAGGATCCATGTCCAACTTGCATTAGATGAGATTAGGGGGTCTTGGAGGGCTCCAAATTCCCTTGCTATCTGCTGCGTTCCCAGACTGCGGGAACGCAGCAGGAGCAGCTGGCTGACGTGGCACAGCGACTGCCACGTCATTTTTTGAAAAAATAAATATATATATATATATATATATATATATATAATGCTTAAAACGATAATTTGGTAAAAAAAAAATCTTTTTTTTTTTTTTGAAAAAAAAAAATTCTGACAGCCCCGTACCGGCTTCCCTGAATCTGGGTAGATCAGGGAATGGGCCTGAAACAACCCTCCAAGACCCCTGGATATCATCTAATGTTTTGTGCATTTTCAATGAGGATTGAGAAAGATATGAGAGTTTGAGTGAAATAGTCAAAACCCTCATGTGTGTTGTCTCAAACATGCAAAAGTGTTGATTTGGTGTTTATGACCCATTTGGATGATTTTTTAGTACTATAAATACTACAAAATTATTGTAGCATTCCAAAAACTGTAAACTTGTCAAATCTACCAAAAATTAAAGAAGTTATGATGTTTGGAGGTTTGGAAATTGAAGCGGAGTTTTGAGAGTTGTTTTTGTGGGGTTTTGTTGATGTTATTTAAGCATTGAAAGCTTGGCAAAACAAGAGAGACAAAGACCGGTTGACTTTTAGAAGTTATTGAACTATTTATTATAGTAGTTTTAAATTTCACTAGATCAATTATCAAGGTAATTTTTAAATATTACAAAGATAATTACTAAAGTAAATTTAAAAATTAGTGAGATAATTATTGATAATGTTTAAAATTACTTTGTAATTTCTAAAATTATCTTGATAATTGATCTAGTGAAATTTAAAGTTTTTGTAGTAAATGATTCAATGACTTCTAAAAGCCAACCGGTCTTTGTGTCTCTTATTTTGCCAAGCTATCAATGCTTGAAAAACATCAACAAAACCTCATGAAAACAACTCTCAAAACTCCACTACAATTTTTTAACTTTCAAATGTCATAACTTCTTCACTTTTTGGCAGTTTTTGACAATTTTACATTATTTGGAAAGCTACAACAATTTGTAGTGTTTATAGCACTAAAAAACACCAAATCTGCACTTTTGCATGTTTGGAATAGCACACATAGGATTTTGACTATTTCATTCAAATTCTCATATTTTTCTCAGTTTTCATCGGAATTGCACAAAACGAGTTGGACATGGATCCTTACATTTATGAGCTTCTTCTATGTTCTTTTTAGCAACCATTTATGCCCTCCATATTGGCTGGTTGTTCATTCATGCCTCATTGTAGTGTGAATTTGCCTATGAGCATTTGTGCTTCTATATGTGAGTCTAGTCCAAGAAACTTTCTATTAGCGATGAAGAATGACACAACACCTTTTCAATGAGTTGTCCAATAGTAAATAAAACCCGGAGCGGCAATGCCCTCCCCTTTCTTAACTTTGTTTAGTCAATAGGTACAAACAACCATTGGAATATACATTTTGCACTCGGATTTGAGCCATTTTTCAAAAAGATTCAGGTTGTGTTTTTTTTCTTGTGTTTTCACTCTATCATATTTGATCTTCAATTTTAGCTCCAATATATGATAAATCTTCCGTTTATTCCATAATTTTACTAAAATTTAATGATAAAGTAGTCATTATAGCAAGACCAATTTTCCACTCATTTTTTATCTTAAAAGTATAAAACTAATTTTCATGCATTTGGAATTTTGTTACCTTGAGAATAAGCATTAGATACCAACTTTGTAAAATATTGTGTGTCCAAAAGAACTAGTCAAAGCACAATTTCAACTATGCCAAAATATTGATTTCCTTACAATACCCTTCACTTTTATGTTATAATCTTCCAATCTATGACTAGGATTGTAACCAACATTTGTAGAGATAATATGGACTTGGCTTTCTACAAGATCCAATGGTTAATAAATGTCTAAAAATGACTCATCTTACTTTGAGTTCAATTCTTTGTAAATTACAAAATCAAGATCTATAATATCCTGAAATTGACCAAGAAATTTAAGGGTTGAACTCATTTCATATTAAGTCAAATAGTACTATTGTCATTTCAATTTTAGCCATAGTGACATCTTTTCATCCAAAAATTATTTTGAATTGTCTACATTCATCCAAACTTCATCCAAGGTTCAAACTAATTAGACTGCAAATGTGCCAAATTCATCCAAATTAATGACAAGTGTTATATATATATATCCAAATTGGAGATCCATATCTTTGTGACTAAAGCTATATAATTACATCATTAATTTCCGTGCTCAACTTCTTGTGCAAAGCATCTAGGTTTTAGTATGTTTTTGAATAATAGTATTGTGTTTTGTTCACTCTCCAAGGTGTGCTTTGATTTGTAGTAAAGGTCTATTGTCAATGCCATTAGTTTTTTTTGGCTTGCATGATTAAATCGATGAGATGTAAAAAATGAATTATTTGTTTTATCTATGCAACACTTAAAAATTTGAAATGTTTATGTTCATTTTTGAAGCAATACTGAACATTTAAATTAATATAGAATGCCTTCAGATTTTGGTTCTGTTGAATTATAATTAAGCATCTCTCACAACAAATTGACTGACTCATTAAATTCGCAAAATAATAGGATGCCAAAAATGAATCTCATTTGAATAATACCTGCACTTTCAATACTTCTAGCTAGAATGTAAGGAACTATAGATTGTTACAAAGTGTCCCTGCCTAAGGTGTGATAGGAGCTCACACAATTCAAACCCATACTAATTAAATTCATTTGTATTATATATGCATTGAAAAGTTTAAACTTTGAGAGTTTTTTTTTCTATATATAAAATTTGCTCAAAATTGGGCAACAACCATAAAATGGTCAACTAAATATTTGGGGTATACAAGATTAATGCTTATTTGCTTATTAAGTATAAATCATTAATAATTATTTATTAGAACTTCATGCTATTGATGCTCTTATTTTAAAAATCTCAAACAGAGTTACAAAACTTTTTGGAACTTTTTTTGAAGGAATAATTGGCAATATATTCCCTTTTTGCAAAAAATGAAATTACTAAATTGCTACAAAATCTTTGAGAATATTGTTCTATTTGGGATAAGTGTACACCTATTTGGATGAATAACAAATTATAATCTACATGGCTCCATGACTCCAATGAGAATGTATAACCAGAAAATAAAATAAAATAATCCATTTATGGATTTCAAGCATACTCATAATAAATGCCAGTTCCAAAAAACATTGGAATTTTTCCTTCTTCATAATGTACAAATTGTCTTTTTCTATCCCATATGATCTCATTTTGACTCGTATTCCTAGTGCCTTTCTCACAACCATTAGTATGTCATTGTAATTAGTATAAAATGTGACAACAAAGCCTTCTTTAATCCCTTAGTGCCTAAATCCATTCTTGAATTTTTGCAAATTTTTTATTATACATTTATAAATATAAATTATTTACTTTAATCTCATCAAATTTATCATTCAAAAAGTATTGTTTTTTGAAAGTCAAGCATAGGGAGATTATAGCTATTCCAGGTTGCAATTTTCATTCAAAATTTGGTAACGTTTCTGATCTGCCCTTCTAAGAGACTTGTAGAAATACTTATTTCAAATTCTTTTTTCATAGGTAGAGAATGAATATTCAAAATAAGAAGAAATAGAATCACATTTTTCATTAGATGAGAAATTAGCCCTGTGGAGGGCTGCGTGTTCCCAACCTGTGAGAACTTGTGAGAACTGCCGAATTCGGGGCCGTGGCAGCTCGCCAACATGGCCAAGCGACTACCATGTCGGAAAAAATAAAATAAAAATTCAAAAAAAAAGAATGAAAATTTTTTTCTGTTTTTTTTTTCATTTCAAGAATGCAAAAAAAAATTTTTTTTTTTTTTTTTGAAATTTTTTTGTCGGGAACAACCGTTCCCTAAAATTGCGGGGGGGGACTAGCGTCGGGAACGGGCCCGAAACGACCCTCCCGACCCCCCAAAACTCATCTAATGTGACAAAGTTTACATTAGTTATAAATTTTTCAATCAACTTATTCAAAAGTGGCCACTAGGTTACCTTAAACCAAGCCTTAAACTAACAACACTCAAATTCATCATGGTCATTTTATCACCTTAAAAGACTTTACTATTTTTCAAATATTCACAATGTATTTCAAGTTTTCAAGTCTTTAAATGGCCACCTTTGATAATTAACATCCAAACACATTATTTTCCAAAATAGTCACAGTGTATGTCAAGTCTTTAAATGGACACCTTTGATAATTAACATCCAAAAACATTATTTTCCAAAATAGTCACATTGTATATCAGGTCTTTAAATGGCCACCTTCTTTGATACTTTACATCCAAACACATTATTTTCCAAAATAATCATAATGTATGTCAAGTCTTTAAATGGCCACCTTCTTTGATAATTTACACTGGATTGTTGTGTGACTCATATGACATTTCTAAGCCATCATAGGTGCAAGTTAGAAGTATTATCATCACAATTCAAAAATGCCCATTTGCTTCATTTGTTCAAATAAGGTATATTTGGGCTTCATACAAAACCATAATGGACCATTATTGAAGTAACGGAAATATTTAGGTGGTTAGAAGGTACTCCTAAGTCGTCATTGGCGCATGTCAGAAGTGTCAGTGTCACAGTTCAAAAATGTCCATTTGCTTCATTTGTTCAAATAAGGTACATTTGGGCTTCTTACATATCCATAATGGACCATTATTGAAGTAGCTAAATATATTGACATGGCTACAATACAATGGCTTAACTTTATTTTAGACACATGGTTAATAGAACCATCCTACTCCAAGACTCATAATATAGAAAATGAGACCAAAGAAGATTTGTATAAGACATGTAGAGGATAACTACAACACTTTAAAGGAATGGAAGAATAGGAGTGCCAACCCTGACATTGAAATTCTATAAATCTTGATTTCATCCAAAATCCCCTTAAGTGTGCTTATATTCAACCACTTGCTAATTGCGAGATATCCCATCCAAAATTTTAAAAGTACTTTATTTGATATTCTAAATCATCTTATGTAATCTATCATTAATCTATCATAAGAAATTAAATAATTCTTAGAGTTTTTTAAAGACATATAGTATTGATATCATAAGTATATAAATACATTAGATGTTTGTTATTTCTACCAATTTTAAAATTACCTTCAAATATGTAATTTAGCTATAAAAAGTTGCACTTAGTATGTTCATATAACAAAGTGATTCCCAAGAAAATTGAAACACAATTATGAATTGTTTAATTATCAAAGTTACAATTTGAGTTTTGGCATTAGACTTAATACAAAAGTGACAATTTTAATTCATACTAACTTCTCACTGAAATTGAGATTATTTCCTTCAAAATTGCAATTATTGGTAGAGCTCAAGGACTTTCTTCACTACTCATATTGACCGATTTTTAGATTTTTAGATTTAAATTCTACGTTTTATTTAATTTATAAACTTATAAATTTGTAAGTAGCATTAGAGAGAATTCGGGCCCTGTAAAGGGCACTGAGTTCCCAAAAGTTCTCCAACAAGTTCTGTTGAGTTTCCCACTTCTAGAACTGAACCATTATTGTAGGGTGACATGGCCAGACTTCAGCCACATCAAATTTTCAATTTTTTTTTTTTTCGAAAAAAATATTTGTACAGCCCATACCGACGTTCACAATATGGAGATAGATTGGGGATCAAGCCTAAAACAAACCTTTCTTGCCCCCAAATCCCCTCTAATGTGACAACCTTAGGTCAAGCTATTTGGGTCTTGACATACGTCCACTCTGCTTTTGTCAATTTTTGACTTATTGTTATTGTAGAGGTTAATGAAATGTAAGATTTTTATGAGGACAAGCTAAAGCTATGACTTTATTGCATGTCCCATCATCTACAATGCTTCATTCATCTAGCCAAAGCTCCATAATACTAAATCTACACAATTGTTTTGAATTGTGCGCCCTTTCTTGAATCCTTTCATCTAAAATGCGTTAAGTTGCTAGCTGTATGAACTTATCCACGTCCAAGTCTTTCTAAATACCAATGTCTTTATGAGAACATTTGAAATTTCAACATCTTCAATTTTTATACCTTCATTTAGTCATCATTGAAAATAAAACTATAGAGAAAGGCAAACCCCCAATTTGTATATATGATATTTGGAAAGTTGAAGTTTGTATACTTCAAATTTGATCATTTAAATTTTATAGATTAAAATGTACAAATACAAAAACCTGGAGTCATTTTTAATTTGTCTATTGACTTGTGGAGTATCCATTTGTCAACTTTGAATTGTCATGGGTCTAAGTTCAAGATGGAAAGTGTCCATCATTCTTTCAAGGCAATACAACTAAGACTTCATAATTTTAAAGCCACAAGAATAATCTGATTTGCCAAGATTGTTCGGCTTTCCCTTTACATATATCAGATTTTACACAATTCATAAGATTGTTAGTGTCTTTCATACTCAATAAAGATGAGACAAAATATGGGTGGCAAGTTGGAATGCACCATGAATATGTCATGTGCATCATTCTAAGCTTGGATGCATTATCAATGATTTGTTTTTATTTTCCAACACACTATTAACATTTTAGTAATTTCTTTTGCAATATATTTGAAGCTGTCATGTATATAGCATTGATTTAGAAGTTGTTTAGAAGAAAACTTTCCTACAAAGGCCATGAGGGTGAATTCTTGACAGCAACAACCAATCACTTTACAACTTTATATACAATAGGTTTGAGGTCACAACAATCTAGGTTCACTTCACAGCATCATATACGAGTACAATGATTTGAAGATCATAACAATGTGCCACGTCACAACGTCATCCACAAATACAAATTTTGTTAAAGCAAACAACCTTCAAATTTGTCTTGCACTAGCTACATCATTTTCTTGTAGTCAAAGAGATGCAGGACGCAAGGGTGAGATTTTGACATGAAGGTGACTTCTGGACCAATCATTTTTCAATTCCATCTATGGATGTTGTTTAAGGTCATGACAATATACCCCTTTACAATGTCATCTAAAGATACAACAATTCAAGATGACAACAATGTGCCATTTGACAAAGTATTCTATGGTTACAAAAGATTTAAAGTCAAAACAATGTGATCCTTCATAGTGTCATTCACAAATACGGATTTAGACCATCTCCTTGCAATATATGGCATACAATGCTCTTTTGATTTGGCAACATGGAAAGCCCTAAGAAAGTTATTTTTACAAAGGATTAGCTAATGAGTGATTGTCTTTTTCATTTTGGACCAACCTTGCCTTGGCTATATCATAATCTAGCAGTCAAAAAATTATGGCAGTTATATTTGTGTTGTCAAACTAACAATGTGCTACTTCACATTGTCATCCACACATACACATCATGTCCAAAGTCACATTAGGTGCCACTTCACATCCTCTTTGAATATGGCATATTGAAAGTCACATTAGCGTGCACCATGAATGAATGAGTACAATAATTCCAAGAACCCAACATTTGCGAGATGTGCCTAAGCTTTGAATGAATTCTTTGATTGCATTTTCAAGTTTCATTTTCATTTTTATTTATTTTTTCCAATTCATAGAAGAAAACATGATCAATGAGATGTCGGCACCACACTTGAAATACTCCATTTTTACTCTTGGAAGTTTTCTATGTAAAATTGAAGTATGAATAGACCAACTCTTATTCACAATTCTTATATTAGGTTAAAGGCGTAAAATTATAGTACAATTTTGTGCAATGATATCCAATTTCATGCTCTTCAACATTTTCAAATTGTACAACATCTTCCAATTATAGAAGAAGTTGTTTTGAAGAATCAAAAAAATTAGAGAGTTAGTCATGCAACAAAAAAGTTTGCACCATCTTGGAACTTCTAAAAATGTCAACAATTATACAACATTATGGTTTGAAACTTTGAAGAAATGTATTAAATTGGACAAAGACTAAGATCTTGCTAATGGTTAATTAGTCTCCAAAATAATTGGATTTAGTGTCATTGATGATATTGCAACAAGGAGTTACTTTTGAACTATTTTAGCCTAAAAAAACACAATATTTTATCCCCTAAAGATTCATGACTATGGTTCATCAAAACCCGCTTAAAAAATGAGCATTTCTAGTGCAAAGAGGTAAAATGCAAAAACAATACTTTTCTTTATATTCAACAATAAGATCTTGCATAAAGACTTGTATGGAAATTTGTCAAAAAAAACTTTAGATACTTTGACCATATGGAATGTGAGATATTGCTATTCAAAGTGAAAAAAAGACATCTTTTGGCACCTAGATTAATTAGGTTTTCAAACTTAGTTTATATTTCTTTAACTTAAATTTTTGTATTACAAAGGTTTTAGATTTAAATCTTTATGGAAGGAATTAGACTTAAAATCTCAGAAAAACATTTCAAACCAAAATTTAATAATTTTATCAATAAAAAATATTAAGTATACAAAAACATAAGATATAAGGCAAAATAATTCATTATTAGTTCTAAATTGGATAAGAAATATGTCAATTGTAATAGTGATATTGTTCTAGAAAGTAAACTCCCTCTATAGGTGCTTTTATTTTGAAAAATTATGAAAATTAAGCTTGAAAATGAACCTTGCCTATTATTTATTCAAATAGATGTGCTAATAGCCCTCCTATAAAAGACTCTTCAAGATAATAATTAATGCGTTTTGTATAGATGTAATTATATTCATTAACAAAAAAATTAAAAATTAAATTTGAATTGTTTTCATGCTACCAAGACTCAAGCATTTGGTATTTACAATAGGATAGCATGATTTTTTCTAACACGTGCCAAATGAAATAAAAATTATATTCATAGGAAGCTATTACATTCCTTTACATTCCAAAAAATTTCAAAAAATTATAATAAACATAGGAACCTGTCTAAAATCCTTAAAAACCCATTCCAAGACTTCGAGTCCTTAAAGGCTAAAGGTCACCCCCGAACTAATTTATTTCAAGATAATAAGTAAGATTAATTTTGAAAATTTACAACAAATAACTCGAATCCCTTTACATTTTGATATAAGTGATTCATATAGAGCATTCTTTCTTCTTCCATTGATATATTACATGATTTTTTTCAAAGTTGCCTCAGTGAATATCAATTGAATGAAATGGACTTTTCACAACATTCACTATCCTCCAAAATAATGGATGGTTGAATGCTTAGGGATTAATCTTCCTCACACCACTCTACTTGTAGATTCTATTTAAGCAAAACTTCTTCCCCTTCGTCAAGAGCCAATACCGTACGTTCAGGTTAAATTCAACACTTAGGTGACAATATAATTTAATTTTGGCATTTGGACAACTTGGCAACTTGGATAGATTTTATTGACTTTTAGAACATCACTCTTCTTAAATTTTCAACACTCCTTGTTGCATAATTTCTTTCTATTCATATATAAATGTGTTCCTTTTTCTAAATTTTCTCAAGAATAAGTTTTGGATATTTGTAATTGTCTGGAGAATTGTCTGCAATGAAATTTTCTCAGATTTTCAGAAATACTTGTATTATTTTCATATTTTAGACATATTTGAGGTATTCCCTAATTATTTACAAAGTTGACCTACACATAGGATAAACACTTAACTCTCTTATACCAATGTTTAAGAAGAATCGGCAACTAGTCCAAAGTTAGTCAGTAGAATTGAGAAAATTTCCGGTTGCAATTTGAAAACATCGGCAAAAAACCAGCAGAAAAATCTTTAAAATTTCAATTTTGAGTAGAAAATAGAAGAAATAACTAGATTACATTTTCTAAAAACCAATACAATTTGGGAATTGAAGGAAAATAGCCGGTAAAACTCAAAAAACTTCCCCAATGTTGTCTCGTACAGACTACCCTAGCATCTGGTCAAAAATTATGTTGACCAAATTATTTCCAGTAATTTTTTTTTTTTTTAAATTGGGGGCACAATGGATCCAGCTATTGGAGCAACTCCCTAGGGGACAATCCAGCCTGGCCAACGCCTTTTAGATAAACAAGGTGAATTAAGTTAAATTAAATTATTTAACAAGGTGTGGCCAAAGTGAGTAAGTACCAAACTGACGGAAAGGGGTTCACAAAATAAAGTAAAAGAGGTAGCAAATAGGAATTCACGGGCTACTGTAGCGTACAACATACAGCAGGTATCCACGTGGCATGCTTCAACAGGATGAAAACGGAATGTCACCCCTGGACAATTAATTACCAGCTTATACTGGGTAGTACTCGCTTTCAAAAAAGCGGGATTTGGTCAAACTTCGGAGATTTTTCATTTTTTTAAAATGGGGTTCCTTCAACGAATGCTCCTCAGTCCTCACTCACAGACATCGACAAATATTTTCTTTTTAAATTAATGAAGCCCAGTGTATGGGATTATGGGAACTCTCACTGACCTTAATTAATGTGCGTCCTAGGCTATTTCACACTAATTTCACACTAATTTTCATAATTAGGTGAATTGTATAATGATAGTTACATTAGTTTGAGATTTGAATACGTATCCCTATTGTAAAGATTAAAGCCTGAAATTTAACCTTGTATGCTTTTGTTACGGATAGGAAAACCTAAATAACACCAAAGTGTTTTAATTAACCCCTTCCCGACTAAGAAGCTCACTTTGGGCTTTTTGTGAACTAGAGTAGATGTTAATAACTTTATATTTGAAATTTTCAAATGATTCTTTTTTTTTGTATAGATGCAAAACATCTTAATATACATGTGAAGCTTTGATTCACATCATTTTGAAAAATATTGCAAAAGTATTATAGTTTTTTTAGAACTTTAGTGTCAAAGGGGGTAGCTAAAAATGTATCTGCAAAAACATTGATTAAATTTATGTGAAAGTGTAAATTAGTACCTACCTCAAAAGCATTAGCACCGTTCAATTCGGAATAAGGAGGTGAAGTTTTTGAGGAGTTTTATTTTGAGGCAATGAAGGTAGAAAATCAATCTAGAATTGTTCAAAGAATTCAATTTTCAAAATTTCCAAATAAAAACAAAAATAGATACTTATTGTTTACTAGAATATTATTACCATTGGGATTTTCAATTTCTTGTCAAAGTAATTAAAGATTAGGTTATTTCTTTCATCTAGTACCACCTTCCATTTAATAATTTTATTAAAATGAAATATTAAAGTATTTTTGGTAAACCTTTTTTCTTGTAATCTCAACCCATTTTGACACATACAAACTGAATTGCAAAAGTTGTAGCATGAATTATACAAATTTTTTTTAAAAGTGTTGGAAGACAAATCTTCATCTTTGTTAAGGAATTAAAAAAAACTACTTTGGGAACTTCAGATACATTGAACTTGCAATCAATGACGATGTTCACCTAAATTTTTTAGAAGGATGTATTTGTACAAATTCACTGAATGATCTTACGTTTAGATTTGTTGGAGAATAAATGTGGATGAAGATTTTAGCCTTGCTTTGGATAAAAGTATTTTGAAGTAGTTTTGGGTCTCAAGCCCCGTAATGAATTAGGAGTCAAAACAATAATATCAATTTGGAAAACATAGTAAATAGTATTTATTTTTCCACAAGATTTGTATTATGGATTCATATTGAGCATTGGCTTTCTTCTTTCCATTGATAAGTGACCTACCTAAAGCATTTTAAAATGAATTAGTTAAATATGATGTATTTTTCAAAGCAATCATCATTAGTTTGTGGGTAGTATTGTAGTAGAGCATTTAAGAGGTTATTAGAAAAAAAATGGAATTGAGAACAGAATTCAAGGCTTAAGAATAGAGTTGGTCTAAGATCATTGTAAATAAATGGTCTATTTGAGACATCTTACCCTAAAGGAAACTTCGCAAAAAGGTCCTCAACATGTTTGATTTAATAATCTTTATAATTTTGAAAATACTCTCAATAATTGTTTAAACTTGTGGTCACTTGTACATTAGATTCTAATTTGTTTTGTTGCTCCTTCAACATTAATATAAACAATTGTTGTTTTAAAAATGACCGCAAAATGTGAAATTTTGGAATTTGTCATTCCACAACCTTTCCAAAGTTTACAAATTATAGTTACTAATTACAATGACAAATTGTAAGGTCTTTTATTCTCAAAGAAATTTGCAAAGTAATTATCTACTTATACAAATGTTCAACTGGAAAGATCTTAAGTTTTAATCACTTTAAGGATAATTGTACCTTGTTTTTAAGGCACTTTTCATATAAAAGTATTTTTTCAAAAATTACCAGAGAATATATTTTACAGTATAACCAATGATATGAGATTTATGTGATTCAAAAATTACGTAATACCATAACTAAAGCCATAAAATTCAATGTGCCATCTTATTGCAAAGATTAAATGTATTGAAAAATGCGTATCAAATACAGGGTAAGGAATATTGTTGTGAATATTTGAATCACAACTTTGTGATTATATCTATAGAAATTCCATCATCTAAATATCTATGTGTGTATGATCCATTGTGGTTGCAACATTATGTGAAAAATTTGTAGAATATTTTATCTCAATAAATTGACATTGGATGAAAAATCTATCACTTGTTGAATATATTTATTGTTCACAACTAGAACAAAGATTTGTTGAGGGATGAATGAAAGCAATACATTTCACAAGCTTTCTAGTGCAAATTAGAAGTCAAAAACATAAATATGCTTGATGTGAAATATTTGCATAGCATGTTAGATTTAAAAATTATTGATAAATTATTTAGATCTCTTTCAACTTTTAAAAACCAAGGATTTTAACTTTTTGACACTTTAAAAATAATTATCTCCTACTAGATGTGCCTTGGAGTAGGATGGTTCTACTAACTATGTGCCATGTACACAGATAGCTACTAAGCATTTAAATTAAAGTTAAGCCACCATGTTGTGGCCACCAAACTATTTCAACTATTTCAATAATGGTCCATTATAGTTATATAAGAAGTCCAAATATTCCTTTTTTGAACAAATGAAGCAATTCAACATTTTTGAATTGTAAAGTGATACTTCTGGTATGTGCCAATGACGGCTTAGGAGTGCCTTCTAGCCACCTTATTATTTTAGCTACTTCAACAATGGTTCACTATTGTTACATAAGAAGTCTAAATATAATGTATTTGAACAAAGGAAGCAAACGGGCATTTTTGAAATGTAATTGTGACACTTTTTGGCATGTGCAAATGACGACTTTGGAGTACTTATGAGTGACACACTAGTCATGTACTATCAGGGTGTAAAATTTTCAAAGAAGGCGGCTACTTGAAGACTAGACAAATAATGTGGCCAACTCATTTTGAAAAACAATGGCGTCATCTAAGGTGAGTAAGATGACTGTTATAAAGTAGAGTATTGTTAGTTGGAGTGACCTAATGGCCACTTTTGTGTACCATATTGAAACAAAAGAAACAAATGGCATTTTTGAATTGTGATAATTTTGGCATGCACCAATGACAGCTTAGAAATGCTTTATGAATGACACACTAGTCATGTACTACTGGGGTGTAAAAGTTTCAAAGAAGGCGGCCACTTGAAGACCTGACAGACACTATGATTCATTTTGAAAAATAGCGGTCACTTCAAGTGATCGAGTAAGATAGACCGTTATGGATTCAAGTGTTGTTAGTTTGGGATGACGTAGTGGCCAATTTTGTACACCATATTTGAAATAAATAAAATAAATCAATTCTACTTAAATAATCAAACCATAATCCAAACAAGCTCTTCAACATGGTACTTTTCAAAATTCAAGATGACCGTTATAAAGTACAATATTGTTAGTTGGAGTGACCTAGTGGCCATTTTTGTGTACCATATTGAAACAAATGAAACAAATGGCATTTTTGAATTGTAATTGTAATAATTTTGGCAACTTAGGAATGCTTTATGAGTGACAAACTAGTCATGTACTATTGGGGTGTAAAATTTTCAAAGAAGGCGGCCACTTGAAGACTTGACTGACACTGTGACTCATTTAAAAAAATAGTGGTTATTTCAAGTGATTGAGTAAAATGACCATTATGGATTCAAGTGTTGTTAGTTTGGGGTGACCTAGTGGCCAATTTTGTACACCATATTTGAACAAATGTAGCAAATGGGCATTTTTGAATTATAATTGTGACACTTTCTAGCATGCACTAATGACAATTTAGGAGCACTTTATGAATTACACAATAGTCACAGTTACTGGGTGTAAAATTTCAAAGAAGGTGGCAATTTGAAGACCTGAAAAACACTGTGGCTCATTTTGAAAAAATAGTAAAGTCATCTCAGGTGAGTAAGATGACCGTTATAATTCAAATGTTGTTAGTTAGAGGTGACCTGGTAACCACTTTTATATATCTATTTGAATATATAAAGCAAATGGACCAATTTTTGAATTGTAATTGTGCCACTTCTGACATGCAGCATTGGCTTAGGAATGCTTTATGTTTGGATGTAAATTTTCAAAGAAGGTGGCGATTTGAAGACCTAGCATATACTATGGCTCATTTTGAAAATAGTGTTGTCATCTTGGAAAAGATGACCGTTATGAATTCAAAGTGTTGTTAGTTCTGGGTGACCCAGTGGTCAATTTTGAAATTTGAAGTAGGTCAATTGAAAAATCTATAACTATTTCATACTTTGTCAAAAAAAATATGATCCTACTTCTTCTTCTTACTTTGAATATTATTTCTTCACCTATGGAATTAAACTTAGAAATAGGAATTTCCACAAACCTCCAAGAGGGTCAAATCAAAAACTTTAGCTGATTTTACAAGAAAATTACAACCTGAAACATCCATAACACCCCCAACGAGTGGAGTTATGAACTAGTCGTGGCCAATTTTGAAATTTGAAGTAGGTCAATTAAAAACTTCATAACTAATTCACACTTTGTCAAAAAAAATATGATTCTACTTCCTCTTACTTTGAATACTATTTCTCCACCGGTGGAATTAAATTTAAGAGAGGTATTTCCACAAACCTTCAAGAGGGTGAGATCAAAAGCTTTAGCTGATTTTACAAGAAAATGGCAACCTGAAACAGCCATAATACCACCCCAACGAGTGGAGTTCTGAACTTAATATGCCCCGGAGGAGACCGTTTGATGATACAATCTGTCAGATCAGTTCACGGATGAAAGTTACCGGAATCCCGGCCTCGGACGCACGTGGATGGATGATACCAACGGCATGGAACGGATGAGGTTGCGACCCCCTCGGACCGTTGGATCCCCCGCCTCATCCGCAGAGAGATCCGCAAGCGCACTCGCGGATGAACGTCGACCTCGACGAACGATCGACGAACGAACAAACGCGTTCCTCGACGGATGAACTCCCGTTCCCACCGGGCCGTCCGATACGGAGATCAACGGCCGAGCGGCCAGTACCGTTGCCGGTCCCAGGACATAGCCGTTGAGCACGGGGCTGTATGAGGAGGGCCCTGGAGAGATCGTCAGTGTGTGCAATTCCGACAATTCGTCTGCGAGTTCCGCCACTCTACCAATCGGTCCGTCGTGACGTTGTGTGCGCTCTATGTAAATCGTTGGGTGACCATCTGGTGTCTCTCTCGCTCTCGCATTTTGGGTTATCGCGCATTTCGGTGTTGTCGCATTTCGTGAGCGAGAGATTCCAAAGCTTCAGCCATTGTCATCGCCAGTATCCTGAGATCGTCACTACATTCCCACAGTTTGAGCGGACATTGCGAGAGAGAGAGAGAGAGAGAGAGAGAGAGAACTGGAGCAGAGCTTCTCGATTGAACCCAGTTTTGAGTTTTTGAATATTTGAGCGATTTCAGGGGTGTCCAATTCGAAGGGTACATTTGAATTTGCGTGAGAAGGAGCTCCTTGGAGGTCCCTCAAGTTTATGTCGAATAGCAGAAAGACCGCAGTTTGTTGTTTAGGTTGATGTGAGTCCGAGATTCTCGCCATTGTCATTACGGAGCTGCAATTTGAAGAATCAGGCAGGCGGGACAAGTTGGCGACCGACGGAGGAGCGTTTTATTTGAGATCAGTTCTGTCAAGCCAGCAGCAACCATGTTCGCAACAAGGGTGAGTGGTTATATGCGAGTGTGTTATCCATCGTCTGAAACTGGAAAGGCCTGTACCTGGGATCCATTATCTAGGTCATAAGAGTGCATCCGGTCCTGCGGGCAATGTGTGCAGTGCGCGAGGAGGAGTGATGTCGTGATCGTCCGCTCTGCCAAAGAGAACCGGGTTTCAGTAATGCCGGTAAATTGAGAATGGGTGTCTTAGCCTACATTTACATGCAATGGGTGCACGCCATGGAGGCGGAGGAGGTCTAGTACAGGGTGTTTGTTCCAATGGCATGGGATACTATCTGTGACGAAGATGAACTGAAAGTGTGTTTGGTAATGCAGCAGCAGTCTGGCTTCGGCGATGAGAACAAAAGGGGCGATGGCGGCAAGCCCGCAGTCCCGGCGAAAGGTCAGTAATCTTGGTCTTGGTCTTTATCGATGCTTCTAACGTTTCTAATGCGAACTACCTCAGTAAGAGAGCTTGATAGCCCCTAATTCGAAATGCAATTCTGTGATGTCGAGATTCAAATTACATAGATGAAGTGGCCTCTGGGACAGTTCACGAGGCAGTTTTGAGGATTTTGACTACTGTCTTTCGGATGTTGGAATGACGTTCTCTTCTTTGGATATCTTCAGCTGCTGCGGGCATTCCGACTCGCACGACTAGGGCAGCGCAAGCCTCCAACCGTAGGGCGTTGGGTGACATTGGAAACCTCGTTCAGACAATGTCAGTGCGCTGTAACGTCAAAGAAGGCGTTGTAGAGTAAGTTCTTCACCGTTTCCACGCGCATCACCATAATAGGAAATTCTGGACATTGGACATTCTTGGAAGCCGGTATGGTTTGTAATGTTCACTTATGGGACCTGGATGCCGTTCTCATTTCAAATGATTGCTGATGCACAGGCCTGTAGCTAAGCAAAGTGTGGTGCAACCGGAGGCAATCACTCGCCCTATCACTCGGTATTTCATTACCTCAATGCTCTATTTCCAGTTTTATTTCCGGCACTTTTCAGTTCTAGACATTACCAATACCTGGTGCACATCATAATCCTGAGTATTTTCTGCCTTCAGGAGGTTCGGTGCCAATCTGCAGAGCAACCAAGTTGCTGCTCGGGTTCCGCTCGCTTCGGTATGTTCGCTTCTCCGATTTTTTTTTATTAAAATCTTGTATATGAATTTGTCCTACTGCACTTTGGTGTTTCCACTGCCGTAAGTGATAAACACCCATTTCTCTCCAGGCTCCCGTCCCTGCCGAGGCCGTAAAAGCCGTGGTGAAGACAGTGGAGGATGTGGCCACCTGGGGTGCAACCAAAAGGCGCACAACGCAGCCTAAACCCCGAGAAGCGGATGCCACTTCAGAACCTCAGGTGGAGTCCCAGGCTGCCTCGACCAATAGCAATGTCATAACATACCAAGCTGGGAATCCAGCTCGCCTGAAAGCGCATGCTCGCTCCAAGGTTGTGAAGAAGGAGAAGGAGCAGACCCTGACTGCCACTCTCACTGAACGCAGCGAGGTGAGCTTCTTTACCTGGTTTCTCGCTCTTTTAAGCAAATTATGTCTCATGTTTTATCACGAGTGTTGAATAGTTCATGTGGGAATTATTTCGGACAATTTTTTTACTTTTTCAGTCATGCGCTCTTCGTAACTGATTGCTCGTCGTGTTCACAGATTGCTCGTCGTGTTTACGATTCTGAAATGCACGAGGCGGAAGAGCCTGTTCCCAATATTGACGAGCACGACACAGGCAACCAGCTTGCTGTGGTGGAGTACATCGAAGATATTTACGGCTTCTACCGTAAAGCGGAGCTCCAGAGCTGCGTCCCGGCTGACTACATGTGTCGGCAGTCTGACATCAACGAGAAAATGCGTGCCATTCTAATTGATTGGCTTATTGAGGTAAATCTTCACTGAATTCAACAACCTGTTTTATTTAATTGTTTGGCAACTTCCAGAGTCCGCGGCGTGGATGCTGACCGTCATTGTAACTGTGCAGGTGCACCTGAAGTTCAAGTTGATGCCCGAGACCTTATTTCTGACAACCAACTTGATCGACCGCTATCTCTGCGTCCAAAGCGTGTCACGCAAGAACCTGCAACTGGTGGGCGTCACTGCTATGCTCCTGGCAGCCAAGTACGAGGAGATTTGGGCTCCTGAAGTCAATGACTTCGTCCACATCTCCGATAACGCCTACACTCGTAGCGAAGTATTGAACATGGAGAAGAACATGCTCAACACGCTCAAGTTCAACCTCACGGTGCCCACTCCTTACGTTTTCATCGTCCGGCTCCTCAAAGCCGCTGCTTCTGACAAGCAGGAGAAGACCGTTGCAGCGCAACTGGAGATGGTCGCCTGGTTCTTGGTGGAGCTTTGTCTTACTGAGTACCCTATGATCAAATATGCCCCTTCTTTGCTTGCTGCCGCTGCTGTTTACACTGCCCAGGTCACTCTGGCTAGGGAGCCGCGTTGGGGACCTGCACTTCAGCGTCACTCTGGCTACACTGAGGCCCATATCAAGTGAGTAGCGAACTCAAATTTCTCTCTCCGAATTGAACATTTGCCATTCCAACGTTGCCTTGTTTCCCAATTCGTAGCGAAGAGTACCTTGTTCGCTATATCAAAGCGAAGTTGCCTTGTTACCATGTCCATGTCAATCATACAGTACTGGGTACGAATCTGACGTGAAAACTGTGTCTATGATTATAGAGAATGTGCGTCAATGATGTCAGTGCTGCATAGCAACTCTGGAGAAGGCAATTTGACCGTGGTGCACAAGAAGTACTCTCTGGCCAAGCTTTCAAGCGTGGCCAAGCTTCCCCATGCGGCATCGTTGAGTGCTGCCCAGTCGAACAGCTGATTCATTATAAATCCGTTGAGCTCATTCTTTCCATCATACGAACCGGCAGCTGTGGTCCTCTTAACCACTGCCTGAGAATACACCAGAGGCCTCGATCAGTGAGAAGGCCATCCATCCAAGTAAATATGATGCTCCAAATCTCGTGGTGTATCTAGACACTTCGACTTGTGCAGACTGGTAGTTGTTAATTCAAAGCTGCAAATTTGAGACAGGTCCTAGCTTGGATCGCAGGAGTGATGAGCGAGGCCTGCGTAGTAGATACGGAGAGAGTGAGTGATCCATTGGGAACAGCTTCAATACAATTTGGATCATGATTCTCTAGTTCTGGTCGAGTGGGTCCATTTGCGTACAGATTGTGCTGCCACCCATAGATATGTTTACATCTCTCGCCATTTTAGTTGCTACTGTCAGTCTTCCAAGCTCAGGAGAAAAACGAAGGGAAAACAGTCAACCCTTCACTTTATCTACGGTTGCAGCCTCTCGCTGTACAAACATGATTTAGACCAACATCGGTCTTTGCAATCTTACAATGAAATGAAATTGATTCTTTCTTGATGTGATAAAAATGCCTAAACTAAATCTTTTTGTTATGCTCTTGATCGAATAGAAAGCGGAGCGCCGGTGCCTTGTTCCCCGTTAAGCATGCTCTTTCCATTGCATTTCAAAACGTGTACTTCAATAGTGCTGTTTTAGCGTGGCCTCTTCGCCTAAACTTTAAAGAAACTTCGTTTTTTTCATGGCACAGGTGATAATTGGCAGTCACGTATAAATAGAACTTATTCTGTGCAGTTTTTATCACACGGGTTGGAATAGATGCTGACGAATTTGCCACCGAAGAAACTTTTGAATTTTCCACTCTGAAGGAAGCGTGAGTGATCATTTGGTGTCACTTAAGGTGAAGCATCCTGCGAAATTTTGATTAAATCCATCCAAAACTGAATACAAGGAGTTGAAATATAGACTGAAAGGAGCAGCCCTAATTTCAACATCCACTCCTACGTAGCTCCGATGATGCAGTTCAGAACCATCAACTGTGACAAAAGTTCCGTGATTTTCTTCAAAATTGTGAAGAATCTATCACTGCTGAGTTGTGCAATGTGAAAGACTTCGGGGTAGAAGGAAGGGGTGAAGGAACAGATGCAGGATCGTAGATTCCAAGGAGGTTGAGATACTAGTCGTTGCCAGTACTGAGATCCTGATGAAAGAGGTCTCTGTAAACCACCCTAATGGGAGAACTCTTGAACAATTTCCCTTAAATTGAGTTCACCATTTTACGAACGCATTGTATTGTTTTCAACGCTTAATTTATCGGTGATTTCACTATGAGCTTTAATAAACTTTAATGCTTTTTTTAAAGTGAACTTTGAAATTGATTATTAGCAAATGTTGCAAGCACCAGTTTCAAGATACTAAGTTTCAGTCTTCCCCTGCTAGTGAAGTACGGACTTCAATTTATACAATTCAATTGTGAAGCCAATTCACAGGCCATTGGTTATATATAACTTCCGTGTTGAAGTTTATACATCTGGTTGACAAACTGACTTGGAGTGCTTCTCTATTTTCACGACCAGTAATTATGAGGTTGATATCACGCTCTATCACAATCTATAATATTATTCTGAAACTTCAAAACTGACATATGAGTTCAGAGATCAATTGCCCACAAGCTCAAGTCTCTTACAACTTGTATGTGAAGAACTGGTTGCCATGGATAGCATAGAAACTTCAAAAGCCCAGCATTTCATACATAAAATCTGCTTGGTTCAGCTCAATTGAGCCGTTGTTCATCCCAGCTGCTTGTTCCCAATTACAGAAGCTGAATTTTCTCTGTTGCTCTATCACTTCCTGCATAAGTTTTACTCCACCGTGAAGTCTCTCACAATAGCTCTATGTGGTTGATTTGTTGCACACTAAAGTGCCAGTTTGTTGGCTTGGCAACAAAGCACGATTGCATCAAATCAAGCTATCTCTATGCAGTAACTGAGCCCTAGTCCTTCACATGAATCAAGCTACATCTACAAGACAACTACACCCTGAAATCATCAACAGCTTCACTTTAGCTGCACCATGAAATAAGCTGAAGTTGTTGTTGCTGCAGACAGGGTCTTCTTGTAATGTAGTTGCTTGTTTTTGACATGCAGCAAAATTCATGTTGTGAGATTTTGCCATCCCAATTGAGATGGAGAAGCTCTGAGTATGGATGGGATTTTTCATTGATTATTGTTTACCTTGTTAACAAGTTGACACCACATGGACATGAAACACCTGTGGATGACATCGTTCTGAGTCTGAGGTAACATTAGACATTAGAAAAAACTTAGGCCTTGTAGAAGGCCGTTTGACTTTCAGCAGATGTGCAAATACAATAAAATAAAAAAATATTTTCTTTACAAAAAGTTATAAAAATCAGATTTTTAATCAAAATTCCGACGGGGCACACAAGGTGGTTTTCATTGGCAAGATTCTTTGTGAGCTAGTTTGGGTTGATATATTCTGCAACTACATATTTTCATGCATGAAAACAGCTCTCCCAAGGCTCGAAATTTTCTCTAGTGGCTACATCTAAAATCGCACAAATAAGCAATTTAGCATGGTTCCCGTTGTTATGTTCAAAAAATCTTTTTGTAAGGTCTTGTTGATAGTACAAAGGGCATTTTTTGGACACCGTATGAATAAACTACAAATTTTCAAAGGGCTAAAAATAGGTGTTTTGAAAACTAACCATAGACGCTTATAAAGAAGAGGAGTATATTATTGACAAGAACCTAGAGTGTTTGTTTTTAAAAAGCGGTTGAAATTAGATGTAGTTACCTTATATCGAGGCACATTTAGTTTCTAAGTAGGGTCTAGACACCCGAACTACTAGTTTTGCTTTGGATATAGTTCTTGTTATTTTGCTTGTCAGATTTTCACTTCTATCTAACATGCAAAGATTCTTTGTCATTCATCGGACACCCAGTGTCCGCAGCAATGTTATAGGGTTAAAGAAAAACATTAAAATTCATAGTAGAGACACCCATACTGTAAATTGCTCAGATCACATTTTGAAAACAATACAATCAGAGTTCATAAAATGGTGATTTCACATAATGGCAATTCTTCAAGAGTTCTCCCATTGGGGTGGTTTACAAAGACCTCCACCATCATTCATACTTATATTCTTCAAGTGTCGATATTTTTGAGGGGTTAATAATGGGTGCTTATAACTTCCTGAAGTTATACGTCAAAAATCAAAGGCCTAAGGTAAGAGGGCTCGAATTCGAGGGTCAATTAGAATCGACCCTACTACAGGGCCAGAAAGCGTGCAGAGCATATTTTGGAAATTCATTACCCTTTTTGTAAATAGCAAATGCCAATATGTATGCACCCTTTCTGGACAAGTATGCGTTCATACTTGTTAATGTAATGAACGCAGTTAGCTCTTCCTTCAGTACTGCAGGGAGAGCATCTCCTACAGCCCTCCAAATAGCCAGGCTCCTTCAATCCAGATCCATCTAATGTAGAGGGGATGGCCACTTGTATCCCCAATAGTGCAACTCCCTAAAATATACTTCCAACCAATCACAAGTCACAGAACTTGCAAAAGCAATAATTAAGCTATCATTTATTATGATGACTTGTTAATCCCAAGAGAATATATAGAGTATAGAGGGGTTAGTGACCCCTTCAAATATGGCCTTATTTGAAGGGGAAAGTGAAAATACACTAGAATTGATTGCTTGTCATAAAAAAACTAGAGGGGAGGGTTCTTTGGAGGGGTGCAGGAGATGCTCTAACTGAGTATAAAATATAGGTTGGGACAACAACCAATAGTGAATAGTGCTTTACAATGACATGTGAATTTCAGACTATTACTGCTTACTTTCAAAGACTGTCGTGAACATTAAAGCACCGTTGTAAATTCCTTTTTGGACTTCGGTGTTCTATTCTAAATGAAGGCTTGTTCTGCTTCACGGGTGCTGTGGCTATGAGCAGCATTGAAGACCTACGGACCTGCCACTTTGAAATTGCTTCAGTTTTAATTCAATTCGACTCAGAAATTAGCAGAAAAAATTGCCTAGGACTGATTTGCAACGTCTGCCTTTGCAAAAAAAATTCAGCAAGCTCTGCTGCACACATTCGGACATAGAGGTCTCGTTTTCGTTTAGATGCATGCTTTAAGAGCCTCCCACCTTAACAGTATTTGGACTCTCCATAGCCTCAATAAAGCATTGGTGTTTCCATCAAGGATAAGATCCAATGTTTCCTTCAAGGATAAGATCCAATGTTTCCCCCTCCATTCCATTGAAGTGAGACACCTTGTTCCGAAGCTGCAAAAGAGGCTTTATAATCTCTTGGATATTGGATTTCTTGTATGATACCGCAAAATTCGAACAAGTTATAAGCCCAACCTCTTTTATGAATGGTCCCAAGCAAGCTCTTTATGCACTCAGTTATAGAAGGCACCGGCTGATATAATTCATAGAATCTTCAGCGTCTTGCATTCTAAAGAGAAACAAACAACCTTCATTTTTATCATGTGATAACAAGATCCTATGATTTGACACCCCACTTCTGTTCTGGTCTCCATTTGAAATGCTCTAGGCAAAGAGAAATTAGAGCCTGGTTACAATAAATAACAAGTTCAGCCCATGACAAATATGAAGGATCGGATCCATGGAGAAGACACAGGTTCATGAGTTCATGTTGTGAGCTCCTAGCACCATCTAATCCCAGGATTCGGGAGAAATCATAACATAATCCTAACATAAAGACCATGTAACATTAATGGACAAGATTATAAGATACTCCCCCATAATAAATGCCTGGTTGCCACCTCTACAGAAATGTACTCCATTGTGGTTAACCCCTAAAGTCCCAAGGCCATTTTTTTTTGTCAAAAAACACTCAAAATCGTGCCATTTTTGCTGAGTTTGTCCAAGAAAACCAAAAAATATATATTTTTTAGAATCTAACCATAGGATTTTGAACTTCACCTGCCTGTAATTATGTGTAAAAATTTCATGAAGTTTGACCATATAGATTGGAAGATATTAGCATTCAAAGTTGGAAAAGAAAGTTTTTTTGAACACTAGCTTGCAATTTCAAATGACTTTGATTGCCATTTGGAGAAAAAATTTGCACTACAGACTTTGAATTTAAAAATTTTATGTTGAAAAATTGACTTGAAATCTAGAATAAAAATTTCAAAAACCACACGCTTGATTTTCATTCTTTGAAGAATTGTTAAGTAGAAATAGGTCATAAATTGGAAAAAAATTAAATTGTTAATAGCTCTAAGATGGGATTGAAACACAATAATCCCAATGCTGAGATTGTTTTAGCAAACAAACACAACATCATTCTTGAAAATTTGTGAAATTTACATTCAGAATTGAATCCTACAAGTTATTTTTTCAAGATGCTTTAATTGCCCAAAAAACAAGATTGTCCATAACCTTCTCATTATTAGTCAAAGTAGAATGAACCAAAGCTTCACATGTAGACAAAAACATAATATTTTAGAAAAAATTGAAAAATTTATTGACTTTTTGCAATTTTTTTGGTGTTGCCCACCAAATTCAGTTGTAGGCTTTTTGTGGTGTAACTTTTGCTCCCGGTCACTAATTGAAATAAAAATCATATTCCTACAAAACTAATCAATTTTTCTATCTTATAAGAAAGTTTCAAAAAGTTTCATTAAAAAATTGAGGTCACAGGAACCTACCCAAAATCCAATTTGTCCCTCGAAAGGGACAATAGGATTTCAAGGGTTAAGGAGCCAAAATCTCTTCGGAAACACTTAAAGTAGAAGGCTTAGAAACGGCACATCGAAAGGTTGGTTTGCCTTTTTCATGTATTTCATTGGACATGAATATTTTTAGCTCATTTTTCAAAGAAAAATAGATGAGGAATCTAACATAAGTAGTTTTGTATTTTTCCAGGCATATTTGAATTACTTATGAATTTTCAAACAAGTTGATTTGTAGGTCCCTATTTATAACCCTGGGTCTTTCATAAATGGTTCACTTGCAATCCTAAAAAAAGATGGGTAAAGCAAAGATAATGATTGGCTTTTGCAATTAATAATGGTTTTTTTCTTGATTCATTCAATGACTATAGTGGTCAATTTTAGAACTACCTCATGTCCATTTTACAACCATTTATAGGTTCAGTTCTTAATGCCCGTGCCATTTTAGATTCTCTTACACAAAATCGTGAAATTAAATTGCCTTGTCAATTAGATTGCCATGTGAGATAAATTTCCTCATAGATCAATGCTTGTTCCACATGGAGGTGCATGTCACTCTCTGAACCAAACCTTGAACTGGTGCTCAAACATGTGCCATACATATGCCTCTAATTGAATGCGTCATTGTACAAAAGCAGTGAATATCTATATAGTGTGGATTGTCGAGAAATTGTAGGGCAACCTAATTTACTATTTTGTGTACCTTATAAGGTAGATCAACCTATTACCACCCTGATTTGCAATTTGACTATCTTGGGGCTAATTCCATGAGAGACATATATTTTTCAGAGGTGTGCACATGTTTCATGAATCAAACCCAAGTGAAATTATAATTTTCTGATCAAAATTGTAATTTCTGTGAATTTTTGAAGTGTTTTACTCAAGCGCCCGTGACTAGGGTCATAAATGCCCTAATAACAACCCATAACCACCTTCTTTTGTCCCTATAAGCATCTAGGTATTCACCAATCAGCTATTGCCACCTTACCCTAAATGACATAAATGCACTGATTTTGTCAGATTTCCAGATAGAATTGGCTCACTTCTGGACAGATTTGGATGGTGGAATGGGTGGAAATGGGGCCAAAAACAGGGTGGCGGAAATGGGTTGGAGACGGAATTAGGCTGGTCTACCTTATTCCTTAATTTCCACTGATGTAAGTTAATTCACTGTAAGTCAGTGAAAGCTGTTGACTCTGCTCTCATATTGTTCCGTAATGATTGAGCATGCAAACTTTACAAAGAATCCGTCAAGTATTGATCTGGATTGAGATATTCCATTCTGGATGACACCCCATGACACTCTCAGCAATGATACCTGGTTTCCACGAGGTCATCAGATGTACTTCGTGACGCATGTCGACTAGTGGAAGCAGCTGCGAATTGAGGTAACCTTAGATCAAGTGCTTGCATCTTCAATTTCCGTGCCAGTCGTCAGTCAAATACCGATTTGTACGTGGATAGGTATTGCGTGCACAGTGCGCATACCAACTCTTAACCTGCTCTAACACCAACTTTCATCTCTACAGACATACCGTTATCTCATTCTCCCGTCATCACCGCAAGAGAAAGTCCCCACAGATAAGCAGGTGCGACTCTCGGCTACAAATTAGATATAAACATTGATACTGTTATAAACAAAAAAAAGGAAAACTAGAGAAAAGCTAAAGAACGAAACCAACTCCAAATCGTTGGATGAGAATTGAAAATTTTGAAACTAGGTGCTTATATCCGATGCCATTCCAGAACTCTGATATATACCATCCATTCTATGTGGCAACAATTTCTTTGTAAGTAAAGAGCAGCATTGATATTCACGCTGCTTGTGTGAGAATAACAAAATCGAAAGTCGACCTCACGATTACTGCAATTTCCGGACTCTGACACGATACCTACCATTTAGGTGACAGCAACTTGAAATCAAAAATATCACAAGCATCCACTATTTCGCAAATGCACAATGTCGCTTCTCCTGAAAAACGATTGAGAAGAAAACTTCAGGACTCCCCGATGCAACGAGGCTCTGAGAATATGCCGGCACAGCACAAAAAAGGCTATATACGGCTATATAGTGAAGAGAAAGTAGCGAACGTTGCAAATGTATATCGCGCGCAACAAAGATGTGAGCTCGAGAAACAGTAGCAAGCGACACTCAATGGAGATACATTGACAAGGATGGGCGCTCAAAAACGGCGACGATGTCCTCGCTGGACGCTAGCTTCAGCATTCCATCCCCCTGCCCAGCCATCATAGTCGCCGTAATAATCGTCACCCCCTCCGCCCTCGCCTGTACCGCCACCTCCGCCTCCACCACCGCCTCCACCGCCTCCACCACCTCCGCCACTCCCCGATCCCCCTCCACCGCCATTGCCGCCTCGCCCACCTCCGCCTCCACCACCACCTCCGCCACTCCCCGATCCCCCTCTACCGCCATTGCCGCCTCGCCCACCTCCGCCTCCACCACCACCTCCGCCACTCCCCGATCCCCCTCTACCGCCATTGCCGCCTCGCCCACCCCCGCCTCCACCACGCGGTCCGCAATGACACTCCGACGTTCCACTGCTGCCGGGTCCGGAACCGCCTCCGCCACCTCCACCGCCACCGCCACCGCCTTTCCCTGGAGGACTGTGACAGGAACAACCTCTGGATCTCGGAGCACCACCTCCCGGAGCGCCATCTTGTCCGTCTCTCCCTGGCCCGCCGCCTGCACCGCCTGCACCTGGCGGTAGTGGTTTGTGCTCCTGCAATGAGAACGCGTAGCATTACGTACTTTACCCCGACATCACGTAAGACCTCGCCAATGTCCCGATGTAAGTGGCTTTGGCATGCTCCAATTGCACTCACATATTTTAATTTCCACCTATCGAGGCGTTAAGGAAATATCAATAGTAGATTTCTAGGAGATGATCGAATGCAGCTTTTGGAATATCGAGCTGCAGCGCAACAAGAAATTCACTGCAAGATCGTTTCACAGTACTTGGAAAACATTGTTTCAGCATCAGCAATGCAATATGTTAATGCCAAGGCTGATGACCAAGCATTATATCCTCAATGTCAGCAGCACTTATGTATATACAGCGGTTTCTTATAAAGCCTTAACGATCGGACTTCTAATTGTTACAGAAAGCGCAGGATTTGTAATGCTTCACGGCGTACATACATCGGCATTGCATTACATCATAATTAAACCTCAATGTTAGCAGTATGTACATTCAAAGTTTTCCACTAACGCCTCGAGGATCGAAGTAGTAATTGTCACAGAAAGAGCGCAAGAATTGTGATGCGTCCACGGCGAACATTGGCATTGCATTCACTAGCTAGAGTAGTAGCTAGCATCGGATCGGACATCCAGATCAAAAGCTACAGCAAGAGAAAAGAAATTCAAATTTCATCAACCTAACGTACAAATCATTCATGAAGCGATTGATTCCCATTACCTCAGCCGTTAATTTCCTCTCATGACGAAGCTGTAGAACTGCCGGAGATTCCGGGCGAAATAGTCCAGCCTGCGCAAGTACTGGCAGCACGACGACGAGAGCCAGCAGAGTTAGCTTCAGCAACGTCGACTTCATTGTCATCACCACGATCGGAATGGCACCGCCAATTCAATTCGCAGCAGATTTCTACGAGAAAAGCGCCGGCCGCTGTATGTATCAAGAAGTACGTGTTTGATCGAACATGAGAGCTGTTACAGCAATTGCGACGGAGATATTGCAGCTATGACGACGACGGAGGCGGCAGGGGTAGGTTTCGCATTTATTGCAGACTCAGCTGCTTCCATGGAAGCCCTCCCCCCTTCCCATGACATGTGCAGTACGTTGATTGTGCATATCTGCAGTCCGCCTGCCATTAGTTCTTTGTTTTCCGTCGACAGTCATCTTGTATGCTGTGGCCGAGATATTTAAGTTATTTTGGGCAGTGCAGGAACTGTCTGAAGTGATCATGAAGCTGCAGTAGGCAAAGGCAATTGAATTTCCAAGTTTTACAGACAATTGAATTTCCAAGTTTTACAGACAATTGAATTTCCAAGTTTTACAGACAATTGAATTTCCAAGTTTTACAGACAATTGAATTTCCAAGTTTTACAGACAATATTGTCCTTCCGCGGGTTCTTGGATGAATAATTTACGTTTCATCTGCATTTTGCATGTTTCATCCATTTACGTAGATGTAAACAATTGCACCATTCTAGTGAAGATCATTTTTTTGAGTAATTTTTTGCTGAAAAGTGAAGAGCTTTTTTTTTTCAGGGAATATTTTGGTGATATAATACTACTTTCATAGTGGATAAAATTGTAAAATAGTACCAAATCTTAGGACCATATCACTCTAGTTTGTACACTCTTTTGGATGACAAAATAAAATTTCATCCGTACATTGTAAATCTCATCTATATATTTTAGATTTTATCTATTTCATGGATGAAAATAGCTTCCTTACTACAATGAAGATCACTTTTGGCACTACCTACAGTAAAATGAAAAAAAAGAAAACTTTCACTTCTACGTTAGTAGAGAGGTACTACATTACAGGGGTAGTTTTGCCTTGGTGTCACATTAAAAGCAATTAAAAAGTTTTTGTCAAATGTCAAAAATAGATTTTCGAAAGTCAAAAAGTTGCCTCTTTTGTTTTTCAAAATAAATTACTAGCAAACAATTCCAATTCTCTTCTTGTAACTATTGTATACTTCCATGATTATAAAATTTTGATTTTTTTGGGGTCTTTTATGAAAAGTTTGGTCAATTCTAGCTACTTAGAAATCTGCCTTTCACTATATCACTTCATCGGAAATAGAGAACACATGCTTCCATGGCCATATTTTCTTGATTTTCAAAAATTGTTACGGTATGATAATCCATTGTTATTCCTTTATTCATGGTACACATATAAGCTTATTGGATCCAAAGTTGTTTTTTTGCAGTAGAACATTAAATTAGAGAATTTACCACATCCTTTTTAGTTACTTCGTTTTTTTTGAGAAGAAAAAGACACAGTACAAGTGGTTGAAGCAAAGACATATTGCTTCCCATTGTTGTCACAAGTGATGGACTATTCTTGTTCATTTAGATGTTCCACATGAAACTCTCATAAGCCATTTTTGCTGCGTTCACCCCAAAAAATTAAAAAATCATTTAAAAAAAAATCGAAACGTAGGATCTTGTACTTCACTTGTCTAAGATCATGTGGTAAAAATTTCATAAAGTTTGACGATGTAGATTAGAAGATATTAGCATTCAATGTTAAAAAAGAAAGTTTTTTTGAACACGGGCCTGCAATTTCAAATGACTTCGACCACCATTTGTGGAAATTTTTTGCACTACAAACTTTGAATTTAAATTTTTTTGTGTTGAAGAATTGAGTTGAAAGTCTAGAAATTAAAAAAAATAAAATACACACTTGATTTTCATTCATTAAAAAATTGTGTTAAGTAGAAGTAGGTCCAAAATTGAAAAAACAACTAAATCATTAATAGCTCTCAGATGGGATCGAAACACAATAATTCCAATGGTGAGATTGTTTTAGCAAATACAACCTTGTCACACAATTTTTTTGAAGAATTGTGAAAATTGCATTCAAAAATGAATCCTACAAATTATTTTTTCAAGAAAATGCTTAGATTGCCAGAAAAAACAAGATTATCCTTAACTTTCTCATTATTAGTCCAGATAGAATGAATAAAAGCTTTACATGTAGACAAAAAAATAATATTTTGGAAAAAAATTAATTAATTTATATTGACTTTTGCAATTTTTTTTGTATTGCCCACCAAATTCAGTTTTAAGCTTTTTTGTGGTATAACTTTTGCTCCCGGTCACCAATTGAAATAAAAACTATATTCCCACATAGCTAATCAATTTTTCAAAAAGTTAATCAAAAAATTGAGGTCACAAAAACCTATCCACAATCCAAGTTGTCCTCCAAGGGGACAATGGAACTTTAGGTGTTAAAACAATAGAATCATGAAGTCTTTTTTTGCCATGTGTAGAAATTGCATGGTGGTGTTTGTTGAGTATAGTAAAGTATGACTTTCCAAATAATTTCCAACCCTCGAACCCCAGTTTCACCATGTATTGTCATAGTGTGAATTCTTATACAAATTTCACAACATTAGAGTTATTTGTAAAGTACCCAAAATCGGGGTTTAAACCCCGTAGTTTTGTGAAAAAGCAAGTTTTGGGCAAAAATTCAATATGAAAGTGGGTATCAAATTTTCTTTCGCACCCAAATCAACCAAAAAGAAGTTTCGTCCGGACTTTGCGTGCGGGGTCGTCCGTCAGAGGAAATTTGTCGAAAAAAGTTCCCTCCAAACTGGAGAGGACTTTACAAATAACTCTATTAGGATCATCTTTTTTATGTAGGAATTCAAAGCCTTTTCTTGTGAGCTTATTGTTTGAGAATTTTCAAAGGGATACAATGTCATGTAGATGGCAAAATCAAAATATGCTATAAATTTTTGTTGATAATAAAAACATTTCAAGAAAATTGGATCGAAGGTCACAATTAGGTGGGGGTGATTTTGAATTTGCTTACCTTAGTTAGTGACAAGTTGTTGCTTTGAATTGCTTTACATTCAATGAATAATCTTGATGTGCCTATACATAAAATTGTTGCAATAAGCATTTGAGCATGGTTCATAATATTAGCTCTTTAAACCCAAAATGACCCTAGAATTTCCTGAGCTTCTAGGAATGTACTCTAAATTGAACAAAAAGCCAAATTTTTATAAGTTATATCAATTCTTTTTGAGTTGTAACCATATAAAATCAAACTAGACATGTTAGAGATCACATTAGAAAAGAAAACACAACAATTATTCTTACGGATTGAAAGATTATTATGTTTGACTATGAGGGTGTTAAAACTATGAAAGTGATTTGAAGTCTTTTAATCCTCTTTTCACATGTCAAATGCAATAATTTGGTCACCAAAAAAATACAAGGTTAAAGGGCCTAACATGCATAACTCCAATCAATTTATAACTTATCAAAATCTACTCTATAATTTTTTTAAATGAAGTTTGTTGTTTGTATGTTAAAAAATGTATATGATGATATGACACTATAGTCAATTAAAAGGAAAGAATTTTTTTGTTTCATTCTACTATAGTATACTCAATAATAGCCAAATCAAAATTTGCCAAAATACAAATATAAAATGAAAATGCCTCACAAAAACTTGCAAGTGGAGTTTTCTATTTTTTGAAATTGGTTTAAAAATTGATTAAAATAAATTTGATTAGAACCTTACCATATTTAATTAAATATCAAATATTCATATAATTTTGGACCAGATTTGCAGAACATTGGAAAATCTCCCAATGTTGAAGGACATAGACCTTTCAACGTTTTGCATAGATCTCCTAATGATTTGTATATAATATAAACAATATATGTAAAACATCAAGAGATTACTGAATGTTTTGTGTATATTTCTAGAATACTTTCTTCTTCTTATTTTTTGGACTTTGGATTTTTAAAATTTAGTTAAATATGGAATTAATTTTAGGTTAAATAAAAAATAAAAAATCGTTGATTCTATACATTAGTAAACCCAAATAACCTTCTTAAATATTGCTACAATATATATGTATCTATATCTATATCTATATATTTTTATTATTTTTATTATTATTATTTTTGAACAAATGGAGAAAATCCACTGCATTAAAAAAAATACAACAGGCAAGCCGTGAGGCTGGACAAATGAAGAGATAATGAGCAAAAAGGACCAAAGAATGCAAAGAAATCATAGAACACTAGGAAAAAATATAGCCAAGAGGGCCACACCCTTGCCACCTGCTAATGCCACCCTCCCCCAATGCTAACAACTTGGAACGAAGCCAAATATTATCAAATTTGAGCCATACAAAAGCCACTTGGTGAAGTTTGAGTGTAGCGGTCACTTGGGCTTTAAGTAACACCACTCTACCTAAATCAAGAAGCAAGTCCCAAAGCACTGGTTGCAGAAGACCACGCGGCCACAATGTGTGTGAGAATACCTTCTGGTTTTGTGCGATCTAGATTAGCCAAAGTGAAGATCCTCTCAATAGGGACCAAATGATTCAAAAGTCATGGAACCGTTGAGGCAAAGTCAAGCCAAAAATACAAAGTGTATGGTCGAAACGCACATGAGGACCCATCAATGGTTGTTCACCTAGTAAGTGTACGTTGCAAGATTGATTAAGCATAATCCCCAACTTTGTGTGCTCTGGGACAGTGGTAGAATCTATGACTAGGTGATTTATTGGCCCCAGTTGAACAACAGTTGCAGGATATATCCAGATCTGGGTTAATTTTGGCCCTCCACGAGTGAATAGCTATTGCAATGTGCCATATGGACCACATAAAGCAGCTTCCTTCTGAGAACGCACCTTGAGCCATACTTCTCTATTGTCAGGTTCAAAAGTTGGAGCTAAGATATTGGACCACTTTGATGGAATCATTTGTTTAGGCTGATGGTATTGGGGTGAGGAGTAGTATGCCATATGATGTGGTATAAGATAACAATTGTTTACCATTGCTCCAAAACCAACGTCCGAGGTCATAATCCAAAGTACTGTAACTATTGCCTGAATAAAATAACTCCGGGCAATGATTGCGACTTTTTTGGATTTCCAAAATCTTCACTCTGCAGATGAATCCTATATGGGCCTTTGGGATCCCTGAAGAAGGCAAGATGACTAGTTGTCTAGAACTCGGCCTAATTGTTGCTCTATATGTTTCGCTCAAGATTAAGATTTGTTGGAGGTCTAGCGTAAGAATGTCTGTAGGGGTTTCTTGGTACTGCCACACTATCAAGGGAAGGGCTTCATTTGGCTGATCAAAGATGCCAAGTCACTTCCCTGTCTTCGTTTGGAAGAAGTGATGTGTGAGCATGGATCTCCACTCTAGTGGAATGGAGGAGATAATATGGAACCATTGAATCTATTTGGTATTTGAAAGATGAAAACGAGATGCTAGTTCATCCCATGTTTTAAAATCTTTGGTATTAGTATCCCAAATATCTCACTACAAGAGAAAGGGGTGTTTTAAGTATAGTCCTAGTAGTATTGTTGTTTAAGTAATGACCTTTAAGCAAGGTTTTTAGTCAAATTTTACTAAAACACTATAAGAAACCCGTGTTTTTTCTGATGTTCGACCAAAAACATAGCATGTCCAAGCTGGCATGATGCGTCCAAGAAAACGTTGAGATGTCTAATGGACAAAAGTTGCGAAATTGTAAATTTTCATGGATGTTGTGAAAAACTGAAGAAAATTACCGTTACAACAGTTGGATGCTACCAAGAACATCTATGTTTTTGAAGACATTACTGCAAACATATTTATGTTTTAAAAAACATCCAAGAAAACAGTCATGGCCACGTCAGCATCTCTGGTCCATTTTAACTCCCGGTAAGTTAGTGGAAGTTACTGCGGTCTGAGGTAATATAATTATCCTAGGTGAAAAAAAAGAGGAAGGGCAAGCGGGTAGGAAAAAAAAAGCTGACGTGGCACCTGACGTGTCAGGTGATGTGGAAATTTAGTGACGTGGACACCAAAAAAAACTGACGTGGCATGCCACATCAGCACAAAGGATCCACCTGCATCACATTCATGCTGTAATTGGGATGTCCTAATGCATGTTGTACAGTGTGTAATTATTTACGTTTTACCGGACAACATATCATGTTGAAGTGCTTTGACGCACGTCAGACACTGTCTTCGTAGACATCCAAATTGATGTCCACACGTTTATATAGACGTCAATGGAGATGACAATGCCATCTCCAACATTTGAAGGTCTTCTTTTCGCGCTTGCTCTTTGTTGGAGAGGTGCCCTTCCCTACATTGGAGTCACAGACGTCAATGTTAACGTTCGCAAACATATTCACATATATCCATTGAAATTAGATATTACCTTTAGCAATGTCTTCAAGAATATAAGCATGCATTACTTTGCATTCTTTTATTGTAGTGTACAAAGGCTGTAATCATATTGCACATAAATTCATGAGTACAGATGTCTTTGCACAAATGTTGTGAACAACACCAATATGTCTGTTGGGACATCTTGCATGTCCTCCACGACATCTCCATGCAACTTCTATTTGTAATATAATTTCTACGTTTTTATATATCCCATATGGTTTGTCTTACTTCTTGGCACCCCACTTGTATGAAGGGCTCGTCTCGTTTTCTCTATTTATGTCATAATAAATGGTTTTTAAATCCATGTGATGTATTTGCCAAATATGATGTATTATGTATGGCATATTATATACCGTGTATTGTATATGGTGTATAGTATATGCTGTACTATATATGGAATGTTGTGTATAGTATGCTACATTGGATATTGTAAAATGCATATGTGTGTTGTGTATGACATGTGTCATTGTCTATATTAACATCATATTAAACAATGCATTGCATCATATGAACATCAGAGTTGACATGATTTTGTTAATTTAAATCATACTGGACATTTCAAGAAGTGTTCCTATTTGGAATGTAGACGTCTACGATGACATCGCAAAACATTTGGACGTTTAAGTTGACATCACAAAAAACACCTAGATGTCTAAGTTGACGTCTCGAAAAATATTTGGACGTCTAATTTGACGTCCAAAAAATGTCTCAAAAAGCAACTAGACGACGTAAAACTATGTTGACTAGGCCTGCCACGTCATCCTTGGTGGATGCCGCGTCACTTTTTCCGCGGACACGTCATCTGCCACATCATCTACCATGTTACCAACGGGCCGGATGAAAAAATTGCACATGTGGCCTCTATCGCTGACATGGCGCTCACGTGGTAACCAAATGGCAAAATTTTAAGGGCCCATTGATCCATGTCCTCTTTGATGTCCGTTTAAAAACACGAGGACATCAGGCCATGTTATCTGAGATTTTCGATGTTTTTTGCATGTCAACTTTGACGCAAAAAAAATAACATCTCCTCAGACACCCAAAAACACTGCACTGGATGTCAACGTGTCAAAAATCAACGATCACAAAAAACGTGGGTTTCTTATAGTGAAAAGATAGTCTTTTCAATACATTTTTACTAAAAACCTTACTTAAAGGTCATTACTTAAACGACGATACTACTAGGACTATATTTAAAACACCCCTTTCTCTTGTAGTGTCTGCTATGTATCTGAGGCCATTCTAGCTAGTTCCTTTGCCCTATCTATGTCAAAATAGAAGTTAGATCCGAAATATTTTGTGGACCACCAGAAACTAGTGGATAGAACCTTATCTGCATTTGTGGAAGGAGACAATTTGATGGATTTGGTGAATCATCTCCATGCTGAAGTAATTATGTTCCAAATCCTAGAGCCTCGCAATACTGAGTGGCCCTATATTATGAGCCAAGCGTGAGAGGGAACCGAAATCCTTGTGAAGGATTTGGTTTCATCTTGTTTATTCTGAACCTGAGGAGAACCTTGAGGTTTGATATACTAGGCTCTATAGCAAATAGGATCCATTTAGCCAGTAGTGTGGCCATGGAAATCTCTGGATTCTATAGTTTCAGCCCACCAAGATTCTTAGGTAGGCAACAATCATCCCAACAAACTCTCGTATGTGAATTGTGTTCAATGTTGCTCCATAAATAATTGCGAAGGCTTCCCCAAATAGATTGGATAACCTGAAGAGAGCTACCCCAGATGGCTATGAAATAGTATAGGGCAGAAAAGAGAATAGCATTGACCACCATAACACTTCCTGCTAAGGAAAGTCTTTGGGTGGTCCAATATGTGAGCTTTGCTACAATATTTTAACAATTTTAATAAACTTTCACCACAAAATACCTTACATGGGGCAATATCAAATTGTGTTCTTATAATATAATTTTATAAATAAACATGATGTTTTATATGTATTGATTCAATTAACCTATTGAATTATATCAATACTAACTACATTAAAAAAGTTTCAATGCATTAGTTTGGTTGTAGATTCTATATTCTTTTGTCAAATTAAATATTTTTATGTAAAACCTATTTTGTAAATGTTTTAAGTCCTTTTTACTGAACAAGAACTTCTATTTTTTGAAAAAATGCTTGTTTGAAAATATTATCAATTGTTTCAAAAATATTTTATACAAAATCTATTCATTTTATTTATGCAAGAGTGTGAATAATCCTATATCAGTGGACCTTTAGAGGGCCCATGCATGCTTCTATGTCTAATAAAATATAAGACTTCAATCAAACTAGGGCTTCATGTTGCTACGCACAACCATTAATGATTGTATTGTAAGAAAGAGATATTAATTTTTCATTTTGAAAAAAAACAAACTCCATTGGTGTTGACAAAGGTAGAGACATTGCAATCACACAAATACACCAATTAATTATTTAATTAATTTCAATGACACCGTGAAAAACACCAACACCGCCAATCAAAGTTTCATATTTCAATCTAGAATAACCTTTCTAATGTTAATATCATCAACAAAACTTTCACCAAGGTTCCATCACTCTAGAAAGTCTACAATTATTGTTCTTCTTTTTCTTCTTCTTATTTTTATTTTCATAAAAATAAGAATGATTTTTTTACTTTTATCTGATGAGTAAGGTAATTTACTATATTTTGCTTGAGTTTTATTTTAAGTTCTAGTTTAACTCTAATTTTTACTTTTATTGACCTTTTGATGACTTCCAGACAAGTGACCAACACAAATCAACTTAGTAGTATGAGATCTTCTCAAGAAAATTTGTTCATATTTATATGGAGTTTATATTTGGATGGATGTAGATGAATGTAGGTAAATATTAGATGACAATCACACTATTTGAAATAGTTTGGAAATATTGTAGACTAAATTATATTGATTTAATAAATATTTTGCACTTCCATTTTTGTGTGCCTTAAAAAATCACATAATTCTCAAATTAGTACATAGATTGAAGGTGAAATTTAGCTGAAAGGTGGAATTTTAGGAATTTTTTTCCAAAAATGAATTTTGAATAAAAAAATCAATTTTTAAAACTCCAAAAATGGATGATGTTCATCAAGAGTTATATGACCAGAATTGAATGAAGAAATTACAAGCATATAGATGAAAAATAATTTTCTATGTAAAAAATGGCTACATGGTGGATTTTGTTTTTGACATCTAAAATTTTTTTAGTATCTAAGTGCCTGAACGAAAGATAGTAAAATTAGTTTTGAAAATTTATAATAAAGAATTGAAACAGTCCCTCTAAAACATCTACATCTTGGATTCATGTAGAATATTCTTTCTTCTATCCAACAATGTATAAATTGATTTTTCTTAACACTTCACCAAAGAATATTAATGCCTAAAGGACCTAGTGTCTTTTTTAAAAGAAATGATCAAAAATTGCCATTTTTTTGCTCTGTTAACCAAATTTTAAAATCAAAGTTTTTTTTTAAACTTCAATTGTGCAAAAGTATATTAGACTACTATAGACATGTTTGAAAATTGTTTAGACCATTTGACTAGGCAATGAAGCTAGCATATGAGCCTAGAAATGCAAGTCTTTTAGCCTTGAGCGTACGTATAAGTAGGTACTTTACAATCATTGAAGGTGCTTATAACATAGGTACCCTATATCCATAGAAGATGCTTATAACATAGACACCTATAATATAAATGCCTATAATATAGCCATATCCTATAACCATAGAAGGTGCTTATAATAGAAGTATCTAGATTATAAGCACCTACAACATAGATATCCTATTATCATAAAAGATATTTATAACATATACACCTACAATATAGGTACCTATAATATAAATATCCTATAAACATGAAGGTGCTTATGATATAGGTATCTATAATATAGGTGCCTAGGCTCATGGGCTCAAGATCCCAATGCAACTAAGCCATCCTTTGGAAATAGTACATTTCTTCCTACAAATATCATATTATGTCTGAATTTTTTTTCATTGTATTTTACTTTTACTTTGAAAAAATAAAAATAAGAATATAAATTCAACGAATTTGTCAAATTCAAGAAATTCAAGAAATTCTCTCCCTTACATCACTTATTTGTTGATGGTTGTGCGTAGCAATGCAAAGCCCTAATTTACTATAATTCCTCTAAAAACAGACCCGCAAAAAATATCAAACTTGGGAAAAACCACAGCCGACGAAAGCTCAGTCGCCAAGAAACATGATTGCTTGTTGTCCATCGTCCAATTCCTGGCCCCAGGAACTCGCAGCCAATGAAACCACGTGCTGACGCACCCCCCGTGACTGGCGAGCCCGATTTTCCGTGTCCAAAACAACGCCCTCCCTTTTGGCGGCTCCCCAGCCGGCCTTCCTTCCTTGCACGGGACGAAAGGGATGAAGATTCAAAACGACGACGTCGCTGTCCACTTCATCCATCCATGTCTCCGACCATTCATCCGTTCGCCCCGTCCAAACGACCGAACTTCATCCATCCCTCCGAACCCGGCTCTTTTTGTCTCTGTGGCTGTGCCTGGAGTTTAATTGTTCTCTCCGCTGCTACACTACCGAACCTTACATACTCCATCGCCGGCCGAGGACGGACGCAAGCTCGGGACTGAAGCTCCGATCTTTTCCATCGAAAACCTTCGCGCATTCATGTCTGCATGCACATGAGGAGTTCTGCTGATGAGCTGAAAGGTGAGAACGCGCTTCATTTTCCTCTGGGATCGAAGAATTGGTCAATTCCGTCAAAGTTTGGTTTGGTTGGGACGTCGTGCTTTTGCGTTTTTTTTTTGATGTGAAGATCGAGATTTGCGAACTGGGTTGCGTGTTCTGTCTCTTGGGTGGGGTTCATACTTTCGTGTCTCCCCTGTTTTGAATATGCGCGGAGGACTCTTTCCAGGGAGAAAAAGCTGCGTGACTCCTGTGTTTTTTCTTGATGTTTGGGAATTTTCTCTGTTGCGATCGATGCGGTTGTTGCTTGCGGTCTTAGGGTTCTCTGTCCGGGGTGCGGTTCGACGTGTCGTTGGTAGATTGTTGATCCGTTGTCGTTGCGCTTCTTAGGGCTTGTTTTTGAATTGGCGAAGTCTGCAGTGATGAATTCCTGCAGGAAGTCAAGTGTGGATTGAAGGTTTGGTTTCTTGAGTTGGGTTCTTGATTAGAAATTGATGATGATGAATCGATGTAGGAAGGATTTTGTGTATTTTTAGTCGCGACATTGTTTTTGGGTAGTTCGATCGGGTTCATCATTAAATTGATCGAAGCCGATTGTTTGGGTCTTATGCAGGGTACATGGATTAGGGCAACGTTTCTCCATGTATTTTACCCTGATCAATGTGCAATGATAAGTAGATAGTAGCTAGTAGCCACTCTCTTAAGTCGTGAAACAGAGAAATTATTCTTGGAAACTGAACGAGAATGTGAAGAGGAGCAGAACGAATTTAGAGAACCGTCAGATCGATACGTCTCTTTGAACGGCGATAAAAAGAAGGAAGATTTAGGGCTTGCGGAAGCCCTTACAACACCTCCGGAGAGTCTCTTGTCCCGCGCATGTCAGTCTGTTGAAGCGCTTGCTCGCGTGCCCGCCCGCTACTTGGTTTGAGCTCCATCCAATTCCCTGATGGGATGCGGCCTGACTGCATATGCATTCGTGAGAATTACAACATGCTTTCAAGCTGTAGTTGTAAATGATCACTCAAAGTGATAATGCTGGTCTTGTGCAGGTGAATTCAGCACTTCCGTTTGACTAGCTTTAAAAGATGGATCCATCGAGTCGCGGGAAGAAGAAGAACCGGGTGCCGATTCGGGCTCTGATCCAGGTCGCGAGTGTTGCAACTGGAGTTCAATTCGGTTGGGCGTTGCAGCTTTCGCTGCTCACGCCTTATGTCCAAGAGCTTGGCATTCCTCACGCATGGGCCAGTTTGATCTGGCTCTGTGGACCTATTTCCGGCATGATTGTGCAACCTATCATTGGCCACTACAGCGATAGCTGCACAAGCAAGTATGGAAGGAGGAGGCCTTTCATCCTTGGAGGGGCGCTGCTTGTGGTTGTGGCTGTTCTCGTCATCGGCTTTTCGGCCGATGTGGGCTTCCTTCTCGGGGACACTGTGGACTCCCGACCCATGGCGATCGTCGTCTTCATCTTGGGGTTCTGGGTGCTGGACCTGGCCAACAATACCCTCCAGGGCCCCTGCAGGGCTCTGTTGGCGGATTTCACAGGCAAAGACCAGACCCGCAACCGGCGAGCCAACGCCTTCTTCTCTCTGTTCATGGCCCTGGGCAACATCCTGGGATTCGCAACGGGAGCCTACGGTGGATGGTACAAGATCTTCCCCTTCACCCGCACGGCAGCCTGCGACCAGGCCTGCGCCAACCTCAAGTCGGCGTTCCTGTTGGGAGTGATCATATTGTTGGCCACCACTCTCTTGAGCGTGACCGCGGCGAGCGAGATTCCCTACGATCCGTATGTCAGGAAGCACCACGCGATTGTGAAGCCCACGACTCCCCTCTTGTCATCAGAAACCTCCGGCGGCAGTGTGAGTGGCTCCCAGAACGAGGAAGACGAGGAGGAGGACGAGGAGGAGGCGGAATCGGAAGCTCTGTTCTGGGAGCTTTTTGGAGCTTTGAGGGACCTCCCAAAGCCCATGTGGTACATCCTGTTTGTCACGGCACTCACATGGGTGGCGTGGTTTCCTTTCCTCCTCTTCGACACCGACTGGATGGGCCGAGAAGTCTATGGTGGGAACCCTTCCGTCTCAGGCACTGCAAGCAAGTGGTACTACGATGGGGTGCACATGGGCGCGCTCGGACTGCTGCTCAACTCGGTGGTCTTGGGTCTGACTTCGCTCACCATCGAGTTCGTGTGCAGGAAGCTAGGGTCCAGCTACGTCTGGGGCATTGCCAACGTGATCATGGCGGCTTGTTTTGTGGGAACCGCGCTGGTGACGGGCGCGGCTTCCCGAGCACGCGACTTCGCCCCGAACGACGGCCCTCCAACTTACGTTGTCTATTCTGCTCTTGCCATCTTTGCCGTGCTGGGAGCCCCCCTTGCAGTGACGTACTCGGTTCCGTATTCCCTGACGGCCACTTACACGGAGAAGGTGGGAGGGGGCCAAGGGCTGTCGGTGGGCGTGCTCAACCTCGCCGTGGTGATGCCGCAGGTGGTGGTTTCGGTGGGAAGCGGGCCTTGGGATGAGCTTTTCAGTGGAGGCAACTTGCCGGCGTTCTTGCTGGGCGCAGGTGCGGCTCTGTTTGGGGGCATTGCTGCCGTGTTGCTGCTGCCCAGGCCCCCGCCTAGCTTTCGGACCCAGAAGCGGCTGCGACGGACCCACAGCTCCCCCATTCCTTGAAGCAATCGTGCTGTCTTTTTCCCCCTTCCCCGACGGTAACATTGATAGCTCTTCTGATACGATTATTGGACATCTTTCGGTTATATTGTGTCAGCATTTTTCTGTTCCTCTCATTCATTTGGTAAACCCCCAGGCTAGTCTGATAGGAGCCGACTCGGCAGCTCTCACAATTTTCTATGTTACTTTATTTTTCATCTTAGGAGGTCGTAACACACAATCTTGGCTCTTAATTAATTTGCCATTCGTGTAAATTCTTGTCCTTGACTTGTATTCAGTGTTTAATTCGAAGTGACCGACCTTGTCCTCTTTGATCAGGAAGAGTCACAAGTCAATGGCGTTGGACACAAAATGAACATACTTATTTTGCAGTCAGTCGCAATTATTGTGAAATTGATTTCTCTGTTGTCGATACTTGTTGAACAGCGTTCGGGGAGTTTTTTGAGCTGCCCCAGTAATTTTCCTCCTCTTTGTAGAAGTAGACGTGTTTTTCCCCAAGGCATCGGTTGTATCCTCCTTATCAGAATCTCCCGGTTCATTTCCTCTGGTATCAAATTCTCACTGGCCAATTTCCTTCAATTTCAAATTTGTAAAGGCTACAATATGACCTGCGTATATGTAGGGAAAAATCCATTTTTCATGGCAGTCATGTTTGGAACTGTTTTGGTTGTTATTTAAATATGTATTACTCTCACATGTCTCAAATTTATCAACTCTTGTATGATCAAAGCACTTGTAGCTTGATGTCGACGAGCAAGTTTTCTTGGTTGCGGCAATAACTTGGTTCAACATAATTTGAACATTGATCTACACTACAAGTTTTGCAAGGACTACTTGTACAACATGCAAATCATTGATGTTATTGCAAATCATTGATGTTATTTGTTGTGATGTCAAAACCAAACTTTGATACTGACACTCAAACATCATCATTGATTGTAGAGTGGTAAGTAAGCAACTAGCAATGGTGCAAAGCAACCCTAAGTCCAACTAGATAACTATGATAATTTTAAGTAATAGGCACAAACAAGTAACCATACTTAACACGACATGGAATCAATGAAAACCTTCATCTTCAAGAGATTTAGCTCCCACAGAAAAAAAAAACTTCTTCCAAAAACTATGTAATTCTCTTGTTCTAGCCGATAGTCAAGCACTATATCGGACGGCAGTTGACAGACAAGAAAACATCACTATATTGTGTAACTGAACACTATATTGACCGGCAGCCAATATACATCACTAGACGACCTCCATAATAAGAATCTCCAATATTGGACAAAGCCATAATCCTTGTATACATCTTGAAAATCGATTCTAATCAATTCATGTGTCTTTCACACACTGACATTCATGCTTACGAAGTTTCATACCGATTTCCTTGGCTTCTGATTGCTATATCAATTTCAAACTTGAGAATTAGACTGGAGTCATGAAAGTGTGAGGAAGTCAGTGAGTTCAATCTTTGGGCTTCACCAGTCAACTACACAATGCAACAAGTTTCCAAGTTAACATCAATTAAAACATGGGTTTTCTCTCTAGAGTGCCTGAGAGAGTTGGAACACCTTTGCCTGGTTTGGCAAACATTGATCTTCTAAAAAAGTACAATAGGGAGTTTCAAAGTTCCCTTCCATATTCAAAGTTCCAAACGACGCAAAAGTCATTAGGTGGTGTAGAGGCCTAAGAACACACCAAATTCTGAGACTGATAATAGAGAGCTTGGGTTGTAGGAGCAGGAGCACAAGCAAGCTGAGCAAGGTCCCGAGCAGGAGCAGAAACACAAGCAAGCCAAACAACATTGCGAGCAAATCAAGTAGGAGTAGGAGAGTGGCGCCCATACACTGCAAGGGAGGCCAAGCCCTTCAGCAGTCAACCCGAAAGCAATATCCGTCTTTGTCCGAGAAAATGCTCACCTCCAGCAACCTAAATATTAGCGCTGGATTCTAAATTGCAAGCAGCTGAAATTTGACAATTTCATGGAAGCAACCGCTAAATATCCACCATTCAGTATTTTTGCACACTAGTTGGTTGCCAGCCCTACGGATTTTCAGTTGTCCGATTTTGAATCCTCCATTTTCACATTCCAACTGGTTATTTATTTTAATTAAGTCACCGCCGACAATGAACTAATCACCAATTCTTCCCTAACAGTCTTCCACAACCTCACCCCTTGAAAATGTGTAAGAAACTTCATACATAGTAGAGTTGATTGGAAAGTGTATTCAAGGCAGGACCAGGAGTCAGAGTTTAGGGAAAACACAAGACAAAACTTATTGAACACAAAAACTCAGATCTGACCATCCGATGGAGTTTGGTGCCATGTTTGTTTTGTACTATTCTTAGTTAAACCTTCCTTTGACAGTCGTCTACAAACACAAGGCAAACTTTACGATTAGCTCGATTGTTAAAAAAAGAAGGGTTCGCCCTTGTACCTCACTGCACAGATCTATGGCTCCACACCTCAGTCTGCCCTAAACCATCCAAGTGTATGAACTAAGTAAGCCTTCATGCCAATTGCAGTTTGTCAAACAAACGGCGGATGGCATCAGCTTCATAATGGCTTTATTAGATCGCGTCTCTTTCGGTGCTTGGTGTAAGATTGCAAGGTGGAAAGGGTCAGCATGGACAACATCTTTCATTAGGTGAGTTGTATATGATTGTTTTCTAAAATCTTTCCTCGGAATCATCAGTAACTAGGGGTGGCAACCAAGGCTTTTATTTCTGGCGAAACTTTGCCAAATTGTCAAAAATATGATCTCTCTGGCTTTGTCCCTCCAAAAACTTGGCCTCGTAGTGAAGCCAACAATAGGGACACTGGTCCAAAAAAAAAGCCTTGGAGGCAACCCATTTTCGATCACTTAAGGAAATTACGCATATCTGCAGGGTAGAATTTTTTAGTGGGGAAATTTTTCTATTGTGTAAAAATAGAGTTCAGAAGTTTTTCAAAATTCTTCAGATTTTTATTTCTCAAAACATATTTACTATTAATTTTTTTTATTGAAGATTCTATTTGACCTATTTTGATCATATAGACTTTCCTATTTCCAACCAAGGGTTGGTTGCTATATTGAGAGTCTTGGAGGCAATCCTAATGTGCCATAACTGCCTTGAGAACCATGCTATAATTAATCACTGTTCATCTCTTCTTTCACAGAAAGAAAACAGCTTACATAGTCACAATGGGGCGTTGATCAAGAATGGGTTGTTTCCCCTAGTATAGATTCTTAGCTTCTAACCTAGGTTGTATTTACATATGGTATTAGGGTAAGTAATCTCTAAACCAATGCTGCACAATTGTACGGTGGCCTATCAAAAAAGATATGTGATTTTGCCCTTAGCTTTGAAAATAAATATCTCTTCATTGTAACTAGTCTTTTACAAAGGAATTGTACTAGCACGCTCACATGTACAAAGTTAGTTATAGCTAGAAGAGAAAATGCAAAAATCTAATTATAATATAGAGATGTTTATTTTCAAAATGAGGGCAAAATCATGCCAAAATGGAAATGTCTCTCCAAGGAACTGTGAATTTGTTTTGGAGATGCTTGTTGAAGGAAAGATGTGTATATGGAGGTTTCCTACATATCTCCATAATTGAATTTAAAAAATTCATCACCAGTGTTTTTCAATGAATTTTCATGTAAAACCATGAAAATTAAATAAAAAAATTCACCAAAAATAGAATTTTGTTTTTTTTAAATTGAAATTTGGTATATTTGATTGGGATTACATAAGATATCAATGTTGATTGTGCAAAACAAAAATGTCAACTCTATTTTACATTATGCAAGAAAATTGAATGGTCCAAACGGCCACACTTATCTTTTTGGTAGGTCGTTGTACATTTGATGTTTCTAAATGTAGAATTTTGGAAGATAATGTCAAGTTTCTTAATTTGTTCGATTTGGTTATACATTTTCTTTAGACATCACTCACTCCCATATTTTTAGTCTTGACTTGGGATTCAAGATGATCAAACTTTTAATTCATGCTAATTTTAGGGAGAATTTTAGGAGTTACTTTTTTTTCTTTAGAAAGAATAACTTATGTCACATTTAGGCCATATACTTTTAACTTAAGTAAAGTTGGGGTGATAAATAATATGATTTTGGGAACTCATCTTTGAAAGGACAAGACTTGTCACCATGGTTAAAATGCTATGGTTTATGGTCCAATTGGTGCATTTCTTCATTTCTACTATAATCTTGAAAGTCATCTATCAGCCATTTTTTTGGCTTGTGTAACATTTTAAGGTTAATCCTAGAGAAACGCTAAGGCCATCCAAAAGTGGTTGATTAATGACTTCATTGTTCATTGTAGAAACAAAGAATGTATCTATTATTCCACTAATCAGAGCAGTTTTGGCAAATACCTTGGTCATAGGGGCGCATCCTTCACGGGTTCAATTGCCAGAATCACAATTTTTGGACTACATTTGTAGCAAATACATGGAATTGCAAAGTTGAAAACCTTGAAGGGCTATCATTTGGAAGTTGTATACATTCTGTCCTCTAATTGAATATGCACGATCTACACAAAATAGTGAAACTAGATTGCCTTACTTCAGATAAATTACTTCATGATTCAACGCTTATCCATATAGAAGTGTATGCAACTCTCTAAAGCAGGCCTTGAATTGGTGCACTAATTTATGCCATACACCTGGCCCTTGACTGAATGCATCATTGTATAGGAGCAGTGAATATTTATATAGTGTAGATTGTCAAGAAATTAGTGTGGTACAACCTAATTTCAATATTTTGTGTAAGTTAACCTCTAAAGGCCCATTGTCCCTTCAGGAGATAAATGGGATTTCGGGCAGGTACCTTCAAGCTGAAATTTTGTCATGATTTTCCGAAACCTTTTTGGAAGATAGAAAAATTGCTAAGCTTTGCAAGAATATAATTTTTTTTTCAATCGGTGCCCAGGAAAAAAAATTTATATCCAAATAAGCTCAAAATAGGGGATGGGGGGCAGCAAAAAAAATTGTTTATTTATTTAATTTGTTTAATTTTTTTTTCTTATAGATCTTGTTTTTCGGGCACTTAGAGCATCTTCCTAAAAAAAAATAACTTGTAGGATTTATTTTTGAATGCAATTTTAACAATTTTTCAAAAAAAAAGTTCCACAAGGTTTCGTTTTTTTGCTAGAACAATCTCACCATTGGGATTAGTACTTTCTGATTCCATATAAAAGATATTAATATTTTATGAATGGACCATGTCATTCTCAATGCAACTTTTTTTGAATTTATTAATTTTCCCTAGATTCTCAACTCAATTTTCTACTATAAAGATTTAAAGCAAAAAACTCTATAGTGCAAAAAATATAAGTTAAAAATGTTCAAAGTCATAAAATCTAGTCCCACAATGTACTGAAAAACTTGTTTTTTTCACTTTAAATACATATATCTTGCAATCTATGAGGTCAAAAATTTTGAAATTTTTTCCACACATTCTCATACTAGTTAGATGTAAGATCCTACGGTTAGATGTGCAAAAAAAACAATTTTTAAAATTTTTACTCTTTGCTATAGGAATGGCAGTTTTGAGTCTTTTTTGGCAGAAAAAAGGCCTTGGGCTTTTAGGGGTTAAATTTAGTGACAGTGGAAAATAGGTCCCTATTGTAGCATTGGTTGAATGAGGTTGAAATTAGTACATAATGAACACACGAGAAGCAGACGTGAGCAGCCCCAGTACCCCTGTGAACGACACGGTCCACTCATAAGAGACATTGAGACCCCACCCTGCCTGCCTTCGGTACGTCCATCAGTTTGATTTTACACTTTTTTAAGAACTTTTCAGTGGTTCCACATGAAAAAACTCAGCTCAGTTCAGTTTGGGAGAAGTGAGGTGTTTGGATATTATTGGGGTATTGGGGTGGCATGCAGTTGTGCTCCACAACTTCGGGAAGATGTTTTGATAAAGTGCCTCCGCATATTAAGAGCATCTCCAATGCAAAGACCGGATATGGAGATTTTGAAGTGGAGGGAGGCGGACCTCATTCCCTTCACTAGAAGGTTCCCTTTTGCTCCCCCAAAAGCGGGAGCCTCGAGCATTAAAACTTACCAGGTCAACACCAACCAGTCGCAACCAACTAATGACAACCACTACACTAAAAATGATATGTAGTGTTGGCAACACTAAATACGAACCTTGACACTAAATATCATAAGTAAGTAACACTAAATCTAATTTCTAACACTAAATATGCTCTATGGTAAATCTGAAATCTGAAAAGGTTTACATTTAGTGTTAGAACACGTTAAAAAAATGAACACGTTAAAAAAATGAACTAAATCCACTACAATTCAGATTTAGTGTTGTGGCTGGTAGGGGGGTAAAACACTAAATGTCATACTACACTAAATATCATTTTTAGTGTAGTGACAAATTATCTTTGCCCAACCAATGATGTCCTTCACATTGTAACTAAATCTCCCCCAAGTATTTAGGGGCAAATTATACCTCCACTTGGGGAGAGGCAACTCAGCTGGTTAACAATGTTATGTTCCGGCGACTTTTAAAAAGAAAATTGATCCAATGCAGAGCAATCCAAACCTCAAATGGACTTTTCTGCATTGTAAAAAAATAAAAAAAAGGAGAAGAAAAGATTCTACATTAGAAAAAAACCTTTTGTGGAAAAAAGGAGAGTTCCAATTTAAAGGCATCGATAACAAAGCTTGAAAACATTAGAGGAGATTTGGGGGCAAGGGAGGGCTGTTTTAGTTCTGCTTTCCTTGCTCGGAACTACAGTATGCAATCGAAAAAAGTTCTAAAAAAATTGAAAAATTAATTCAATATTAATTTCTAACGTGGCATGCCCTCAACCACATCAAATTGCACAACTGGCAAGTTCCCATTGTCCAGAAACTCCAGAAAAATTGTGGGCTTCTTTTGCGCTGAAATCTCTTCTAATGAGGTATGATACTTATGATTTTTCCTATTGTGAGCCAACTTGCAGGTTCTTCATAATTTGCTAAATTGTTTGGTTACAAATGAAATATAGGCTGGAATAAAGAGAGACCAATGCTGGTTGCACTAGGCCGTGTTTTTTTAGTGGCCCAGTCATTATGTCTTTGGTGTGTTGGGTCCTAATTGCATTGGAGTTATTGTAAATATGTTATTGTTCTTTCTCATTTATATACTGTAAATATAAAGGATTAGACTAAAGTATGTGCATGTACAATCAACTTTTTAATTATAATTAAGCATAATTACTATTAGTAACCTCCAAAGTCCCATTTTTACCATAGGAGAACAAAATGGATTTCAAATACGCTCTTGTAGTCTCAAGATTTGTTAAGGTTTTCTAAAACTTTTTGTGAAGATAGGAAAAACACATTAGCTTTCTGGGATTATAAGTTTTATTTCAATTTGTTCCTTGGAGCAAAAGTTATGGGACAATAAGCCCAAATTTTAGTTTAGTGGGTAGAAAAAATTATAACCCACAAATATTTAAAATAACTAAAAAAATCTCATAGATTCTAGTTTTATCTACATGGAAAGCTTTGATTTATTCCCTTTGGACTGGTTTATTTGAAAGTTATAGACAATCTTGTTTTTTGAGCAACCGGAGCTTCTTACTGAAAAATAACTTATAGAATTCATTTTTGAATTCAATTTTTACAATTTTTCAAAAAAATTGAATTCTTTCACATGGAAGGTTTAGATTTCTTATTAGAATAGTCGCATCATTGAGATTCCTATGTTTCAATTCCATCTTAGAGCTGTTAATGGTTTAGTATTCTCTTCAATCTTGAACCTACTTCTCCTTACTAATTTTTTAATGAATGAAAATTAAGTGTTTTTTATTTTATTTATTTCCTAGACATTCAACTCAATTCTTCAATATAAAAAATTAGAAATTGAAAATCAATGGTGCATAAATTTGAAGTTAAGAAGATTCAAAGCCAAAAAATCTAGACAAGAAAGGTGCAAAAAAGTTTGTTTTTTCACTTTAAATACAAACATCTTGCAGTCTACGCAGATAAAATTTCTAACATTTCTTCCTCACATTCTTACACTACTTTGGTACAAGATTCTTTGGTTAGATATGCAAAAAAATAATTTTTAAAGTTTTTTGCTCTTTGCAACTGAAATGGTAGCCAGAGTGGTTTAGGATGGAAAATGGCCTTAAGACTTTAGGGGTTAAATAAAAATTCTTTTATCAAACCTAAGTGGCAACTACAAGAAGATTTGAACCCTCTTTAATATGCATTATTTGGACACCGTATGAATATCATTAGGAAATATTTAGCCCTCAAAGGGGTTGTGAGTTTTGCACCATTATGGAAAAAATTAAGATCACCCAAAAAAAAATTTGTGGCAATTTTATAAATACAATGGTATTTTAATCTATAGCAATTAATGATAGCGTAGATCTAGTAAATTAGTATTACACGTATTATTAAGACCAATCATTGCGTTAGCTTGATTTGTACCAGCCACTCACCAAAAAATTATTGGAAGGCTTTTCGTCTGTGATGGGCTATACAAGATAAAGTTCAAAATAAGATAAGATATAAAAATAAGATCTACTTAAATAAAAAAAGAATAAATATATACTAGTTCTTGACTAGCATAGAGCAATTAATATTCTATATACAAAAATTGATCAAACTTTGCAAAAAGACAAAAAAAAATTATGATTGTTGGCTGACAAAATTATAGGGAGATGCTTGTATAAAATGGGAGAAGCAACTTTCCAAATTCTAAAAACCTATTTGTATGTTCCTTAGGTTTGACAATAAAGGAAAGTTATTCCTGAAATATGGTTTCTCCCTACTCACATAGAAGTGAAAGCATATTATGAAACAAGGAAAAATAATTTTGACTGTAGAAAACTCAAAAATTCGTTTCCTATTCAGATGTAATATGGAAACCTGTCTTTAGTGCTTTCAAATAAATTGATATAAGACCTAAAGAGAAATCCATCTCTAGTGTAGGAGGAAATTGACCGATTGCAAGTTTTGAGGTGTTTTGATTTTAAATAGAAGTTTAACTAAGTATTCAAACTTATTGACTTGAGTTGCAACTTTTAAACCAATGATAAACAACATGTTCAAAGCAAAAACAAAAGAGAATATTGCAATGATTGTATCCTCTGATGGATGAATGCATTGATTGATGAAAGATTAGATGATGACTATGTCATGACTTTTGTCATAAACAAGGATGGATGAATGATGACTAGGGATGGATGAATGATGATTGGTCAGGATGACTAGGGATGGATGAGTGATGATTGGTCAGGATGACTAGGGATGGATAAATGATGACTGGTCAGGATGACAAGGGAAGGATCAATGCATTGATGGATAACTAATTCATGATGTAATGTGAATTATTGGATAAGTAGAAATTGATTGGAGATAGATATCTCTTGATGATGGATTTATGCACTATAATTAGGCAATTCTAGTTGGATGACAAGTGCATTGGATAGACATCTCTGAACAATGGGTTTGTGAAGTGGAATTTGACAACTCCACTTGGATGACAAGCGTATTGGAACTTGGAATTAGACAACTTTAAGTAGAAGATCAAGATTGAATGAATTAGGACTAGATATTTAGAATACTTCTAAGCATGACTAAGACTATTACTTTAGTGGATGGTTCTAGATAGAACCAAGAATAGAAAGCTAAAGATAAAAAGAAGAACTAGTTATATGAAGGAAGTAGGGACGTGTCATATGACAACAGTTGCCCTTATTATGTCTATTTTATACATGACAATATCAACATATCTTAATTTAGTGATTGTTTAGGTGTTTTCTTAATCCCTTTAGGACCATTGTCCCCCAAGTTGTGTTTCAAAGCAAAAATGAAAGTTTGGGCAAGTTGCTTGATCTCAATTTTTGGCATGATTTTTTGAATTATTTTTTAGATAAAAATTCATAGTAGCCTTTTGGGATTATATCTTTTTATTTAAATTGCACTTTAAGCTCAAAAAGCTCAAGCCCAGGCATCCAAACTTCCTAGAAAAACTCAAATAAAAGCTTTAAATGTTTTATTTTCATATTTAATATTTATGTCTATATAAAACAATTTTAGTTCATTCTATTTGGATTATTGCATGATGTGAAAGTTATGGAACATCTTGTTTTGTCGGCAATTAGAGCGTATTCCTAAAAAACTATAAAAGATTTGTTATTGAACTCAAATTTCATAATCTTCCCTCGTAAAAGGTCCATATGTTTAACTCTTTAACACCAAAGGAGGCAAGAAATGGCCTACAAAAAATTCTACATATAGTATGCCTTCCATTTAATGTTGTGTGGCCCATTTTAAAGATTGGTTGCCCATTCTAAAGACTGGCTACCCATTCCAAAGAAAGATTGTCATCCCATTGAGAGCTTTTACATCTTTATTAGACTTCTTTGCCCATAGACGGATGGCTCCCTTTCCTTCCTTTAAGTCGCATCCCAAGGATTGGCTTGGCATTAACTTAACTTAATCATTAGCATTCCCGTCAATCATTGAAGCTCGATTTATAATAGTTAGTTTGTCTTAGTTTCTTTAAGGCCCAGGTACATTTAGGTTGTTTTGTATTATAAAACCATAGTCCAATACTGGGCGTTAAAGGATTGATTCACCCACTTGCAATTTCACTGTTTGGTGTTGATGTGTTTCAATTCAGTCTTAGAAAAACTAACAATTTAGTCTTTCTTTCCATCTCTCACATTAATTAGCTTAACAACTTCTTAAAGACTGAAAATTAGATTTTGGATTTTTTGATTTCATTTCATATCATTTAAATTCCTTGTTTTTTAAATTTTCAATTCAATTTTTGAATATAATATTTGTTCAATGAAAGATATGGTGCAAATTATATTTGTTAAAGAAGATCCAAAATTTTATAATCAATTATCACCACAAACAATCTAAAAAAAAACATTTTTTTACTACTTTAATTGCTAGTACTGTGCCAATATCTATAGTCTAAGTTTTTGAAGTTTTTTCCACACGTTTTCAACCTGATCTAATGCAAGATCATGTGGTTGTATATGCAAAATAAAAATTTGTTTATTATTGCTCTTTGTACAAAAGAAAGCAATTTTTGAGTGGTTCAAGGAAATAACAATGTCAAAACTTTAGGAGGTAGCTTATTCAAATGTCCTCAAAGTTTTGGTGACTAAGACATAGGGGGGGGGAATAGAATGATTGCTTACCAAGAAGATGGAAGAAAATGCCACTAAAGAAATGAGAGTTTGAATTAACATGCTTTGTTAAATTCATCCTTTTTTAATTGAATCTTGTTGATTCTAACATGATTTATTGTTTTAGAAGACATAATTATGGTCTTTTTTTCTACCAATGCACAAATGTAGTTAAATCTAAAGGTCTACATAGAGTTAAACCTTAGATTTGAAAAATGATGCACTGAATTGGCCCTTGGAGCTTTACGCTAAGCTCTATGACTTGCCAAGAGGTTTGAACCCCTAAAAGACTAAGAGCCTATTTTTTGGCTTCTACATTTTTTCAAGCAAACCACTACAAAGAAAAAATAATATTATTTTGTATAGAACATGTGTCATGTTTCAAGCTTTCAAGCATTCTAATTTTTGTCCCATTTAACAGATAAACTCATATAGCTAAAAAAAATTATAAGAAAAATTTATTTTCTAACATCATAGTACTAATTCTTTGAATCATACCAAGTTATAATTCAAAAGTAATACATTGCACTTATTGTAAGAACATCTCCACGAGGTTGCTTAATGTTGAACTAATAAGTCGTTTATTGAGGCCAACCTTCAACCTTCCCAATAGGTGAAGACTTTGCATTTTTTTCTACTGGACACTCCAAATTTCCTTCTCTACACTTCAATCTGCCGTGCCTCACTCATTTAATTTTTGTTACAAGCCTAACAAAACAAGTGCCTTTATTAAGGAGAGTTGCTATGTAGGAACTTCAAGCATGTCTATGTCCCCCTATAAATGTGAATTGGAACTTTCAAACTTGTATTTTTTACAACTCTTGGTGGGGGCTTGGTTAAAAGGCAAAGCCATCAAGCTTGCAAGGATACACCGCTATAGGTGGAGATGCTCTAAGATGTTTGAAACTTCATGAAATGGCATGAGTGCATAGTTCATCTTTCAATTTTTCTATGACTAAGGTAAAATAGCCCATTGTGGTCAAATGACCCATAGTGGACACCTAGGGACTGACCGCATTATGGATTTTTTTCAATATGTGAGATTTGGGCCACAATACATGTCTTTCTTGTCAGTCATGGAGTGATTCATGAACTCATTAGGAACTTCCAACTTTCTAGTGTAGATTCATTGTAAGCCATTGACTTTTTAGGCCTTCCATGTTAGAAAACATTATGACTACTTTATGTGAACAAGATGAACATCATAGATTCAAATTTTGTTGGTGTTGGAATCAATCTACAGACTCTTTTGGACCATGATGCATTGAACACTTCTAAATTTGTAGCAAATTTATACTTTGTCATAAAATTATATTTTAAATTGCTTTCACTATTTCTCACACTTATCTTTCTGTTGGGAAAAACTTAAAAAAATTTCAGCAATGGCATGACCAAACTCCTAATTTTGACCACAATGGGTTGCTTTACCTTATATGTGCCTTGTGCAAGTTGAAGATTTGCTTTGAAATTTTATTGAGAATCTATAAGAAACAGTCAAGAAAAAGAATGCTGAAATGAAAATAAAGTCGTTTTGTTCTCAACATTGTTACCAATACACCCAATTGCACTAACATCCAATACAATCGTTATGTACATGTTAATTCCAACAATAGGATGAAAAAATTGGCATTCCTGTTCCCTACCAAAAATTGATTAACCCTTCAATGACATTCACTTGCCTAAAGGGCAGCCCACATGGGAATCAAAAATTTCCATGAAGCAAAATATAAGTCCTATTGCTTGCCCAAAGTTGTTGCAGAGGGCACAATTGTATGCGAATAGTGCAGTGCTTGACAAGCCGTATTCACTGTTGAAGGGTCCTGTGTAGGTTGAAAAATTCCGAAAAAGACAGAAACCACTTATGTCAACAATTCCCTCAGGGGGTTAAAGCTGATGAATTAGATCGATCATTCGGTTGACGATGTATACGAGATCATTTGCACCCTCACAACTGAAAAATTCTATGACAGTCGAGGGACGTCCATTAGGACATCTTGAAAAATTTGAGAACCTTGGAACTTGAAACTTGTGCCATTTTCACATTTTTTAACTTGAAAAACTTAAAAATTAGTAGCAAAACGACTTGGGTTGAGTTCTTCGTAAATTGCTAATATTCGTGTAAAGAACCATAGCTACGTTAAATGAAAATCCCTACCTTGAAATACTAAGTCCTTCAACAATTGCAGCGTCAACTAAGTAAAAGTATCAACTATTACGAATGAAGAAATACAAATGAAGTAGTCCCTTTCTAGACACATCATTTTCCGTCAGGAAATTCTGGAGGTACCAGTCTTTGTAAAACTCCTGTGTAAGGAACTTAAAAAAAAGAAGAAGAAGCAAACTGAGACTCCTCAGCATCTCCCAAACTATTGGCGGAGGACCTTCCAAATGATCTTATCTATATCGTCAACTGATATGATCTGGAATCCTAACACAAACAATGATGATGCACTCGCAAGAAAATTTGGTCGAAACTTCTAAAGTGAGATATCAACCTCATGCAAAGAAACACTGGGGCAGCTCTCAGAACCTCTCCGTGTGCTGAAATGCAAGTCGCGGAACTACGAGATACCACGCCAAAGCTATTAAACTGATGGTCGCAAGAAATTGTAATATACAGGTTCACACTTACGCATAGCACACACTTCGACGTCTAATAAGAGATAGAAGTACAATTTGACAGCAAGTTACCGAACTAAGTCATCCATTTCCCGAAAAAAAATTAACAGCTTATGGAATATTAAACATCCTTCCCCACATCCCATTCATTACTTATAAAGGAAGAGCACCATAGCATGCAGTTCCAACATGATAAAATCCGCAACTCGAACACAAAAACTGTGTTGAGCCACATCCTCGCTCAAGACTACATCCTTAACCCCAGCCCTCATCCAGCCTACAGACCAAGCTTGGTTCTGCGCCAGTGCCTGCGCTTGGCATTGTACCTACAGCACCCGGAACACAAGAGATCAGCATGTGAAGAGGCGAAATAAACAAGCTTGTTCATGACAAACGCACCCTTGAACAAACTCTGGCGATCATTGACCTATTTCATTAAAAACGAAAATAGAGTTCATAAGCCCGCAGAAAGATATTGCTACCTGATAGTGTTATCGGTACGCATACGGATCCAGTGGGGAATAGGGCGATTCTGCCTTAGCTTCTTCGCCAACTTCTTCTTAATCCTGAACGTCTTTTGGGACGGCTGAGACCACAAACCGTAAATTCTGTCAAGCCTTTCCAAATCTAGCTACTACTCCAAAAGCACCGCACTAAAAACCCTAATTTTCAAAAGATGATACTCCGATTCCACAACCCTAGGCGGAAAGCACGACCAAAAACACTAACTCAACTTAAAGTTCTTAAAAACATACCATACAAACTACATCTCGACTACAATCGCAAAACCAAAAAATGAACGTGGAAAATAACAATACGCCGTGTCGCCGCGCTTAACCCTATTGCAGACATATCCTCGAGCTTAAGCGCTTTCACATTACGTCTCCGCACAGAAGACCAAACGACATCAGAAATAGGAAAGAAAGGCGTACCATGGTGACAGACGGCGCTGGAGATCAGCGACAACGAGCGGGCAGGCAAGCGAGCAAGTGCTTCACCACACAGACGCTGGAAAAGAGACTTTCCGGAGGTGCGAGACGGAGTGTTGTAAGGGTCTCCGTAAACCCTAGACCTACCTCCTTTATCGCCGTTCGATCAGATAGATCTGACGGACCTCAGGACTTCAGGTTCAGTTCTCCTATGTCAGGGGTTCGACGACTTTCATTCATCCACTTCGCAAATTCTATTTTGAATGAATGAATTAGTTTTTTGCATGTTTCATTCATCTCCGTAGATGTCATCGCTCCAGAATAATTGAAATAATTCTTTTTTGGAGCACCATGGGGTTAGATTGCACCATTTCTAAATAAATGTTTACTTTTTGCCAAATAAAAGTAATCTTTTTTTGCCAAAAAATTTCCATTTCTATATAAAATGTGGATGAAGTCACCACATTTAGATGAAAAAGTGCACAAATATGATTGAATTTTTTTTTAATCCGGCCGAAAGATGGATGAATGTAGAAATACAATGCTTCACCAAATTTTAATTTTAAGTGATCGCCATCTTGGCACTTTCTCATAAAGTAAAAAAAAGGGTTGCTATCAACTGATCAAATTTCTGAGTAAACTTGGGAACGCAGTTTGAACCGGCCCCTCCCAGAACCCAAATTAGGCGTACTGCCGGAGCCCCAGTCCAAGAATCTACACCGTCTGTACATTCCTGTCTAACAAACACAATCAAACTTCATTTGGAGTCGCAGCAGCTCCGCTGGAGCTCTCCCACGCGCTGCTGAATTCTCCTCACGATTTTGCTGCATCCATGTCTTACGCATTTCTAGATCCGTCCAGCTCCTGTTACGGTGCTGAAACGCGAAATTCAGAGCATTTTTCGCTGAAGAATCCGCCTCATTTTCGATTTTCAATGAGGTAGGGAATTGGAATGAGTGATTTGATTTGTAGGTAGGATGTGTTTCAGCAGCAGTTCGGATTGGCATTCGTCGTTGATAAGAACCCAAAATCCGTAGTGAATTGGGAGGCGTGATTTTGGGTTGTGGTCGATTTCTAGGTTTTAGGGTTTTGGATGTAGGTTTTGATGGCGATGGGGGACGTCAGTGGGGTGAACCGATATGAGAAAGGGCCGACGATCGGTGCGGGTACTTTCGGTGTCGTCTTCAAGGCCATCGATAAACTGGTATGTGCGTTCTTTTCGAGGCTTGGGGATCGATTGTGTTATACTTTGAGATCATTTTTAGTCGTAGCTGAGCTTTGTTTTGGAACCTCTTCGGTTTTCTTGCCACCGTATGTAATTGAGAATTTGAGTCTTCTGAAAATCTTGTGGAGGGTACTCGTAATCTTTTGTGTAATTCTCTTTTTGTAGCGCGTTTGTGCATTTTGTAATAGTTTAGTATCAGCTATGAAAGGACATTCAGAAATTTCTGGTTCTAGGCGTTCTTTATCATATTTACCATAAAGCCCCGTCTTAGACACCTTCTCTTTGATGAAGCCAATGCGCAATCACGACCCTTATCCAATTGTCTGTAAGAAAATACGGAATTCGTCTTTCTTGAAAATCCGCTTTCTGTGAGGAGCATATACCTTTTTTAAGAAGTGAAGGAGATTTTTTTATTAAGTTTTGAATAGCTTCGTGTTTCTTTTTGTAATTCCAGACGAACAAGACAGTGGCTGTGAAAATGATCAGAACTGGCAAGTATAAGGAAGGAGTCAACGTGACAGCCTTGAGGGAAATTAAGCTCTTGAAGGAGCTTCATGATCCAAATGTGATCGAACTCGTGGATGTATACCAACATAAGAAAAACTTGTATCTGGTATTTCCGTACATGGAGAGCGATTTGGAAGCAGTCATCTACGATCGGAACACTTTCCTCTCTCCTGCGGACTACAAGTCTTACATCCAAATGACCCTCAGGGGCCTGGCATTTTGTCACAAGAAATGGATTCTGCACAGGTTTGTATACTCTGTGATTCGTGTATATTTTCTCGGGTGTTATCGCGTCATGATTTGAATACGCAAGACTTTTCAAAGTTTGGTGGTTACCTCAATACTAAAGGACCGAAAATTTCAAATTGGACTTCCTGTTTATTTCCAATTTTGAGTAGCTCGTATGGGGACTTCCTTGTGCCCAATTTTAAGTATTGTTTTGACAAATACTTGTAACGTTTTTCACTAATTCTGGTTAAAGTTGATCCCAACTGAATTATGTTTCTCGCAGTATGATCAATCGAAGTGATCAGTTTCAAACCGTGAATCTCTTTCCACTTGCATGCTTTTGTTCCAATGAGATGGTCCTAGCCTGTTGACAGCGTGTGCGGCGTGATTCTGGTGATTCTGAAACAGGGATATGAAGCCGAATAATTTATTGCTTGGTTCAGACGGACAATTGAAGATTGCCGATTTCGGTCTGGCTCGGATATTTGGAAGTCCAGATCGAAGATTTACTCATGAGGTACAGACTGAGAGCTGCCGTTTGCGCTAGACTTGTTAGACGATAAGTTACTCATTTATGGATGGACCTGCCGTTCTTTGAATGCATGAATGTTGACGTGTGTGGAGTATGTTGACATCAGGTGTTTGCACGGTGGTATCGCGCTCCGGAGCTCCTCTTCGGCTCCAAAATGTATGGACCGGGTGTTGACGTCTGGGCAGCTGCTTGCATATTTGCAGAGCTCATTCTTCGGCGACCACTTTTCCAGGTATCTCGATGAACAAGAATCACAAAGCCACGGCTTGGGTATCACTGGATACAACATACCTTCGTCAATGGGCTGAAGTGATGTACCATTCTAGAGCTCTGGTTTGTTGGATTACAGCTGTGCTCACTCGACGGCGAGATGAGTAGGAGCTAGGGCCTAATTTTGGAAGTCTTGCTTTTTCCAGGGTCAAACTGATATCGATCAACTGGGAAAAATCTTTGCAACCTTTGGAACTCCGCGTGAATCACAATGGCCGGACATGACCTCTCTCCCTAATTATGTCGAGTACACGTATTCCCCACCCCAGTCCTTTCGCAGCCTTTTTCCCCAGGCCAGTGAAGACTGCATAGATCTTCTGCAACGGATGTTCACCTACGACCCCAGGCAACGGATCTCCGCGCAGCAAGCTTTAGAGCATAGGTAATTGCTTCTACCGCTGTATGGCCTTAGCCTTGCAATTAGGCATCGTGGTTTTTTGAGCAGCTTTGAATAGGTCAGATGGGGACTTTCTTTTGTCAAATTTATTTCTGGCTTTGACCAGCTCCTGCAATGTTATTTCATTGATTCTAGTGATACATGATTTGGCTCTATCTAAATTATAAATTTTCATAGTATGGTCGATTGACTGTTTTATTTTAAATTACGTATCCTTGGTCCTGTTCGGGTTGATTAGGCTGCAGAACAAAAGGTTTCCATCCGGAGATACTGATAGACGTTGTGCACTTCAGTTCTCCTTGAAACTGACCTGAATGCAACATTGCAGGTACTTTAGAACCGAGCCATCAGCGACACTTCCACATTTGCTTCGTAGGCCAGTTCGCCACGAGGGACATACAAACGCATTGGAACCTGCTCCCGAGGACATCTAAAATATCTTCAGCAATCCATGCAGGATACGGTGTAATCAAGTTGCAAGGGGAGTGATCAACAAGGTTAGAAGGTATTGATAAGGCTGCACCGACCAATAAACGAGAACTGAATCTGGTTCTACACCCCGAACGGAGCAGTATAATGGTACATTTTGTTGAATAGAGAGGTTGACTGTAAACACAACCAAGAAGAGTGCTGTATGTACCATCCTTACCCTCAAGTTTGGATAGGTCTTTCCGAACCGTCTAAAAGAGGATGATTTCCACTCTCAACTCAGATGGAATGGTGATATGAGAATATCCTGTGAAGGACACAAAAAACAACACCTTTTGAATATGTCCAAAACTATGTTTATACTACTGAAGTGAGGTTGTGCAATTCTATGTGACGCTAGACCACAGTTTTCTTTTGTGTGGCACAGATGAATTGTCTTATTCACCCTACCCTATCTGTAATCACGCACTCTGTATTTGCATATTCTCCATAAATCCTGGGAATCTCTTCTGTTTTGTACGATAAGTACAGAAATTTTGACCCTTTCCCCAAAACTAACCCATCTAGATTCTTGCCTAAATTGTTCACCCTCTGAACATGAGAGCTTACAGTCAATTTGGGTTTACCTACAATCTACACTTTGAAATTCCATTATTTAACCTCTAAAGGACCAAACAAGGTTTTTTGGCAATATAGTGATTTTGGATAGCTCACTATGAATGGAATTATAATTTTTTTTCTTTGAAATTTTCACCCAACATGTGGCCAAGGAGTAGCTTTAAGGTGCAACAGTTTTCATAACTTTTGAGTGCATGGTTAAAAAGTTATTGTATGATGTAGTTTCTATTGCTTGGCGGGTTACCTAGGTAGCTAAATAAATCACTTTTTCAAGAAATAAATACTTGAGCTTGGTTTCTATATATGTGGAAAGCTTTGAATTCATTCCATTTTGATAAATAAGATGAAAGTTATGAAGAGTATTAGTTTGTAGGTACTTATGGAATCTCTACCCTAATATGAACTTTGAAGTCATTTATTTCATTCAATTTTTAATATTTTTGAATTAATAAAAGTATTGCATGTAGATTATTTATTACAACATTACAAACATTGGGATTGGAATTTTTCAATTGCAATAATTAAATTTCTAACAATTTAGTATTTTAAATCATACTCTGCTTCTTTCTATTTACTATTTTTTTTCAAGCATAAATATGAAATTTCTTTTGTTGCAATTTTCTTAGTATTCCCAAATTATTTCTTCAACGTATTGTAGAGATTTTTAAATTGTAGGATCTATACATTTTTGTTTAAAAAGTTTGAAAGATGAAACTTAACCATTCGGAAAGAATTTGAAAATACTTCTTTTTGAAATTCAAGCATCATGATCTAACTTGCAATTGGTAAGGTTCCTTATTTTGAATTTTTAGGAGGATATACTCTAAAAAAAAACATTAAAGGATCCTATGGTTGGATTTATTAATGAGTAGATATAGATGAAAATGTTAGTCTTGCTTTGGGTTTGTGTACTTTAAAGTATTTTTGGGATTAAATGCTTTAGGAGTATGTTAATAATATAGTGTCTAGAAATTACGAGCTAAGGGAAACTATAACCCTCTTTTAATTGTCAGAAGACCCAACATGCGCAAATGCTTGGTTGAATGATTGTAGGTGCAATCATGTTACACATGATTGGACCAAGTTTATACTTCTAGTTTGAATGCTTGTAGTGAAAGCATTTTGTCCCTATATTCCGGTTTCTAAAATAAAATAAAAAAGAACCGTACCCATAGGAAGTTTAGGGTTTAATCATGTGTAAGATAATCGCACCTATAGTCATTTAGAGAATCTTATGTACAAGGTTCCTATAATTGAATTAATCATTTGTGTCACTTGCCTACTAATAACAACAACAAACAAGGATGCTAGATGATTTTGTGAAGCTTGAGGCAAAATCAAAATGTCCACTTGTGCGTCTTATTGCTCTCGTGAAGCTAGATGGTGGTCTTAATCTTCATCCATTTGATATGAGCAAGACACTTTATGAAACGATCCAAAGCATTGGCAATGTTTTTGTTGATCCGTTGTCATTGTGAAGCGGCCTTATAAATTCCCAATAGATTTACAAAATTGTCTGTAGTAACGTATGCTTGGGTGTATGCTTCACCAATTGGTCCATCATCATTACCATCATACAATGTAGCAACCTAGTGACCAAATCCATGTTGAGTCCTCACAGTCATGTTGGAGTGAGTCTGTATTTTGAACGCACAGTGAAGAAGTTGTGGAATGGCAATTACTGCCATTTTGAGGTGATTGTGTAAAGAAGTGTACAAATGCAATAGTAGGGTAGTTAGAGAATAAACTTTGCACATGTGGCACATTGTAATTGGCCAGATATGATTTTCAGTTCCTTATATTGCATGAAACTTTTTATATGAAATACGAGACGTATTTCAATGATCAAAATTACACTAAAAGACCATTGTGTGCATCCGGTCATTGTAAAACCAATTGATTATAAATAGGAGTAGATGCATTTTTTGCAGTGCCCTCACCATCACTCTCCACCATCAGGTAGGACTCAAGGTAGGACATGCAATTCCATCTTCAATATCATCGTGCACAATGACATTGTCCACCAACTCAACTTGCCATCGTGCCTCACCCAAAACAATCCCTACAAGATCCCCAAATTCATAGCAATAATCAATATTCTTTTCTTTGTAGAATAATATATTCAAGCATTGAATAAATATTGTTATTAATAAAATCTTGTACTCCCTCCTTGTTCCAAAATGATCTTCTGGTTCCCTTTAATTTTATTACAAATAAGTTTAATATTGCACTTTGAAAAGGCCTACAAAACTCAAAATTTTAGGACAATAAGAGTGCGTTGAACTCTACTTATAGCTCAAAATGGTTTGAAATAAGTAACATTATTTTCATCAAAAAAATCCCAAACATATAGTCCAACCAAAAGATTGTTTTGAGTTAGAGGAAGTATTTATTTTACTGAATGTCTATACCTTTTCAATAGCTTGTCAAACTTCCATTACAACAAGTTCAAAGTTGTGATTGCACACATATTGAGCGTCAGTAATATATCAAAAAAGAAGATAATCTCATGATAATTCTGCAAATAAATTCAAAATCCATTTAAAATAGAATAGTCATTCTTTCATATTGATTAACAACTAATATCAAATCAAATATATTTTAGTTAAGTTCAATAGTTGAATGTCTCTGAATAATATAAAGCAGTATATTAGTAATAAGTGCATGTTATAATACATAATTTTTTTTAAATTGAAAATATATAACAAATTAAATGATTAGAAATTACCATCAATGAATGAATCTTTTACAAGATAAAAATAAAATATAACTTCTAATTTTTTTATATCTTCTTTGATAACATTGGTATCAACTTTGAAATGTACATTTTTTTTGGTGTCTATTTATTTTTCAATATTCATCTTTTTACAAGTATTGTCGTAGATGTACAAATGACACCACCTCAAAAACATGTTCTTTAGGTATTCTAATAAATTAAATAAAAAATTAAGTACCTTGATTCAACAACTCTTATAAATTGTTGTCCATTCAATACATCAAATATCAAGATGGTAAGAATATGGTTTAAATTAATCATCACCGTTGTATAAAAAACAATCATCATTCATATTTCATTAAATTTTTTTTTTTATCATTTCTACTTTTAAAATGCATTTGAAAATGTTAAGTTTAAATAGCATTTAAAATAACCTGTATTTAAATTTGATTTTCAATTTTTTTAAACATTGTTGTGGAGGTGTAGGAGTTTCTTCTTCAACTTTCTCCTTCCTGTTAGAATTGTCAACTTCTCTGCTATTAATTTTTCTGCCGTGGTTGCAATGTAGCATTAATAAGTAAATTCAACTATGGTCTTTTAAACCCTTGCAATTGATGATGTAATTATTTAAGTATAATGTAAACCCTTTTTGAAATCTACAAATATAATCAAAATTAATGAATTACTCTTAAGAAAATGAAATTGCATCAAACTAAAATGGAATTTTGAGAGGTGTGATCATTTTGAGTCATACGGTAGGCGCGCGCAGAGATACTAACAGCTTCCTCTTCAAGTCAAATTAAACTATACGATGTTTTTTTTCTTTTTGAATTGCACGGCTATTTATTTTTCAAGGGTGGGTATTGTTTTCTTTTTTAATCGCATGGCTATTGATTTTTTAATTTTTTTTTAATTTTTCCTCAAGTAACAAATCATATAGTTATTGTTTTCTTTTTGAATTGCAAGGCTATTGATTTTTGAAGGAATTATTGTTTTCTTTTCAAATTGCATGGTTGTTGTTTTTTTAACTCACATCGCACGATTGTAAAGGGTAGTTTTAGGTTTTTTTAAATCCAATGGCTGCTGATTTTTCACTTTGGAGGGGGGGGGAGGGCTCATAGGGGTGAGCAACCACTTTTTGGTACATTGTGAAGAAGGCTCCTAAGTTAGACACCTTCCTTTAAAAAAATTTAAATTTTTAAATTTTTCATATCCCTTCTCCCCTTTTAAGAAAATTTTATATTTTAAATTTTTCATTACTCCTTCCTTCCCTCCCTTCTTGTAATTTTAGAAACCAACATACTTGACAAACAATATGGGACAAATCTGTATTCAGTATTTGTATTAGTATCCAGTGTCCGTACCTTTATTTGTACTCATACATGCATTCTATATTCACTACATATTAGAATACAATACGGTATCATTAGAGGGGATTTGAGGCCTCCGGAGGGCCGTTTCAGGTCTGTTTTCACTGTCTGTTCCTCTATTCTGAACCAACAGTAATGCTATCAGAATTTTTTTTTCAAAAAAAATAAAAATAAAAATTCTACTCCAAATATCATTTTAAGCAAAAAATAATTTTTATTTTTATTTTTTATTTTTTAAATGACATGGCATGGTCTCGGCCACATTAGCCAGCAATTATCTTGCGTTCTCGTAGTCTGGGAGCGTAGGATAACTCGCAGTCTCCTGGAGGCCTCAAATAACATCTAATGCCATATCCAATATTCATTTTTGTATTTGTATCCGTATTCATATTTGGACGGCTCAAATTAAAACTCTTAAGATCAATGGCTTGTGATTTTTTGAAAAATCAACGGCAAAAAAAAACAATCAATGGCATAGGATTTTTCTAGCCCGTGGAGGCACAAATCATCACATCTTGTCTATACAAGAGATAGTCATTCATAACATTGTACTCTTTTGTCTCTTTGAAGTACTGATGGCATGGCAATGTTTGTTCCATTTCTCTTGGAGATGGATGGACTTCCCGATTAGCCTTTGAAAAAAATCAAGTCGTTGCGTATGTGACTAGTCTTTCATTCCAAAAGACTGACAACTTACATCCACAATGTGATCATGCTACATGTTGATGAGGAACTTTGTTGCAACATTGCTTCAGTTTTCTTCGTTGGCCATGTTGGCTCTAATTAAGGTAGTTCGCTCTTAAAGCAAGTATTTAAGCCTACTTAACTCATCATTGATAGTAATAGATATTTCAAGCAACATGTTACTTGTTCCTATATAAGGGCACATTTAGAACACTGTCGCTTTTAAAGCAAACTACCTTAAGGCCGGACCTTTGCACTAAGTTCCAAGGCGTTTTGGAGTTCTACATGGTACCCAAGCCTCTTGCCCACCAACTATATGCAAAAACCTCAATCCATCTCTTGACATGTCCTTGAATCATAAAAGTGGCCAGTAGGGATCAAATCAAGCCAGGAGAGCTTAGCTTTTGAATTGGTGGTGGAATACATATTTGTAATCAACATTGCTCAAAATGCGACACCTACACTTGGTTTGAAAAATTACACTTTTTTCTAAATGTTGATTACATAAGATGTACAAAACCAAAACATGAGAGTCTGTAAGAACCTAGTGTTGAATTTTGGTACATTTAGCTAGAGATGGTGATTTGAAAATTGATAACATATTGATGAGGGTTCTAAATAGTGCATGCTAAAATGTGTTGGAATCCTCATTCAGTTATCAATAAGATCCAATAAACTTAACCCCTTCCGGCAGGTTAACTGGGTTTTTTTGGCGGGCAGTCGGCGGCCAGGGGAGGCGCGGGCCCAGGCGAAAAGAAAATAAGTTCTATCTTTAAATAAAAGTATGACTAGGTTGGTAAAAGTTTCATATTTTTTCAAGCATTCGTGGTTTTCTGCGGGGAGCCGCTTCGCGCGGTTCCAAGCTGCCATGTGCGTGGGATTTGTTTAGCTTCGACGTGGATAACAATTTCCTTTCTGTGCTCACTCCGTCAATGAAGCTCCTGAATTTCTGCCTGGAAATCAAGAGCTTCGGAGTTGTCGATTTAGGGTTTGTTGGATATCCGGCTGGAGCGAAGGTTTAGGGTTTGATGTTCGGAGTGCAGCTAGTAGCTCCAAGAGCTGGAGAAGGGAATGGTGCGATGACGGCCGTGGAGGCGTCCAAGAGTCAGGTGTCTCTAGATCCAGCTTCTTCCGGTGTACCCTATGCGAAGCCTGCATGGAGTGCACCACCTGGCCACCCTTTCACGCTGGAAGTTCTGAAGGATGGCGTTCTTTTGAGCAATTTCGACGTGTATGTTGTTCTTGCCTTACAATCTGGAGCTCGATCAATGTGCATTTGATGTCCAGCCAGCAATACGGGCATCAGTCGTGCTCAAATGATTTTTAGGTTATAAGAAATATGCTTGCGATTCTTGAAACAATAATTTTCTTGATTTGTTTCTTCTTCCAAAACTGATGTTTGTACGTGTATTTCTGAAGTAGCTCGATCTTCATTATTCTTGTGAACCAGTTTTCTGAGACCAATTAATCCGTGCTTGTTCAGATGGCGCAAGGGAGCTTACATGTTTGGGCGCAGCGATCGGTGTGACTTTATGTTGGAGCATCCCACCGTGTCCCGCTACCATGCAGGTACTGCGCTCTAGCTTATATTGGGATTTGATTATTTTGAGTCTGAATTCTGGGTCATGGTATTCAAATATTTGGGATCTGTGTCCCATGTAAGGTCCTGGAAATTTACTCTCTTTAAATGCTCATAGAGGAGAAAGATTGAGATATTGCTTGTACATCAAGCTCTTTGTTTTAGCTACTGGCATTACATTAAACTAAGATAGTGTTTCATTCTCTATTGATTATTCAGATCGTTTTCGTTTCTCTTCTTGTTGAACAGTGCTGCAGTACAATGACAAAGGAGAAGCCTTTATTTACGACCTTGGGAGTACTCATGGCACCTTCGTTAATAAGCGTCAGGTTTGGCGCTCCTGCTTTTGTTTTTGCATTGGCACTTCAAAGGATGACATGTCTGATTTCATCTTTTCAATGTGGATCTCTTCATTTTCTCTTTTCATTCTGTTTTTTTCGGGTGCTACTCTCTACATTTCAAGTCTAAGAAATTATATTATCACTAAACCGTGATGGTGGTTGAATGAGCAGGTGAAGGCTAAAGTTTATGCTCCATTACATGTGGGCGCTGTTTTGCGCTTTGGCCTGTAAGACATGAATCCTTTGATAGGGCAGTCGCTGATTAGTCTAATACCTATTCTATCTCTTTTCGTTGCTTTTAGTTTCTGAAGCATGTCTTGAAAGTATCATTAAACCTTGCAATTTAGTAATTTCTGCTCTCGGTTTTTTATTTGCAGCTCAACTCGTTTGTATGTGCTTCAAGGGCCAAGCGAACTTATGCCTGAGGTAGATTTCCTTTTTCATCTTTTAGAAAAATATTAAACCACAATCACTTTGTGCTGTTTCTCATCAGTTTACTCTTGTTTATCATGTGTTATTTTGCTATGTTTATCTTGATATCTTGTGATTTCTGAAGTTATGTTATTGAATGTCACGCAGGAAGGGCCTTCTCTCAAAGGTCGAGGGGCAGCTGAAGATGCACGTATGAGGGAATTGTCACTGCAGCGAGCGAAAGCAGAGGCTGCAGCACTGGAGGGTGCCAGCTGGGGCATGCAAGAGGATGCTGAAGTTGAAGAAGAAGAGGTTTACTTTCTGTTTTACTTGACTTTCTCACGAATCGTGATTTGTGACCCTTTTTTCATGCCAGTAATTTTGTCCAATCGTGCTGATATCATAATGGGCGTCATGCAGGAGGACTTGGACGAAGTTACTTGGCAAACATACAAAGGATCTCTGACAGTGAATCAACAAAAGACCCTTGAAAAAGTCCAGAAACGTCACGAGAAGGTTTTTATTTTTATTTCTATTGATCTTTCTTTCAGTTCATTGAATTTGTCACTCTATAGATTTAGATGTTCTAGGACTAGGACTTATTTGTTGTGCAGTTTAATATATTACTCTTAATTCTTAGTTTTGTCGCTGCTGCTTTTGTAAGTTGTGTGAAATCTCTTCATTTAGAGATTTGATGCTTGTCCCTCACTATTACTTTGTGCTTCTGGTTTGATCAGATGGCAAATTTGAATAAAGAAATTGATGCTATTAGAGCCAAAGAAGGAAGTCAAGGGGGGCTTACACAGGGTCAGCAGACACAAATTGCACGCAATGAGCAACGCACTGAGGCGGTACTTTCTTATGATCATATATGTAGAAATTCTTTTATGTCTTTATTGCAGTGATTCTGTGTGATTCCTGAGCTGTCTGGTTGTAAGTTTACTTGTTTTCCTTTACCCTTCCAAATGATATTGGAAGCGTGTCATATCTTGAGTGATGTTTGGTGCTTTGGTTCTGCAAGTACCTGACATAACTTAATTGGGTGGGCATTTCATTTGCTACGGTGTTGTTATGGATAGCTCAGTTCATGATGTCTTTTGGACTTGTTTCAGATTCTCGATGAGTTGGAAAGCCTGGAGGAGACACTCAATGAGAGCATCCGAGAGAGTTTGGGTGCGCGCACAGGGAAATCTATATCAAAAAAGAAACCTGTCTTTGAGGATGAGGAGGATGAAAATGACAGGTACTATATTTCGTTCTTAATTTAAGTGGAGGTCTATGCATCTTCTGGACTAAGGCATTGAATAAATTTCTATCTGCAGTGTGTTTTGGTTGTTGGAACGACCTAACGGGAAGTCGTGTGACTGATCATTTTCAGTGACGATGAGTTCTATGATCGAACGAACAAACCAAACCAAAAGGTCAAGAATGGAGAAGCCGTTCATGTAGTAGAGACGGCTGAAACTCTTCTAGAGAAGAGAGACGTGCTTGCCAAAGAAATTGCTGTTGTCTCGGCTGAGCTGCAAGCTGAAGAAGCCAAATCAAATACAAAAGAAGAAAGCAGCGTCACTTCAGAATCTATAGATCCACTGGATGCATTCATGTCCAGCGTATCTACAAATATTGGTATGTCTGTTGTCTTAACACATCAGCATCTGCCTTTGTCTTTGAGATGTACACTACGGGAGTTATACTCTAATGGCACGAAATACGTCATATACTGCGGACCACGGAAATAACGACTGGTGATAGTATTAAATACTTTTCAAATGTAGTATGGCACTTTTGACCACTTTGGAAGCTGCAAAGTAGCATACACCCTCCTTGGGCATAATTGCTGTCAGACATATTACATTTTACCCTTAGTAAATGATGTATTGTATTGCAAGCCTTGAGTTTGTATTTGTAGTGCAAGCCTTGAGTACGTAACAGCACTAATATGGTGCAGTGGTGTACAGTTAAAGACAAGGCAGACCGCCTCTCAAAGGAGCTATCAAAGCTGCAAGCTGAAGCTGATAGGATCGCCCGGCTCATGAAAATTGCAGACCCCTCTGCAGATGCTGCTCGAAAATGGGATGCTAAGGCTAAAGATTCAAGCCAGTCACAGAAGGTGGAATCTACAGTGGAGAATCGGTTACAGCTACGTGCTAGTAAGGAAATTGCTCGGGAGCTTGCATCTCAATCAAAGGATGCTCTAGATTCGGTTCCTGAAGTGATTTCTGCACCATCTACTGCAGATGTCAGTTTGGATTCCGTTGACACAAAGGCTGAAGCTAAGGAGATGCCAAGTCTTGCACCTACTCTTCTTCTTGGTGCACCACGACCTGCACCTCGGCCTGAGGCTCCCAAAAGCGAAGCTCCCAAGAGTTCCATCGCTACCGAACAAGAGACAGAAACTGGCAATGAATTTGTAGGGTATAAAGATAGGAAACGTCCAGCCTCCAAGGAGGACCGTATACAAATAGAGGAAGTTGCAGGTGATCAGTTGGGTAGCGAAAATAGAGATGTCGCGAGTAATGCTGCCATGGAGGCCGTTGCCCTTCTGATGAGGCATAAATCAGGTCTGACAGTTCAAGAGGAAGCGCAAGAACAAGAGTCTCGGTCAAGCAACACCTTGCAGCAGAAACCGGCCGGAACTAAAACCGTAGGCAAGAAAAAACGCAAGTTGGGGCCTGACAGGCCGCCTGCACTGCCAAAGGAGTCGGATGAGATCGAGGAAGCCTGGGCTCCTCCTCAAGGTAGCTTCTACTAACTCTCGCCCTATAAATGTTTCATGATGGGGTTCAGATTTGACTTTACTTGTTTCAGGAATAGACTTTTCATTTAAATTAGACTGTTTTAGGATCTTTTACAAAATATCATGGAGAAGAATTGTTGCCATGATTCATAATGAGGTCTCCCTATGGGCAGAATTCTTGTTCAACCCTGTAAGGACGCTGCGGACCTAAAAGGTTTATAACCTAACCGATGATGTCATTTCTATACATGCACCTGATAAACTGATTTTACGTTTTGCAGGGCAAACTGGAGATGGGCGAACTGCACTTAATGACAAGTTAGGGTATTGAAATTTGCGTCTCTTCATGTTTGGTCCGTTGATTCAGAGAGTTCTGGAGCACTGCACTGACGAGCAGAAGCAGAAGGGAATCATGGAGGAGATTTTACGTTCCACCTGTTAGATCTTGTAGTACGTTAGAAGTAGCACCAATCTCTTGGATAGTTGGAAAAGGGCCAAATTGTGTTCCCTGCCGGCACACATCGACAAAGAGTGGTTTGTATTCTACCTGAGTGTTTTTACTGACACAATACTCAAAGCTCGCGGTAAAGGACTAGAAAATATGCCCCTTGTACTTGGCCGTCAAATCTGGTCATTCAACTAGGTCGTTGCTCATTTGGGATGAAGATTGCGGAGTCGGTTATCTCTCTGTTATGACTCGAGGTATTCTATGCTACAATGCTCTTAGCTGTTATGGCTGGAGTCTAATTACTTTTAGCTTCGTTGTAGCTGGTATTCCCGAAGACGCATGTGAGATTGAAGACGCATGTGAGACGGCAGCGTGTTATACGATTTTGTTCCATTTTCGCAGTTAGTTGCGGGCACCATCCGTCCGTAAGGTACTCAAGATCCAACTTCGGCCGTTTCTAAAGCTAGATTCGAGTTGTATTGTACAACATGGTGAAAGAATTCAGTTCTTTCATGAACGGAGCTCCCAGCACCTTGGGTCCATCTCCTCATTCAAAGAAGATTCAAGATATCTTTTATTTTCATACAAGCGAGAATTTGGAGGATGGACTCTCTTGACATCGTTTACTTTATTAGCTCCCTAACAATTACTTTCAAACACATTAATTGTTCCATATCATACCTTACTAATTTATATGACTATTATATAATCCTTTAGATGAACACTACTAGATGGGTGCTCTCATAGGACAAGTTAACCCTCCAACGTGTTTGGAGCCACATAGTGGCACTTGGATGATGGGTTCCCTCCTAGAATTTCATGAGTGCAAATATGTTGTAATCAAATTGGAACTCATCCAACAGGTGATTGCAATCAATTAGTAAGGTACCTTATGGACGGATGATTGCAGACACATTCGACAGCACATGAGTTCGTAAAACTTGGCACGCCGGCCCTATACAAATAATTGAGTGAAAAATTAAACCCACTTAGATTCATATTTCTTATCCAAGACGCGCACTACTAATTGAGTTGAAAACAGAACTCAGTCATAGTCAAATCCAATTGAGTGCAAATGGGGCCCACACCTTAAAATAGCTCCTCCAAGTTCAATTTAAATGCTGTTTTTTACACCACATAAACTAGAATGATCCCTTTTTTTACTCACTCCCTGATCTGGTCCAGTTTCGAAACTCAACTCAACAACGCCTTGAAGCAAATTGAACGCCAACACACAGACAATCGCAGTTTCCAAATTCAAGTAAATTTCCCAACTCAACTGTCGACACTATCCAAATGAACATAGCCTCACATTCCGTTCCAAACCCACCCCATCTTTTCTCTCGAGATAGCCTCGATTGCTGTCGTTGTGGCTACAATTCTCTCATTCCAGGCATATCCCCAAGTACCCCCTTTCTTCTCGCTTCTTCATTCTCTGTTTTGTGTTCCGAGTGAGTCCCATTTTGCAGCATTCCCTGCAGCTATGGCGACGGGCATGGCGATGGCGCAGAGCTCAGTTGCAGCTCAATTGCAGCACACCCCTTCTGGATCCTTGCGACCTTCCTTGTCGCTGCGCACGTTGGGATTGTCTTCCTTTCATTGCCAGCGCGCAGGCTCCTTGGGCTTGTCATGGAGCGTGCAAGGGAATGCCAGGAGGAGAGAGGGGGTGCGACCAGGGGCGGCTGTGATGGGGGTGCGAGCTGCGGCAGCCGAGGCGAAGAAGGTGTTGGTGGTGAATACTAATAGTGGAGGGCATGCCGTGATTGGGTTCTGGACGGCCAAGGACTTGGTGGCTGCGGGCCATAGTGTGACGGTGATGACAGTTGGCGAGGAGGCGTCGGACAAAATGAAGAAGACGCCGTTCTCGAGATTCAATGTGTGTACGCTGACTCTTGGGGGATTTTTCTTGCTTGGGGGTGCTCTCTGTCACCGTCTCTGTTGCAAGCTTTCATGCTGTTTGGGGGACTCGCAGTTACCAATCGTTCCTACCACTTTGGCATTCCTCGTTTCCAATCTTTCATAGCATTTTCTAGATCACAATTACCAATTCTTCATGCCATTTGGGGGATTCAGAGTTACCAATCTTTGATATCGTTTCTGAGATTCGCAGTTGCCAATCGTTCATAGCCTTGTTGAGACTCGCAGTTATCGATCGTTTATACCATTTTTGGGATTCGCAATTTCCAATCTTTCATCCCTTGTGGGGGTCAGAGTTTCCTATCGTTTATCGCATTGCAGTTGCCAATCTTTTCGGGAAATTTCATGCCATTCTTGAGCTTCGCAGTTGCAAAGAATCTTTTTTATCTTAAAGATATCATTTAGCTTCTGCGTAAGTTAGCTTGTCCTCCATTCTCTCCTATCCTTTAGATTCTTCTACCATAGTCTCAAATATTAGCTCCACGTAGAGAACTCTGGAAATGATGCCACAATATTTCACGGGACGCTTATCAGGGCTTAAGTTCACGTTCTCGTTCAGAATGGGGACGTGAGACTTGGGCTTTTGGCCTTACATTGCACAATTGCAATGTACCTACTTATGGTTCCATTTAAGCCAACGCGTGATTATTTCTTCACTGAAGGGTTAAAGGTCTTTCAATTGGCTCGAGGATGTTTTGCATTAGGGAACTTGAATCTGGAGGTTAGCTTGTGGAGAACAGTTCATGTTAAGTGGCGTAAGATGTGTAAGATGTGAAGATGTCTTTCACAATCGGGCTTCAAATTTGAGTTTCCTAGGATGATTTCAAGGAGGACGTTATAATCGTGGAGTGATCCTGTAGCGTGGTAGAAACCGTAACTGATTAGAGGTGTGAGACTTTGCGATTCCTGCTCCACAATTTGTTACCAAGTAGAGCAGAACGAGACTCTTTTTTATTCATAGTTCTAGTCCACTCATAGAGTTTCGGAATGTGAGCTTGAAAAAGCCTTCTTCTGTAGATTAGCTCTGACACCCCCTATTGTGGCATTAGTTGCTGAAAATAGGGGTTTTGGAATAGGGGTTGGAACATGTTCGTTCAAGTGCATTGAGGAGAATTTGAAAGCAAGGTGCTGATCTTCTTTCTTTTCTATTGCAGGAGCTGCGTGAAATTGGAGTGACGACCGTGTGGGGTGAGCCTTCTGACGTTGGAGCGGCTGTGGGCTCTGCCTCATTCGATGTGGTCTTGGACAACAATGGAAAGACCTTGGATGTTGTTCAGTACGTTTCTCACCCTCTGCTCGTGCCATTTTACCAGTTTTTTTTGTGTATCAGGTGCTACTCACAACCCTTTCCTATCGCCTTCATTGCCACTTGGTGCATTGCTTTTGGAAAGGAGGAGAGTCTGGATTCATGACCCCATATTCTCTCATGCACTGTCAGAGAACCGCAAATTTCCAAGATCTGACAATCATGGTTATATTTAATCTAGAGAATAAGGTTATAACTGGTTGGGCGCTTGACTATGTATGTTACGGTTGTTCGGGTGACTTTCAATGTATTATGGTTTGGTGTAAATTTGGATGCAAATTCCCTTCTGTGTGATTCTCGATATTGGATGCTTCAAATTTTTTCATTCTTCATTCTTCAGCTCAAAGTTTCATTTCGGGACTGGCTGGTTTTATGTAAACTGATAAGCTGCTTGGGTGTGCAGGCCTGTGGCAGACTGGGCCAAGGCTAATGGTGCCAAACAATTCTTGTTCATCAGCAGTGCGGGTATCTACAAGGGTTCTATTGAGCAACCTCATGTTGAAGGGGTATGATCTCCTTTAAACCAAACTTCACCTAAATTGTAAAATAGAGTTTCAATCGTCGGGTTTCCTTGCATTCACCTAGCGAGTCCTTCTAGGACGTAGTGGTGTCTATTATTAGTTCTTGACATTTAAAAAACAACCAAATTCTCCTCATGCGTTGGAGTATATTTGGACAAATGCAACAGGATGAAGTGAAGGAAGATGCTGGCCACAAGCAAGTAGAAAACTATTTGGCGGGCTTGGGCTTAGAGAGCTGGGCTTCCTTCCGACCTCAATACATGACTGGAGATGGAAACAACAAGGATTGTGAAGAATGGTTCTTCGACAGTAAGTACTCTCACAATATCTTTGAGCAAGCTCAACACGCTGATCAGTTCCTAATGGAGAACTGCTCTGTGATAATCTTCTCATTCGCTTGTCATTAGTCTTTTTACCCTTTGAGAAAGTTGGAGAATCTTTTAGTGGAACAATTTCATTTCAATTTAAGTACTTACGTGTACTGGATTAAAAGTATACAACCTTTGGAGGTGAATAGAATTTGGCTTTGAAAAATCGCAGTCATGATAACAAGAGTATCATTTAGGTGTGGTCTAAGCTGATGAAAACGTTTGTTACGTTAATCACCTGTTAAGATCAATGATGTCTATCATCGAGCTAATATAACAACTCTAGACATGTTTGAATTACATAATTGACGTCCTAGTATTTCTAGGTTGATGTAGATTCTGCGTATTTTCAAGGTTCATTTAGATTTTGAATGCAACACTAAAATTCCAAATTTGAATGGTTTTATTACAAATGTAAGAACTTCATATACCAAAACCAAAATGAATAGTTACATTGATAAAAATGTTTCTTTATCAAAAATAATGATAAAGACTTATGACACGCAATTTTACATTGTGAGTTAGGGTACCCAAATACCCAAGGGATTCCAATTCCCACTTACACTCGTTCATGATGGAGTCATTTTGCTGACTCTAATCTAAACCATACCATCTTAGACTTCCTAACTTAGATGTCAGTGAAGTCACAGTTACGGTAACTACACTTGAATGCCTCCCAATAAGCAGCGATTGAGCGTTGTTCCTATCATTAAATATGCTAATTTTTTGTTGGACCCTGTTGGAAGTCAACAGATTAATCTAGATTCCCCTCTTATGCATTTTTTGGACACCATATAAATTAAACTATGAATTTTCAAACTATAGACAAAAGGTACCCAATAAAAGGTGTACCCAATACAGATCCTAGGCTCTCTAGTCACTACATTTTAGGCAAGAATCTGTATCCGTAGAGGCCAGTTTTAGAAAGGGGTCAGAACTGGATTTAGTTACGAACATTCCTGCGTTGGGACAATTCCATTGCAGGGATTTCGAGGGGAAGGCCTGTTTGCATTCCTGCCCCAGGAATGCAAGTGACCAACATCTCCCATGTGCGTGATTTGTCGAGCATGCTCACACTCGCCGTGCAAAAGCCGGAAGCTGCCAACGGCTCCATTTTCAATGCCGTCTCTGACCGGGGCACCACTTTCGATGGCCTGGTGAGGTTGTGTTCCAAGGCTGCGGGAAAGGAGCCCAAGATTGTGCACTACGACCCCAAAGCGGTGGGAGTGGATGCGAAAAAGGCTTTTCCCTTCCGCAACATGGTATATCCATCTTTCCTTCTTTGCTCCTGAAATTTGAGAAACTGCTTGAAAATGGGCACGTCCATTTGGTTCATATCATGTCTTAGATTACTGGTTGTCAAGGTGGAGAATTTGAAGCAGAAAATTGAACTCAGTTGAACTCTGGTTACCTCCTGTTGGCCATGGCGTGTCCGGAGAGAAGACTAAGCAACGAACTTTGATGCATTGCGTGAGAAAAACTAGGAGGGAATAAGGGAGAGAGCAACAAAATTAGATTCTCAAAATGCAGTCACCTCCCTGTTGTATTTTTGAGGAAACCTAGAACTTCACTATTCATGATGACTTGGGAAAAAATAGAAGTTGCAAGAAAAATTTGTAAGTTTACAACAAAATTAAGTAAGATTCATAAAAGCACTCTGAGAATTTATCAGAAATAAAATTTGCCTTTTGTAGCACATGAGTTTTGTAAGCAATCAATTAAACTCTCATCTTGCTTTGGGTATTTAGGATGTTTTGATTAGTAAAAGATGAAGTGGCTTAAATTAGAAATTGTTTGCATCTTAGAAGAAATGCATGAAATGCTCCAGAATTATTTTTGTCATCACCCAAATATTTTTGTACTATGAAGTAATTTTTATAAATAGGTTCAAATAAGATATAATAAAAAAATTCCCTTCAAAAACTAGGAAAAGTCTCTACATGAATCACACCATGTTTACTTTGTCTTCTTTATTATGCTTAAAATGTTAAGAAATCAAGTTTAAATAAAAGATCTGCATACTTGGTGGCTATTGTTTGTTTTCGCTTTACGGAAGAACCGAGAGTTGTAGGGGCATCTTCAAACTTTGAGGGTGTTGCAAACGTTTTGTGCTTTGCAAGAGTTTGAGGACAAGTGTCATCATCTTTTATTCTTGTTGCTACATTAGATCCTTTTGTAGGTTGTAGATATTTTTGTTTTGAAGCTTCATCTTCTAATACTTTAGTTGTTGTAATTGATTTTTGGTAGGATGTATTTCGAAAAGATTCTTCCATGGCATCATGGTTTGCCATTTTGTTTTGATAATAAAAAACACAACTAATTAATATTAGGCAAGAAACTAAGATATTTGAATGGAGGTGATCAAAAGAGTTTCACAAAAATGACAATTGAAGAAAGAAATGTGTATAATATTTTTGCTTTCCACTTCTCTTTTTATTTATACTAAAAAATAAAGTAAAAGTTCTCATTTATAATCAAAGCAAAAGTCCTCATTCACAGTCAAAGTAAAAGTTCTCATTGATGGTCAAAGTAAAAATTCTCACTTATAGTCAGTAAAAGTCCTCATTCATAATCAAAATAAAAGTTCTCATTCATAATCAAAGTAAAAGTTATCATTCATAGTAAAAAATTAAGTAAACTACAGTAGTGCAAAATTAAGTAAGAAAAATTAAGAAAAATTGCTCCAGGATGCATTCTGTGTATTCAACTCCTGAGTATTCAAACTAAAAATACTAATATTCTTTACAGTAATCAGGGGTATTCATGAAGTAACTGTTAAGGACTAAATGTATTCCTGGTGGTTGTTTGTTTTTTTTTTTTTTTTGACACAAAGTATTCCTGGTTTTGATTTGTTGGACTATTGATCCTGTCCTTAGTTTTCATGCACAATATTCCTAGTGATGAGACTCGTTGTATTAAGAAAAGTGCAATTTTCACTTGTGGATGTGCAGCACTTTTACGCAGAGCCTCGAGCAGCCAAGACCAAACTGGGGTGGCAGAGCACGACCAATCTGGCTGAGGACTTGAAAGAAAGGTACGAGGAGTATGTGAAGATTGGCAGAGACAAGAAGGACATCAAATTTGAACTTGACGACAAAATCTTAGAAGCTGTATCACAGCCTGTTGCTGCAGCTTAGATCCTTGGAAATTCCTTGTATCAGATGTAATAATATACAATGTTTTATTACAGTAAAATGATTAAATGAAGACTGATTCAGTCATCTACAACAAACTAAGACTACGTATGTTATTTTTAAGTCCTCCTGGTGGAACTAAAAATTGAATCTTTTGTTACACAAATATGAACTGAGATTTTAGGAACAAAGCAGTGGCTCTGCCACCATAGACCTAGTAGCCCTAGCTTTTTATTTCAAGTAATAAGTTTCTACTCAAACTTCGTGATCTCCACTGTAAATGTAGCTTCTGTTGATGCAAAGCTTCTTTGTCTTGAATCCCAAACCAATAAAGATGGTCAAATAGGAGATTGAAAATCTGTGTAAATATAGCTTTTGTTGATGCAAAGCCACCTTGTGGCTTGAATCCCAAACCAATAAAGATGGTCAAATCCGAGATTGAAAATTTGTGAGTAATCAATCAAAGGCACAACTTGCAATTCACGAAGTTGGGATTTTGATTCGTCAAAAAGGCTCTCTTTTGGTGGGAAAAGTAGGCATAAGTTCTCTTGCCTTCGGCAATGGATCTTCCAAAAACCAGTTATGGTTTAGAGCCTCGTTCGCAGGAATGCGTTTTAGTGGATCATACGTAAGCATCCGATTCATCAAATCAAATCCTTTTGGAGATAGATTGGGCTTCGCCGTAAATGTTGTCATTGGGAACTTTGCTCTTAATTTTGTTGGTTGAGTGAATTTGCATTGCCCTCCCCACAACTTTGTAAAATTAGGCCATATCTTATCATTTGGAGTTCCAAGTGTCTTGAATATCTTGTCAATTTGATCAATGTCCGATTTTCCTGGAAACAAAGGTTCTTGTGTAAATAGCTCTGCCATAATACAACCTAAAGACCATATATCAATGGGAGTAGAATATGTTTCTGCACCAAGAAGGAGCTCTGGTGCTCTATACCAAAGTGTTACTACGTCTTGTGTATAACTTGAAGGTGGATCTCCATATTGGCGTGCCAATCCAAAGTCACATATTTTGAGTTCTCCACAATTATTTAAGAGGATGTTGGATGGCTTTAAGTCTCTATGTAAAATCCAATTGTCATGCAAATAGTTCACACCATCAATTAGTTGTAGCATCAGACACTTAATTTCACTTAGGCTAAATGGTTTTTGCATGCCATTCATGAAACCTCTGAGGTTGTGTTCAACATAGTCCATGACTATAAAAACCCTCATGTCTAATACATTGCTAATGACATTTTCCTTCACAATGACCTCCTGTAGCTTAATAATAGAAGGATGACAAAGAGATACTAAAATATTGATCTCACGCAATGATGTCAATGGAAATCCATCACGTCCCTTCACCATCTTCACTTCTTTCAAAGCCACAATTTTTCTTGTTGTTTTATCCCGTGCACGTGATACTATTCCATAAGCCCCCTCATCAATCTTATTTAACATTTCAAACTCATCAATTGATCTAGATCCATAAAAAGCATAATGGGAGTGTAATCCTCTTGAAACAAAACCCTCTTCTAAGTTAGATTCTAAATTCTTACATTTACCTTCTTGTGCATCATGGTTGTGTGTTTTTCTTTTTTTGCATTGTTGTGATATAGTTGATGTTTTTGTTTCTATATCATGATTTACAACATCGACATTTTTGGACCTTTTCACATGAGTTTTAAACCTTGAGAAAGGAGAGGATGAATTACAATTTGAAGTATTGTCTTCATCTTCCCAATGATAAGAAGCAATAGGTTGATTTGAACAAATCAAAGTATGATCCATTTTAGCATTGTCATTCACATCTACAATCTTTTGGGTTCTTAAAACCGTAGACATGATGAGCACTTCATTTATAAATATCAAGTTGCAATATAAATTGTAATACATTTCCATGGAAAAAGACAATTACAAATGACACTTATGCTATTTTATTGGATACAAAAAGTAAACTATTTTTCTTTTGGAATTAAAGTAAAAGGATTTTGCTTTGTTAGAGAGTTTTATGAATTGAATGTTTCATAACTTTAATTATCTTTAAAGTTCTTGGAAACAATAGAATGATTGAACATTTAAAAATATTTTCATTTTATCAATATAAATACAATTAAAATATATATTATTATATATTTTTCATTTTTATTAATTAACCAATTTTTTAAGCTTTTTATTTTCCAAGGCATGAAGACTGATGACAATTAAAGCATTGCTGAGTTTAATTGACTCATGATAGACCCTAGCCTTAAGAAGGGTGGTCTAGAAAGTATGTCCTATATGCAAACCAAAGTGGTACCTTAACCACTAAAGTCCCAAGGCTTTATTTTCATCAAAAATCACTCAAAATTACCATTTAAATATGTGGAAGAAATTTTAGAACAAAATAGCAAGATATTTGTACTTAAAGTGAATAATTTTTTTTTAAATTTCTTCCACACATTTATATACTAGTCTAGTGACAACATAATTGCAAGATATTTGTATTTAAAATGAAGAAATTTTTTTGTTGCTCAACTGAACTTTTTGGCTTTGAATCATCTTAATTTAAAAACTTTGTACTATTGTTTTGAGTTTCTAATTTTTTATGATGAAGAATTGAGTTGAGGGTCTAGGAAAAAAAATCCAAAAAACACACACTTCAATTTCACTCATTAAAAAATTATTAAATAGAAGTAAGTTCAAGATTGAAGGAAAAACTATATTGTTAACAACTCTAAGATGAAATTAGAATACACTAATTTCAATGGTGAGATTGTTCTAACAAGATATCTTAACCATGGAAAAACTTTTTTTTTTGAAAATTGTAAAAATTGAAATCAGAGTTAAATCCTATAAGTTATTTTTTCAAGAAGATGTTTTAATTGCACAAAAAATAAGATTGTCCGTAACTTCAAATGATATATCCAAATGGAATGAATCAAAGCTTCCTATGTAAAATAAAATTACAACCTATGAGAAACTAATTTTTTCTTAAATTTAAATTTTTTTGTGTGGGTAGATTTATGCCTGCCAAACTTTAAAAAAGGACTTTTTGTGCCATAACTTTTGATCCTGAGCACCAATTAAAATAAAAAATTATTCTCCTAGAAAGCTAATTTGATTTTGTATCTTCACAAAAAGTTTTCAAAAATCATGACAAATATTGAGAACGTAGAAGTCTACCCAAAATCCATTTTGTCCCCCAAAGGGAGAAGGGGACTTTAGGGGTTAAAATCCCACATGGAAAAATCATGGTTTCACCTTCTTGCATTAAATTGCACATGTTATAATTCAGTTTCCAAGCAATTACTTTAGACCAAAGTATTTCCAATTTTTATTTTTAGCTATTAGCATGAATAAAAAGAATCATTTCCAACTTATTCTAAACAAAATGGGTTACATAATAGTCATGTAAAAAACCTTGTACTGTACCGTACTATAACTGTTATTGGTGCATCCATGTGGACACTTATTTCCATTGAAAACCATGGATTGGCAAACCTCCTTATGAAATTCAGCACACAAATTCCGTGTAAGCCCAAGAACCTTTACATTATTGAAAAACAATTTTTCTACGTTTATAAATTCAAGAAGCCATGAACGTTGTGTCCATGTTCGTATCCTCTACTTCAGCATTCTTTTCACTCACTTTCAAAATCATAGCTATAGCTTGAGGACTGCAGCTCCCGCAGATGGTTTTGAAGCAAAGATGTAAAGATCTAAATCCTCCTCCTTAATTTTCCCTTTCTTCACCAATGGTTCATAGTAGGACTCCTGCACAAAGACCACATAGATGATCAAAATTTGGAAATGATTCTCATTTAAATCCAACATATTAGCATAACAAAATGTACCATGTTCATGTTTGCTTCGTTTCGAACTAATAAATTTGATCAGTCTCAAAAGATGTTCTAAAAGATGCAAACACCACTAAGATAGAGATGTTTAGATTAAAACAGAATGATTTGGTATATATCGATTATGGAGTCTGCAACTCCTGTACAATGAAAACGTAGAGAGAATTCTAGAACCCTGTGATGTAATTTTGTAAACTCATAACTAATTCATAGTGTCCCCAACAGCGCTTTAGTACATGAATGTTTTGGACACTTCTTTCAAAAACGTGAAATAAGAAACTCATTAATTCCTGTCTGTACATGAATACTCAGTTCCTGGATGGGAGGTCACATCGTAATAGAAGTAGAGATGACATACCTTGAGAGAAGAGATGAAAGAATCCACGTCCTCTTCCTTAACAAGCGCGACAACACATCCGCCCCAACCTGCTCCAGTTAACCGGGATCCAATTGCACCGTTACGTCGGCAGAGTCCAACTAAACTCTCCAACTCAGGACAACTGAAAGAGCACAGACGAAGTTCATGTACTCATTAGAAGGGAACTACAACTGTTATGCACAAAAAAAGTAAACAGAGTGCATGCGATGGTCAGTCTAGTCCAAGGAAAGACAAACAAACCTGCATTCATAAAGTAGGCTGCAGCTAGCATGGCTCTCATTCATGAGCTCTCCTAACCTCTTCAGCACCAACTCTTCGCTGCATCACATTGAACCTCAAAGTTAAAAATTGTGAGAGATACATAAGCAAAAAAGTAGATGCAGAAAATTCATAGCATTATTAACCAGTACTACAAAAATAGGGACTTGCTAGTAAGAAGTCAATGACCACTTTGATTTCACCACCACCACCACCCCAAAAAAATTCTAGAGAAAGATATTCCATCCTCTAGTGAGATGTCATGCAAGGGTCTGAGGGAAGGAAATCCTTATGTAACAGCATGTTGCCATCGTATTAGAGGTGCAATTAGGCGTGGTTACATTATATTTCATAAAAATTTGCATGCACCAAGGGGAATTCATTATTGTGAAAAAGTACCTGTCTGATCGCACAGTTGCTTCCCGGAAATCGTGTACCCGAGCAGCTTCAGTGTACACATGCTTGGCCCTCTGCACAACATCCACCCACATTCTTACCCGGACAAGAAAAAGATCTAAATGACCAGCGGACTTCGGCATCTTTTTGAGACTTCGGCATCTTTTTGAGCGTAACCTATCAATTAACTATACTTACCTCAATGTAACCATCTCAAGATTGATCTCTATCAGCAACACGTGTATGTCCGATTAATCAAGCCCAGTCTACATAAGAGCCTAAAGAAAAATTTCAGACTTGCGCCATCGGGTGGTCAACTGACCTGGTGGAGCTTGAAATGGGTGGCAGCAGTCAAAACAGCTAGAGTAGTAGGCGACTTCATCATCAAAGTGGTCAATTTCTTTTGCAGGATGTCTTCGATTTCTTCAGTGGTGTACGGAGCTTCATGCAAGAACTTCTGCAGAATTTTAAGAAAAAAATTACTGGAAAGTAAGAAGTACGCCCGCGTGGAAAAAACAAATGGCTAATTGCACGTTTCACCAAACAGAATTCATATAATTTAGTTTTCATATCATTCTGAGTACAATCTTCGATATATGATCCTAGATACACACCTCACTAATTGAAAATTTGAAAAATCGTCTTAAACAATTTAGAATATTACTATTTCTATAACCACATGACACAATTGTACCTCGACAGCGACGACAGGGCTCGAAGAGGCCTGGGTAGAAGCGTATTTAACACACAGACCCTCCACGTCTGAGAGCGTGTGCACTGACGTCCTGGCCGCCTCCAACGGCATCCCAAGTTTCACAGCCAGCACCATCTGCCATATGAACGTAACAATCATTAATATCTGTGCAAAATTCATGCTCGAATTCAAACATTCTTAAAAGGAGATGCAAACAACTTGAACCCATCCATGAATCAAGGTATTTAAGATTCCTTGACATAGTTCCTCTCGACATAGATCCTTTTACATCTTGAATGAAAAAGTTATTACTCGCAAACTATTATCTCGACTATTGTAGACCAGTATAATCACTGCCAACCCCAATGTAGCTACAGTGAAAGGGTGGGGCAGTCAACGATGGTCTAGAATGTCTTGTGATTCATACAACCATTCCAATACCACAGCTTGGACCTAAATTCATCATAAAACTAATTCATAGATTGCAAAATTCAAAAATTCAAAATCTCAGCTGAGTGGTTGCAAACTTATGGAAACCAAAACAAATTCGCTAGTCATCTAATTTGCTTGGCATTGGGAATAATTATTTTTTCTATTTACATCCTTCAAAAAAGTGATGAGAAATTCAATTAGTCCCTGACAGAATCTTTGTGGCAAGAAAAATAAATATTTCATCTAGTAGCATCATTCGGTTCATGCATATATGAAGAAAGTCCAATTTAAGAATTCAATGCTCAGTCAAGGTAGAAATCTTACAGCAGCCAAGCGACACTCCACAACACGGTTGTTGTAGTTCGTGGCAGCGGTCTCTGCTTTCTTCGATTCCGTGAGAGAGTTGGCAACCACAAACGACCCCGTCTTGGGCAACACAACATCACTAGCCCGAATGGGATCAAAGTCAATGAGCTTAGCTACTCCAGATGCTGCCATGATGGAGATTGCCTGGTCCATACCACCTGACTGTGTACCAATGTGCCGCTCGCAAGCGCAACTGAACTCTGCCACCTCTTGCTGCACAAACATAAACAACACAAATCTTCCCAATCAATGAGGTGGGAGAGGCAGATAAACCAAGGCTAACTCAGTATGCCCTATACAAAAGGATCCATTGTTTATGAATTTTACCACCAAATATGAGTAATAAAGACCCACCCGCACCAACAAGGTGTCGCTGACTGAAATTAGTTACTACATTGCTGCACTGTTCTAGCTGCCTCAGATAGCAAACTAGTTAGCAAATTGGTGCTTGCTGCCACTTACTAACTTGCAATGAATTTACATTCATTTCCAACTAAACCAAATGTACCTGGCCGGAACTGAAATACCTTGAGGAAGCTTAGATTGAATAAAGACGAGAGGGAAACAACACAAGCACAAACAAGTGCAGAGGAGCTGGAAAGTCCCGCACCTGTGGACACATAAAGGAGAGAAACAAATAGAAGAAATCAATTAGATTGAAGATAATGACCTTGGTATTCGATATCTTTAGAGATGACATTATCGCGATTGCAGAAGAGCAGACAATAGCTGCGGAACTTGATAACCCCGCCCCTGCATTCCCAAATATGAACTTATGGTTATTAAAAATTTGTCCACAATTTTTTTCTAATTAAAAAAGTATTAATAAATAAAGAAAAGAAAAGAAATTCCAAAACAAAAGTTAAAGTGAAAATCATTTGTGTCAATGAAGGTTAAAATAGAATTTTCTTCAAAGAAATTAAAAGAAACTTTAATCTTATGAGATAGGGGCCACAAAAATAAATTGTTCATTTTTCTCGTTAAGAGGATGCAGATGAATAGATAGGCCACTATCCAGTCTACTACTTGGAAGTTTAGACGGGAGAGACCAACCAATTGGAACTGTGCCATCAACTACAGCATTCAATCCCACACTGGCTCCAACAACTTCTCCTTTAGACGCAAGATGTTCAAAGACGCCCTTGTATCTGCGGCACAATTTTCACAGTTCATATGCAAGAAATTGCAAGGACAAAAACACCAAATTCCATGGTAAAGTTCAGTATTACACCAAAAATGACCTTCGGAGTCAAATTATCTATAACTATATTCAAAGATTTCCGAGGTATCAGAACAAACGTAGCAGAGACCAAGTACTCAAGCCAACATAAGGAGAGTCCATACCCGCAAATAAAGTAATTTGCCCACACATGATTCGCTCTATCCACTTCCTATTGATATCCAACACACAACTTTTTTATTAGTCCCTAGAGGATCAAGTAATCATGGCGTAAAAATGACCAATTACTCAATCTTGCTGTGATAATTCAGATAGGGTAAATTTTATATAACCTGAATCAATGAAGAACATTGCACGTTTTATTCCAAAATCAACAAAATTGAACAAAGAAGTCTATGTGACCTACTCCAAACTGCTAAAAATACACGAGGCTTAATTTTTGCTTCTTGGTGCTTTAAGGTTAAGAAAGCTTCATGCACAAAAAGGCACTTAAAAACAACTTGAATTGCAATAAGTTGGAGAGTCAAGTGACCTGAGATGGATCAGCTGGAAACTTGCAAGCTTGAAACTCCGATGAATCCACATTGGCAATGTGCAACATCAGGGGCTCCCCCTCTCGCTTACCAATAGCCACCACAGTGTCTTGTCGAATTGCCATAGGAAGCACAGAGTAGCCCTCGTAATCAATATGCTCTCCTATTAGATTCACCCTTCCTGCAAAAACATCACATCAACGCTCAAAAGGTTAGATCACAAACCGAATTGCAAACATCTTTCTATACGAAGCGTTTCTGAATAAATTAATGAGTACAATTCAAGCCAGAGAGAACTCAATCCTACGCAGGGACTTTTCAAACTCTCTGGGATCAAAGAATTAACATAATTATGGGCTTGGGTTACCCAAAAAGGACATGCACTCAGGGTTAGGTCGCAAACCTAATTACAAAGATCTACCAAAAACACTTCTCCGATGAGAGCAATTCAAGCTAGTGAAAATTTATTATACATTCCAAAATCATAGAATCAACAAAAGTAGACTATTGCGTTACACAAACCTGGAGCGCGGGCATAAAACTCAGGCTCTCGGCCATAAAGCTCCACGAATCGCTGCTTTAGGTTTTCATAGCGACGAGTGGCTTCCTCTAGTAGACTCCCTTCGCCATAAATCTGAGAGAGGGACGTAAAGACAGGCACCAATTCCTCCATGTTGTCGGCCATTGCGGAAGAAAAATAATAAAAAAATTAGTTCGAAGACGCACACCGAAGAGTACTGTCGAAACCTAGCTTCTGCACCACGGAACAGTGGAGATCGCAACAAATTTTCTTCAATGATTTGATTCAAAGAATCTCAAGCAATAATCAAAATCTCCACTCTCTCTCTCACACGTTGTTACGCAGCATATTCGAATGCTAGTAGTCGGAAGGCGTTTAGAAAAGGGGCTTCAATCAATAAATAGGAGAGTCGTATTCCACAACTTTTATTTTTTGGGGCTATTCTTAAACCTTAAAACACAAGTGCGCAAAATTAGAACACTCTCACTGTCGAGCAACGACCACAAGTAAATAAGTAAAAGACGGAAACCTCAACAGAATGCAATTCCGCCAAATCTCCACACAATCGTGGCTGCCCAATCGTGGCGACTTCGAAGTCCGAACTCACTTTGATACAATATAAATACAATGATACAACTGAAACGAACGACGAAGATCAGCAATGAAAGAGCTGCAGAGTGTCTGGGCTTGATCAAAACAGGCGAGAGAGAGGAGTTCAAGGATGCAAAGAACGATGGCGAACTAGCAGAGAGAGAGAGATTGCCAAAGAGCTGAATAAGGAGTTGTCACACCTTCTTCTTCCATTCTCAATCTTCAGAGAATGAAGACACGGCACTCTCCAGTCTCCACAGGACACAAAACAAGTGTCACACACCTTCTTTCATGGAGAAGGCTCCTATTGGCTCTTGTTTGCATTCCATACCTTCTCATTTTTCATAGAAGTTTTATTCTCAGATAGGGGAGGCAACCTATTCTCGATCACTTAAGGAATTACAAAATCTGGAACTCATTAATTCATAGCAACTTCGTTTTGATACCAATATTTGAAAATTCTAGGAAGGTTTAAACATTGTTGCTGCATACGAGAAAATTTTCCACCAAAGAAACCGTCCTCTTATATAGCTGTAATTCTTGAAGTGATTGGAAATGGGTCGTCGATTGAGAATGGATTGCCTCCCCTAAGGTGTGACAACTAGTTATATTTGGTGGTTTAACATTGAAGGCTTGAGTGGGTACAAGTAAAAAGCATTGACCATGTATTTTGGAAGGTTCCGAGAGCATTGCCAATGTAGTTTGGAATTTGGCCCGGCAAATAAGATTTAAATCTTCATTGTTTTGAAATTAGAAACTGAAATTTCTATCATTGGAAATGCATCCAAAAGTACTCGGTATAGATACAAGAAAACTCAAATTTAGACGTTAGAAAACTCAAATTTAGACGTTGGACAAAGAAAATAAACCACTTCATAAGCTAGCTAAAGGACAAGATTTATAGAGGAGTGGACAAATCAAGGTTACCAATGCACATTTCACATTTCACAATTCCAGTTTGCATTGATTGGGGTTGCATTCAAATTGCTTTAGAAAAAGAGAAGTTCCTTGGTTTCAAGGCCAAGGCTACATGTTATATATCCATTTCAAGTATCTATCGACAAAAGTGCCCAAAAAAATCTTGAAGATAAGTAAGGTAGAGCCACCTATAACCGACCAAATAAGGAATCCCAACATGATTTGGAGTTGTGAAGGCAAAACAAATATTTTTCAAAGGTACATCGATAGAAATGACAAGGATTGCAAAAAATTTGGTAATTTTATTGCTTGAATTGAAATTATTTAGGAATTTTGGGAGGCAAAAAGTGCTCTGGACCCATGACCAATGTCAAGACTCTTCCAATGCCGATCATTCAATAACTTTTTCCTTAATCATTATTTCCTGCTTTCTTTCTCACAACTTGGGACATGTATCATGTATTTATTAGTTCCAACCTTGAAAAGGGAAAAAAAAACATTCTAAGCTTGGTCAAAAATACATGCACCTATAGGTTGGGAATGGATCACTAGTCGAAAATGGGTGGCTCTACCTTAGATTTTGAATTCAAGATGTACAATTTTATACTTCAAAATTAGGCTGTAGTTTCCAAACTCCCCTAAGGTAAGGTAGGAGCTAGTAGAAAATTCAATTTTTCTATTGTTTTGGTTGCGTTGATCCGGTCAATTTTTGACACAAATATATGTTGAAATCAACCTAGTTATATTACTAGTTCCATATAGGAACCTTTTACTAGCTAATTTGCTAATTTGCAAGTTTAAAGAGTTTGGCCTTTTGAAATATTTTTTAGTAAATTTTCCTTGAAAAAAAATGGAATGGAAAAATAATCCAAATTGTTTCCTATATTTTGGACCTTTGTAGAATTAGTTGTGAATTTTGACGTGAGAATCACAAAAGGCTCTAAAAGCATCCACCTTTCAATATATTTGCGGCTCTTGGTACATTGATGAATACAATCAGTACATTGAAGAAAGCAATATGTACCTTTGCGTTAGAGCACTTTTAGAGCCTAAACTACTTTATAATTTTCTACCTGACACTTTGAAAAACCATAATTAATTTGTATGATATCCAAAAAATGCACAACAAAGTATTTCAAAACATTTTTTTTGAATATTCCATAAGATCCAAAAGTATTTTATGACAATTTAATAATGAAAACTATTCTACACAGTTTCAAATGTTCACTTGTAAGCCCTTCTATCTTAGACCTCATCTTTATTGAGGGTGAAAAATCCCAAATTTTTCACATGAGGAATAAATTTCAAAATGTATTTCCTCACAAAAGAGCAATCAATGTTGTATACCCTCTATCCCACTAAAAAACTCCAAATTAGGTACAATTCTTGTCCTACTAAAAAGCTTTGTTTCACAATTTCAACCATTGAGTAAATGTTGGCCATACAAAACAACCTCGTGGGGGCAAGTCAAGAGATCAAGGAGCATTCCTTTCCTAGAAAGCTTGGCCTTGCCATATGAGGCACCTTGTTCTTGTTGTGCTTCCTCAGACAATAGTGTTGACAATGGATTTGGTGACCACTTTGGCGCTATGAAGATTTGTTCATGAAGTGGGCCAAGTTTTCTTCTTGCGGGTATTTAGGTTGGGACAAATGTTTTCAAATCCCATTGTTGCAACAAACCTTTAAATCATCAAGAGTAACGGAATTGGCAGCATTCACAAACTATGCTCAAATATGATACTTTCCGCTTGGATTTTGGGTGCCTAAATGATGGTACCTAAGTTGGAGATTTTGCATAGATCTAAACATTAGATGACATTTGAGGGCATTGGAGGGCCGTTTCAGGCCCATTCCCAAATCTGGCCTGATTTTGTGAATAGCCAGTATGGACTGTCAAAAAAAAAAATTCCAAAAAAAAAATCGAAAAAATGACGTGGCACCATTTTGACCACATCAGCCAGTTGCTTCCCTTGTGTTCCCGTAGTCTGGGAACGTAGGAGAACTCGCAGTCTTCCAAAGGCCTCAAATGTCATCTAATGGGATGGGTTGTTGGTTTTTGAATGCATGTATTACTAAAACAAAGACTAAAAATATAGCTAATCCCTTGTGGGGAAGCTTTTTGGAGTTTTTTAGTGGGACAAAGGGAGTATTTGAATTGGTTTAGGGTCCTTGCTTCTAGATATGAATTTTAAAAATTCCAAATTTAATCATTGAATAAGTAAAAATTGGCAAAATCAAAATTTCAAAAGATCAAGTGTACTCTACATTTGGTCTTACTTTAGATTGTATTATTAGAGCAACATAAAAGCAATATAAAGCAAACATTTTTTTTCCTCTAACCTCCAAAGGACCAGAGGATTGTCCAGATTTCCAAAATTGTGAAGATCTATTATAAAATGCAAACCAAAACAATATTTTAATGATGATTCTCAAACACCAATTGTAAAATATGATTTACAAATCACATCCATATGGTTAGATCAACAAATACACAAACCGGTATTTTACAATAAAATTTAGAGCCAGAAATTGAAAATTCCTTCTAAAATCAATTGTAGATTGAATATTTACGATATTTACAAGAATTTTTTTCTATAAGTTCAAATTGATAAATTCTAATCATAGTAATTTTTTAAGATTTTTAAATTTATTTTTTGATTCAGATCATTTTTGAAGGGTCTTTTTTTTAATTGAAAAATTTACTTTTTAAAGCTAGATCTACCAATACCCTTTGAATTGTAGAGTATTTGCAAAGCAAAGTCTTCACAATATCTACCATACAAAAAAAAAGAATCTTCTCAAAAAATTGATGGATGAAAATACACATTTCAATGAGTTAAGGACATGTTTTTGTTCATTCTTTGTTCAAAATCTGCACTCATTATCCATAACCCTCGAAGGACCATAAACCACCACATGGCTTCTACAACTACGTTTGTAAGAAATTTGATATAAATACCTCATCAACAGCCCGTGAACAACAAAGAGATCCTAGATAATTTTCTCCATTGAATCCATTGGTGCAATCCAATCAAGAAATGATCAAGTATGCAATTTTTTGTGAATTTTTTAAGAATGAAAAAGGGACTGTTGGCCGTCACTTCACATTCTCATATCTTTTTTTTCTACAATTCAAAATGACTTGAAAAAAATTATACATCAATATTATGATAATATGTACATGTGGAATAAAAATCAAAGTTTTTGGAGCACTTTGAGCATTCTCATTTCAACATTTTGATTTGAGCGTACATACAAAGTACCACCTAACTGAACATCTTTCATCAATCTTGTCAACAATGGCATTTCTCAATAAATTTGCAATTTTGTTTTTGATTTTTTCTTAGGATAGATAAATAATTCTTCTTTCATTTCAACTGTGGCAATCATCAAAATAATTCTACATAAATGAAGAATTATGCTTGTTACAAGAGTTAGTCAAGAAAACAAGAGCTATGCTCAAACACCCTCGATTGATTACAGGTTAAGCGGCTAATGATTCGAGCCTTTCTATGCAAAAATTTCCAAATATAGCCGTTTTGGGGAAAGTGATAAAAATAAAAAATTCAGTTAAAAATAAAAAATTCAACTATATATGTTGTATCTGACTACTACAATAGAACTTCTCTAAAGTGAACTTCTCTAAAGCAAATGAGGTTGCCTGACTTGCCCAAAAAACTTTGAGAACCCTAATTGTGTTTCTTGTTGTAGATAAAGAGTTGTAAAATTTCCTACTGCATTTTTAGTGGACTTATTAAATACAAAATGTTTTTTGCACCTGGCACAAAGACACTTTGTAAACAAGCATTATGCAATATCATGGTCCTCACTAGTTTTAAGTCTTTTGTCTTTGAAGTTCTTTTACTTATATATAGTAAGTAACAGCAAGAAAATTGTAGCAGATTATGCATGCATAAAATTGGTGCACTGAAGCTCCCAAGGTTTACAATACATTCTTCAAAAACAATAAAGATAAATGAATTTATTAACATTTCCTCATACAAAGGAAGCAATTAGAACATGTTGCTTTAATCCCTAAATGCCCAAGGCACCAAAATCTGGTGTTTGCAAAACTTTGAAGTTAAATAAAACCTAATAAAGTTGCTATTTTTAGTAGTTTGTGTTTTTAGAAAGTTCTTCTTTGAAGTATAATTTTAGCATCAAAATTCAATCTTGAAAATAAATGATAGTGATGTTTCTATTTAAGTTTTTGTACAAGAATCCCCATTGCAATCTTGACTTCTTGTAGTGTTGAGAGCTCTTGGAAATGAGCATCAAATACACTAGATCTTGGAGAAAAAATCACATTCAAAATTCATTTAAAAAAATTGTAGAGTAGATTTTAAGAAGCCATAAATTGATCGGGATTATACAAATTACGCCCTTTAACCTCATATTTTTTTGGTGACCAACTTTTTAGATTTGACTTGTGTAAAGAAGATTGAAAGATTTTTGCAGTTTTAGTACCCTCATGGTCAAACATTATAATCTTTCACTCCGTCCATAAGTGATATCCTTGTGTGTTTTTTTCCTATAAGATCTGTCGCATGTCCAGTTTGAATTTGTACAGTTACTATTCAAAAAAAATTGATACAACTTATCAAAATTGTAGATAACCAGTTTTTATTTTTGTGTGTAAAAATATTGGGTGAGTTTTTGTTCTATTGGGTTCAACTTGAGTGTTTGTGTGACTGTTTGATTTCCAATTTGATGTTTTTGGTGTCTTAGAATCAAATTGGGAGTCATTTTGGTGATGTTATGAATGATGTCAAGTCAGTTCCAAGTTGGGTAGGTCAGGGTCAAGGGAAGTGATGACCTGGCTGAGCCAAACTGGAGTGAATGATAAGTCTAGAATTTTGGTTGTGTTTTTCCTAATTGGTTGGTTGCTGATGGAAAGGGATGAATGTGGTTGTGTGTGTTTGGGATTTTGATTTGTTAAGTCTGTGATTTAGTTGTCAGTTCCAAATCGGAAGTTAGCTTTGTAGTCAGGACTTTCTTCTTCCAATGGGGTAACTGCCAGTTTCGGGTTTCCTATTAGGCGGGGGTTTTGCTCCATTTTTCTTTATCCACTGTGAGCAAGTGCCAGTGTGTTCCAGTTAGTTGGCTGTGTAATTTGTGTTTGTTTAGTTGAATGTGTGTTCCAAGTTGTTTGTTTGTATGTGTTTGAAGTGAAATGTTGAGTCTGGATGTGAGAACCATGTGTGTCCCTGCCGTATTACGAGGGTGATCCAAGAGAATGTGTAAATGTATGTGTGAGTCCTAGTTGGAAAGAAATTGGAGATTTGCAGAATCACGAGGGTGATCCAAATCGGAGAGTTTGAGTGGTGTCTGGTTGTTCGTATCAGGTTGGAATAGGAATGGAGTGAGTAATATTATTGATTTCAAATTCCAAGTTGGTAGTTGGAGAAAGGAGAATGATGCAGTAGAATTGATGGAGTTGAGCGAGATAGAGCTGGAGTGTACCCAGTTAGTTTTGGTAAAATTATAAATTGTAAACGGTGATGTATTCACCAAATCGGAAGCAATAAAGAAATATTTTTGAAAATGTTTGAGTAAAAATTGTGAAGTGAAGCATGGCTGGTTATGAGTAATTACTTGTTGTTTGAGCATGTATGTGGTTGTTAATTCAGTGTGCTGATTGTGATAAGTGTCCAAATAAGGATTAAGTTTGGATGAGCTTATGTTCTGATTCCTAATTGTCTATGTGAATCTGTGGTTAGTGTCAAACAAATTGGGAACAGACCTTGACTAAAATATGGAGTATGTTAATCCAAGTCGGAGAATTAAAATTGTTTGATTCAAGTAAGAAGGTCAATTTATAATTTGTTATCTGAAAAACCTCTAAGTTAGAGTGGTCTGTATGAACTAATAACGCTTGTGTTATAAAATTGAGAAAGAGAAGAGTTATTAGTGAGTATGAAGTAACATTGAAGTTCAAAGAGGCTGATTCCGAGTGGGTGGAAAAAAATCGTGTTTCCCAATAAGGAGGCGAGGAAATCGACAAGCTTGTTTGAAGTGCAAGTAAAGGCTGTAAATGAGTTGTACCTGGAGTGAGCCGAATTGGAGATAAAGATAAAGAGATCAAGATCAAAGAAAGACTGAAGACCAATTTGAGAGATCACTTTTCTTTTGTGGCTTTAAGAGTGGAGTGAAAATGAACTATTTATTAGCAAAAGATGAGAGGAGTTAATACAATATTAATTGGAATTATATTTTCTTTTTGGTGTTTAATTTCCTAGTTGGTTGTTTTGGTCATTGTAGAAGTAAACCTTTTCAAATAGCCTCCCTTGGAACGAACTTATACTATTAGCTTAAACTATTTAAAATAGTACCAAAGCTTATCTACAAAAATGTTGGCATTTTGTTCAGTTTAGAGCAAACTCCAGGAAGAACAAAACAAGCCTTAGGCATTTAGGGGTTAAGGTCAACAATAAACACTTGACAAGGATGCAAGTACTTATTCCCTTAAATATTTTGCTACAATACTTATCGTATAGGCTTTATAGAAATCCCCATCGTCCAATGGATCTTGTGTGTGGTCTATACCAAGTGGACTTTGCCTTAATCCTAAAAGCACCAAAGCCAAATTTTTTTGTCAAAAACTATTCAAAAATGCCATTCTATTGTGTTTTCCCAAGGAAACCAAAATAATATTTTTTAGAATCTAACCATAGGATCCAATATTTAGCTTGTCTGAAATCTTGTCAAAAAAATTTCATGCAGTTTGACCATACAGATTGGAAGATGTTAGCACTCACAGTTAAAAAAATAAGTGTTTTTGAACATTGGCTTGCAATTTGAGATGACTCTGATTGCCATTTGTGGAAAAGTTTTGCACTATAACTTTGAATTAAAAAAATGTTTGTGTTGAAAATTGAGTTGAAAGTCTAGGAAAACAATTTCAAAAACAAAACATTTGGTTATCATTCTTTAAAAAGTTGTTTAGTGGAAGTAGGTCCAAGATTGAAAGAAAAACTAAATCGTTAATAGCTCAAAGATGGGATTTAACCCCTAAAGGACCCGCATGCGTTTTAAAGTTGTATAGAAATTTTAGGCAGGTATGTGTCACTAGAGATTTCTATATTTTAGGCTGAAATTTTAATGGAAGGTGGGCGCAAGGAGTATCTTTTATATGCACTAAATTTTATGACATTTGGAAATGTAAGTCAAAAGTTATGGCCTAATATGTTATTTTTGTAATTTGGCAGTTTGGGCAAATCAAGATAAAAAATAGTCACTTTTTTCAAAACACTTTTTTCAAAAACAAAAATTTGAAATCGGTTTTCTAGAGTTATTTTTACGTGGAAAGCTTTGAGTCATCCCATTTTTATCAATGAGTCAAAAGTTATGAAGATTTTTAGTTTGTGGGTAGTTATGGATTCTCTACTCTAAAATAAACTTTGAAGTCCTTTGTCTTACTCAATTTTCAATATTTTTTGAAAATAATAAAATCCTATAATATAGATTGTTATTGCAAAATTGCAACCATTGGGATTGGCATTTTTCAATTCTACAATTAAATTCTTGACAATTTAGTATTTTGAATCATTTTCTACTATGATCTACTTACTATTTTTTTCCTATATATTGGACAATTCCAAATGAAGTAAAAATTTTCAAGCACGTAGCCAACTTATCTAAGAAAAAGAATCCAAAGAAGCACCATCATTTTGGACACTTTCTCATCAAAAAGTGAGCTTGTGAAGAGCAGCTGCCTTGTTTTTTGCAAGGGAAAAAAATGATTTTCAGTGAATTTGAATGCTTATACCTTGTAATCCACGCAGTGGGTTGAAATTTTTACTCCCTCCGTCCCAAAATGATTGTCCCTTGAAAAAAAATTCTCAAGATTAAAGCAAAATTTGATAATTTGATAAAGTAATGAATGCAGACATGTAGAATAACTCTTGATTTACTCAAAGGTTTGCAAAAACGGCAATATCAAGTTTAAAGTATGAACTATTTAAAGCGGGAAATTTGATGCTGTAAATTCATATGATAAATCACCTGCTAGCTTATGATTTTCCACCGAAGTTGAATACTGAGCATAGCAATGCATTATTTTCCATCTTGTCTTTGTATCCCATGAAGATTTCGTGAAGATAGTTTACGGTTAGATTTTTCTTGAGCAGCTTGTGAGCAGCTTATTATAAGTAGCTTGGTAACTAAAATTGACTATTTCATGAATTCTGTCTTCATGGAATTGACATTGACTATTTCATGAATTGTATCTTCATCTAATTGAAACTCTTATTGTGACATACTGACTATTTCATGAATTTCATCTTCATATAACGAAATTTGAAGTAGTGGACAATCATTTCTGGACATCTATTTTTAGAAAGATGGACAATCATTTCGGGATGGAGGGAGTATTACATGTTCTCAAGTTAGCATACTACAAGATCCTATGGTTATATGTGTCAAAATTTATTTTTTTTCAAAAATTGGGTACTCGTACTAGAAATGGCAATTTTTGAGCATTTTTGATGAAACATAGTCATTTTCCTGCCAAAAACCACATAAAATTGCCATTTTTGTTGCATTCACTTATGAATGTAGAAAAATCAATCTTTTAAGAATCTAACCATAGGATCTTGTGCTTCACGTATCTAAGATCATATGGTAAGAATTTTATGAAGTTTGACTATATTGATTAGAAGCTATTAGCATTTAGTTGAAAATAAAAGTTTTTTAGATTGTTGTCTTGCAATTTTAGATGACTTTGATTGCCATTTGTGAAAAAAATTTGCACTACAATTTTTGAATTAAAAATTTTATATATTGATATGCTGAAGGATTGAATTAAGAGTCTAGAAAAAAATTTCAAGAAAAAAATTTTGATTTTCATTCTTTAAAAAATTGTTAACTAGAAGTAGGTCCAAGATTGAACAAAAAATTAAATTGTTAATTTCTCTAAAATGGACTTGAAATACAATAATCCCAATGGTGAGATTGTTTTAGCAAGAAAACTTAACTCTATCCAAAAAAAGAATTCTAAGAAAATTAAAAAAGTGCATTCAAAATTGAGCTCTATAAGTTATTTTTTGGAAAAAGATGCTTAGATTGCCCGAAAAACAAAAATGTCCATAACTTTCTCATCCCTAATCCAAATAGAATGAATCAAAGCTTCACATGTATATAAAATATAACATTTTAGGGGAAAATTTTAAAAATTAAAAATTAAAAAAATTTATGATTTTTTTTGTATTGCCCGCCGACCTTCATTTTTGGCTTATTGTGCAATAACTTTTGCTCTCGGGCACCAAATGACATAAAAATTATATTCCCAAGAACCTTACGTGTTTCTACAACTCCCCAAAAAGTTTCAAAAAATCACATCAAGATTTGAACAATTAGAAGCCTAACCAAGGTTGCATTTTGGCCCCCATAGGGCCAATGGGACTTTAGGTTAACACAATATTCCCAATGGTGAGATTGTTTTAACAAACAAACCTAACCTTCTCAAACAAATATTTTAGAAAAATTGTAAAAATTGCAATAAAAAATGAGTCCTATAAATTGTTTTTTCTAAAGGATGCTTAGATTGCCCCCAAAAAAAGATTGTCCTTAATTTTCTCATAATTAGTCCAAATAGACAAAAATATTGTATTTTAGAAAAAAATTTAAAATTTTAATTTTGACTTTTTGCAATTTTTTTGGTGTTGCCCAATTGCAATCAATTCAAGGCTTTTTATGGTATAACTTTTGCTCCCGCGCAATTATATTCCCATGAAGCTAATCAGTTTTTCTATTTTATGAAAAAGTTTCAAAAAGTTTCACCATAAATTGAGGCCATAGGAACCTACTTGAAATCCATTTTGTAGAGGTTGGGCAGTTGACAATAGTTTGTCAAAACTACAAATTCGCGGCCTTCGGCTACCCTTGAAATCCATTTTGTAGAGGTTGGGCAGTTGACAATAGTTTGTCAAAACTACAAATTCGCGGCCTTCGGCTGCCCCCGCAATGTACCTCGGCTTCTGCTCTCCGTTCGCTTGTCCGGTCTGTTGTTGTTTGTCTATCATGTCTGCCCTTGTGGCTAGTGGCGTTGTATTCTGTTTTTTTGCAATGAAGTTCCTTTTCATTTATTCAAAAAAAAAAAAAAAAAGCACACACACTACAAATTCATTTGAGTATATTCAAATTAGATGAGAATTTCATTTATCTCTCAAGGAAAAATTACTGAAAAATATTTCAAGAAAAACTCTCCAAAACAGCTAGTAAATGGTCACTTTATGGACCTCCTACTTTGCCGACTTAAACATCACCATAGCCGTGTTTTGTTGGATTTCAACATCGTTTTCAAATGGCCCGACTTCTTCAATTTAGACTCTGGGGAACCAAAAAGATGACTGCCCTTGTTTGAATGTGTCACAAATGTGCTGCAGGATATTCCAGAATGTCGTTTTAGAGGTCATATTTAGTAAACAGGTCTGACACTCTGACTGATACATGTGTACAATTTCCAACAAGATTTTCGCAATCACAAAACGCAGAATCAAAAAATAAAATAAAATAAACTTTTGCAATGAAATTCCGTTTCATGAAATTATTAATGGAAATTGTCCATGTGTTTCCAAAAAAAATTAAAAAAATCGTTTGGAATTTGTGTCAAACAAATAAAAATAAAAATAAAAAATAAAAAAAGTTGGACAGCATAAGATAGAATTCTGAATCAGTGAGCGTCGCCTGACACAATAATGGAAGATCCCCAGTTCCAGCTGATCCATCAGCAAAGAGCAAAGAGCGGAGCATTAGTCCCGGAATCCCTGTCGCGTACTTATCATTCAAGCTGTAATTGCTCAATTGCTCCATTCTTGACGTTCACGGGATAGGAAGTCATTTCGAGGTCATCTTAAAAGCCCGAAATATCTGCTAACGGGACAAAATTGGAACAAACGAAAGCTGCGGTCACACCTCTCACCAGGATGGACAGTTTCGTGTGCGAGAAGTGGTATCCAGATCAAGGGTGGACACCCACAGGAAAACATCTACAATTGCGTTCAATAATATCGTCCAAGTATTGCGCAACCACATTGTTTCTGAAACCAGATTAATCTGTTTGCCAACTGCTTCACTCAGATCTGCCATAAGGCAAGGAGTCATGTGCTCTGAAACCTGCAGATGCTCTGAAATACTGTCCATCGTCCACATTGGATAAAAACTACAAGATACAAACCGGGAAGCGACACATACTCTAGAATACATATCCAAGGCCTAGGAAGAGTCGAAACGCCTTCCCAGTTGACTAAATTCACGACTATCTCAGCTACACTACATCGTCAGTTCCGAAAACAAGGAATCCCACGGTCGATCAACAATGTCCATTTCGATCAACAACAGTTTGCACAGACCGACCTCTAAACAATGCACTGCCACAATCTCCACATCGTCCACTTCAAAAACAAGCTCGATGACCTAGAAACACCCTGGAAAGAATGTAGCGCAACTTCTCTCATCACATCCCAAAAGATAACCAATCTATGACTAGTGAAATAATCCTCCCCACAGTATCTTGATTCCTCAACAAACCATGCAAGCTTTGGAAACAGAAACAATTGAACTGCGAAACAGAGACCGAGGTATATTCACAAAACCATAGTAAGAAAAAAGAAAAACTCACAAAAAAGAGACTCGGAGTCTCCCTCCACAAGCACAAACTCGTCATCTCTGCCGATCCTACCACCAGACAACACCTAATACTTGTAGTCCTTGACGTGCAAGCTCTCGGTGCCCTCGTTCGAGGCGCTGCCTCCGTAAGTGCCCAACGTCGCCTCAGAATTCGCCTTCGCTCGCACGAACAAAGCCTTCTGCGCGGCCTCCACATTCTCCTTCTTGCCGCCCCACGTCTTCAGCACCGTCGCCTGCAGCGCGCGACCGAACGAGAAAGAAAGCGTCCAAGGCTTCGTCGCCTTCAGCGCGTTCATGGCGTTCAAGTTCTTAGTCGCCTCCTCCTCAGACTGACCGCCCGAAAGAAACACAACGCCGGGCACGGCGGGGGGCACCGTCCGCTGCAAAGTGCGCACCGTGAACTTGGCCACCTCCTCCGGAGACGCCTTCTTGGCATCGGACCCGGCCGTCACCATGTTGGGCTTCAGCAGCGTGCCCTCCAACAGCACGTGCTGGTCGTTCAGCGCCTTGTAGCAAGCCGCCAACACCTTCTCCGTCACCTCGGCGCACTTCTCGATGCTGTGAGAGCCGTCCACGAGAATCTCGGGCTCCACAATCGGCACAAGACTGACACACAGACAGGAAAAAAAAATATTCTGTCAGCACCCGAAGACGACTGATCATTCAAATACATTTCGAAGGAAGGTCAAGTCCCAACACCGTCAAATTGAAACAAAATTGACCAGATCCTTTCGCCAACTTCACCAAGAGGAAATGGACTAATCCGATTGCAAAAGAGAAGGTTCTCGATCGTCATACAGGTGATCCAGCAAGTGTCCAGCGACAATCCATCAAACCTAACTCCATTGAGACCATCAGATGTCGGATTTCCTCTCACAATCCACTACAACATCCAATCGAGAAAGGCATTCATAGAGCAAGCAAGCTAGAGCCAATGAGGAAAACAAACAAACAAGAACATGTACACGCACCCACTCTCCTGGCAGATGATGGCATATCTCGCCAAACCCTGCGCGTTCTGCTCGATCGCCAGCGGCGAAGGCTCCAGCTCGCCGATCTTCAGCACCGCACGCCACTTCGCGAAACGCGCACCAGCGTTGTAGAACGCCGCACAACGCTTGTGCAGGTCGTCGAAGCCCTGCGTCGTCGTCTCGCCGTTCGTGCCCCAAAGGTCGATCGTGCCCTTGTCCACCTTGATGCCGGGGACCACGTCGCCAGCCTTCATCACCTCCACGAAAGGCTTCCCGGCCAGCGTCTTCTGGTACAGAGTCTCCTCAAACAGAATCACGCCGCTCAGAAACTTGTCCACCCCGGGGGTGGTGAACAGGAGCTCACGCAGCGCTTGACGGTTGGCCTCCACATTCTCCACCTTGATGCCCGACAAACGCTTCCCGATGGTGCCCGTGCTCTCATCGGCCGCAAGAATGCCCTTCCCGGGAGTGGCGATGTACTTGGCGGTCTTCACGAGCTCATCAGCGTACTTCCCTGCGTAAGGCGCCATTTCTCTTCTCACAAATCAACCGATACCTGCTCAATGCACACACAAACCACAAATAAGACTCCCTTCACCAAACGAAGGCCTCCAATTCCACACAACTTCGCCATCCCCCAGGAATCAAAGTCACACAATCCTCGAAGACCCGCTTCACTCGATTATACAACCCTCGTAACCAGCAGTCTTCACCTTCGACAGCTACCAATGCAAACAGCTTGTGACAACCCGCACCGAAAACCAAACCCCAGAACGAAGACTTGCACCAAGCAATCGAGATCTTCGTCTATACTGAACCATTTTCAACGTGACAAACACCAAACAGACCGGGTAAGCGAGGAGCACGCACCTGGAAGCGGCAATCGGGAAGATGCAACTCGCGGAGAAGGTTGCACCAATCTTCGGCGTCTCTCTAGAATTGGCTCACAGAGAGATATGCACAATTGTGGTCCCTGAGTACCCCTGTAGCCTCTATCACGTCCCTCACCTACAAGTAAGTACGTCTTCGTCGTGGGAACGTTATTTGTGCGTTCCCGATAAGGGTTACTGCGGGAGCAATTAGCAAAGCCTGACTCGACTGGGTGTGGGAGGAAGGGATTGGGAATATTCCAGAATGGTGCATTTGTAATTAAAAAAAAAAAATCCCGGCCTGAGTCCTGACTGACTGCTGGCGTTGATTCAATCTAAGCACTTGACTGGGGCATGGGAATAAGTGCCTGCGCACGCTGTGGACCACAATAATTCCAAATGATTTGGGTTTTGTTGCAGCGAAATACTCTGAACCGCAATCACAAAGTTTTCTACCAAAATCCAGTGGCCACGACTGGGTTACAGCGCCCTACTGCAATTCGCTGAAGCCACACTCTAAACTTTTTGCACCTTTGATCTTTTGGTCAATGAGGATATCAACGGTGCACAATGTTTAAAGTGTTGTGTTAGTGCGTAGGAGTGGGGCGGGGCTGCCCTTTGGGACGCCCTATGTTGCCTAGCTGCAAGGCAAGGATCGCCCCTAGTCAAAGATAGCATCAAGCCTCTCTTATATGGATTAAGAGCAACTCCACAACAACAACACGATGAAGCAACACTTCAAATGATTTGCATCATTGATCTTCTAAGATCTTAGAAGATCAATGATGCAAAACGTTTAGAAAGTCACTTCAACGTGTTGCAGTGGGACTGCTGTAATTGCAACACGCTGAAGGGACACTTCAAATGTTCTACACCATTGATCTTAGAAGATCAATGCGGATGCTCTAAGTTTGACAAGATTTGGCTTAAATCTCAGCTCCTCAGCTTCTTGTGATGGTGACTACATTAGATGGCATAAGAATGGCCCTTTTGTTTGTTAGTTCATGTAGTTTACTCTTGGTCTCTTAGGTTTGTTTGTTTCTGTCTTTGCCCATTATCTCTTCATTTGACCAGCCTTTGGGCTTGGCTGATTTTGTATTTTTGTATTTATTAATGCAGCAGATCTCCCACTTGTTCAAAAAATTTATATATATTTTGAATTTGCTTCACTAAGGATTTGGTCTTTTGGTTTTGTGTACTTTTTCCTTTGCCAACAAAATTTGTCTATATATTTCTAGAAGTTCTAAATCAAGTTAATGAATGGAAATTCAACCAAAAAAAAATGATTTTGTATGGGGGATCTTAAATTTGTTCTACAAAATAGGACCAACAGGTTGGATTTATCCCAAGAAAAAATGTAGGAATTTTTTTATTTGTTGCACTTGTTAAAATTTGCAAATTTTGAATTCATATTTGCAATTAGAGCCTCCAAATTAGCTAGGGGGAGGGGGGTTGAAGATACCCTAAACATGGCACAAAATAGGGGGCTTTTTTTACTTTTACCTCCGAAAACACAAAATTCACCATTTTGTGGGACGGTTTTAATGTCTTGCTTTGTATTGGGCCTAATAAATCTTTATTCCAATGTATGATGAGCATTTGAGTATGCTTTTTACACTCTAGAAAAAACATGGTCTAAATATCCTGAAGAAATAAGATCCACTAGATGACCTAAAATATGCATACCTTATACAGTGATTTGGACCATCTAAAGTCTTTAGCTACTACATTTTTACAAATACTACCAATAAGAGAACTGCACCTAATTGGGACCCTTTTGTTCAATCAATCTCTACAAATTCTTGTCTAAAATGTCTTGCTTTTGGAATAAACTCTGAAATTTCAAAGAGTCTAGGGTTGTTTTTGGATGCACCCATTTTTAGCACTTTGAAATTTCAAAGTTTATTCATATGGTATTCATAAATGCATAAGAAGAAAATCCAAAATATTATTTTGACTTCCAACAAGATACAACAAAAGAATTGCACAATTTTATAATGAAAACAATTCTCAATTGCTTAATCAAACGCAATTAGGTGTAGTTATATTACACTTTTTTTAGTTTTCATTGTGTCTTTTAAACAATTCATAGTAGATTTTAGAATTTTCTAGCATCTATTTTCCCAATATCATGTGAAAAAATGGTGAACATTCAATGTGTTGATTTTAGGTGCATTCAAAATCAATCCTAAGCTCTCATATTTAATAGATAACTATATTGAATTAAAAAGGTATATGTATTTTCAGAATAAATGTCAAAATTTTGAAATTTTCTTTTTGCCATTTGCAATAAAGAAAGGTAAGTTATTGCAATGGTGAAAGAATGTTATGTATGATTTTACTTGATGTATCACATACATAAATTTTGCAACAACTAAACCTTTGAAGTATATCAGCAACTATGAAGCCTTTGCTTTGTAAGGCTTCAAAAAACTACAAGGTTTTCATGGGTGATAGAGTCAAAACTCATTAATATCTACAATAATAGTGGATTTTGTTTTTAAAATATGTTGCTATTGTAGATAATGAATGATTTTAATTAGTTTCAAGGCTAACTATATGAAGGGCTACAAAAATCTTTAAGGATAATTATTGGCAATCGCAGACTTATTTATGAACTAAAAGACTACAAATTCAAGAAAATGGATCATTTGGTTGTCAAAGTAATTCTAAGCAAGTCCCTTCTATGCACCTAAAGAGCACTTTGGACATACTATGTACACTTTTCAAAAAAAATGAGCATAAGTAACAAGTTTCTTTTTAATTTTAGGTTCCATAAAACTTTCAAGTTTTTTTATTTATGATTATGATTTTGTTTCTCATAAATTGCATCTAAATCATATGTTTCATGTTTTTTTTTCCAATGCCAAAAATCAAATGCATTGACCAATCAAATTCTTTTTTTTGGCCTATGTTTATGCATCGAGAAAGGTCAATTGAGGGATCAACAAAGGTTATCATCTTAGGCACGTTGTTTGTAAAATACAATTTTGAATTATTTTTTTTGCCAAAGCAAATTAGTTCTAGCTTCCTATGATATGAATCTTTTTTTAACTTTTTACATTTATTTTGATGGCTAAACATCTTTAGCCTCTTTATAAATCTCTAATACATTTGTGAAGAGTTTTTTATGTTTGTTTGAAATGAGTGTATGTGAATTTGAATTAGCAAGTCTTTTGGTGTCAGTAACTTGTATGTTTGGTGAGTAGAGAAAAGTAATTAGAAACTTTGGAATGTCGCATTTCAAGACACAATACAATGCCATCCAATGAGTATAAAGCAGATAATACTAATGCTTCAGAAAGTAAGAATTTTCAATTCAAACACTGCCCTTGATCCTTAGGGTTAATTGCAATAATGTTACAAAACTAACAACCTCCACAATTTTTGACATAATTTTCTAAAATTTAATTTAAAAATAGAAAAATACATTAGAATCATAGAAATGATTTTTTTTAAATTTCAATCAATGGCTAGAAGAAAAAGTTATGCAATCCTAAGCCTTCCAAATAGTTTGTTGGGCAATTTAAAAAAAAACTAATTTTCATAGATTTTATTTTCTCTACATGGAAAGCTTTGATTCTTAAAATTTGGATTAGTGATATAAAAATTATGGGACTCTACGATTAATTTGTAGGTAATCATTGCATATTCTTGAGAAAATTGCTATAAGACTTGTTTTTGAACTCAATTTTCACGGTTTACAAAAAACGAATTTCAGAAGTTTAATTTGCTTATGATAGCGATCTCACTATAGGAATTGGTGTGTTTCAATTCCATTTTAGAGCTATGAATGATATAGGTATTGTTTTTCTTTTGCACATATTTCTACTTAATCATTTTTAAATAATAAAAACAAGTTTTTTTGTTTGAAATTATTTTTCCTACACTTTCAACTCAATTCTTCAATATAAAAATTAGAAATTCAAATTTTGTAGTGCAAAGTTTAAACTTAAAGAAGATTCCATGTCTTATAGTCAAGTCATACAAAGTTCAAAAAAGTACCTTGATTTTTTATCACTTTTAATGCAAATATCTTGCAATCTACATGGTCAAAGTTTTTTAAATTTCTTCTACATATTCTTATACTGTACTAGTTTAATGCAAGATCTTACACTTAGATACGTGAATTTTTTTTTTTTTTTTTACATTTTGCAATACAAATGGCAATTTTGAGTGATTTTTGATGAGAAAATGGCCTTGGGACTTTAGAAGTCAATGACAGCTATGAACCATAATCAGATGCATAACCCTTAACCCCAAAAGGACCCCAAGGACAGAATGTGTCCTTGATCAGTTTTTGAAGTTAAATAAAACCTTAACAAAATACTATTTTTAGTAGTATATTTTTGAAAAATTATTTTTGAAGTTTTGTTTTAGCTTCAAAAATCTGATTTTGAAAATGATTGATTATGATTGTTGTATTCAAGATTTTGTGCACGGGAGCTTGTTGCAATCTTAACTTCTATAGTGTTGGTGGCTCTTGGGAATGATCTTTGAGAAAAACTCACATTAGATCTTTGAGAAAAAATTGCATTAGAAATTCATTTAAAAAAATTGGAGAGTAGATTTTGAGAAGTCATAAATTGATTGGGGTTAGGCGCTTTAACCTCATATTTTTTTGGTGACCAACTTTTTAGATTTGACATGTGAAAAGAGAATGAAAAGACTTCAAATCTCTTTCACAGTTTTAACATCCTCATAATCAAACATTTTAATCTTTCAATCCATAAGAAAGATTGTTGTGTTTTCTTTTCTAATGTGATCTCTAAAAATTGACACAACTTATCAAAAAAGTTTCTTTTTATGATATTAGAAAAGAAATCATAAAAATATGAGGTTATCCTTAGTTCATTGATTTTATACGGTTATAGTTCAAAAAAAATTGACACAACTTATCAAAATGTTGGCTTTTAATTCAATTTAGAGCAAATATCTAGAAGCTCAGGAAATTCCAAGGTTGTTTTGGGGTTAAGTGGCCCTTATATGCTCTAACATCCATCTTCTAGACAATGAACTAAGATTTGTAGGTGCTATTTAATCCAACTAACTCCTCACCCAATGTAATATTTAAATCTTGAAAAGACAAACTTCTTTAATGACCAATTTCATAAAATTGCAGTAAATCTGTGCAAAAATCTAAAAAGGATCAAGGTGTTAAGGAGATTAATCAGATGTTTTTTGGATATCAGTGGTTCCCTAATTTCCAAATCATGCAAAATTCCAATAAGTGTGAAACATCGTTCAAGAGTTGGATTTCACTGGAATAGAAACCAACTTATATGTAAATATTGTGGTCCACAGCAACGATCCTCATTTTTCAGAAGAAGAGAAATGGATGCCAAACGTATCACAAGTGGTTTCATATTTTTTGAAGCATTTTTGAATTAGTTTATGAATTTCTTAAGATTTTTGTTGTAGATACCTATTTGTGGCCCTAGGTCTCCCAAAATGCATCCACTTACAACTTCTAAAGTGATTTGAGGAAATCAAGGCCAATGATTGGCTCTTGCAATAAAGAATACTTTTTTGAGGGGGTCAATCAATGACTAAAGTGGTCCATTTAAAGACCAACTCATATCTATTTAGTATTTTGTAGGGTTGATTTGAAGAAGCCGGTCGCTTTTAGAACATCCTACCTTACCTTACACCATCACCCTGATAGTTTAGGGTCATTTTGGACCTCCTGACCCTATTCTGATTGCTGGTTCCATGCTCCAGTCAAGTCCTTACGGTACATTGAATCAACACTACCACTCTGTACAGGACTTTTTAAATTATGCAAAGCACCACCACAAAATTGCTCACTACACTAAAAATGATATTTAGTGTTGGCAACACTAATTACAAACCTTGACACTAAATATCATAAATAAGTAACACTAAATCTAATTTCTAACACTAAATATGCTCTATGGTAAATCTGAAATCTGAAAAGGTTTACATTTAGTGTTAGAACACGTTAAAAAAATGAACTTGCAAAGGAAAAGATTGAAGACAAGTAAAATTGAAGACAAGTAAAATGGCTGGTAGGGGGTAAAACACTAAATGTCATACTACACTAAATATCATTTTTAGTGTAATGGCTTTGCAGAACGTATTCTATGACGTAAATCATGAAATTGCTAATGACTTTTCAGGACATATTCTTGAAACGTAAACCATGAAATTGTTAATGGCTTTTCAGGACATATTCTATGATACAAATCATGAAATTGCTAATGGCTTTTTGAGACATCTTTTGTGACGTAAACATTGCCAAGAAATGTCCGTCGAAAAGGTAGGTAGATTATTTTCCTTAATCTCCTCTTGACATGTAAAATCTACGTAATCGGTAATTACAGATTTTCATTCATCAATCACATATTTCATCTATTTTCTAAATGGGACTTTGCATTGGCACATTCCTTGTATTCTGGAAAAAAAGGGCATTCCTTGTTAGGTTTTACCTTCCTCATTAGCCTGCTTTTTTCAGAATTTTTTTGCCTTGGTGATTCCCTTACTATACTTAATTAGGTTTATTTTTCATGCTCTAGGGTATTTCTGCATAAACTAGGAGGTCCAAATTTGTCATCCAACCGTTTCATTTCAATTCATCCAATTTCTTTTTAATGCTATAAGTTAGAGAATAGCCTTATTGTTAGGCATTCCATCCTAAAGGCCCTCCCATTTTTGTCAGTGGCCTATCTTTTACTGCAATCTTAGAACCCCTTTAGCATGATGGCAATGCACTTGGGGAGTAGATATGTCAATGCACGCTTTAACAAGCATCTGTCCATGCTTCAACAATGGTCTATTCATGCTTTATCATTTTAGGTTTGAAAAATCACATAAAATTCACTTCTTGTCTAAAATTTTGAAATTTGCAAATTGTTTACATTAGAATTTTAAAGTCTACAAATCCTGCAAGTCACAAACACGTCGCAAATGGGTCATAGACATCAAAATGGCTTCATTTTTTTTGCAAATGACTTCTCTCAAACTTTTCAATCTTTGAAAAATATGGGAGCTGACAAAAAGCTTCTCCAAAGTAGCTGGGTAGCAAATCTGTATGGTAAAGTTAGACATCTAAAATTTTACAATTAAGCTATATAGCATAACCACTATGCTGTTGAAAATGAATAACAATTTTTGTATGTAGGTGAAGGACTGTGAATCAAAATGCAAGTGGTTCCATAATTTTTGGATGCATTGTGAATTAGTTACAAATTTTCAAAGATGCAAGGTGTAGGGTGCTAAAAGTGTCATGTAGGTCATGCCAAAGTAGATTTGATGCACATGGAGAAATGACATAGACAAGAAGTTAAACCAACAACAAATAAATCCAAAATGGACCACTTGTGCGGTTGCCACCTCTACAATGCTATTAATAGAACAACACACAACTCAAAATGGGCCTTAATCCTGGAACGACGCGACGGGTGACCCTATAAATCATGCATTGTGCAACCATGAGAGTCATTGGAATAAAAAAATTCAAAAGTACTCATTGGAAGTAAATTTATTGTAGATGTTTCCCACTTTCCACAAAAAATTCCAAGGATGAATAGTTGTAGTTATATCCTATAGTAGAGAATCCTTTGTCATTCACTTATTGTCCACGGCATCCTTCCTAGGTTAACTTCACCTGACAATTGTCCTTGTAATGCGCATTGTTTTTGGTATCCTCTGTGTTCATTTTTACTTCAAAGTAGGGGTCGCTTTTTAGGAGCGGTCCATTTTAGGTGTAGTTACCTCAATGGACAGGTCCACCTTATTCTAGACCACCCTTCTGGATAGCAAATATGTATGGTAAGGTAACGGATTCTGAAACCGCACAGGCTCTAAAATCACCCACCCTACTCAAATGTGCATAGCTTGTACATGTTACTTTTTCATAGCCTTTAGCAAAGTACAAATAGAATACATTTTAGGGGGTGGACAATTTTAGAGCCCTATGCCACTTCAACTTCAAAATTTCATAACTAATTCCAAAAAGCTCCAAAATATATGAAACGACTAGAGTTAGATACCAATTACTCTTGTCTTTCAAGGAAAATTTACTAAAAACTATTTCAAGAAGCTTTGCCTCCCCAAAATTTGCTTTCAGCTCTTAAATGGGCAATTTCTGGACCTATTACCTTAGGGCGGGCTTACAAGCTGGCCCGGTGGGCAGAAAAAGCAACTAGAAGACAAACACAGTAGCACCGATTGATTGGAAAGCGTAGAAGGAGGAGGAGAGTTTTACCGATCTTGGAGTACCAAACACTCTAGAAGGAACATAAAAGTACCTTCTATATATCGGCATTGTTAACCGCACCCACCCACCGATACATGTAAGGAGGCCCTTAACCCCTAAATGCCCAAGGCACCCAAATTTGGTGTTTGCAAAACTTTGAAGCTAAATAAAACCTAACCAAGTTACTATTTTTAGTTGTTTATATTTTTAGAAAGTTCTTCTTGAAGTCTAATTTTAGCACCAAAATCCGATCTTGAAAATAAACGATAGTGATTTTTCTATTCAAGTTTTTGTACAAGGGTACCCATTGCAATCTTGACTTCCCGTAGTGTTGAGAGCTCTTAGAAATCAGCCTCAAATACACTAGATGTTGGAGAAAAAATCACATTCAAAATTCATATAACTCCCTAAAGTTTCATGACTATGTAATCATACAACTACCAAATTTTTGGAAAAAAACAATTTTTGACACATGTCACCATAGAATCTTGTAGTATGATATTTTGAAAATATGTGGTAGAAATTTCAGAAAATTCCACCTTGTGGATCATAAGATATAAGCATTCAAAGTCTTGAAAACCATTTTTTCAATCCTGCGAAAAACCAGGCAGCTGCACTTTGCAAGCTCACTTTTCAATGAAAAAATGCCGATAAAGGTGGTGCTTCTTTGAATTCAGTTTCCTAAACAAGTTGTCTATATGCTTCAAAAATTTCACATCATTTGGAGTTGTACAACATATAGGAAAAAAATAGTAAGTAGAAAGAAGTAGAAAATGATTCAAAATACTAATTTGTTAAAAATTTAATTGTGGAATTTAAAAATGCCAATCCCAACGGTTGTAATGTTGTAATAATCAATCTACATCCTAGGATTTTTTTTTCCAAGACTATAGAAAATTGAGTTAAATAAACAATTTCAAAGTTTTTTTAAGAGTAGACAATCCATAATTGCCCGCAAACCAAAAAACCTCATAACTTTTGACTCATAGACTGAAATGGAATGGCTCAAAGCTTTTTAAGTATATATAAATGTAGAGAACCAATTTCAAAAAAAAATTCCGGAAAAAATGATTTTTTCTAATCTGCCCAAACTGCTCAATTACAAAAAAAAGTAACATATTAGGTCACAACTTTTGACTTGTATTTCAAAATGTCATGAAACTTGGTACACATGAAGATACTCCTCGTCCCCACCTTCTATTAAAATTTCAGCCTCAAATATGGATATCTCTAGTCACACGTACCTGCCCAAAATTTCTATACGGCCAAAAAACACATGTTGGTCCTTTAGGGGTTACGAAAATTGTAGAGTAGATTTTAAGAAGCCATATATTGATAGGAATTATACAAGTTAGGCCCTTTAACCTCATATTTTTTGGTCACCAACTTTTTAGATTTGAATTGTGTAAAGAAGATTGAAAGATTTTTGCAGTTTTAGCACCCTCATGGTCAAACATTATAATCTTTCACTCCATAAGTGATATCATTGTGTTTTCTTTTCCTATGAGATCTCTAACATGTCTTGTTTGAATTTGTACGGTTACAATTCAAAAAAATTGATACAACTTATCCAAACGTTGGCATTTTGTTCAATTTAGAGCAAATTCCAGGAAGCCCAAAACAGGCCTTGGGCATTTAGGGGTTAATGGGCAGTTCTACCTTATTCCACACCACCCTCCTGGCTCTATACAGTACAATGGACCATTCTGGTACATTCCACTAATCCAATCCAATCCAATCCACTCACCCTGCGAGTCCTGCGAGTCCTGCGAGTCAGGTAAGTTATGCTAATTGCTCGCACACGATCCCTTCTCCGGAACGCGACAAACCCCGTTCCCATGACGTCCCCCAATAGACCGAAATTATAGCCGTAGGATCAGGATAAGTTCTCAGGCGACCCATCCGGCCGTCCCTCCACAGTCCACAGTCCACACCCATACAAAATACGGAATAGGTACCCCTCCACCATCCATACGATACACAAATACCATACGAATACGTGATTGTAGGATAGAGGCCAGGAATGCACCAGAGACCACCCTCGTGCATTGGTCACTGCGAGAGACTCTCTAGAGACGCCCAAGATTGGTACATTCTTCCCCGCCATTTGCATCTTCCCGATCGCCGCTGCCAGGTGCGTGCTGTTCTCCTCCCTTAACCCGTCTATTTGGTGTTTGTCACGTTGAAAATGGTTCAGTAAAGACGAAGATCTCGATTGCTTGATGCAAGTCTTCGTTCTGGGTTTAGGTTTCGGTGCGGGTTGTCACAAGCTGTTTGCATTGGTAGCTGTCGAAGATGAGGACTGCTGGTTACGAGGGTTGTGTGACTTTGATTCCTGGGGATGGCGAAGTTGTGTGGAATTGGAGGTCGTCGTTTGGTGAAGGGGAATCTTATTTGTGGTTTGTGTGTGCATTGAGCAGATATCGGTTTGTTTGTGAGAAGAGAAATGGCGCCTTACGCAGGGAAGTACGCTGATGAGCTCGTGAAGACCGCCAAGTACATCGCCACTCCCGGGAAGGGCATTCTTGCGGCCGATGAGAGCACGGGCACCATCGGGAAGCGTTTGTCGGGCATCAAGGTGGAGAATGTGGAGGCCAACCGTCAAGCGCTGCGTGAGCTCCTGTTCACCACCCCCGGGGTGGACAAGTTTCTGAGCGGCGTGATTCTGTTTGAGGAGACTCTGTACCAGAAGACGCTGGCCGGGAAGCCTTTCGTGGAGGTGATGAAGGCTGGCGACGTGGTCCCCGGCATCAAGGTGGACAAGGGCACGATCGACCTTTGGGGCACGAACGGCGAGACGACGACGCAGGGCTTCGACGACCTGCACAAGCGTTGTGCGGCGTTCTACAACGCTGGTGCGCGTTTCGCGAAGTGGCGTGCGGTGCTGAAGATCGGCGAGCTGGAGCCTTCGCCGCTGGCGATCGAGCAGAACGCGCAGGGTTTGGCGAGATATGCCATCATCTGCCAGGAGAGTGGGTGCGTGTACATGTTCTTGTTTGTTTGTTTTCCTCATTGGCTCTAGCTTGCTTGCTCTATGTATGCCTTTCTGGATTGGATGTTGTAGTGGATTGTGAGGGCGAATCCGACATCGGGTGGTCTCAATGGAGTTAGGTTTGATGGATTGTCACTGGACACTTGCTGGAGCACCTACCTGACGATCGAGAACCTTCTCCATTGCAATCGGATTAGTCCACTTCCTCTTGGTGAAGTTGGCGAAAGGATCTGGTCAATTTTTTTTCAATTTGACGGCGTTGGGACTTGACCTTCCTTCGAAATGTATTTGAATGATCAGTCGTCTTCTCGGGTGCTGACAGAATATTTTTTTTTCCTGTCTGTGTGTCAGTCTTGTGCCGATTGTGGAGCCCGAGATTCTCGTGGACGGCTCTCACAGCATCGAGAAGTGCGCCGAGGTGACGGAGAAGGTGCTGGCGGCTTGCTACAAGGCGCTGAACGACCAGCACGTGCTTTTGGAGGGCACGCTGCTGAAGCCCAACATGGTGACGGCCGGGTCCGATGCCAAGAAGGCGTCTCCGGAGGAGGTGGCCAAGTTCACGGTGCGCACTTTGCAGCGGACGGTGCCCCCCGCCGTGCCCGGCGTTGTGTTTCTTTCGGGCGGTCAGTCTGAGGAGGAGGCGACTAAGAACTTGAACGCCATGAACGCGCTGAAGGCGACGAAGCCTTGGACGCTTTCTTTCTCGTTCGGTCGCGCGCTGCAGGCGACGGTGCTGAAGACGTGGGGCGGCAAGAAGGAGAATGTGGAGGCCGCGCAGAAGGCTTTGTTCGTGCGAGCGAAGGCGAATTCTGAGGCGACGTTGGGCACTTACGGAGGCAGCGCCTCGAACGAGGGCACCGAGAGCTTGCACGTCAAGGATTACAAGTATTAGGTGTTGTCTGGTGGTAGGATCGGCAGAGATGACGAGTTTGTGCTTGTGGAGGGAGACTCCGAGTCTCTTTTTTGTGAGTTTTTCTTTTTTCTTACTATGGTTTTGTGAATATACCCCGGCGTCTCTGTTTCGCAGTTCAATTGTTTCTGTTTCCAAAGCTTGCATGGTTTGTTGAGGAATCGAGATACTGTGGGGAGGTGTTCGATATTCCTGAGCATTATTTGTATTGGAAGCTTCTGTGACTAGTCATTGATTGTTTATCTTTGGGGATGTGATGAGAAAAATCGCACTATATTTTTTCCAGGGTGTTTCTAGGGCATCGAGCTTGTTTTTGAAGTGGAGGATGTGGAGAGTGTGGCAGTGCATTGTTTGGAGGTCGGTCTGTGCAAACTGTTGTTGATCGAAATGGACATTGTTGATCGACCGTGGGATTCCCTGTTTTCGGATTTGACGATGTAGGGTAGCTGAGATAGTCCTGAGTTTAGCAACTGAAAGGGTGTTTCGACTGTTCCTAGGACTTAGATGTGTATTCTCGATTATAGGTCGCATCCCGGTTTGTGTCTTGTAGTTTGTTTGTCAACATTCACGTTTGTATCCAAATGTGGACGATGGTCAATATTTTCGAGCATCTGTAGGTTTCAAGATCAGATGACTCGTTGTCTTATGGCAGATGTGAGTGAAGCAGTTGGCAAACAGATTAATCTGGTTTCAGAAACAATGTGGTTGCGCAATACTCGGAATAAGCCAATATAATTGAGCGCAATTGTAGATATTTTCCTGTGGGTGTCCACCCTTGATATGGATACCACTTCTCGCACATGAAACTGTCCATCCTGGTGTGAGGTGTGATCGTGTGACCGAAGCTTTTGTTTGTTCCAATTGAGTCCCCTTAGCAGATCTTCGGGGTTTTAAGATGACCTTGAAATGATCTTCCCGTCCTATCCCGAGAACGGCAAGGATGAAGCAATTGATGAAGCAATTACAGCTTGAATGATAAGTATGCGACAGGGATTCTGGGACTATGCTCCGCTCTTTGGTGACGGATCAACTGAAACTGGGAATCTTCTGAGTCCTCCGAAGTTTGGGGTTTATTAACAAAGCTGGGTTGGTATGTCATGCTGGTAGTATTTGGAAGCCTGGGCAGTTGCCATTTAGCGTTTGGCTTTGCCTTTTGGCTTCTTCTCTTCCTGCGTGTTGGTTCTTTCCGTGCTTCCCTTGCCTCAGGTTCAAGAAAAAGAGATAAATATTAGTGCAGAAAATGATTTTGAAAATGAAAAAATTCTGCCGAGGGTGTTCCCTCTGGTTCTGTGTACTGTTTCCCTTTATCAATGGAAATTATCCATGTGTTTCAAAAAAAAAAAAATGGGAATCTTCCAATATTGTGGCACATGACGCTTACTGATTCAGACTTCTATCTTATGCTGTCCAACTTTGTTTCATATTTTGCTTCTGCGTTTTGTGATTGCGAAAATCCTGTCGGAAATTGTGCACGTATCAGTCAGAGTGTCAGACCTGTTTACGGAGTACTAAATATGACCTCTAGAACGACATTCAGGAATATCCTACAGCACACTTATGACACATTCAAACAAGGACAGTTATCTTTTTGGTTCCCAGAGTCTAAAGGGGACGTTACAGTCTCATGAAGTGGGACCAGCAGGCTGGATTTACCCCGGGGAAAACGCAGGAATTTTTGCACATGAATATTTGCACATGAGTTTTTTTGCAAATTTTGAATTCATATTTGCAATCAGAGGGCCCACATTAGTTGTTGAAGTCTTGAAAGTATCCTTAAACATGGCTCAAAAATAGAGGACTTTTTTGCACTTTTATTTGTAAGAACCCCCAATTTACAATGTTGGTCCTACTTCGTGGGATGAATTTCATAACATTATTAACCTTTGCTTAGGGGGTCCCTTTTGCTCTTCTCAAAATCAGGAGCCCCCCAACAACAAAGTTTCTTTGCCAATCAATGACCTATCCAAGTTCTGACAACGCAATGCAACAATATTGTTGTCCAACCAACGGCATTCTCAATATTATAACTTAAGTCTCCCCCTAGGTATCTAAAGGGAGTATTATACCTCCACGCAGCTTCCCTAGCTAACAATGTTATGTTAACATCCTGCGAGTCTAAATTGAAGAAGTCATGACATCCAAAAATGATGGTGATGTCCAATAAAACACGGCTATGGTGATGTGTAGCCGAAAAATAGGAACTCAATAAAGTGACCATTTTCTAACTATTTGGGGAAGTTTGACTTCTTAGAATATTATTTAGTGATGTTTCCTTGAGAGTTAAATGAAATTGGCATCTAATGAAAGTTGTTTCATATTTTTTTTGGACCTTTGTGGGATTAGTTATGAATTTTGAAGTTGGATTCAAGTATCGCTATAAAAATGTTTAATCCCTACTATGTTCATTGTTGATACATTCTGGAATGCAATTGATACATTGAAGAAAGCTATATATACATATTTATATGTGTGTATAGTAGAAAACGCTTTCTAAATCTAACCACTTCATAAACCTTTTATCTTAATTGATCCATAGGTTGGCTTAACCCCTAAAGGACCAAGGCCTTTTTTCTGCCAAAGAACTCTCAAAACTGCCATTTCTAGAGCAAAGAGTAAAAAACTGAAAAATTGTTTTTTTTTCACATCTAATCATATGATCTTATACCTAACTAGTATGAAAATGTGTGGAAAAAATTTCGGAATTTTTGACCGCACAGATTGCAGGATATTTGCATTTGAAGTGAAAAAAACAAGTTTTTCAGCACATTGCAGGACTAGATTTTTTGACTTTGAACATTTTTAACTTAAATCTTTTGCACTACAGAGTTTTGAGCTTTAAATCCTCCTAGTGGAGAATTGAGTTGAGAATCTAGGGAAAAAAAAGAAATTCAAAAAAACTTAATTTTCATTCTTAAAATAATTGTTAAGTAGAAGTAGGTACAAGATAGAATGAAAATCTAAAATATTAATAGCTTTTCGATGGAATTAAATGCACTAATTCCAATGGTGAGATTGTTCTTGCACAAAAAATAAACCATGTGGAATTTTTTTTTTGAAAAATTGCAAAAATTGCATTCCAAAATGAATCCTACAAGTTATTTTTTTTCAAAAAGATGCTCTGATTGCCTGAAAAACAAGATTGTCCATAACTTTCTCATAAAAAATCCAAATGAAATGAATCAAAGCTTCCCAAATAGAAAAAAATATAATCTATTAGGAAACTTTTTTTTTTTTTAAATTAATTTTTTTGCAGTTTTTTTTTGCTGCCCCTTCTCTCCTGTTTTGAGCTTATTTGGGCATAACTTGTTTTCCCAAGCACTAATTGAAAAAAAAGTTATATTCCCACGAAGATTATCAGTTTTTCTATCTCCAAAAAAAAAACTCAGAAAATGATGACAAAAATTCAGCCCGTAGGTACTTGCCCGAAATCCCACATGTCCCCCGAACGGACAATGGTCCTTTAGGAGTTAAGAACATTGTCACTGGTCTAGAGAAAGTTCACCTTGGCAAAACACAAGGTTATTATTTTGTTGAATGAATTTCTTGTTTTTCTTTCCCATACAACTCACTATTTGGCCTATCAACCAAGTACAAGTCTCTCTAGTGTCAAAAGCAAAAAGAATCCCTTTGACTACTAATCAACTGAATTTGTAATTTTCAAATTGTTGCCAACCACCCAAACTTGACAAAAACTGCAATTGGTGTTGTGCTAAAGAAAATCTTTAGTCACGGTCAAACGTTTATTTGAATTTTTTAATCCAAAAATGTCCAAGTGGAATAATTTGTCAGATTAGTAATATTATATTAAGGCAAAGTCCATTTGGTAAAGACCCCACATTAAGGCCCATTGGACAATAGAAATTTCTATAAGAGTTATAAGATAAATGATTAGATCAAATTGTGAAAAGTACTTGTGAAAAGGTTGTAGCTCAAATTTTAGGTACTTGCTGTCATGAAGCAATGTATCAATTGAATTACTTCTTTTTTTTTTTGTAAAGAAGTGAAAATATTCATATATCTTTATTGTTTTTTGGAACATGTATCATAAAACTTGGGAGCTCAGGTGCACCATTATTGCACGCTTTATATATTGTTGTTCTTTTACTATATTCTAGAATGTGTAAGTAAAAGAACTTCAAAAGTGAAAAATTTTAAACTAAAGAGGACTATCCTATGATATTGCATAATGCATGTTTATTAATTTTCTTACATCTAGTTCAAAAAACAAACTGAAGTAAGCCCATTCCAAAAATACCAAAAAACTTCACAATTCTTTACCTACTAGAAGAAATACCACTTTGTCAAAGCAAAGACTTCTTTGACACCTCTTCATGGACTATTCTTGGGCAATGGGCCCAACAATTGTAATTTGGAAAAAAACCCTATAAGGCACTAATCCCTAAAGTCCCAATGTTTCTATAAGGGACAAAATGGATTTTGTCCCCTACGTTGGTACTACGGTCTCAATGCTTGTCGTAAATTTTTGAGTTTTTTTTTAAGATTGAAAAACACATTAGCCGTTTTGGGGAATATAATTTTTATTTGGATTGGTGTATAAGAGCAAAAGTTTTGCCACCCCAATAGAATGCTTTGGGCAGCATAAAAAAATTCACAAAATGAAAAAAAATTCAAATTGTTTCTTATAGATTTTATATTTGTCTACTTGGAAAGATTTTATTCATTTTGTTTAGACTAGTGATGAGAAAGTTATGGACAGTCTTGTTTTTCAGCCAATTAGAGCATCTTCTTGAAAAAATGACGTACAACGGGATTCATTTTTGAACTGAATTTACACAAATTTTTGAAGAAAATAAATTCTACAAGGTTAAATTTGCTTGCAAGAGCCAAAACTCACCGTTTGGACTTGTGTGTTTCAATTCCATCTTAGAGCTACTAACGATTTAGTTTTCCTTCAATCTCAAACCTACTTCTACCTAACAATTTTTTATAGAATAGAAATCAAGTCTATTTTTTGGAATATTTTTTAGACTTTCAACTGAATTCTTCAATATAAGAAACTTTAAATTCAATATTGGTAGTGCAAAGATTTTAAGCTAATAAGATTCAAAGTCCTATAATGTATTCACTCAAGGTGCAAAAAGAACCATTAGAAGGGATTTGGAATCTTGAAGGGTAGCGAATTCCCCTGCGTTTTTAGATTGCGGGAACACAGTTGCAGCAGTTGTCTAACGTGGCATAGCAACTGCTATATCATTTTTTGGGATTTTTTTTTTGCTTGAAATGATATTTGAGGGGAAATTTTTTTTGACAGCCCTGTACCGTTGTTCACTACATCAGGCCAGATTGGAGAATGGGCCTGAAACGGCCTTCCAATGCCCCTGAATTTGCTCTAATGCATTTTCTTCACTTCAAATACAATACCTTGCAATCCGTGTAGTCAAAGTTTTTTAAATTTCTTCCACACTTTCTTGTACTAATCTTGTGCAATTAGATTTGTAAAAAAAATAATACAATTTGTTTTTTTCCCCTTGCAATGGAAATAGTAGTATTGAGTGGTTTTTGATGAGAAAAAAGCCTTGGAACTTTAATGGCCAATATCGGTCATAATATGGATAATCACATAAACTGAGACCTTCATGTTGAGCAATTTCTTAGTGAACCTAAGCTTTTCTTTCTCTTATATGTTAACATTGAGAATCACTCTATTGAGCGTAGAGTGAAAAGCATCACAGATTCATTAGTGCTATTGATTTGCCCCTTTTTGAGGATACTAAATCATATTAAGCAACTAATAGAACACTCTTGCAATCCAACAATGGGGATAGTATTGGTGGATTGATTTGTCTTTTTGCATCTACCTAGAATAAAAATTATGCTACTTGGAGTTTTTTGGGCAAGTCGAGCAATATAAAAAAATATTCCCCTCTACTTTTTAATTTTGGTGCATAGGTAACTAGCTTCATATAAAGAAACAACTTAGAAAGAAATCCATATGTAGTGCAAAAATCTCACTTGGGGAGGGGTTAAGGTTTATAAATCATGTTAGTTTGGGTTGGATTTTTTTCCCTTCTAACTTCTAATGTTGTAATCTTTCAATTTGCACTTTCAAGGTTCCTAAATTTTTTTCTATTCATTCATGTAGTAGTCAAGTACAATTTATATCTATGGTTGAATTTTATTTTTTTCACATTTTTTTCATTGCCCCCTAAAGTGATAGTTTGTGCCTGCAATTTGCCCCAATCCTTTAAAGTCTAAAGGGATGCTTTATACTATCCCTACCTTACTATAAAAATACAATCTAAAGTGAATAATTTTTTTATTTATTTTCTTGAAATTTTCATCCTGTAAATTTTTTTAAAATACCTTGGATGATCAAATTAAAAAACTTAGAATTCATATTCGGAATCAAGAACAACCTCAAATCAATATGAAGAGGTCACAACGATCAAAATTAATCACTTCACTCAAATTTTCACATACATTCTTGTCATGAAAAATATAGCATTCTAAGACCAAATGAGGTCTACAGTAGAAGGACTTTCAACAAAACACTTTAACCACATAAAGTAATTTTCCTCATTGAATTGTTGTGAATGCTGGAAATCTTATTCATTTAGAACAAAGATTTCAAACACATTGTTGTACACTTTTTAGATATCATATAAATTCTTTATGATTTTTCAAAGTGTACCTTAATAAATTTCCAAAACCATGACCTAATTTTGATGTACGTAAATCGTGCATCTTGAATTCAAATCCTATTTATTTTGAAGATTTTTCCGGGCACTCTTGTACACAAGATAGTGAAATTAGGTTGCCCCAGACTATAGTTGACCATGTCTGAAAGTGTTAGATATGAGAAATTAGTGTGGGGCAACCTAATTTCACTATTTTGTGTAGGTAAGTTACTTGGAAATGGGTAAAGGAATGTCTCCCTTAGAGCATCACCACGCGACCCTCAAATCGACCTAAGCTTGGATGAACTGTGAGCGGTGGCTTCCAAAACTGCCCCACCCGACCCCCAAAATGGATGACCTCCTTGTCGGCCTGGCCTTCAAACACCCGCCGGCCTGCAAAAGAGAGTCCATTTGGTGATCTCAAAGCGGCCTCCAAAACATGAAAAGACAAAGCTTTCCGCATATCCGGAGGTGTGTTCTTTACCTGGTGCGGCCTTTTCTTACCTCCCACGGGGCTTTTGACGTTCTGAATTCAAGACGAGGCTTGTTCAACTTATTGTGCAATTTATTCGACGCGGGTTGGAGAGTGACGGCCCTGAGCCAGGATATCGATGTATGCCAGGGAACACCAGAGTGAGGGCACTGAGGCAATTTTCATAGAAAGTAATTCACCAGATATTTCATCGTACTACCGGATAATAAGTTCATGAATATTGCAATAGAAAAGCAATTAACAAGGAGTGTTGCAAGCATCACATATTTTACAGTGTAAAAATATACACGAGTAGGAGTACAGTAACGGAAATTTCAGTGGATTGGAGTGCGCTCGTTTTGTGCTCAGAGAGTCTGTAAGAGCATTCAGATCTGTGTTGGATTTTCAATGATTACAGAATCTGCTTGTACAGTAGTGGCAATGTTGTTTCATATGGCTATGGCGTCTCGAATTTTTCACTTTCACAGCTCTATACGTCTTGAGAACTCGAGAGGGACTCACTTCACTCGCATTCAGGAATAATGCTGTTCATTCTAAGCAGATTGCTGAAATTCTGCGGAGAGTTTCTCTTCAGGTATTCACATTAATTGGTAGCCTAACTACAGATGTCTTGATAGATGTATGACTCTGGAGGACAGAGGACTTGAGAGAACATCACTGTCGATGATGATAGATGCCTCTAGCTCCATGTGACAATTTGAAATTTCGCTCTTACATGTTTGGTTTTTAACCCATAAAGGCCCAAATGTTTGTTTCTGCCAAAAAATAGCCAAAAATGCCATTTCTATAGCAAAGAATAAAAGAAATTGAAAAATGTTTTTTTACACATCTAAACATAGGATCTTGCACCTAACTAGTATGAGAATGTCTAAAAAGAGTTTTAAAATTTTTGACCGCATAGATTCAAGATATCTGCGTTTGAAGTGAAAAAAAGTGAAACAAACAAATTTTTCAACACATTGCGAGACCAAATTTTATGACTTTGAACATTTTTAACTTAAATGTTTTGCACTACAAAGTTTTGAGCTTCAAATTTTTACAATGGAGAATTGAATTCAGAATTTAGGAAGAAAAAAAAAATCCAAAATTTTTTAATTTTCATTGTTAAAAAAATTGTTAAGTGCAAGTAGGTACAAGATAGAAGGAAAATCTAAAATATGAATATCCATTAAAAATGAAATAAATGGAATTAAAAATGCACTAATTCCAAGGGCGAAATTGTTCTAGAAAAAACCCTGAACCTTGTGGAGCTTTGTTTTTCTAAAATTATAAAAATTGCATTCAGAAATGAATCCTATAAATTATTTAAAATGAAAGATGTTGTAAGTGCCCGAAAAATACGATTGTCCATTACTTCCTTATAAAAAATCCAAATGAAATGAATCAAAGCTATCCATATAGTCACAAATATAATCTATAAGAAAAAGAATTCAAACAAACCAAAAAAAAATTATGTTTTTTTTTTGCTGCCGCACGTTCCCTATTTTGAGCTAATTTGTGCATAACTTTTTTTCCCGGGCACCAATTGAAAAAAAATTTATATTTCCACAAAGCTTAGCAGTTCTTATATCTTCCAAAAAAGTTTCAAAAATTCACAACAAAAATTCAACCCGTAGGTACCTGCTTGAAATCCCATTTCTCCCTCGAAGTGACAATGGGCTTTTAGAGGTTAAATAAAATTACGGATGTCAAACCTCACAACCGGCACTCTTAGGACCAGTTTGCTCCAAGGCTGGACTGCTTCAATTTCATCACATACAGAGTCTCTCTAATTGTTCCAAATGCTTACAAAAATTGCCATTCCTTCAATATATTTCAACTAATATTTGAATATGTGGTGGTACAAGTTATACACTTTCATAAAATGATTTCTCAGAATTTTCAAAATATTATTTCATTTTTTATAAATCAATCAAACTTATTTGTGAAAAGAAACTTTTCAAGAAGAAAATTTATTTTTTGAATTTTTAGCAAATACAATACAAATACTTTTCAACAAAATTTGGTACGAATTGCTTAAACTTTGAAATTTCATTGAGTGAAATATAAATGACTAAGGTTTAACTCCAAATTTTTAGACTTTTTATATTCACTTAGAAAAAAAACAAAAAAAACAAAAAAAATAATATATAAATTCTTTATACACTTTCCACAATTTCCTCCATAAATTAGATGTTCCACATTCTATACTCTTATATCTAATCCTATTGCTATATTAATTACATATACTGTTATAAAGAAGGAAGATCCAACCAAATTTGTTTCTATACAAGAAATAAAGATGATGAATAAATTATGAATTGCACAGAATAGATAACAAAATCATATTTAATAGTTAAAATTCTTTATTGAGTTCAATATTTGTCAAAACTTTGAAGACAACAGTATCGATATAAGGCATCTTACAAAATTAACTCTTCTACCTCAATGTCTGTACAAACATAAATGAATAAAACAAATTCATCCAAACAAGTAATGAATTACAACCTACAAGTTGAGATCAACATCTCTTCCACCCTCTCGGTGAAGAGGGGTGTAAGGGCTTCGTTTTGTTGCGTTTGGAATGATGAAGTGAAAGATATTGAATTTCAGAGTTCTTATTATGAATAAAAATATTTAGAAAATTATTTTCACTATAATTTTGATTGTGGCAACGACACAGGCCACACTAGTAGTTATTAAGTTCAACATTTGTTCGCTTTTAAAAATTTTGTGCTTCTATTAAATTAGCATTATTACTTATATTTTTATTTTTTTATATGGCAGCAATATTATGGAGCACATTGGAGTACATCAAATTTTATCTTCTAATTTTCAACCTTTCACAAATTTGGGACACCTTTCGAAATTTTCAGAATTTTTATTAATTTTAAAATTTTCCTTAATTTCCAAAAAAATTCAAGAAAATTTTGAATTTTCTTGAACTTTCGAAAGGCTCCCAGGCCAAGCCTGCAGTCTTTCAAAGAACTTGCATCAGGTAACTCCAGGAAGAGCCGTTTACCCCACCTTTTGGCCTCTTAAGAGGTCATGGGTGGGGGTCATGACCTCCAGTCGGCCCCCAAATTGGATGTCACCACCCGGCCTACTGGCCTCAAACAAGAGGCCGGGTGGTGATGCTCTTAGAGCATCCCCACCAATCTGTTCTCTATCCCTAAACTTGAAGTCTCAAAGCAGTCAACCTTGACTTTATGTAGATGAGACCTCGCGAGTTCTCTAAATGAGCCTTTGGATACAGGATTCGGTGAGAGTTTTACAGAATTCTGTATAATTTACGGATACAGAATTTAGAAAAAGTTTGGTGCTGTGAACTTTCTGCATCCCTATCTGCATCCCAGGTCCTCTTCCCTAAACTTTTAGGGAAACGGAACTCCCTGGTGGGGATGCTCTTAGCCGGCCTGGCCGGGAACCTCTCCTCCCTCAGAACCTTCCACTACGTGGCCGGTGCTTCTCCTTCCACCTCTTCCTGGATCGTACTTGTACCTCTTTGGCAATCTCTCTCTCTCTCTGCCAGTTCGCCATCGTTCTTTGCATCCCTGAACTCCCTCCCTCTCGCCTGTTTTGATCAAGCCCAGACGTACACTCTGCAGCTCTTTCATTGCTGATCTTCGGCGTTGGTTTAATTTCAGTGGTAGTATTATATTCTATTGCATCGAAGTGAGTCACTTCGGACTTCGAAGTCGCCACGATTGGGCAGCAGGCGAGCTCCATGGCCGTGGCGAAGGCCCAGGCGCTGATCAGCGAGAACGCACTCGTGGTTTTCAGGTGCGGGGATGGAACTTCCTTCGCTTGGTTTGGATTCGATTTCGTGGGTGCTGGAGGGTTGCGAAAGGAGATGAGTTAGGGTTTCTTTGAATTCAGGATTATTTGTCCATTTGCTCTTTGCCATCTTTCTTTGTAATTAGCCGTAATTAATTTATTGTTTCCGCCCTCGCGCCTAAAGTTTGGCAAGCCTGGTCGGATCATGGGTTCCATTTGGGTTTGTTGGTTGGTTTGCCGGTGAGGTGGCTCTAAGAAACTATTTGAGGCTCCCAATTAGGACGATTTTCGTATACTATTTTTGATATTTTGGTAGATATAATATAATATCTGGAGATTCACTACAAATTCTTGACAGTTACTCTAATCAATTTTGGCTGACTTTTCCTCTTCAATTTTCTCTTGAAGTTTCTCTATGCTTGGAGCTGTGCCAAGAATTTTGTCGAAATTGGACGATACTTAGTCAGAAAAGGATTGATTTCCTCAGTTGTATCCTAGGAGTTGATGATCGGGGTATGTGACTTTCAGTTGTTGTTCTGAATTCGAGATGATGCTCAGACCACCCACTTCTTTTCGACTTTAGGTTTTGAGTTACCTTTGCTGACGTGATTTGTTGTTGTTTGGTTGCAGCAAGTCGTACTGCCCCTACTGCGTAAGCGTGAAGTCGTTGTTGAAAAGCATTGGTGCGGAAGCCAAAGTTATTGAACTCGATGAAGAAAGTGAGTATTTGTGCTTCTCTTATATTGAAATAGTGTTTTCTTGATTGACGTACAGTGACTACCAAAACTGATCACACGCAACCATTACACGCATGCCAATTGCATTCTGGTGAAGATACACCTGTAGACATTCATCTCTTTTTTGTGGAGTTAAGAAAGTTGACTGTCAATCTACGGTAGGAGTCTTTCGTTGAGGCTGGAAGAAACTTCTTCATCGCAAGATTTCTACAAAAGTCTGTGAGATGCACTGGTTTGTTTTGTATTAATGCTACAAGGTGTCTTTGTTCAGGCGATGGAAGTGCTGTCCAGGCTGCGCTTGCTAAGTTGTCAGGGCAACGCACGGTGCCAAATGTCTTCATTGCTGGTCAACACATTGGAGGCTGTGATGGTAAGGATCTCTGTAGAAATTTGAATAATTTGCACTGTGCCATCGACAGCTGGTTCATCGAGGCCTTCATGTGATTTTATTTTCAGTTGTCGACGTTGCCTGCGATATGTTCTTCGGATTCTGATTTTTTCTTGCTGCAAAAGTAACCTATTTGGTGAACGCCATGTCGACCCGGACATGGTTTCTTGTAGACCGTCTTGGGATTTGAATTAACATTCAGAGACTCTACGTTGTCTGCGACTATGATTGGAGCTCTTACCTTTGTAATAGCTGTGTTCTGTGTTAACTGATGATTGAATATGGGGTTTGCAGATACAAAGGCGATGCACTCGAAAGGAAAGTTGGTGCCTTTGCTGAAGGATGCTGGAGCTTTAAAACTAGTCAGTACGTAGAGTATCATGGATTTGAGATCCAGTATCCAGTATCGTTTCAAATTTTAGTCGGTGTACAATCATCGATTGACATTGTAACTTGTTTGAGAAAATTGTGGCTTTTTTTTTCCATACCTGGCAGTTACGGATTGTCACAATCCAAGGACTGAAGACATTTCTATAAATACAGTTGAGTGACATTTTCTCTTTCTGGACTAGAACGCTGCCTATTCTGTTCAAGGCACACTTACTATTCAGCATGGTTACCTTGGGAAATTCAAAACAAAAATCTAAACTTTTTTGTGACAAATTGTCCATATGGTTATTCACTGCAGTTTGCAGCTCTTCCACATAATCTAGTTACATGGAATTTGGGGACTTGTTGACTAGATAAAATAAGAAAATCACAGATTTTTCCACAAGTTTCCAAAGCATTGGTTTGGTGTTCCTAAACTATAACAGATTGAATGTGTTCGTGTGTTGCAATAAATAAGAGTACAATACCCACCAACAAGTTTGCCTTCAAATTTTTGAAATGCCATTGAAAATGAAGTGCAACTTTGATTGATCACATTTCCCAACTTAGACCTCTAAACTTCATGAAATTGCCACCTAACTGTTGAAAAACAAGTTCAATACATTCTAGGTGTCACTTGAATGCTAATTCAGGCCACCTATCTAAAAAAAAATTGCATTGATTGCATTGATTGCACTTGTGTGTAGCTCCTATACTATGAAGGCAACATCGATGCTTCTCATGCCAACACAATTCATATTTTTGTCAATTTGAACTTCATATATGGAGCTCCAACAACCTTCGAATGCAAAATATGCTAGGGCCAAGCAATGTAGTAGCTTATAGATACTGTGTGTGTGTGTTTTGGTGAGTAGGTGTAATTCTAGAGACAAATAGCCTGTGTGAGATTGTTGGCATTTTTTTACTGTAATAATTGACTTTTGTGGTAGTGTAAGGTGTGCTTTGAAATTATGAACACCAGCACTAAATGACATTTGACTAAAAGAAAGTAATATGGACGGACAAATATTCATTTGAAACTGGAAGGAGATCAAGGCAAGTAAAGGTATGGCAAGTCACATTAATGTTTTCTTTGAATTGTTTAGCACTGCTTTTTAAATTTGTTCATGCAATAGTGATGATATGGGGTGCATTCACCAATTTCAATGAGTATAATGTTGTTATAATGCCACATAATAGATGAGGAGGTAGGACTTCATTGTAGTCTATGAAAGTCAATTGAGAGGCTTTTACTCTCTACAATCACCTCAAGACACTTATATTCGTGGAAGATGGCGCTCTAGTGCACAATAGCAAGGAACCAAGTGATTGGAGGCAAGCGCATGGCATAAGAAAGCTTTCATGGCCTGCAAACTCTCTTGACTTAAACCCTGTCAAAAACTTGTGGAAGATTGTGAAAGACATGTCTAAAATAAGATGCTACCGCAAAATAAAGAAGAATTAGTCAATACCATTAAAAGGCATGGAAAAAGGTGTCTCTAGAAATGATTGAAGTTCTCTTTGCTAGCATGTCTTACCGTATGAAGGTTGTAATCAAAGCTAATGGTGGTAGCGCTAGATGGTAGATAGTTTGTCAAGAATTGCTAAATTTTTATATAATTTTATAAGTTTTTTTGTAAATGCTTAAGACATCAATGAAGAAGACTTCCATTAGGAAAAAGTTGAACCCTGGAAGAGGCCGTGAGACCTGAGAACGCAGGGAACGCAAGCCGAAAAAAAAAAAAAAAAAAAAAAAAGAATTTTTTTTTTTTTTTTTTTTTTGTGACAACGAACTGCAGGCTTGGAACAGCACGGAACAGCAGGGAACAATGCAGCTAAACTGCTTAAAAAAACATTAAATTTTTTATTTATTAAAATAAATTCAAAATTACAAAATTTTCAGATCTGACATAGGACTACACATGCCATGTCAGATTGCAATCATTACAATTTATTTTATTTTATTTTATTATTTATTATTATTATTTATTATTATTTAATTAATTTTTTTATTTTTTTTATTTTTTAAATATTTTTTAATTGTAAATCACTGTTGAGTTCCCTTGAGTTCCCTGGAGGGGAAGCTTACACTACGAAGCAGCCCCTTCCAGGATTCATTTTTTTCCTAATGATTATTTTTCCAACGCACTTTGCAATTTGTGATTTGGATCATTTTTGAGCATGTAGTGGCATTCAAAATTGGAGGTATATGCTCTATTTTTGTAAATTGACTGCTTTGAACATAAACTTGTTGGTGAGTACTATAAAATAGAACCTCTCTAAGTCAACCCTCCATAAGCAAATGAACCTTTGGAAGGTGTTCTTGTCAAATCGGTCCCAAACTTGTCCTTATAGCCAAGGCTATGACTAAAAATTACCCTCCATAAATGGCAAATTTCGTTAAAATGGCGGTATTCCATTACAATGGCACGTTATTCAGTTCAAGACAGCTGTTCTGAAATCTAAATTCTTAGTACATTCTAAAAATCTACGTTTGTCCTAGATATCTAACATCTATATTAGTCCTAGATTTTTTAGAACGGTCAGTCTGAAATCTATATGGTTTCTAGATGTTTGAAATCTACAACAGTCTTAGATGTTTGGAATCTATACCTGTTCTAGATGTTCAGAACGGGCGGTCTGAAAAAATGGCACGGGGAATATGGCACAAGGAAGATATGGCATTGGGAATACCGCCATTTTAACTAAATTTGCCTTATAAGCAAATAAACCTCCCTAATTGATCATGTCAGACTAGTTCCGGATCTATTGATTTAGAGAGGTTTTACTATAACATGCTTTTCTAGAATATTATTGTAGGAAATGTTATCTTAAGGTGGAATCACCCATTTCCATCTATTTAAGCAATTCAACATAATTGGAAGCACTTTTTGCTAGACCTTTTTTTTTTTTTTTTTTTTTTTTCAGTATTGGCAATTGAAAATCATGAATTAAAAAAAAAATAGAATTTTTGGATAAGGCATCTATTTTTGTGAATTTTCAAAGTGGAACTTTGTAGGGCACTCCAAACAACAGTATGATAAAGCTATTTAGATTCTGACATGTAATCTAAAAAAATCAATAAGTACCAGCCACAAATTAAGCATTGACACGATTTTGAGGTATATTTGGAGACACTTTAAGGAGAATCTAGAGTGAAATAGTGGGTACATGAATGCGAATGGGTGCTCCCACCTTAATCTAGTAAGGATGCTCAAGAAGAAGAATGCAATTGTTCTTTTAAAAAGTGGATCATTTTTGCATATTCAACTATAGTATCTTGCATTGTAGCTTGCACTAGATTTGCATACAAATGGGTAGAAATTTTTAAAATACTTTGACCATATTTATTGTAAGATATTAGTGCTCAAATACAAAATACAGAATACTATTTTGCACATTACTTTATTGGATTTTTAGACTTTGATTTCTTGAACTTAAAATTTTTGCACTTTAGAATTTTAAGGTTTAATTTTCGCGGTGGAAATTGAGTTGAAAATCTAAGAAAAAGATTTCAAAATAAGAAATGTATTAATTCTCATTCTTAAGAAACTATTAAGTACAAAAAGTACAAAAAGAAAAATTAAGTTATTCATTGTTCTAAAACGGAATTAAAACTTGTCATCTTAATAGTAAGGTTGTTGTAGTAGTAAGTGATCTACACCTTGATATGGATGTTTTTGTTTGAAAATTGTAAAAATTGAAGTCAGGATTGAACCTTTAGTAAAACAAGATTGTTCATTACTTTTGCATCATTGGAATTTACTAAAGATTTCTATGTAGATATAAATATACTTTGTAAGAAAAAAAATCTAAATAACATCATTGAAATTGATGTATTTTCAAAAATTACAATAAAATTTGTTATTATAGAAACTCACTTAAAATCCTAAAACTTTGGGACTTTAGGCATTAAAGATATATGAGTGAATTATATCTTATTGCATCTCACAAATTCTTATACAAAATTGCTACTTCTGTTGTTATTGTTAGTTCCCATTGTTGAGATTCTTACTACTAGTTCAATCATAATATATTCTTAGTCGGATAACTGTAATGTTCCAATGCACTAAGGAATGTATTATTTGGATATAATGTTATGAAGAATCAAATATTTTTTATCTAGAGCTGATGCTTAAGCAATTGGTACATAGTGATTATGGAGTTGCAACCATGGTGATATCTAATAATTGATGATTAATTTCGGGTCTCTAATAATTTTGGATTAGTATTTTTAAACTAGCCACCCAATTTTTTCAATTAGTTAATAAAATTGGAAAAAAATTGGTTTCATTTTAAAAACATCAGCAAAAACTTGGTAAAAATGTCTATAAAATTTCTATTTAGAATTAAAAAATAGAAAAAATAACTAGACTGGATACTTGAAGAAATGATTCATTATGGGAAATAAAGGAAAATAGTTGGTAAAACTCAAAAAATTGCTTCAATATTGTTTGAAATGTCCTAAATTTGATGTATATAGATGAGATTGGCTGTGGCATATAACCAATATTAAAAACTTATATATGATGTATCATTTTTTGTATGAGACAATGTACCAAAGAGTGGTTGCACACCCCTGTGAGCCCCCCCTCCCCCAAAGTGAAAAATCAGTAGCCGTTGGATGAGATTAAAAAAACCTAAGACTACCCTCAATTGCCGTGCAATGTGAGTTAAAAAAATAACAGCTATGCAATTTGAAAAGAAAACAATAACACCTTCAAAAAATCAATAGCCTTGCGATTCAAAAAGAAAACAATAACTATAAGATTTGACTTGAAGGAAAAAAAAATGAAAAATGAAAAATCAACAACCTGCGATTCAAAAAGAAAACAATACCCACCCTTGAAAAATCAATAGCTGTGCGATTTGAAAAGAAAACAAAAGCCGTGTGGTTTAATTTGACTTGAAGAAGAAGCTGTTAGTATTTGCACGCGCTTGCCCTATGACTTATTTGGTGGCAATAAAGTTTATCAGCAAAATGATCACACCTCTCAAGGTTCTATTTTAGTTTGATGCAATTTCATTTTCTTAAGAGCAATTCATTAATTTTCATTATAATTGTAAAGGATTTACATGATACCTAAATCACTACATCATCAATTGTGAAGGTTTAAGAGACCATAGTTGAATTTGCTTGTTAATGCTACATTACAACCACATTAGAAAAGTTAATAGCAGAGAAGTTGACAATTCTAACAGGAAGGAAGAAAGCTGAAGAAAATCCTCTTACACCTCCACAACAAGGTTTAAAAAAAATTAAACACCAAATTTAAATATAGGTTATTTAAAATGTTATTTAAACTTAATTTTATGAAATGCATTTTAAAAGTAGAAATGACAAGAATTTTTTTTAATGAAATATGAATGATAATTGTTTTTTATACAATGGTCATGATTAATTTAAATCATATTATTACCATTTTGATATTTGATGTATTGAATGGACAACAATTTATAAGAGTTGTTGAATCAAAGTATTTACTTTTTTATTTGATGTATTACAATACCTAAAGAACATATTTTTGGTGTGGTGTCATTATACATCTCCGACAATACTTGTAAAAAGATTAATATTTAAAAAAAATATAGATACTGAAAACAATGTACATTTCAAAGTTGATACTCATGTTTTCAAAGAAGATATAAAATAATTGGAAGTTACATCTTAACTTGATTCATTGATGGTAATTTCTAATAATTTAATTAGTTATATATTTTTCAATTTAAAAAAGTATTATACATTATAACATGCACTTATTACTAATGTATTGTTTTATGTTATTCAAATACATTCAACTATTGAACTTTACTGACATACATTTGATTTGATATTAGTTGTTAATCAATATGAAAGAATGACTATCCTATTCAAATTGGATTTTGAATTTATTTGCATAATTCTCATTAAGATTATCTTCTTCTTTGATATATTGCTAATGATCAATATGTGTGCAATCACAACTTTGAACTTGTTATAATGGAAGGTTGAGAAGCTTTTGAAAAGGTATAGAAGTTCAATAAAATAAATACTTCCTCTATTTCAAAACAGTCTTCTGATTGGACTATATGTTTGGGATTTTTTTGATGAAAATAACATTACTTATTACAACCCATTTTGAGCTATAAGCACAATTCAATGCACTCTTATTGTCCTAAAACTTTGAGTTTTGTAGGCCTTTTGAAAGTACAGTATTAAACTTATTTGCAATAAAATTAAGGGGAACCAGAAGATCATTTTGGGATAAAGAGGGTGTACAGGATTTTATTAATATAACTATATTTATTCAATGCTTGAATATATTATTCTACAAAGAAAAGAATATTGATTATTGCTATGAACTTGGGGATCTTGTAGGAATTATTTTGGATGAGGCACAATAGCAAGTGAAGTTAGTGGACAATACCATTGTATTGGATGATATTGAAGATGGAATTGCATGTCCTACCTTGAGTCCTACCTGGTTGGTGGAGAATGATGGTGGGGGCACTGTAAAAAGTGCAAATGCTCCTATTTATAATCAATTGGTTTATGGTGACCGCGATGCACACAATAGTCTTTTAGTATAATTTTGATCATTGAAATACTTCTCATGTTTCATGTAAAACGTTTTATGAAATATAAAGAAATGAAAATCATTTCCGACCAATTACAGTGTGTCACATGTGCAAAGTTGATTCTCTAACTACCCTTGCTATTGCATTTGTACACTTTCTTATACACAATCACCTCAAAAGTGGCAGTAACTGCCAGTCCACAATGTTTATAGCTACTATAAATTCAATAAGACACTTGTATGAGACATTTTGCATATAACATTGTACAACATATAAAGATGAAAATAAAAAGGGGATTTCATATTTATTTATCTTGCAAGTAGCATTGTAGCACCTCTTGACAATGAAATTATGTAGCAATTGCTCAAAATAATCCATTCAAAATTTCCACAATATTTTTTGCAATTAATGTTTTGAAAATTGATTTATTCCAACATCTATGAAGCTTTTATATCTATAAAATCAATTGAATTCTATTAAATCTTTCACGAAATCATCCAAATGCACAAGGTAGTTCAAAAGTAGTCTATGCTTGTAATTGAGATCCAACTACTTTAACTTCAACAATTCATAACTTAATTTATCATATACTGATCAAATAATATACATTTTAGTGTATTGGAATCCTTTCAAAATAAAGGGACAAAATCACCTCCCAAAATTCCATTCTCAAATAACACAAACCACTTAAAAAAACAAAAAGCCAAGAGAATGGGTCTCCACCTTTAGCTTGTCAGAGAAACTGAAATCAATATGCAGCTCAAGCAGGAAAAAGGCACACCCCTACTCCCACATATCACCACCAACTTCAAAGATTTTGATTGCTTAGCTTAATTGCATAACTCATCAAATAAAAAGAGAACACCTCCATATTGCACTTGTGGACCATTTTGAATTACCTCACCATCATATCACTCTTTAGCAAACTTGAAAGAAAGCTCACTTGCATTCATGGAGGGGTGATGTTTTTGATAATCATATACATGGCATTCTTAACCTTTGAGCATCCAATGCGTGTTTACTAAAATCTAGACCCCTGTGAACTCATTCCAATCAAACTATCACCTAACAAAAGATCCGCATAAACTGACCATACCAATTGGTAGTGGAGACAAGCTCCGAGCTTAAGGGAAAGGGACACATCCTTTGACCATACTGTTGAAAAGATTATAAAGTCAAAAAAAGAAATAATTAAAGTTTGAGAGATAGGAACTTGTCATTAAGGCACTCAAGGATTACCATAACCTTTTAGAAGAATCCAAGTAATTTGGAAGAATGTTCTTTCAAAGGATGAGATGGCCACACTTCCTAGACTCATGGTACAAATTCTTCTTTTTTTGAGCTATACTCTTGGGTGCTTCAAGGGTGTTTTAGAGACCCATGCTTCACTGGTTAAGAATGTTATGTGGATTATAAATGACCCAACTTTCAAGGAAGAATGTCATTTGGGCTGTAGAATGTGTTTTGAAATCCTCCACTACATTGAAATTAATGGTTTGACAACAACGCCAATTTCGTTAAATGAATTTGCAATACTCCTCTACTTTGACACTTTTTCAATATGCGCGTCCTTGGAAACATAGTTCTATAACTACTTCTAGTTTTCATATATACTAGTGTGCCTTGTGTCGTTGCCACAACTAAAATCAAAGGAAAGTAATTTTCTAACTCTCGATTCCACTCCCAGTTCCACTCCTAGAAGCAAGAACGCCACCAAAATCAAAGCAAAAGTAATTTTCTAACTCCCAGTTCCACTCCCAATTCCACTCCCAGAAGCAAGAACGCCACCAAAATCAAAGTAAACGCAGTTTTCTAACTCTCGGTTCCACTCCCAGTAGCAAGAACGCCACCAAAATCAAAGTAAAAGTAATTTTCTAATTTTTTAATCAATAAATACTTTGAAATTCAATAACTTTTGCACCACTGCTCCAAACGCCACGAAACCAAGCCGGTGCACCCCTCCTCGGCGAGAGCTTTCCGACGGTACCAAGCACGCGGCCAAGGGACGCACGGTCAGGAAGTTGTCCACGCTACAAAACAAAACAAAACAAAACAAAACAAAACAAAACAAAACAAAACAAAACAAAACAAAACAAAACAAAACAAAACAAAACAAAACAAAACAAAACAAAACAAAACAAAACAAAACAAAACAAAACAAAACAAAACAAAACAAAACAAAACAAAACAAAACAAAACAAAACAAAACAAAACAAAACAAAACAAAACAAAACAAAACAAAACAAAACAAAACAATTTAAGGTATTGATAGCTAGTATGTCACAATTTTTTGCTCCGGAATCACGCCAATTTAAAGAAAGTGATGATCAACACAGCAAACAAATATAGGAAAGATTGTTCATCCTCGGGTTGAAGACGCCGTCATTAATCTAGCAACCAAGTGATTGTGAAGCTCTTCAAAACCAAGGACCCCCATCTCCTTCAATTTGGTGAGATCTTGAATGTCAGGAATGTCAGGGTCCACACAAGCAAAATGCACTGTGTCTTTACAGCCAGTGCATCCCAACTTGGTCTCCGTCTTCTGTTTTAGGTCCTTGAAGTACTCGGTTGGGAACTGCTCTTGGTTGCGAGGTGTGAAGCGCTCATCCACTTTGTTGAACACGATGGTCACCACTGTCTGAGCTCCCAGTTTTTCCTTCATCTCCTTATACATCTTGACTTGTTCGTCCTTCACATCATACTGCCATGCAATATTTACGGAGAGATTAGTACTTCTTAACAAGGCTGGTCATTTATCAGTCAAAGAGGACTCCAAAATCGTCAGTTTCGTTAAATTGGCGGTATCCTACTTCTTTGGCACTTGCGGCCTGAAACGTAAATCTATACTTGTCCTAGTACTTAGAATGTCAATTTCATGAGATTGTTGTATTCTATGACCTCAAGCCGAGCGGCCGAAAATGTAAGTTTATACCTGACCTGGTTTTTAGAACTTTCTGTAGATTTATGTCACAACTTTTGGCACCAGTGTAACTCCAATACAATATATGATGTTGGAGATCAAGCAATTGATACCGGTCTCTACCACTGATGTCTTGCAATTAGACACTACACTAGTCCAAATTATTACAACCAAATGATCCGTCGATCTGTGATCATGTGAAGCCATCACTCTTCCAGTAGAGTGGAATTAATGCAGACATAAGCGTACATAACGTTCTTGATTCTTGAGGCCGGCGACCTTCAGGAGTAGCTGCAGTTGGAATAATTCCATCTATAATGCTATTGTTAGTAGATTTAGAACTCAAGTTTACAAAGCCAACTGGTTGTGCAGAGACACTGTATTTCCACTGGTCATGAAAAGGAATGTCAACCCTGGTTTCATTCAATTTATAAAGAATAGTTATCGTGAACTGCTCTAGAATGGTACTTACATCGAAATTGAGGAACAGCACCGAAGAACTCGAAAGTGACGTAAATTGTTTCCACATGTCTGCGTAAGGCCCTGCCCCATCGCTGCCCGGGAAGTCGACCAGCCACAGGGAGTCGTTCAATTTGTACGGCCTGACAATTTTGGTGTGGGAGTCGAAACCCGCCACTGGTACCTGCAGATGTTCATCTAGTGGGAATTGCTTATTCAAAACTTTCTGCACAAGGTCCAAGTATGATATTAATAAGTAGGCAATTTTGAATACCAGAATCTCATTACAGATTAAGTGAGCAAGCTTATTTTGTCGTGAACACCACTATAAGGAGGAGCGCATCGCATGAAACTAATGCAATCGCAAGAATGAAATCATTGATTTCTCAAATTCCCACCTTTATAAAGGTAGACTTCCCAGCATCCTCAGCTCCGAAAATGCCCATGAAGTGCTTTCCAGCCACCTCTAAGTTGTACAAGTAGATGGTATCGTACACCAATTTGATTCGTTTCAACAGCTTCAACCTGGACTCAGGGGTAGCACCTCGAAAAAGATCCGATCTGAGACTAGGAACAGTGCTGATGCTGGTTGAGTGAGCTTCCTTGACCATCTTTTTAAATGGATTGCTCCTTTCAACTGAAATGCGCAGTTCACAGGCTTTCGGTTATCAACAAAATGCTGTCAAAAATCCTTCGGAAAGGATGTACTTCTAGACCGCGAGAATTTCCAACTAATGAAATGGGCACAATTCCTATTGAAGGAGTCTCTGAGAGGACTGCACAGTTTTTCACATGTGGTACTCCCTCCAATGTCAGGCTGTCAGCTACATACTACAGGTGGCAAGGGTATGCAGAGGTCATGTCAGGCCTACAAAACTCAAGTGCTTGGGGCAATATATGCTTTGGTACACCCATGCAGAGTGCACCCTCACACCCAATGCAAAGGAATATGAGCAGTCCTATTGCAGGCCGCATCGCTCAAAAAACTGGTACTGCAGATTTGTGAATCTCTGCAAGTCGCAATCGAAACAAAAGAAGGAAAATGAACCAGCAGTTGATTATTGTTTACTTCACATTAAACTGAATTTCGTTATTTCTCAACTCTATGATTTTTCTAAAAAATAGCCCATTTTCTTTAGAGAGTTCCAAGAGTAAAATTATCCTCAAGTGGGGAAATTGCAAATTGTTAACCTTGTTCGATAAGCTCCTTCTCAAGATCTTCGAGCTTCCTTTCGGAAGTGGTACTTGCTCCAGTTCGATCCAACTGGGACCATTTAGATGTCTCCTCAATCGCACACTTCAAGACGTCTTCGTACTCAGGGAATATCAACTCTTTTGGGCTCAATATCAGATTCCCAGCTAAACTTGCCACCAACACTGTAGTTCCAATTGGGATCCCAGACACCAAGTCAACTGCCAGAAATGCAACACCCATAATAGTTCCTGCCTTCGCCAAACCTGATTCTACCAGAAGCGAATGGGCACCTCTCAGGATGTTTCCCAATCGCTCTGATTCAAAATACTCCACTTTGAGACTGAAAATTAAACGCACAACAGCAGCAATTAATCAGCAGCCAGGGCAATTAATCAACTCTGATGATATTGTCAGGGGACGAGTTTCCTAAGAGTTATGAAGTAACAATGATTGCTTAAGTAGCTACATGAATAGCAATTTGAAATACTTCAAGAAAGACTCAGACAATGCATTCCATGTACTGAACCCTAAATCATAAAACCTTCAAGATCACCAGTGAAATAGTGTATTTAACACTGCAATGCTGTACTCAGGCTCCAATACTTACCTGCTTTTCAAGTACTTTCCAACCAAATCCAGCATGTGGTTTATTTCCTTGCAGTGATTTTCAAGATTTCTGCCAGTGAGACCATTACCGCATACGGTTACTTTTAGGAGCTCTGTTGATATTTTTTTCCCCTTCAATTCAGGAACACCTGCCACAATTCGCTTTGAGGATCAAGGGATCAAGGGATTATTTCCTTTTATGTTTGATAAATGGTGTGATTCTGATTGCAAATTAAAACTGCATTACTCGGACGTCAAAACTAGGACATGAATTTTAGGTTCTCGGCGACCAAATCTGTGCCAAAATAACTGCAAAGCAACACTAAATCCAAGTATTGTGATTCATTCTTAGACGATCTGTTCTCAACTGTATTACTGTAATTCTGTAACTAGTATCTCAAACCACTAAGTAATGTAAATTAAGTAGGTTCATATCATTCATAAATTGTGTAAGCTGGCTTCCTTCCAAACAGCACCTGATGCCAACTTTTTTGCTAATTCTGCAAGCACTGTAAGCTGACTCTAGATGTTGTGATTAGCCTAAGGAAAATCATTAATCTCCAAATTTCAATATTCTGCTTTCATGTAAAACACACATCCACAGTACCAGTAAAATACTTTGAGAGGAAACTTACAACACATTATGTCGTCCAGACTAAGCAATACTTTATCCGTTGGACGAATACTCAAGGATGGAGTGGCCTTCACAGTTAGTGCTTGAACAATCTTGGATATCATCCTGCTAACTCCAATGTCTGTTGTGTTATTAGGGTAATCCTGGAATCAGAGACAAGAAATGAAAAATTACAAATTCTTAGAATTATCACCATAGCTGCGTCAGCCACACAAGCCTAAATATGTCTTAACAGTGAAATTATTTTTTCTTTCTACAGCAGCAAGTTGTCCAAGCTCTAGCTATGTATTTGCAAGTACCTCAGGGAAGCCTAGAATCGAAACAGTTAGTTGCATAAGTAGCATATATAAAATTTTCGATGTTAGAATGAGTATAATGCGAACCTCCAGTATAGGATGATGGGTCTGTCCGAAAGTTGTTTTGATGATAACATGAGACACAGCTTTTTCTAAGAAATTGAATTTCTGACTTGGAACCCTTCTACTAGGAGCCTCGGTCTGCAAAGAAAAAGTTCCTCGTCACTTTGCCGAGGAAATACAACCCTCCAATGTTCAAGTCCATTGATGCTAACAGCTTCACGAAGAAACAGAAGATTCTCTCCCCTTACTTTGATGTACTCCGGAACTAAGTCCACAATGATCCATTTTGCAAATGTGACCTACAAACGCATAATAATGTGCATGAAATAAGTATCCAACCATCTCCTTAACAATAGCCATCCCAGCATCAAGCACGTGCCCGTTAGTTCTTACTACGATTGAGTGATTGATTTGATTGAGCCCACACTTCACAGGGCTTGGGAATGCATGGATATCTTCCAAGAAAATTGCCAAGTTACCACTTTTGCATGATCCTGGAATGCTCAATAAAAAACTTGAAACACTGCTCACCTTCGGAGCAGGAGTTCTGACTAGGGGTGCGGACATTGATGGAGCATCGATGAAATGACCATGTCACGAGCGCTTGAGCCGTACACGGCAGTTAACGTGGACTTGTAACTTCCAAGGCGATGTTGCTCCAAATTCTCCTCCGTAAATTTCAGATCTTTGTCGAGGAAGGCCTGCAGGGTCAAGTCATCTCCAAGAAATGTTTCAACCCCCCAATCCCCAGCTTCCTGGACTAGGCATATGTACTGCCCAATTGGATGGAAGTCAGGTTCCTTCGGAACCTCTGAGGAGCTCGAACCTGAAGTGACGGAAGCAACTAGGGCATCACAAAAAGGAAGTACTTTCTGCTGCACAACAGTGACAAAGGCCTTTTCAGCGACGAGACCTGCCTCTCGTATTGCTGAATTGAAACCTGAGCCCACAAGGCCATCATTTCCGAAGCTTTTAATGGAACGCCCTAGAAAACCACCCATGGCCTGGAGCATGCTGTCAGCTTCAACAAATGAACCTCGCAGCCCTGCTGAAATACACGGGTACGCAACTCTTGTATTATATGCGGGGTCATCGGCATTAAAAAGGCTTAGAGGACGGCTTTTGTAAAAATTATATCAAATTAAAAAGACCCAAAAGTTTGGTGAAGACCAAATTAAAAAAAAACTAAATGTAGAAAATGTTGGGTTCTATACATATCAGGAAAAAAATTCACAATATATATAAAGAATTGGAACACTTATGCATAGTTTTTAAAAATCCTTACAAAAAGTTCCCTCCAATTAAAATTAAAATTTTATTAAAAAGCCCCAAAAGTTGGGTAGCTTGTCCAATGATACATGTATTAAATAAACTCATATAATTAGGTTTTTAATGCTTTTATTGTCCTCAAAAATATTCATTTCATTTATATAATTACATTTTTGGATTCCTTGTTAAAAGGGCTACAAGAATTTTCTGCATTAAAACAAATTATGTCCTCCGAGATTGGACTAAAATGCATTATAAGTGATTATAATTAGGGCCATATAATATGGGAGTTGCGTACCCGGGCTGAAATAGTGCGCCTGATGTTGTGGAGCATGACTGGAACAGGGTCATCTTGGTTGACAAAGGTGATGAAGCGCCATCTGAGATTCTCGTTATTATTGATGATCCGGGCAGCGTTGTCATTGCAGATGTGTGGCACTCCAAGCGCAATCGAGAACAGAGAATGAGGATATGTGTCCTGTGATCCAGCGAAGGCGCACAATGCATATATTCGTCAGTAGAAATCTGAAAAACTTTATCACAAATTGAATATTTGATATAAAGTTTCCATTCACCATACAGGTGAACTTTGATCCTTCCCCAACAACAACTTAGAAACTGGCCCATCTAAGCTTTTGCACATTTATTTTGCGTTGAGCTAAAAGTCAATTGCAGAAAACCAAATGTCGACAGAATTAGTATTTTCACACGTAGCGCATAACAAAGCTCAAATGTCTGGTCAATGGAGACTCTCCCATGCTGTACGATGGCGAATAAAGACTTTACATAACCCCACGTTCCCACCCTAACTATAATTACAAGACATGGATCGAAGTAATACAAAATCCCTAACTGATCAGGACACCGTTATTGCAAAAGTATAACAGGTCTACGTACTCTGCTTGGACGCTGTTCAGCCTCTAGCCAGAACCGCAAAAACACCATGTGCGCCACAGCCCCGCCCAAACTATGTCCACAGAATATAATGCGCTTTCCGGAGACTAGCAATCCAGGCAATGGATTGAAATCCGAACGGTTTAAAGCCATAAAGATACAGGAGCGATCGAGAAATCCCTGATGAAAAGAACCATGATGTCGGAAACCGCGTCAGCTAGTAATTCTGTGCCTTTGAAGGTAATGAAAACATCATTACCAGAGTAGGCCACCAGAATCTTCTGTTCGTCATTAACATCGAGGGCCATGTCCACCGTGTCGAACGTTATGTGCGGAAAATGGACCAGGGTCTCCTGGAAGAAATTCTGAGCTTCCGCATTGTCATAATACACAGCGACTGAGCAGAAGAGAGCTCGAAAGAGATCCTCCTCGCGCAAACTGTGCTTCAAACCAAGGCTGGAAGCTCAGCAACCATCCTGATCGATTGCAGAAGGAACGAAAGAGCACATTCACTCTCTTCAATTCAACACCAACCGTTCCAACTCAAATTTACCTCCCATGACAAGCAAGAACTATAAATAACATTAGCACAATGATGAAGGATGAAATTACCGAAGCCCTGCTGGCCCTTCCAATTCAATTCAGCTCTTCGATCATTCGCTCAGACGCAGATACATTGAACAACGTACACGCGCATCAAGTAACTGACTTTTGTGCAAGTGTAAGTGTCGGAACCTGGGCTTAGTCACGGAACCATTCGATGCAATGAGTGCGTAAGCCCCAATCCTTGATTAACTGAAAGTCAAGGCTTCTCCAAGGCTTCTAGGGAAGCATCACCACCCGTCTTGCCAAATGCAGAGGCGATTTGGCTGGCAAAACAGGGGCCATTCCACTTTGCAAGCCGATACCAGACGGACCGTCCCACCCACAGCCTGCTAACACGCCATCATGTTCTGTAAAAAGCAGAAGCAGATCCAATCAGCTACGTCTCCAATCACTGATCATGTCCGTGCTTGTTGCGAAATTTCAAGAGGTGCTTGTCGCATGCGGTTTGCAAGCCCGTTGAATTGGAAGGGCCGGCAGAGCGTCGGTAATTTCATCCTTCGTCATTGAGCTAATGTTATTTATAGTTCTTGTCTGTCATGGGAGGTGAATTTGCCTGGAATGGTTGGTGTTCAATTGAAGAGAGTGTTGACAATTCATGATCCTTTTTCAGTATGGATATTTGGAAAGTGTTGGTGACTGGTGGTCTTCCTTGTGATCGTCTCTATGGTGTATTTCGTTAAAATGGCAGTATTCCGTGTGCCATTTTGATGGTGTGCCATTTTGATCGCTTACCATTTTGACAATGTGCCATTTTGACGGCAAGGACCTTTGCGGTGTTTTCGATGTGTGCCAATCAAGTTGTTGGTCAGATGCAATTGTTATGCGCCATCAATTGCTGCACGCAAATGAGTGCATGAATTTTCCTATATGATTTGCAAGTGATGGCGTGATGGTGGTCATAGATGCAGTTAGCCAAAGTTATTTGGATTTTGTAGAATGTAGAATGTTCATGGAATGTGGAAGTTATTGAGTCAAGTCTGCCTTTTGCTCCCCACATGGGAAGGGACGCGTTTGGTGTTGTTGTTACTATAGGGAAAAGTGTAGGTGAATGGATGACATTGTGTACTATTCTTGAGCTCGAGAGCGACAAATATGAAGTTCAAATATGGCCCTTTCGAATGGACCAAAAATGAAAGGAAAAAAGCTAGGTTTGTATTTTGTGGAGAATGAAGTGTTTAGTATAGATATTGCTTAGTGTGCAGGACATGCTTGCTACCGTCTACAAAAGAGCTCAACAATCACAAGCGATATTCATGCTACGAAGCAAGTGATTACAGTCTGTACTACTATAAGTATAGATTTGACTTCTATAGCATGTATATAGTGGCAAGGCCCACAGTGGTGATGATTTTTGCAGAGAATTCATACTTCTTGGCCTTGTTGTTCTTCCTCTGTAATGCGACGTAAATTATCCACCGCAAATTGCACTTGTTGTCGAGGTGCCACGAAACTGGCCCCGTTGTTCTTCTTCGGTTTTCAAGATGCCATAATGGCATCCCTTGGAATGTAGTCAGGATGTTCTGCCCTGTTGTCAATCTTCCATTTGAAATTGGTCCTTGTATCCCACCCTTTGTACAGTTGTTCCACATGCTTTAATGTTTCGCATGGTATGAGCCATTGCACTAGAACTTCGCGAAAGTGTTAAGTTTTGGGGTCAAATTCAAGATTTGACATTGCTTTACCAAGCCACACGGGTTCAAGACAATTCTTCGCTGCTCTTACAAGTACATAGAAACCTATCCGAAGATTGGTGGCTACATTGTATGCTTGTAGTGGCCTACCTTCAAGAATGCCTATGTACAGGTCTTATACGTCGAGTTCTTCTCGAGAACGTCCCTCTTGCATGAGGTCTGTCGTGAAATCCCTTGGTTGTCAAGTTTGAGGCCAAAATCCGTCATTCAATTCCGTGGATAGTGGGGCGTCCTCTTCCACGCTTTCATAGATGGCATTTCTCATGTCGGTCCAATATGTCACCAATCGTGACATGTGCGCCTTGTACTCGGCCGTCCCGTCTTCTTTTGATATGTCGGTCTAGTGTTTAATATATCCGTCCAAGCCACGCTCAATCTCTACTTGGTTAGTCATTTTATTGGATTTCATGCAATGGGGATCACCTTTGGGAAGTAGAGGTTTGTGATTGGCATCTTCCTTCCATAACTTCACTTTGTTTTTGGACAACCACAAAGTGTCAGTACATGCTAATTTGTATTGCATGATTGGCCAACCATTGTCGTCCATAAAGAATTTGCATTGCCTTCCTTTTCACTAGCCCACAAGTTGTTCCTTGTTCATCTCAATATAAGGTTTCATAAATGCCTTAAAATCAAGCACTTCTTCTATGAGGTGAGGAATGAACAAAACTTCTTCAATTTCCATGTACAATTGCATCAACAATGGCAAGGTTGGGTCCTTTTTTTGCGAAGCACCATGCTCCACCATCCAAACGATGCGTTGATGTTATTGTGTGTGTGCCTCACTATCATAAACGATACCACCACTTCTTTCACGATCCGCCTTGCAACTAAGAGGGACCAGAAACAAAACACATACCTATTTTTGTTTTACCTCCACGAGTTGTCCATTTGAATGTGTAACACTGGTGGCAACGGGAGAGGTTCAATTGGTTGGGAAGGAATGTTTCGCAAGGAATTGATACAGATCTCACTACCCTTGAGTAACGCGCGATACAACTTTGTGCTCCCAGCCCTTGCAAATAATGAGCGGGAGGACTTCACAGGGGGGGCTTCCAAATCTTGCAAAAGTTTGGCGATTGATCCTATACTGAAGTTGCTGTCGTTCAAAAACACATCCAACCTGTAGTGTGCATATTTGTTGTACCTGTGCCTATGTGCAAACATTCCCGTCACTTTGATGGGAAGTTTCATGAATCTATCTAGTGCCTTTGTTTTCCGCGCTAGTGCAAGACATGCTATTTTTGAATGGTCCATTTTGTCATGCATGATGGATAACAATTGGGATGGTCGCAATTTGGATAACCATCTACTATGGTAGTACGCATGGCAATAGGCTTCTTGAAGAAACAAGTGCTTCTCAAAACGCCTTTGAATTCGTTGATAGTCTTTTGATCCTAGTGCAAATTATGCACGTAACTGCTTTAAGCTGTCACAAATGCTACATCTTGCAAAGGAGTCTCATCTTCCTTTGATGACGTATTCAGAAAAGTGTTTTTTTCGAACTTTACTGAAGCAAGATTGTGATAGTGGTGACAGTCCGAGTTGCTCGTTTGCCTGCAAACAAGGCAAAGCGCAATGGCATTACTTTTGGAACGTTTACAAGGGATATTCTAGATTGCTATTGACTTGACTTCTATTATGTTTATGTGACGTCCCACCTATGATTCCATAATATGTTTGTCATATTGCAATTGATGATTGATTCTCACCTCGTTCACAGTTGCCAGTAATTGATTCCATTCCGTCCCGGTGTTGTGTTGCAAATGCAGACATTATGTAGATTATGTATATATATATATATATATGATTTAGATAGATTTTAATATTTATTGCATCATAAAGAAGTTGAAGTCATTTGAGGTAGCTTCATCTCATTTGGTATTCTTTTTCTTTGTGTTTTATTTAGATTATACTATGTCGAACTAGAGGGTTTTTTTTCTGAGTCTCAAGAAATTGGAGCTCTAGTTTTTTTTTACCTCTACTAGATATATGTGGATTTTAATACTTTATTCCGTAGATAGAGTGGATAAAGTGAAGTTAGAGATAAGATAAGATGGAGATAGAATAGAAAGGTAAAAGATAAAGGGATAGAGTGAAGTTAGAGTGGAGATAAAGTGGAGATAGGTGGTAAAAAGGCAATGACTTTTCATCTTCTCTCGGGTTGTGGGAGAAGGGGGAAGACCAATTGTTTTGGGAAGGAGATAGATATAGAGTATTGGTGTGTTGTGTGTGTGGAGAGGAAGTTTGGTGTGTGGGTTGTTGGGTATTTTTTTTGTTTTTGGAAGCTGATTTTTGGGTTGATGTAGCTCATGGAGCATGAATTATTATTAAATGAGACTTTGAGAGTAAATTCTTGATACTTATAGCTCTTCAAATTGTGCTTGCAAGTTGAATTTGGAGTTGTGAGTCAAAAGTTATTAAGGTTTTAAGTTGTGAATATCCAAGGCCTTCCATTGAGTGGGCAAAGATTTCAAACAAGCCATAACTTTTGAACTCTTTGTTTATTTATCTTGAAACTTATAGGGTGTATAGATCTCATTTATAACTTTCTAAAAAGTCATCTTACATATGATTTGGAGTTTGAAACAAGAAATTATGATGTGCTAAAGTTTGGAGCGGAGATTGAAATAGGAGGAAGAAGGCCGAAACTTCATCGGCTATAACTCTGAATTAGTTCTTTTGTCAATAATGAAACCTTAGGAGAAGTTAGATCATAAGCTCACCTCTTTATATTGAGTTTATTTATGTGATTTGAACTTAAGAAGCAAAAGTTATTGAGATTGAAGGAATAGTGGTTAAATGTTAAGGGAGAAGAGGACCTCTACTTTGTTCTTTAATAGCTTTTGGCCAGTAGTTTGGAGTGAATTGAAATTTGTTGAGTAGTTGGTTTATGCTATTAGTTTTTTAGAATGTTAAGACACTTAGCTATTGAGATTGTGAAGCATCTATGACACTAGTTAGAAGGCAGCGGCTATTTTAGAAAAGTTTCTTTTGAAACTTGTTGGGGTTTCTTCAAGTTGTGGAGCAAAGGAAGACTTCAAGACTCAAGACTTTAGAGATTTGAAGAAGCTTTGAGGGTCTTCAATGTGTTGTAGCTTGTGGCTCGTTTTCATTTTTGTTATTCCCAGCCGGTTTTGGAGGCTAGTTGAAAATTCAATTTCTGCATTGTAAACCTGTTGTGAGCCGTGGTTATCCAGTAAGCGCTCCATTTTGTGTTTGTGGCGACAAAGTGGGATTAATGGCCCACATAGTCGATCTTATATGTTGTTCCCATTGATGAAAGGCGCTTCCTGGTCATCGTGGGTTTGAAATTTAGGAGCCCGTCATCCGGACGGTCACTCGTGTTGGCCGTCCCGTTTTACCCGTCCGAAGACTTGTTTCTTATTACACACCTTTACCCTTGGCCCTTAGAACCAACACAAGATAGGTCAACGGGATGAAGAATCAAGATTGAAGATTGAAGATTGAAGATTCGACGGTTCGATTGACCTCCATAGCAAACTATTCCCAGTTGCAGCCAAATACCCTGTGTATTCCCAAAGCGCGCTCCTCTCAACACGACACCGGCTAGAAGAACTCTTAGGTTCACTTTCTTGTTGCTGGGCAAAGTACGTGACAAATGGGACATAAAGGTCAGCCTTTGCTTCCAATAGTGACCGCAAAGTCTCGATGGCTTGAGCGGTTGCTATCCTTGTCTTTGTTCTATTACAGTTCCCATGGGGAGCACCTCTGATGTCAGCCTTTGCCTTTGCTTTATATCACTCAAATGTGCGGAGAGGGATGTTGTGAGGAATCCTCCATGCCTTTTAACAGATGTTTATGCCCTCCATGGTAATGTGGTCTTTCCCCCTTCCCACTTTCTCGTGCGTTGCCTTGTGAACATTCAAATTTTTGGTGAACTTCATTTGAAAAGTCTGTAGGTGCATTTCAGTACGCAGTGTGCAAACCGTGGTAGGATTGAATTTGAAGGTACATTCTCTGTCATAGCAACATTGTAGACAGGCACGTGCAACGTTGTCTCCTGATAACAAATTTGTTGCTTTATCTACCTACGCGGGGATACGAGCTCTCCTCTCATAGCGATATCTTCGTTTGGCCACTCTTTTCGGACTTCCCTCGAACTCCTTATTGATAGCATCTCATTTGCAAGCATGATCGTAGATACTGACAAATCTAATATTGCCGTGATAAAACAATTGCTGCATGGGCCAACGCAAACATGTGTCCGCAATGCTTGGATTCCTGTCGTGCACATCCAACACAACGATGCCCACATCATCTTCCTCCAATCAATTTTGCCCGTCTACACAAGCGTTTGGATTTGCAATGGTTATAATCACTTTGACAAAAGCGAAACCGTCAGCACGTTTTGCAAGTAGCGCCTTGCCAGACCATTCAACGTGGTCAATGCCCTCATTGTCGGGAATGGAATTAGTGTCGACGTCTGACCCAAGGAATTCCTCCATGTCAACATCCTCCTCTTCAAATTCTTAGAATCCCTGTGCATTCAACATTCCAGGAGTACTGGCAATTATTTGACATAAACTTTCAAATTGGTATGCTGCCATCCCGTAGAGATCACTATTATTTTTTGGAAGACTACAAGAGTTAAGAAATAGGGTCCATTTAATTTCAGGAATAAAAATTTATATAATATTTTGAGCTTACACAAAACACGTATGGTGAACAGTGGTTGAAAAATTAGTACTAAAATGTAAAGTACATGTAAGACGTAAAAAAGATGGGGCAAAAATTGTAACAATGCATGAATAGGGAGGTTAACATTTTTGTATAGTAGAATCACTTTTGTATGACCCTATACAAAATGATTTCAGGATATGTCCCTCCTAGCTTAGAATTTCTTGTTTGTCAGTTGGATGATTAATTTTTTGAAGTCCATTATATAAAATATTGAAAATTTAGGAAATATTACGAATATCAAAGCTAAACTACGTTTTAAGAAATTCAAAGCAAACCAAATTATGGTTATGTAATAGCAGGGTGACACATCTGAGACAAAACATCTGGCGTAAGTAAGCTTCATATGACAATAAAGTTTCTGTAGCTATCATCCCTCTTGAACCTTCAAAATAGTTGACCACATAGTTAAACACCCCTTGTAAAAGTATTGTTGACCTAACATGTTCTATATCTGGTTTCCTTTTCTTTGTCTTTTTATGTATTTTGAATTTCTTCAAATCCGTAGACAATTTCCATTGCAAAGAAAAATAATATAAAGAACCAAGGGACCATAGTCCCGGCAAAGTATATACATTTTTCACATTTGTTTTGCTTTTTTGGATAAGAAGTTATAAACCAAGAGCCAACTCAGAACACCAACCCAAACACGCACAATTACCAAGCTAGAGCACCTCGTAGGATGAAGGCCAAAAGCGGTCATAACTAGGAATGAATAAAGGGTATAGGACAAAAGCTTAGGCAAAAGACCCCATGTTGAGGTGAGGAAGATGACCGGTTGACTTTGAATCCCTTCCAATGAACACATTCTCCCCCGAGGGGGAAAAAGGATTGAGTTCACAATGTTTACTTAGTGCATCAGTCATTAACCTCTAAATGCCCTAAGCTTGTGTAGGGCTTTCTGGAATTTTCTTTCAACTAAACAAAGTGCCAACATTTTGATAAGTTGTATTAATTTTTTCGAAATTGTAAGCGTAGAAATTAAAACTAAACATGTTTAGAGATTTCATAGAAAAAGAAAACAATATTACTTACGGAGTGAAAGATCATAATGCTTGACCATGAGTGTGCTAAAACTGTAAAAATCATTCAATCTTCATTACACAATTCAAACTAAGAAATCGGTGCTTTATAAAATATGACCTTAAAGGGCATAACTTGAATAATCCCATTGAATTGATGGCTTCTTAAAATATATTCAAGTATATTGAATATGTCAAGTTATAATTTCTGAAATTTTCTATACATGCCATCTTCATATTTAGGCCAAGGAGTTTCTAAAAAATCTAATCCAATTGCAGAGAAGCTAATTCCAGGGAAGATAAAATAGTATATCAAAACTTTACAGGAGAAAAAATTACAAATCATTTGACTTGAATCTCTAGGTGATGTGTATATGAATTTGAATTCATTTTTATTGAGATGATGTGAAATTTTCAATAGGGATTTTAGGGTGATCAATCTTATTAATCCTTAAATCTAAAGCTTGTTAGTTTGTAAAGTTGGAAAGAGGAAAAATCAGAAATTGATTATTCTGGTGAGTTGTTCAAAATTATAATATGAAGAACTTGCAGACCATTACAGCATGTGCATCAAAAGATTACAATGGTTGATGTGAAAAGAAGATTTTCCATTTGTTCTTGGAAACTAGGGTTAGTAGGCTTAGAAGGTTCAAGTATCTTGGAGTAAATATTTTGTTGTACACAGAGATGAGTATTTTGACAATTCCTAAGTACATGTCAATGATAATTTAGAGAAGCAAGTTTGGTGTCTAGCTTACTCGGAAACAACCTTCAATGCAAGGAGGTCAAGTACAATGGCAATGCAATTCTAATTCTATTATAACTTCCGCAATGAGTAGATATCCTTATGGATTTCCTAAATGACACAAGCATTTGGAATATGTTGGGAAACATTCAAGTTTGACTACATACGGCTAGTTAATAGGGCTGCAGATCAGTAGAAAAGGATTATTATTGAAGCCACTCCAGCATAACCAATAAGGTTTTTTTTTTAAATTTCTTTTTAACAAATAGGAGACCCATAGCATTAAAAAAACCCACCAAGTACAGAACTACCAAGGTAGAAGGCTGCACAATGAAGAGAGGATGAGCAAAAGAAAAGAAAAGAGAACAAAAGAAACTAAGCAAAAAGGCAAGAGGACCCTCCTTGTTCCAGCTACTCTGATTGCCAACACGAGTGGCAAGAATGAGTGATTGCACCCAAACTAAGTAAATCTTGCACTTGATGGAGTTCAATTGAATTGGATGAAGTTTTGAGCATGTCTTTGGGCTTTAAGAAACCAACAAGGTTTCACTACTCTCAAGTGTCATTTGGGTACTTCTGACAAGCCACATTGTATTATATACGTGAAAGTTAAATTCAAAGAATTGACGCGACATTTTTCAAAAGAAGACTTAGTGCCAAAGGACGCCAAAGAAGTTGGGATAGAAATAAGGATTATATTTCTACGAAGGTTGTAAATGGTTACATCTTTTGTCAATTGGACAAACATCTGACCAGAAATTACTTCATTGGATCTTATCTGAATTTTCAGAATTACATTCAATGGACACTTTGTCTGTACGAGTTACAAATTGTCACTTGGTCAATCCTAAAATACCCATAGGATTGGTTCCCGCCCATGCTTCCTTCATAGATTTTAACTTCCTCTTACGACATATGTATAGGGGAAAGGAACATTCTGAAACCAACAATCTATGCAATTCGACATTGGAATTTTATAAATAAGACTACCGATTGGCGCTTGCTTTGCTATGCATTAAACATATTACTTTTTTCCATTTTTCATGTGATAGAATGTAGATAAGCAAAGTATGTATAATCTTTAAATGAAAATATTGACATCCTCATACTATATTCTTTGAAAAATTTACATAGTGCAATATAAAGTAATTATAGAGAATCTTAATACCATAATTGAGTTTTGCAAAATAACCACTACAAAGATGATAACATTGCAATAAGAATAAAAGAATCAAGTGAACAATGTAAGTAGAATCTTCACATTTGAATATGTAGAGCAATGCTAGCGGGTGGTGCTTCCTTATTCTTTAATATGACTTCTTAAAAAGACGTGAAATTTATCTGAAGTTATATTGTCTGAAGAGTTTCTTCGAAATTTAAAAAAAAATATCCATTTGTTTTTAAAATATTTCACGAAAAGAATAAATAATATATAGTAGAAAGTATCCAATGGCTCACTAAAAACACAATTGAATTTCTATAATGTTATTCAAAATTGTGTTGAGATATTATAGAGGTCATTGCAATTTTAGTAGTATGATTTTAGTACTCTGACTAGCGGTTGGCACCTGCTATGCTACGCATTCATCATTAGCATTTTATTAGAATTTTTATGTATTAGATAAAATGCAGAACAAAAATTTCATTAAATCTTTAAATACAAAGTACTAAAATCTTTGTGTCATTTTGTTTATAAGTAAGCATATATTGAAATGTACAATAGAAATTTATTGAATGATGAATGAAATATATGCAATGGTGAATATTGTAAAAGATACACATTTATTGTAATGCATTCAAAAGTTGACTCAATTGTAATATAGACATTCGTCATACAAACAATTGCAACCCAAAAACTTGATGAATTGAAAAGATAAACTTCTTGAATTAACTTAATTGTTGTGAAATCCAAAATCACTTCAATTGAATAAATTTCTCAAATCATTTGGTAGTAGCAATAGAATTTTGAAATCATAAAAGTTGTAAAAGTGATATTATAGAGGTGATTGCAAACTACTATATTTCTGTAAAATAACTTTACGTGAAAATAGCATTTCTATGTATGCATGATTGAAAATAATTTTACAAAATATTAAAATTCATTATTTCAAGGACTTATTGAAATCATTATCATGCATTCTATTCAAATATATCAAATTTTACTAATATGTGATAAAATGAGTCTCTATTACTAATGGTAGCATATAATATTAATAATGGTAACAAGTATGAGCCCCTATTATTAATGATAGCATTTGTGATATTACAGAGGGAGTTATGAATTTAGTAGTATGATAGGCCCTTAACACTTAAAGGACGCAAGGGTGACCCTAGAAATCATCCTTTTTCATTACTGTGTGACATCATGTATATTAAAAAATCTAAAAGTTTCTGTTGGAAGTCAAGCTACTATAGAAGATCTCTCTTTTCCACACAAAATTTTGAGAATGAATAATTGTTGTTCTGTCGTACACCAAACGATTCTCTCTCATTCATCGACCAGAAATGGCTGCCGCAATGTTTATGGGTTAAAAACTAGCACAAACGTATTTGTTAGAACAATAGGCTATTTAGAATATGCCCCTCCTAGTATTGAATTATAAAAAGGGGTCATCGTAAATGCAATATATTTTGTAAATAGTTGTTCAGCAAACACCTCTACTCAGTTCAATACATGGAGTGATCTACTTAGAGGTGATTAGGAGTGATGTACTTGGGGAACACATCCAAAACCCATTTGGCTGTATGCTGAAATGTCTAATCGACAAAGATGGTTGAAGAAAGTGATTGCTTGCGTCAACGACGGAAGGCTAGGTACATAATCCGCTCGAGAGTGATCAGTACTTCACTTGTGCACTCCTATGTGTGAACAAGAATGAACGGAGTGTAGAATGATTAGATTACCTCATCGCCATCGGACTCACTAGAAGAAGCCATATGGATGACGAGGGAACAAAGTACGCTACAGACTGCCAAGCGGTTTCTCCGTCAAAAGAAATTTTAAAGCCTCCAAAGCCAATGTTACTGGCAAATTGAATGTGGAAGAGATGTGAGGGCTAACTCCTTGCAGTTACTTCCCAGATTATACCGAGCTCTCTGCATTAGACAACAAGGCAAGCAATGAGAACCGTAATGAAAACAATTAAATTGACTGGCCAAGCATCAACATTGTAAAGGAATGCGACTAAAAGTGGATCTCAAGCGTGCGCTACCAGCCGTCCACGATGTGGACAAAACACGACACAATAGAACCTTCACATAGCGAAGCGTCAACACCTAGATGACAGATCTGCTATATTCATTGTAGAGAGATCGAAAGGATGAGAAAGACCTGCCCAATAGAGTTGACGACAGCACGGGACAAGGAAAGCGTCCGCTCCAAGCAATACTAGCTCGAAAGTCGAGTGTAGGCAAACAGAGAAATGGAAGAAACGTGACAAGGTCATTTGCAGAAAGAGCAAGACGGTGAGGTGAACAATGAAATTACAAAATCAGAGGAGATGTGGCGACTAATGTGCAGAGCAGTAGTACTGAACTGAAATGCAACTGTACAAAAAAGGAAGAAACGATTTAAGCTCAGAAAGGGCACTCTAAATGTAGATAGAATTGGGCATACAAAGGTAAAACATTCCACAAACCTGTCGAAACGGCAGGCTTAAATTGGAATGATAATTGAACAATGGAACTAATAGCAAATTTCTTGAAGGGAGGGCACTAAAAACCTAGCGAGGCATGTCACCCTTTTTTGACTGAGTCGGTCCCACGGAAGTTCAAAACGACAAGTATGACAGCAAGTGTTGGTCCAGTATAGGTAGAACGTGAACGATGATACTAACGTCTTGCAGTAACGAGTTGAGAATTACTGGCAACAAAAATTGTTTGACAGTTGGTGAAAACGGTAAGCCCTGGCGCAATTTCCTTAGGGCAGCCACTCTATACTAAGCTTAGAGAGACCACGTTGATATTTGAAATCGAGAAATGAAGTCTAGGACAACAAATATTATTTCAACTGCCACTTCAGCATGAGTTCTATGTTTGGCCAGGTTCCTTCTAGAGCGGGCTCCTGGGAAAGCGGAGACGACTAATTGACAGCTCTAGGAAACAGTGTGAAAACCTAGTGATAGTAAAATTCCCCATAACTCATTCAAAGAGACCGATCTATACCAAAATCAGAACGTGCCTTAAAAGTTCCCGATTGACATGTCTAAATTATAGTGTAAGTCCAGCAAGTCTTGTTGGTGGGGGTGACTATAGATTAGAACGGGTGCTTTGAACTATAAGAGAAACAGGGAATTTGTCAAAATCATGCTCTAACAGTCCCCGGACAAAGGGTTTGAACTCGAACGGCAGACAAGGAAGTTCCGGTTGCCGCAACGAGTACAAATTAGGACGGGCACCCTAAACGGTGCGAGGAGTAAACATGTAGATGAATAGGATGTGTGGGAAGAGTATAGTTTAGGGGGGACATCCTAAACCTTGCAAAGGAATACCGCGTCGATGACAAGGACGTGTGAGAATGAGTACAGTTTAGAGCGGACATCCTAAACCTTGCGAAGGAAGACCCAATCCATAACAAGGACGTTTGAGAATGAGTACAGTTTAGAGTGGACACCCTATACCTTTCAAAAGAATATTGTGTTGATGACAAGGACATATAAGAATGAGTACAGTTTAGGGCGGGCACCCTACACCGTGCAAAGGAAGACCTAGTCCATGACAAGAATGTGACAGAACAAGAAGAGTTTAGGGCGTGCATCCTAGACCTTGCGATACGGACGACCCAATCCATGACAAGAACGTGCCGGACTGAGTGTACATTAGAGTGGGCACCCTAAACCATGCAATGGAGGACCCAGTCCATGACAAGAACATGCCAGAATGAGTAGAGTTTAGGGCGGGCACCTTAAACCTTGCAAAGGAAGACCCAATTGATGACAATAACGTGCTGAACTGGATGTAGTTTAGGACAGGCACCCTAAACCTGCTGGAAGGACTGGGTCCATGACAAGAATGTGCCTTAACGAATACAATTTAGGGAGGGCATCTTGAACCATGAAAAGGAATACCGCGTCAACGACATGAACGTGCCGAAACAAGTTCAGGGAGACGGGTCTGAACCAGTCGTTTGCAACGTATTGATCAGAGATCAGAACCCCCCGCTCTAAATTGTCTGAAGAAGACTCTGTGCCGACCACATTTGATTTTTCATACTAATTTCTATGAACGTAAGACCCATTATGAAGCTGATTTCAAACTATGAAAGTGCTTTGCGTACACAAGAATTAAATTGTTCTATTCGATGGATCCAGGAATACCAATAACAATGCAGCTAGTTTCTGTCAAAAGATTCGGACTTTAGTATGTTGAAGTAGAGCAATCAAGGACGTCACGGAAATTCAAAAACTAACACATTCAGCAATTCAGTGACAATAAGCAAACTATGAATTCAATTGTTCAACCCCTGGACAAGATGATTTATGCATCCTGAATATTCCGACAAGGATGCTTATGTGAATACTGAATTTAGTCACAAAGATCTTAGAAACCTTTGAATTTCAAGTCGATAAACTCCATCATATTTTGGATTGCACCAATTTGGGAAGAGACAGCTAGATTGTGCAATCAAGGGTACTGAATCCAAGTGAGTGACGGCCCCAAGTGACGGAGGAATGTTGGAAGTTCAAAATTTCGGGAATGACTCCAATTAAAAAGCAATATGTATAAACCACAATACGTATAAACCACAATAGGAATGAAACTCACAATGAAATGAATTGCTAAGCAATTTTGCCCATGTTTACATGATGCAGTTGATGCGCACATCAAGTCTTCAATCTCCGGAAGTAAAGAACGCCTCCACCAAAACTTTTTTTCCCCACCGTACGCGAAACAACAAGCTGATGAAAAACACCAACATCACAAGTGATAAGAATCCGCCTAACTTTGAAATTAAAACAAGAAACTCAGAGAACCATGGAAAAAAGCAACGAATAGAGTTAGTCTAAAATAAAGTGATGGTACCAAAAGTGGAAATGGAAGAATTAATCTTCGGCGCAGCAATGTGGTGGTCTACAACAACCTTTCACCTCGACAAACGGGATGCACTGCGAGCAAGGCACAAAGACATAGCGACAGATGCAATGGATTCTACAAAGAAAGCAAACTTCGCCCGCAGTTGCATTCCACTTTGTGAAGGCGGTTTAGGTCGGGTCATTTAATGCGCACCAAAATTGCGGCGGCCATTGTCAGGCACTTCCTTGTTAGGAAAAAAAAAATTTGTGTTTTGGTCTTCTTTAAATACGTGGACTACAACCTCAGAATCCACCTTTCTTTTGAATTTTAAAAATTCCAAACAAATTGTCCATGAAGGGGATTAAAAAATAAAAAATAAAAAATCATGAAGATAAAAATACAATTGTATGGAAAAAAAAATTGTCCATAAATGGAATATTATAAAAAAAATAAAAATAAAAAAATAAAGGAAAAGATATAAAATATAAAAAAAGATTTTAAAAAAAAGTTAAGTATAAAAAAAAATTTAAAAAGAACAAAAAAAAAAAACTTCAAGAAATGGAACAAAGCATTGCGCAAAGGAAATTAGAATTGAAAAATTAGGAAGGGATTCACATATCCATACCTTCACCATCCATGACTATGTTTTCATTACAAATGCTAAAAAATGGCCGTTTGTAGAATAATTACAAAATTTAAGAAAAACAACATATTACACCTGTGGCTGTGGTGTCTTCTATTATCGTACATGCAAGGCAGTTTTGGCGCTCATCTGCCAAAATAATTTAGTCTTTCCAATTCAACAATCCGGCAAGGAGACAAGAATTTCTTTGACTTCGGCACTTTACAACGACATCTGTAATTTTGGATTGATTCTTTCTAATTGTTTGTAAATGTGTTGATTTTTCTAATTGTAGCAAAAATAATTATTTTAGACTTTTAGGAATAGTTGTAAATAATTTTTTAAATTTCGACATCTTCCAAATTTTCCCGAGTTATTTACAAAACTGACACACATAGGATATGCTGAATTCAAAGTACTAAAGTGGAACCACACATAATCAGCCGACTAAAGAATTCTAACATGATTTGCAATAGTGACGGCAAAACAAATATTTTTCAGAGGTACAACAATAGAAATGACAGGGGTTGCAAGTAATTTGTTCATTTTGTCACTTGAACTGAAAATACTAGGAATTTTGTGAGGCAAAAAGTGCTTCGAACCCATGGCCAACTTCTAAACTCTTCCAATTTTAATCATTCAGTTTCATTGTTCATTACTTTCTTTCTCAGAACTTAAGACATGTAAGTTTATGTATTTATTACTTCCAACCTTGAAAAGGAACAAAAAGACATTCAAAGCTTGGTAAAAAATACGTGCACCTACATGTCAAGAGTGGGTCATTGGTTGGGAATGGGTGGCTCTACCTTACATGTGGTAGAAATTTTAGAAATTTCGACCACATGGATTGCAAGATACAAGCATTATTCTAGAGCCAAAAAGTGGAATATTGATTGCCAGACAATTCTTTTTCATATTGAAGATCAAATGATTTTCATCCAAGTTTTGTTGTACAGCTTTGCCAATGATATATCTACATTGTTTATGGAATTTCAAGTCATATATGTCATTTTATTTTTATTTTCGAGGGGGGGGGGATTGTTTTAAAAGTTCACTTCCCTATTTAATGCACTAAAAAACGTCTGGCTTTTGTTAATCTAACACTCCAATTGCACCTTTAAAATGAGTTTTTTTCTTTTCAACAAAACCAACAAATCAAAGCTTCGAATGTTGTGTGTCTTCTCTGTTTGGATATTCAAAAGAATTTGTAAGAATGAATAGGTCATTGTAATTTGCAATTGGGGTTCTATATCCTATACTGGGATTTTTAGATTTATTGAGCTCATTTTATATATGATGCAAATCTTTATCTCCTTCAAAAATTCAATGCAATCTCAAATCATCATAAACAAACCCAAATTTTTTATGTGATTCACTTGTGGAAAGCTTTTTAGAAAACATGGGATTTCATGTATGAAATATAAAATATAAAATTTCATTCCTATGGAGGTGCAGATTTATGAGTGAATTTAGAAGTTTGAATTCATGGTCAGAGGCTTTATCTCGACAAGGTTTCTCGGATCCAAGACTGGTGGTAGTGACATCTTTTCTATTACATCCAAAATGTTTTAATATTGTCCTAGGATGTGCAGTAGTACGCAAAAGGCTCATGATTGTTTAGACTGTTGAAGAGCAGTTAAATAGTTTGCATGAGCTTGTTCTTCACTCCTTCTTAGCACATTTAGGCTTAAATTAGCTGCATTGGTTTGGCGCAAGAAGCTTATCCCGGTGTCATGTATAGAGAATTTGCCTCAGGAAAACACAGGGTTCTTATCTATGGCTAGACTTTGCAAAAAACACTAAAGACCCTATCATGAAATCAAACTAAAAGAATTCAAAAAGTACATAGCAAAAGAAATAAGGTACAAAGTATTCCTCAAAACATAAAAGTTTTTTATTAATTATAAATATAAATATATATAATTTTAATCTCTGAAGAACCACTACAAGAAAATCGTATCTGAATTGACACGTCCGAATTGACTAAAATGTCCGAATGGATAGAATTTTGTCAAAAAAAGTCCGGACGAATAAAATATTGACAGAATAATGTCCAAATTTACAAAAAATTGACAAACATACTGTCCAAATTGACAAAAATTGACAAACATAATGTTCAAATTGACAGTATTCCCTTGTAGTGCAATCTCTTCAAATGAAGAAAAATCTTCTTCTTCTCTTTTTTTTCCCTTTCTAAAAACAAAAAAGTTCAAAAACAATAATTAAATCTAACACCTTTTGGCCACTGTTGAAGTTTAACCAAAAGGTAAAAATATATTTTATTTTTTAGCAAAATACAATAAGAAAAATAGAGCTTCAACACCATTATGAAGGAACGAAGATCTAACATAAGTCTAATTGAGGTAAAAAATAGATTTCCAAGAGAAGCATTGTTCAATTTGCAAGAATTTGAGACTCAACAAAAACCCTCCAATTTCACATACTAAATCTTAATCCGTCTAAATAACACCTAAACGTTTATTTTTACATACTACAAGCATGAGCCATATGACATCGGTGACGTGCAATTCAGAGTTTTTGGAGACCACTTCTATATGCATATCTTTTGAGGCAATTCTTGAGGCACCTACATGGCTTTGGTTTTGAATTCTCATGGAGTGAATTGTTCACTTTCTTCCAACAACCATGGGGTTGTTTAGATCATGTAAAGGCAATGAGGCGCCTCTCTCCTCAACAGCTGACATAATTTGGATCTCAAGTCTCTGATGAGGCCTTTGTGGTTGATTGACATGAGAGTTGTACTAAAGAGCCGGTATATTTGTGCAATTGATATTCCATATATCCAACCTTGTAGCCCAATATGAAATCATTTCCTTGGTCATTGAACATTTGAGTTCTTATAGTTGATTGAATGAGTAATAAATACATTTTTTCAAATCAATAATTGAATAATAAAAATTAAATAACTTTTATTAGAGAGAACTTTTGAAGCTTCTATTATTAGTTTTAAGCGATATTAATATAAATTGAATTTTGTGAGTGATCCTTGATTTGTGTATTGACCTGTTTCTAACTAGTTAGGCAATGTAGAAGACTTTCTCCAACTCCAAATTTACATTATTTGCAAATAATGGAGGTTCAGCACTTCCTCTGAGGGTGGTCAGTGTTCTAAACATTATGGGAGATCAATAGCTAGTTATTCAATTGGGAGTATTCTCTTTCTAGGGACTATTTTGTAAGACCTTCATTTTTTTATAAATACTAAATTTTCTTCATTTTTTGACAGCGTACATGTAGTTATCATTGATTAGGAGGAGATTAAATTCACAAAGAATACTGAAGATTTGTTACTAATTTCATACTAATTGCATGAGAATGGAAGCAAACACATCTTCATTACAATCACTACTTGGCGTGTGCTCCATCCTCCATGAAGAAGACATCATTAGAATTATGATATCTTAGGAATCCATTGGGTAATAATAATGAATTTTTGAGTTCATCATGCCATTCTTGGACAATTAGTGAGTTAAGAAAGCTTTTCCCACTCACTAATTTATAAGATCATGGAAATGGATTGGATAATTATGACAAATTTTAGAATTCATCATAGAGTTCTTGACCTAATTAATTTGTTGAAAGGCCTCTTTCCACCAAAAACTTGGCATTACAAAGTCGCCACTTTTGGGGTTCATTACATTCTAATTAGCCTTTGTTATAATTTTTTCGAATTATAACACAGCATCTGTAGGGCTAACATACTTCAAAATTGATCCAAAATATAATGCATTGGGAAGATAAAACACTAAGCAAGTACTCTCCACTTTAACAAACTGTTTCAAAATGAAAAACTTATTTAGCTATGATTAGCATCCTCACAAAGAAAAGGAGGCCAAAATGGTCCCAAAAATGAAGAATAATTGGTTCATGTGCGCATTTAATACAACATCCAAAACTAAGATAACATCCAAAACTATGGTGCTATTATTGTCCCCGGTTCCGCAACCAATGTTTTATACACAAGGGCATGGAAACGGCTTAGAAGACAGCTTTTGGAAAAATTCTATCAGATTCAGAAGACCTAAACGTTAGATGAAGACCAAACTCAAAGGAAATTAGACGTAGAAAATCTTCCATTTCATATATATCAAAAAAACATTCACAAAATATATGAAGAATTCAAAAACTTATGTATAATTGTAAAATTTCCACAAAAGATGTTTCTTCCAATTGCTGGATCCAAACTTTTATTAAGACGTCTCAAAAGTTGAGTAGCTTGCCTTATGACATATGTATTAGAAAACCTCATGTACTTCGCTTTTTGATGGTATCAAAGTCCCCAAAAAAATTTCATTTCATATATATAATTACATTTTTTGATTCCTTGTTCAAAGGCCTACAAGATTTTTTTATATTAAGACAAATTATATCCCTTAAAACTAGACTAAAATGCACTGTATTTGTGAATGTGTATATGTTCTTGTTTCATTCCATTCTCAAGATTCCATAAGAACATTGAATGCATGTATACTAAATGTTCCTGCTTGAGAGTTGGTAACTTTGTAGATTTCAGAGACACAGTCCATGAATCCTAAAGCGCTAATTCAAATTCTCTAATTCTAAATAATGAATAGGCCAAAAACAAAATAGAGCTTCAATTTCCTAATTCTAAGTAGTCAATAGGCCCTAGGAAAATGGAGTTTGAAATTCCCTAAGTCTAAGTACCAAGTAGGCCTAAAAATAAAGGAAACTTCAAATTTTCTAAGTCTAAGTTGTGAGTAGGCCTAAAAAAAGAAGGGAGCTTGAAATTCCCTAAGCTTAAGTAGTGAGTACACTAAAATAATGTAGTAGAAACTTATTTTTTAGTAAATATAGCCTACAATATATTCTAGGTAATTAGAAATTATAATTAATAAAAATGTGAAACTATTTTTTAAGAAATTTAATATAATTAATAAAAAATTCAAATTGCTTTTATAGATTTATATATATATATATATGTAAACCTTTGAATAATTCCATTTGATGTATGAGATGAAAATGAAGTTGTATTCTAGTCTGCGGGTAGTTATGGATTCCCTCAAAAAAAACAAATTGGAAGTCCTTCATTTAACTCAATTTTTAATATTCTTTGAAAAAAATAAAAGCATACAATGTATAATGAACATTACAACATTAAACCATGGGGATTGACATTTTTAAATTCCATAATTAAATTCTGTAATTTAGTGTTGTGAATCATTCTCTACTTTCTTTCTATGATCTATTTTTTTTGTACATGTTTTGAAATTCCAAATGATTCAAAATTTTCAAGCAAGTAGTGAACTTGCTTACAAACCATTGAATTTGAGGAGTAACCACAATTTTGGACATCTTTCATTTAAATGTGGTCTTTTCAGTTGCAGTTGCCCAATTTTTCACGCTTCCAAGAAAAAGATTCTTGTCAAATCAAATGCTTTTATCTTGCAATCTACAAGGTGGAAAATTCTAAATTTTTTTCTACATATTCTCAAACTAGCTTACTACAAGATCCTACGGTTACAAATGTCCGAAAGAGTTAAATTTCTAGAATTTGGTTTAGGGTTTGCACGGCCATAGGACAAAATGTGGGTCGGTGCAGGTCCGGCACGGGCATAGGTCAAATTTTAGGTTCGGTGGAGATTTGGTGCAGCTCCGGTTAGAAGTCGTCCAGCTCGGTTCATTGTCGTCTGCGCGTGCCAGGGTTTCTTCTGTTTGGTTTTGTTCTTCCTTTGTCTATGCTTCGTCGCTGCTCCTTTGACATTTCCATTATCCTTGTTCCAGTGTCTTCACCTTGCTCCTTCTGTCATTGTGGCGCATGGTTCTTTGTGGCCCCGGAGTTCCCTGCGGCGGTGGTGGAGTTTGTGGCGGCTGCATCTTTCTTAGCCATGAATTGAGCGGCATCCAATTTTGTAGGGAGATTCTATGAGCGTGTGACCTTGGGCTTCTCTTCTGTTGTTTATTCTCCGGGAGAGTTCCCTTTGCGACTTGGAGAGCGCCACTGCTTCTACAAATGCTTGAAAGGCCTGGCATTGCAAGTTGGACAAGCTCGGCGATTTTTGTGTCAAGAGTGATCATCCTGAGGATCAGGTACTACAAATCTCTTTATTTGTATTTCCTGATTTTAGAAAAGTAGCCCATATACACGCAGTTGGTCTAGAGCAGAAATTCTAGCCGAGGAGGTTGTTTAGAAAGGTTGTACTAAGCAATTCCAGCCAAGGAGGCTGTTTAGAACAGCCGTTCTAAACAACTTCAGCCGGGAAAGCTGTTTAGAGTGGCTGCTCTAAACAACTTTACAGGATGTCAAGGACAAATATCAAAGCAACCTCTCTAAACATCAGAACTCAGTGAATGAACACTACAAGGGAGCAGTGTCAATTCGGACATTTTTTTGTCAATTTGGACATTATTTTGTCAATTTTCTGTCAATTCGGACATTTTTATGACAAGATTCTGTCAATTCGAACATTTTAGTCAATTAGGACGTGTCAATTCGGACACTGTTTTCTTGTAGTGGAAAATTGGATTATAGAACCAAAACGCCTGCTCCAAAGCTAGGGGCAGAGTAGAAAGCTCAGAGTAGTACAAAACTAGAAGGGCTGCTCAAAACATCTAGGACAAGAAGCAAGGAGAAAAGATCAAAATGCCTGCTCCAAAGCTGAACAGATAGAGAACGCCAAGGTAGAGTAATAGAAATAAACACCTGAAACCAGTTACGAGTCTAGGCGTAAAGAAGGAACCCAGAATCATAAACTTCAAAACAACCCCCCTAAACTAGATGACAATAGTCGATTGGTTCTTGAGCAGATATGATGATTTCAACTAAAACATAGGCAAAAATAATGGAAATATACAAAACTTCAGAACGCCCGCTCAGAAAATAAACAACATCAGGACGCCCGCTCTAAAACAAACTACCAAGGGTAACCTCGGATTTGGAAAACGTTGAAAACAAACCTGTCGGATTTAGAAAATGAATTACGAGGGAGAAACAACACATAAGCGTCTAAGCTGCCAATAGCTCGTTAGTTCGAGAGAAACCACAAATACAGTAGGCCACCACTAAATGATATATCACTGATGTCCATGGATTCAGAACGGCCGGTCTGAAGGGTGGTCACATCAAGAATGAACGGGCAGTGTAGCATGAATAAAAATGGAAACAAGTCTAGCTCAGTCGGCCTAAGGTAACACTAGATATGCAAGTGGGAAGTAGTCAGGGAGGATGAATATGAGAGAAAAAATACGACGCAATAAGACAAATAGTAAAGGTTAGGTTCACTAGTGACCATTGAAGATCGGACCAACCGGTCAGAATCCTACCAAAATAGAAATCAGAATTTAGATTCTTAATGGTACTGATGCAAGCTGCTTAGAGTGTAAATGCTAAGACAGGAAACTATACATTCGGGAGGATCAAATTAAACATATAAAGCAACCTGTCATCGAGATTATCATGAATAGTAAAATAGGGAAGAAAAAATACATTAGACCGTGCGGTCTAAACATCCGAGGACTTGTTGCTAAATTGTGCATGGCATATAGTATATCCAGTTTAGACCGCGCGGTTTGATGTGCAAAAGTTTGTGTGCACAGTGAAATGGAGTCTTCCTTGGAGAGCAAGCTGCCACTCACAGGCTACTTGAGAAGAATAACATCAGACCGTTGTCGTGTTGAGAGGAGCGCGCTTTGGGAATACGCAAAATATCTGGCTGCAACTGGAACTAGTTAGTCATTGACTTCAAATAATCTTCAAGTCTTCTAGTCTTCAATCTTCTCTTCGTTCTTCAGCCTTCAAACTCCTCCCCGTTGGCCTATCCTGTGTTGGCTCTAAACAAGTTAGGATTTGGTCAGGTAGGTAATAAGAACTACGGGCCTCGGACGGGTAAAACGGGACGGCATAGCACGAGATGCCATCCGGATGATGGGCTCCTAAACTTCAAACTCCCGGTGACCAGCTCTATCTAGGCTTTAGCTTTCACCGTGAGAACAAACAGATTCGACCATGTGGGTGATTAAATCCCACCGTCTCCACAAACACAAAACGAGGCTAAGCATTGGTTTAACCCAAGCTGCCCGCAACAACAAAAGTTTACAATAAAAGACAAGCCACAAGCCACGACACACAAATTCTCCTCCAACTCCAACTTCAAATCTTCACTCCAACTTCAATTTCAAAGCTAAACTTTGAATGAACATCACCAATGCTCCACAACTCCAAATAGAATGAGTGATAGCTCTTTGTAAAGCTAATACAATTTTCTATACTTTCATCAAATTTCAATTCATTCAAATACTCTCTCCAATATCTATGATTGCCCAAAGTTTCGGCCTCTAAAAGTGAGGGCAGCAGATCCTCCTTCACTTCAACACTCACACCTCACTCATAAATGCTCCAAATACAACAAATGATAGCTACTTGAAAAGCTAACAAAATTCTCTACAACTTCTCAAAATTTCATTGCAAAATAAAAATACGTCCGTCTTTTATGGTTGGTCAAAGTCTCAGCGCTTTCAATTGGGAGGCAGTAGACCTTCCTCCACTCAAATTAGCACAAATCTCCACTCACAACTTCAATTCAAGCAAGAAAAGACCTCTTTCAATCACAACATCATAATACACAACTCCTCCAATTTTCATTGAAAAAAACCCCCTTCTCAAAACATAACACAACAACAACAATAACTCAATAATTCCCAAAACAATTGGTCTTCCCTCTTAACTCACAACATGAGAGAAGATGAAAAGTAACCGCCTTTTTACCACCTATCTCCACTTTATCTCCACTCCAGCTTCATTCTATCTCTTTATCTTTTACTTTTTCATTCTATCTCTACCTTATCTTATCTCTAACTTCACTCTATCCCTTTATCTTTTACTTTTCTATTCTATCTCCATCTTATCTTATCTCTAACTTCACTCTATCCACTCTATCTACGGAATAAAGAACTAAAATCCACATATATCTAGTAGAGGTAAGAAAAAACTAGAGCTCCAATTTCTTGAGACTCAGAAAAAAAAACCTCTAGTTCGACATAGTATAATCTAAATAAAACACAAAGAAAAAGAATATCAAATGAGATGAAGCTACCTCAAATGACTTCAACTTCTTTATGATGCAACAAACATTAAAATCTATCTAAATCATGTGTATATACATTATCTACATAATGTCTGCATTTGCAACACAACACCGTATTCATGAGTCCTGGAAACCGCACATCTAAGATAAAGTCCCTCTGCAATTCATGTTGTCTAGGGCCCTGTGGACTATCAAGATGGATTACTTAAACGACTTGCTTGTGTTTAGTCTGGAGCTTGGATTCACTAAGAATGGCCGTTCCAAGTGGAAGTCGTTCAAACAAATAATAGTCATTAACGTTAGCATCATGCAAGAGGCCGTCCTCATAGACATTGTAAATTCCACAAACAATGTCCTTAAAGTCATTGTAATTCGCATAGAAGATTGCATGACAATATGTACCAAACGCCTAGTAAAGATTCGTGACAAAGTGCCCCAAATATACCAGGGACTTATGCTAGATATTCAAGATAGATGCCAAGCCCATGCTAAAGACTTCAGTGAAACTGCGAAAACGATTAGCATGTACCTTCAGAATGCCAGTTCCATACATACAGCTATGCTAACATAGAAGATGGCCTCTCAGGAATCTCATCCTCGAAAAATGGATGCTCAGATAAAGCTGACAAAGAAGGCCAAGAAAACTGGCGCCACAAGCTCTGGAGTCGTCCCCCGCTCCCGGCCACTACCTGCGACAGCCCTCACGGGGGAGGCCACAACTGCTGCTCCGAGTCCACTTCAAAACGTCACAACGGAAACGGCGGCCCCTGTCCCAACAGGGCAGCTCCGAAAGACGGCTGCAACCGCTCCAAGTCGACTTGGACAAAACACAACACCCCAAGCGCCAGTGCAGAACCAACAAGATCAATTAGCAGCCGGACATTCTGCACTACAGCAGCAAGAGACTCTAGAATGGCAAACGGCGGCACCTGATCCATTAAACAAAACTCAGACAGGTGCAAAAGTGGGGGACATTAATTCCAACAAGAGGCACCCTAGTGTCAAAGTGAAGACAAAGAAACGTAAGCCCACGCAGGCTGACGCAGGTCCATCTTCACTCGCGGAAGGCGAGGAAGCGAATAGGTGGACCAAGCGACAACGGATCAATTGACCAGGTTCCGAGACATCCAAAGGAGCCCCAAGCATGTCGACGCAGAATAACCGAAGAGCAAGCTTGGTCCCTCGCGTATAAGAGGAAGGATGGAAAATGGGTTGACAATCCAAATACAGTTCCGTTCAATCCAGCGGACATTCCGGAGAAGATGATAGAGCTAGTCAATTTCAAACTGCAAGCTAAGCGAGGCCAAGAATCCGAAATGAGGAGGCGCTTGAAGACCGAGGCGCAGGTCAACAAGAAGTTCAAAGACAAATTGCGTTACATGTACATCTTCGGCCGTGGTAATTACTTTGCGTTGGACTTGGAGGACCTGGTGAACACAGACAAAAAGACGAGCATAATCTATAGGCCGCTTCAAGATGGAGGAATGGAGAAAATTCTTGACCAAATCGTGAAGCTAAACTTCACGAAATAGATCCTTACAGTCATGCCCGACACGACCGTCAGGCCAACCTGTTAAAAGGAATGCGTTGATGTTGGGAAATTTAAGATCAACGGGCAACACACATGGAAGGGCACTGGGAAGATCACATCGAGGGAGTTCACCGTCAATAACGATAACATTTCTAAGACAATGCAGAAGTGGATTTGCGAGTTCGTATGGTCCAAAAACAAGGACCACCTTCACGCATTGTCATCAAAGTGCAACGACGGGAACACAAGCATCCCATTTCTGACGTCTGTGTTGACAACTATCGTTCACTGCTGGCATCTCTGGGAGGCCGCAGGAAGACCATCGATATTCCGCAAGAATGCAAATCCAGAAGACCAGAACGAACTCAAGAGATTCTAGGTATTATAACAAGCCAACACTCTAGAACGCACGCTCTGATGTTCACGTCTTACAGTTATAATCATGCAATACATTGTGGATGAAGTAGTTTATGTTGAAGTTAGAGAGTGACTTTAGTTAGGAGTTGTTTGTAGCCAACCAAGGTGTTATTAGAGAGGGACAGCGTGATATTAGAGAGGGACATTGTGATATTAGAGAGGGGCAACCTTTCATGTTGATATAACCCATAAGGTTAGTCATGGCACTTGTTAGTAGAGTAGTATAAGAGGGCAACCCCTTGCTTGTTTTTTTACCTCTTCCTTGTATTTGTTTGTGTCCTCTTTTCATTTGAATACAAAGCTTTTGTGTTCTTCTTACAATAGGTTATGAGCCCACTCATGTGAGTTACTATTAGAGGTGAGATCGCTTTGCAAAGGTGTGTTGGAGGCGCACTGCTGAAGTTGAGAGCAAGTGGAGTTGGAGGTCGTTTTTGGAGGGTTTTTTTAGTAAGATTTTATTTTTTGGAAAGATATTCTTTTGCATTAAGTGTTATTTTTATTGTGAGTGTTGGTTGTGAGATTTGAGAGCCATTGAGGGTAAATTTGAGTTGTTGTGATCATTTGGAGTCACATTGGAGAGATTGCAACCACGTGAGTGTTGGTTGTGAGATTTGAAAGCCATTAAGGGGTTGCTTTGAGTTGTTGTGATCATTTGGAGTCACATTGGAGAGATTGCAACCGCATAAGTATTGGTTGTGAGATTTGAGAGCCATTGAGGGGTTGATTTGAGTTGTTGTGATCATTTGGAGTCACATTGGAGAGATTGCAACCACCTGAGTATTGGTTGTAAGATTTGAGAGCCATTGAAGGTTGATTTGAGTTGTTGAGAACTTTATTAGAGTGGGAGACGTGGCACTATGGCCACAGGTGAGGGAGAGGGTGTTCGGATCATTGACAAGTTCAATGGAGAGAACTTTGGCTTGTGAAAGTTCAAGATGGAGATGATCTTGGCGGAGAAAGACTCGTGGGAGATTGTGGAGGACTCCGAAAAGCCTCCTCCTTCCGACGCTGATCCCAAGGCCAAAAAGTCTTACGAGAGGAGGGTGAAGAAGGCCTTCTCCATGATTGCTTGCAATCTTGTGGATAGGCAACTTGCACACGTTCGATCTTGCAAGGGACCGGCAGAAGCATGGAAAGTGCTTTGCAACATCCATGAGATTAAGAGTTTGTCCAATATTCTCTTTACTCGCCGCAAGTTTTTCACGAGCAAGATGCAAGAGGGAAAAGACATGCTTGACCACATCAACAAGGTCAAGGGGCTAGCGGACCAACTTGTTTGTTTGGAGGCACCTTTGACGGATGGAGACATTGTCATAACTCTTCTCAAGAGCTTACCCACTTCTTTTTAGTATCTCATCACGGCTTTAAAGACAAGATCCATGAAGGAGCTCACCCTTAAGTATGTGACGGCAAGATTGATGCACGAGGTATCCAAGAGGAAGGAGAATGAATCTAACAAAGGAGGGGCAGCTCTTATCTCACGACACAGGAAAAGAGAGGCCTCTCAACCACGCAAAGAGACATGTACATGCTACAATTGCGGTCAACCCGACCACCTTGCAAGGAATTGTTGGAAGTCTAAGAAGGAGAGTGCCAACAAAGCGACAGTCACTGAAGTGGAGGAGGATTTTGCATTTGCGGCAAGTGATGGCTATGATGACCGCAACATGTTCAAATGGATTATTGATTCGGTGGCCACAGAACACATGACACCACAGAGACAAGCTTTTCTCACCTACCAACCCATTAGCAACCGCAAGGTGTATTTAGATGACAATGGCATGGTGGAGGCCATTGGCATGGGATGCATTGTGGTGGAGGTCAATGTCAAGGGGGTGATGAAGAAGATTCGCATTCAAGATGCATTGCATGTGCCCAAGTTGCATGCCAATTTGCTCTCGATGAGCAAGTTGGTGTCACAAGGCTTGAAGGTGCAATTCAACAACCAAGGTTGTATTTTGGGGGCACCAAATGGAGAGCTAATTGTTTTGGCACCTAAGCAAGGCAACTTGTACCAACTTGAGTTCAAAACGATGAATGGTTCAAGTTGGGCTTGTGTAGCTCAAGATGCAATGGTGCAAGACACTGTGGAACTTTGGCATAAGAGATTGGGGCACCTAAATGTGAAGAGTGTAAGGGCTCTTTCAAGCATGGTGAGTGGTATGCAAGTGAAGAAAAGCGCTTGCGATTTGACGTATGAGGCTTGCATTGAAGGCAAGCAAGCAAAGAAATCATTCCCGACCAAGGGAGCAATGAGGGCAGCCAAGGTATTGGAGATTGTGCACTTCGATGTGTGCGACCCCATGAAGACCACTTCTATAAGTGGTGCAAGATATTTCCTAACCTTCATTGATGATTTTTCGAGGAAAGTGTGGGTGTTCATGTTCAAATGCAAGAGTGAGGTGTTTGAGAGGTTCAAGGCATGGAAGGCCCTTGTAGAGAATGAGAATGGTCATAAGCTTAAGGTATTGAGATCGGACAATGGCGGTGAGTATATGTCCAAGGCATTTGAGGCCTTTATGAGGGAGCATGGCATTCAACATCAAACTTCAGTGCCACACACTCCATGACAAAATGCTGTAGCAGAGTGTGCCAATCATACACTTGTAGAGATGGCTTGAGCAATGTTGCATGCACAAAGCCTCAAATATTAATTTTGGACGGAGGTTGTATCCAATGCAGTATACATACGCAATCGGTGTCCCACAAGTGCGGTAGCATCAATGACACTGCAAGAGGCATGGAGTGGAAGAAAGCCTAACATTGGCCACATGTGCATTTTTGGATGTATGGCCTATGTCTTGGATTTGAACCCTCAGCGATCCAAACTTGATGCCAAGGGCACCAAGTGCTTGTTTTTAGGCTATTGGAAAGGCTCCAAGGCTTATTGGCTCATGAATTTGGAAACTAAGAAGATCTTTAAGAGTCGAGATGTAACTTTCATCGAAGATAAGAGGGAGGGTAGCGAGTCTTTGGAGATGTGTCCAAGTGAGAGCAATGAAGACCTTGAGGTGGACAAATCTTCAAGTTTGCAAGAAGTGGTAACAGAAGACGAAGACGAGCTGGTGACAACATTAACACCACAGAAGAAAGTGAGTGTAGCTCCAAGTAATGATGGTGGTGAAGGAAAGACGTCCCAGGAGCCAAGATATCCCACGAGAAAGCGCAGGCCACCTGGAGAATGGTGGATGAACCACGTTTTGCCACAACACCAAGTGGAGTGTGCAAATGTAGCATTTGTGAGAGATCCAAATACCATGGAGGGAGCCATGAAAAGTGCGGATGCAAGCAAGTGGAAGCAAGCCATGCAAGCAGAGTATGTCTCGCTTACGAGTAAAGGTACATGGGAACTTTCTTCCCTTCCTTCCGATCGCAAGAGTATTGGATGCAAATGGATGTTTTGCACTAAGAGAGATGCCTTGGGCAACATTGTGCGCTATAAGGCCAGATTGATAGCCAAGGGATATTCTCAAGTCGAGGGGGTGGACTTCAATGAGACCTTTGCACTGGTGGCCAAATTTTGCACCATTCGATGTATGGGGGCCATAGGGGCAGCCATGGACTTGGAGATGCACCAAATGGATGTCGTCACGGCGTTTTTCAATCTACACCTTGAGGAGGTCATCTTCATGGACCAACCCAAGGGTTTTGTTCAAAAAGGGCAAGAGCAACTAAAGTGTAAGCTCAAAAAAGCCATCTATGGATTGAAACAATCAGGGAGAGCATGGTACATGGATATAGATGCCTTATTTGCAAATGCAAGTTACAAAAGGAGCCACGCGGACCATTCTCTTTACATCAAACAAACAAACGAGTCCTTGGTGATTATCATCGTTTATGTGGATGATTTGATCATCATGACAAACACCATGAAGATAATGGAGGAGGTCAAAGGCATGTTAAAGAGCGAGTATGACATGAGTGACCTCGGTGAACTACACTATTGCCTTGGCGTGGAGTTTCAAAGGCAAAGGGCGGCACGCACCATTACCATGAGCCAAAGCAAGTACATTAAGGAGGTGTTGAAGCGCTTCAACATAGAGGAGTACAAGGCCATTGGCACGCCACTTGATGTGCATTCAAAGTTGGAGAAGCTCACGAATAAAAAATATGAAGCTGTGAAGGTGGAAATATAAGATGTGCCATACAAAGCTGCGGTGGGGAGCTTAATGTATGCCATGGTAGCTACAAGGGCTGACCTTGCATTTCCATGAGTGTGGTGAGCCAACATATGGCCAAGAGCGGTCCAAAGCATTGGGCCGCGGTGAAGAAGATCATGCAGTATTTCCAAGGCACATTGGAGGCCAAATTGGTCCTTGGAGGCAAGAGTCTTGCATTAGTAGGCTTTTGTGATGCAGATTGGGCTGGAAATGCAAGCGATCGCAGGTCTACATCGGGCTATGTGTTTATGCTTGGAGATGGTGCTATTTCGTGGAATTCGAAGAAGCAATCCACTATTGCATTGTCTACTACCGAGGCGGAATACATGGCCATTAGTCAAGGCACAAGGGAGGCGATCTGGCTAAGACAGCTGTTGAGTGATATTGGCCTTGAGCAAGAGAAGAGCACACCTATCATGTGTGACAATCAAGGCGCCATTGCCTTGGTAAAGAACCCGACTCACCATTCTCGGAGTAAGCACATTGACATCCAACACCATTTCATTCGACAGAAGGCTAAAAGCAATATGATAGAAATGAGATACATACTTACAGAGCGAATGGTGGCGGATGTGCTTACCAAGGCTCTTGCAAAGCTTCGCCATGAAGTTCTTTGCATAAACATGGATTTGACATTGTTTACCAACAAACAAAGTGGGAGTGTTGAAGTTAGAGAGTGACTTTAGTTAGGAGTTTTTTTGTAGCCAACCAAGGTGTTATTAGAGAGGGACAACGTGATATTAGAGAGAGACAGTGTGATATTAGAGAGGGGCAACTTTCTATGTTGATATAATCCATAAGGTTAGTCATGGCATTTGTTAGTAGAGTAGTATAAGAGGGCAACCCCTTGCTTGTTTTTTTACCTCTTCCTTGTACTTGTTTGTGTCCTTTTTTCATTGGAATACAAAGCCTTTGTGTTCTTCTTCCAATAGTTTATAATACTGTCAGAGATCAGATGGGTTAGTTCTACATGGTTCAAACTAAATGTCCCTTACCACGTATTGATAGTGTTTGCCCATACGAGTTAGGATCAAAACGGCCGGCCTAAACTTGTGTGTTACTTGCCCCCATTTAATTAAGTATGTCTTCCGTTCTTGTGTAGGTGTTCCGGGAGAAGGTGGAGCAGAGTTTTGATGCAACTTTCAATCCAAAAAACAGCAGCGGGACGAAAAAGCCCTACGAGTTCAAAAAGGGGGGAGAGCACAAGCTCTTCATGGCCTCGAACAACACATAGGCAGTCTAGAAGAGTGTCTTTGACTTTGAGGATTTTGGCAATCTGCATGACCTCGATTTGGACGGCCCGTTTAAGGAAAAGATAGACGCGGATGGGGATTGCAAGCCATACAGGCCAATTACGTGGTCCCAGAATTAGTTGAGGGCATTGTCCGGTGGGTGAGCTCGGGCACAAAATCTTGGACGCTCCACACAAGGTGTACCTGAGGAAGCCGTTGTCGTGTAGAGAGAGTTTGCCTCGGGAAATCGCAGAGATTTTGGCTGCAATTTGAAATGGTTTAGGACTAGGGTGTGTAACGGCCGCGTTGAATCTTGTACCTCAAACCTTGAATCTTCAACTTCACCTTGAAACTGCTCCTTGTTGGCCTATCCTGAGGCTGGCTCTAAACGGGTCAGGATTCGGTCAGGTAGGTGATAAGAAACCACAGTCCTCGGACAGGTAAAACGGGACAGCATAGCACAAGATGCTGTCCGGATGATGGGCTCCTAAACTTTCAAACTCCCAGTGACCAGCTTTAAGAACCAAGCTTCACCGTGAGAACAAGCAAGTCTCGACCATGTGGGCAATTAACCCCACTTTGGCATCCACGATACAAAATGAGGCTAGCAATGGTGTAAACCAAGCCGCCCGCAACAACAAAGTTTATAAACACACACACACACACACACACAAGTCTTCAACTTCAACCTCCAATTCGTAAGCTGAACTTTGGGTGAGTGCCTCCAACGCTCCACAGCTTCAAATGAGATGAATAATAGCTTTTTGAAAAGCTAGCACAAACTCCTACTTCTCCTCTAAGTTTCAAACAATTTTAAAACTCTGTCCAACTTCTATGGCCATCCAAAGTTTCGGCTTTGAGAAAGAAGGGCAGCAGATCCACTTTCACTTCTTTACTCACAACTCACTCATACAAACTCCAAATAGAACGAATGATAGCTTTATGAAAAGCTAACACAATTTTCTATACTTTCTCCAAATCTCATTGTAAATCAAGAACCTGTACGTCTTTTATGGTTAATCAAAGTCTCTGCCTTTTAGTTTCAAAGGCAACAAAAATCCCTCCACTCAAACTAGCACAACTTTTGATTCACAACTCCAAATCAAGCAAATAAGATCAATTTAAAAAATGCACACCATGATACACAACTCCTTCAAATTTCATTTCAAAACTCTTTAAACTCCCAACACAATAGCCCTCCAAACATTTGGGGTCCTCTCTAAACTCACAATGAGAGAGAAGATCCATAGTGTCCCCTTTTTCCTCACCCTATCTTCATTCTAACCACACAAACAAACGGGGTCCACCCCTAACTCACTCTTCAAGGCTACAACAACAATAATTGAGCACTCACTTGACCCACAACTATTTCTTTATCTTTAACTTAGAAGGAAATTCATTCAAGTTCACCGAGAAGGCAAACTATTTGAATAATTTCCTCATACTACTTTACAAATACAAAACTAATGCAAGAAATCACTCCAACTATGGAATGAAGAATTCAAACTCAACACACGTCTAGTAGAGGTAAAAAAACTAGAGTTCCAATCAAAATATTACACTATCTGCAGGAATTTGAGAAAATTCAAACTTACGCTCTGATTGAGATTCTTCATCTTGAGACTCAGAAAAAACCCTCCAGTTCAACATTTTAAACCTAAAGTAGAAAACAACTACCATTTATGGAATTTGATGAAGCATTTAGGCAGATTTGTCTTCTTATATAGATGTCATGCACTTCAACAAGAAGGCGTCACTTTGAAGCTACTCGATAAAATATATAATATATATTTTTACACTATGTACGAATGTACAACACAACATCGTTTTGCTGGAACATGGCCCTCTCATTCGGTCAATGATGCATGAATAAGAAGCACAAGACAATACTCGTGAAGGAGTTAATAGCAAGGGCCAAGCAATTGGCAATTCCTAAGGCTGTCGACATCTTTGACAAGGACACTGATGACCTTGTCCTAGACAACTGGCGGAATTTGAAGGCGGCCCTCAGTATAAACGGCTTCCATATGTGGGTTCTTCAAAGAGTTGATGATTCCTAGTTGAAGTCGGAATGCAAGTCAGGGGCGAAGAAGGAACCTAAGTCCAATAACTTCATTGCGGCCCTCAACATAGTCATGCGGAACAACGAGAGGTCAACCAGTGTGAGTCAGTACTTACGCGCCTCAATTTGCAGGTAGAGTAATTTTGAAGAATTTGACCCTCAACTGTATCTCTACCATAATGAATACTAGTCAACCTGCTCTCTTGGACCCGCAAGCTGGAAGTATGTTGAGGTTGAGATCATGGACCTCCACCAGTTTTCGAAGGTAGGGAAAATGGAGATCAACTCTGCGTACAAGTATGTGTGGAGGCACATGGACAAGGTGTCGAACAAGAATATATCCAAGCTCGTGCACACGTGGATGGTCATCATGAACAAGAGGAGGCTGGCCACAGTGTAGAACATGTTGAAGGAGGTCTTGCCGAGACACAAACTCATGCGTGACTGCGTTTACAAGTGCAGCAAGGGCAGGCCGCTCGTGAAGGACAAGAGCGAAGACATCGTGCTGTACCTGCAGAGATATTCCAAGAGTTTCATGAACTCAAAGCTCGTCGACAAGGAGGGCATTGTTCCAAAACTTTTGGTGGATGAAGAGGAGCCGTTGGAGACAGAAGACAAGAGCTACAAAACCGCGGAAGTCTGTCGTCATGACTATCCGATAATGTTGTCCGGTTTTGAGCTCCCGTATGAGACGTACCTCCGCTTCATTGACAAGTTCTGCAGGGACCAAGGCACGGTCATGCTCTTGTTTGCCGGGGCCAAGCCAATCTCTGCCTGCATTGTAAGATAGTGACTTGCTCTGTCTATTATCCCAGACTTATCGTATCCTACCAAGTTGGTGACGTCTAAATATTGCATAATCTAACAATGTCTTGGCTTATGATTGCAAATGTTGTGCCGTAGCTCCGTGTCTTTCATGCACCCATTCGAAAAAGGTCTTTTTTGGCACAAAGTTCACAATCGGATTGGTTCTATGATGTGGCCCGACTTGTTGGTCCCGGATCCATACGCCCTGAGGTATGTTTACAACAGGAACACGCCTCCAATGGCGTTGGAGGAAAAACCCATTCAGATAGCTAAAGAAGTAGAGGCTGACGCTGCTCGGAATATCATTGACAAATTTGCTGACGACGACAATGCCAACGACATAGCCGAAGATGCAGTTTTCGTGGGTGCCGGGTTCGAAGGTGGCGACAACAATGACGTACTTAAGAGCAACGATGACAAAAGCGGAGATGAGAATGAAGATGAGGACGAGTGGGGAGACCACAAATCCGGCGATACAGAGCCAGATGACTTGGTGGAGCAATCACAGAACTCGGCGGCCAGCAAGACGATGGTCACAAACGATCTTGCTAATGAGCGTGGTGAGGGGACACCTCCAGTCCCCCCCATTTTATCGTGAGGATCAAGACAATCATCCTGAGCATGTCACTCCCAGCAGCAATCTTGCCCACGCACACCATCCATTAGGGCAGGATCAGGGCGACCACTCTGAAAACCTAGACACTCCGTCGCCCCGCCCTTTGTCTCCTTGGGACCAAGATAGGAACAAAGATGACAAGGCCTTGGATCCTCCATCTCTAAGGCCCATGTCTTTGTCTGTGCAGGATCAGAGCACCCGTTCCAGAAGTGTTCATCTTCTTGCTCCCCGACCGACATCTCCACCCGGATGGAATGGGAGCGTCCGGTCTGATCATGTCGTCTCTCTAGACCTACCCGTCTACGAGCCATCTCACAATGCATGTATTGTGATCATCCCTCCTTCCATCGTTCCTGCCACTCCCATTCAAATAGATCAAAACGCACGTTTTGATCAAGGTGGATTGTCTTCACAGGCTGCTCCTTTAGATTCATTGAACTCGCCGCAGGGGCTACCAATCCTGCAAGAGCCAAATCGTCTACACCTGAGACACCCCTCAAGTTGCAACTCAATGACATGCAGCAGCAAGTGGACAACATGAAGTTGCTTATGACTGCTGACAAGTTGGCGGAGTTTAACACCGTCCCGGCTGAGGTCGGCTCGGAGCCCAATCCGCCTAATGTTAGACCCTTGGCAGATAGGGTAAAGGAAACGCAGGCCCATCTAGATGTAGTGATTTTGTCTCCCGAGGGCGGTAGAGACAAGACAAAAATGGTTACAATTGCACAAGTCCAAATCGACACTCTCGTCTCACAGCTTCCTGCACTCTCTCCCGAGGAGAGAGTATACCTCGACTTTATCCGGAAGATGAGGCGAGATCTGGACGCCAAGAAAGCCAAAGAGAAGGCCAAGGTTGAAGTCATTGTCATAGACGATGATGAGGTCGATGAAAGAGACGTTGAGCTTCAAGCGCGTCTGAATCGAGCTGCGGCGGCCAGGACAGAGTACAAGCAGATGGTGGACGCCGTAAGGAATTCTAGGGCCGCCACTGCTCGATCTTTGTCCAAATAGGGTGCAGCTAGAGCGACTGAGGGCGGGAGTAGTAAGGAGAAGGCTCCTTTGGAGGATAAGGCCAATGTGAAGATGGAAGTCTCACATCTGCAACGTTTGGGCAACCGGTAACGGAAGAAGCAATCCATCACGGTGGAGGGATTCACAAAGATAATTGAGGAATTGAAGGAAAGGGAGGCAGAAGCGGATAGGATTAGACCAGCAAAGAGGCAAGCGGATGTGGCGAGTAGGGAGCAAATGGCGGCCGAATTTGCAGAAACCCGCTCTATGCTACAGAATTTCCAGGTATGGTACAAGAATACTCATTAAGGACAAACATCAACACCGACTCCCAGTCCAACCCCTTCGAGCAAGTTACAGAATGTGTCCGGAGTGTCGACAACAAACTTGCAGTCGGCAATCCAAACCACAGCTACGGGCCTCTTGAGGACGTCCTCACTCAGCCCAGCAATTGTACCACTGAGTGGTTCTCCCGACCCCGAGTTCAATGACCTTGCCCTCAGTCAATTTCCTTTCGTTCCTTCCTCTGAACCCGTGCATCGTTTGAGCTTCAACGCCAATGAAACCTACGCCCTGGATGTGGAACTTGGAGATGTCGAGGTCTCCTTCACTAATTTGATTGCGCAATATGCTCCACTACTGCAGGCCCCGCTCGGTCTGAGGCAGACTTCGATGGCGAAAACGAACCCTACCCAGGTTAATACACTCGCAGCGGATCAAGAGGATCCCATGGTGGGTAACCCCTCCACATAGCTCCCGTAGTTGTAGGTAGGCGTACGCTATGTGAGGAATTTATGCCAGGCCGATCAATGTTTGTCCCAGAGAGTGGGCGGAGCCATGGGCCGTAGTGCTAGTGGCTGTCATTGCATGTTAGGCGTAGTCGGGACAAACCTTCACCAACATCTTTGCAAAACACTTCAGATTGTAAACATTGAAAACTATTTTGAATATATTGTTTTTTTTTAATTAAAATCATGTCCACTCGATAGGCGTTGTGTACATTGTTACTTTGTGCACTTGTCTTTCTTGTTGCATTCAATGTGCCTTGTAGTCACCCTCGTATAATGTGCGTTCAAGGTGACGAGGCTCTTCTGGTCAGCTATGAGGCCGCTATGCCCTTACATGGCACGGATCCAACACTCCATTGGGCTGCACCCCCTTGCCAACAACATAACCCAATCGTCGCCCATACTTCTATGGATTTGGTCCCTCCCGTCTCCTTGGACGTGCCTGCACCCAATGCCGTGGCTGTCCTCCCTCCTTCAAACATGGAAGAGGCTGCTCCCGCATCAAATGAATTACTCCCTTTTATGCAACAAGAACTAGCAACTTCCAATGCTGTGCCAATACTCTTCCTAGAATCGACTTGGAACTCCCAGCTTTGGCTGCGGATGAGGAGGTCCTACCCGTCTGGATGGAAGTGGGATCAACCCCAGCAACAGAGGTCGACCTTTCTCTAGCGGCAAAATTGGCAGCAGACATCGTAATGAAGGTAACTCACAATCCAAGTCTTTGATAGTTGCCTGCTCAGTTTGGTAGCACGGTCCGTTCATCTTGGATTTGATCCTTCTAGGAGGACTCGATGCCTACTATTTTCGGAGTTGCATTTTCTGTCATCATCAACTTCCTCTACCGTTTTTATAAATTGTACTTAGAGTACGGGGATCGCCTACACATGCACCAATGTTGATACCCGCAAAGACCATCACAAAAGCTTTCATTAGGGACCACTTGATTGTTCTGGAGGTAGAGGAGGTCCTGTGTTGTATTAAGCACAAGGGCCAAGTTGTGCCCAAACCCATGCCCACAGGTGCTATGCCAACCAAGGAGGATTTTCATCCTACGAGACGTCACATGTCTGGCAAATATACATTATACTGTCGTCCCGGTATGCGCCCCTTCGTGAACAGCTTGACTTCCAAATTTAGATTAGCCATCTGGACGAGGCTGCTGGCTGCCGTTGCGAAGCCGGTGGTGAATTTTCTCTTCCGGGGCAAGGAGATGGATATGGTCACGATCCTGGCGTTGGAGGACTGCACGACAATCATCCGATATCGGGCGTGGTGGGAGTGTAGGTGCCCCTCCAAGCCGGGTTATCCCCTTGATTGGTCCGTAACCAAGTTAGATTATGCCCTTGAATATTGTCCGGCGCACCCCATGGACACGGACTGCAATACCTCTATTGTGTCCAACACTTTTTTTTAATTTGCCGACCATCCGTAGGGGCTTTTGCGGCTGAAAGTTTTGCACAAAGTAGTTTGGGAAGGAAATAGGTTTTCCTCGACCATCATGAGGGCCAATTCTTCCAACACCTTGCTCATTGACAGTTGTCCATTCAGCAGCTTTCTCAACACATATTACAATGCCATATTCCCAAAGTTATACATGGGCAGCGAGGAAGATGACTTTCTTGACCGATTGTTGAGCTCGTACTTCTTGGGCCTGCTTCAATTCCATCACAATGTTACCCAATATATGTCAAAGAACCCCCCTCCTTTTGGACAATACGTGTCGGATGACCATGCCGTATTTGGCCGTAGATGACCTCTTCAAACAGACGCTTCAATATCAATAAGTCCAGAAATTAGCTTGGAGGCGAGACCAGTCCCTCATGTTATGTTGTCCAACCTTTGTCAACGTATATTTTAAAGTCGGAACCAATGTTCAACTTAGAGTTGTTATATCAGACAGAATCGGACGAATCGGACGGAATCAGGGTTGACTGGCTGCAAACTTTGGAGGTCAATAACTTTTGCAAAAACTATCCAAATTGGACATATGAGATGCTCTTCGGCATCTAAAGTTTTTGTAGATGCCGAAAAACATCTCATATGTCCAATTTGGATAATTTTTGCAAAATTTATTGGCCTTCAAAGTTTGCAGCCAGTCAACCCTGATTCCGTCCGATTCGTCTGATTCTGTCCGATATGACAACTCTGGTTCAACTCTGGAGAAGGAGAAAGTTTCCTTATTTCACAGAGAATCTTCATGTGCAGGTTCGGCGACGCATACGCATCCTTGTCAAATGCAGTCTTACTGGATCCAAAGTCACTACCAAACAGGCCAGGCGACAACAAATGCACATGGCGGAAGGAATGGGCTCTTCCGAAGGCTGTGCGGTTCCAGAGAATGCAGAAGGGGACGTGACGTTTGCTCGGAATTGTTAAATGAATGTGACTTGTACTACAAACCCTTACTATAGACTTGGGGACGACTTCACTATAGTGTATACATCACCCAATATTATTGGATTGTAGACAATAGTTTACTTCCTTTCACATTCTTTTCAACAATATAATTCAAGAATACATTCCCATAGCATAGCAATACAAATTCAACACATATTATGATAGGTCGAGTCTTCTTACTATAGCATTCTTCCCCTCTTGTTGAAATCATAAGTAGAACAAAGGACTTCTTTGTTTTATGTTTCCAAGTTGTCCTTCAATGGACACAAGTGTAATGTATTCACACAAAGAAAATTGCACAACCACTGTTTGAGTTCAAGCTATGATGTGAAGAAAGTTGGATCCCAAACCCTGAAAATCCAAACTTTTAAATAGTAAAGTATCCATTTTGGGAGTTTCAGATGTCTTTTGGAGTTTGCAGTCTTTGTTGTCGCTCGGGAACAAATTCACTTCATTGCACAAAAGTCCATTTAGCAATGATTCTACCCATCCATCCATTACCTTAATTCCTAAATGCCCAAGGCTTGTTTTGGGCTTTCTGGAATTTGTTCTAAATTGAACAAAATGCCAACATTTTGGTAAGTTGTATCAATTTTTTTTGAATTGTAACCGTACAAATTCGAAATGGACATGTCAGAGATCTCATAGAAAAAGAAAACACAACAATATCACTTATAGAGTGAAAGATTATAATGTTTGACTATGAGGTGCTGAAACTGCAAAATTCTTTCAATCCACTTTACACAAATCAAATCTAAAAAATTGGTGACCAAAAAAGTATGAGGTTAAAGGGCCTAACTTGTATAATCCCGATCAATTTATGGCTTTTTAAAATCTACTCTACAATTTTTTTAAATGAAACTTGAATGTGATTTTTTCTCCAAGATCTAGTGCATTTGAGACTCATTTCCAAAAGTTCATAACACTACGGGAAGTGAAGATTGCAATTGGTACCCTTCTTCAAAAAATTGTATAGAAAAATCACTATCATTTATTTTCAAGATCGGATTTTTGATGCTAAAATTAGACTTCAAGAAGAATTTTCTAAAAATAGCAACTAAGAAAATAGCAACTTCATTAGGTTTTATTTAGCTTCAAAGTTTTGCAAATACCAGATTTGGGTGCCTTGGGCATTTAGGGGTTAATCTGTGAGCGCCCCGTAGGCCAAAATGTGGCCTTCTAGTTTTCAAAGATTTAACAATTTGACCATTATGATCTTTTCATTGCTACCATCTAAAGGACTAAATCCTTCCCTTGGAGATTTAGACGTATATCTACCACCAATTAAAAAATTATAATTTTTTTCTTTTTTAGCTATTTGGATGGCACAATAAACCCTACAGATTTCTAAAGTTATTCTTGAGTCTTGGAAAATCATTAATTGTCTTCTTTCATTTTCAAAAGGCCAACAATACAGGGCACACCAATCCACACACAAATTGTTGGCTGTTTTGTGGTCTTTGGTTTGCTTTGTTTGTTAGCTTCAAATTTCTTGGATCGTATTGCATACCTGGTTTGCATACCTGGTTTGCATGTTTGGTACTACTATCAAAAAACTGTCAACAAGCAAGGGTGTCCATGCTTTCTTTGATGGATTTAGGATCCATGTCTAAATCTTATTGAATTTCAAAGTTAATTTTAAATTGAAGAAGTAGAAAATACTTTTTCATTTCAACAAGGGCAACGGCATAGGACGCACTATCGTACACATAGGTCAATTTGGCAATTAATAGAAAATAGTTTTCTTTCTATAGTTTGACAACTTAATAGCCAGATTTGGATTTCTTCAATTTCAGCATTGAAGCTTTTTTTAGACATTCCTAATTTTGGATTCATTTTGTCTATTCATGCATTCCCCCCTTCCTTCTTTTCCAAGGATTTTTGATAACTTATTTTTTGATGTTCTGAATTGTTATGAATCACGTTTTTCTAATTTTCAAGAATAATTGAGGAATTTTAAAAATACTTAGGCATTTTCCAAATTCTGCGAAGTTATTTACAAAACTGACCTATGAAATATTAAAAGGATGGACTACCAGAGCGACAAATCCTTCCAAATGATGTACAAATGTCATGCGGTCACATCAAAGAAGGTTTTCTTGGAGAAAAAGTTCACACTCAGCTCTAAGAACCATCTCGCCAAAATCAGGCTACTAACTCGATTGACAAACCAAAAGCACCGCTACTACAGCGGCACCAGCAATTGAAGAGTAACCTTTCGATGCACATCAAACACGACATCGACCAAACATATATATGTAATAACTAGTGCATGAATTTAATAGTCCACCTCTCAAACTGGAGTAAATCATGCATCTCTAAATGCTCAAGATGTCCCGAACAGAATGTTCCCCTTGCCAATTAAACGAGTCAGACAATCCTCTTGAAAAGCTCCTCAAAATCAAGCACTCCCACCTTCTTCAACTTGATGAGTTTTTCTTCCGGATCTGGGTCCAAACAGGCAAAATGCACATCGCTTCTGTCGCACTCAAGCATCTTGGCAGTACTATTTCTTTGTTGGTCGAAATACTCGACATTGTAATCGGCTTCTCTGCGTGGGGTGAACTTCTCATCCACCTTGTTGAACACAACGGAGACCTTTGAACCCAAGTCACGCTTCATGTTCTGATACATCTCCACTTGATCCTTCTTAATGTCATCCTGAAAGCACAAATGTCCAGGTATGGAATGTGAATATAAGTTCGTAGTGTATGGCAAGAATAACCAATCCCGGAAAGATATTTTAAATTGAAGTAGCAATTCAGAGTTGTCCACCCTCCACGGCTGCTCTTGCTAAGAAATAACGTGACCTCAAGAATACTGAGAACCTGGTGATCTTTGAAGAAGTGTGTTTAAATATCCTGTGAAATGCATATTTTGCACGGGTGTACCTTAAAATCAAGGAGCAGAATACAGGAACTGGGAAGCAAAGTAAATTGCTTCCACGCATCCGCATAGGCACCTGTGCCATTGCTGCCTGGAAAATCCACGAGATAGAGATTTTCTTGGGTCCTGAGTTTGTAGGCTCTGACCGTCGTGGTGTGGCAGTGAATGCCTACATTGGGCAGCTCGGAATCAAGTTTCTCTCCAAAGTGTCGGATAGCTTTCTGTAAGCAAGTAGAGGGAAGCTAAGTAGTTAAGCTCGTAGAAGAGAAATCTTGTATCAAATTTTTGACATACCACAATAGGGAATTTAGGATCTGAAGACAAGAGATTTGAAAGTGGTTTCCTATCTTACCCAAATGAAGGTCGACTTCTCGGCATCCTCTGCCCCAACGACACCCACAAATTGAATATCTTTCACCTTCGAGTTGTACATGTGCAATGTTTTTGTCACTATTTGCATCCTTCGTAACAAATTGCCCTTCGACTCTAAGGTAGCTCCTTCAAAAAGCTCAGAACAAAACACAATATTTTTTGCTTCTGCACCAGATTTGTGGATACTTTCCATCATATCCGTCAGGTGGCTCCCACTGCGTTTAACTGAGTTGCAAGTGCAAGAAAAGTCGATTAGATTAGAGAGGTGCACCACTTCACATCAAAGCTATGAAAACACGAACAATTTCCTCAGTAACTCGGCGGCAAAATTGACAATAATTCTCAGGCAATCTAAGACTTGGCATATGTTCTGCGATGTTAGTGATTGTACTATGAAACGAAAACCTAGTTACAAACTACCGAGAAGAGAGCTCCAAGTTTGTGCACCTAGCTCTACCTTCTTCTAGAAGCAAGGATTCCAATTCGACCTCCGTTGTCTCTGGATGCTCTGATGTTTGACCTTCATCATGCCAAAGTTGAGCCTCTTGGATTGCAATTTCCAACGCTGCACGGTACTCGGTGATCAAGATTTCATTCTTATTGAGGTAAATTGCCACAGCCCAAGATGCTATACCAGCCCCGGTAGTCACATTGCCAGAAGTGCACAAGGTGGCAACCCCACTAACAACATAGGAGATCCCCGACACTGGTAGTAATATGAGACCAACAAGCAACAGGGAAGCCCCCAGAGCCGTTGCCAACTTGACTGGCAGAGTCGCCGTATATTTTATTTTACAACTGCAAAAACAGACAATGAAGGAAATAATTAGCTTTTACAGGTATGTGGGGAACAATACATATGAGGTACTGCATTCGACTTCTAGACTACGAATAATGCACTAAAATATAGCAAGTTCTGTCTTGAACAAATTTAACCATCAACTCACCTTTTTGTAAGAAATTTTACCACCTCTTTAACCGTGGTGTTGATTTTTGTAATATCCGTTTCGAGATCTTTGTCAGTGTAACCATCCGCTATCTCCTTCAATACCTTGGAGAGTCTCTCATCTTTCAAGTCCGGTACACCTGTTGCATATTACTGTGACTGTAAGGGAAAAACCTAGCAATGTCTTAAAAGCCTAGGAAAAAAAAGCTAACAATCATATCACTAACTTTTCAAGAATTACGTACGAAATCTCTACAATTACTGCTCCTAAGTTATACAGGAACGGAACAAAATAACCTCATCCTATTCAAACTTACAATAACATTCAAATATGAAAAAGTGATTTGGCAAGCAGCTAGAATTAACAGCTTAGAATTAACAACAAAAGCTTCTCTGCAAGGTTGTTGCGGATTTTGAGTCTGGCAAAAAAGCAAATAGAATGTTACATTGTACAATGCTGTCCAGGTCGTCAAGCAACTCTGAACTTTGTGTTATGCACAAGGGTACACTGGCCAAGGCCACAAAAGTTTGCACAATTTTGAAAAGCAATCTACGAACTCCAATAGGCGGTCCACCTGACATGTTGTTCTACAGATGCAATCATTAACAAAATATTAGTAATCCTACAAAGAGAGACATCCTGTGTATCAATGACATTTGAAATCTGAACGATGCTTACTTGTGCCAAATTTGCATAATATATGTAAACTCCGTAACTACTTAAATGATTTCTTACACCTGCATTTCACCCATCTGAAACCACCCTAAACCTAGGCATTTGGCAGTCTTACAACAATATTATAAATGGATATGGACACTTAGAGAAATAGGAAGAAGTTCCTATTAGCAAGAGGAGTAAAGACCTGAGCCAACCGTACCTTGGTAATTAGCAAGATAGTCAATTTCGTAAAATTGGCAAAATTCCGGAGCCAAAAATTGTGACATAAGTATACTTTAAAGGTTTAAGATCTACGACCAGTATGGATTTATATTTCAAAATGTATGTTCTTAAAGATGTTCAATAGAAAAATCATCAAATTTCTTTTCAAAATCGGATTTTTGATGCTTAAAATAGACTCTAATAGATATTCAACTAGAAAGAGAAAGTGCCAAAAGTAGTACTCTGGTAAGTTTATATTTAACTTCAAAGTTTGGCCACACCAAAATATGATACCTTGGGCATTTTCGGGTTACCGAAACTGGAGTTCAAGACGAAGTGAACCACTGACCTAATTAAATGGTCAAAGTACGCCTAACATGAAGATCAACTGGTTTAGGCTTCAGGCAATTGCAGTAGTCAGCAGACAAATACCTACGTTAAAGCTGATCGAATGCATGGATAGGAAGTAAATACACTGGTATAGCTTAATGCAAGGGAAATGGTTCAAAATTTCGAAAATCAAATTAACAGAACCTGAACTAATTATAGCTTTAATTTCGTTGTAAAATAAAAAGAAACAAAAAACCTGAGATAAACCATTCCTCATGCAAGTACCCGAAATTCATTTCAAAATCATTCAATATGCAAACAAAACTGACCTCCAAAATAAGGTGACTCGCTTCTCCAAAGGCAGTCTTGAGAACGATGAAAGTCAACGCATTCTCCATGTCATTACCTTCTCTTTTGACATCAGTCTGGGGAGGTTCAAAGAGGTAGAGTCCAGTGTCAGTATGTATTTTGCATATCCAAGGATTCAATCCATTCATTTTGACAGTTTCTCGAAGAAATAGAAGATTATTTCCCTCGACGTGGACGAAACTTCCTGAATCCATGGCCTTCATTGTAGCAGACTTAACCTGGATATGACAATCAACAACACCTCATGTCAAGAAATTCTGACCACGTTACCCACATTTCAAAACATCCAAAAAATCACTTGAATTAGTTATGACCAGAAGCTTGCCGCGTTCCAGGAATTCAGGATAAAAAAAAGCCACACTTCATAATTCATAAAATCGAACAGATGAAACACATATCCTACTGGAGGAAGACTCATGTGTACCATAGTAATTCGAAAATTCGACAGACAATTTATTCACATCGCTACATGACTCTTACTACATAAATAAGGACTAACTTTGAGGGAGTAACTATCGATAGAAGCTCAAGGAAGTGGGCACAGGCATACCACTGGGGCTGGTGTAGTGACGCGGAGGACAAGCGTCGAGTTTGGATCTTAAGGCTTGCTTGTGCAAGTGGGTTGTGCCAATTTAAGTAATGCGGATTTGTATGAGTTAAAGAACGTATTCCGTGACCATGGATTGTTTGTGAATTGCGGAACTAAGCCCGCAGCGAACGTGTTTGAGCCTTTCAAGACAGAATTCTCGCCTATTGGGAGGAATTTAGGCTCCTGGCAGGTCTTGAGGGTGACCGATCTGTAAGCGTGTTTCATCTTAGTAGTAACTTTTCAAATGACTGGAACCTCGTTTGCACGATCAGCAGCTCCATTCCAAATCCCGACTCTGGCCACTTCAAGATTACTCCCTCTTTCAGCATTTTCCGTAGAGACTCCATCACGATCGTCGTCACAGAGGATAGAACGCCTAGGATGATGTTCGTGCACGAAGTCAAAAAAATGAGACTTTAGCTCATTATTGCCATTGACTTCTTCAGCGTATGCCCTACTGCATATGCATGGTGCTCCAAATGCAATCGAGATCACCGAGATCATTTCCCTCATCTCCTTAAGCTGCAAGCAAACAATTGGTGAGTACACCTCAATTTTAATAATAAGCATCAACATTTTAATAATAAGCACCAAGTTCGCATAGAAATCTCAATTATGAATTCATGTGTACATGTGCAACTGATAGTAGATTGACATTAGGTATGCTTGGCTGGATAAAATTTCAAATAGTGCCGATCTATGTCATCGAGAATTATAATGTGAAACCCAACAAGAGGAAATTAAAATTAATCTGAATACTTTATCTCAGAAAACAAACGTTGCGTAAGGATGATTCCTTACGTAGAAGGATGTATAGAGCAAGCTAAAAGTCTACAAACAGGAAACTTTTAGCAAAAGAACGGAAAAGGTTACCAGACGCTTACATTTTTGTCCCCGGATTTAAAAAGTGGTGCCAAGAACTGCAGCACGACCATGTGCGCCAAGGCTCCTCCAAACTCGTGCCCGCAAAACACGATACGTTTCTCTTTGTGAAAACCGTAAATATCCGTGAGGATTTTCAAACCGTGGGAAAGCGTGAAAACTGCGCTGTCGACTTCACCTCCAGAGGGCAACGTACACAAAGTGCTGCCAAGGCTGTTGTTGAAGTTTTGAGACACTTGAAATGCAATGAAGATTGCATCAGCTGCTTCAGCCACCAGAAACTTGAATCCATAGTCGGGATTAAGGTCGACGGACACACGAATGTCTCCGAACTCGATGAATGGAAACTCCTTCTGGATGCCTCTGAGAAATGCTTCAATGTCTGAATTCTGTGGACGGAGAACGGCCTCAGCACAGATGAAAGCCCGCAAGCAATCATTCGGACTGGGGAGGGGCACCGATCCAAAAACCGCATCGCCTTGAGTAGGAGCCATGGATAATTATCCAAAGACAATGTACGACAGAAACCACACGCAAAAACACCGCAAAGTAAGGCTCAAACAGTCCAAACTCCAAACTCGATACCTACCCCAGATGTCCCTGACAGCAGTCAAAACACTTACGGGATCAGAAATAAAACTAAGACTCATCCTCTGTATCCTTGCCTCCTAAATCTATCAGCAAAAAGATTTCCAAAAACTCTCACAATGCAACAATTGGCCAAGCCACAGAGTCTGCTACAATCAAAGGGTGCACCATTCAAGCTGCAAGATACAGGGGCGTCTGTGCTTTTCAATCGACAAAATTACCGTTGAACCCCTGCCGGCCCTTCCAGTTGTTCAGCCCTTCAGCTTCAAACGCTAGCTTCAGCTTCAGACGTGAAGATCGATCGATCGATCCACGTGCAGTAGCTGGGCGCGCCGACGGCGACCTGAAAAGTAAACTGTGAACAACGCATCAATCGGTCCATCCGTGCAGTTGAAATGCCTCTAGCGATAGTTCCAAGATTGTAACACAGCCCGTCCTCCCATGCATGCATACGTCCAAACCCGGCCAATGCACCTGCGTGATTCCTCCGAAGGTCAGAACTTAACTCCTTCATCCAGCTCCATGTGATGTCTACAGTAGTTAATACCATAACACAGCCATCTATGCCATGCACAAGGATCCCCTTCCCACGATCGACGCATAGGTAAGTTAACGCCGCAGGCGCCATTTTGTGGCGTTTGGATGACAATCCGGCGACGTGGGCGAAAAAGTGTGGTTTTATCATCCAATTTCTCTGTGAGGTTGTGGGTAGCCGCCTAATGAAGTGCCGCCAATTATGAACGCCGAAACTTTTCAAGGAATTTTTCGCTAAAATTAAGTTCGGGCATGCCCTGCCAAGTCATCGGCTGGGCAGTTCCCGATGGTGGGACTTTGGCTGTTGGCCAGTTCAGTTAATTACTGCTCCAGCTGAAACAGGAAAGCGGTGCCCATGAAACACTAAATGAGGAGCAGAAAGTCATAACTCCTACAGACGGCGCTTGCATTGCATTGCATGAGCACATTACTAGAACTGGGAAGCTCAGCAGCTATGCAGGGGAGCACAACAGGGAAGCACAACAGGGAAGAGGGAGACAAGGAAGCGAGGAACATCTGGATTGCCTAGTCACAATTGCTTGAGGACATGCCAGGTTCTGGATTTCATACAATCAAACCGCTTCAATTTCTCTACAGGTCTGAGGTCCTAACTGATCGATCTTTCATAATAACATAGTTTCAATTTGGGGCACATGTGTTACTGTCAATGATAGTTGGTGAGCGAGCAGGAAAATTCAGAATGCCATTATAGAGATGATCATAAGCTAAGACCACCAGTTACCGACACTATATATCCAAATATCCCACCGAGAAAGGACCATGCATGGTCCAAGGCAGGCACAGAAAATCCGGCTGTAGACGCTAAGTATTGAACAAGTGTGAATTTGTGAATCCAGCAACAATGTTCCCTTGCTTTTTTAAAAGGTACCCATCATCGTCCTCAACCTTTCTGTCACTCGATCACAAGTTGTTTTGACGTTTTTTTCTCTACAACTTGCAACAACAAGCCGGGCGGTTGCCCTCGTACACTTTTGACTTCCATCCAAAAATCAAAGCGTGAGTTGCACTTCGATCTGAATGAGCAGCTCTTGATCATCCATGACATCACCTATTATGAATAACATTCATCTACAAATTGACAAATCAATGGGTTTTTTTAAAGATATAGTACTTGACAAATGCCACATTTAACTACTTTTGGATTTTTGAAAGTCCAGAATTAATATATGGAGAAGAAACATCAAGAGATAATCATTGGGAGATCGTGTAAAACATCTCAAGATCTATACAAAACATTTAAAGATCTATACAAACATCTGGAGATCTCCAGATGTTATTATCAAGAGATTTTTGAACATTTTGTTCAAAATTCAATTGAAAGTCTAGAAGTAGTTAAATGTGGCATGCAATCTAAAATTATTCTTTTACCCATTTTTTTATAAAGTTAAGTAGGCAATGTATATCATATGCGTAGGTAACTCTTAGCGCCTTGCTGCCAAAATAATTTAGTTTTTGTAGTTTGACAATTTGGCAACTTGATTTGGATTTTTTGACTTTCAACACTTTGCTTTTTCTAGTTTTTAGACACTCCTAATTTTGGATTGATTTTTTCTATTAATACGTAAATGTGTTCCTTTTTCTAAATTTTCTCAAGAATAATTTTTGGATATTCAGAATTAGCAACAAATTGAATGAAATTTTCAAAAATAGTTGTAGAATTTTTAAAGTTTTAGACAAGATCCAAATTTTTCGTACTACCTATTTCTGAAACTGACCTACACTTACGGTAATTGAGTTAGGATTCTAACAAAAATTTGCCAAGAAAAATTTGCCTTGGCACACGTGTAGGGTTTACAATAATGTTGTCTCTTCCGCCACTCCGGCCGATTTGAATTGAGAACCGAAATTCAGAATTTCCATCTTGCAGAACTGATCGAAGTTGAGTACATCCTCCAGTTAACAAGCAATTTGAGTTTGAGTTTATGCTGCTGATCAAACAAGCATTTGGCGACGGTGTTCTAAAGCCTTTCTACTTGACGTGACAGAGGTGCTGGAATTGTAGTGAGTTACTTTCGTTAGAATCTTAACTTACAGAATTTATTTAACACAATTCTCACAATTTCAAGTCTTCACATAGAATTTATTTAATTCAATATTGATAATACAAAAGTTTTAAGTTAGGAAGATTCAAAGCCTTAAAATCTAGTCAAACAAGGTGCAAATAGTTTTCTTCACTTCAAAAGCACATATTTTGCACAGACTCCTTACCTACTTGCAAACTGGAATCCTTTATAACTTTCATTTTATTAAAACAAAATGGAGTGAATCAAACTTTTCCACGTCTAAATAAATCTTTAGGATCAATTACAATTTTTCATTTTTCAAAACAATGATTTTTAAAGAAGTTTTTGAGCTGCCTGGGCTGCTCGCCGAGTAACAAAAACTACATATGGTATGCAATAACTTTTTAGTCGTGTAGTCAAAAGTTATAAAAATGGTTGGACCTTAAAGCTAGTCCTTGGGCACATGTTGTGTGAAATTTCCAAAGAAAAAAATATAAAAACTTTATTTGTAGTGAGCTACCCAAAATCGCTATGTTGCAAAAGAAACGGTGTTTGGTCCTTTAGGGGTTAAAATTCTTTCAAAGAATACCTGCTACCCTAGTAGAGGAACATGGTGTTCAAATTTTGAAATAAAAATCATCATTTCAAACTCATTACAACACTAAAAATCTCTAAAATCTAAAGTGTCCACAATTACTAAAATTGATTAAGAATTTATAAACGTATTTAAGAAATTGCACAAAAAAAATGATTGACTGGCAATGCAATGTTCACCTTCAATATGACTTTCAAGTATAATAAGCAAAATCTCTATAAATTATGCAAAATTTTGTATTGGACATGCAGCATGTGACACAAAATAGTACTTCTTTTGTCCCTATATGATCTTCTTGTTGGACAAAATGTTCTTAATTTGTTGAAAAATGTTAATACAATTTTCATAATTCTGATATCTTGCACAATAATTATGATTACAAATATTGTCAATATAAAATTGCTAACGTACTATTTTTTATATATTTATCAAACAAAATCCTTGGCAGCAGTGCCAAATGTACTTTCAATAATCTACCAATCCAAGCTAAATGAATATATAGATATTTTGTAGTTTAGTGGCAAAGATTCAATCACTAGAGATTATATATATATACACACACACACATATACATATATATACATACATACATACATATATATATATATATATATATATATATATGTATGTATGTATGTATGTATATATATATGAAAAATTATATACTACACACATGTATAAATCAACCATACAAGGTTCTTTTTAATAAATCCTTCATAACAACTTATCATTCAACACCTATGAGCTAGAATGATCATCATTTCTTCCTATTAACCTCTAAATGTCCAAGGCATTTTCTAGCTCCCAAACCACTAAAAACTACCATTTCTTCTGCGATCACTCAAGAAACCAAAAAAAATATAAAAAATATAAATATCTAATTATAAGATCTTGTACTTTCCTTGTCTCAGATCACATGGTAAAAGTTTCATGAAGTTTGACCATACAGATTGGAAAATATTAGCATTTGAAGTTGGAAAAAGAAGTTTTTTGAATGCTAGCCTGCAATTTCAAATGACTTTGAGCGCCATTTGTGGAGATCTTTTGCACTATAGACCATAAATTTATAATTTTTTTTGTTCAATGTTTGAGTTGAGAGTTGGGGATAAAAATTTCAGCATATCAAAACTTAATTTTCACATTAAAAAAAAATTGTTAAGTAGAAGTAGGTCTAAGATTGAACAAAATATAAAATTGCTAATAGCTCTAAGATAGAGTTGAAACATCATAATCCCAATGGTGAGACTCTTTTACAAACAAAATTTATCCTCTCAAAAAAAAAATTAAAAATTGCATTCAAAAATGAATTCTATAAGTTGTTTTTTGAAGAGGTTGCAAAGATTGCCCAAAAAATGAGATAGTCCATAACTTTCTCATTAGTAGTCCAAATAGAACGAATCAAAGCTTCAAATGTGGACAAAAACATAAAATTTTAGAAAAAATTAAAAACTAAAAAATTTTCATTATTTTTGGTTTTTTTGTTCTGCCCAGCAAAATGCTTTTAAGACTTTGGATGGCATAAATTTTGCTCCTGGGCACTGATTGAAAAGAAAGTTATATTTTAGAAATCAAAATTATTTTTCTTAGAAAATAAATTTAAAATTTCTTCCAAAAAAGTTTCAAAAAATTAGGTCAAAATTTGAGGTCACACAAGCCTGCCCAAAATCCCAAGTTTCCTCCAAGGGGACTTTGGGCATTTAGGAGTTAATAACTAAAACTAGATTTCACTAGACACAAGTCACAACTATTCACATAGAAAGGCAAATTGGCTAATAAGTATTAATTGACTATCTCATGAAAAGATGCTATCACCATTGTTAAAATGCCCCCCTTCCCTCCATTGATCTAGCCATACCTCCTTCCCTACCATTGATCTGTTTCACTTAGGAAACCAAGGGCCGTTGATGTGCCAATGGTGGGTTGTCCACCGCCATTGATAGTTACGGTTCATGCGTTGCGTGCCTCTCCAGTTTCCCTTCCGTAAGTTTTTCAAGAGAGCAACCTTTGAGAGCAATCTAAGTTTTTAAGGAGTAGGATTTGAAGTAGCTTGCCGATAGAGATTTGCAAGAGTGCAACCTTTGACGACCATTTTGATTTCTTCGGGTTTTTGAACTTTTCAGCTTCAACCTTGGATTTGTAGGTGCACAATTACATTCTCATGACCTCCTTTCATTTATAAACTTGCCTTGTATATTGCATCAAACATTGTTTTTGACTATGCAGAATTCTTAGTTGTGCAAATAATTTGAAAACATTCAACACGTGCAATGTTTGTCTGAATGCACAACGGAAAGTCGTTGCATTTTAAAACTAAACATCAACCTTGCTCTTTAAGGAATTTCCAGTGGACAAAATTTGATTCTTGGCAGACATACAAACCTCAAAGAAGACATTGAGCATTTGAAAACACAAAGAAGTATAGTTGATAGCTTGCACTTACAAAAACAACACTTGCACTTTGGAGATGGAAGCGTTGGCTACAGGTTTATTGTGCTTTGATTGAAGTAATAAATTAGGGTGTCCAAAGCAGTGATGGCAAGACATTGAAGAATAAATTGTAGTCTCTCATTAGATCATTCTTATTTTGTTTTTTGTAGAATTGAAATTTTAATGAATTTAGGGTTTGCCGCGGTAAAAAGGAATTGAGGAGGAAGGAAATAAATTTGGAGATTGAGTGTTTCAATGTAGGGAATTGGAAATGATTTTTGTCCGATGGCTACATGCCACAAGTACAATAATTATTCCCTAACTATCCATTCAAAAGATTCAATACTTGAGGCCGCCGGAACATATATGTGACTATCCACTCAAAAGACAATCCACTCAATATAAAGCTATGTGAATCCGAAGCTATGTGAATGAGCATCAACAAAGTCTTTTAGACCTATTTACACTTTCAGTAGAAGATCAATTCAAAATTAAGGAAAATTATTACCTTAGGTACCAACAATTATAGATTTACAACAACCTAATACTATTACAAAGGTTAGAGCATTTTTAGAGCAAAGTAAATATTATAGACTGTACATTCATAAATATGCCCATTCTTTTAGAAAATTGACAAAAAATTTGAGATAATCCTTCTATTGACCATAAGCATAAATTAACTACAACTATAGTTTTAAATTTCTCTTAATTGGAATAAAGGTTTTGAAAATCATGTAGATGCATCTAATATTGCTACAAAAAGCGTATTCAGTCCAAAAGCGGGGATGCTAGTATGTGAGCTTGTGAGCTTGAGCCTGGAAGCTTGTGAGCATGTAAGTGTATGAGTCTCCATTTTTTTATTCCATTGAGGGTTTGTAAATTAGTTGAGGACCTATGACCGTGAAATTAGATGTAAGGATCTTTAGTCCACAAATGAATATGCAGCTATACAATTTTGTACAAAAAAATAACAATATATTTTTTTAAACTGAGATTTTGTCAAAATAGATAGTATTTGTAAGTAAATACACAATGAAAATAGGTGTAGTGGTTTAGTATGTCTCACTATAAAGCATATAAATGTAAAATTGCAATACATCATAAATCACTATAGGGGAGACATTTGTGAAGTCCAAAATAGAAAGAGCAACAAATGTACGCCATAGAGGCTGATATAATCTAGAGACAAGCAAAGACTCTAAACATTACAAGTACTAAATCATGAACCATGCTTTTGAATGATTAAAAGATAAATGTAGTCTTCATTGTAAGCCTTCATGTAAATTTAAAGGATGATAATGGTTCACTTATTTTATTTTATTTTTATAACTATGCCTGAAAATAAAAACAAAATATCTTGGACATGGAATATTTAAAATAAACATAGTAGCCATATATTGTACATCAAATAAATGTATTAACCTTGAATGATATAAATGACCATTTTTCTAGTCAATGCCCCTTTTTTTTTAACTGTCTTTTTTCTACAAAGAAATCATTTCTAACAAATAGAATACATAATAAATCTAATGGTAGTAGTTTCATTAAATTCCAAGTTCAAACTCTGCTTTGTGGAATTTTATAAAGTTTAGTGGTGGAGTGCGATTCAAGGCTCAAGATTTACAAAAGAATGCAATATCCCACACCAATACGATAGAACCTTTCTAAACTAACTGGTTTGCGACCGCTTGACAAGATTGCTTTAGAGAGGTTAATTACTTTAGAGAGGGTTTGCATTACATAAAAAGTTGCCACAAGGGGGACATGTGTCACATTTTTAGGAGACGGAACTTGTCCAAAAGAATAACTTTTTTTTTTAACAAGGCTGAGGTCTACCACAACTCCTTGCTAGGCTCTCATTTGTGCTCTCATTTATTTCATTTCCAAAGTCGGGACCGCTTGGCCCTATTTGTTTATAGAGGTTTATTGGCTTTGAAAGGATCAACTTTGGGAGGTTCTACTGTATGTGCATTGTCTCTGCATAATTAAAAAATAATGGACAAAGAATCGATATCATCTAGAAGATAGTTAATAGATACATCCAAATCAACCACTATAGCTTCAAAAGTTTGTGTCAATAGCCAATTGCCATATACAAATTTTAAATTAGAAGAATATTATGGCTGAATGAAAAGGTTCAAAGAAATAATACTAAAACAATAAAAAGAAAAAGACGAATATTCACATAAGCCTACTATGTAGCTTTTTGAAGCCACTTAGAAAAGTTGATATCATTGGATTTTGCCTTTAGAAACTTGAAAGCCTCATGAAGCATAGGAGACTTGTTCTACCTCTCTAGCCACTTGTTCTTCATAGAAGTGTCCACCGCTGAAGTTGCTAATATCCAAAGCTTTCTTGAGTCATCTCTAGACTTTCATCATGAATTTCATAGTGACACTTCACTTGCTCCAAGAAAATTTCGATGTGTTTAGAATCTGCAACAGGGAGCTATTTCTCAATACCAAATGGAAAGCTAACTTCACCTTGTCAACAACTTTGGAGATCCATTCATCAGCTGGACTTGGAGTTCAACCTGTTGGATTGGGATACTTTTCATAAAAGTTTCTTTGAACCATAGTAGCAGTGTCTCCCAATTCTTGGTGCATGAAATAAATGATGAATAAGAATAAGCAAAATTACACATGATGACAAATTTTATATATAGTAGAGCAACATAATGTTAATTCAAATTAACAATAAAAACAAAGGAAAGACCTAAAAAATGAAAAAAATATAAAATGAAAAATAAGTCACAGAAGATGAACCTTATATAAGACATCATTTAGAGTCTCTAGCCTAATAATACTTTAAATGCAATGAAGCTTGTGAATAAGATTTCTAGAAACATAATATTTTTGGTTTTTCTTGGCAAGACAAGATTTATTGTGTTAAAATATGTGAAGTGAATATCAAACAAAAAAAAGGTAGAAATAGTGACAATTGCAATGGTCCAATCCAAACAAGCTTTAGAGAATAAGAAGTAAAATGAAATAAAAAATCATAATTAAATATAAGGGATTACCAAATGACTTCATGTAATGCTTCCAATATAGTTGCAATGTCCCATTTGGCTTCCAAAATAGTACTTTCAATAGCATAATGTCACATGAAGTTGTCCGCATGATTGTAGTTGATAATAGGCAACCATGCCTGCAAATGGTGGTTGCCATTTCTACACTCTAAACGTCTTGCTAGAGAAAACTTTGAGATCTTCATCATTTTTCAATTTTTTTTCAAATGCAACATTTGCACGCATCTAGTTAGCATTCTACAAATTAATAATATCATCCATGACATCTAATGTCATTTCTCTTCATTGTTCTCCAGAACCATATAGAAAACTCCATGTCCTTCTATGTAACCACAAGCAATAAAGTGTGGAGTTAGATTCATGACATCATTCTTCAGAAAAGGTCTGGCAACCAAAAGAAATCATACAACATAGATGAATATATATTGATTTTGATTTTGTCCTTGGTTAATACAATAATACCTCAGCTGCTCAAGACCAGAAGAAGGATTTATAGTCTCCTTAAAAAAGCCATACAACTATAACTCCAAGTGATCTTTAGAAAGAGGCTGAACAATGTCTAATCTCCATATTATTGATCTCTTTGTGTCAACATCTCTGAAATGATGTTGAAATCAAAGATTAAAAAAAGTTCTAGTTTATATATATGTATTATATAATATGTAATTCATTCAACATAGTAGCTGTTAATGGCTTTGTGTTAGGAAGGCCCCAAAAAATTTAGCATTTGACCAAATTAAAGCATATGTTGCAAGCAAATTTGAATCAACCAAGTCGCGACCTTGAGAACTGCTTTGTCAGGTTTGTTCATATGAAGAGGGTGAAATGATGGACAACTATTGCTTGTTATGCCTATGACTCTACTCGACCATTACCGTTTGTGATATGCAAACTGAGAGCACCAAGGGCTAGCTTACTTTTGGCCCTTTTTGAATAGGTCATGGTAGAAAATGGAATATTGGATCCAACCTTTATAGGATTCATGTGTGATAGTGCTCAAGCCAACTTTAGTAAATTGTGTATGGGTCAAGGGACCCATCTATTCCAACATTAGATTGTAAAAGGACTTGTTTGTTCCATTGGGCAACAAATATACACAAGCACACAAAGAAGCTAATTGCCAAAGAATTTTAGAACCAGCATATCTGACTCTAAAGGCAGTACAAGGATGCAACATCAATGTCTAAAGCAGACAAGATGTATCTAGAAATTGAAGCTTGGTGGTACTCCTTTGGAGTTGCATTAGAACTAATAATCCGTAAATCGGAGGATTGGATCGCATTTTGGTACTTTCAATATTGTCAATGGGGTGGATTTATGGAAACAATATTATCTTTAACTTCATTTCTTTTTTCTACTCTTATCCTCAACTCTAAATTGCAAACCGTTTAAATAATGACTTCATTCATCATCTTTGCAGAAAATTGACAATAGAGGAACTAGTAGATCTCTCAATGTGCAACCTTGAAAAAAGAGTGCACTATAAATAGATGCAAACTTTCAAAAAAATGTGGATCTTACATGCTAGTTGCCATGCGTGATGACTAGGTTTGAGCCTTCATGCAAAAGACCAACTACAAGACTTACCTTTGCAGGGGCCCTTCTAGAAAAGGCCCTTCTAAAAATATTTGAAATTGAAGAGAGCTATAGCATTTGGAGATGAAAAGAAAATTGTAGATTCACTTAGTGAGATGTTTGGAGCAGAAGATATCTGTAGTTGAATTCTGCATTTGGAGAGGGAAGAGATATTCGAGCGCAACAAAAGGAAATTGGATCTTTTGATCAATTCTAAAGGTGATTCTCATCACTCTAATAAGGTTAACTTCTCTCATCCTCAGGTTCAAACTAGATCGACCATTGCTAGAGTGCAACTCAGGACTGCAATTGAGAAGTTTAACAAGTCATGCCCATCCCTGGAAATGGATTGCAATACATTGAAATGGCACATAGCGAGAATTTCACATAAATCAAGGAAATAATACCACATCATTCAAAAATACACACAAGCCAAAAGCAAGCTATTGATTGTTAGGCATGGAAAATCCCTTGTTGCCCCTACTTACAAAAGATAGAAGCGTAAGTATAAGGGCATGAGAATTCAAATTGAGAATTTTTGGTTTTGTGTAGACCAAATTGCACAATACGTCATGGAACTTAAGCTTTCCCATATTCTTATCCGACTTGAGATCTCCAAAGTCTGGTTTGTTCATATTGATAATAATCTTACCAGTATTGAAATCATTGAGTTTGAAGAAGCTGCGTTGTCGTGTTGTACATTTGTACATAGTGTAAAAATATATATTATATGTTTTATCGAGTAGCTTCAAGGTGACACCTTCTTGTTGAAGTGCATGACATCTATATAAGAAGACAAATCTGCCTAAGTGCTTCATCAAATTCCATTAGTGGTAGTTATTTTCTACTTTAGGTTTAAAATGTCGAAATAGAGGATTTTTTCCGAGTCTCAAGATGAAGAATCTCAACCGGAGTGTGAGTTTGAATTTTCTCAAATTCCTGCAGATGGAGTGATATTTTGATTGGAATTCTAGTTTTTTTACCTCTACTAGACGTGTGTTGAGTTTGAATTCTTCATTCCATAGTTGGAGTGATTTCTTGCATTAGTTTTGTATTTGTAAAGTAGTATGAGGAAATTATTCAAATAATTTGCCTTCTCGGTGAACTTGAATGAATTTCCTTCTAAGTTAAAGATAAAGAAATAGTTGTGGGCCAAGTGAGTGCTCAATTATTGTTGTTGTAGCCTTGAAGAGTGAGTTAGGGGCGGACCCCACTTGTTTGTGTGGTTAGAATGAAGATAGGGTGAGGAAAAAAGGGACACTATGGATCTTCTCTCTCATTGTGAGTTTAGAGAGGATCCCAAATGTTTGGAGGGCTATTGTGTTGGGAGTTTAAAGAGTTTTGAAATGAAATTTGAAGGGGTTGTGTATCATGGTGTGTATTTTTAAAATTGATCTCATTTGCTTGATTTGGAGTTGTGAATCAAAAGTTGTGCTAGTTTGAGTGGAGGGGGTTTTGTTGCCTTTGAAACTAAAAAGCAAAGACTTTGATCAGCCATAAAAGACGGACAGGTTTTTTATTTATAATGAGATTTAAAGAAAGTGTAGAAAATTGTGTTAGCTTTTCATAAAGCTATCATTCGTTTCATTAGGAGTTTTTATGAGTGAGTTGTGAGTGTGGAAGTGAAGGAGGGTCTGCTGCCCTTTTTCTCTCAAAGCCGAAACTTTGGATGACCATAGATATTGGACAGAGTTTTAGAATTGTGTTGAGATTTGGAGAAAATGTAAAAAATTGTGTTAGCTATTCACAAAGCTATCACTTGTTCTATTTGGAGTTTTTATGAGTGAGTTGTGAGTGAAGAAGTGAAAAAGGGTCTGCTGCCCTTCTTTCTCAAAGCCGAAACTTTGGATGGCCATAGAAGTTGGACAAAGTTTTAGAATTGTTTGAAACTTGGAGGAGAAGTAGGAGTTTGTGCTAGCTTTCCAAAGAGATATTACTCATCTCGTTTGAAGCTGTGAAGCGTTGGAGGCACTCACCCAAAATTTAGCTTACGAATTAGAGGTTGAAGTTGGAGATTGGAGGAAGTGTTGAAGACTTGTGTGTGTGTGTGTGTGTGTGTGTGTGGCTTGTGGCTTTATAAATTTTGTTGTTGCGGTCAATTTGGTTTACACCATTGCTAGCCTCATTTTATGTCGTGGGTGACGAAGTGGAGTTAATTGCCCACATGGTCGAGACTTGCTTGTTCTCACGAGGAAGCTTGGTTCTTAAAGCTGGTCACCGGGAGTTTGAAAGTTTAGGAGCCCATCATCCGGACAGCATTTTGTGTTATGCTGTCCTGTTTTACCTATCCGAGGACTGTGGTTTCTTATCACCTACTTGACCGAATCCTAACCCATTTAGAGTCAGCCTCAGGATAGGCCAACAAGGAACAATTTCAAGGTGAAGTTGAAGATTTGACGTTCTAAGTAGAAGATTCAAGGTTTGAGATACAAGATTCGACTGAGGATTCGACTCGAACGTTACACACCCTAGCCCTAAACCATTTCAAATTGTAGCCAGAATCTCTACAATTTCCCAAAGCAAACTCTCTCTACATGGCAGCGTTCCACCTATAATCCACAAGCTGATGTCATCTCAACCTCTATTCACCTCGTCTAGGGTATTTGAGCATGTATTGTGGATTCATCCTTGACCAGCACATGCTAAAAGAATCTCATCCATTCAGAATGGCAAGTAAATTCATTGAAGCAATAAGGCACTCATCAAATGGAAAAGTGCAAGGAATGTTACCGCAAGTATGATTGGGTGAACTTCCTTCCTTGCCTTGGACTTAGTACTATTATTATGCTTTTGTCTAGAACTAATCCTAATCCAAAAGTTTATAACATCATACTTTGCAATTTTCCATTATGAAAGCATGAACGGGGCTTCCATTAGAAAGTGTGGCATGTACATAAACTATAAATACCTTTACTACATCTTTCGTTACTTCTACAAACTTGATTGTACAAGACAGACACGATCATCCATATTCCTACCCAGCTTTTCTCAAGGTCGATGAAATTAAGTAGATGCTTGTTGTTGTTGGTATCATCAAGACATGCGAGTAAGCAAGTTAGTTAACATATATTAGCATGAAATGAAGTAGATACGTAGTACCAATATATTATCTTCAAAATCTCCAAATTCAAATAGAAAAATATTATATTCATATTCCAATATATAATGAAAAAATATTTTATGAGGTACAAAATGTTCCACGTCCTATGATATTTTCACTAAATTTGTCTTTCTTCCATCATTAAAAGTGCCTCTTACTTAATCAATCCACCTTGAAACAGCCTTACAAAGTCACAAAAGGTGATATAAATATCAAAATAGTCAATTACACCAACTTCTTTGGCTTCTAGATCTAAAATCCACAGTCATGGGTCTTATGATAATATGTCATATTTCTCTAAATATGATAAATTTTGGTGAAAATATCAAAATTTGAACTTTTTAATCAAAACAACTTTAGAAATTATATCATGTTCTAAATTTCTAGGCTCTAGGCTGACACAATCCCCGCTCACCGCTTATAGGCTCATGCTCATATATTCACATGCTAGCGTCGTTGGTCTAAAAGATGAAGATGCCATTATAAGCCAATTTATTTTGCAAATTGTCAATTAGCAATTGTTGAGAAAAAATATACTACAACAGAAAGGGGAGCCTCAAAAAAATCTTTTCCGTTCAGAAATTTAGGCATTATTTATTGGTGTATAATTTTATCTTCATGTAAATCATGATGCCTTGAAATAAATGACAAATAAAACCCAATTAAGTAGAAAAAGAAATTGATAGGTTAATTTCACTATACAATTTAGCCAAGGAAATGTCTTGCTAATGTGGTAATTTTTGGATTTAAGGTTCAGACCAAAATCACCTCCAATATCTCCTAAATATCCTCTAAACCCACACAACAAGTAGATGCAAACCTATTTCAAGGGGATGAAACTCCAACTGAATATAATGATATCATCCATTATTTAATGCGTAGACAATTTTCCTAAGAATGTACTAAAAAACAAAAGAAAGTACTTGTATATATCAAGACCATATACCTTGATTTAAAAGACACTATTTTTGAAATAGATTTGTTGAGAAATATAGTTTAAGGAAAGGGGGCTCTTATATTAAGTATGCACACAATGTGCACATATTGAACCATTTTCACGACTAGAAGGAATGTCTTGTAATTAATTCCTAAATGCCCAAGGCCTTTTCTGAGCTTCTAGGAATTTGCTCTAAATTGTACAAGAAGTCAACCTTTTGATAAGTTGTAGCAATTTTTTCTGAATTGTAACCTTATATATTCAAACTAGACATGTTAGAAATCATATAGGAAAAGAAAACACAACAATATCACTTAGGGATTGAAAGATTATAATGTTTGATTCTGAAGGTGTTAAAATTGTGAAAGTAATTTGAAGTCTTTCAATCCTTTTGTCACATGTCAAATCTAAAAATTTGATCACCAAAAAAATATGAGGTTAAAGGGCCTCATATGCATAATTCCAATCAAATTATGACTTTTCAAAATCTACTCTAAATTTTTTTTAAATCAATTTCTAATGTGAATTTTTATCCAAAATCTAGTGTATTTGAAACTCATTTCTAAGTCCTCAATACTATGGAAAGTCAAGATTGCAATGGACGCCGTTGCACAAAATCTTGTATAGAAAAATCATAACCAATCATTTTCACAATTGAACTTTTGGTGCTAAAATTAGACTTCAAATTATTTTTTCAAAATATAAACTATTAAAAATAGCAATTTGGTTAGATTTTATTTAACAGATCAAAATATTGTAGATATGAAAATTTTGTGCCTCGGGAATTTAGGGATTAATAATCAACTAGAGTGTTGTTGGTCATTGCAAGCCATGAATTGCGTCTTTACGTTGGCTACCAAAAGCTATATCACATTTAAGCTCATGTACTTCTATTTCACAGCGATGAATGTATAGCCAAATGATCAAATCACTAGAGACCAAATCCCATTGGCATAAATGGATGTCATTTTCTATTCCATGGCTATCACCCAATGAAGATTATTTGTCACATCATTGTGAAATGTCAGATCCTCTAGCTCATTTCATGTAGTACTGCAAGCCTCAAACTAAATTGATTCAATAAACTCAACAAGACAAGCTTCAACATCGATCAAGAATTCCACACACTACAAGAGAATGGAGGTGTTTTAAGTGAGTTTTTAAGTACACTCCTAGACATAAGGTTTTAAATAATGACCTTTAAGGCAATTTTCAGCAAAATTTGACTAGAAACACATGTATTTTTTGTAATATTTTGTTGAAAATTGCCGTAAAGGTCATTACTTAAAATCTTATGTATAGGACTATACTTAAAAATTCACTTAAAACTCTCCAATCTCTTGTAGTGACATGGGTAGCATTGTTGAAGAGGCAAAAAATTGAAAATCGAACTAGGGTCAAGTGTTGTTAGACTAATGACTTTGGAATGCAATTAGATGCTATAGAAGAACATGAAGACATGAAATTTGATTTGGTATTGAACTAATTAATATCTAGAAGATGCAAACATCTTCTGGGTACATTACATTATAAAAGACATGTACATTTCTATTGATGCACACCCCTCTCCCATTCACTCAAATACCGCCTACTTGCTTTTAATTTTTAATATTTTATATTTATTAATCCCCCCCCCCCCCCCTCGCCCCCTCCTATTTGTAATTTTGGGAGCTGGAAAGGAGTTCCAAATAATATGGGATATGTATTAGATAACCGACGAGCCGTGGTAGCGGCGAGTAGGTTATCGGACATAACCGGTTGTTCACTTTTTGATCACAACCTTTAATCTCCGTGATCCAAGGGTGGAGGAAGCAAGTTGAGAAGAGAGAAGGTTATGAGTTGCATCTTGTAATGGCAATGGTGATGGGTTGCCAATGGAACGGTGCCACGTGAGTGTTGAAAACTCAACAACTGGTTATGTTAACTTCTATCCATTTTTTGTATCTGTACTATAGCGTATCCGTATTCTTTATTCATATCCATATCTCATATCGTATATATGTATTCATATTCCAAACTAATATCCCATATCCGTATCCGTAACCATTCTCTACACCCATATTTTGACACTGTATATGTATCCGTAATTTATATTTGTATCTCCATTTGTCTCTGTATCCATATTTGGACGGCTGATCATCCATTTAATCCCTAAAGTTCCATGAATATATTCTCATCAAAAATGCTCAAAAACTACTATTATTTTAACATTACCAAATTTTTGAAAAAAAAACTTTTTTCGACACATGTAACCTTAGGATCTTGTAGTATACTAGTTTAAAAAGATGTGAAAAATTTCAAAAATTTCCACCATGTGGATTGCAAGATATTAGCATTTGGATTAACAAAAATCATTTTTTTATCCCTACGAAAAAATGGGCAACAGCACTTCACAAGCTCAATTTTCTATGAAATTACGTCCAAAATGGTGGTGCTTCTTTGGATTCATTCTTCAAGGCAAGTTGGATGCATGCTTGAAAAATTTCACATCGTACAACAAAATAATAAGTAGACAATAGTAGAAAATGATTCAAAATACAAAATTGTTAAGAATTTAATTATGGAATTGAAAATGCCAATTTCAATGGTTGAAATGTTATAATAAACAATATACATCCTATGATTTTATTTTTTTCAAAAAATATTGAAAATTGAGTAAGATAAAGGATTTCAAAGTTTATTTTAGGGCAGAGAATCCATAACTGCCCACAAACAAAAAATGCTCATAACTTTTGACTCATTGATCAAAATGGAATGATTCAAAGCTTTACACACACATACACACACATACACACACACACATGCATATATATATATACAGACAGATAGAGAGAGAGAGAACCAGTTTCAAATTTTTGTTTTTGAAAAAAGTGATATTTTTTATCTGCCCGAACTGCCCAGTTACAAAAAAAAGTAGCATATTAGGCCATAACTTTTTACTCCTATTTCCAAATGTCATGAAATTTATTGCATATGAAAGATATTCCTTGTCTCCAACTTTTCTAAAAATTTGGGCTAAAAATATAGAAATCTCTAGTCATGCGTACCTACCCAAAATTTCTATGTAGCCAAAAAATGCATGTTGGTCCTTTAGGGGCTAACGGACATCAACAGTTTTTATGTTTTTAAAAGATTAATGGTATAAGGGAGGGGGGGGGGGGGATTTGGGGGGGAACTAGATCAACGGCCGTGGATTTTTTGGGGGGAGGGAAGAGGGGAGAAATTGATATTGAACACCCTGTTTGCATCTTTTTGGTACATAGTAACTGAGGTATAGCCTCAGCTCATTCTAGTGGTTGCTTGCTTTGATCTTTTGGGACAATAATTTATAGGTCAGAAAGTGGCGAAATAGTATGAGCCACCAATGGAGAGGCGTGGAATTAGGATTTGTATGTTCAAAATTTGCTAGGTTGTTGACAGGGTCAAAGGCTATACAAAGTAGTGAAGGTAGTGTCAGAATGTGGGCTAATGCTTCAATAGCTGATGATTTTTTCCAGATTATTTTCAAATATTTTGCTTGATGTATTACTTGAATTAGAAAGAATATTCAAAAAAAACATTTTGTGCCTCTCAAAAGGGCAAATGAGATAGGTATTGAAAATGTTATCATTTTGTGCATTCAAAATATTAAACACAAATGTACTTCATGCCACAAGAGTCCAACTTGATCTTTTTTTCTTTTTGCCACATGCTCAAAAGTTGTGCATTTAAAAATATAAAGATGATTCATCTCTAAAACCTTGTAGTAAAGGTTGATACTCAATTTTCACAAGTTAGAAAACTATTTGTCAAATATTTGATTATATTCGTTGCCTCAAATCATAAATATAGTGGAGTGCACACTTTAAGAATCTTAGCTCTTGTTTTTTTCAAAAATAGTGGAAAATGTTTGTTTAATGATATCATCTTGTTATTAAAGATTGTATACTTTGATGGTTCAAAATGAATTGCAACATGATCAAGTATCTCATTAAATCCCAAGGAGAATAATTGTTTTCTACAAAATGCGGAGATTTTTGGGTTGAAAGCTAATTCAACAATAGCTTCAATGAAGTACCAAGAATATGTGAGAGTTTTGCATTGTGCATACAAAATATAGGCTTGTGAAGCAGACTTAAACTTCATATAAATCTAAAAAAATAAGAATTTCTTCTAAATGATGTCAATACCATTGGTGGTGAAAGAAAATGATGTCAATTGTATTTCACCTCCAAGGAAGGAATGCATTATCTATAAGGATGCTCTTGCGTGTATCTAGAAGCTTCTTTTGGTGCGGAAGATTGTCATCACTTGCTAACAATTATGTAAATCATGCAAGATGGAATTAATGGATATGCCATTTGGTATACAATGAATTCCTATAAGTTTGATATCATGGAAGTTTAAATGTCCAAGATGCTAATGCCAGACATTCTTGTACTTATTTGACATTTCTAACTTATATACACTATAATCATAGACGGTTTCTATAGTATATACACATATAACATAGGTTTGTAGTATTTTAGGCTCATGGGCTCACACTCCTATGTTCACATAATAGTAACCTTCAAGTAGGCATCATAGATCTTTATTTAGTTCTCATTGTTAAGATTAATAGAATCATTTTTTTTATCTATTTGGGGAACGTTTTTTTTAATAGTCTAGACTATAGGAGATTTTTGGAATTGTCTTGAATTTTTAAAATAATGTAAGTCTCCAGCGGCATGTTACAAACATCTTGAATCAAATATCTATGAGCCTTTTAATGCCAAATCTAGGCAGCCTAGTGCTATAAGGAAACACTGACATGACGCTCTCAAGGTTATAATGAATATTTTTGCGTTGTAAAATAGATCCAAAGTGGCCTCTAAATGCCCCTTGAATGCTAAATTTTCTGCACCTAGACATGTCTTATTAGCTCTGTGCAAATTCATAGCAATTGTGCAAGAAATTTCCTTCACCTTCAAACTAGAAGTTTCATAAAATATGATGGTCAAAAAGGATTATCTAATGTAGGTATTAACCTTAGACCACCCAAGAGGACAAAAAGTGTCCTCACATAGTTTAAAGTTCAATTCAAAGTACTGTAACTTATGCACCCTATGTCCAAATTCAATAAAACTTGTTAGAAAATTTGTGCCCTTTCTTCTAGTTTAAGTGGTAAAATTTTCAAATTAATCCAAGAGGTAATGATTTTCTGAAAGCCAATCAAAGTTCACAGGTTCAATTTGATTCACCAAAGTGCACTTCATGGTTGCAACTTCGGGGGCTTGTATCTCCTTCATCCAATGTTCTATTTCAATAAAATTTGTTGGGTTATATTCTCCTTGAAGTCTAGTTATTGTGGTAAAATTTTCATGTCAATCCAAGTTGTTTCAAATGTTTGGGAGCAATTTGAAATTCAAAATCCCGCCATTTATGGACCACAATGAACTTTGGTGGCTTGTATCTTCTTTGTACAGTGTCCATTTTCAATAAAAAAATTTGGAAAAGTTGTGCATACTAATTTAGTTTGTGTGAATAAAATTTCATATCAATCCAAAAAGTAATGAATTACTGAAAAGCATTTTAGTAGAAGGAGGTTCAGCCCTAGATATGTTTTTTGCAACTTTTCTTGCCTATTTTTTGACATTTGTAAGCCATTTTGCAAACACATTGAGTCAATGAATGATATTTGTTTAATACCAATGTGTTTGTATGCTGGTTTTGAATCACTTTATAGCTTAAAGTTTTTCATTTGATTAGGTTTAGAAATCAAATTTCGCTTCTAAATGTGTTTTTAGGAAAATTTCAGTATTCTTTTTCAACATTAAAACATTATAACCTTGCAATCTATGCAGTCAAATGACTTCAAATTTGATACACATCATTAACAACATGTACACTACAAGATTGCATGGTTAAGATCTCTATAGCTTAGTGACATTTAGATCTATATCACTTCAAAAGCAATGATGTTTTTGAACCCAAAACAGCCTTGGGCCTTTTAGGGTTAAAGCATGATAAGGCAAACTAAAGCTTGAACTTGGTGGTTGTGTGTGAAATTTGTGGAATTAAAACTGTACAATCAAGGTGTTAGTGTATTGCGGCACCATACTAATTGATTGACAAAAATGTATTCTTTGTATTAATTGCAAAAATAATGTGGTAAGTACCTATAATGACGACGTTCATTATATCAACTTGATTGCATTCAATTCTGTAGCTTGACAGTGAATTATTGAGCATCCACTCCTTAAGATCAATTTTGGAAATAGTAATGATGTAATATCTTCATTTCGTGAATGTTTTAGATAAAGTCATTAACCAATCATCATTCAAGTAACTTGATAGAATTCAACTTATACAATACAATTATAGATGATGCATTGTTAATTTCTCATAACCAATCTTCAGATATTCTATATGATTTTTATGATTTGATTAATTATTTCAAAAATTTCATGAAAAATAAATTCATACTATAACATTGTGATGGAATATACAACCTTATTTTGTATTTTTGCTATGTATATGGGTTCATTGATTACAAGGCGATTGGTTCTAGATGGATCCGCATACTTATAAGGTTTTCTTTGATTAAGAGAAGTCTATATGAAGTTTTCATCTCTAATAGTTTCTATTGTTAATTTGTGTGCATTAATTAGGATATAAAATTTGGACATGATCTCTTCATGGAAGAATGAGGATGCTATAGAAGAGAGACAACAAAGGTCCATGCTGTCAATCTTTTATTTCATATTATTACTTTCCTTTCATTACAATTTTATTGATTTTTTTAGTTTAAAGCTTCTATTTGGGATAAAAATGCTTACATGGACTTCTACAAAATCACATTTATAAGTCACGTTTATAAATCCTACAAGGCAATCAAATTATAGCAATCCCAAAATAGTAAATCACCTTGTGGGTTTTATAAACATGAATATAATAAACTACTATGTGAGTAGTAAACATGTTTATCGGCATTTTTCCTTGTCCAAAATAGAAGCTCTGATTAAAAGAAAGTCAACAAAAGTGATTTACAACGTGATTTTGTAGAAGTGAATGTAAGCATTATCAAGTATTGATCATTGAGATGTTCCAATGTACATTTTATGAAAGAGATAATGATTTATGGACCAAAGTAGGTTGTATTATACTTTATTCTTTCAAAGTTTATATACAACCCTCAAACCTTATTGATTGGAAGTGAAATGCAATTCAACACTTGATGATGCTTACATGCACTTCTACAAAATCATATTTATAAATCACGCTTAAGTCCCACAAGGCAATTTAATTATAGCAATACCACGTTAGCAAATAAAAGTAAATAAATTTTTTATAGCAATACTATCTCAATTGAGTAGCAATTTACAAACCACGTTTATAAATCACACAAGGCAATTCATTCACAAGTGATCTCTCGTCACGCATACAAGAATATTGCTATTTTAACTTCAAATGAATTGTGCACACAATGATGCTACTCACTTAAGATGGTATTGCTATAAAAATTGTGAAGAAATATGAAAATTTGACCCCTTATAACTTTGATATAGTACGGAATAGATTAACAATATACAGCTTTGTTTTCTATTCCATAGATAAGTGTGCTTGTTGGAATTATTAATGGATAAATGACCAATGACACAGAGAGGGTGTAATGTAGACTTTATCTAATCACAAACCCCGGGAATACTAGTATAGGGGGGTTATTTCCAATGAAAGGTCAAATAGTCTAGCGTATGTGTGACTAAGGTCACTTTATTTTGAGTTTTGGATACTTATTTCTATGTTGTTTAGTAATTCATTTCAATAAAAGGAAACCCCAAGGATAATCTCTAAGGTCAATTTTCTCAATCCAAAATATAATGTTTATTATAGACTCAATGTATGCGTCCCAGTCCTATTTAGTATTTGGCTCATGTCAAATATCTTGGTCAATTTGCTGGGGTGATCAATTTGTTATGCATGCTCTAGCCACTTAGCATGCGTATTTTAAAATACAAGTAAATTTTGAAATACAATTCTTTAATTAATATATTCTTTTTTTCTTTCTCTCTTATTCACATTATTTTGTTTATTGTTTTGTTGGTCAATTTGCTCTCTTTATGTGAATTCATTCTTTATCTCTTATCTAATTTAATTTAATTTATTTCAATCAAAAACTTTCCTGAATTTTAGTTGAGTCTTGACGTCAGCCATTATGCTCCATCTTTTACAAGGTCAATTTTTCTTTACGCTTTAACAGCCTCGATAATTGGGTCAATTTGCCTTGATACCAACTAACAAGACCTAAGACTAAATTGCAAGTCAACTCATAACAAAACAGTCCAATTGCTACCAAACATAATAACACAGTCGACTTGACCTCTTCTACAAGCCAGGCAATTAAACTATGCTGGTAAAAACCCAGACAATCCCCAGCAACCAGATATGTTCTGTGGTCGATTTGACTAATCTCACCACCTCCTGAACATATACATGGGTTCAACAATTGTTTGTATATGTATGGGAGCAATTTAAATTTCACAATGTAAGCTGTCAATCCTTTCTCCTTAACTGCTAATTTTGCTGCAACTGGACCAAAATGAAACTAGCCTCACCGGATGTTGAATAGACTTAAGCAGTATGTCTTCTATAAATCTATTGAGATCCCTACCTAAGCTGTAATTAAATCTAACAGTAAGAAATTTTTAGATGGGATATTGTACAGGAATTAGATGCGGTCAATTATACACATTACACGTGCAGATACACACGGATTAATAATTTAACCATGAACATGCAGAATCACAATGAGATTCATTTAATAATTCCTTTCCATACATATCACAATGAGCATTTACACATAGTGAATCAATTCCACAGCAATAAACACAAATTTATATATAATTTGATTTATATACTAGTGCACACAGTCAAACTTACATAGCGGTTGCCATTTTGGTCTCTTTAATTTCAAATCATCAAATTGACCTAGCTTACCCAGTCTACTTGACTGAATTCAAGACTGACTCACAACTTACATAACGATTCAAATGACATGCTCTACTTCCTTCCAATCTGAATGTCGATTAGACTCAACTCCCTCTAGATATTACTGGATCACAAATCTGACCAACATAATTTATCTCAGTGATAAATTCACAATCGGTGGACAAGAACACAAATTTTGTCAATTTGACCTTAGAGCAAATATTGATTACTCGCCCACTGTGTTGCGGAATTGATAATTCATCACACACTCCCAACAAGATCCATGGACCCCTTTACACAAGCATCTAGTACAACCAGTGAGATCAAATCGTCAACCACTTAACATAGAAATAATTTAAGTTTACTTATTAAAATAATCAACTTATCTGCGGATGCAGCGTCTGTCGATTTGACCACTTAGAGTCCCCATACACCACTCGGTTTGCATTCCGGAGGACTTGGTTCAACAAATCGGGAGCACAACTTTTCTTCCACAGATGAATTGACCAAACTCAAAATTCTTGTTATGTCTGTAAATTTTACAATAACTGGAGACTCCTTGGCTTCCACACCGTCAAGTAGACCAACTCTGATGTTTCACTCAGACCAGCGTATACACAACTCGCGATTCAATTACAAGAATGTTTTCACACCAAGGCTCGTCAACTAGATACAATTCACCCTCATAAGAAAGGCAATTAGACCTTATCAATCACACAACCAATACGCATTCATAGGCAATTTGACGAACTTCAATTCAGTCAAACATCATACTCATACACAGTCCATTGACCACGGATATTTCACAATCCCACTTAACACCGTAAGCAATTAGACAGACAATTCATCTTAATTTAGAGTAATCTCCACAGTCAAACTCGACCAAGACTACTCACACAATACCCAAATACACAACAATGCTTGTCAATTGGACTAATTCAATCCACTCAGATACTCACAGGATGTCCAAGCTAATAGACTTTATTTCTCATACACAATCAATTACACCCACGCTCAACTTACACTTTAACAACGCAGGCAATTAGACGATAACTTAAATCAATTAAGCAAGCCAAACCCACCGTCGGCTTGACCAAAAACTTCACACAACCAGTTCTAGTGAAACACAGAATCAGGCAATTAGACTGCACCACTTCTGTGCAACAATTTCCAGCAGTCTACTCGATTGGATACACTTCCCGCAACTGGACCACCTGTCTAAACCTTTACAGCTTCAAACACCACACAAACACAGAGCGAAATAGACAATTTTTTCGAATAGAAATGCTGCAAGCTTGATTACAAATTGAGCGCTAGGATACAATGAGTCTTACAACACTGGTAAGAAATGAGAAAAGAGAGAATAGATATTTGAACATATAGTCCCAAAATTGAAGACAACTCTTCATAAGAAGAGTCACCACGTCCATTTGACTCTTTACAAATCTATGCAAATTAACCCTTTTTAAATCTTTCTATCTCACCCTTTCGGTCTACAATGAATATTACAAAGCTAATTGACTTGGAAATGTAAATGAATCAATTTAATAGTTCTTTTTACACTACAATGTCAAGTGGACTAAAAAAACAAAAATTGAAGGTCGACAGAGGGTCAATCACCTTTGTTTATTAATTTATGCAATAATAATCAATAAATAAGCTACTATAAATCTGACATATTTCTCGTACAAAGGAGTAGAAGGACTAGATTTATACTAAACTTTCGGGATCCAAATCACCACACTAGAAACAAGTATATAACAAAAAGTGTACTAATCACCACCAGTTTTGCATGCCCTTTTTCTAATTCCAATAAGATCCTTGAAATTGCCAATTTTATAATGTAGACTTTCTTAATTATCATTTTTGCCACATGTACTTTCTTCTCCTACCCTCACTTCCACATGAAGTTAAGTAAAGAGTTTTTGAGTTCATATATGACTTTGAGTGGTTTGTAGTTATTTACCATTGTAGCTTATGAATGCTCAAAATTAGAGAGTACTAAAATGAGACATTATTAATTATTGAATGTTTAACTCTGTAAAGACGAGTTGGTCTCCGCAAACTTCATCGTTTTTGATACAACATGCATCATTAACTTTAAGAAAATTAAAAGCACTCATTCAAGGACAAGTTACTATAGAAGGTCTCTTCTTTTTGCACAAAATCCCAAAGATGCACAATCGCACTTCTGTCCTACATGCAAAGATTCTTTGTCATTCATCGAACACTTACTGTCTGCGGCAGCGTTACAGGGTTAAATTTAGAAAGATTTCCAAAAATTGCAACACTTACAAAGTTACTAAGAATTTAACTAATATGAAAGTCATACTAAGATCATATTAAAAAGTCATGTGAGATAGCAATGCATTAGTTTAGCAATGCATTAATTTTGCATGTAGAATGGTAGGAAGTTGTTAGGGGGAGAAATTGTTAAGAGGAAAATTTGAGAACCGCTTGCAATTGATTGAAACCATCCAATTCCCGAAGTCGATCGGACGAAGAATCTCCAGAACTGAACCTCGAACATTCATCCATCTCGTTCCCATTCTAATCTTCATTATCGGCCAACTCCATCACAGCCGTCCGATCCATCATCGAACGGCCACGAAGTAGTGCAAAGAGCCGTTGGGCTTCACCAGGCTGTGGCACCCCTGCCACATTCCTATATGAACCTCGGTCTGCACCCGCCGTATCATGCTACTCTTGAATTCATTCTCGGAAACGCTTGCTTACGCTCTCGATCTCTGCTGTTCTTGTTTACTACGCTAGTTTGCTTACAACAATTTTTTTTCTGACATTTTTGTGCTTTGTTTTGCGGATTTTGCATTAGTTTCTAGGTTGTGCAGTACTGTTTTAGGGATTCAATTGTATGTTGATAGAGGTGTTTTGCATCAAGAATTTGGATTATTTCTTTCGTTGTCGGAGCCCGGGAAGGGCTCTGTGAGGTTTTGCTATGGCCATGATGCAGACAATGGCTAAGGCCTTTAAGACTCCGACCAAGAGTGTGAGCTGCGGGAAGTGGGAGAGCTCGGCATTGAGGGAGAATGTGAGCCCCGTGCAGCTCAAGAAGAAGACGCCCAAGGCCAAGACCCCTGGCAGAGCGGTAATATCCCTGTCCATTGTCAGATTTATCGGATTTCAATATTGCTTGTAGTCGTTAATGTACTCCATGCCTTGGTTGTTCCGCTTGAGTCTTGATCTGGTATCTCGGCTAGAGTATTTGCTAGATTGAGGCAATGTCATTGAAACCCTAGTCTCATCGAGCAGACAGTGCCGATCAATAGTGGTACGAAGATATGTTCTGCTTAGAACTAGTCTTGCCTTGGCTTTGCGTTTATCTATATTACGTTTCAACAGCATGGGTTGAGCTGCAATCTCTCACATGTAATAGACAAGTTCGATAACGTTCAAATTGAGGCAAGGAACGCCGTTATTCGTGACTATGCCTAGCAAGTTATTTTTGCCTCCTGATCCGAGATTAGATTTCGGATCTGAGATTAAAATACTGACTCAACCTTCCAATCTTTCTCTACAGACCGACCGCTTCATCACCGACCGCAGTGCCATGGATTTCAGCGTGGCTAACTTCCTGATGACCAAAGAGAACTCGTCAGTGGACGTGATCTCCCCTACCAAGGACGATTACAAGAAGCAATTGGCGGAGAGCCTCTTGATCAGCAATGGTCAGACACAGAGTCGCATCTTGGCCTTCAAGCAAAAGCCTCCTCCTCCTCCCGAAGGCTTCGTGAACGGTCGCGCGACTCTGTACTCTCAAAATGTGGCTTCAGGGCAGACGAAGCCCAAGAAAACGTTCCGTCACATTCCCCAGGCGCCTGAGAGAACCCTCGATGCCCCTGATATGATGGACGACTACTACCTGAACCTGTTGGACTGGAGCTCTAGTAATGTGCTGGCGGTCGCCCTGGGCATGACCGTGTACTTGTGGGATGCCACCACGAGCTCTATTGAGGAGTTGATGACTGTCGAGGAAGAAGGCCCCATCACCAGCGTTTCGTGGGCCCCAGATGGTCAGTACCTGGCCATAGGGTTGAACAACTCGACTGTACAGCTCTGGGACTCAACCTCACTTCGTCAGGTACTTACATGATGACCATCTGTAATGACCTTGAAGCATTGTGATTGTGAAGTACCTGCGGAATGTTGCTTTGTGACTTCTGCATTGAAAGTCTTTTGATTGTGAAATGTATGTGGACTGCTGCCTTGTGGATTTTGTATTGCAGCTTCGTGATTCGATTCTCACATCGAACGATTTATCTTGTGGCTTGTGCATTTTATTGCAGCTTTGTGATTTTGATTATATGTGGAACATGGCTTATGGCTTCTGAATTGGAGGTTAACATTTTTTTGAAATATGTTGTTGCAGTTAAGGACATTGAGGGGCCACTCTGCTCGTGTCGGTGCTCTGGCCTGGAATGGGCCCACCCTCGCGACTGGCGGGCGCGACAACATGATTTTGAACCATGATGTGAGGATCAGGAACCATGTCATTGGGACAATGGCTGCACATGAACAGGAGGTGTGCGGGTTAAAGTGGTCGCCCTCGGGTCAGCAGCTCGCCAGCGGTGGCAATGACAACATGCTGCACATCTGGGACGCAGCCGCTGCTTCGTCTGCTAATGCCAGCCCCCTTCACCGTCTTGACGAGCACCAGGCTGCCGTGAAAGCCTTGGCGTGGTGTCCCTTCCAGAGCAACTTGCTTGCATCAGGCGGTGGTACCGCTGATCGGTGCATCAAGTTCTGGAACACCCACACTGGTGCCTGTGTGAACAGCATCGACACTCGGTCGCAGGTGTGCGCTCTCCAATGGAGCAAGCATGAGAAAGAGATTTTGAGCTCACATGGGTTCAGCCAGAACCAGCTTTGTCTGTGGAAGTACCCATCCATGGTGAAGATGGCTGAATTTACAGGGCACACCTCTAGGGTGCTACATTTGGCTCAGGTAGGTCGACATTTTGCTTGCAATCTCGCTCGACTCTTTTGCATGTCATTCTGCTGGCCGTTTCAATATTTAAACGTTCTGTGCTAATATGTTCTCTCTTCACTTGCGCAGAGTCCCGATGGATACACTGTGGCATCGGCTGCGGGCGACGAAACCTTGAGATTTTGGCAAGTATTTGGAGCGCCGGAGACGAACGTGCCTACACAGAAGCGAACGAAGGAAGTGGCAAGTGCGCTGACATCTTTGACGAAGATCCGATAAGCCATATTCCGAAATTTATATTCCAGTCCTTAAAGGGGAAGAGACTCCCACATCATCAGCATCAAGGTACGAAACCAAAGTTTTGACTTGCTTGTTGAATTCCATTTCAATTCCAGTCGATAAGGTCTGAGGGTTGTATATAAACTTTAAAAGAACAAGAAGGGCTGGCGCAAGCATACTTTGGCCTGTAAATCATTCTCTCTTTCACAGAATGTACGATGGAACATCTCAATGATCAAATGGAGTGGAATCACATCTAGGGGATATGTTTACGTCATCATGCACATGTCCTTGTATATATTTGTTATGTATATCTTGCTTGTTGCCCTTATGGGTTTACTCCACGGTGTTTCATAAATACCAACACATCTTTTGAAAATATTTCTCTCCTCAGTAACTTGTATGTGGTGTCGCCAGCAAAGGACTTGGATTGTGGCATACACCGCCACAGCACTGGACCTTCAATACTTAAATTCACTGCGTTAGCATGAAGGATTCCTGCTTCGACCTCTTTCGATGCAGATTGTAGTGAAACTGTGGAGCCATATAGGTTAAGTCTTTCTAGCAGGCACAATCTCCATTTACTAGGAAGTGAAGTTGTCATCTCCTAAGATAGAAGGAAGGTATCTGCTGAATGTGTCTGTTGCTCAATACGGAACAAACTGCTAAATTGAATTTAGTCGGAAACAATTTTGGAAGTATTTATGATGTGTATTTGTACTTTTGTATGCATCTAGGAACTGTAAATCCCTTTAAGAGAAGACGATACTGCAACAGAATTTGTAAATACGAATGCTGAAGTACCGGTCAAGCAAAAGCATTTATGGATTTCGAGGTATGTGCCAACTTTAGTGAAGGTTCATTCGCTTCTATTTTGTATTTTACACATGCCACGAGCATTTCACGTAGGTGAGCGTTGCAAAAAATCTGTGCGTGAGACTGAAAGCAATGCACTTTGATGATAATAAAGTCGTAGACTACAACGGCATTGACTAATACGTATGGCTTATAAATGGCTTGAATTCTGAAGAGACCCGGGGCCCTCGATGGCTTATGTTCGAGCAAGTATCAAGATGCTGTGGATGCTCATTTACCACAAATTATTTACTGCTTCCTCACTAACCCGTTATACATGAAGATTAGGTAAGCAGAAAATGGGAGATATAGAATCGTTTGATTGCAAATGAAACGTCCCTGAAGGCTGCCAATTGAACAGACGGTACAGAACGCTGTCAACTTAAAGGTAAGTTAGCAATCAGTGCCGCTAAATTTCACTTTCCAATCGTCTGAAATACTCTCGTTCCTGCAGCTACTTAGCGTTTGTTCCACTTTCATGAACTTGACTTTCGAAAGTTTGTGGCAGAGAGAAATCTACAGTACTCACATTGCCATGTTTCTCTGGTGTAGAAATTATACAGATGACTTATCAATGAAATGATTCCCAAGGCCAAGCACATACAGGCAGCGGAGTCGTCGTCGTCGTCGTCGTCGTCGTCAGTACAATATTCTGCTGCACAGTTGGTGCAATTGACCATGCGCTGCAACGAAGTACGACCACAGCAGATTGAGCAGAGCAAAGTGTAAAATAACTTACTGTGGGCAAACGGCAACATTGATATACCTGTCATTCTCCTGTATCATGCATCTGCTGGGACTGACACATGTACAACCATGCACTTCGGGTTCTCAAACCTTGCTGGTTATTTGGAGAATGATCTCCTGGTAAGTTAAAGTTTCCACTTAAGAGTGAAGATTTGAATCCTCCGAGGTTAGACAACCCCTAGTGCGTGGTGCATGGTCGGAGATGGTTACTTGTCGAGTGCTCAAAAAACAAAGGTATTTGCAACATTAATATTCCTTAGAATTTCGAAACCCAGTTCCTGCTTAATAACGATGAAAACTAAATGTCTGCATGTGGCTCCCTTTTCCAGGCAGGGAGTCGTCCTTTATGTGCAGACGAACAGGAGCTGCTGTAACTACTGTAGTTGGAATTGAAACGACGTTATGCTGCCAGTGCTGGTGCTAGCTACAGTTCCGCTCACATCTTGAGTGGAGTAGGCTGCACCAACAACAGCAACAACAATAATAATAAGTCGAGGAACTGTACGTCCAAGACTATAGAAAAGGCGGAGCATCCACCGACAATGAGCAGTGGTGAATAATAGCAGCCCAGAGTGTCGGTGAAGAGATGCGCACGGAGTCGGTAATCAGTGGTTGGCTTTATGTAGATTTCGGTCGATTCAAACTGGAGAATCCCATCCCCCAAGAAGGAAATTGTTGAATGATTCTTGAGTGTGGCAATGCTATCGACTTTCTTTTTTTGGTTTTGGTTTAATTAGAGAAAGGGGGAAAGCCGTTGAATTGGAAGCAAGGTTTCTTGGCAACGGTGTAACATAATTCAGTGTCCTTTCGCCTGAGCCAGGCTGCTGGCCTCTGAAGTAGTAGCCTGTATTGTACAGTACATGGAGCTACTTCCTGGAGAAATGGAGGCATCATCAGGGCTGGAGTCAAATAGGGTCTTCCCAGTACTGTACCAAGTCTTACTGATCCAATTAGTGGTGGCTTCGGATGCGTAGTCGCCCAAGATCCCGAAGAGAAGAAATTCTGTCTCCCTTCGCACGCTTGAATCTCATCGCCCAAGGCAGAATATTCTCAAAGATCCTTGGAACGCTCTCTTCAGTACTTTAGAAGAGACATGGTTACGTTTGTCTATGAATGTTTTATGACCCTGTCGTGGAATGGATAGGGTTATAAAATACTGTCGAACCTCTGTACTTGTTAACGTGATAAGCGTTAAAATCTCATATATGCTATGGACTTTTCTAAATCATGGAGAGATGTTAAACATTACTAGTTCTTCAGTACCTACTGAGAGTAGGTATGGAGTCTTTCAAAACCATACCTACCCACAAACTTAAAATCCTCATAACTTTTGACTCATAGATCCAAATTGAATGATTCAAAGCTTCACACTTTTATATAAATCTAAAGAACCAATTTCAGATTTTTATTTTTTTTTAAAGTCATTTTTAAAGAAGTTTTTTGAGCTGCCCGGGCTGCCCGCCGTCGAATGAAAATCACATATCATGCAATAACTTTTTAACCGTATAGTCAAAAGCTATGAAAATTGTTGGGCCTTAAAGCTACTCCTTGGGCACATGTTGTGTAAAATTTTCAAAGAAAAAAAATAAAAACTCCATCCGTAGTGAGCTGCCCAAAATCGCTATGTTGCCAAAAAAACGGTGCTTGGTCTTTTAGAGGTTAAGAATGAAAATTTCAAATTTCAAAAACCAAAAAGACTCAAGTTTCAATTCAATTCCCCACGATAAAAATTTCAGCCTCAAAACTTTGTAGTGTCAAAAAGTTAAGTATAATCTAAAATCCTAATTATGCAAGGTAGAAAAAATCTTTTCTTTTTTCTATTGAATACTAATATCTTACAATCTACATGGTCAAAGTGTACGAAATTCTTTCCACACATTCTCATGCATGTCTTGTAGAAGAATTTATAGCTCAAATTGCAAAAAAAGCAGTTATTTTCATTATAGCTTTATACTAGAAATGGCCATTTTGAAGTGCTTTTTAGTCACATATTCATAAACCATTAAAGATTAAGCAATTTAACCCCTAAAAATCTTTCATATTTAGAGGCCCAAAATTGCTTCAAAATACTAGTCTCCAAAGCAAGACTAAAATCTTCATCTATATGCATTTTTAACAAATCCAACTGTAGAATCCACCACTAAGTTGGCATGCTTATTAGAATTGCACTAACTTAACCACTAAAGGACCAGCATACGTTTTTATAGAAACTTCGGACAGGTTTGTGTGACTAGAAATTTCGGACAGGTATGTGTGACTAGAGATTTTCATATTTTAGACTGAAATTTTAATAGAAGGTGGGCGCGAGAAATATCTTTCATATGCACTAAATTTCATGACATTTGGAAATGTGAGTCAAAAGTTATGGCCTAATATGTTATTTTTTTTGTAACTGGGCAGTTTGGGCAGATTAAAAAAAACTCTTTTTCATAAACAAAAATTTGAAATCGATTCTCTAGAATTATTTACACGTGTAAAGTTTTGAATCATCCCATTTTGATCAATGGGTCAAAAGTTATGAAGATTTTTTGTTTGTGGGCAGTTATGGATTCTCTACTCTAAAATAAACTTTGAAGTCCTTTATCTTATTCAATTTTCAATACTTTTTGAAAAAAAAAATCATAGGATGTAAATTGTTTATCACAACATTGCAACCATTGGGATTGGCATTTTTATCTTCCATAAATAAATTCTTAACAATATAGTATTTTGAATCATTCTCTACTCCTATCTACTTACTAACTTTTTTCTATATGTTGGACAATTCCAAATGAAGTAGAAATTTTCAAGCATGTAGCCAACTTGTCTAGGAAAAGAAATCCAAAGAAGCTCCATCATTTTGGACATTTTTTAATCAAAAAGTGAGCTTGTGAAGTGTAGTTGCCTTGTTTTTTGTCGGGCCAAAAAAATAATTTTAGGGAATTTGAATGCTTCTATCTGGCAATCCACATGGTGGAAATTTCTAAAAGTCTTACCACATATTCTCAAGTCAGCATACTACAAGATCCTATGGTTACATTTGTCACAAAATGTTTAACTTTTCAAGAATTGGGAACTTGTACTAAAAATGGCAGTTTTTTGAGCATTTTCAATGAAAATGTAATCATGGAACTTTAGGGGTTAACCCCTAAATGCCCAAGGCACCCAAATTTGGTGTTTGCAAAACTTTGAAGTTAAATAAAACCTAACCAAGTTGCTATTTTTAGTAGTTTATATTTTTAGATAGCTCTTCTTGAAGTCTAGTTTTAGCACCAAAAATCCAATCTTGAAAATAAACAATAGTGATTTTTCTATTCAAGTTTTTGTACAAGGGTACCCATTGCGATCTTGACTTCCCGTAGTGTTGAGAGCTCTTGGAAATGAGCCTCAAATACACTAGATCTTGGAGAATAAATCACATTCAAAATTCATTTAAAAAAATTGTAGAGTAGATTTTAAGAAGCCATAAATTGATTAGGGTTATACAAGTTAGGCCCTTTAACCTCATATTTTTTTGGTCACCAATATTTTAGATTTGATTTGTGTAAAGAAGATTGAAAGATTTTTGCAATTTTGGCACCCTCATGGTCAAGCATTATAATCTTTCACTCCATAAGTGATATTGTTGTGTTTTCTTTTTCTATGAGATCTCTGACATGTCTAGTTTGAGTTTGTAAGGTTACAATTCAAAAAAAATTGATACAACTTATCAAAATGTTGGCATTTTGTTCAATTTAGAGCAAATTCCAGGAAGCCCAAAACAGGCCTTAAGCATTTAGGGGTTAAGATCCCCCTGCCTGCCCCCAGGCCATGGCCATAGCTCCGTCTGTCTCCCATTGAATTTGGGACATTTGCTGAACAGACTTTCTGGCCGCCAGCAGTCGCTCCGTCCATATAAGGTATGTCATTGTCATGTTTTCTTGCAGTTCTTTCTCGAGCCTCTAAAGCTCATAAAAGGTTCGCCCATTTGTTCAAAAAAATAAACAAAATAATTAAAGCTCATAAAATGTGCAGCAGCTTCAGTTCAGTTGCTGCAAAATTGTTGGAGCTTCCTCCCTTGAATGTTCCTCATCATGAATATTATATTCTCTGGGAACCCAACTGAAGATGTTTCACTGCAAAAATGGAATCCCTGAATCCTGATCACAATGACAATGAATAAATAAAATGACCTTGTGGCCCGAAAACAGAACCGGTTCTCAATGAAACTCATACTATTATGGAATTCAGACTTCATATTATTATCTTTCCGGTGCAAATGAAACTCTTATTAACCCCTGAACACCGTCTGTGTAAGAAAAAAGTGGCATTTGGATGACTTAACCCCAAAAGGCTCAAGGCCCTTTTCTGCCAAAAACCATGCAAAACTGCTATTTCTATAGCAAAGAGCAAAAAAAAAGTTTAATGTGTTTTTGCATATTTAACCATAGGATCTTGCACTACACTAGTGTAAGAATGTGTGGAAGAAATTTTAGAAACTTTGACCGTGTAGATTGCAAGATATTTGCATTTAAGGTGAAGGAATCGAGTTTTTTTGCACCTTTCTCAACTACATTTTTTGGCTTTGAACCTTTTTAACTTAAAATTTTTGCTCTAATGATTTTGAATTTCTAATTTTATATGATGAAGAATTGAGTTGAGAATCTAGGAAAAAAAATTCAAAAAAGAAACACTTAGTTTTCACTCATTAAAAATTTGTTAAGTAGAAATAGGTTTAAGATTGAAGGAGAAATGAAATCATTAATAGCTCTAAGATAGGGTTGAAATATACTAATCTCAATGGTGAGATTGTTCTAGCAAGAAATCTTAACCTTGTACAACTTTTTTTTTTTTTAAATTGTCAAAATTGAGTTCAAAAATGAATCCTACAAGTTATTTTTTCAAGAAGATGCTCTAATCGCCCAAAAAATAAGATTGTCCATAACTTTTGCATAACAAATCCAAATGGAATGAATCCAAGCTTCCCATGTAGATGAAAATAAAATCTATATGAAAAAAAAAAATATATTTTATTTTAAAGTTTTTGTGAGGTTTTTTTTCTGCCTGCCGCACTAAAATTTGGAGTTTTTCTACCATAATTTTTTCTAGCAGGCACCGATTGAAATAAAAATTACATTTCCGGAAAGCTAATGTGATTTTCTATCTTCACAAAAAAATTCAAAAAATTACAACAAATATTGAGACCATAGGAGCCTATCCAAAATCCAATTTGTCGCCCGAGGGGACAATGGGCCATTAGGGGTTAAAAATAGTGTAAGTAGGGATTACAAAGCATTTTTCACCCAATTCTTGTGTTGAGAGTGCTTGAATGGAAATGACTTTGGATGTTGTTGAAAAATGCCTTTTGCAGCTATTTTGGGACCTTTCTACGCGAAAAGATGCAACAAAAATAGATCACAAAGTGTGTCATTCTAGTGTACATTGCAAATTTGTTGCTCCCTAGTTTAGATCTTTTTTTCTTTCTTTTAACCCCTAAAGTCCCAAGGCCTCTTTTCTATCAAAACACACTCAAAACTGCCATTTCTAGAGCAAAAAGCAAAGAAAAAAATTTAAAATGTTTATTTGCATATCTAACCGTAGGACCATTTACTAGACTAGTGTAAGGATGTATGCAAGAAATTTTAGAAACTTTGACCGCGTAGATTGCAAGATATTTGCATTTAAAGTGAAGGAAACATGTTTTTTGGCACCTTGCTCAAACTACATTTTTTGACTTTGAACCTTCATAACTTAAAATTTTTGTTGTACGGATTTTGAACTTCTTATTTTTTGTGATGAAGAATTGAGTTGAGGGTCTAGAATTTTTTTTAAAAGAACAAACTTAATTTTTATTCATTCAAAAACTGTTAAGTAGAAGTAGATTTAAAATTGAACGAAAATCTAAATTATTAATAGCTCTAAGATAGAATTGGAACACACTAATCTCAACAGTGAGACTATTCTAGCAAGAGGTCTTAACCTTGTAAAACTTTTCTTTTTTTAATTGTGAAAATTGAAGTCAAAAATGAATCCTACAAGTTATTTTTTCAAGAAAATGCTCTGATTGCCCCCAAAACAACATTGTCTATAACTTTCATATAACAAATCCAAATGGAATAAATAAAAGATTTCCACGTAGATAAAATATAATCTATTCAAAACAAAATTTTAAAATTGTTTACTTTAAGCTTTTTTTAGAATACTTTTTGCTTGCCAAACTAAAAAAGGGCTTTTTATGCCATAACTTTTTCTCCCGAGCTTCAATTGAAATTTAAAAAATTATTTTTGAAAATCTAATGAGTTTTTTTTCTACCTTTACAAAAAATTCAAAAAAATGATGACAAGTATTGAGAGTTTGAGATTGTAGGAGCCTGCCAAAAATCCAATTTGTCCCCCAAGGGGACAATAGAACTTCAAGGGTTAAAATGATATTGCTTGAATTTGAGCCAAACTAATGAAATGATGTTCATTTGCTTTAGTTTCTTTTCAAACTTAAAAATTTGAAAAATTCCTAAAATTTAAAATTTTATGGCAATTTGAACCTTGGACATATTTCCAATGTCGACCGAATTCTAGTTATAGAATGACAAGGAATTTGTATACACTGTGATATTCTTCACTATAATATAATCCTTTCATAAAAAAGCTAAAATTTTTAGACAGTAAAGAATTCATGTGATTTTATCTCTAGCATTTAAAAAAGTTCTATTCTTGTATAGTTATTAAATGTGAGCATACACACTAAAGGAATTTGACTTGCAACTTTGTGGTTATGAGTACAACATTTCATGGTCAATCAACCAAAGCAAAGGATTTATGTGTCTACAAAAAGATGTATCTCCAACTCTTTAACAATCTTGTCATGTGTGCACAGTGCAAACAAATAACGGATGAAAGACATGCAAATTTGACACACAACATTAGTTGTAAGTGAAGTTATTCCTTACATTTGTGTTTATTTATTCATTTTGGTTTCATTTGTGAGACTAAAAAGATCTCCACTTGTTTTTGTTTCATTGGTTTCTAATTCAAGTGAGGTTATTCTTTGCACTTCCATTGTATAACAAGTTTTAAATAACTAGTATACATGATTGAAACCACTTGAAGAGACCAATTCTAGTTTTTGTTTCTCATCCATGGAAATCAACAAAGTCTTATTTTTCCATTGTTTTAAGATCTCAAAGCTTATGGTCATAGGGTTTCACTAATCTAAACTCTCTTGCTCTTGTAAATGGTACATATCATGCATTCCTTTTTAACCATGGAAGTGATCATGAAGATCGTTACATCATCTGCATCTTGCAAAGTTGTCTTTCAAATGTTTCACCGCATAATTTGAAAAAAAACTTCTTTTAAAGTCTAGCAAAGTTGTCACCTTGATGATTGAAATATTGGTCTCAAACATTAGAGAAAAAATGAATCTTCTGGAGGGCTGCTTCACAGCTTTCCGGAGGACCCTAAATTTTAGTTTTACGGGACAAAAAAATGCTTATTTCCCCTATTCTGCGCAGCAATTTCTGTTGTGACATTGGCGCAAGAATCCAAATTTGCAAGTAAAAAATTAATTAATTATTTTTTCTAAAATTTTCGTTGGAAAAAATATATATTTTTTAAAATTAAAAGAAAAAGAAAAAGAAGGACAAAAGCTGACTGTTTCGGCGAGCAATCAGCCAAATAGACTGCTCACCAACAGCCATTTCGAGATTGTAGGCCAAGCTTGAAATAGCTTGGCCATGTCAATTTGGAGCAGCAATCCGGAAGGCTACTTTTTTTTCTAATGACCTGGATCCACTTGATTCTGTCGTAAACAACTATGATATTAAGCATGTCAGGCTAGTCAAAACCTACGAGTACATATTCGGTATTACAACTCACTTACTGGACAGTTAGCAGGCTAGACTGACATGCACGCTTCAAAGGACATTGTTGCAGAAATGCTTAACTCCAACAATGGTCAAAGTGTGGTCATTCTTAATAGTGATGGGATTGGCAAGGAACAAGACCATTCCATATAAGTAGGCACATTGGTGACAATGATGAAGGACATAGACCCAAGGAGACAGTGATTGGCTTAGACATGGATGATGACGAGCAAGAAGACGGAAAAAAATCATTGAAAATGATTCAAATCCTTTGGTCTACACAAAAGATAATGTCATAAACAACATCCCTACAAAAAAACATCTCTATTAGCAAAGGCCTGCTGGCAAATGGACATTGAGTGCAAAGTCCAACATGTGAAGTGGTTCATGTGGGAGAGCCAAGGAAACAAAGACGATGAAGGTAGAGGTTATAAAGTTCAATGAGAAACTGGACACATTGTTGGGCAAGGTCTTCTAATACATTGGTGGAGGCAGAAAATTGAAGACATGCGACTTTTGACCTTGTTAGACTCTTGAATCTAACGGGAGAAAAATGGTAACCATTTAAGAAGCACATCAAGAAAATGAAGAAGGCGTTTAGGAAAAAGGAAAATCAAGATTTCAAAATCACTTGAAGTTTATTAAGTTGTTGCTCAAGAAAGCTCAAAGGGTGGTAGTTGAATGAGAGGAGATGAGGCATTTCATGGCGGAGCAATGAAAGTTTTAGATGGAGGTCTACTTTGCCGGTTGTAGTGGAGAGCAACTGTTGCCAATGGACAGTACGCATACACCATTCCTAGCGGTTCCAAGCAAGGAGATGGGACCTTCTATTGACTCACTTAGTTTTGTTCAAAATTATTATACTAGGGCAACCACTACAACAATGTTTCGAGAGGATGTGGTTGACAATTCCATCAAGGACTCGGTCATTCCAAGCACTCAAGTACAATGTCTAAATTCATAATATGTGTGATTTTTTGTGTTGTATCCTTTTAGTACTTTAATTGAAGCCTTGATCTTGAAAGCATTCTTCTTTAGCAATTTACATTTGGTGTCCACTTATTAGAGGATTTTTGGGCCCTCAAGAAGACCACAAGTTTTTAGACTGTGGGAACTCGGGGAACTCTTTGGAAACTCCAATTTGACGTGGCCAAGAGACTGCTACATTAGATATTATTGAATTTTTAATTTTCTTAAAATTTAAAAAAAAAAATTATTTTTTTAAATTCTGACAATAGGATGCTAATTTCCAGCAACGGGAACAACCCTGAAACAGTCTTCCAGAGGCCCCAAACTCCCCTAATGCTATCAAACACATGTATGCTTTGTAGAGTGTAAGACCTCTCAGAGGTGCATTTCATTCCCTCCTTGTAAAGTGGATAGTATTTACAAACTAAAATCATAACTAGGATTGCAAATAGTGGTGGTGGCTAAGATCAATTCAATTCTTGATGATTGTGAAATTTTTTGATATTCAAGGACTCAATTGAATGAGATTAAACTTTTGAATTGTAATCGTAAATGACCTGCTTTACTAAGGACTTTCGAGTAGAGGGCGCTAGTAATTGTAACAACAATTGGAGTGTCTATTATAATATGGTGGGTACCCCCAAAATTGCGTTAAAATTCCTTTAATTGCATCCTACTAAAAATTATCAATGAGTAAAATCGCGTTAAAATCCCTTTAATTGCATCCTAAAATGGTGTAAGCACCTACTAAAAATTATCAATGAGTAAAATATGGCATCTTTTTATTACATTTGTATTTTTACAATTGAGTACAAAGGCTTCAATGCTCAATAACAGGAGGATTTAATCCCTAAAGGACCAGCCTGCTATTTTTAGCAACACAACAATTTTGGGCAGGTACCTAGGACTAGAGATTTTCATATTTTAAAATGAAATTTTTAACACAAGGCGGGGACAAGGAATATCTTTCATGCGCACTAAATTTCATGACATTTCAAAATAGAAATAAAAAATTATGGCCAAATATATTATTTTTTTCACCTCGGTAAAAAAATGAGTAAAAAATTATGATGTTTTTTAGTTTGCGGGCAGTTACGGATTCTTTACTTTGAAATAAACTTTGAAGTTGTTTATTTAACTCAATTTTGAAAAAATACTTTGAAAAAAAATAAATCATAAGATTTAGGTTGTTTATTAAAACATTACAACCATTGGAATTGACATTTTTCAATTCCATAATTAAATTCTTAAAAATTTAGTGTTTTGGATCATTCTCTACTTCTTTCTACTTACGATTTTTTTTGTATATGTTGTACAATTCCAAATTATTTGAAAAATTTTAAACATGTAGCCAACTTGTTTAGGAAAAATAATTCAAAGAAGCACCACCATTTTAGACATTTTTTCATACAAATGTGACCTTGTGAAGTGCAGCTGCCCTATTTTTTGCAGGAACAAAAAAAGGATTTTTGCCAATTCAAATGCTGATATCTTCCAATCCACATGGCTTAAATTATGAAAGCTTTTCCACATCTTCTAAAACTAGTTTACTATAAGATTCTACGGTTATATGTGTCAAAAAAGTTTTTTTTCAAAAATTTGGTACTTGTATTAAAAATGGCAATTTTTGAGTGTTTTTGGTAAAAACACAGTCATGGAACTTTAGGAGTTAAGTTGTTGATAGCTCTTAATATAAACTGCATTTTATTGCTTGTAGCTTGTTGCATTGAAAGTTGACTTGTTGCTTTACAAGCTTGCATATTTTTTTGAAAATTAATGTCAAGATTTTAGCTCCATGTCTTCATTTCTGATACCTTGGGAGGAGAAGCTTTTGAATGTGGTCGCTCATTTTGAAGGTTGCCTATTAGTTGTTTTATCACTCTAACTTTCTAAACTTTGTATCCCTATTGTGGTCTTATATTTGCCAGAATTAGAAAATTTATTGTGCGTTTCTTCTTTTTCTATATATTTATTTGTTGTCTTGTTTCTATCATTAACTATTCAGCCTTCAAATTATCCATAGCCCAATTTGTGACGATTTTGGATGTATCCACTTTATAATGTAAGTTCATGCATGTATCATTGTATCACTAATGAACATTGTCTAATAGGTAATGGCATCTTGAGTGACATATGTACAAACAATGCATGAGAATTGTACATAGTTATGCAATATCGTGATGTTTTTCTCCTTTGTTTAATTCATGTCACGTACTATAGATAAAGTTTGGTTCAAAATTGGATTGTAGTCAACAGTCATTGATCATAACCCTAGTCAAGTGGTTTACATCTAATGGTACTAGATGTGAACGATATCCTCTGTAAAATAGAGCATCTTGTCCAATGGCTGAGCAAACTCTCCCGGCACTCTTTTCTATCCGAAAGACGCCTCGTGAATAGGCGCATAGGTCTTCTTTATTTTCTCAGTGTAGTATTCATCCACTGTTATGTCATGGCCACTCTAGAACAAAATGAAGTGGATAGGATGATAGATATACTAAGCCAATAGCTTGAAGTGGACCTCAACCTTAGACAAGTAGAAATTTTAGGATTGGATTTTTGCCTCACCTTCCGCAATGAGAAGAGATGAGATCTACGTTGTCTGCAAAATTAGAAGGTGTACATATTCTTTAAGTCTAATTGAAAAGGTATGGTAGAAGGTTGATGAGTTGAAACAGTAATTGGATTTCAAGCCTTCTCCTTCTAATACCCTTTATATCAATCAAGCCATTATATTATCTAAAAAAATATAAAACCATTGTATCCAAATGTTACCTTGGACAATATTATATTGAAATAAAAATAAAACACAAGTTGTTTTATATGTCCATTAAAGTCCGTCTCCTAAAATTACGCTAACCTCACCTAAAATGTGGACTTTTTATAGTGAAATTTCATGACATTTAGAAATATGAGTCAAAATTTATGGCCTATTATGTTACTTATTTTTTATAACTGGGCAATCCGAGCAGATCAAAAAATCACTTTTTTGAGAAAACAAAAATTTGAAATTGGTTTTCTAGAGTTATATATATGTGGAAAGATTTGAATTATTCCATTCTGATCGATGGGTCAAAAGTTATGAGGATTTTTTGTTTGCGGGCAGTTATGGATTCTTAACTCTAAAATAAACTTTGAAATCGTTTATCTTATTCAATTTTTAATATCTTTTGAAAAAATAAAACTATAGAATGTACATTGTTTATTACTACGTACAACATTGCAACCATTGGGATTGGCATTTTTCAATTCCATAATTAAATTATTAATAATTAAGTATTTTGAATCATTCTCTATTATTGTCTACTTACTATTTTTTTCTACATGTTGAACAATTCCAAATGATGTAAAAATTTTCAAGCAAGTGGCCAACTTGTCTAGAAAAATGAATCCAAAGAAGCACCACTATTTTAGACATTTTCTCATAGAAAAGTGAGCTTGTCAGAAGTGTAGCTGCTTTATTTTTCGCAGGGCCAAAAAATGATTTTAGCGAATGCTTATATCTTGCAATCCACGCTGTGGAAATTTTTGAAATTTTTGCCACATATTCTCAAGTCAGCATACTACAAGATCCTATAGCTACATGTGTCAAAAAAAGATTTTCTCAAAAAATTTGGTATTTGTTTTACAAATGGCAGTTTTTGAGTTTTTTTTTTTTTTTTTTAACATACGGCCTTCAAAGACCACAGCTACGATAGACCTAATACAGCCATGATTTTGCCATGTACTTAATCCCCATCAGGACAAGTGGAGGGACAAACAACAACTCCTCGTGTGCTGAAAAGCCCCCATGCGAGCAATGTCAGCATGGGGAATTGAACCGGGAACCTCGTAGATTCCAACGGAAGTCCCTACCACCTGGCCATTACCCAAGGTAGTTTAACCCCTAAAGGACCATTGTCCCTTCGGGGGACAAATGCGTTTTGGGGTAGGTACCTACGGGCTGAAATTTTCTTCTGATTTTTCGAATTTTTTTTCACAATCGGTGCTTGGGAACAGAAGTTATGACCAAATAAGCTCAAAACAAGGGACGGCGGGCAGAAAAAAAAATTTGCAATTTTTTTACTTTTTTTCTTAAGTATTTTTTTTCTCATAGATTATATTTTTTTTCTATCTAGAAAGCTTTGATTCATTTAATTTAAATTTTGTATGAGAAAGTTATGGACATTCTTGTTTTCTAGGCAGTTAGAGCATCTTCTTGAAAAAAATAACTTGTAGGATTCATTTCTGAATGCAATTTTTCAAATTTTTCAAACTTTTTTTTTGCATGGTTAGTATACTTGCTAGAACATTCTCACCATTGGAATTAGTGCATTTTAATCCCACCAAAAATATATGAATATTTTAGATTTTCCTTCTATCTTGTACCTACTTCTACTTAACAATTTTTTCAATAATGAAAATTAAGTTTTTTTGAACTTTTTTTTTTGGCTAGATTCTCAACTCAATTTTCCAGTATAAACATTAAAAGCTCAAAACTTTGTAGTGGAAAAAAATAAAGTTAAAAATGTTCAAAAGTCAAAAAATCTAGTCCCACAATGTGCTGAAAAACTTGATTTTTTCACTTTAAACACAGATATCTTGCAATCTGTGCGGTCAAAAATTCTGAAATTTGTTCCACACACTCTTATACTAGTTAGGTGTAAGATCCTATGTTTAGATGTAGAAAAAAAACATTTTTCAAATTTTTTTACTTTTTGCTATAGAAATGGCAGTTTTGAGTGTTTTTTGGCAAAAAAAGGGCCTCGGTCCTTTAGAGGTTGAGGTCAATGCGGACTAATTTTTGAGTATTTTTGATGAAAACAAAGTCATGGAACTTTAGTGGTTAAGGTCTGGAATACAATTAGTCAAGGAAAAAGCCCAGAGTCTCAAAAGCTTGGTCGTCACTTTTTAATTAGACTAGATTCCCAGATTAGCAAACTTTTAAAGTTCAAATTGATGCCCCATCCCTTTTGAACCCATGCCCTCTTTTTTCTGCCAAAAGCCACGACCCCCAAAGACCCTGGAATTAGCTTCTGGCCCTCTGATGTCAAGGCTTTCGCTTTGTAGTATTTGTTGCCTATTGGGGGGGCTAAATTTGTATTTCCCCTCTAAATTTGTATTTCCCCTCAATAGTGGGAGTATCTGCTCACCATTGGCTTCAACTGAAGACCTGTCTTCGCAAAATTTAAAATTTCATTACTCCATGACGGCAACTAAGGGCTTACGTCATATTCGTTTTCCTAATTTAGTTTTCAAAAAAAATAGTTTTGTTTTCTCTTAGACCAAATGACGGCCTCAGGTCATAAATAGAACTTTCTGGGACCCGGAAAAACAGAAGCCAAAACGGTCTGCCCCCACTGATCTTTTCAAATATTTTTAAAATTTTTAAAGTTTTTGTTTTTAATAACGGAATTGATTTGTCTTGTATACCGGTAGTCCTATAAGTGCACGTGACACTGAGTTACCAACGCCTCAAATATTTGCAATATTTTTGAAGTAATGCAGGCTGATTTATTACTGTATAGGACTCAATTCTTTTTTTCTGAAACGATTTTGGGTAGTGACACTAATTTTGAAGTGATACACCTCATAAATAGAATAAATCAATTTACATCTTTCTCTAGCTACAACTAGTATGGTAGAAATAAATAGTAGATGTATAAAATTCTAGGAGTACATTATAGAATGCAACCTAGAATAATAACTTAATCCCTAAAGGACTAAATTGCGTTTTTCAGCAATATATATAGTAGTTATGGGAAGCTCACTACAAATGGAGTTTTTATTTATTTCTTTGAAATTCCATAAAACATGGACACAAGGTTTTATTTTAAGGTTCAACCATTTTTATAACTTTTGACTACATGGTTCAAAAGTTATCATATGATATGTATTTTTTTTCACTAGCCAGACAAATTAGAAAAAAACATTTTTTCTAAAACAAAAATTTGAAATTGATTTTCTAGATTTATATATACATGGAAAGCTTTTAATCATTCCATTTTGATCAATGAGATGAAAGTTATGAGGAGTCTTTGTTTGCAGGTAGTTATAGATTCTCTATTCTAAAATAAACTTTGAAGTCTTTTATTTTCAATTTTCAATATTTTTTGAAATAAAATAAAACTGTATGATGTAGATTGTTTCTTCACAACATTATAACCATTCGGATTGGCATTTTTGAATTCTATAACTAAATTCTTAACAATTTCGTACTTTGAATCATTCTCTACTTCTTTCTGCTTACCATTTTTTCCTATATGCTGTACAATTCCAAATTATCTAAAAAATTTCATGGATGTAGCCAACTTGTCTTGAAGAATGAATCCGAAGAAGCACCACCATTTTAGACATTTTTTCATATAAATGTCGCCTTGTGAAGTGTTGTTGCCATGTTTTTCATAGGGCCAAATAAAGGATTTATGTCAATTTAAACATTATCTTGCAATCCATATGGTAGAAATTTTTGAAATTTTTTCCACATCTTCTCAAATCAGTTATTACAAGAGCCTACGATTACATTTATCCAAAATTTTTGTTTTTTCCCTAAAATTTGGTACTTGTACTTGAAATGGTAGTTTGGGAATGTTTTTGGTGAAAACATAGTCAAGGAATTGTAGGGATTAATGATGACTTTCCAATAAATGTTGTGAAATACATCCAGTACATCATACTCATATGATTGAATTAATTGTTGCACTAACCAATACTTTTCAATAAATTTTGAAATTTGAAAACAAAAATTGTAAATTCCTTCTATATTTGACTATAGATTGTATATTTTTTAATTTTCACAAGATTTATTTTCCCTTGAGTTGAGATAGTTAGTTTTTGAAGTCAAACAAACTTGTATCCCTTAAACTCTAGAATACTTGCAAAGGAAAGTTGTATAGATACATATTGTACAAATGTAAGACTGTGAATTTTGCAAATATTTAGCAAAATGAAGATCATGTGTGTTCAGGACATGTTTGCATTCATCCATTATTCAAAATTTGAACATCTTGATCTTTTGGGGGTTAATCCAAAAAAAATATTGAGGCCAAAAAGTAATTGATGTATGGCTTTTTGAATTTTATGTAGAAATGAATAATACACCTATTGGTCCAAAAATTGGATTATTTTTGATTGCCTACCTAATGTTAGGTTGCATGTTTTCAAAGTCCAATTTATAAAAAAATACTCTTCATAAACTCATGTGATTCACAATGATTTTGCTAGAAAGAATAGATGACAATATAAAAATGAATCCCAAAAGTTTCATGGCTCGGTATATTTCACCAAAAATCTCTCCAAAATTGCTATAATATTGTGAAGAAGAAAAATTTTGAATGCTTTTTTTGTAAATACACAATTATAGGATCTTGCACTAGACTATGACCACAAAGAGTGCAAGACATTAGCATTAAAGGTGACAAACACTTTTTTGTTTCTTTTAATATAGATAGTAAGATTTCGAATCCTTGTAACTTGAAATTTTATACTACAAAGTTATGTTGTAAAACTTCTTTCTGGTGGAGAATTGAATTTAAGTTCCAGGGAAAAAAAATAAAAAAAAGAAGCTTGATTTTTTATCCTTCTAGCTTAGAAGTATGCAAATGGATAGAAAATCTAAACTATTAATAACCCTCATATGGAATTGAAATCCATCTATCCTATTGGTGAGGTTGCATTAGCAAGCAATCTAAACCATGTAGACCTTTTATTTCTGGAAAATTGTCCAAAAGGGGGCAAAATAAAACATATAAGTTGTTTCATCAAGTAAATGCTATGATTGCCCACAAAACAAAAACCTTCACAACCTTCACATTGATATTCTAAATAGAATGAAACATATTTTTCCACGATTGTACATAAAAATATGTTCAATGAAAAATTAATTAATCCCTAAAAGAATAGATGTCCATTTGGTGCTTTTGCATTTTTTGAGCAAATCATTGAAAAGTTAACAACTAATGTTTTAAAATTACATTTTAAGATAATTTGTATTATGTTTTCAAACATTCTAACTTTCTAGCACTCTGATTTATATCCAATTCAAATAAGTTGTTGTTCAATTATAAGATGAAATGTGTTTTTTTGTCTCAATTTAGCAAGCTAAAAATAAATTTTATTTTGACTATTATTTTCAGTCCGTCTATAACAATATATAGCTAATTCATTGAAGTATATTGTATTAAAGTTGTAAAGTTGTAACTTCACTATGTGAAAGATATTTACCTTTAAATTTTGAAAAAAAGATTTAAAGGTTTTCATGACTTTGCACTTGTACGGCTCATCTTTCAAGTTGTTTCTAGCAAATGTGTGTTCAAGTGTTATGCAAGTTGATGAGTTTCTTTTAAATTTATTTGAAAATCCTTAAGGAATTCAAGAAGTTTTGTAACCACTAATGCAAATTCTATAAAATTTGACTTGCATTCAAGACAATCCTTGTGCATCCATGTGCAAAATTCAAATTGTTGGATTGAAAAATTAAATATTGCTAATCCAAAGTTGATGATGCTCCAAAACACCCTTCATCATTTAGGGGTCTAAAAATATTATTTCATGTAGTTTTCTTGATGTTGCCTAGGGACAAATATTTTTATTTTAGATGGCCTTACTTTTGTTGATTGTAATAAAAATATATATTCTATAAAACTAATGCATTATCTGACCTTCATTCTCCTAAAGTTGTTTGGATCAAAAATTAGAAAATATTCCAATGATTGTCAAAAATAGAATCCTACAAAGAGGATTGTAAATCCAAATTTGTTCACTTTGGAGGATTTTGTAACTATAAGGTCTTATTCTTGACTAATAGGAGGATCTTGCCTAAAAAAGCGGGATCTAAAAGTAATTTATGTGCGAGATATGATTGAGTATAGAATAACATAATGTCTTTTTTAAGATTGCTCAAGCTTAGACAATGTGACAACTTTATTAAGCTTTTGAGCTCCACAACTCAAATTCTACTTTGAAAAAGATCTAAAGACTTCATACTTGAGTAGAGCTTCAAGTTAACCCTAAATGCCCAAGGCACCAAAATTTGGTGTCAACAAAACTTCAAAGTTAAATAAAACCTTGTAAAATTATTGTTTTTATTAGTTCATATTTTTGAAAGATAATTTTTGAAGTTTTGTTTTAGCATCAGAAATCCGATTTTGAAAATGAATGATTATGAATTTCCTATTTAAGATTTTTTGCAAGGGTGTCCATTGCAAATCTTGATTTTCAATAGTATTGAAGGCTCTTGCAAATGAGCCTCAAATACACTAGAACTTGGAGAAAAAATTGCATTAGAAATTCATTTAAATAAATGTAGCGTAGATTTAGAGAATCTGTAAATTGATTAGAGTTGTGCATTAGGAAGTCCAGGACATGTGAATTGGTGCCATAATGGTGCATTGAAAGGCTATCAAGATAATTTGGTGCCAACTTCCATGCCAGGTTTGATACTGAGTTTGTATGGAGGTTGGCACCAAATTATCTGGATAGTGTTTCACTGCACCATGTTGACACCATAGTGGCATGCCTTGACTTTCCTGATGTGCATATTTTTTCCTTTAACCTCTTTTTTTTCTGGTGATCAACGTTTTAGTTTTGACATGTGAAAAGAGGATTGAAAGACTTCAAACCACTTTCATAGTTTTAACACCCATATGATCAAACGTTATAATCTTTCAATCCATAAGTGATATTGTTGCGTTTTCCTTCCCACGTGGTCTCTAATATATCTAGTTTGAATTTGTAAGGTTACAACTATAAAAAAAACTGATAAAACTAATCAAATTGTTGGGTTTTGGTTCAATTTCGAGCAAATTTCCAAGAAGCTCAAATAAGGCCTTGAGCATTCAGGGGTCAAGAAGAAGTATGTAAATTTCCAAAGTAAAATAATGCTCTGCTCCACTTGTCCAAATTGAAAGTAAAAAAAATAATTTTTTAACCAATTGTTACATCTTTGTAATAATTAGATTCTCTGGAAGGTCATTTGATTTTCCAATCTAAAAAAAAATGAGAAAAAAATAAAATCTAATACTTCACTTTGAATGCCCCAAACACCACCAAACCATTTCAAATTCAAAGAGCTTTAGTGGTTAAAGTAAAAGTTCAAAAGAACACGCCAAAGATTAAGATTATAATAATTTGCCTAAACTTTCATTTGTTCCAATGAAGGGCAAATAGTCCTCTAAAGGTCAAGGCCCACAACCATGGCCAAAATGATCAAGTCTAAATTTTGAGTTTAATTTGACTTCAAAATTGGCCTTTTATAATGTACAAAAGTTCAACTTTGTATTTTAAATTGCATGGAACTGTGCATTGTCTACCAACATGAAATATCTCAGTTACTTCTATGAAAATGTGATTTTTTAAATAATTTTTACATCCTAAAACAAAAATTAATTGGCAAATATAACTACAAAAAAATCCTTCTATATAAAAGTAGTAGACTTGTAGTGATTTGCAACATTCTCAAATAAGTATTTTATATTGTACACCTTAACATCCTAAGTTGTGACTTTAAAGACAAATTACCACTATCAAGCATCATTCAATTTTTGCATAATTGGTTGTGAAAATCTCAAATTCTTAGTTACATATCTATATTCTTAATTACATATCTTATATTATACTTTCTATAATAAAAGAATGTTGAGCTTAATCACACTAATCTAATATATACTTATTTATTTTTTCAAAGAGACGATGACCATTGCATTAAAAAACACAAGAAAAGAAGGAAAACAATTAATACGGCTCACATGGACGTCGCAACTTATGTGGGAGGCTAAGGTTAAGATGCCTCTCAAGCTTGTGAAAAGTACCAAAGCCAAAAACATCATTTTTGCACCAAGTGTCTAAAAACTAATATGATATTTCTACCTAAATTCTAAAAATGTAATGTTTAACTCTAAAGGCCAAAGGCATTTTTTGGCTCCGTAACCACTGAAAACTGCTGCGATAGCTCACAAAACCAATTTAAAAAAAAAAAATCTAATTGTAGAATCTTGTACTTCACTTATCTTAGATCATCTGGTAAAAATTTCATGAAGTTTGACCGTACGAATTGAAAGATATTAGCAATTGAAGTTGGGAAAAATAATTTTTTTTGAACTTGTGGCCTGCAATTTCAGATGACTTTGATGGCCATTTGTGGGTTTTTTTTGCACTACACACCATAAAGTTAAATTCATGTTGAACATTTGAGTTCAGAGTTGGGGAAAAACATTTTAGGATGTCAAAATTTGATTTTCACATATAAAAAAATTGTTAAGTAGAAGTAGGTCCAAAATTGAACAAAACACTACATCATTAATAGCTCTTAGATGGAATTAAAAAAAACATAATCCCAACAGTGGAATTATTCTAACAAACAAACTTAACCTTTTCAAAAAAAAATTGAACAAAATTGAAAATTTCATTCAAAAATGAATTCTATAAGTTGTTGCTTTTGAAGATGCTTAGATTGCACGAAAAACAAGATTGTCCATAACTTTCTTGTACTGAGTCCAAATAGAATGAATTAAAGCTTCGAATGCAGACAAAAATATGATCTTTGAGAACAATTTTTTTTTAAGAAAATTCAGTTTTTTAAAGTTTTTTTTTTCTGGTTGGCGAATTGCTTTTAAGACTCCAAATGGCATAACTTTTGCTCCCAGGCACCGATTGAAAAAAGCTCAAAGTAAATTTAGAGTCTCAAATTCTAAATATGAATTCTAATGTTTTAAATCTAGTCATACATGGTAAATGATAAGGTGACAAATTTAGACAAGTAAGCGGTCTGGTTCTTTATGGCCTAATTATTAGAGGGCTAGGAAAAATTGACCCTCTTACAATATTGCCCCATATTTTATCCCTGGAAAAAATACTAAATTTTTTTATTTGTCACATATGATATAATTTGAGAATTTTGAATTCATATTTGCTATTAGAGCCAAATTAGCTAGGAGAGATGAAGAAATACGAAGTTTACGCAATACAAAGTAGGGGGCAATTTTACATATACCCTTTGTTGGGGCAATAAAGGAGTCAATGCTCCCTAGCCTTGTTAAAGGGGATGCTGATTTGCACCAAGAATTTTCTATTTGCTTAAAAATAATGAATTAATTAAATTTATGATAGATCTTATATGCTAAGTTGGCATCTTAATTCCCAAATGTCCAAGGCACCAAATTTTGATGTTGCCAGAACTTTGAAGTTAAATAAGACCTAAGTAAGTTTCTCTTTTTTAATATTTCTTATTTTTAACAAATTCTCTTTGAAGTCTAATTTTTGCATCAAAAATACAAATTTTAAAATGAAGGATCATAACTTTTCTATTTAAGATTTTGTGCAAGGTCCCCATTGCAATCTTGACTTTCCATAGTGTTGAGGGCTCTTGGAAATGAGCCTCAAATATACTAGATTACACTAAATCACACTAGAAATCCATTTAAAAAAATTGTAGAGTAAATTTTGAGAAGCCATAATTTGATTGGGGTTATGCATGTTAGGCCCTTCAACCTCATTTTTTTTTTGGTGACTAATTTTTTAGATTTGACATGCAAAAAGAGAGCTAAAAGATTTTCATAGTTTTAACACCCTTATGATCAAATATTATAATCTTTCAATCCTTAAATGATATTGTCGTGATTTCTTTGTGATCTCTAGCATGTCTAATTTGAAATTGTACGGTTATAATTAAAAAAACATCGATTCTAATTATCAAAATGTTGGGGTTTTGTTCGATTTAGAGCAGATTCCAAGAAGCTCAAAACAAGCCTTGGGCATTTAGGGGTTAAAATGATGACTAATGATCCATTTAGCATAGGTAATAAATGCTCAAGTTCTTGGATAGATCTCATAAGGTGGATACCCCCTAAACCGCCACTTTTTGCTACTATGCATGTTTACTATTATTAATATTGTCGTATATACCATATTTTCTTTGTTGGCAAGTGAAAGGAGTTTCCAATGCACAAATGAATGCAAGATTTGGATACCGTATGCGAAAGTTATGAAGGGTCAAAATTCTTTTTTGGTAGATCCTTTGAAATAGTTTCTTCAAAATACGTACATTTCTGCATGCATGTACACATAGTGATGATGACAGTTTTAGGCAGGGTGTGATTTTGGGTGTACCAACCTTAAGCCATAAACTCGTAACTATTATAAGACCCTGTAGTCCTGTACCCAAAGTTATCCAGAGACTAATGAATGGAGCCCATTCAATTTAAATGCTGAAGTTTGATTAATTGTGTATCACAGTTTCGGAATACTGGATCAGGCGGGTGCATGTGTATGTAAGAGACCATTATTTACCTCTGATTACTTATTTGATTACAAGATTGTTGGTATTGAAGAATTTGACTGAAAGTACCAAATAATTCAACCTCAGTCAAGTTCTCAACTCAGTCCATTGCAACTATATTACTAATAAGCTTATTAGATCATGTCAATCTAAACCACCCTCCTGTCATTGAAAATATGGAAACATAAATGAATTACCGTTCTTTACTCTTTATGGAATTGAAGCCTCCTCTCTGAGAGTCTATCTTGCAATTAAGTTTCTTTCAATTCCATTAAAAAAAATACTAAAATTTTCACTTTCATTGTAAGGTTTGCATCCAAGAGAAAAGGAAACACATAAAATAAAAGTAGAAACAATACAGCACTTGCACTTGGTATTTATGATTGGTGCGAGAAAAATGAATCTAGTTCAAAGGTCTATAAAAAAGTATTCCTAGCATTATTGCTAGTTAATACCATTCCTAAGACCAAGTGAGAAGTAACTATTTTAATTTATTTTTTAAAATTTGAGAATGTTACAATGATGTTTTCTAAACTATTATTGATCCCTATAGTAAGTACATTTTTTGGAAGTCAAAAAATTTAGTAGTATATTAACACTAAAATATATGTTTTAGAAAGTCATGAAAATCAATACTCCCTTCGTCATGAAATGATTGTCTACAATTTTGTTGGTATTTTTTTGAGCCAATTTCATTGATCATATTATAAAGAACATAATTATGAAAGTTCACAAATTTTATATCACTAGAATCAATGAAGAACATTGCATGTGTTCATTGCAACCTAAATAAAATTAGTCACAAGGAAGTCTCCATATGACTTACGCAAAACAACCTCAAAAAACATGACATTCAAAATGGACAATCATTTTGGGACAAAGGGAGTACTGTATAAATCCTTATAGCTAAATATAAGGCAAAATGTTTTTTAGATGTTTTGGACATCTAAAGTTAAGTATCACATTTTGTTTTTATTTCTCATTACTTTGAGATTATAGAATAAAAAAGCTTCCAAAGAATTATGTTTTTATGAAGATCCCATGGTTGAAAAAACGGGTGTATATCTTCTTTTCTTTTGGGCCCTAATTCGGTTGTAAATCACCTTTTGTTCATTTTTAAGAATTTCTAAGAATCTATAAATATAGGATCTTATTATTTACTAGTATTTCAGTCATACATACAATATTTAGGATCCAAGGGCAATATATGTGTGAGTTTAGTTGCACAAAGTATGCAAAGTAGAACAAAATGTTTTTTTCAAGTCTCCACAAGCTTTCAATGATTTTGCTTTGCAAGTTTTTTCAGTTGAAGTGCTTCAATTTCCTTTGCAAACCAAGATCTAAAATATGAGTAGAACCTCAAATTAAGATTAAATATGAAATATGTTTCAGTAAACTCATATTGAAAACAAAATTATTGTCCCTAAATTTGAAATAACCACATTAACTCTAGAAGGACATTGAGGCCAAAAAGTCGTTGATGGATGACTTCATTGTTCATTGTGCAAACAAAGAATGTACCTATTGGTCCAATAATTGGAGCGGTTTTGGTGACTACCTTAGTCACGGAGGCTCACAGACTTTTTTTCTTTTTTCTTTTTTCTTTTTTCTTTAGGTCCGCAACCTTAACCTCTAAAGGACAATTGTCCGTTCAACAGATAATCAAAAATTTGGACAGGTTCCTACGAAGTCAATTTTGGTAAGATGTTGCGAAATTTTGATGCAATGTATGTATATGTACCCCCTTGCTAAAAATCTAAATTTTTTTTCCAATTGGGTGCCCTAATCAAAAGTTATGTTGCCCTAAACTTTTCCGGCAACTTGTGCTGTGTGGATTATTTGGGGAATCTTTTGCAAAAAAGCTCATCAAGTCTTGAAATTTGCCGCATGTAACTTACATGATACAAGATGCAAATGTAAAAAAAAATAAGCATATGTAGTGTAAAAATCTCACTCTAGGAGGTGTTAAAGTCTGCTGGCCTTGTCGAGCAAGGTTGAAAAAAAACTTTTTCTTCTAACTTCAAACATTATAATCTTCCAATCAATGTGATAAAAGTTTCTAATTTTTTTTCCCACACATTCCTACAGTAGTCCAATGCAAATTTGTACGGTTGAATTTTGAAAAAAAACTTTTTTTTTCACTTCCCTAAAAAGTGACAGTTTTTTAAAATTTTGCCCAAATGTGCCTCCGGGGTTTAGGGGTTAAGGGTTAAGAATTTTACATTTCTAAACCCATCCCTACATTATTGATCTAGAATTGTCAACATTAGAGGGTAATAACTATCTTCAGATGGAGATTTCATTTCATTTAAAAAAAAGTAATTTGTCCATATCAACTCCAGTAAATTCTAACCCGAAAATAATACGGAGTACTCCGTAAGTTTACTCCCACCGGCCTTGGTGATAATCCAGAAACTGAACTTCAGTTTCCCCACCCGTTCGCAAGCTGAGTTCGCCTCCTCATAATTTCCCCCTCTTTGTCTTTCTTCATGATGCATCGTCTCCGCCACATCAACTCCGAATCCGTTCGCATAGATTTGCGCACTATCGATCGACCCACCGATCAGTGGCGCCTTCACTTCCGTTCGTCGCCCGGCCCTCTCCTTAACTTAATAAATAAAAGCCCCGCCACGGACAAAGGCGCGGCGAGGCCCATAATGAGTCTCCTGGGGGCTGTAAATACCAGATCATAATCACCTCTTGAAGGAGCTGTTGGACGGCATTATGAGGGGGCTGCCCTGCAGGATCAGGATCGTAACGTGCACAGCAACGCCAGTTCGCACACTTGGGGCAACCACCGTGGCAGGCCAGGCGAGAGCTAGCTACTGGAGCGGGGTGGGTACATGGGCACTTGAGTGCTTTGAAGGGAGCAGCGCAGGGGGAGCATTGCCTGCAGCAGCAATTGAAGTGACGGAGGCTCAATACAACGAAGAAGACTGTAGCTAACTTAGCTTGCTAGCTAGCTAGAGGGGGGGCTAGCGAGCTCCCGGCCATAGCTTGCTGGCAGAAGCTAGAAAGGCCGGCTGGAAGAGCAGGCGTCAGAGGGCTAGGTAGCTAACACTCGCTCCCTAGCAAGCTCCCCTAGCTTAGCTTAGCTTAGCTTAGCTTAGACCAGACCAGGCCTGCAGAGGCGTTCGTAGACCCTCACCGTCTCTGTCTGTGTCTGTCTGGAAGTCTGTCTGGCAGGGCTAGCTTGGCTCAGCTTGGCTTGGCTTGCTTGCTTTGGTTTGGTCACTTGGGTTCGCTTGACGCCCATCTCAAGATTGGGGCTCTGCTGAGCCCGGGTCCTTGCACGCGGCGGCCTAACCCGCCTAGCACGTGAATGATCAACGCAACCTACGCCTGCAGCCCTGCAGCAGGAGCTCCGCTCTTAAACCGTCTTACACCTTGGATTCGCCTCCTTTCAACGTCACGTCATGCGCAGGATTCATCCGCATTCAAGATCCTCAATTATTGAAGCACTTGTGTCGCTCTGCTTGCAACAGAAGGAGCTCCTCTTCCACGCACTGCACCAGTGGGAAGGAGCTCCTGCTGCTGGACGTGGGTCACGGTGGATACATGTATATATTAAGAGGGCCAGCCAAAGGAGGAGAATGAACCAATCTACCTGCGTTGATGGGGACCAAGACGACCTATCATCAACCTTATCATAAGTTCGCAGAGTGGTATGTTGGATGGGGCTTTCTTGAACGCAACATGTATATAATATTGACGAGTGTATACCGCGAAATGGTCGTCTGACAACAGCCAAGAGAATGGAGAAATTCGGGTATGGAAGTAGGGTTTACTTTGGGGAGGGAACAAAAACTCTGACGTACCAGCTGGGGTTAATGAATTGAGAGTACTGAGAAAGGAATGAAACGATGTATGTGAGCTGATGGAGACCAATACCAGTATAGATTATCAACCTGATTATCATAAGTGGGTGGGTTAGATTAGTGGGTGCTTATTAGGGAGAATTGCGAGTATTAAATAGAGTTTATTGCACGCTCTGACATGACACCAGCCAAGACAAAGGAGTAACCCTAGAGTTGAAAGAAAAACTGAGGCGTGCCAATGACTAGCTGGTGGTCTGACTGAAGGCACACTGTAGAAATATTGTGGCAGAGGAATCTAAGATTCAGGTAACAAGGCGCAGGGAAGACTGAGGACTGGGGAGAAACAGCCAGCAACCTGTTCACCCGTCGATCAAGCGCTAGCTGCTAGCTAAGCTGGACAAGTAGTAGTGGCCGCTGACACCCTTGGACGGCGGTTGGACCTGTTGTAATAACTCTATTGCGAGCCTGGCCAGGTTTGAGGGCAGCGTGTCCTAACCACTGTGCCGAATATCGCTGTCACAAACATTCGGGGAGCGAAAAGCTCATCACCACTGGGGCCGCGATATTCGCGTCGGTGAACGGTCGGCGACGGCCCCCCAATTGATGGCCCAAGACCACTAAACTGCATCTTCTCATGTACCCCCAGAGGGAGGGCCACAGTGGGGTAGAAAGAGAGAGAAAGACGCAGACTTGGGGCCCACGAATTCCAGGCTAGCTACTAGTTCACGTACTACGCTACTTAAGTTACTGCTGCTGCATGGCAGTACTAACTGAACTCAATCGCTCCTGTGTACAAAGGCCACGACTTTTCAACGCTACAGACCTCCCTTCGTGATGAAGAAACAGCATGTGTGACGGTGACAATGGAACCATCACCAACGTACTACTGTGCACCCATTAGTAGATTCCTGCCCAGATCTGGCTCTAAACACTTATTATCATGTATACTTGCAGTATTCTGTACTCGTGGTAATGGTTTCTGCAGAACCAGCAGCAGCAACAATTCATCCAGAAAATCACAAGGACTCATCAACCACTGAGTGCTAGAGTGGTACTCAGATTGCACACCATCACGCGATAGAGATCATTAATCAAAGAATTAGCGTACACACATGCATACATAATCATTCATTCAAAGCAGAGGAAATTTGATCCAGTAGACAGAATTTCAGTGAGAAGATTTATAAATATGTGCCACACTCAAAGCTGGGGAAGGTCCACATGAGTCTAAAATCATCCTATGTGCGCCAGCAGTGAGAGCGAGCAGGTGGAAAACTCAACACTGGGAGGAGTGGGGGAAACTCCGTCCAGCTCTAGATACAAAAGCAGGGCAGGAGAATTAAAAGAGTGCTTAGCAAATGTCTTATCCAAAAGCAGAGTTCGTCGTATGAGTACAGATGAGTAAAGCGGCTTCAGGAGTTGCGGTCGAATTGACGGAAATCCTTGCGCAAAGCTAGGCTTGCGTGATCAAGCACCGGGCAACTGCGTGTGACGTCCACTCCAAGTGAGCTGGATATCGGCCACTTCGGGGAGAGCTCCAAGAGCTGATCGATCAGAGCGAGAATGGATACAACAAGTGGGAAAAGAAGCCTGCAGGTAGGGAAAAGACATGAACTAATGGCAGCACAGCGCGGAATTAAGTGGGGAAAGGGTGGGTAGGGTGGCTGCCAGCACGCAGCCGCCTCTAGAGGCTCAAAATTTGGGTCCAAGGGAACGGACCCAGCTCAGGCTTTGGTTCGAGTAGCAATCAACCAAAGGGGAATAATGACGACGATGCTGCAACCAAGGCTGTAATATCCTCCCTGGACTAAACATGGTTGCCGCAGGTGGTGGTGGTGGTGGTGGTAATATCCTCGGGGGCGGTAGCCTCTCATCAAATCATAGCACAGGCTACTGGTCCCTACCACAGTGATCATATCCGATTTGTGTTGTTTCACGGGGGAAGATGAAGATGAAGCCGCAATCTGTACTCACTCACTGCCAGTACGGGACTCTGTCGGCAGGTAGTAGGCTTCACCGATGACAACCTCACTGGAAGGATCATCTCGCAGCTGGGAGACTCATCCAGATCCTGCAGGCCGGCCCAACATGATGGTGAATACAAATGTTGCAATGCAGCAACTTGACGTCAACCACACTTTTTCCCCCAGCCCTTCTCATCGACAATCTACCCAACCACCGCAACTACTAGTTCACCCTAATGAATCCCATCCCAATCACATCAAGACCTAAGCAACGATCGAGCAGGAAGGACGTCCTTCGCTTGCAGAGATCGATGCGAGACCTCATTCTGCTTATTTAGATAGTAGTTACTAATGCCGATGAATGAAACTAAAGAATACCATAAACCCCTGCTGAACGACCTAAACCTCGCACTAATCAACGCATGTAAAACGGGGAAAAGGGAGCTAGCTATCTAGCAAGCTAAACGATCTGCTGCACGGGCGCTGCTGCAGAGGCCGGGATCTGAGAAGCAGAGTTATCAGAAGGCGGAGCATTGGCTGCAGCAGCAGCGGAAGAGGCAAGGTCCATGGGGAGGGCTGAATTACGAGGGCTGCTGGCGCTACTAGTGCTAGTGCTAGAATCAGAATGGGAAGCAAAAGTGGACTTGTGAAGGACGTCGACAGGGGAAGCGGGCACACAGCGGCTTGGGGAAGTAGCAAGCACTTTGTTGTGGTGGGATTCGAGCCAGTCTGCACCTGATCCGGCACCGCCAGCAGTAGTAGGAGCCGGAGCAACGACGACGACAGTATTACCCGACGACGACTGCAGCACCTCAGCCAGAGGGCCGCCGACCGAAGAGGGCTCCCATGGAATGGGGTCCCACGCTTCCTCGTGAGGGGGGTGCTCCTCGTGGCGAGCATGATCGACGAGCGAAGTCCCAACCCCGAGCACCATTGGATCATGCGATGATTCATCACCCGCCCTGGACATGGAGAGCTTCAAGGGTGAGAGAGATAACTTGCCTCGGGACGGGCTGCCGCCGCTGCTCTGCGAGTTGAAGTCCCCGGATGGCGCGGCCGTGGTGGGGATGGAGATCGACAGCTGCGTGTTGTTGCTGGTGTGGTTGCTCTGCCCACCATTGCCGCCGCCGCCCCCGCGGCTGTTGGCGGCGTTGTTGCTGGTGGCGCGGTCCGAGTCTTCCACGTCCGAGCCCCACGCAAGGGCGCTTTGGTCGGCGCGCGAGCGCGGCGGCCAGTCGTCGGCGAAGAAGTGGCGCAGTGGCTGGCCTTCGCTGGACTCGCGTCCACCGCCACCCACGCTCGTGGTCTCCACCCCGCCATAGCCGCCGTTGCTCAGGAACGAGTGCTGCTGCTGGGATGCCGCCATCGCGGCCAGGTTCACTTGGCTGGTCTCCGGCATGAGCCCAAAGTCTTGCCCCAGCAGGCCGCCCATCTGCGGACTGGTGTAGCTCAGGAGGGAGCTGTTGCCGCTCCCCTTGGGCTGCGGGCTCGGACTCACTTTGGATGAAGTCATTGTCTGCCATGACTTGTTCATGGTGGTGTTCAGGCGGGACAAGTTGCTCAGCGACTGCGCTTCCTGGCTCAGCCCGCGCGTGCTGCCCGACGCTTCCGAGAACAGGATCTGCTCGGGATTCATTCCCATCTCTGACTTCACCGTCATGCCGTTCATATTGTACCTGCGCCACATCCGTCCAGCCATGCATGCCAATTGATCAGGCTCACATGCAACGTGATCAATCCCATGTCTCGTAACCGACGGACAGTATATGCGCGCAAACCCCCGAAGTACACGCGTTGACACTCCACAGTTCATGACTTTAACTAATTGGAGCTTTAACAATCCTCCATCATGCATGCAAAATAAAATCAACGCATGGAGAGCTGTGCTCCAAATACTGGAATTGACTCCACTCAAGCGTGCCAGAGATGCATCGTAGGTAACGCACCGAAATTTGACATTAATGAACGAAGGTCCCGAGCGTGGGAAACGGATGGCAGCCATGGCGATTCCATGTGCGCACATGAGCACTAATGTTGAGGTTTGAAAAAGGTCAATGCCAGTACACATCCATGTGGTCACGTGAGAGAGGGAGGTACCTGTAGTCTTTGCTGGTGAGACCCGAGGTGCCGGTCGCGGAGGACAGGCCCGGCAGCTGGAACTGGCCGGACGAGGCCGCCGGGGACGATCCACCGGACAAGGCCCCAGAGCCGCCCGGGCTGTTGTAGCCCATGCCTCCGCCGCCCAAGTTGGTGGTGGATTGCGAGTTCCCCCCGGACAGAATGGACGGCCGCAGGTTGCTGTGTGTCAAGCTGGAGCCTGGCGTGGGCGTGGACGTCCGGGACGCGCCGACGGCGATGGCGGGTTGCGGCCCAGAAGACGTCGCGGACCCCGACTGAGACGTCGCCGACGTCTGACCTTCCGCGGGTCTGCGGGAGCGGTGACGCCCGCGGTGCATGTGGCGCTCGCAGTACTTCTGATCGGGGACCACGTCACGAGCGCAGCGCCACTTCTTCCCGTCGGTTCGCCGGCAACGGCCGGGCTCGGGATCCGTGTTGTTGGCGACGCCTAAGTGGAATGCACCCCAGCCAACTGCACGATCGACCCGAACACAGAATTAATCAGAAACCTAATGTCACCATAATTGCTACCTCACTTCGGCAAATTGACATCAAAACAACACATCGGCACTTGGATACTTAACCTCAATTACGACTAACCGGTGCATATATGCTACATTTGAATGACATCGAGTTGCCCTACATTGTGAGGGAAGACGAAGGACTTACGGTTCGTGGCATGGTGGCTGGCAAGCCCATTCATGGTGGCGACACTCTTGCGAATTGGATTCAGGAGCTCATTCGGCACGTTGACGCCGGCCATCATGTACTTGAATATGAGTGCTTGGTGCTCCAATTCTGCCCACTGACCAGTGGTGAAGGGAGCGCGTGCCCCACTAACGGAATTGTGAACCGATTGACCCATAGGGTTCATGCTTTCTCGCCCCATTGAAAGACCACCGCCTGCAGGCACACACACACGGCAGCGGAAGTCAACGCCAGAAACAGGATCAACACAGACGCTCAGAGTAAATTTCTAGCATTGACTTCAGCAACTCAAACCCCAAGTGGCGGCGATGGAGCCCAATCAGTCGCCAGTTCGATATTATCATACCCCATGAGGCCTCACTACCGTGTTTCAGGTTCCGATCAGACAGTAACATTGCAGAAGTTTAAGCAGCGCGCGTAACATGGCAAACGTCACCTAAAGCAAGTCTCTTACTCAATGAACAACAGGAAATCAGGACGTCGACCACAGGAAGCAATGCAGTACGTGCATGTCGACAACGATCGAGGCTACGATATACTGAAACTCGAGACATATTTGTTAACGTACTCACTCACTTATTCATAACTTAAACTTAACGAAACAAACTACACCAATGTCATCTTCGCACTGGGCTGCCCACTTGACCGATCAGACGACGAGGAATCTCGTGCACTCGAAAGCAAACAGCTGTGGAATAATCTAGAGAAAGCTGCACTACCTAAGACTAGTAGCAGACGCCGCTTTAGAGCAGCAGTTTAGTTTAAATGGGAAAGTGGCGACTACGACGCGAGGAGAACTTAATTTAAGCGAAAGTTTACTATACCGGAAGGCTTATAGTGGTACGCAGACGACTGCAGGTGGTGGTACGAAAGCGGCCCTCTAGCGCCGCCCTGCGCTCCGGAGTATGCCGAGGCCGACACCAGCGAATCTTGTCTGAGGAGGCGCGCATCGGAGACCACATTCCCGTGGTCGTTGCCCCCCAGAAGCGAGCCGTCGCTGGCACACGAGTTCGTCGGGGAGCAGCCCAGCCGTCCGTCGCTCACCATGCTGGAGCTCAGCACCATGGTGCCGCTGGGGCTGCCGTTCATGTGCATCTTCAGGTCAGACTGGCGGTGGAACGAGTCCGTGCGCGCCATCTTGAGCGGGCCCCCGCCGCCGCCACCTCCTCGTCGGTCCTCCAAGTCCATTTCCGAAGCTGATCTGCACGGTTTCAAACCCAGGTGGTTGTTGGGCGACAGCGACCCCGGCGAGTTGGGTGAGCTCATAGTTTGGTGCATTGACTTGCGCTTGCGAGCGCCGTATCTCCGTCTCTCTCGCGCACACACTCACTCAGTCACACTCTCACTCACTCTCGTACTCTCGCTCACTTCACCCCACCACGGTCTGGCCGAGCCCGTGCACGCGCTGCACAAATCCAACAAGCTCTTCGCTACTTCGCCGTAGCCCTGTGGTGGTCGCCACAGAGCTGAAGGGGTAGTCCATTGGGTGCACCAGTGCGGAAAGCTTTTGGTCTGCGGTGCGGATTATCGATGCTCAGTGATCCTGGAGTCTACCCCAAACCGGTTTCCTGATCCAGTGACCCCCAATCCCTCCAGCTCAAAGTTGATCAATCACACGGCGATCTAGCTCACTTGTTTTGGGAATATTGCCGTCTCTCTCCTCCCACCTGTGCAGCACTGCAGGCTCAGTTGCCCCACTTGACCTTACCCTTTGCGTAGCTCAGCTGCCCTGCAATCCCCGTCGAAGAGCACGCACACGGCAGGCTGACACATGTAACAGTGGATGCGTGTCGACACCCCTGGCTGATTGATTCACCACCAAGCCACCCAAGTTCGGTACTTACACCCACAGGCACCGCTAACCGCTCCACGCTAGCGCTTCTTCACTTTCTGATCCCTGAAAGCTCTGACTATCCCCACACCTGCACCCAGTTTCCACTTTCAAAACCCTTGTATCTCTCCCTTCAAAACTCACAACTTGGGCCCTAGCTCAGAGAGGGATAGCCGGTCCCTGGCAATACACAAGTGCTATATACAAACAAAGTTCTCTACAGCCACCGCCGCCGTCCTCGTCCTCGTCCTCAGGAGAGCCCTGGCTGCAGTGAGCTCAACACGCGAATGAACAGAAGTCTACCTCTCGAAACCCACACTCATCAACATCAACACATACACCCAAAACTGGAGAAAATATTCCCCGGGCCCAGCCCGCGTGCACTATCCCAGCGGTAACGAACTGTTCCTCCCAGGCACCGAATCAATCCCCCAAGCCCCACTACTGGATCATCATCTGCAGCAGCAGCCTAGTGTGCGCGTTTATCTTTGCCCTCGCCTGAGCACCTGGGCACTCTGCCTGGGTCCCCAACGAGGACCTTAGTAACAAGAGCAGTGTAGTACTACTAGTGATGACGACAACAGACAAGCAAACGACAGGATTGTTCTCCTTTCAACTGAGTGCGCGACGGAGCTTTCTAACTGAGCGCGGACCCCCTTTCCTTTTCCCCCCCAGTAGAATGAGAATCAGCACAGACGAAAGGCAAAGGCAGTGACTAGTAGTAACATAAGCTTAGTGAGCCAGGCGGAGTGACGGCACTAACCTACCTTACTACCGCTCAGACAGCCCTTGGGCCCGACGAGGACTTCACTGTTGAAGAAAGAACACTCAGCATTGGCTAGCTCTGTCACGCCCAGACAGTGCGGAGCGACGGATGTAAGTTAACTTATGTGTGCCGTGTGTGCTGCAAGCCGAGCCGAGCCGAGCCAGGCCGTCCCCACCTCCGTCCGTCCGTCCCTCCCTTGCTTCCCTCCCTCCCTCCCCCGTTCCGGCTTTCTAGATAAATGCCCAGGAGCCCACCGCACCCACTCCCAGCTGGGGGTTGTTGTTCAGGTTCCACAGGCCGCCGCCTTCATAAGCACCATTGGAATGGAATGGCACTAAGTTAACGTAGCACTAACAGCAGCAGCAGCACTAGGAAACGAGCAGCAGCAGGAGAAGGAGTAAGCTGAGAACACGAGGGCGCAGAAAACTAAAGTGGGCTCCCACTGCGGGGCGTCGACTAGTGCTGGCCTTGAGTTGAGTTCCCTCCGGCATTCAGTTCCTCCGCCTGCCTGCAGTGAGCTGCCAGTGTAAGAAAAGGCATTTTCCCCTTGGACGGGCCCCGCTTCGTCCACTTTGTAGCAGCAGCCCCGCTTTCCAGCTTTCGGCCCCGCGCTGCAACCGACACATCTATACCATACGGAGATCGCTACGAGTATAGCCCTACGACGCTCCGTGCGTCCCGGGCGCCCTGCTGCTACTGCTACGCACGGCAAGGAGGAAGCGCACTGTGGACCCAGTGGCCTGAGCCCATTCTGGATACAAGTGTAGATCAGGGCTTCTTTTTTTCATTTTTTTATGAAGTGCCAAAGTGGGAATATAAAATGTTATAGTGGTGCTCCAAATTTCAGCATTCATCCACATATCGGATAGAAAATATCGCATTAGCACATATCACATGTCCATAATTTTGTTTTCGTCTACAATCTATCGATTTCAGCTAAGATTTTTTTCTTAATTCAAAATTTCTAGCAAAAAAAATGCAATATTTGTTGCCATTTTCTAGCCAATTTTTTTTTTTTTTGGTGCAATTTAGCACCAAAAAGCCATAAAAAAAAACTAGTGTAGGCGAGCTCATGGCTAGCAAAATTCTTCTTGGGATGTACATTTCACATCACATAGGTGTATTATAAGGAGAAATTTGCTTACAATAAGCTTATCCAAATTTGTGCCTACAATGCACGTAGTTAGTTACCTTGATTATGATAGGAGGTTCCAAAAGCGCCCATTTAAAAGCTAAAGAATAATTTGGAAAGGTTTGAACTTCTTGAAATACTTTTTAGTAATTTTTCCTTGAATGACAATTAGAATTGACATCTAACCCAAATCATTTCATATTTTCATAGTGCTGTGGAATTATTATGAAATTTGAAGTTGAAATGCATTGTTCATTACGAATGTCCACCTCTTGAAACGTACACTATTCGTACATTGTTGGTGCAATGAGAAAGTAAAAGGTACAAATAGTATACATCTGGAGACGTGGATGCTATTAGAGCCCAAGCGCTTTATGGACTTCCTACCTTGCAGTTAAAATAGTCCCAATTAGGTTGTTTCCAAGCCAATAAGTCTGTTATTGACCACATTTTCCCACCTTTTTTACCTCTAATTTATCCTTGACAATGAATTAAGTCCACCAATTTTGAACTGTGTGACAATCCGCAACAAGTAGGGGATTCTTTGGCTATGCACTTTAGTGATTTTATATGTTTCTACTAGTGCCAAAAGGACACAAGATTCGATATTCTACTAAGATAAGGAGTTAGTGAAGCATTATCTCATTGTATGGTTTCAACTAGCACAACACCCAAAAGTACATGATCTTGGCCAAGAGCAAAAATTGATACTAGATCAATTTGCAAGTGTGAATTGGAATTACCCCTTAATAAATTTACAAATGTTTTTAGCAAAAGATCAAAACAATAATAAATCATAGAATATTATACATATATAATTTTAGTCAACTCATTTTTGAAAGAAAAAGAAATGCATTATTGGCAATCAAAGCAAAACTACATAGTAATATAGCTTCCCATTCACTATAAGAAAAGTGCATTTTCCTTGTCAAATCTGCGTTTTACTTGACAAAAATTGTGTTGTACTCTATAAAAAAGTATGGAATCAATTTTGTTGAGTTCTCCCTTTGTAACACAAAATTTTGTGTTCCAAAGTTTCAACACAAAATTTGACAAGTAAAACGCAAAAGTTTGTGTTAGAATGCAAAATTTTGCGTTGCAAAGGGAGAACTCAACAAAACTGATTCCATACTTTTATGTTGAGTACAATGCAGTTTCTATCAAGTGAAACACAATTTTCTTCTAGTGATTGTTGACCCTAGGAGGAGACTAATGTGGCTCTCTAATGAATTCCTACAAGGTTCTAGTGGCAATCTAAAAGCGTCTCTTCACATTGTAGAATAATGAATGAACCTTTCGTCATTTGTAGAAGCAAGCATGCCAATGTTCATCAATTGAGAGCATCCATTGATGACTTTTCAATCCAATTCCAACCCTTTGAGTTTCAATTTCACTATTAGACAATCTTTTTCCTCCATTTGGATGTAGGAGAGCAAAATTGGGCCCTCCACTGGAAACCCCATTGGCTCGGTCCATAATTCTGCTTACCCTAATAACTACTCCCTCCTTCTTTTTTTCCTCTTCTCGTGTAAGTTACCCTGCCTCTCTATCTTTTCACCCCGTCCATTCCTGCATACAATTCTCTCTGCAAGGTAAAGTTACTTTCGAGTATTAAATGACATTTTGCCAATGGAGTGGGGCTGGTGAAGTGTGGATTACCTTCCCTTCCCTTGCTGGGTTCACTTTTGTATGGTTAGGTTAAGTGGGGGATAAGCTTAATTTAAGTTTATTAAGTGAAGTGGTTGCCAATTGGCAGAATGGAAGGACCACTTTTAGTTGGGTTATGTTTTGGGGGCTCACACATGCGAGGAAACTGTATTAATACTGGGGCCGACAATTAAATCTTTGGGTAGGTTGGCTTTGATGTTAGTATATGTAGCCCACAATGTACCGCAGCCTTCTGTAGATGCTATGTCTTATGGGTTGCTTCCAATGCACATTGGGAAGGTGCTGAAGTACGTCGCGTGAACGGAATGATTGCCTGGAGAAAATTAGGGAGTGCAATTGCTATTGATGAAGGGGGGGCCTGGGTCTGGGTGTGCGACCGGCTTTGGGTTTACAAAAGCCAGATTACTAAAGTGCGTGCCAACTTACCTTGGGAATTCTCCCTATGTATTTTATGTTGACATAAGTATAATTATGCTTGATGGGCCATCAGAAATGGTACTTAGGGCCTCTTCACACTATGGCCGTCCGAGTTGAGAGGCCATGGGACTCTGCAATATGATTGGTGGAATCGACAGACCCTACAATATGATTCATGGAAATGACGGACTCTCGACTTGAATAGCCATAGTGTGAAGAGGCACTTATTCTCAGGATGCTTAGGTTTTAGGGTTGAGGAAGACATGGCTCAATTTCACCGTATGTCCCAAAAAAATGTCTGAGACATGTATAGAAAAAATATGAAAATATTGTAGGTGTCCATGCCTGCAAATTCCTCCTTGTGTTACGAACTGTTTACAGCATGACCTCCGAGATATTTGAACTTCCCAACATTAGAGAGCGTGCTCGAAAACGAGATGTACCCGTGCCCTGCCGTCCGTCTGCAGCTGCTTTGGTGCACAAGAAGTTAACACAAAATTAGAGTGGCAAAGCACCATCTTTTGCATCTTTACTCGCAAAAGTGAAGACAAGTGAAAGAGTTTGAGACTTCCTAACTTACAGTTGGGCTGTCCTTCCTTTGACTGACTGAGCGGCTTTAAGCTTACATTTGCAGGTGGGGTTATTTTTTTTCCCCCAGTTGATAATTTGGAGCTGAACTGAAAAAGCTGAAATGGGCTGGCTTCGACGAGACAAGATGCATCATACCCGAGACAGACACCATAATCAATAATATAATATCAACAATACTCACAGTCAAACAGAAATCAAGGAAATTTAATTTTTTTTTCCCATATACTAGTATGTCAATTTTATTTATTTGGTTAGTTCTCTTGAAACGAAACAGACATCAAAATCCAGTGAAAGAAATGAAGGCAATGATAACTTACTGTATGCGTGCTTTTCTACTTCAGTTTTCTACACAATTGAAGACTTTTTGTTGCAAAAGCCAGACACACTGTAAGGTAGTCTGCTCTAAAAGCTGATTGCCTTTTTCAGGGAAGCTGAACTCCTTGAAACAATTTTCAGCAAATTTTTGTAGGAAGAAAAATGGAATTGGCATCTAACCCAAGTCATTTCATATTTTTTGGAACTTTGTGGAATTAGTTACAAATTTTTGAAGATGAAACGCAATGGTCACTAAAAGCGACCATCTTTTAATCCCTAAAGGTCGGAGACTATATTTTCACCAAAAACGTTCCAAAACTGCCATTTCTAGTACAAGTACCAAATTTTAGGAAAAAAACATATTTGGACACATATAACCATAAAATCTTGTAGTAAGCTGGTTTGAGAAGATGTAAAAAAAAATTCAGAATTTTCCACCATGTAGATTGCAAGATATTAGCGTTTGAATTGACAAAAAACCTTTCTTTGGCCCTGCAAAAAATCGCTTCACGAGGTCACATTTGTATAAAAAGATGTCCAAAATGGTGGTTCTTCTTTGAATTCATTCTCCAAAGCAAGTTGGCTACATGCTTGAAAATTTCAGATTATTTGGAATTGTACAACATACAGGAAAAAAATAGTAAGTAGAATGAAGTAGAGAATGATTCAAAACACGAAATTATTAAGAAATAAATTTTGGAACTGAAAAATGCCAATCCCAGCGGTAGTAATGTTGAAATAAACAATCTACATCCTAAGCTTTTATTTTTTTTGAAAAAATTTAAAAATTGAATTAAATAAAGGACTCCAAAGTTTCTTTTAGAGTAGGGAATCCATAACTGCCCACAAACTAGAATACCTCATAATTTTCATCTCAAAAATAAAAATGGAGTGATTCAAAGCTGTCCAAGTATATGTAAAACCTAGAAAACTAATTTCAATTTTTTTTTTCTTAAAAGTGATTTTTCTGAATTTTTTTGAGCTAACCGCCAATAGTTGAAAATGACATATCATGCAATAACTTTTTAACCATGGAGCCAAAAGGTCTGAAAACTGTTGGCCCTTAAAGCTACTCCTCGGGCACATGTTGTGTGAAAAAATCAAAGAAAAAAAATAAAATTTGCATTTGTAGTGAGCTGCCCAAATTCGCTATGTTGCCAAAAATTGTTGTTTGGTCCTTTTAGGGTTAAAATGTATATTGTTGGTACATTGAAGAAAGCAAAATGTACCTAGGGGAGGCAACCCATTCTCGATCACTTAAAGAATTACAGAATGTAAAACTCATTAATTCATAACAACTTTGTTTTGATACCAAAATATCTGAAAACTCTAGGAAGGATCCAAACACTAAAAAAAAATTCCACCAAAGAAATCGTCCTCCTACATGTCTGTAATTACTGAAGTAATTGGAAATGGGTCGTCGATCGGGAATGGATTGTCTCCTCTATGTGCTATGATCGTTTTTAGGGCATGGGTGCTTCTAGAGCAAACTATAGTAGAACCTCTCGTAATACATAATCTTTTCGTATACAATATGCATTAAGAGAAGTTTGTGGGTGGAGCCAAATTCAAGTATTTAATTTGGAAAGTAATGTAGTTAGAAGCCACGTCAGTCAAGCACCATTACTACAGTTGTACAACTGCATAAAACCTCTTTTAGTGCATAGTCCCAACACTAAGAGCGGTTCTACTGTACCTTATTGATATTGTTTTTGCATTGTATCATGTTCAAATATTTATTTTGATGAATAATACAAAGTAGTATTTTTTTGTTAATAGAGTCAATTAGCAATTTGCAATGCTTTAGGAATCTTTGCATCTATTAGTTATGGGATGTTTTCACTAGTTATTTGTAACATGAGCATACTTAGACACAAGACTGGATGAGGTTTTAGAGAACTACAAATTTCAAAAGAGTGGTAAGGTTTGGTGGGATGTTCTATTTGGTAGGAAATTTTTCAACACACCTTTCATTACAGTTCATGTATGGAGAAGATGTACCACTAACGCTCCAATCCAACCACCTTGTCTTACATGTAGCCACTTAGGATTGATAATTATGGGTAGGTGATATTTTAAAATGGTTTGATTCCTCACTTAAATTCTGCAGCTTTAAACTTATTTACCAACTTTGCCAGCACTGAAATCATAGTTGAGATTCAATAGAAAGTAAGGGTAGTGGTGGATAAGATATTAATAGCGTACTTGGTCTCTACCCAATTCCCTTCAATGGCATTAAGACTGTAAATATTGTTCAAATTATTAGACATTGCAACATTGGATTGCTTTCAAGTAAGCAAGCCATCCTATTTATGACAAATTTTGAAATGTCCGCTACTACTTCTTAGTGGCACAAATATGTTCAAAAAAATTGTTGCACAATGATATGGTTTACCTTAAGGTCTACTTAAACCACCTATAGATGTAGCTTTTGTCATTGCAAAACAACTTCTCTTTCTTCTTGAAGCCAACTAAGTCAATCAATTAGCCTAGAATTAATTGGTAAACAATCATATTTGATAGTCATGAAGAAAAATGATTGTGTACATTGTTGTACTTTTAGCATGTATTAAAAACTTATTTTTCAAAAAATAAATAAATATTTGGCATACCAACCCTAACCATTAATATATCAATCTACCAATCAATCCATCAATGTGTATCCATTTGTCACTCCATTCATCAATTAATATATTGATTATTTAATTTGTCCATCCATCAGTTCACTCATTACTCCATTTTCTTACTTACTCAATCTATTACAAAATTAGTAAGGGAAACTATCAATTTGTAAGTCCATTATTTAAATACTAGTTAACCCCTAAAGTTTCATGACTATGTAATCACCAAAAACGCTCCAAAACTGCCATTTCTAATACAACTACCAAATTTTTGGAAAAAAACAATTTTTGACATATGTAACCGTAGGATCTTGTAGTATAATATTTTGAAAACATGTGGTAAGAATTTCAGAAAATTCCACCGTGTGGATCATAAGATATAAGCATTCAAAGTCTTGAAAACTGTTTTTTCAATCCTGCGAAAAAACGGGCAGCTGCACTTTGCAAGCTCACTTTTCAATGAAAAAATGCCAATAAAGGTGGTGCTTCTTTGAAATCAGTTTCCTAAACAAGTTGTCTATATGCATGAAAAATTTCACATCATTTGGAATTGTCCAACATATAGGAAAAAAATAGTAAGTAGAAAGAAGTAGAAAATGATTCAAAATACTAAATTGTTAAAAATTTAATCATGGAATTTAAAAATGCCAATCCCAACGGTTGTAATGTTGTAATAATCAATCTACATCCTAGGATTTTATTTTTTTCCCAAAATATTGAAAATTGAGTTAAATAAACGACTTTAAAGTGTTTTTTAGAGTAGAGAATCCATAACTGCCCGCATTTCAAAAACCCTCATAACTTTTGACTCATTGATTGAAATGGGGTGACCCAAAGCTTTTTAAGTATGTATAAATGTGGAGAACCAATTTCAAAAAAAAAAATCCGGAAAAAATGATTTTTTTTTATCTACCCAAACTGCCCGGTTATGAAAAAAAGTAACATATTAGGTCACAACTTTTGACTCGTATTTTGAAATGTCATGAAACTTGGTACACATGAAGATATTCCTTGTCCCCACCTTCTATTAAAATTTCAGACTCAAATATGGATATCTCTAGTCACACGTACCTGCCCAAAATTTCTATACGGCCAAAAAACGCATGTTGGTCCTTTAGGGGTTAAACTATTAAATCCTTGAGACCTAGAGAAGAGGGTTTCATTTGAAATGGACCTAAATTGTTTAGAATTTAGGATTATCTTTTTGTAAAATCATAATCGTGTAAAATCTAGTCTTGAAAATTTATATTTTGTATAGTGAGTGCCGACTTCAAAATATAACTAACTATAGTATAAAAGTCATAAATGATTTGAAAGAGATAAAAGATCAAAATTGCACACTTATTGCTCAAAACAATTAATTCACTTTGAAAATGTATGAAAATGATCCAATTTTTTGAAATATAAAATTTCTTTCCTCTCAAATTAAAGAGTTAGCAATGTTTGTTTGAAATTTCTCAACACCTTGGTCATTTTTCATTTTGGATCAAGCATGTAATCTAATATTTTCACAAAAATGGACAGACATACTAATAGGTTTAAAACTTAAACAATATATCCAGCATGAGCGGCTTGGTTTTCATAGAATTTGCATGAAAATTTCTCCAATACTTAGCTACATATAAACTTCATATCATTATCTTCATCTTCACACCTATCAATTTAACTCTTGGGGGGGAATTGAATCACAATTTGAAATTGTGGTTTCTACAATATGAAATTTTGATAAAAAAAACAAAATGAATAGTAGCTTTGAGGTTGCCGCTATAGCCCTCATGAGGCAGAAGCTCATCATTGATTGGTCATTTGAACAAGCTACATGGTACCCGTAAAAAGAAAAAATTTGAATTCTAAATTGGGGCAACCTTTCCAAAACCTCATGTATCCTTTAAGGGTTAATAAATTCTATGTCCTTGGAAAAACATACATGATGCCAATATCTTTAAAATAATTGTCATTACTTCAATGAAATTACAACATTTATAGACATATATATGATTCCACATTCTAGATTTAAACCTTGACAAGTCTAAAAAAAATGCATGAGATTTAATGGTTTGTAGATTGTTAGTTCATATCCACTTATTTACAATATACATAAAACATGTTCCTTTTGTGGCACACAAGTTTCCTTCATCTTTTGGGACCCATGTTCATTAATTTGTTGTATTTATGTTCATCAAATTTGGGCCGTGTACAAACTTAGGAGAATCTAAATAAAAACTATCCTCTAGTAGCCTAAGATCCTTTCTAATGCCATAACATAGTTGCAAATGCAACAATGAATTTATTAGATTTATGGAAGGTAGACTTGCAAGAAGGTTGTATATTCATAGTTTGACAAAAATAACAAACTACAATAAATTACTATAGATAGATTTTGGGGTTGGCACATCTATATTATATAATTAATTTGTTAAAAAATAATATTTGGTACATATTGAAAACATAATTATTTTGTAAGAATTTTTCCATAGTGTTTTAAAATGTTCCCTCAATATTTATTACTTTTCCATATATATTGTCTAAATTGTATAGCAAGAGGTACAATGGATTGCACTACAATAGCAGGTTGTAAATTCAAAGTCACATAAAATTTGAGCATTTCTTTTTTTGTTTTGGGAGGGAGGCTACAAAAAAGACAATTTTATTCCAAGGCAAAGGTTATTCCAAAGCAAAGGTAATTCCAAGGCAAAGGTAATTCTCACACTATCATGCCAAGTAGAACATTGCTACCTTTGGTTTGATATTTAGTTTATTAGGCCTTATCCTTTGGAAATAGCCTCTTTTGCATTGACATGCAAAAGCTACATTAGTGATCCCACTTTTAGCATAATCACATTTGAATTTCTTAACCCCTAAAGGACCAACTAATCTATTTGGGCTTTTTGAGAACTTGGGCAGCCTATGTTGACTTCATAATTTGGAATTTTTGCATGATTTTTTTGGGATATATGCTACTCATCATAATCTACTTGTGAGGCTTTGTTTTATGTCATTCCAATAAATATTGCAAAAATTAGAAGGATTTTTAAAATTTCAATGTCAAATCGGCTAGCAAAAAATATACTCTAAAAAAATATTCATTATTCTTTCAGAATTTTATAGATTAATACCTAATCATTAATGAATAATGAGTACCCATTGAATTCCGAATAATGAAATAAAAGTTATGAAGATTTTTATTTAGTGGGCAATGAAGGTAGAAAAAACATATAATGTTGTCTTTTGCTCTCAATTTTGAAAATTTAAAAATAAAAATAAAAGTAAATGATAATAATTGTTTGTTAGAACATTTTTACCATTGGTATTAAGAATTTCCAATTTCTTGTAACAGTTATCAGTCAAATTAGTTTTTCTTTCATTATGTACTACCTTCCATTTTACAATTTTTTTAAAGATGAATTTGAAAGTATTTTTGGTTCAAATTTTTGTCATTATTTTCAACCCATTTTTCAACATATGGACTAAAACTCACAAGTTATAGGACATATGTGTCTTTTTCTAAAAATATTGAAAGACAAATCTTCACCTATTGAAAGGGCTAGAAAAAACTACATTTTGAGATTTAGGTACGTTGAACTTGCAATAGATGTGGATATTCATTCTAAAATTTTGGAGCAATGTATTTGAGCAAGTTAACCAAAGGTCCTGTAGTTGGATTTGTTAAAATATAAATATTGATGAAGATTTTGCCCTTGCTTTGAGGACGAGTATTTTGAAGCAGAATTGGGCTTGTAAACATGTTGGTCCTTTAGGGGTTAGGTGCTTTCTATGCATTGAAGATTTATTTAGTGAACTTTCGAATTTTAGATTTGAAATTCCTTCTCAGGAAACCCTGCTACTTATTCCACTTGTTTTTTAACCCCGAAAGGACCAATATGCGTTTTTTGGCCGTATAGAAATTTTGGGCAGGTACGTGTGACTAGAGATATCCATACTTGAGACTGAAATTTTAATAGAAGGTGGGGGCGAGGAATATCTTCATGTGTAACAATTTTCACGACATTTCGAAATACGAGTCAAAAGTTGTGACCTAATATGTTACTTTTTTTTGTAATTGGGCAGTTTGGGCAGATAAATTTTTTTAATTTTTTCCAGGATTTAAAAAAAATTGGTTCTCTACATTTATATATACTTAAAAAGCTTTGAGTCATTCCATTTCAATCAATGAGTCAAAAGTTATGAGGGTTTTTGAATTGCAGGCAGTTATGGATTCTCTGCTCTAAAAAGAACTTTAAAGTCGTTTATTTAACTCAATTTTCAATTTTTTGGGAAAAAAATAAAATCCTAGGATGTAGATTGATTATTACAACATTACAACCGTTGGGATTGGCATTTTTAAATTCCATGATTAAATTTTTAACAATTTAGTATTTTGAATCATTTTCTACTTCTTTCTACTTACTATTTTTTTCCTACATGTTGTACAATTTCAAATGCTGTGAAAATTTTCAGACATATAGACAACTTGTTTAGGAAACTGATTTCAAAGAAGCACCACCTTTATCGGCATTTTTTCATTGAAAAGTGAGCTTGAAAAGTGAGCTTGCAAAGTGCAGCTGCCCGTTTTTTCGCAAGATTGAAAAAATGGTTTTCAAGACTTTGAATGCTTATATCTTATGATCCACACGGTGGAATTTTCTGAAATTCTTACCACATGTTTCCAAAATATTGTACTACAAGATCCTACGGTTACATGTGTCAAAAATTATTTTTTTCCAAAAATTTGGTAGTTGTATTAGAAATGGCAGTTTTGGAACGTTTTTGGTGATTACATAGTCATGAAACTTTAGGGGTTAAGGAGATTTTGATCTAGAAAGAGAATCTACAATCTACTTGTCTGCAATGGCTTTTGCAAGTATTCATATACAAAAATTGCCATTGCTAGTTGAGAAAATGGATTTGTCAAACAAACTTTAGATATGTTGAAGTACTAATAACATAGTAGACTAAAATGATTTTCAAAAATTTTAAAACAATTTTTGATTTTTTAAGAATTTATTTTATGCAGTTGTGTTACTTGTACCACAAGATGTCCAAAGTTTGTTTAAAATCTCTAATTTCTCAATTAGCTATAACAATTTTTGTCAAAGTGTACAAAACATTTAGAAAGCCATTGTATGTAAGCATAATTTTTGGTAAATTATTTCAAAGAATATTGAATTTTCATTTGGTTTTCATTCACATTACAATCATATGTCATGAAAACACAATCCCTTCACTTCATTTCAATAACATCGGAGGCTTATCAGGCTTCAATATATTTCGAAGCAACAGCAACACAAAAAATTTAATTGAGGAAGGCCTTCATATTGTATCTGATTTCTTCATCCTCTTGCAATGGGAAAAACCCCCATAATGAACTGTAATTTAAAAAAAATAGAAAATCTCAGTCCTTGTCTGGTCTAGGATCCTCAACTTGATGATGAAAACATTTATCATGGAAGTGACCATACCACACTTGTGCCAAGCCAATATGAAGTAAAATAAAATAAACAAAACTATTTCCATGATAAAAAAAAAAAAAGCCCCTTACTCCCACAGGTTTATGACTTGCATTTGTAATATTAAATTGAAGAGAGAGTAACCAATGCCAAGAGCGTGCGAGCAAACCACAGTAGGTAGACTTTTAAGTACATTTTAATTCTTAGTTTATTTCCCCAATAATGATCACTGATAATGAGTTGGTGATACACCCCACCCCCACCCCTAAAAAAATGTGACTAACATTTATCATATATTTCCCTTCTTTTGGTTGTGAGCTCCATCTTTCATTATCTCTCCATTCTATGGTATTGTGTGCGCATATGGAGGTTGTGTTTGGATGCACCTCTCAATTGCGACAATCAATGTTTTTGTTTTTTGTTTTTTTGTTTTTAAACACATGGACGACAATCAATGTTTAATATCGTTGTTCAAGCCTCTCGACATTGCAAAACAATGACCCTCAAATGGTAGGCTGTGTTGGCTTTCATCGTACTACCACGTTGTATGTGAACAAATATCTTCACACCATGTGTGCAGGGAGCTTTGTCCCAGAGGATGAATGTGATAGTTTGTTTGTTTTTTTGCTTTTCCAGCTTTCACAAATAAGAGGGTAGGTACTACACTAAAAATGATATTTAGTGTTGGCAACACTAATTACGAACCTTGACACTAAATATCATAAGTAAGTAACACTAAATCTAATTTCTAACACTAAATATGCTCTATGGTAAATCTGAAATCTGAAAAGGTTTACATTTAGTGTTAGAACACGTTAAAAAAATGAACTTGCAAAGGAAGCGGAGGCGGAGGCGAAGGCGGCGCATTGAAGTCCAACACAACACTAAATCCGCTACAATTCAGATTTAGTGTTGTGGTTGCTAGGGGGGTAAAACACTAAATGTCATACTACACTAAATATCATTTTTAGTGTACTGGTTCTAGTGAAAGAGACCCAACCCCATGCTGGAGTGTCCATGTGTTGGTCTTTGGCTACAAAATCCACAAATGAATCATTGATCAATTAAGTTACACCTACATGAATGTGAATGATAATAATCACGGATTAGTTTCATTTAGCCTTGTGGGGTTTAGCACCCTGTTAAGTTACCTATTGATTTCACTCCCCTGTCTGTGGTTTTGCGTTTTGCATGCTGTTTTCAAAGGCCCGGTTAGTATTCGAGTAGTGTGTACTGGAAGGAAGGGGGACAGAATACTTGTTGTCGTGCCCCATTGCCCATGCGCTGCGGCCGCGGGGGAGAATTCTGAGTCAAAGTCCTCCTCGGAGGACAAGCTAATCAGATCAGTGTACCTGGTGCATCAAGTGATTTTGAGATCATAGGCTTGCTTGCTTGCTTGCTCGCTGGTCTCATGGTGTTGAACAGGTGATGTCACTTGGCTATTCCTAGACAAATGCAGGCTTCAGACAATCAAACTGGAGCAATCAGATCTCCACCTCATACTGGAACCAACACTTATTAAATCAACCCTGGAGGAGGAGGACCAGACCGGTTTCCCATACCTGGTTCCCATACCTGGTTCCATACCTGGTTCCCATACCTGGTTCCCATACCTGGTTCCATACCTGGTTCCCATACCTGGTTCCCATACCTGGTTCCCATACCTGGTTCCCATACCTGGTTCCCATACCTGGTTCCCATACCTGGTTCCCATACCTGGTTCCCATACCTGGTTCCCATACCTGGTTCCCATACCTGGTTCCCATACCTGGTTCCCATACCTGGTTCCCATACCTGGTTCCCATACCTGGTTCCCATACCTGGTTCCCATACCTGGTTCCCATACCTGGTTCCCATACCTGGTTCCCATGCCTGGTTCCTATATCTGGTTCCCAGACCTGGTTTCCCCGCCGGACCTGGTTTCCAGGGAAGGGGTATTGTTCAGGATCCATAGTGTCAGTTGTAAGAAACTCAGACTGTAGGAGGGTCAATTGCATCACCATATAAGGTAGGAGCGCCCATAACCGTCAAATTAAACAATTCAGCATAGTTGGAGGCAAAAAATTTCTAAAAGAAATATTTTTTCAATATTAGCAATTGAAAATCATGAATTTTCAAAAAAAAATCATAGAATTTTTGGATAAGGCATGTTATTTCTACAAATTTTCAAAGTAGAACTCCCTAGGGCACCTTAAACTGCTCTCTAATAAATCTATCTTGATTCTAGCACCAAAATCTATATAATAACAGAGTCCACCAACCACAACTAAACATGGACTTGGTTTCAAGGTACTTTTGGGGGCACTTTTAAGGGAAATCTACAGTTGGTGTCAAGGTACACTCATGCTTATAGGTGTTGCTACCTGAAACTTGAATGTACTGCACAACAGTAATACATTTTTGTCCACAATGGGCTTGCTTCCAATTTGGCCTATGATGGGGGTAGTTTACCTTAAGGTTGGAGGTCCATAGAGTACCCATTTAAGAGCGGAAACTAAATTTGGGAAAGTAAAACTTCTTGAAAATAAATCCAATAAATTTCCCTTGAAAGAAATATGGAATTGGCATCTAACCCAAGTTGTTTCGTATTTTTTGGAACTTTGTAGGATTAGTTATGAATTTTTGAAGTTGAAATGTAGTCGACTCTAAATTGCCCACCTCCTGAAATGTAAATTAGTTGTACAGTCTATGGTTAATATGGTTGAGTATATATGTTGCAACTTTATTTTTCTTAACCTCTAAAGGACCAACATGCGTTTTTTGGCAACATAGAAATTTTGGGCAGGTATGTGTGACTAGAGATTTGCATATTTTGGGCTGAAATTTTTATAGAAGGTGGGGACAAGGAATATCTTTCATACGCACTAAATTTCATAACATTTGGAAATACAAGTCAAAAGTTATGGCCTAATATGTTACTTTTTTTTGTAATTGGGCAATTCGGGCAAATAAAAAAAAATCACTTTTTTCAAAAATAAAAATTTGAAATCGGTTTATTAGATTTATATATACGTGGAAAGCTTTGAATCATTCCATTTTGATCAATGAGTCAAACGTTACAAGGATTTTTAGTTTGCGGGCAGTTATGGATTGTCTACTCTAAAATAAACTTTGAAGTCGTTTATTTCACTCGATTTTTAATATTTAAAAAAAAAAATAAAAAAATCATAGGGTGTAGATTGTTTATTGCAACATCGCAACCATTGGAATTGGCCTTTTTCAATTCCATAATTAACTTCTTAACAATTTAGTGTTTTGAACCATTCTCTACTTCTTTCTACTTACTATTTTTTTCCTATATGTTGTACAATTCCAAATAATCTGAAAATTTTCAAGCATGTAGCCAACTTGCTCTGAAAAATGAATCCAAAGAAGCACAACCATTTTAGAATTCTTTTCATAATAATCTGAACTTGTGAAGTGCAGCTGTCCGTTTTTTTGCAAGGCCAAAAAAAGGACTTTTGCCATTTCAAATGCTAATATCTTGCAATCTACATGATGAAAATTTCTGAAATTTTTTCCACACATTTCCAAACCAGAGTACTACAAGATCCTATGGTTACATGTGTTCAAAAATGATATTTTTCAACAATTTGGTACTTGTACTAAAAATGGCAGTTTTAGAGCATTTTTGGTGAGAACATAGTCAAAGAACTTTAGGGGTTAACTTACAAAATTGCTCCCGAAAAATACACTTTCATACACTATATAGAATGTAATTATCTCTTCTTCCTTTGGTAAAATGTGACACCACATTGTTGTTCTTTTCATCTATACTCTCATGATTGATACATTAAGTATATTGGGTCTTTATTTGCTATTTTTGTTTTCACAAAGGCAACTTTGTTGGTCTATTTATATTGCACTTGACCAACCAATTCACGATTTAATTGGGGGGAGTAGGGTCACTTGTGTCTTTGATGAAACCAAATCAAGGCTTCTCAAAATGTCTTGGAATCTTTGGGCTTTATACATATACATATATTTTCCAGGTTGGCCTATATAGATTGCTGTAGGGAACTAGATTCAGAGCATCTAAGAATAGTTACTATGGATCACTTCATATACTCTATCGAGACAATTCTGTCCATGTGACAATATTCATCAATGACATGAGCTAGAATACCAACGGCAAGCATAAGAATAGTTGCAAGAAAACTCTCTCTTCATTTAGAATCAACACCAAAACTTTAATGCATGAAATGTACAATGGCCTCCTCAAAAGAATTGTTGCTAGTAGAAGTCCATTTCCTTTTTCAATTTGCTCAAAGGTATTCTCAAACCTCGTTTACATATATCTAAGAACCATGTCAATACATGAACCAACTTTTAAATTGTTTAAGCAAGTTAGTGTATATTCCATATGGGGATTCAAAATGGGATGAGCAATTGTTTGGGTATTTGGGTGAATGGTGACAATTTTTTTGGAAAGGCCACTAAGCAATTTTCCACAAAAGTGATCTCGAGTGGCACAACAATCATGATAAGATTCTTCATCTCAAATTTATACCTTTGCTTTGACATAGTTCTCCAAACTTTAAGCCTACTTGTAGGAAACAAAGAGGACTTGACCACATACTATAAATAATTAACAATAAGGCTTTAAGCTTAATCAAATTCTTCATCTCATGATTCTTCAAGACCTTTGCACCGGCACCTACTGCAATTTTCAATGCCACCCGCCCTCCATCACGACAAAGTTACAATTCAAGTCCTCTTCCACCTTTCATAGCATTGAATCAATTCCTTAAGGACCAGGATAGTCTAGATTTCCCAAATTGTAAAGATGTATTATAAAATGCAACTTAGAATAATAATTTAATTATGACTTTCAAAGAACATTTGTAAAGTATGATTTTCAAAACCACATCTATGTGGCTAGATCAACTAGAATACAAACCAATATTTTTCAATAAAACTTGAAGCCAAAAATTCAAAATTCCTTCTAAAATCAATTGTAGTTTGAACATATGGGATTTTTTAAACTGAAAAGGTTACTTCTAAAGCCAAAACTACTAGTACCTTTTGAATAGTATAGTATTTGCAAAGCAAAGTCTTTAGAATTGATATTGCACAAATGTTAAAGAGCTAACATAAGAATCTTAAAAAAAATGGTAGATGAAAAAATTTGTTTATATATTTGGATGTGCTTGCATTCATTTCTTGCTCAAAATTTGAAGGGCATAGTCCTTTAACCCCTAAAGTCCCATTGTCCCCTCAAGAGAAATCAGATTTTGGGTAGGTACCTACGGGCTCAATTTTTAGTGAAACATTTTGAAACTTTTCCATAAGATAGAAAAATTGATTAGCGTTGTGGGAATATACCTTTTATTTCAATTGGTGCCCGGGAGCTAAAGTTATACCACAAAAAGCTTCAAATTGAATTCAGCGGGCAACACAATTTTTTTTGCAAAAAGTAAAAATAAACTTAAATTTTTTTTTTCTTTGAAACTTTATATTTTTGTCTACATGTGAAGCAATGATTCATTTCATTTGGACTAATAATGAGCAAGGTATGGACAATCTTGTTTTGGGGGCAATCTAAGAATCTTTTTGAAAAAATAAGTTGTAGGATTCATTTCTAAATGCAATTTTCACAATTTTATAACAAATTTTTTTTGAAAATGTTGTGTTTGCTTGCTAAAACAATCTTGCCACTGGGATTATTGAATTTCAATCCCATGTAAGAGCTATTAACAATTTAGTTTTTTTTTTTCAATCTTGGACTTATTTCTACTTAACAATTTTGAAAGAATGAAAATCAAGTGTGTGTTTTTTGAATTTTTTTTGTAGACTTTCAACTTACATATTGAACATAAAAAATTTCAAATTCAAAGTCTATAGTGCAAAAAAATTCCACAAATGGTGGTCAAAGTCATCTGAAATTGCAGGTCAGTGTTCAAAAAAACTTTCTTTTTCAACTTTGAATGCAAATATCTTCCAATTATTTGGTCAAACTTCATGAAAATTTTACCACGTGATCTTTGACAAGTGATGTACAAGATCCTACGGTTAGATTCTAAAAAAATGTTGTTTTGTGTTCATGGGTGAACGCAGCCAAAATGGCAATTTTTGAGTGATTTCTGATAGAAAAATGGCCTTGGGACTTTAGGAGTTAAGAGTTATGGTAATTGAACCTAATCCCAACTCTTTAAGAAAATTTCCTTCTTTTGTTATTAAGAGTCATAATTGATTTTTTGTAATGGTCTTTGGTGAAAAATTCAATGGAAAAAATCATCTTAAATATTTGTTTTTTCTAATTTTTCTATAAATATTTGAAGTGAAAGGGTAATAGGTATTCCTTAGTGTTTTTAGACATGTGCTAAATTGTTCTTCACAAAATAGAATTTCAAAGGATGAGAGTCCATGAATAACTCAAAAAGTGAATGGACTTCATGAGAATTGGCTTATGAACAAGTTGGTTTTAGTGGAAGGCTTGAGAACAAATGAGGGTGGATGGAATTGGGTTAGTTCTACCTTAGATTCAACACCAAAGTTTAGTTTAGGATTTTGCATTTGGACATTGTCGTCAATAAATAGGCCAAGGCATAAAAACATGCCACAACCAAGTTAATCAAAAGAGCGGTGTTGTCTAAGAATGTTGGGCTACCATTGAAGACACTCTTGGTAGGTTTGGATATAATTTTGCACTTTTGTATTACCAAAAGGGACTTGGTAGCTACTGAAAGATAGTAGCATTCGCTTTATTTTGATTTTTTAATCTATTTTTTCATTCATCTATATATACCTAAATTTTGTTTACAAAGATCTAAGTACTTCGAGCACTTTATGTGCATTTATAAAGAAAACAACAATTTGAGATTTATATCAAAATTCGCCATGAGTACTTTTGGGCCTTCTAGTTAAAATCTTTTCTATATTTCTAAAGTTAATTTTAATCTTATAGAATGTACCATCATCAATGGTATTTTTTTAAATTTAGATAAAATTCTAAATTAATGTTAATTTTCTTTAGAAATATAAAATTATATATTTAATAAAATTTATACTTTGATAAAATAAGATTGGACAAATCTCCACTTATTTATAGATGATTAGAAGTTGTTACCTTTTTCAAAGTAAAAATTTAATATTAACCCCTAAAGTCCCATTGTCTCCTCATGGGACAAATCAGATTTCGGATAGGTGTCTATGGGCTCAATCTTTAGTGAAACATTTTGAAACTTTTCCATAAGATAGAAAAACTAATTAGCTTTGTGGGAATATACTTTTTATTTCAATTGGTGCCCGGGAGCAAAAGTTATACCACAAAATGCCTCAAACTGAACTCGGTGGGCAGCACAAATATTTTTGCAAAAAGTAAAAATAAACTTAATAGTGTTTTTTTTGAAACTTTATATTTTTGTCTACATGTGAAGCAATGATTCATTTTATTTGGACTAATAATGAGCAAGTTATAGACAATCTTGTTTTCGGGCAATCTAAGAATCTTTTTGAAGAAATAACTTGTAGGATTCATTTCTAAATGCAATTTTCACAATTTTTTACAATTTTTTTTTAAAATGTTGTGTTTTCTTGCTTGCTAAAACAACCTCACCATTGGGATTATTGAATTTCAATCCCATCTAAGAGCTATTAATGATTTTCAATCTTGGACTTATTTCTACTTAACAATTTTTGAAAGAATGAAAATCAAGTGTGTGTTTTTTGAATTTTTTTTTGTAGACTTTCAACTTACATATTCAACATAAATTTTTTTTAATTCAAAGTCTATAGTGCAAAAATTTCCATAAATGACGGTCAAAGTCATCTAAAATTGCAGGTCAATGTTCAAAAAAAATTTCTTTTTCAACTTTGAATGCAAATATCTTCCAATCTATACGGTCAAACTTCATGAAATTTTTACCACATGATCTTTGACAAGTGAAGTACAAGATCCTATGGTTAGATTCTAAAAAAATGTTTTTTTTTTTTGTTCTTGGGTGAACGCAGCCAAAATGACAATTTTGAGTGGTTTTTGACAAAAAAATGGCCTTGGGACTTTAGGGGTTAATAGATGAGTGGGAGATGTTTGAAAAGGGTCTAATTTTAGAAATTGACTAAAGTTATTGTTCTGTATTCCTTTATTTTTATTTTATTTTAACTTCACTTATCATACTTCTAAGGCAATTAGGATTAACAAACAAATGCACCTTCAAATAAAATGAAATTGGAATCCTAAATTAAAATGAACCTCTAAACTCCGTGCAAGTCAAAATTGGTCTTGAGAAATTTTGGGCATTATTTTAATTTAAAATGAAGTATCAAAATTTGTATATTTTCCTCATTTTTTGGGTGAGATTAGGGAAACAAACAAACTTCTAAGGAATCTAATTTTTTACGAAGATCCAATAATTGGAAAAGGGTTGGAAAAAGGTGATTTTTTGGGGTTTGGTCCCCAGTTCGGATTGGAAGAGTGCAACATCATTTTACTTTGAAAGTCGGCATCCTCCTTCCTAACTTGAGGCCTTATTCAAATCTTGAGTCCCTAAATCTTTATTGCAAAGAGAATTTGAGCTACAGGCCTCAAAAGTCCGACAAAGATCCATTGTCAAAATTTTGGGCAATTTTGGAAAAAATATTTTGCTCCACTGCAAGCTTTGTTCACACACACAAGTTATCTTCCGAAACCCCAAATTTTGTATATGTGATCCTCACAATAGTCAAGAATAAGATCTTTTAGTTACAAATTCTAAAAAATGAATGAAAATTGATTAGCCTGAAAAGGACCAAGCCCTTTTTTCTACCAAAAAACACCCAAAATTGCCATTTTTATAACAAAGAGTAAAAAAAATTAAAAAATGTTTTTTTGGCACATCTAAGCATAGGATCTTATACATAACTAGTATGAAAATCTGTGTAAGAAATTTCATAATTTTTGACCGCATAGATTACAAGATATTTGCATTTAAAGTGAAAAAAACAAGTTTTTCAGCACATTGCGGGACTAGATTTTATGACTTTGAACATTTTTAACTTAAATGTTTTGCACTACAAAGTTTTGAGCTTTTGATCTTTATAGTAGAGAATTGAGTTGAGAATCTAGGAAAAAAAAGAAAATCCAAAAAAAACTTAATTTTCATTACTAAGAAAATTGTTAAGTAGAAGTAGGTACGAGATAGAAGGTAAATCTAAAATATTAATATCTTTTATATGGAATTAAAAAGCACTAATCCCAGTGGTGAGATTGTTCTAGCAAAAAAACTAAACCTTGTGGAACTTTTTTATTTTAAATTGTAAAAATTACATTCAGAAATGAATCCTACAAGTTATTTTTTTCAAGAAGATGCTCTAAGTGCCCCCAAAACAAGATTCTCCATAAATTTCTCATAACAAATCCAAATGAAATGAATCAAAGCTTTCCAAATAGACAAAATATAGTCTATAAGGAAAAATAAATAAAAAATAAAAAAATAAAAATTGCAAATTTTTTTTGCTGCCTCTTGAAGGCTACTTTGAACTTGTTTGGGCATAATTTTTTTCTCGGGCACCGATTGAAAAAAAGAATAATATTCCCACAAAGCTTAGCAGTTTTTTCTATCTTCAAAAAAAGTCTCAACAAAATCACAACAAAAATTCAACCCGTAGGTACCTGCCCAAAATCCCGTTTGTCTCCAAAGGGACAATGGGCTTTCAGGGGTTAATAGCCCTCTTTTTAAAGAATGTCGATTTTTGGTAGTTTTATGAGTATTTTGTCAGTTCTTGAGACATGGATCTTTAGAGGTTAATAATATAAACCAAGAATCAAAGTACGAATGACATGAACTACTATAATCTACACAACACTAACTAAACATAGATGACATCAACTTTCGAAATTCTTTTGAAAGGATTCTCCTTGAAGTCGCTATCAACTTCATTATGAAAAAGTAGAATTTCATTTTAGGAGACCATAGAATGAGAAAAAGTTGCATATTGGGTACTCCTCCCTTACTATAACTTGGAGGAAAACTAGCTTGGTCCACTTGGAAACTAGCTCCTTGTTACCTCCGGAATCACCTTGTGACTTCTCTGCTGAGGTAGACATACCTAAAAGTAACATGGGTAGATTAGTAACATCTAAAAAGCGACCTAATTCAAGCATAGTTGAACACCAAGCATACAAGTGGGGTTACAGGATGTTGTCATGATCACGAGGGTTTTGCATTGGCCAATCTCCTGTGTTGATACAAGCTTACGATTTGTTGTTTTTGAGTGTTTCCATGACCACTTATGTATTAGTCTATTGTCCACAGTAAATACATCTACACGGTTGTTTCCACAAATTTGTATTATACTCATGTTAGCTTGAAAAAATACAAACCATTTCCTAACAAATGTACATCATTTTATTATGTAGCTACCCTCAAAGATCTGCAAATCTTGAACAAGTGTTACTTTTAGGTACACCTAACTTATAATTCCGCCCCTATGTTGGTTCATTTTGCTTCAGCAGTTATATTTATACTTAGCAGTTGACTGTTCACTCCTTTATAGAAAAGCAAGCGGTCCAGATTTGAGCATAATTCCGGATTTTTCAAGTTTCCAGCACCAGCATGGACCCAGATGCGTCCAGATTTTAGCAACTATGGTGACTTTGGCATCATTGCGTTAGGGCTCGGCTCCTAGATAACTACCCCCTAATCAAGGGCATTGGTGGTAGTTGATTTTTGATAAGCCCCCGTTTGGCCAAGGGATTAGCTTAGAACAGACCCTACTAGAGACTAATTATACATACGGACCCCTTGCATGTGCCCCTCCGTTTCCTCTTTCCTCTCCTCCCATGGATTCAAACCAAATGAGTGGAGTTCAGACAAGTTCATCAGCTCTTCCTCCTGGGGCCTTTATTCTTAGAAAAAATTTCAAAAAAAAATAATAAAAGGTTCAGTTCTGAATGGGCATGCTGTGGTTTAGCACCTGGTTCCTTTGGTTACTCTTTCTTTGTACTGTACAGGACAGAGATTCTCTGCTGTTGTAAGGGTACTACTGTACAATACAGTGTTTTTTTGGGCTACAGGGGAATTCCAATTTCCAAATTTCCCATTTTCCCCAATAGCAAAAAGAAAAAGAAAAAGGGCAAAAAGAGAAAAGAAAAGGAAAAAGAGAAGCGGCGAGTAGAGTACTGTACAGTATCGATAGGTCACCTGCCTTCCTACCTCTACTTCCTGCCGGTTTCCTACCCCCTGGAATATGGATATTGGGACGATAGATTTTAGGAGTGAACAGTTCCAGAAATGGGAGCATTGGGCAACAGGAAATTGAGGAAAAAGGGGAGACCCTAGATTCCCTATTACTAATTTTGAAAAAGGATTATCAACTTTGGGAATATAAGAAAATGAGGGAGGGAGACAGGCCTTGGAAAGGGGGAGGGAGGAGATGGGGCACACGGCAATGGTGGGCTGGGATTTGGTGGGGACCCTCACTTTGGAGAGGGGATTCAAAAGTTCAGTGGCTGTGCCGGCCTTGGTGAGGGGGAAGAGGCAAGTTCAAATTTCACGTACTGGTTATCAGTGCATGAAACGAAATGACGGACTCCCATGCACTGATGAATTGAAAGCGAGGACTAAATTTTCTAGAAGAATATTCTCAAAACAAAATTGGATGAACGACAATAAGGAGAAGAAGAACTTGGGGTCCAAGGTCAAGATGAATGAATCAATTTGGACTTTGAAGCGGTGGTTTGACACTCAAGCCTCGAACACTTAAATTTGACCCTCGTATCAATGACATTTGGAAACATCCTATCCCCTTGTGTTACTATCATTCCATATAATATACTTGTCAGGGTATGGTTCACCAAAGTTCTTATAGGAAGCTTCCCAATCAAAGCTTGGATGGGTGGCCAAAGAGCTATGAGTCGCCATTGTGGCATTCCCAATTTGCTCTTTAACCCCTCTCTAAAGGCCCATTGTCCCTTTGGGGGATAAATGGGATTTCGGGCAGGTACCTACAAGCTAAACTTTTGTCCTGATCTTTTGAAATTTTTTTGGAAGATAGAAAAATTGCTAAGCTTTGTGGGAATATTATTGTTTTCTCAATCGGTGCTTGGGAACAAAAGTTATGCCCAAATAAGCTCAAAATAGGGATGAAGGGGCAGCAAAAAAAAATTGGAAAATTGGAAAATTGGAAAATTTTAAATTTTTTTTCTCTTATAGATTATATTTTTGTCCATCTAAAAATCTTTTATTCATTTCATATGGACTTTTATGAAAAACTTATGGACAATCTTGTTTTTTGTGCAATTAGAGCATATTCTTGCAAAAAAAAAAAAAGGCTTTGGACCTTTAGGGGTTAAATTGCCAATCCAAGTCATTATGCACTCATTAGAAGTTTATTGAGCCCTCCATTAGGCTACTTCTCTTTTATTGCAATGTAGAATGACATGGAGTGCCACTGATGACATGTCATGAGGACATCAATGGAATTCATTAATAGAACGTGGGATCAATGACAAAAAATAATCCTTGTAGATTCAATTGTCAACTTTCAAATTAATGTGGTCAATTCTCAAATTGACATAGTGCACAACATTACGCAAAAACTAACTCTCAAAATCACATTCCTTTCAAAATCACATTCTTTTGAGGATTCAACTTTCCTCCTAATGTATGCATCTAACATTCACCTTCCTTATGTTCACAAATAGAGATATAATTAGTATTTTTTGCACATATAGCTAAAAATAGCCTTAATTCTATAATAGAGGACAAATTAAGACCTATTCTTTGGATCTTTATTTGCTATTTAAATTTAATATGGCCTCAAATTTATACCTTTACTGATTGTTAGATTTTCATTGTTCAACATTACTATTTCTTACTCTATAACTCAAATGATTGATCTCATTAGAGACTTAGGTTTGGAGGATCTATATAGTAATTTACTAAAGAATAATGAAACAACGCTCAAACTATTGATAATCAATGGGCAAGGACATTTGAGATAACTGCCTTGAAAATAAATTGATTTTGATGGGTATAATTATCTTCTAGGTACAATCAAACTTAGGAATAATTATTGTTTTTTAAATTTGTCCCTTTTAGATCCTTTATAATGCTTCAGCTTCTTCTAATTCAAGTACCATTACATTTCAATTTTCAAGTACATTTAAAAATAAATGTTTCTAAGACTCTTTTATAATTAATTGTTTGTAGAATTTAGAATTTTTTTTAAAAAGGTTTCACTCTTACAAAGTCTTCCTTATTTTACCTATCGAATTGTAGGAAGGAGGCAAATTTCCAAATTTCCAATTGGTATATAACAAGCAAATTACAACTTACCTAACAATAGAAATGTCAAATGTACAAATTCAGTAACCAATTGTCTATAGATGATCCTTAATGTATTTTTAGATTGGAGTGATTTTATCTAAGTGTCATCACCAAAGTTGTTAGAATTGAAACATGTGGATTGAAATATATTAGAATATTTAAAGACAACAATTGATTTTCCTAAATGTAGAGTTTCTTGTGCTCAAGACTTATTTTTATGCTAATCCAACTATCCTAACCTATACTTTAATCCGTCTAACTCTAGGGTTATCATTAAAAATACATTACAAATTGCATTAAAATAATGTCCCAATTTTCTATATTTGAACATTTGACCACCATAATATCCTAAATCAAATCCATTGCATTGCAAAATAAGCAGCTAATTCAAGATTTGTTGAAGTTTATTGTTTCTTCAACAAATATGCAAGATTTTCAAGTAATGACAATAAATTTTGGAGCACTGACTTTGTAATAGAGAAATTTATGGGCATTTCAATCATTCATATGTAAATATCTAGATTTTATTTTCTTTAGTTTATGTTGTGCTTCTAATGGTAATATTCTCAAAAACAATTTGTATGTGGGGATATTTTGTTGATTGGAATATTTTTCAAAATATTTTTTATACTTTATATTTTAAATCTCTATAAATAACTCAAACAAAATTTCAAAGCAAAATTTTACCATTACATTTAAATTCATATTCAGAAGCTTCGATGAATAAAGAGTGTTTTGTTTATAATTTTGGATATAAATAGCTACATTTTTCCAATGAAGATTGGAATTTACACTACCTTAATAAAATAAATTCAATCCTTATTCCCAAGTTTGATTTTCAACCTAACATAAAGATTAATTCATAGTTTTGAAAGATACAATGGACATGCTATAACATTTCTTAAACATCACTATTCAATGCTAACTGGTAAAAATTCCTCATATAAGTTGTTTGTCTACATTTTAGCATGAATTTACAATTGATTTTAACAACATTTAGTCATAAGTTTATAAGAAAATTTGTGAAAGAATATTAGTCAAAGTATTGGTTCTTACACATATTATGGTTTAAACTTCATTTTAATTGTAAATAGACCATTTTGTAATAGAGTAGTTCAATCCTAGTCTTATATTGAGGATGTTGGAATTTGATGATTAACAACTAAATTAACACCATTTTAAAATAAATTTCTAAACTTAGATTGAATTTGATTTGGTTTTGACTTTATTAGGAAAAATGGTGTCAAATAACGCACCTCTTTTGAGATTTTTTAATTAACTTTTTCAAAAGAATTTATCATATGAATCCTTTATATATGAAAATTGGATTTATAAAATCTAATAAATAGAGAGATCCTAATGTTTAATCCATAAAGGTTCATGACTATGTTTCACTACAAACCATTTCAAAACTACCATTTCTAGAAGCGATGCTTTTCCTTTTCCTTTTGCATATTCAACTACAGAATCTTATACTAGACTTGTATGAGAATATGTAGAATTTTGTTTATAAATTTTGACTATATGGATTGTAAGACATCAGTACTCAAAGTGAAAAGACAGATGTTTTTGCATCTTATTTTACTAGGTTTTTAGACTTTGATTACCTTTCACTAAATTCTTTTTCACTAGAGAGCTTTGAGGTTCAATCTTCACGGTGGGAGTTCAATTGAATATCTAGGGGAAAAAATTTAAGGTAAAAAATGATTATTTTCAATATTAAAAAGATTGTGAGTTTTTAGATCGTGTAATTACAAGATAAAAGGAATCCCTAAAGGTTAAAAATCTTGGAATGGATTCTAAAAAAAATCTGGCAAGTTCTTATGGTGTCAAGTTCTACAATATTTTTTTGAAACTTATTTTGGAGGTAAGAGAATGTAATTATTTTCTAGGAATACAATTTGAATTTCAATCACTACCTTGGAAAAAAAATTATGCCCTCCTAAGCTCAAAATTATTGATTCCAGTCAACAAAAATTATTCAAAATTCAAAATTAATTATTATTTTTTCACTTACAAATTATATTCATGCCTACTTGCAAAGCTTTTATTGATTCAATTTGGATTAGGCACGTGAAAATTATGAAATTTCTTATTTTGTAAGCAATCAAAGCATTTTCTTAAAAATGATCGTTTATGACTTTTTTAGAGTTCAATTTCCACAATTTTTTAATACAAAAACTAAGTTCCATTATGGGTAAATTTGTTGGTGCAAAAAGCTCACCATGAGGATTGACATGTTTCACTTCCATTTTAAAAATGCTTCACCTTGAGATTTAATTTTTCCTTTTTTGTATTTTCATTTCCTTAGTAATTTTTTCAAGGGTGAAAATCAACTTGTTTTTTGATATACAAGATTTTTTAAATTCTCAACTTGATAATCCACCGTGGAGGTTTAGACTTCAAAACTTTGTAGTGCAAAATGTTTAAATTAAGAGAAATCAAAGTCTAAGAACCTAGGTTTGTGAGGTTCAGTTATTTTTTCCTTCTTCTTAGAACACTAGTACATTATAATCTACACAATCAAAGTTTTGAAATTTTTCCACATATTATCATACAAATCTAATGCAGGATCCTACAACTGGATATACTATTTTTTTTTCCATTGTAGCTCTCTGCACTAAAAATGGCAATTTCAAAGTGCTATTTCGATAAAATATGGTCATGAATCTCTAGGGGTTAAATTGTTGCTAGCTTTGAAATGGATTTAAAACATGTCAATTCTAACTGATTGAGATTGTTGTAGCAAGTAATTTGCGTTCTATGCATGTGTTTTGAAAACAATTTTTTTTCATCCCTTTTTTTAGGGAAGATGCTATGACTACCCCCTAAACAAGACTCTTCATAAATTTTACATCACCAATCCAATGAAGCAAATTAAAGCTTTCCTTGTAGATATAAATACACACTATTAGAAGGAAAAATTTAAATAATTTTTTTTCTTTTTTCTTTTTCCTATTGCCCATGTACTTAGGTAGGCATAATTTTTGCTCTTCAGTGCTAAAAATATAAAAATAATATTCCCTAATTGCTAGGTCATTTCCTAGGGAATTTAAAAATACAATAAAATTTGACATCATAGGAACTTCCCTAAAATCCTAAATAAATATTCTAAGACTTTGAACATGCGGGGATTAAGAGCTAAAATATAAGAGGCAATAGTTGTAAACAAGGAGTGCAAAGTATGTGCAAAATAAATTAGAAGTTTTGTGACAACACTTTGGTACAAAAATGCCTTGCTTTTAGTAATTAAAATATCTTAGAAATAGTGTGTTGTTTTAAAATTATTGTCCCATGCTCTAATTGGACAAATCATTACAATTGTTTGAAAACAATCAATTGAACTCTTTGTTTCTTCTTCAGACAAGCCACACTAAATTTCCATGTTATTTAGAGTGCAAGATTAATCTCACTACGCCAAAAAAGGGAGAACATTAGTACTGCAACATAAGTGTAAGGCAAGGTCAGTTCCTCTTTGCTAGATATTTATTTATTTTCCTAAAAAGTAAGGTTCAATTGATGCTAAAGCCATAACTTTTTTGCCAAAATTATTTCTTTCACTATACAATTTGTTTGGTTTTTGGAAAAGTTGATTTCCTTCAAATTTTAGCATCTATTTTTAGAAAATTATTTTCCGCCAAACTTGCCCTATATATATATATATATATATATATATATTTGTTTCAAATTGTGCACCATTTGATAAATTCATGTCCTATTCACTACCGATACAAGGACAATCAGTGTACCTTGAGCCACCCGACTCATGAAGTATGCATCTAGCTAGGTGGATGCGCGACTAAGTGTCGGGCATTTTGTTGCACATATTGTTGGGAGTTGAAGTCTACACTCCAACGGACACGGTCCAGCCCTGCCCAGCCCAGCCCAGCTCAATGATTTCCCGCAGTTGGCTTGCTCCATCCCTTGCCTGGGGTACGAAGCACGTGTAGGAATACGGGCGCCCGAGGTATGGCTTCAAGTCAACTTAGATACGCTCCTTGGAACGCAGTCCACCAGCATAGGGACCTTCACTTGAGTGGACAAATGGTGTTTGGATCCGCGGCAAAGAGCTTTGGGTAAGTTATCGAAATATAGTGCCAAATCCATCCATCCATCATTTGTGAAGTTCTGCAGTGATAAAACGGAGTGTATGTTATATTGAACAAGTTCAAGCATATTGAGGCCATGACCAACTAATGTCTCTGTATCAAGCAAAAAGGACCAACTTTGCAACAGTTCCATTTTGAATTATGCTAAACAATATGTTGGAGTGCCTCACCTTATGAAGCTAGCTAGCAATTCATATTCCTCTAGAGTGCAATGATGGTTGTGCATCATGGTCATGGCCAGTAGTAGTGTAGTGGAGGCTAATTCAATGTATTGGTCCACGGGGAGGCTGGTGTTGGGAGAAGAGGACCTACTGGGGTTTTCTTCAAGTTCTGTAATGAAAGAATTTAAAAGCAGGCAGGTCATTGAGAGCAGAAAGTAAAAAAACATAATAACTTCATAAATTTACAAATGAAGGAGGAATGAAACGGAACAGTATCATCACTATCATGTTGGTTTGGTTAATAATAATTCATTGAGTGGGAGCTTGAAGGATGATGAACTCTGAAAGGCTGGGCGAGGTGATTTGTAGTACTTGAGGTTCTTTTAATGTGCATTGGAAAAGAAGGAGCTTTTGTTGGTACACTGAAAGAGAGTGTGGCTTCCGGCCGGGCAGTGGTTGGGGTGGGACGGACGACGGAGGACGGGAGGTCCGTCCTGGCAGGGGCACAGGCAGATGGTGCAGGCCTTCTTCTTACAAGTGGACTGAACATCAAAAATCACGCACTCATGACACTCACCCCAGCCACAGCTGGCTGGAACTTACAGGGGACACATGGCTTTTTTTATTTTTCATTTTTTATTTTTTTTAACATATGGACAAATTTAAGGAACAAGTACGGAGCATGGCTTTCTGGTCACTCTCTCGGCCAGAACTGAGCTGAATGAATTGTAGGGGGTGTCATTCTTCTTATCTTGCCAAAGGCTTTTCCAACTCATCCAATGTCTTCCCTATTATCTTTCATTTATAAGCGGTGGGAGCAGAGCAAGGACAGGGCGGGAGATGCAATGCATTGAGTTATTTTTTTTAAAATGACGAGACCTAAGCTACGAGGTTCTAAAATGGAGCGGGCTCTAAAACCAATCAGGCTCTAGAGGTACATTTTGCACTTTCCAATGTACAAGTGGTGTGCATTTGAGGAGGTGGTCGGTTTTAGAGCCCACAAAAATGCACTTTTCTGCAACTTCAGGAATTCATAACTAACTCTACAAAGCTTCAAAAAATATGAAACAATTTGGGTTAGATGCCAATTTCTCTTGCCTTTTAAGGAAAATTTACTGAAAAATATTTTAAGAAGATTTACCTCCCCAAAATTCAGCTTCAGCTCTTAGATGAGCGATTTATGGACCTCTTACCTTACTGCCATCCATGGCTGTCAGTTCGGGACACACCCAACTTACAAAACATGTTTCCATCTTTTTCAGAATGCCACATAAGATTTAGAGGACCAAACACCGGTTTCTTTTAGCAACATAGCTATTTTGGGCAGTTCACTACAAACAATATTTTATTTTTTTATTTTTTTGAAATTTCTCACAACATGTGCCCAAGGAGTAGCTTTAAGGTCCAACAATTTTCATAACTTTTGACTACACAATTAAAAAGTTATTGCATGATATGTAGTTTTTGTTATTTGGTGGGCAGTCCGAGCAGCTCAAAAAACTTCTTTTTTAAAATGACTTTTTTGAAAAAATGAAAAATTGAAATTGGTTCTAAGGATTTATTTAGACGTGGAAAAATTTGAATCACTCCATTTTGTTTAATGAGATGACAGTTATAAGCGATTCCAATTTGCGGGGTAGGTATGAGAGAATGATCCACAACATTTTACTATTTAGAAATATAGGCACTTGTCTATTAATTTGTATCAACTATATATGGAAACAATAGTCACGCTTGGTATCTTTGAAGAATTCATTCCCAATGCCCAATTACTTCAACAAAATAAATTGCTTTGTTGTAATTAGTCATAGTATTCATGGGCTTTTTCTTCTCGGAAAGGCTTGCATCAAGAAAGTTAGAGCATGTCAATATGGTGTCAATTTGGTGCAGGGAAACACTATCAAGATAATTTGGTGCCAATCTCCATTCAAACTTAGTATCAAAGTTTGCATGGAGGTTGGCACTGAAATGGCATGTGCTGTCAAAATGACATCAAATTGGACTGCCCAACTTTTCTGATGTGTATACACCCAAAAGGCTAGAGGGTGTTTTTTGGGGGAAAAAATCTAAAACTGCTACTTTTTGATGCTATGTCCAAAATTTTGCAACCATACAAAAGTGTGATAAACAAATAAGGCAATGTGTCGGAAAAAAAATTTCAAACCATTTGACCGCGCGGATTGAAAGATTACAACATTGGAACAAGAAAAAAAAAAAAAAAAAACTTTCCCACAAAACAGAGTTAAATAGGTGCTTTTAGAGTTAAATTTTTGCTCTACATTAAAATGAGGATTTTGACCATTCATAAGTATATTAGTATATGATGTTAGATTCATTTATGAAAAAATTTAGAAGCAAAGGAGGAATCTAGCTTACTCTAAATCACCCTGCAATTGAAGGACATTAAGTGAATTGGCAATACACCTGTCATTTTTTGATGATTTTTTGTGCAAGAAGGAAATTTTTTATTTGAAATCCAAACAATGAAAAGTTACAAACAAACATTTGGAATATGGGAGAAAAGTTTCAAAAACTTTGATTTCACAATTTGCAAGATAATAAGACTTGGCATTAGAAGAAAATATTTATTCTTGAAACCACCTCCAACATAGCTAATAAAGTTTCAATTCCTCTTAGAATGTGATTTGAAGACTAAAGTATATTTTATTAGACAATACCAAATTTCAAAAGTTGACGAGCATTTCTACAAAAGATTCCACAAAGATTTTTAAATTGCCCAAATTGCCAAGAAAATTCAAGGTAGCATAAATTTTGATTGAAGCACCTAATTGACAAAAAATTGATTCACACTAAGAAGGAGGTACATGTTCACACCTTGTATCAAAATTTCATAAACATCAGACCAAACTAATTTCATAGGGACCTACCCAGATTTTCAATTGTCCATTTAATGGACAATTAGACTTAACCCTTAAAGGACCATGAGTGCAGAGTTTGAACAATGAATGAACGGAAATACATCCTAAACTTACCAAAATGCGTTTTTTCATCCATCAATTTTGATTGAAGGTTCTTATATTAGTTCTTTAACATTTGTACGATTTAGATTATAAAGATTTTGCTTTGCAAATATTCAATAATTCAAAAGGTATCGGGAAGTATAGCCTCAAAAAGTAACTTTTTAAGTTCAAAAATGACCCTTCAAAAATGACTTTGAATTAAAAAATAAAATAAAAATCTTCAAAAATCACTACAATTAAAACTCAATATTTACTTATAGGATAAAAAATCTTTTAAAAATCATAAACATTCAATCTACAATTGATTTTAGAAGGAATTTCCAATTTTTGGCTTCAAATATTATTGAAAAATATCTATATTTTTGTTGATCTAATTGTATGGATGTAATCTATAAATAGCATTTTACAACTATTGTTTGACAGTCATCATTAAAATATTCTTTGAAGTTGCATTTTATAATAAATCTTCACAATTTTGAAAATCTATACACCCCTCTGGTCCTTTAGGGGTTAAGGGGTTAAATCAAACATTCGAAACCAACCTTAGTAGTAACGTTCACCCAAACACAAGATAAAAAATTTGAATTTTGTCATCCATTATTGTTTTAATGTATGTTGTTTACCATAGGTTCAAGCTCTTTCTTTTCTAAGTCATTCCGATTTGTCTACCAGGATAAATATTGTAGTTGTTTTTTCTAACTTGTTGTTTTCTTTTAGAAGTTGGTCCAATGGAGGGCCTCTTGTATTAGCTTTGGTTTACACTCTTTATATACATTCCTAAAGATTTGAACGACCAACATAATTCTATATCAATAGCATTTATGCACATGTTTATGATAGTTCAATAACTTAGAATGTAGCACTATTGAAACAATTCTACTTAATATACGCCGCATAGAGTACCAACTTGTGAATACTAATTTTGAAAATGTAAATTTTTTTGGGCTCAAATTCAAAACAAAAAAATAAAAAATTTGTGAAAAAGTTTAAACTTAATCTATGAAAGTTGATTATGAAGCCTATACAAATGGCTTACGTGCTTTTTCAAGGTATCAACAATAATTTGGTTTTGAACAATTCAAAGTAGTAAAATTTCAATAAAATTTAATTCAGAAAAGAAACATTAACATTTAATTCAGAAGAAACTAACAAGCCAAATTAATGATGCAAAATGATAGACTATAAACACTACATCAAGAAGAAAAAAAATCCAAACAATAACATATTTAGAGGAGGCAAAGAAAAATCTCTTAACATTTCAAAATTCACATTTTTCATTTTTTGACACGCTTTTTGATTCACATATTGTTGGGTTTTTTCTTCTATTCCATCTTTCTAAAATTTAGGGTCATAGCAAGTAAAGCTAAAATATTCACCATCTTCTATTAACTACTTGATTGAAGGTACTTGATTAAACCATCTTCAAAAATTTGAGCCAAAATGACTTCAAATTATAAAGGCGTTCTTCTATTGTGGAAACACGCAAATTCTCCTTTGCCTTCATCTATGTGGCAACGGGGGGGCGGCTTCAAAATGCTCTTCTATGGTAGCACTCACATTTAAGTGTAGGAATGATATTTTCTTGTTTTATTCCGCTTAGTTCTTATGTGTGTTCATAATTATGGAAGGATTTTCAGAAATTAAATATCAATTTAGCTTGTCAATTAAATTAAATAATAGGATTTGGTTGCTCTTATTGCTACCAATAACACTTGACTGAAGATTTTTGGGACCCATTTTTGAATGCAAAGACCTTGCCAGTGGGAATTTTAGATTAATATGGTATAAAAATCCTGGGGCTTTGGAAAAAATAAAGTCTAGTTTAAATGTCAATATATCAATATGTTTTAGAATTAAAACATATATTATCATACCCTTCCATTCATTTGAAATCACTTTTAGATAGCCACTTTTAGATAACGTGCATAGAGTTGACTAATAGGTAAACCTTATCCATACCTAGCCATGATAGTAGACATCTCTTGATCTTGCCTATCAAGAATTACAAATTTTTTTGATGAAATTTACAAATATGTCTGAATTTCAAAACTCCGCTCCTAGGAATGCTACCTCCTTCATCTAAAATCTGTCAACCAAGTCATCAATTAAAATCTTGTCCTATGGTAAATATGAATATTTAGAGTAAAGTATATACTACATATGGTTTCAATTGATGGCTGTTTTATAATTGCTCTAAGCTTGAATATTGCACCACCATATGCACAATTGAGACAAAAAAGATCCCAAGCAACATTAGTAGATGAGGGGTAGGATGAATTGCAGAGTGATGGTAGAACATAGAGCATCTGATAATGATTACAACTTATAGCAAGGGCATTGTTGTAGAGCAACAATGGATATCATGGCTATAAGGTTTTTTCCTAAAAATGAGCTAGAGCCTACCGGGTAAGTCGTGCCTCCAATTGTTCTTGAAGACCGGAGCATGCCCTTGCTTTAGAAGATATACTATACCAAGTGGCACGAGCATGAGGTCGATGCACATTCACCACTTTTCAATGCACAGATTGTTGCTTAACGTTTTATAATGGGTTCAAGGCCAAATATTGTCCTTTTGTGAGGGATACTGCTGTGGTTTGGACATTCTTGAATGTCCAAATATCAAATACGGGCATTGGGGTGGGCTAATCATCATCTATTTTTACAAATCACTATTTGGCAGTGCAGTGCAAGCATCTAGATACCAGTCACCCCCACAATATTAGAAGTCTATATTAGGCATTGAGCTTTGAAATAACATTTGACAATATCAACATGTCGGATGATTGGCTAAAATCTCATATTACCAATCTTGTTGACGATGTTCAAGATGTGCAAATGTACGATACAAAGGCAGACACCACCTTGACCATTGATTCACAAGAGGTAGTCGACCTTGCGCTACGAGAGTACGGACCTCATGGCCGTATTGAGGAGATGTGCTTAAAGGGATGGATTCTTGTGACAAGAGTTACTTTGTAATATTAGGAATAAAACCCAAATTATTATGCAAAAAATATCCCTTCCTTTGCATAATAATTTGGATCCAAAGTCAATGCATTTAGAGGCAATTGTTGAGGAAGAGTGTTCCTAAAAGGGTTGAAGGCCTTTGCTAGTAGAAACTTGGGCCATATAGATTAGGAAAATGACTACGAGAAGACACACTAATAGTCAAGTTTGTCATGTGGGTCATTTTTCGTATTGTATTGTACATAGACCAAGTTTGTACTAGTCTTTGGTGCATTGGCACAAACTATTATTGAGAATGGAGAGTTTAAATATATTAAAAATGGAGATTTATTATTTGTTTAGTTTAAAAACAGAATGTTGAAATTCTATAGTCTAACATAGCCTTTCATTTCAAATGGATGTATTGTACTTTCTATAATACGACATCTTTGGACTAACTTCTTTGAATGGTATATGTGCAAGGGTTATGTTTCATAGGATATTGAATGTGTTGAAGATTATAAACATTGTATATAACCTTCAACACATTCAATGTCAAGTCCCTTATTCTAAAAACTCCATTCTTCTTCTTTGTTTGCTCTATACGAGTTGCTTTGGTTAGTGTACAGTTTGATCATGATACAACCTTGCCAGTTAGACTAACCTTTCCTAAAAAGTCGCTATACAACCCACTTAATCTAGCATCTTTTCTGAGCACTTGACGCAACAGCTTCTTGAATGATGGTAGGGATCCAAACTTTCTTCTCCCCAACCAAACCCCCAAGCCCTTCAAGAGTAGTGACATGGATGCACTTACACTACAAGAATCTATATCCTTGTGGCTACTAGTGACTCACCTTTCGACACGGATCTTACTCAAGTTTCCTCACCTTTCGAGTCCGATCTTATTCAAATTTCTTCACATGTTGCTTCTCTCAATGCAAAACCTCCGTCCTCCCCTTTGGTCCTTAGCCAATAGGAGGTCTTTTTGGTATAAGTTAATGTTAAAAAAAGAGCTCGGGAGACACAAAGATGATTGACAAATCCTGACAAATCTAAGTTTCTGCCTGTCAGTGGGTCTCCCGAGCAGGTGAATAGTAACTTGGGATATGAGATTGATGTGAATTTGACTTGCCCTGTAACTTAGGCAGAGTGATATTTTGCTCCAAATTTTTGTCTCATCTTAAGCTTATCTGGTCCACAACTAAGTTATGAACATGAAAATGTGACTTTCAAATCTTTCTTACTTGATGGTACAGTATAGGGCAATGCCCGCAGAGGAGGGCACTGCGCCAAATAATTTGCCGACGAGGAGGGCGGAGCCCGACGAGGAGGGCCGATTATTTGGCGCAATGCCCAACAATAAGGGTATTGCCCGACGTAAAGCACAAGCCAAATTCAATGAAAACCCGGATGATAAATTGGAGCTGGATAAAAAAATCCGTAATCCCTGATTACGCGGGTTTGCCCACGTAATCGGGCATTACGGCGCAGAAACTTCCCCGCAAAATGAACGGGAGAAGTCTTGCAAGTGGTTTACGGATGCAAAAAAGGACTGGGGTGAACTGACCCCTGACCTGTCCCCCGAAGTCATTTCCAGGGGTGGATGCATGCATGCAAAAAAAAACTATTTTGTGCTTGATTAAATTATCTCTGACATCTTCCATAGTTAATTTTAGCCTGTAATTGCAAATATGAATTCAAAATTTGCAAATTTTATCATGTGTGAAAAATAAAAAATTTCAGTGTCCTTCACGACAAGCGAGGGGTCAATTCACCCCAGCCCCCAAAAGCATATGATAAAATTCAAGAATAGATTATAATATTTGTTGCAAGTCATATGGATGGCATTTGCATAGTAGATGGGTGGTGTAATTTTTTTAGAGGGTGGGGTCATTCATTCATTCATTCATTCATTCATTCATTGTAGAACAACAAATGGGTGGTGTACTTTTCAACTCACTAGAAAGGGACCCTTGGGAAAGAGTTGTCTACATTTGTCTAAAATTATTTCAATTACTCAGCATTTTTTCATAAGTACCTATGTGTCTCACAAAAGTGGTATTTTTCTATAGCTCAAGGGATTCTAACAACAAATTGACACAAATAAGATGGACTATAAGTGGTTTTGGCTTAAATAGAGTAGACATCCTATTTACCAAGTAGAGATACTTTATGGTGAATTGATCAGAATATGCTCAACGAAGGATACTAAAACAAAACATCAAAATATTGATAATTACGTAGTTAGGGTTCTTCTTACATTCTTAAAAGGAAGATCTCTATGTGTTTAATATAAGATTTAGTTGTTGAAATACTTTATAGGATGATCCATGGATTTAGCATCTTTTTATTTAGAAAAGTCAAAATATACAAAAAAATTGTTTTTTTAAATTCCATAGTCCTCCTTAAATCATCCAAAGGATACAAAACATTCCCTCAAGCATTTTAGGGTTTAACCCCTAAAGGGCCAAAGTCCCCTTGGGGGACACTTGGGATTTCCGAGCAGGCTCTTGTGACCTAAAATTTTGGCCTGGTTTTTTGAAACTTTTTTTGAAGATAGGAAATCACATTAGCTTTCTAAAAATATAATTTTTTTTCCAATCAGTGCTTGGGAGCAAAAGTTATGCCACCCAAAGTCAAAAAAGCAACTCGCCGGGTAGGATAAAAAAGATAATGTTTTTGTCTACATTTGAAGCTTTGATTCATTCTATTTGGACTCAAAATGAAAAAGTTTTTCGGGCAATCTAAGCATCTTCTTCAAAAAGTATCTTATAGAGTTAATTTTTGAATGCAATTTTCAATTTTTTCCATTAGTTTTTTTTTGAAAAGGTCAATTGTTTGTTTGCAAGAACAACCCCACCGTTGGGATTATGGTGTTTTAATTCCACCTAAGAGCTATTAACGATTTAGTGTTTCATTCGATTTTTGGACCTACTTCTACTTAACAAATTTTTATATGTGAAAATCAAGTTTTGACATTCTGAAATTTTTTCCCCCGACTCTCAATTGAAATGTTCAACATAAATTTTTATAACCCGATGGTGTGTAGTGCAAAAAATCCACAAATGGCTGTCAAAGTCATCTGAAATTGCAAGCTACAGTTCAAAAAAAATTCTTTTTCCAACTTCAAATGCTAATATCTTCCAATCCGTACAGTCAAACTTCATGAAAATCTTAAAACGTGATCTAAGACAAGTGAAGTACAAGATCCTATGGTTAGATTCCTAAAAAAAAAAAAATTGGTTTCTTGAGTGATCACAATAGAAATGGCAATTTTCAGTGATTTTGGAGCCAGAAAATGCCTTGGGCCTCTAGGGATTAACCCAACCAAAGTAGTTTCATATTTTTTGGACCTCCCTGGAATTAGTTACAAATTTTTGAATCTGAAATGCAGTGGTCATTAGAAGCTTCTTCAATGTATCACTGCTATGTACACCGCTAAAATGTACACCTCCGATACATTGAAAACAGAAAAATGTACCTCTGTGTCATGATCACTTTTAGAGCATGGACGCTTTCTGAGCAGACTATGTTTAGATATCCCTTTTGAACGCGCCCCCCCTGGTATTCTTCTGACTTATCTTACATGCTCCTAAGTACCCAGACATACCTACGTAGAGTTCTCTAGAGTTACAGCCTTTGCCCTGCCTTTGTTTTTCTCTTGGCATCAAGGTAACCACATTTCAGATTGTCCCCCATGTAAGTTAATGTCTGCTTGTACAGTACTGTACCTTTCTTCCATGTACAGTAAAAGAAACAAGCAGAACGTCCAAGCCAGTGGCAAGTACGTCGTCACTAGAAGAAAAAATAAACTCTTTTATTATTGGGTGAATGTTTCATTCAAATTTGGAAGAGAGGTTATATGTATAGGACAATGCCCGAGGAGGAGGGCATTTCAGGAAATAAAGGGTGAACAAGGAGGGCCGAGCCCGACAAAGAGGCCCTTCATTTCCCAAATTGCCCGATGACTGAGAGGCCATATTGCTTGATGTAAACCACGAGCATCACAAGCAAAACAGAATGAATATTGGGGATGAGAAATTGAAGTTAGATGAAGAATCCGTAATGCTCGATTACGCAAGAAATCCCGCGCAATTGGGCATTATGCTGCAGGTGCATTTCCTAGGAGTGGTTTACGAATAAGATCACCTAACAAGACAATGGTTTTCTTCTACTTACTCGCGGTATGAAGTCCATTTAGCAGCTTCACCAGTTTGCACACCCAGGCCTAAAGTTACTCAATTTTTTGATCGTAACTTCCCCCTTACGACAGACTCTGTGTGAGTATGGAATTCAAGGTACGCATTGCCAAGTAATGGTCCCTCTATCTCAGGGTGTGGGTACTACCGTAGTCTCTCCTTCCAGTACGAACTTAAAGGGAGAGCTCAACAAACCTCGAACTGATAATCACAGTGCCACGGTGAGGCCATTTCCATTGGTTCCATCCGCAAAGTGCGAGGAGGAATACGACAACATATACGCGCAAGTGAGCCGCACTATCAGGAATGGACAATGCGGAACTATGGAGCCAACGTACAATGCAAAACTTGAAGGATGGATCCGTCCAGGGGCGTCACCTTTGACCAAAGGATGGGATAGGTTGAAAATTTAGGACATGTCTTGTTTGGGGTGGGGTTTTTGGATGTTTGCAGTTCCACTTTCTTTCTTTCTTTCTTTCGAAAGCTTACTAGTTGCAATATTTGCAGAATCCAATCGGGTGCATGGATGGAGGACGTGAAAGTATTGAAAGTACCACAACTACCCTACCTTACAGATCACCTCCGATCCATGCATGTTTCTTCTGTCGGGGTCTGTCTGAGGTAGGAGAACCTTCTTTCCTTTCCCAGCCCCAATTTCTGTGTGTACTATAAAGTGCGCCGAAATCTTCCTATGCAGGCTTTTTCCCCGACCCCAAATCCAAACGCATATATTGATTGACTATTCAAACTGTTGTTTGTGGTCCATATTTAGACACTTTTGCAAGGTCTATTGTTCAAAAGGGAGGATATAGTTAGGTATCAACTCAAGATTGTTGTTTGTTTGTATGTATGCTAGTATGGGGTCCTTCCTTTCCTAGTCCCAATTTTGTGTCCTATAAAAGTACGCCGAAATCTTCCCATACATGTTTTTTCCCAACCGCCAAATCCAAACGCATATATTGCCTATTTATGTCGTTGTTTGTGGTTCATGGTTAGACACCTTGCAAGGTCTATTGTTAAGAAGGAAGGATATAGTTAGGTATCAACTCAAGATTGTTGTTTGTGTGTATGTATACTAGTATAGGGTCTGTCTGAGGCACGAGGACCTTCTTTCTTTCCCAACCCTAATTTTGTGTACTACAAAGTGCACTGAATTCTTCCCATGCAAGCTTTTTCCGACCGCAAATCCAAATGCATATATTGCCTATTCATGTTGTTGTTTGTGGATCATTTTTAGACACCTTGCAAGGTCTATTACTGAAAAGGAAGGATACAGTTAGGTATGAACTCAAGATTGTTGTTCGTATGTATCAACACAAGATTTTGTTTTGTCAAGGTCTATCTGAGGTAGGAGGACTTTCTTCTTTTCCCAACCCCAATTCTGTGACTTATAAAAGTATGTCCAAATCTTCCCATGCAGGCCTTTACCCGACTCCAAATCCAAATGCATATAAGGTAGTGTGCTCTTAAAGCGACCATTTAAGCCTACCTAACTAATCATTGACACTAGAACATACTTCAAGCAACATGTCAGTCCTTCCTAGATAGGGGTCGCAATTAGAACACGGTTGATTTTAGGTGTAGTTACCTTATTGCCTATTTATATCCTTGTTTGTGGGTCATGTTTAGATACCTTGCAAGATCTGTTGAGAAAGTAGGATATTATAAGTATCAAATTGAAATTGTTGTTTGTATGTATGTACACTAAGGGAACTGTACCCATACCCAATCATTTAAGCAGTTTTCAAGCACATGGTGAGCGAAATGAGTGATGAAATTTTTTCCCCATGTAGGAAGATAAAAAATATTGGGATGGAAAATTTTCCATAATTTTATTCCCCAAATTACTGTGAATTTTGGGAGCCAAAAAGTGTTCCGAATGCAAAGCCAAACACTAGAGTGTTCCAATTCCGATCACTCAAAAACTAGCTTCATACTTCTTCTTTTCTTGCTACTTTTTGCATACTTAAAAAAAATGTCATGATCTTATTGATCCCAACCTTAAAAAAGAGTAAAAAACATGTTCTAAGCTGTGATTACAGATAGGGGCACCTCTAGGTCGGGAATTGATCCATGATTGGGGATAGGTGATTCTACCTTAGTATGCCTTATACCGTTGCTACAACCATTAGTATGTCATTTGTGATTGTTATAGAAGTGTTGGCTCATCCCTCATTAAAACTCCCTTTATACCCATTTTTGTTTTTTGAATGTAGCGAATTGCTTGTAATATTAATGCTTGATATCATGTGTACTATCAATTTTTGTATTATGTTATTCTTTATAAATTTGTTGGGCATACAAAAACAATCATATGCCAAACAAATTACAAAAATAAAAATAAAAGTAAAGGTAAAGAGATAAAATCATTGTCACGCCATTGCGGCTCTTAAAGTATTCGCTAGCTTATTGACCAATAGGTCTAGTGTCATAATTGCTCTTTGCAACCCATTTTAAAACTTCTCTTACAAATAAAACCCTTAAAATTTCAATATTTTCATAAAACAAATGTTTGTCATATATATTCTATCTTCCAAATTTTCAAATTTACTGCATCGTTGTTCACGGCCAAAAATCCTTATAGGAGAGGCATAAGGTCCTTCTATTTTATACAAAAGAGAGATTTTAGAAATGTAAAGTAACAACAATGCAACATTTGTTTTTTCCAAGGCCTTTTCGACAAGTTTCATGTGACTTTTTTGGAGAAGGACCTATGAAGTATAATGCAACAACAACTTGACAATATTCAACAATGAAGCTCAGGTCTCGTTCGAGTCTATGAAATAAAGATGACTTAATTTGAAGAGGTTTTTCATTGTTCTACTTTTTGTTTGACTTTATGGACAAACTTTTTATCAAGTCCATTGCTTTTTCTTTTAACCCCTAAAGGACCAAACACCGTTTTTTTGGCAACATAGTGATTTTGGGCAGCTCACTACGAATGGAGTTTTTATTTTTTTTCTTTGAAAATTCCACACAATATGTGCCCCATGAGTAGCTTTAAGGCCCAACAATTTTCATAGCTTTTGATTGTACGGTTAAAAAGTTATTGCATGATATGTGATTTTCATTGGTTGGCGGGCAGCCCAGGCAGCTCAAAAAACTTCTTTAAAAATGACTTTAAGAAAAAATAAAAATCTGAAATGGTTCTTTAGATTTATATAGAAGTGTGAAGCTTTGAATCATTCAATTTGGATCTATGAGTCAAAAGTTATGAGGATTTTAAGTTTGTGGGTAGGTATGGAGTCTTTCAAAACCATACCTATCCACAAACTTAAAATCCTCATAACTTTTTACCTACAGATCCAAATTGAATGATTCAAAGATTCACACTTCTATGTAAATCTCAAGAACCCATTTCAGATTTTTACTTTTTCTTAAAGTCATTTTTAAAGAAGTTTTTTGAGCTGTCTGGGCTGCCCGCCAACTAATGAAAATCACATATCATGCAATAACTTTTTAACCATACAATCAAAAGCTATGAAAATTGTTGGGCCTTAAAACTACTCATGGGGCACATATTGTGTAGAATTTTCAAAGAAAAAAAAATAAAAACTCCATTTGTAGTGAGCTGCCCAAAATCCCTATGTTGCCAAAAAATGGTGTTTGGTCCTTTAGGGGTTAATGTCATTTTGGTTGTGTGAACTTTTCAATGCCAATTATTCCTATAGACTTGACTTGTTACAACTTGAAGTTTAAACTTTGACAATGGTAAAATACTGTATTTCTTGGTATTAACTATAAGAAACATATAATGTTGTTGATTTATTATGATTGGTTAAATTGCAGGAGTGTTGCATTGCACAATACTTTTTTCCTAGTTTTGGGTTACTCCTACCATAATTTTTTAAAACATGTATGTATCAAAATCATTGAAGTATAAATAATTTGAACAATATTTACGTTTAAACAATCCCCAACCCAATTCTGTTTGGAGAAAAAAAATTGCTCCATTTAGTATGCTTTGCTCTTCCACATACGTTGTATTCAAAGTTGTTGGTAAGAAGATCCTATAATAAATATTAAATATTAAATATTAAAAATAAAAATAAGAATAAATAAAAATTTATTTGTAATTTTTTTAGAAAATGTTACTATTGATATTTTAGGGAGTGTTTTCCAATCTTTCATATAAAAACACTAGAATATCATTTTGTTAGAGGATACCAATACTATTATAATCCACACTATATAGTTAATAATATACTTCCAAAGGTATATTTGTCAACTTGTAGAATACAATATAATGTCCCAAGCCATCATATAATATATTCCCTCTGTTTCTGAATAATGTTGATGTTTCATCTGTGTTTTTAAAAAGAAACACCAATATTTTCTAAAAACAGAGGAAGTCATATTGTATAACAAGGCAATGATCTTCTTCATGACAGGAAAGTGTTATGCTTTGCCAGAGTAAACTTGCCAATCACCACATAGACAAAATTCAAATCCTTCTACACATACATATTGAGAATTGCATGTTTTGAATTTGGCCTGATTATTAAATGTTACGATTCACCTTCAAAAAACAAAATGCAACAAAGATTTCTTCCTACAAGTTTTATTGCAATTTAACCCCTAAAGTCCCAAGGCCATTTTTCTGTCAAAAAGCACTCAAAACCAGAGCTCAAAACTGCCATTTTGGCTGCGTTCATCCAAGAATACAAAATACAAAAAAAAATTAGAATCTAATCATAGGATCTTGTACTTCACTTGTCAAAGATCATGTGGTAAAAATTTCATGAAGTTTGACCGTATAGATTGGAAGATATCAGCATTCAAAGTTGAAAAAGAAAGTATTTTTGAACACTGACTTGCAATTTCAGATGACTTTGACCGCCAATTTGTGGAAATTTTTTGCACTACAGACTTTGAATTTAAATTTTTTTATGTTGAAGATGTAAGTTGAAAGTCTGCAAAAAAAAAAAAAAAAATTTAAAACTTGATTTTCATTCTTTAAAAAATTGTTAAGTAGAAGTAGGTCCAAGATTGAAAAAACAACTAAATTGTTAATAGCTATTAGATGGGATTGAAATACAATAATCCCAATAGTGAGATTGTTTTAGCAAGAAAACACAACATTCAAAAAAAAAAAAAAAATTAAATTGTGAAAAATGCATTTAGAAATGAATCCTACAAGTTATTTTTTCAAAAAGATGCTTAGATTGTCCGAAAAACAAGATTGTCCATAACTAGCTCATTATTAGTCCAAATAAAATGAATCAAAGCTTCACATGTAGACAAACATATAAAGTTTCAGAGAAAAAAAAAATTAAAACATATTTTGACTTTTTGCAAAAAAAATTGTGCTACCCGCCGAGTTCAATTTGAGGCTTTTTGTGGTATAACTTTTGCTCCCGGGCACCAATTGAAATAAAATTATATTCCCACAAAGCTAATTAGTTTTTCTATCTTATGTAAAGTTTCAAAAAGTTTCACAAAAAATTGAGCCCGTAGGTACTTGCCCGAAATCTGATTTGTCCCCCGAGGGGACAATGGGACTTTAGGGGTTAAAGGCGATGAAGCTGAAATCTAATTAAAAATTCCTTGCAACCCTTTGCTGCACGGTGTGTGGTCACTGGATTGTGATACAAAATTTCATTCCCATCACAATTGCAGAACGTTAAACCCGTCCTACAAAGTGGAACCGGCAGGGTAGATTTATCCTAGGAGAAAACGTAGAATTTTTTTTTTGTCATAGATTTTTTTTTTTTTAAATTTTTAATTCCTATTTGCAATCAGAGGCTCAAAATAGCTAGAAGAGTCTACATCATACCCTAGACACGACACAAAATAGGGGATTTTTTTCTTACTTTTATCCCAAAAAACACAAAATTTATCTTGTTGGTCCCACTTTGTATGACGGGTTTAACATCCTACATCGCAATTCAATTGGTAGTTGGATCATGCAAATTACTGTTCAACAAATGACATCAGTTGTTGTACAATTTTTGCATGTGTGCAATAAATGGCAGGTTTACTTTAGATACCTACAAATGACTTGGTATTAGGTAATTCAAGGATTAGGGTTGGCTGAGGAGCCATATGAAACAATTTTATTCACTGTAGAGGGAACCCCTACCTCATTGGTAAACCATGCTAATGTGAAGTCTGTGCCGACCATGTCGTTTTTCCGTTAAAAAATTTACAGAGGACAAAGTGGGTGGAGTGAGCTTCACCCCGGGTATGATTTGATCCAGATTTGCCACAATTAGCATTGGCTAGCGGAGCGAGTGCGGCCTCTGCAGCTGCAGGGGGCCCACCTACCCAACATGAGACAAAAGGAGGCAGGAGGATCCGCCAATATCAACTTGCACCAAAAGACGTGAACCCCAAAATATCTCACCTTCAAGCTTCGCCTTCAATATCACTTGCCTCGGCTTTGCCTTGGCCTTGGCTGGTACAGGACACTTCTCTGTCTGCTCCCATATGTTGTCGTTTCTAGCATGCTCTTGTGCTTGTTTCCACAATAGATCCACAGATTTTTTTAATCATAATTCATGGCCTTGTTCCCTTGAAAAAATGATAAAAAAAAATTCTATGGTTGATGGATTCCAATCTCTAGGCAGGCTTCAGCTATGGATGGAGACTGTAGCCATGCAGAGGGGTTTCAACCGCCATTCAATTGCAGGCAAGGTACTGTACGGTACAATATGAAGTTTTAGTTTTACTGGCTAGTGAAACAGGAAGGAAAATGCACCTTGCTTAGACATTTTGGGGCCGAAAATTAATTTATAATTTGAGTCATAATGGCAATAAATAACTTAAAACAGGGCACTTTGTTGTGGAAATGATGATCATCTTGGTGGAGAAGCTACTACACAAGCTAGTTGAATAGTATGTCGTGCAATAAAAACACTAATGTGGACTCCCTCCATCCCAAAATGATCTTCCGGTTCCCCTTGAAGTTTTTGGTCCCAAAATCGGATCTTCTAGTTGCTCAAAAATGATCATTTGTCTTCTTGAAGATTCCTTGAAATATATAGAAACGGATTGAAATAATGTTGTTTTCAGCCTTAGTCATAAACATTTTGTCCAATTGGAAGATAATTTTGGGGCAAAGGGAGTCTATACTATTTGCATACTATCTCAAAGGATTGTCATCTATTTTTTTCATTCTACTCTCATCTACATTTCTCCAAATGTTCATACTAATCATCACATTCATACACAGTTGGTTTTGCACCATTCAAATTTTTGCACTAATTCAATAAATTATGTGTACCAAGCGGGGTACCAAGGACCACAATGGTCATAGAACTTCTCTATAGTGTCACGGACAAAGTGCCTCATGAAATATCCTATGGTGGGTTCCACAAGCCTAAAAGATTAAGCGACTCCATTATTCTTTTCTTCATAAGATAGGAGGTCCATAAAGCGTTCAAGCTCAAAAAGCATCTACCTCCTAAAATGTACACTATTTGTACATTTTCTTTTTCATTGCTACATCAATGTACAAAATGTGTACATTTCAGAAGGTGGACGCTTTTAGTGACCATTGCATTTCAACTTCAAAAGTTCATAACTAATTCCACAAAGCTCCGAAAAATATGAAATGACTTGCATTAGATGTCAATTCCTTTTGTCTTTCAAGAAAATTTATTGAAAATTATTTCAAGAAGTCGAACTTCCCCAAACTAATTTCCAGCTCTTAAATGGACACTTGTAAACCTCCTACCTTGTCCCACCTTTGAGACTTAGACCAAACAAAAACGGCTATAAATCATGCATATTCTCTTTATTAAAAGGATGTGGGATTTGCAAATTCTTCAACCATTCTTCAATAAATAATGTCAATTTTGGTCCTTTTAGTGGATTCAAGTTTAGTGGATATAAGATTTGTTTGAAATCACTAATGAGCTTGGCCATGTCCCTCAAAATTTCATGCATCTGGGAATACATCGTTGACCTCTAAGAGAATTCTTTCTCTCTCACTGCATTCCTTATTTGGTTTGAAGGATCTTTGTAAAACTATAGATTCAACTGTAGTCATCATTGTTTGAGTTTTAAAATGAAAAGTAATATGCTTTTGACAACTTAAATCCACTTTTTGAGTTAAAAAGAATAGACCTTTAAATTAAATGTATACATTGATCCATGTTTTTGATGGAGGTAGGCCAAGATAATTGAACATGAGATTTAAGGTGTTGATTTGTAGGCACAATGTTTGATGTTTTTATGTATTTTCGACTAAACAACAACTTCAACCATATTTGACATGCTTTCACTAATAAAGGTAATCTTTTGTTGTGAGCCTTGAGGGATTAATTCATTGGTGAATGAATTAATTCATTGTGAGAACTATACTAATAATACTTGATTATGGTTAGTGGGCAAGCTAAGATTGCCTAAAAAATAGGGGGATATTTTCAAATGGAGGATTTGTGTACTGGAGTTAGACAACTCCATTCAATCCATAAGAATCCATGGGAGGAAGGCAAATGTAGATGTTGAATTTTTTTTGGCAAAACAAATTATGGGATGAAAATCTAAACATCATATTTTTATTTTTCAACAAGTTTTTATTTACTTTTATCCCTACATAGACTTGTTCACAACCTTGCACAATAATCATGAAACACCAAATGACTACGCTAGGTGCATCATTGAAGATTAGACCAAAAAAATGCTTTTTTCAACGTAGTACCTGGAAGTACTTCATCCATTTTTTTGTAGCTCTAATAATAAACACTTGAAAACATTCATAATGAACATAGTTAATGCCATCTCTCTTAAGGATTTAATAACAAGTGCACTAAATGATTAGACAATTCCCAAATGATAATATGTGAACCAGACAATGCATTGGAGTTAAATAGCTCTATGATAATGACGAGTGCATTAGACAATGTCATGTAGCTAGAAATCCTAGTCTATCTTAAAAACTAGTAATCTTTTTGTATAAAGACAGAATTTGGATGTGAAGAGATTTTTTTTTTAGATTTCTCTCTCCTCTATGATCTAGTGGTCCGAGGTCCTTGTAAAAATGTTATTTTATAACTAGTAAATTTTCTATGTTCTTGATTTGAAGATTGATTTGAGCTCATAAAGATCTTAGACCTTTAAAAAAAATGATAGATTTTGAACATTTTAGAGTTTAATACTTGATTTGATAGATAAGCGTCATATATAAAAGTTTAGCAAACGTTTGTTCCTCCAATGAAATGATAACCTATAACAAACAAACAGAATTAAAGTTGTTGATTTATTTTCACTGATATTGCATAAGTTGATCTACAATAACGACAATCCAACCTTTACTAGTATCCCATTTTGTAGTTATTTTTTCTATTTTTCTTAAATTTTTTAGCACAAACATGCTTCAAATATCTCCTGTGTTGAAGGCCCAAATCCTTTGAAATGACCAATAAACATATGTCCTTCTTAAAGATTTTATAAGGGCAATAAAAGCATTACCATCAACCCTACAATTATAGAAATTGAGTGATTCACTAAAGGACAAATATATTTTTCAATGCTTACATTTATGAGTATGTTTGTCAATGCTTATATTCATGAGCTTAAAAAATGGCATCAGAATAAGGAAAAAAAAATCTTTAATACATAAAATAGAAAAAATTCTTGGATAAAGTATAGTATTAGAGTAGGACAACAACCATGAAATAGTCCTTTGTTTATTTAGATCAAATCATGGAAATTTTGAAGGTATTGACAATTGAAATATGATATTTTTTTAAGTTTTGAGACTTTGACATTCTATAATTAAGTGGTTGTAAGTCTATTCAATGTCGGTTTAAAGAATCTTGTAGGTCTATACAGGCAAAACTTAAGTTTTTTTTTCAAATTCGTCTTCTTTTACAAAATAAGGTGTGGTGTTCTTGAAAGAAGTTTTATTCAAAAAACAATCATATCAATTTTGTAACTAAGGGATCAAAAATTTTAAACAAACTCCTTCCTATAAAGATGTCATTTATGGAGTGCACTTACAAAATATAGGTATATTTGTATAATTTGATTTATTTTCTAAAATAAAGTTAAAAAAAAAATTTATACAATAGACTTCAACAAGGGTTGAGTTAACATAAAATTTGATGTATAAATGTATCACAATATCACATGCATTAGATTTCTAAAAATAATATATGTATTTTTAAATGCCAAAAATTCATTTTTTATCATTTACAATATTTTACATTGGTGCTGCAGTTTGAATGTTTATCTTTGTCGATAAACTTGGATTGACAAAAGTTGTAAATGGATATCAAGTTTACCCCCTAAAGGACAATAAATTTCCATGGAACTTTTTGAAGGCTCACGTAGGTTCATACAAAGTCCTTTTTGAATGGATGGTAGTGAATTTTTTACCAAAACTATAATCTTGTATTAGCTTTGTGAAAATATAATCGTTTTTCCAATTGAATGCCCAGATCAAAAGTTATGGGGCTAGAAAATTTGAGGGCAATTTAGATTGTGTGCTAATATTAGGTGTAGGATAAGTGGGAGCCCTCAAAGCGCAAGTGAAATACCACTACTTTTAACGTTATTTTACTTATCCGCTTTATATATTGCAATCTATTAAGCTGAATGGGTTGTAATTTTTTCCACACATTTTCATGGTAGTATTGGAAAGTAATTTGTAGTTGAAAATGAAAAAAATAAACTATTTCCCCCATTTTCCCTCAATGCACTGAAAATGGCAATTTGAGAACAATTTGAGAACCATCAGCTCAAATTCTAATGTAAGTTCATGAGATTTTATTCTTTTACTTTATTTATTATTGAATTTAACAAAAAAATCTTTTTGTTGACCATTGGGATTTTAATTATTCCAAATAAAAGACTCTACAAAAAAATTGAAACCTTGCTCACTTGGTGGGACTCTTTGTCAATGCAAGATGGCTTTGGGTGTGTTGGACACCTCCATTATCTTTGAAAATTGACTCGCAGTTAAATAACATAACTACCTACCCAATGGTCCAACTTTCCTAAATAGAATAGTCCATCTTTTTCCACAAAGTTGAATTAAACTATGACCTTGGTGGTTATGGCCCCAATTTTTTTTTTCTTCTAACTTCAAACCTCAAAATCTTGCAATTTACGTATTCAAATGGAATGTACTTTTTGTCATAGATTTCCATAATAGTTTAATACAAATGTGTACAACTAAAAGTTCCTTAAAATATATATTTTTATATTTCAATTACACTCAATGCATTGTAACGTGATAGTTTTGGATACTTTTTGTGAAAAGTTGTCAATCAACTTTAGGCATTCAATAAAAAGAAACCTCTAATTGAACATCTTTGACTAATCAAAGATTTGTCCATATACAACATTAAACTAATTTGACTACATTCACTACATTATTTGTTTGTGAGACCAATGAGTAGTACGTACCTTGAGCAATCGAACACGGAGGTTCCCGTACTCAGTTCAGCAAGTCGAGGTTTCATCACATAAATCCACATACAGGACCAATTCAACGAGCTTCCGTTGGTGTTTCTATTTGTTTTCGTACTAGAGTTGACCAAGTTATGCCCAAGGGAACAATGAGTAGTACATTCACCGAAAGGATCCCATACAAGCAGAGAAAACCCTTAGTTTTTTTTGTGGTTATCAATGATTGATGGATTGAAATGTTTTTTTTGTCATATTGGCTTCTTTGTTTTCTAGTGCTTTTCATTGCCCAAGAGGAGTTGGACCACATGATAGCTGCATGAACTAGTTGGAAGGGTTGAAAGCAGGACTGACATGCCACTCTGCCTAATTTGAGAAGACTGAAAGCCCTCCTCCTGTCCATGTTGAAGGAAAGACGATCACTTCAGTTCCTTTCCATTGTTTTCTGTTCATAGTGGGCTCTGGTATCACGAGGATAAGCTTAGATGTGTCAGTGATGGAATGGGGAATTGAACAAGAGATGGACGGAGTTAACTTTTATACAGAGTATGTTAAGCTCAAACAGCCTATGAGCACACAGATTTGCAAATTGGGTATCTTGTGCAATATATTTACTAGGGGTAGTCACGGCTTATTCAAGCTGCATGTGAACAATGGAGATTCAATAGTGGAGAGTTTTTGGATTAGCCAATGAGAAGCCACGTTTTTTGAAGAAGCTGTGACCACCCTCAAATGGTTGATTGTTGAGAATGGATAATGGAGTTACCTACTTGATGGAAGAAGGTAATTGGAGGACAACCCTACTCCTCCACGAATTCAATCTCCATTGTTCACCGCTTGCACACTCCCAGTCTTCACCTCCAAAGGGTGGATGTTGAGGGTGAACAAACAATGTCACACTAAGAATATTCCGGCAAAGGGAGGTCAACCCTACGCGGTCATAACTTCAATCTCCATTGTTCACCACAACTATGAACAAGCCGTGACTACCCCTATTATTGCTACCTGTATTTTTCAGAGAAAGAATTATTTGAATTGACTGGAACACAAGTGGAATCTTGTTAATCTGATAAAAATTGAAATTGATATGAATTTTCAAACACACTTAGTGCAAAAGCATAAAATTGTTAGTACGTGGGGGTCAAGACCATCTTAAAAAGGTTTGAAATGAGTGATTGTCCACCCTAATCCCATTTGAGGAGTGTTTAAATAGCATAACTTTAACATTCTAAAAGTACCTCTTTTATTGGTTGAAGCTACAATTTGTTTTGACAAGCATTTATTCACAATTAAACCCACCTAAACCAACATTTATTGAATTGTATCTTTTATCATCCTTAAGAACGTCCATAAATAGATGTGAACTTGATATCATTCTTTGACAATAGCACCCATTCCAATTGTTTGCCCAACAAAAATGACTTATACACTCTCCAAAAATGAATGGAAGATTGGTGCAAGTGGGAGTGTCCTAGAGATGGTGGAATTGGATGACTGACGGCATTGGGTTGTTTTACTTTAATTAATATCTATGCAACTGGTCTTTGCCAAAGCAAATAACCTATGTCACGGCCTTGGCCTCAATTTACTTTCTACCACTTTGGTTTGCGTTTAGCAAAACAATCAATTCTAGGATGGAGCCTATGACCATGTAATTTGTGTCAATTTTTGTTTTCTTTGTTTCTTCTATTTTGCAATTGATTTTGAGTGAAATTTATTATATTTATTTTCAAAGACAAAATTACATGTCTTCTATAAGCTCTTAAATTGTCAAATTTATTTGTGGTGATTTCAAATTACCATGATTTTTTGAAGATAAAATTGAAGAAAATTCATATCCAATTCAAAAGTAACCATAGACATCTTTGTATATCTCCAAAGGTTTATATTATAGTGAAGATTATTATTGTTTGAACAAAATTTCTAGTCATATTATAAATATAAATTATTAATCCATAGTAATAAGCCTAATGTTCAAATTGCAATAAAATGTTTAATTTTTGGAAATTTCAAACTGGAGTAGAAAATAGAGTCAAAAAGCTTCATTTCATTAATTGGGCTCAAACTCCAAAAAATTCATGTACATGGCTCAAATTCAGATCAAGAAAAAAGAGGTAGAAGTTTCCACAATACACAAAAAGGGCATCTTTTGTGATCCGTGGCACACACTTCTTCATTTTTAGCAAATTTTTGGACACTCCCATAAGGTTATTCTTTTGTTTGTTATGACAAGGAGACTCTTCTTGAAAACCAATGGCCTATATCCTAATGGGCAGTGCTAAACAATGTCAACACTTGATGAAAGTGCAACTTAAGTGGGAAAAGGATTCTTACTTGATTCAATCTTGTGCAAATTTGTCAAAGTAGAGTAATCTTCAGTTAATAGGCTCAAATAGTTGTGCATTAGAATAAGGTAAGCATGCCTATTATCAAGGAGCTTTGCTATCTAGGCACCTTGGACTTGCTATTTAGGAAAACTTTTTGTCAACTCATATATAAATTAGAAATTGAGAAGTTTGAGAAAAGCCATTTGCAAGTAGAATCAAGATATTCCAAGAAGAAATGACTTTTTGTGATTTTTCAAAAAAATTGTTGGCACAAAATTGAGAAAGTGTGGGTAGATGCATATTAAACCACACGCTGACATTGTCATGATGCTAAAGGGTTGCTAAGATTGTAATAATGGGTGGGTGACTTACACAAATGGAAGGGTCCAATAGATGTTAGAATTGGATGATTAAGGATTCAATAGATGTTGGCATTGCGTTGTTAAACCTTAATTCTAATTGATTTGAGACGGTCCTCTTGTTCCCAGGAAGTCTTGGACTGTGGTTCATTACCAGAATTTAGAAAGGCCAATTATGCTCTACCACCATATCAATTTATATCCTAAAGTCCTAATGTCCCTATAAGGGACAAATTAGATTTCAAGTAAGTTCCTCTATTCATCTTAAATTTTCTTTTAAGATAGAAAAACACATTTAACTTTCTGAGAATAAAATTTAATTTTTTCTGTTTCTCATAGATTTTTTTTTTGTCTACATAGAAAGCTTTGATTCATTCCATTTTTATTATTGATGTGAAAGTTATAGAGCTTCTTTTTTTGAAGACAATCACAACATCTTCGTGAAAAAATAATGTACATGATTTGTCTTTTTAACTCAATTCTTAAACATTTTAAAGAAGAAGAGTCCACACAGTTCAATATGCTTATTAGAACAATGTCACCATTGGACTTAATGTGTTTCAATTCCATCTTAGAGATATTGAGAATTTTAATTCCTTCTATCTCATGTCTACTTCTATTCAACAATTTCTTAAAGAATGAGAATCAAGTTGTGGCTGATTAAAAACATTCCTTAGAACTTCAACTCTTCAACATAATTCTTTTTAATTCAATATTGATAGTGCAAAAAATTTAAGCTAAGAAGAGTCAAAGTCCTATAATTTTATCACATAAGGTGCAAAAAGAATTGTTTTAACATTTAAAATGTAAATATCCTCCAATCTATGTAGTTAAAATTTATGCACTTTCTTTCATACATTCTTCCTATGGTTAATGTGTGAAGAAATCAATTTTAAAATTTTTATGCTCTTTGCAACAAAAATGGCACTTTGCAGTTCTTTTTTTTATTAAAAAAAGCCTTGTGACTTTAAGGGTTAGCTAAACGACAAGGCCTTCAAATTTGGAACAACGGATAAATCTAAATACATCCCAAGCACACAAAAAAGTATTTTTTTTGTCCATCTTTTTTTTTGAAGATTTTTTGGTTAGTTCTTTAACATTTGTGATGGTTTAGATTTGAGGATTTTGAATTGCAAATCTTCTATAATTCAAAAGGGATTGGTAGGTCTTGCCTCCAAAAATAACTTTTTCAATTTAAAAAATGACCCTTCAAAAATGACTTGAATGAAAAAAAGTAAAAGAAAAATCATCAAAAATTACTATGACTAGAACATACTCTTTTGGAAAAAATTATTGTAAAAAATACAAATATTCAATCTACAAACAATTTTAGAAAGAATTTTTGGCTTCAAATATTATTGAAAAATATTGGCTTGTATACTACACAAAATAATGAAATTAGGTTGCCCCGCACTAATTTCTCAACAGTCCACACTATAGAAATATCTACAGTCATTGCAAAAGAATGCAGTAATGAAGGAGCTAGTATGTGTGTTGTATAGGTTGGTGCATTGTTCATGGCTCACGTTTAGAGAACCGCATGCGCCTCTATGTGGACAAATAATGGCTCATGAGCTAACTTCTATTAGTGAAGGCAACTCAATTGTTGAAGCAACCCAATTTCACTATTTTGTTTTGTTGATTTAGCTATATCAATATGTTCTATGGATCATATTGTTTTACAACTATTATTTGAGAGCCATCATTAAATTATTCTACTAGGTTGCATTTTACAGTACATCTTCACAATTTTGAAAATTTGGACTACTAGTTGTGATCGTGAGGCTTATTCTTCATCGACTTTACTTGTTGTGTTGTTCGGTCTCGAATCTTGAGTCTTGTACCCTACCAGTTCACATGTGGTAGGCGGGTTTGCATTTTCCACCCTTGCAATGAAATTCCGTGTGATTTGTTTAACAAAAAACTTGGACTATCCTAGGCAAAGGTTATGTTTGGCAGAAATTAAATCATTTATGTAAAAAGTGCCACATGTCATATTGTAAATGGCGTGAGGTGACGTAGACCCTTGAGAATGTGACATGGAAATTCAATTTTGACACCTAGATGCCCTATCAGACCTTCAGGTATAGTACCCGTGGCCCTTTATGATCTAAGGGCCGGTCTTTGTGTTTGATTTAGAAAATCAGAATTAGGTGAGGAAACCCGGGAAATAAGATACTTGTAGTTACAAGAAGAGTACCATTCCTTAATTGCTGAGTCTGTATGAGTGACATGGTATGTAGAATTGTAGATTTGAATAAGTGGAGCTTGGGGCTCTTTGGATACTGCACTCAATTGAAGGAAGGGGTTGGTAATTTGAGGAAGCTTTACAAACTACCGAGCATGTACTGTACTCTCAGGGACCCATAGGGGGGTCTGTGCATCTGTCACAGTACTGTACCCATTGCATGAGAGGAGAAGAGTTTATTGGATCGATATTGGATTAGCTCTCAACCCATCTCACTTTTACTTTTACTTTTACCTTTTTGTAACACAATTGAATGGAGTTTTGTTTTGTAAGGATAAAGCCGAGTTTTTTGAAAAGTAGTAAAAGGCTCAAGATAGGCCAAAAATTAATTATTTGAGTAGTAATTCACAAGTCAAAGCCTACTTATAGTGGAAACACCTAAAATCGTTAAAATAAGCAATGCAACATGGTTAGAAGCACCTATTCATAAAATTAATTTTTTTTTAGTATTAGGAGTTGAAAATGAATTATCAAAAAAATAAATAAAAAAATGGGATGTGCCATGTAATTTCTATGAATTTTTGAAGTGGTAGCTCCTTAGACCACTAAAACTATCATATAGGTAGACTTAAAAACCAAAATTTGAAAAGATCAGCAGTGAAGTAGTTGCAGTTAAGAAAGGCGATAGTTTCATAACACCTTCCAAGAACACTTTAATGAAGGTCTCGAGACACTTTGAGCAAAATCTATGGTGCATGAATGGATACATGGACACATTTGGATGTCCCCACCTTATATTTCAGAAAAGTTGTATGTGAAACTTCAAATATACGGAATTTGAAAAATACCTATTTTGTTGCAGTTCTTAACAATTGAGACATGACCCATAATACATTTAGTTTCCATTGATAATAATCACAATTAGAATATGAATACATCCAAAGAAGAACCCACTTAGATAAAAAAAAAAAAAACCCGGTGTAGTTATCATTTGAATGAGCACCATAGGAATTGTAGCCATTTTTTCAAATTTTTGATTTTTCAAATTAGTTTTGTTGATATATTATTTTCTATTATAGTTTGAATTTTTTTGAATTGTTTCTTCTTTAACGTGTAGTCAAATTTAAATTGAAAGTTTTAGGCATGCATAATCTAAAGCTCTAAAGTCCTATGTGAATGAGTATGTGAAGTAGAAATAAATTTTGGTATATGTTGCTTTAGCTCACTAAATTATGTAAATTACTTTAGTGAAGTAAAGCAAAAGTTTGGTTGCTCAATAAAGTAAAATCAAGACATTTACTAAAGTAAAAGATGATTTTGTGGGTGATATTACCATATATATATATATATATATATATATATATAAGCCAACAATTAAAAAGGAAGATACATAAATGATATGTTTTGATATATTATTTCTTTAAAGGAGTGTTTTGTCTCTTCTTTGGATTGTTTTTACATTTGTAGTTTTTAAAATATCTTTTGAATTATCTATAATTATAGAACAAAGGGTTTTTTGAAATGGAGAATAACATAGAAGAAGCAACTTTTAGCCCAAGTGGTGCAGAACAACAAGAAGTGAGGCATATTGAAGGTGACAAAATGTCCACAATAATGAGATGAATATTGATAGTCTAACACCAAAGCCAAATACAATGACACAAATACAAAACCAAGCTTATTATTTATTCCAAAGCTTACGAGAACAACAAAGGCCGAATATAGATCTCGGTCTTGATCTCTACGACAACGATGATTATTTATTCCAAAGCTTACAAGAACAACAAAGGCCAAATATAGATCTCGGTCTTGATCTCTACGATAATGATGATTATTTATTCCAAAGCTTACAAGAACAACAAAGGCCGAATATAGATCTCGGTCTTGATCTCTACGATAATGATGATTATTTATTCCAAAGCTTACAAGAACAACAAAGGCCGAATATAGATCTCGGTCTTGATCTCTACGACAATGATGATTATTTATTCCAAAGCTTACGAGAACAACAAAGGCCCAATATAGATCTCGGTCTTGATCTCTATGACTATGATGATGATCTCTATGAGGTGCCACTTCTTGTTGCTAACCATATCAATGGTCAAAATATTGGTGATAACAATGAAGAAGTTACTTTGAATAATCGCAATGACAGTGTTGATGAGGATCTCATTGAATCAAGGGTCTCTACTAATGGCAATATTGGTGGCACAAATAATGTTGCTGCTGGATTTTCATCGTTTTATTTTGAAAACCTCCTATGGAGAGGAGCCACCTTAGATCAAAATAGTGTTCATGTTGGTCAAATGTTTTATGATAGTTTTCACAATGGCCAACAATGGATTACTAATAGACACAATCGTCTTTACAACAATGTGGATCCTGACGAAATGACTTATGAGGAATTGTGTGCCCTTGGAGATGCAATAGGAATTGTGAGTAAAGGCCTTAGTAGCTAATCTATTACCTTGCTTGAGCAATTTACATATGTGTATGACTCCAAAGAGAAGGAAAGGGGATCATGTGAAGATCAAAACATGTGCACAATTTGTATAGATGAATTTGAACATGGAGACAAGATCATGAGGTTGCCTTGCAATCATGAATATCATTCTAGGTGCATACTATAATGGTTATGAGATAACAAGGTCTGCCCAATCTGCAATGTTGAAGTCAACCCTACTTCAAATACACCAAAAGATTCAGCTAAAAAACGAGATCCAAAAAACATATGATTTTAGCATTTTAGCATATTTCTTATTACAAAATTGTCTAAATTTGTATTAGGTCTTTGAGTTGGCAATAGCGAGAGTTTTTTGACACAATTGAATTTTTCAAACTGCTACTTATAGATTAGCTATGATTAGTGCATGTTAGATTAGCTGTGATTTAGGCTGTAAATCTATTGCTTGTAGATAAGGCATGGTATCCACAATATCATGCTTCAATATATACTTAAATTTGGAAAAATATATGATGTAAGATGTCCCATACATTTAAAAATCTTTGTTTTCTTCATCCAAATCTTAATCCCTAAAGGACCAGCATACAATTTTTGGCAATATAGAAATTTTGGATAGGGACCTGTAATTAGAGATTTGCATATTTCAAGCCCAAAATTTAATAGAAATTGTAGACAAGGAATATCTTTCATGTACACAAAAATTTATGACATTTGAAAATATAAATCAAAAGGTATAGCCTAATATGATATTTTTTCTCCAGCGGGCAGCCTTGACAAATTTTTAAAGAGTCACTTATTCCAGAAACAAAAGTTGAAATTGGTTTTATAGAGTTACAAGTATGTTGAAAGTTTTGAATCATTCCAAAAACTCCTCATAACTTTTGTTTGCAGGCAATCATGGATCTAGGATTTACTCAAACTAAAATGAAGTCTACTAAAGACCTTCAAACCCATAAACTTGAAGTCTTTTATCTTACGCAATTTTTCAAGCATGTGGCCAACTTGTCTAGGAAAATGAATCCAAAGAAGCACCACCATTTTGGACATTTTTTTCTAGAAAAGTGAGTTTGAAAAGTGCGGCTGTCTAATTTTTTGTAGGGCCCAAAATAGCAAATTTGTGATTTCAAACGCTCATATTTTTCAATCCACACTATGAAAAATGTTTGAAACTTTTTCCACTTGTTTTCAAGTCAGTGTACTACAAGTTCCTACGGTTACATGTGTCACAAATGTTTTTTTTCAAAAATTTGGTACTTGTTCTTAAAATGACAACTTTTGAGCATTTTTGTTCATTTTTCAATTTATAATAGAATTCAAACCTTTATGTGCATACATATATCTAGAGAATCAAATCAAGGTTTGTTTTCTTAGAAAAAAAATAACAAGTTCCTTCATTACCTTGATTGTCCAAGATTCTTTTCATGACTTTAAAAACTCACAACTTTTGCTTTACATACACAAAATGTATGAAACATAATTTGCCATGAAAGGTATGATGGTTATGAACTAGACTAAATATATCAAAAAATAAATTCAAAATCTAAATGGAATGTACTCTCCCATAAGATAGATGATATTGATTTTGAATTTTTTTTTAACTTTACAAAGTATCCAAGCTATAAAATGAAAAAATATTTTGACAAGGATTACACCATTGTAGATGTAACAACCTATAAAACTTCACTTCATTTGATTCATCTAGCATGATTAAAAATCCTGTACATTTCATCTTGTTAATAAAAATAAAATAAATAAATAATCCATATTAGTCAAGGTGGCATTCAAATATATCAAGAAAAATCTTTAAAAATTTAACCCTGTCAAATTTTGAGCGCCCCAAAATGGATCCATCCATTTTTAGATAGCTCATTTATGGACTTATATATGTGAAGAGTCACTTGAATTTGGGCTCATTTTCAAGAGAATCAATTTAGCTATTAAGTATTGTATCCAAATTTAGAAGAAGACTCACTATTGAATTTACAAAAAACTCCAAAACATGGGGACTACAACAACAAGTCATTGGATGGGAGAACTTTGGACAATGAAGTGGAGGCATTTGTTCATGGGTGAGTAGGGTTATACTATCTCATGAAAAGATGCTGTCACCATTGTTAAAATGTCCCCCTTGCCTGCCATTGATCTGGCCATACCTCCTTCCCTATCGTTGATCTGCTTCACTTAGGAAAGCAATGTCCGTCGGTGTGTCGATGGTGGGCTGTCCAGGACTGTTGGATCTGGGGGTCTAGAAAAAAAAATAAACTCTCTATCCACTCACTTGCATTGAAATGATTGCTCAATGAAGTAGTTAGGGATTTGAAGTAGCTTGTTGATAGAGATTTATAAGAGTGTAGCCTTTGATGACCATTTTGAATTCTTTGGGTTGTTGAACTTTTCAACTTCAACTTTGGATCTATAGGCGGTTACATTCCCATGACCTCCTTTCACTTATGAACTTGTCTTGTATATTGTATTTGCTTTTGTCTTTAATGTCTTGATTTTCTATGTTTTCTTATTACTTTCAGACCTTAGACATGGGACCTCCTCTATTAGAAATTATGCATTTAGTTGTTGCTAGTATTCCTTCAGGGAGCACAAAGACGGAGAAGGACAGTTTACAGACCTCAAAGAAGACATTGTGCATTTGAAAACACAGAGAAGTATGGTTGATAGCTTGAATTTACAAAAACAGCACTTGCACTTTGAAGATGGAAGTATTGGCTACATTTTATTGTGCTTTGATTGAAATAATGTAGTAGGGTGTCCAAAGCAGTGATTGTGGGACTACAAAGAGTAAATTGTTTCTCATTAGATCATTGTTTTTTTGTTTTTTTATGGAATTGAAATTTTAATGAATTTAGGATTTGCCACACAAAGAAAAGAATTGAGGAGGATGGAAATCAATTACACTATCCACTCAAAAGACAGCCTACATAGTGTAATTGATTCAATACTTGAGGCCGCCGGAACATGTGTGTGACTATCCACTCAAAAGACACTGTACTGTGTCGCCCAATGTTAGCAAGGCCAGGACTAGCCTTTGGATGGAAGAGAGGCGGTTGGAAAGTCTTAGGGCATTCTTAGAAGCAACACATGGCAAGGCTATGTGAGGAAAATCCAAAAAGAAAACCATTGAAAACCGTCTCAAATAGAAGATTAATGAGGTTGGATGATGATGACTCTTAGAGTTCTAGTGGACTCCTTGCATAGATTGTTTATGGCCTTTTTTCAATGAACTAGCCAATAGTAGATTAGACCTGGAGCGCCACTATCCTATCCTTTTTTTTTTTAACTTTGTCTCTTCTATGTATACAAACAGTTGTTGAAATACACATATTGCATTTGTATTGTGTGTTTTTCCTTGTATCATTTTAGTCTAACATCCATGTTTTAATTTTGCAAAATTTAAAGTCAAAGACCATTGATTGACAAAAGAAAAATGACATCATAAGGGTTTTGCAAGTAGTCTGATAGGATTTATTTTGAAAGTTCAAACCCTAACTTTAGACAATCAAAATTTTTGAATCATTCCTTCATTGAATAAAATATTACAATGTACTTATCAAATTGAATTTTATGTGATTTTTTAAGGAAATTTCTTTGTAAAAACTATAATAATTATATTATTGTTTAAAATATGATAATAATTACAAGCATCATGGTGTAATCGGTGTATTTTTTGAAATCACATGTAAAAGAAATTTGATAGAAAACTTGTACAATAGGATTGGACCAAAAATGAAGGATATTAGGGCATCGCCACCGCAGACTCCTCAAACAAGGGCGCCAAGGATGGCCTTGGCGAGCCCATTCAACAAGCCCGGTCTGTGTGTCTCACCTCCGTCCCACTGCAACACGGGCTACAACTTGGAGAACCAGTTTTGCACAAGTCCCATAGTGCCACCTTGCATCCCATCATCAATGTCGAGACAAAAGAGCCTTGGAACATTCAAGAAGTACCTCAATAATTGTAAACAAGGACAAAAGTAGTCAATAGCGAGCTGCGGGCAAGGTTCTCCATTTGGCCGTGTGTTCATCGAGTTTGATTGTGCCCGGCCAATTTTGGGCCTTTGCAGTGCGTGCCGTGGCGCAATTAATTTGGTTGGGCACGGCCACTCCCCGGGTTTGTCCCACTTGAAGAACTGCGGTGGCAATGCTCTTATGTTTATGAGCGTGCTTCTTCCATCTTAGAAGGACTTATTCAGTTGTTGACTTAACTTGAGGAAGTGTCAACGTCCATTGCAAGTGCTATAGTGGATAGGGCATTGGAGTATGCCTCTTTAGCCCTATTGTTTCTAATTGGTGAACCAAGTGTATATGAAGAAATAAAGGTAGTTGGTGGAGAAGCAAAATATTTGATACAATCATTAGCATAAGTGTTGGAGACACTAGACTCAACAGTGTAGTAAATCATACCAAATAGTAGTATATGTGATGGTATTATAGGGGTGGTGGAAGTGTGGACCTCTTGCATATGTTTTGATAGTGTTTGCAGAAGTGTAGTGGATTTTCTTTGTCTTGTGTGAACCATAGTAGTGCAAATAGTCATTGCACTTGGCTAAGTGCAAGAATGTCTAATTTGGTCTTAAAATAACCATATTTTATATTGAACTTTAGCTTCACGATTTGTGAAAAATCTTCCATTTGTCTTATAATTTTTGAAATTTAACGACGAAGTGGTCACTACTCAAGAACATATTTTCACTCATTTTTTATCCTAAAATACAAAACTTGTTCCCATGCATGTGGAACTTGGTTACCTTTAGAATGAGCATAAGATGCTAACCTTCTAAAATGTTATATGTCTAAAAGAGTCAGTCAATGCACAATTTTTGTGATGCCAAAACATTGCCATTTCCTTGATGCCAAAACATTGCCATTTCCTTGAAGTACCCTTAACTTTTACATTATAATCTTGCAATCTATTTCTTGAATTGTTTGCAAAGATGATAAGGACTTGGCTTCCTACAAGATTCCATGGTTAATTTTGCCTAAAAATGACTCATCTTACTCTCAACTTCAACTCTTTGTAACTTACACAATCAAGATCTAAAATACCTTGAAAATGGCTTAAAATTTTTAGGGTTAAGAATAACAATATTCTAGTTACTTGTACTCTATCTTCGCATACTTTGGCACCCTCCAATGCCATGATTGAGGAAGAAACTATTTATTTATTTGTAACTAAACCAAGAGATCCTTTCCCAAGCATCTACAAATGAGCCTATTATAATTATACATTCAATCTAAAGTTGTCATTCTTGAGAAAGCAATCATATTTCATTACTTTAGGTCTGGTTCATAATAAGATGAATAATGTCCACAATCTAAATTGTGAGTGACAATAATGGAGTGAGTTGGTAACCATAACAAAACTTTTGGCTTTTGTTGTAAGAAAACCACAAGAATATGTCCATTTGAGGTTTGTTTAAGAGAAACTCAAATTGTTTCAAAAAAATTATGCGACCATTATTGATATATGTTATATTGGTATAAAATGGATCAAGTGACTCTTATGGGCTTTAAATAATGTACTTGGAAGACCGAATTAATTTTAGTTTTTTTTAAATTTGCCTAAATGTATAGGAATTTACTTAATAACAATTCAATTGTTCCATGGGATCAATATAGCCATCCTATTAGCAATGAGGTCATGTACAGTGACTTTCAAAGTTGTCCCATTGTTTTGCTTTGTTTCCAGCACTTGCAACTAGGTTCTTGTATTCTAACTTCTTGCAATAAAGGTTTGTTTTATTTGTGTAGGAAAAATAATTGACCCATTGATTGCAAATGTTACATTCAAAATAAAATGTAGATAAAACTAAAATCATGAAATAGAAAGCAACAAATTATTAAAATAGTATATGTAATATACTACACATTTACAAAGATTTGAGCATTCAATGAGAATGGAAAAATAACTGAAGCTTTTCTATGCAATGGAATAGTTTTGAAAGTCTAGCATAAGAATTATTTGATAGCATATCCATTTTTCTTTGATTCCTAATACAATTGATACCCGTCTAAATATGCTTTTTATAAGTCTTTGCAATCATCAATAGTAATAGAAGATAATTTGTTTTTCACACATGACTAAAATTCTATTAATCCCTTTGCTAGTTTATCATACCAATTTAATGTAATTTTCAAAATTGTCCATAGACATTCAATGAAATTTGTGTATAGTAATTGAGCGGGCAAAATAAGAGACTAAGAAGCTAGTAGAAAACCACCAATTTACAATATGAGAGGTGTATATAGGTGCACTATCTTGTTAAAAATGACTTTTGACACATCTAAGTGAAACTTATAAAAAATTGTTCTATAGAGGTACTCTTCTAAAAATCTATGATAACCATATTGATTGAAGTGACCTTCAATTTTTTGTATCATATGGGTCGATGCATAGACATAGATTCCTATACCATCACTAGACCATCACCACGCTTAACTGTTGGAATAACAATCTGCTCTAAATTTTTTTATCATGAGTCACCAAATCCGTATATAAGAGGTAGATCTATTAATTTTAGCCTCATATGAGAGCATCAAGCAATTCCAATCATTAACAATTCAATATTGATACTTTCTTGCAAAATTGAAGTGAGCCTTAACAAATTGACTTAAGAGATGCGTTTTCTTTATTTTCACATGTTAGTGTAAGTTTACTTCATGAAGCGCACAGCATACATGACTGTCACTCATTTCTAATCAATAAACTTTCCGCACATGTTTTGCAATGTCTCTTGCACTACTAAACTTTCTCTTAGTCAAATTGATTACAGTAGCCCACTCCATTCTATTCATCATTTTGTGTGGTCGACCTCCAACTGAGAGTTTTGCATCTGAAAATGCTTCTTGCAGAGCCTCTATACACTTTACTTACTAACATTTAAAGTCTTTGCTACAACTCTTACATTAGAACCTATTTGAAGCATATAAAATACATCTTTTTGCTTCCTTCTAACAATGGTTTCTTTTCTTATGAGGTTGAGTACAAACAAAGAGACACAAATAGTTTCATTCAAAATAAACTAAATGCGAAGCAATTCACAATGACATCAAGAGTCAATCTACACTTCTACTTCTGTGCACACAAAGTTCACTTGCATGGGCTTGTGAAACTATTCCAATGAGGAAAATGAACAAAAACAATCATCCCAAGTATATGCAAAAAGAGACAAACCTTGTTATATAGAAAGTTTACCTTAGAAAATAGATTGTAACGAAGCTTATCCATTGTTAGTTCAAAATATCATCACAGTTTATTGACATCGCCTAACTTTCAAATCAGGAATTCAAAGGCGATTTTAAACGTCATTGTACCTTAAATGACCATTCTTTCCAAAACCTTCTAAGTGATTCATTTGAATTCATGTATATATAAAAATTCTTTGTTTAAGGACTTGGCCCAAATTAGCATTGGAAAATTAAAATAAATGTTATCAAAATTGTTGAAGTTATTGATCCTTTTAGGACCAATTTTTCTCCTAACCACATACTTACTTTGAAGTTATGTAATGTTGCATTATATACTAGTATAGTAGAAGAAAATTAAATAATCCAAAGCACCATTTTTCATTTCATTTGCTACAATTGATGTTGACATCACAACACGATAGGATGTTGATATCACAACACTAATTTCAAATTTGAACTAAAATAGCAAATTGAATTTCAAAATTTGCTTTAACCCCTAAAGGACCGAGGCCCTTTTTCTGCCAAAAAGCACTCAAAACTGCCATTTCTATAGCAAAAAGTAAAAAAATTAGAAAAATGTTTTTTTTTCCGCATTTTACCGTAGGATCTTACACCTAACTAGTATAAGAGAGTGTCGAAAAAATTTCAGAATTTTTGACTTCAGAAATTGCAAGATATCTGCGTTTAAAGTGAAAAAAACAAGTTTTTCAGCACATTGTGGGACTAGATTTTTTGATTTTGAACATTTTTAACTTTTTTTTTTTGCACTACAGAGTTTTGAGCTTTTAATGTTTGTACTGGATAATTGAGTTGAGAATCTATCCAAAAAAGAAAAGTTTAATAAAACTTAATTTTCATTATTAGAAAAATTATTAAAAAGAAGTAGGTACAAGATAGAAGGAAAATCTAAAATATTCATATATTTTAGGTGGGATTAAAATGCACAAATCCCAATGGTGAGATTGTTCTAGCAAGTAAACTAAACCATGCAAAAAAGAAAATTTGAAAAATTTGAAAAATTGCATTCAGAAATGCATCCTAGAATTTATTTTTTTCAAAAAGATGCTTTAACTGCCCAAAAAACAAGAATGTCCATAACTTTCTCATACAAAATCCAAATGAAATGAATCAAAGCTTTCTAGATAGACAAAAATATAATCTATGAGAAAAAAAATACTTGAAAATAAAAAATAAAAAATTGCAAATTTTTTGTGCTGCCCGCCATCCCATGTTTTGAGCTTATTTGGTCATAACTTTTGTTCCCGAGCACCAATTGTGAAAAAAGTTATATTCCCATGAAGCTATTCAGATTTTCTACCTCTAAAAAACGTTTCAAAAAATCAGAAGAAAATTTCAGCCCGAAGGTACTTGCCCGAAAATGCATTTGTCCCCTGAAGGGACAATGGTCCTTTAGGGGTTAAATTAGGATGCTTTCTTTTCAAGTAAATTTAACCCCTAAAGCACTGAACATGCTTTTTTGAGAACACAGTGTTTTTGGATAGCTCACTATGAGCGGAGTTTTTATTTTTTTTGTTTAAAATTTTCACACAACATTTGTTCAAGGAGTAGCTTTAAGGCCCAATAGTTTTTATAACTTTTGACTATATGGTTAAACAGTTATTGTATAATATGTGATTTTCAATGCTTGGCGTTCAGCTCAAAAAATTCTTAAAAAATCACTTTCAAAAAAAATAAAAATTTGAAATTGGTTTACTATATTTATATATGCATGGAAAGCTTTGAATCGTTCCATTTTGATTAATGAGATGAGAGTTGGGAATTTTAGTTTGTGGGTACTTATGGAATCTCTACTCTAAAATAAACTTTCAATTCCTTTATTTAACTCAATTTTCAATATTTTTGAAAAAAAATAAAAGTATTGGGTGTAGAATTTCTTCATTACAACATTACAACCATCATTTCTTAACAATTAAGTTTTTTGAATCATTCTATACATCTTTCCACTTGCTATTTTTTCCCTGTTTGTTGTACAATTCCAAATGATCTGAAAATTTTCAAGCATGTAGCCAACTTGCCTTGAAGAATGAATCCAAAGAGTAACCACCATTTTGGACATTTTTTCATACAAATGTGACCTTGTGAAGTGTAGCTGCCCGATTTTTTACAATTCAAACACTAATATCTTGCAATCTACACAGTGAAAAATTCTGAAATTTTTTCCACATCTTCTCAAATTAGTATACTACAAGATTCTACGATTACATGTGTCCAAAAATATTTTTGGTAAAAACATAGTCAAAATCCTTTAGGGGTTAATATTTTCCCTCTCAGATATTTTTGGCATCTAACAATCAACCTGTTGCTTGCTTCTTTCATCAAAAGACAAGGCAAGCCGTAAGGACGTATTTCAGTCTAAGTGAAGTAAACCATCCTATTATCACCCTTGTGTACATGTGGGATAAATTTTAGAAGAAAATGTACAAGGTAAGAGCCTCGGTGGCTGATTCGGGCCATTGAAGGCACGGTTGGGAAGCGTTAAGCACTTTGAGCCTTACTCCCTTTAGAAAATATCTGAAATTACAAAGCATAATGTACTTCTTACACCGTCTGGCACTTGTTACAGTGCATGACGGTGTAAGAAGTACGTCATGCACGCGCTTAACGAAGCGGGAGGCCCTCGTGTGAGGGCCTCGTACTATACAAAATGCACTGCGGGGAGGAGAGTGGTCGATTCTGCCACCGAATCGACATAGATGTCCGATTCCAAAGTTCCCTTTGAGTTCCCGTAGCTCCTAACGCTAGAAAAGCTTATGGGCTTTGCTGATTCTGCAGTATGGTTTGGCAAGGTTGGCTCGCCCTAAAGGCTTGCCAATGGCCTCATTGTAGTGCAGAATCAGCAAAGCTTGGAAGCTTCTCTGGTATGCAAAGTAATGTACATGAAGGCGGGATGGAAATTTGAGTGGTAATGGTCTAGTTCATTTTATATCCTCTTTCAGTTTGGCTTCATTTGAGTAAGGGTTCAAGTTCACTTATTATTAACTTCCTACTAAGGTAGAAACATCCATTCCCAACCAAGGATCAATTCCCGACCTAGAGGTGCCCCTATTTGTAATCACAGCTTAGAACATGTTTTTTACTCTTTCTTAAGGTTGGGACCAATAAAATCATGACATGTGTCCTAAAGTATGCAAAAAGTAGCAAGAAAAAAAGAAGTATGAAGCTAGTTTTTTGAGTGATCAGAATTGGAAGAATGAAGCTAGTGATCGGCTTTGTATTTGGAACACTTTTTGGCTCCCAAAATTCATAGTAATTCCAATTTGCGGAGTAAAATTACCGAAAATTTTCAGTCCCAATATTTCTTATCTTCCTACACGGGGAAAATTTTTCATCGCTCCTTTTGCTCATCTATCTCTTCCAAAATCCCTTAAGTGATCGGCTATGGGTGCCTCCACCTTAGGCTTTGACTGATATTACCTTACCTTACCTCACCCGGAAGCCCAATCTGGAGCATGGTTTGTACTTGCTGCGAGCTCGACTGCCCTCCCTTACTGGGGTTGGTGATGGGAACTTTGAAAGAAAGGAAGGACCCTCCCGGACCCTGACACCCATTCAAATCATCAGTTTAAGTTCCATCCATGCTCACAGACCCTTTCCCAATCGCCCAATCCTCCTCCCACCCGGCTGGACTGCCCTGCCAGTACCTGGCTACTACTGCCCAACATGAGCAATTTCACATTTTCCGGGGAGTGATTTGAATGGACTGATTTCAGTTCTACGGCTCTTAAGTTACCTTACCTACAGTCCCCCACCCCCACCCTCCTTCGTGTCTGCGGAAATCGGCAGTGCTTCTGGTCCAAGTAGCATTGGTGGGTGACAAGATGGGGAGCGACATGGCTTGTAAATTAATTTGAAGACGACTTGAAGACGACGGTTCCGATTATCATTGTCTGCGAGAAATTGGCAACAGGAAGGAGACTGAGAAGAAGCCATTCAGTGCCCACTGGCAGGAAAAGAAGAGAAGAAGAAGAACAAAAAAAGGAGCGGAAAAGGTGCGAGGGGGGACTACAAAAGTACATACATATCTAGTGCTACCATTTATTGTGGACCCAATTGTATTAATGCATTCGGTGTGGAGCCGTCGATAATAATAATAATAATAATAATAATAATAATAATAATAATAATAATAATAATAATAATAATAATAATAATAATAATAATAATAATAATAATAATAATAATAATAATAATAATAATAATAATAATAATAATAATAATAATAATAATAATAATAATAAGGGTGTGAATGTGGTATACATCAAAGTCTCAAGCGATAGAAATGGAGTGACTTAAGGGTCATAATGGGATCTTTTATCATTTGAGTAGAACCAATTTAAATTAGAATGGTTTGTGAGGAATATGACAACAAGTTTTGAGATTAATTCTTCTAGGTTTAGAGATTAGGCTAATAGTAAAGATGTAGTTCATGATTGACTAATACAATCATGAACTACTGTATATCTGGTGGATACAGAATTTTTGTACATGAATGTGAAGAATGTAATTGTAATATAATATGGTGAAAAAACAACTGCGTTGATAAACCAACACACAAAAGTTCGATGCCACTATGGATACCTTCTAAGCATGAAAGGTCTATTTTGGATGTACCAATTAAATAAAAATTTCAAAACTTATAAACAATTGATATACAAAATAATAGATGTTAGGAAAATGTGAAAACTTTTATCATTTGCCAACAAGACCTACTAAAAATGAAAACTATTTAAAAAAAATAACCATAAACATACGCTTACACGATCTATAGTAGATGTAATTATCTTACCACACAAAATAGGAGAAGTTATTATATGTGCACATTGATCCTCTCCAATTATAAGTAGTATTCGTACAAACTTGGGTTGTGTATATTGGAAAAATGACCCACAAGAAGATCTACATGACGAACTTGAATAGTAGTGTTTTTTCTTGTAGTAATTTTCCTAATCTATATGGCCCAAGTTTCTACTACGGTAAAATGGAGATCTTAGATCCTAAGATACAATATCAAGTTAGAGACATTTAGAACTAGCAAATAGCCCTGAATCAAATCTGCCAACAGACAAATGATACTAAGGAAACCCCAACCACCTCCCTACCAAAGCACAAGATACAGTATCAAAATTAATGGACGTAAACCTCTTTTTTACTAATGACCTTAATAACAAAGAGTATATATATATATATATATATATATATATATATATATATATATATATATATATATATTGAAACAAATAGAAAGTGCCATTGTATTAGAAGGCAAACCAGAAAACAAAGGAGCCAAGCTGAAGCTGGCAGCAAAGAGAAACCAAAGAAAATAAAAGAAGAGAAGAGAGAACAAGAGAACAAAATGCTAACTGAAACTACAACTAGGAGGCCTCTTTTTACTCCAGACAATGTTTGTACCGCTTCTATAGGCAAGCATCGTAGATTGAAGCCAAACATTATCGAAACTAACCCAAATCCTATCCGAATGTAAGGGTTGTTGTTGAGCGCTAATATGTGCCTTGAATTGTGTTGCTTGTCCTAAGTCCAACAACGCATTCCAGAGGCTTTCTTGGACAAGACCTAACGGCCAATTACTCTGAGCAAAGACCATGTTGTTCAGCGATGTCCAAATAAGCTAGAGGGTCAAGCCTCGAAGTAGGCTCTAGATTGTGCATAACTTGATGACTATGGGGGGGATTGTGGCACCAAAAACACATTGGGTTGCATTGAATCTGACAAAAATCTATTTTCATGTAGAAAGAGATGAGTAAATGATTGGTTATGATGCATTACAACTAGTACTACAATTCTCTATTACAATAATGAAGCACTCTCAATTTTGCAACTAGCCCTTGGTTGGAAATAAAATGACATATATGACAAGTATGAAACAAACAAAATCTTCACTTAGAATACTCTTGGTAATTTGATTTTGGAAAATAATATTGTGAAAAATATGAAATCCATCTAAAATCTATTTCTATCAACCCTTCTTTTTTAGCACCATAGGGCCAAATTGCACCATGATTTCAAATAGTTGTCTACTTTTTCGTCAGACAAAAGCAATCTTTTTTGCCAAAAATTTACCATTTCTTTTTCAAGTGTGGATGAAGTCACCAAATTTGGATGAAAAAGTGCATGAATATGATTGAAAAATGTTTTTTGGTCCAAAAGATGGATGAATGTAGAAATGCTTCACCAAATTTTAAGTGATTGCTATCCTAGCACTCTCTCAAAAAGTAAAGAAAAAGGGCTGATTTCTACGTAGGGAAATTTTTTCCATTCAACATACTTGCGCTTCAGATATGCTCAATTGCTTAAGTGGTAGGAAATGGGTCAGCTACCTTACCACATGACGTTGGAGAGAAGGTCGATATCATTCGTATCGATAATGAGAGGACACGTGGCAACAGATAAAGAAGTAAACAAAAAGGTATCACAAAGGCTGCCAAGTTAGAGTGATGGAGCCTGTTGTAACGACACCTGTTAATAGTGTCTGAATTGGACGCCAAACAGATCCAATACAAATTGTCAATTGAATACCACTGCACCTACCTTATCCGAGAGCATCATCAATAGGACACGCTAAATGACTCACTAGATATATAATTCACTTTTGCTTGGTGTAAAATTAAAACTTTGATTACTATCATTGGAAGCAAACCAAAAAAATTCTTTAACCCCTAAAGGACCAAGTGTCCATTCAATCGACAAGTGGAATTTTAGGCAGGTACCTACAATCTCATTTTTTGTCTTGATTTTTTGAATTTTTTTTGGAAGATAGAAAAACTAATTATCTTTGTGGGAATATAAGTTTTTTTTCAATCTGTGCCTGGGAACACAAGTTATGCTCAAAACAATGGAGAGGGGGAGAAAGGGGAGGGGGAGAAAGGGGAGGGAGAGAGGGGGCAGTGAAGTAAAAAAAATTCAAAAATTCAAATTTTTTAATTTTTTAATTTTTTTTCTAATAGATTATATTTTTGTCTACGTGAATGCCTTGATTCATTCCATTTGGATTTGTTATGAGAAAGTTATGGACAATCTTGTTTTTTGAGCCAATTAGAGCATCTTCTTGAAAAAAACAAAATGTAGGATTCATTTCTAACTGCAATTTTAACCCCTAAACTACCAAAGCCCCCTTGGGGGACACTTGGGATTTTGGGCAGGCTCGTATGACCTGAAATTTTGACAAGATTTTTTGAAGCTTTTTTTGAAAATAGGAAATCACATTAGCCTTCTAAAAATATAAATTTTTTTCCAATCGGTGCCCGGGAGCAAAAGTTATGCCACCCAAAGTCAAAAAAGCAATTTGTTGGGCAGAAAAAAAAAAATTTAATTATATATATTTTTTTCGTTTTTTTTCTCAAAGATTATGTTTTTGTGAATGCAATTTTCAATTCTTTTCAATTTACTTTTTTTTGACAAGGTTAAATTTGTTTGCAAGAACAATCCCACTGTTAGAATTATAGTGTTTTAATTCCACCTAAGAGCTATCAACAATTTAGCATTTCATTCAATTTTGGACCTACTTCTACTAAACAATTTTTTTATATGTGAAAATCAAGTTTTGACATTCTGAAGTTTTTTCCCCAACTTTCAACTCAAATTTGCAACAGAATTTTTTTTTAACTTTGTGGTGCGTAGTGCAATAAAAATCCACAAATGGCCATCAAAGTCATTTGAAATTGCAGGCCACAGTTCAAAAAAAATTCTCTTTCCAACTTCAAATGCTAATATCTTCCAATCTATACGGTCAAATTTCATGAAATATTTACCACATGATCTAAGACAAGTGAAGTTCAAGATCCTACGATTAGATTCCTAAAAAAAAGTTTTTTTTGGTTTCTTGAGTGATCGCAGCAGAAATGGCAGTTTTCAGTGGTTTTGGAGCCAGAAACTGCCTTGGTATCTTAGGGATTAACAATTAAAAAAAAAAAGTTCCACATGGTTTAGTTTTTTTGCTGCAACAGTCTCACCGTTGGGATTAGTGCATTTTCATTCCATTTTAGAGATATTAATAATTTAGATTTTCCTTTTGTTTGTACCTACTTCCACTTAAACAATTTCTTAAAGTATGAAAATTAGTATTTTTGGGAGTGGTTTTTTTCCTTCCTAAATGACCAAGTGGTCCTCTTACACGTCACTATGTACACAGTTTGGGCTAGTTCCTATGATCTCAATTTTTTGACGTGATTTTTTGAAATTTGTTTTGAAAGTACATTGATTTCCTGGGATTATAATTTTTATTTCAGTTGGCACCCATGAGCAAAAACTATGCCCCACTAAGCAATACATTGCATAATACAAAAAAAAATCACAAAAATTCAAAACTAAAATTTTAAAATTTTAGTTTTCCATTCTATGCAAGGAAAGACTTTATTCATCTATTTGGACTAGTGACAAGAAAATTATAGAGAGTATTGTTTTGTTTTTTGGGCAATCTAAGCATCTTCTTTGGAAAAAAACTTATAGGATTCATTTTTGAATCCAACATTCACAATTTTTCAAAGAAAATATCCACATGATTCAGTTTGCTTGCTAGAATAATCTCAACGGTAGTTATTATAGTATTTCAATTTTATCTTAGAACTATTAAAGAAAGTTTAAAAGATTCATAATAAAAAAATCTAGTCATAGAAGGTGAAAAAAACTTGCTTAATTCACTTTAAATGCAGATGTCTTGCAATCTAAGGTAATTGTACCTTAAATTGCACAGTTAAGCAATTCAACACGGTTTTTACTATTATATTGAAAAAAAAATTGTGGGGTCCCATTGGTAGTCAAAACAGGATTCTAGACTCTCTTAGAATGCATTTTTTGGACACCGTGTGATTAAACTACAAATTTCCAAAGTGCTGAAAATAGGTACACCTAAAAGCAATCATAGAGTCATATGAATAGTAGGAGTACATTTTAGGCAAGAATATCCAATGTGCGCTTTTAGGAACTGTGCGATTTTAGGTGTAGTTACCTCATGTAGTCAAAGTTTCTGAAACTTCTTCCACACATTCTTATTTTCATCTAGTGTAAGATCCTATGGTTAGATGTACAAAACAAAATCCAAAAAAACTGTGCACCTTAAAATAAAAATGGCAGTTTTGAATGTTTTTGACCCCCCAAAAAAGGTCTTGTCATTTAGGGATTAAATTTTTTGCAATTTCATGCCGTCTTAGCACTTTACATAAATCCCAAGGTCAAGACTTTCAATGGAGGACTTTTCAATGGGCAAACAATGGACCTTGGAGAAGGGAGACTTCTCAATTTTATGTCCCCTTTGCTTTTGATGCAAACGAGGCCCAAGTGAGAATTTGAAATCACCTCTTTCAAATTGACAACAATACCCAACAAAGACTAAATAAGCTAATTTAATAATAGGTGAGTTTTTCCAGCTGCTTACTGTATTTTGGGTACTGTTAACCACCCCACCCCACCCCACCCACCCTTGGCACAGGCCTACTCTAACCCAGACCTTATTATTATATAAATCTGCAAAAAACCATGGCCGTCACAACATTCATATCTGGGGTTAGATTTCTCAACTTTCCCAACAACAGTACATCCAGACCGGAGCTCCAGTGCCACCAGACCAAGGCATCTCCAGAAGATCCAACTTTTTTTTCTTAAAAAATGCAAAAGTTGTCGCCAAAGACAAAAGCACCAGACAGCTCCAGCTATTGCAAACGTTGCCAATTGCAAGGCCCTTTGAATCTGTGCCCATTAGAAAATTGGTGTTTTTAATTCATTTCCATCAACCCTTTGGTTGGGTGGGTTCAGGCTCCCCCAAGACGGCAGGTGGCACACATTACATTAAAAAATCCCATAGCTCAAATCCCCTACCCTAGTATAAAAATTAATAATTTATTTCTTTAGTGTCTGAGTCTTTCTTTATGTCTGAAGTTGTGGGGGTGGGTGGGGTCACTGTGTGGGGGGCTTCATGTTGGTTCTTTAACTGCATGGAAAACATGCATGCAATACCCATTCTCTAACATAGGGTAATGGCACTCACTCTGTGCAGCCATCTCATCTGTCGGCCCATCTTTCATGATCAATAGCCAACTTGCTCTCCTCAGTCATTGCAATTCTCTGTCAAATGTCATCTCCAAAAGAAGCTCAAAATGCAAGGCAAGGGCGAGGAAGTAACTAACGTCACTCACCGACTCAACTCACGGTCATGCTAGCTACATTTGGTAAATGTCCGGAAGTCTATCTTATTAGATAAGATAAGTTGAGCAGTCCTTTTCACAAGTAGTCCATTACATACGTTGCCTTCCCAGGTCTGAAAATTTAAGCCTTTCAGTGCTATCAAATCATGGCCTGCCTCCCTCCCTCCCTACTCAGCAAGACGGATGATGCACCACCTGGTCTGGTCTGGTCTGAGCAAGCAGTGGTGGCAGGAAAATCATGGCTCCATTTCACCGTCACCGCATTTGTGGATCATGGGCAATTGAATCCAGCACTAACTGAAAAGCTTAAATTTAGTTCATAAATATAAATATAAATATAAATATATTATATATATCAAACTCCAACACTAGCTTCCTTCTCTGTCTCTGTCTGTTTCATGCAGTAAGTTCCAGTAGCTAGCTAGCGCTGACATGATGGACTCCTCCCCAAGGAAACCAGAAGTTAATAACTTATTAAGTTATTCGAAACCAGGTTCATGAAGTTTTTATGGGCGTCAACATTGCATGACTGTGATGGGTGGGACGGACATGTCACACTCCTGAGCAAGCACAGGCGTCTGCTTGCCCTGCCCTGCCCTGCCCTGCAGTGCAGGAAGGAATGGCAAATTGAAGGAGCAGCAGCAGCAGGAGCAGCCAAAGGGGAACCAAAGTGAAAGAGAATGTTTGTAGGGGAACAGGGGATTCGATTGATCAGCTCTGACCTGAACTGCCCTGCCCTGCCCTTGGGGGAGAGGGGGAGGGAGAGGGAGCTCTGCGCTTATTAAGTTATCGTTAAGTACTGGAGTTTTACTTGAGTTTAGGAAGGTGCTAATTATGCTTATGGGTCAGGGGTCAACTCCGTCGTCACGAGCCAGGCAGCAGGCAGTAGGCGTCCCGTCTGGTGCAACTGGGAAAGTAGTCTCCAGCTAGTCAGTCTTGGGCGGGGTCTTTTGGTTGGTCTTTTTCCTTCCCATTAGATTAGCTCCTCCTTTTTCCTGTGGCAACGCAGCAGCAGTGAGCAGAGCAGAGCAGGAGCTGTACCCGCATCCCATCCATCAATACTCTCGCAATCCCACCCCACCTGCAGCCTTGACTGAGCCAGTGAGGCTGCTCATGACGACATGACCTCCCTGGCTGGCTGGGCTGGGCTGGCTCCCCCCTCTCGAGGGAATTACATTTCCAAGAGCACCTGCATTCCCTTCTTGTCAGGCTCATGAATTCAATTCCCCTCCTCTGCAATGATCAATCTTCATCGTGCCGCAGACTGCTGAGTGCTGCCAAACTTGTACTTAAGAACGAAAGAGAGAGAGTGAGTTAATTCATGGCAATGACATGGCTTGCGGTAATTGCTCTGCAGGTAAAAATAAAAAACAAAAAACAAAAAACAATCAGGCAGGTGTTGGTTATATCTTACTTCCTCAATCGCCTGTACAAATTTCTTCCCTTGGGGGTGGGGGGTGGGGGTCTTCAGGCAGTAACTAGTGTACTTTTCATTTTAAGCCAGTGGACCTGCCCTAGCTTATTTCCAACCTTTTCTTAAAACTTTTCAAATCATTCATTTCTGGTGCAAATATCTTCCTTCCTTGGATTGCAGCCACCCCTGAAATGGGGGGACGACGTCAAAAGAAAGAACACCAAAATTACCTTCTCTTCCCTTCAGTTACCTCCAGTGAGATGGAGTGCATTCATTAATTTTGCTACGAGTGCACTCAGAAGCTCGAGTCCCCAAAATTGGCGCAATGCAATACCCATGGGAAAGGTGTCCAGGCAGACAGACGGGCTTGTAGCTATCATATGCTGTCATGAATAGCTTGATTTGAGCGATCCACCTTGGAGATTAGTTCCAAGGGTGTCCATGAACTCCCTCCCTGCAGGTTACCCTTTTTGAAGCCCTCCCCCTGCTTCATGATATGGGCTGATGATTATTTCACCTCCGTCCATGGCATGGCAAAGAAGCAAGGTGCAGCAGCAGCAGCAGGGGCAAGGGCCGGGCGGGGGCTTTTGAGTGGGGACAACCGACCTTACGCGATTATTTTAATAGGGGCTCTGGAGCCAAATCTACTAGCTTGTCATATAGTCTTGAGATGCGGATCTCCAAATATTCAAACCCCTGCCAAACACCACAGTTGGTAATGAGAGGGTGGGGAACAGCAGCAGCAGGAAATGCACTAGCTGGCCGCATGCCTGCCATTGGCGTCTTCAATATCAAAAATATCAGACGACAAACAAAGTGTGAGCCCAAAGCAAAAAAACGGAATTACTGAATTACTGAAGGAGGGAGAGAAAATAATAATAATAATAATAACTTATTTCTAGTACCTGAAATGCCTCCCATGGATGGATGAAAATCATCACACCTCGTGGCTTTGTATGGCATGATGGGAGAGTTGGAGACAAGCCCTTCCTTTGGACGTACAGAAGGGGAAGTGCGACAGAGGGCCCACATGGGTCATGTGTGCTTCTTCGATTTCCAAGGCAGCAGCAGAGCAGAGCCCCCGGACAGAAGTGGAAGCCGGACAACAGAACTCCCGGCTTTCTTCCTCCATTCATCCATGGACCCATGGGATGGATGAAGAGGTGATCATTTCGAATTGTAATCAGGCATCAGTACTCTTTCGTCTCTCTTGTTTAGAAGTTATGAATGCGTTGGGGGATTACGGAGTGTGTGCAAGTGGTGGCAGAACAGAGCAGAGGGGAGCAGAAGGGGGGGGCGTCCCTTGTGCATTGACCAGTCAACCGGGTCAACACGACAAAGCCTCGCCTGCGGCAGAGCCAAGTCGAATCGAGCGAGCGACACTGGTCTCAGCTTAGTCTCATCTCTCACCATGAGCCTTGTGGTACTACACACTCCATGGTGTGTCAGACTAGCTCCATGTTGATTAAAAAAGAGGGCATTGGGGTCAGGTATTCCCCCCTTCGTCATCATGATCCTCGTCTGCCATCCTAGATCTGCAAGATACTTGGGGGAAGCCATCCATGTGCAAAATTCTAAAAGCGCATGCCTTTGCCAAAAACAAGGACCTCGCTCACGTATAGCCCAACTCACACCTTGGCCACGCCCCAAGCCAAACCACAACAAAAGCCCAAGCCCCATCTCCATCTCCATCTGAAAGGGGAGGAGCAATTATGAGAGGATTGCTGAATAGAACCAGTTCCGGTGGACACGACAAACGGGTCACCAACCCAGGATGAGGGGAAAGGAGGGTGTCCAGGGGAGCTGGATATATTCGTCACTCAGATATTAACGTAACTGGCCAGCCATTTGGCACAGGGCGGGGCGGGTGGGGTGAGTCTATATACTTCAGTGGGGCATATTATATCTGTGGTATGTACCTACTTCAGTGCAATGTGGCCTTGGATCTCAAAATCAATTTCTGGTCGTGGGGTGGGTGCAAGAAAGAAAAGGGAAAAAAAATCGAGCAATGAGGGCGAGGAAAAGAATTAAAGCTCCAGCCAGGTCAGCAGAAAGGGGACGATATTGATGAACATGGGAAGGAAAAAGTAAAAAGCTCAAACTGAAAAGAAGAAAGGAATAGGATATGTTATGGCCTTGATTTGAACAAAAAAATTTGTACATTGAAGTTTGAGTACTTGTCACTGTGTTCAATTGGACAGGCCATGTGATGGTCAGTGAATTATTACTTGCTGCCAGGGAACAATTATAAGTTACTCACCATCCCTTCAATTGTAACATTACATGGCACCGTAAAATTATTGATATTTGTTACCCATTTCAGGCCATTGAACTGAAAAGAAGCAGGCAATGTTGGCTTTAATTTACAGCACCACTGGCTAACTTACTTGGAGGGAACGGGTCACTGACAATTTCTAACATCATCTCTAGAAATAAAATGCTATGTGGTTTTTTCAGAAATTCTATAAGATTCATTTATAAAAATCAAATTACAAGTTTGCATTTTGAAAAGTCTATAATAAAATACAATCTCAAATATGATGCTATTGGTCAAAAGCAAATCTTGCAAAGTAAGACATAGAAGTGTAAACTTCTTGTAAATTTTCCTATCCATTTAGTCATTACAATTATTTCCTACAATGCAAGTGTTAGCCTACAAAATTACAAAATTTATGGGGTAGTTTTTTCATCCAAGGTCCAAAATCATTTGAATTGAGTTTTGGACAAAACCATACTAATTATAGTTTTATATCTATTCTACAATCCTACAGGACATTTCTAATAGGTTAAGAAAAAAAAACATGAGGAGGCCATTGAGTGTTTTGTGGTGAACATTATATATTTTTCATAAAAAAGTACAAGGTTCCTTTTAATTAAAAAAACATGTATAATGACTATAGAATGCCTAATAATCAAGAATATTAAAAAAAACTAGAAGTAATTAGGATAGTGTGATTTTGTACAAACAAAAAATTGTTACTAGATTCGATCTATTGTGTGCAAAAATTCCTATGGCTTGGAGGACTCAATGTTGTGAGCCCCATTTACAAAACCTGGATTGTTGCTTACGTTAAGAAGACATTGCATCTTAGCATCTCCACATGCAGAGGGGAGCAAGGTGGTAGTGTTGATTTTATTTTTAATCAATTTCCTTGTTCCTCTATGTATTTGGTTTCAATCCTTGCGTTTATAAGGTTTGTAATATACTCATTGCGGTTGAACTCTTGCTACTTGATTACACAACCATTTTTTGTTATAGTATTGTAAATGTAGATACTAATCCTAACCACTTAATAAGGATCAATTGTATGCATGTAATAGCAGTGTACACAAGTATAGATAGTTTTTTAAATTCTAGCATGCATAACCTATTGTTTTTTCATTTAATTTGTATTGTTGTTTTGTTTACAAAAGTAATATTAACACTATAAATTAACATAGGATGGCAACAATTAGAGCCTTCTGCCAATTGTAATTAAGCATAGCTTACTATTAATTAAGTCAAATTAGAAAATTAATAAATCACACTGTGCTATAAAATAACTCATATTTGAATAATACCTCTTCTTTAAATGACCATAAAATTCACGTAGTTATGAAAATTTACAAGGAGTGTCCCTGGATCTACAGTTACAAAATTACAAAAAAGCATCCAACAACTTATAGCAATTTCATGCTCTATATAAAATTTGATTTGAAAAATATATAGTCAATTGTTGTTCAGCATTTGAGAATGTCATCATATTAGATATTTCTCTTCCTATCCAATCTAGTATTCAATTCCAAAATATATTTTTAAAATGAATTTAAATTTATCAATATTTCTTCATATTTTAACTATATTATTTTAATACTTATATATTTGACAAAGTTGTTTCAAATTATATATCCGTACTCATGGAAACATCAGACTCAATATAGCAAAACGTAAAGCATAAAATCTAATGTTGAATTTTTATGCTTTTTTCAATAAGAAAAATTAGAGTTTTTAATGTTTGGTTCAAACGTGGGCCAATAAATCATTTTATTTCTTACAAAAAAAATGGATTATGGGGATTTGATTGCACAAGTCTATATGATCAAGAATTTTTTTTGAGTCATCTTATTATGATTAACACCTTAACCCTTAAGACCTCGTAGTAGTTTAGATTTCTAAATTTATGTAAATACTCTATAAAATGTAATTTCAAAGAAGAATCTAATGGCAGTTTTAAATGAAACTTGAAAAATGTGGCCCATAGATTAAATCTACTACTACACTGATCAATAATTCTTAATAAAATTGAAATCCAAAAGAAAAAATTCTTTCTAAAATTTATTTTAGATTGATTATGTATAATTTTAACAAGAATGATCTTCCTTCATGTTCAAGATATTAACTTCTAATCATGACAAAGTTTATAGATTTTTATTTTACATATTTTTCTTTAAGTTGTTTTCTAGAAGTCGTTTTTGGATTAGAGAGCTCATCCTTTAGAGTTAAGGACTGGAGATTGTTCAAAGTTACAATACTATGAAGATGTACTATAAAGTTTAATTTCAAACTAAATTTGTAAAATATGATCTACATATTATTTGTATAAAGTTAGATCAATTGCTATACTATCAAGTTGTAAAATATGATCTATAATTTTACCATTTTGATAGATATTTGAATATTTTGAACTCAAAGAAAAATAATTCTTTTGAAAATTACAAAAAATTCAATCCACAGTCAAATTGCAATGAAATTTTTTAATTTTAGGCCTCAACTATATTTGAAAAATATTGGTTAGTATCATAGTTAATTTAATCATATGGATATGATTTGTTGATCATATTTTAAACCTATGTTGGAATTTATCATTAATTTGTTATTCTAAGTTGTATATTTGAAGATATCTTTATATATATATAAAAATCTATACTGCTCCTTAGATCTTAATCCTAAAGTTCTAAGGCCTTTTTGGGTGAAAATACTACTTAAAATTGCCATGTATAGAGCAAAGAGATCAAACTCTATAAATACATTATTTTGCAAATCTAACCATAGGATCTTACAGTAGACTAGTATAACAACGTGTGGAAGAAATCTCATAAAATTTGACCATTGAAATTGCAAGATATTTGCATTCAAAGTAAAAAATCTATAGTTTTGGGGCATTGTGGCAAACGGATTTGCAAGACTATATCCCTCTCAACTTAAATTTTTTGAATTTCAGATATTGAAATTTTAATTTTTTTTATAATAAAGTATTGAATTGAAAGTCTAGCAAAATAAATTAAAAAATAATAATGTGATTTTCTTCCTTTAAAAATTTGTCATGTAGAAAAAAGTACAAAATAGGTGAAAAAACTAATCTTTATTAGATCTAAGATGGAACTGAAACACACCAATCCAAATGGTGTGATTGTTACAACAATCAAATTAAAATTTTACAACTCCATCTTTTTTGGAAATGATGTATAAATTGAGCTAAAAAATAAATCTAACATGCTATATTTTCAAACAAATGCTCTAATTGCCTACAAAATAAGATGCTCCATGACCTTATCATCACTTATTCATTTTGAACAAACCAAATCTTTCCACATAGACAAAATTATTATCTATTAGAAAAACAATCTAATTTGTAAATTTCTTTTTTAATAAATTTTTATATTTTGTTGGCCCCTTTTTACTATTTTGAGCTTTGTATGTCATAACTTTTGTTCCTTGACATCAATTGAAATAACAATTTCATTTTCAAAAAGTTTTTTAGCTTTTCTATTTTGTAAATGATTTCAAAAAAACATGCCAAAAATTGAGATCATAAGAGCCTACCTAAAGTGTTTAGTATCCTCTAAAAGAACACTTGGAAATTTGGGAGGTAAAGAGTTTAGGGATTAACAAGATGAAAGTGACGAAATTTTTGTATATGAGGGACATCCATGCACCTATTTGCAAAAATTATATATATATATATATACAGAGAGAGAGAGAGAGAGAGAGAGAGAGAGAGAGAGAGAGAGAGAGAGAGAGAGAGAGAGAGAGAGAGAGAGAGAGAGAGAGAGAGAGAGAGAGAGAGAGAGATGTATATATGTATATATAGATCTATTTTTGTAAAAAATTGAGACATCAAAAACTTCAATTTTGAAAAACACTAAACATGTTCTTTCTTGAAGTTCAAGCATTGCAAATTTGAATTTGTGAGGTTTCACACTAATACTTTAAAGAAAAGTTTAAGAAAATCAAAAGCATTATTTTAAAATAACTTTAGGCCTATCAAAAGATCAAAGGACTTTAGGATTAAAGCAAATGATTAATAGATGATGATAGAAAAAACATTCAAACTTTCTCAATATTCTACTATTGAAATACTTCTATATGCTTTACGTACTAAATGTATGTTTTCAAATGTTTTAAACAACAATTGTCAAATATTGAATGTAGTTTAACAAGTCATTTCATGTTTTTATTTCTTGATTATCTTTTAAGACCTTTTTGTACTTTTTTTTGGAATGTATCACAATTCCATTTTGGAATGGCCTTTGACCATTTTGGAATTGACGTATTGATATATATACACTAGTAGAAATCCATAGTGAAAAAAACATTTTAAGAGATGGTTTTGTGTTAAATTGGGATTGAAACTAATACAACTATATTTAAAATAACGCAAATTTAACACAAAACTTAAAGGACAAGATAAGGGCTTGTACTTGAATCCTTCCAATGAATAAGGCTTTTCTAAGAGAGTGATTATCATGTTATTGCAAACTTTGGGTTGAAAAATCCCACTTTAATAAAAGTATAGAAAAAGCACAATTGTTCAACAATTTTTTTGTTACATGATGTGTTTACAATGTAGCCAATTTTCAATGATTTCTAATAAATAAATGATTTATAAATGAGAGAGGGCCACATAAGTCATTTCCAAACTCAAGCCAGAAGCTCAATCCACTCTCACAATCTTCCTTGTCCAGTAAAGTTCAAGGCCATAGTAGCCTTGCATTATTTTGTTATTTTATTTTTTCAAACTTCTACTTAAGAATCTTCGATCCTTTTTTCATTTTTTCTTTAAATTTGCTTAATACAAATAAATATATAAAAAAAAAATTCCAAACTAAGGAAATCAGTGCAAAGCTTATCCAAACTTGTGAATGCATTTGAATAATTGGGTCCTATAGTCTTTCTCAACTCTTCATATTTGATCTTTGATAGCAAACTCATGAATAGAAGAGAACTTTGATACTTAACTCCTAAAGGACCAACATGTGTTTTCTAGCAACATAGAAATTTTGGGCAGGTACGTGTGATGAGAGATTTGTATATTTTGGGCTGAAATTTTAATAGAAGGTGGAAACAAGGAATGTTTTTCATATGCACAAAATTTCATGATATTTGGAAATATGAGTCAAAAGTTATTGCATGATATGTAGTTTGTTTCTCAACTTGAGCAGTCCGGGCAGATCGTAAAAAATCACTTTTTTTGAAATTGGTTTATTAGATTTATATATAAATGGAAAGCTTTGAATCCTTCCATTTTGATCAATGAGTAAAAAGTGATGAGAAGTTTTAGTTTGTGGGCAGTTATGGATTCTTTGTTCTAAAATAAACTTTGAAGTTGTTTATTTTATACAATTTTCAATATCTTTTGAAAAAAATAAAATCATAGGATGTAGATTGTTTATAATAACATTACAACCATTGGGATTGGCATTTTTCAATTCCAAAACAAAATTCTCAAATTTAGTATTTTGAATCATTATTTAAATCTTTCTACTTACTATTTTTCTTATATGTTGCACAGTTCCAAATGATCTGAAAATTTTCAAGCATGTAGACATCTTGCCATGAAGAATGAATCCAGAGAAGCAGAATCATTTTGGAATTTTTTTCATAATGATATAACCTTGTGAAGTGCAGCTGCCAGTTTTTTTGCAGGACCCAAAAAAATATTTTTGCCACTTCAAATGCTAATATCTTGCAATCTACATGGTAGAAATTTCTGAAGTTTTTTCCACATCTTTTTAAAGCAGAGTACTACAAGATCCTATGGTTACATGTGTTCAAAAGTGATATTTTTCAAAAATTTGGTACTTGTACTAGAAATGGCAATTTTGGAGCATTTTTGATGAGAACATAGTCAAGGAACTTTTGGAGTTAATGACCACTTTACACCTAGAGGCCAAGCTAATTTGGTGGAATGAATTTTTTATTCAAAAAAGACATGATCTGACATGGCCTAATCACAAGCTCACTTTTTGATGAAAAAATGTCCAAAATGCATTAGAAGAGATTCGGGGGGGAGGGGGGGGGGGGGTAGAGGGCCGTTTTAGGCCTATTCCCCTGATGCTATTTCCCTGGCAGATTGGAAACATCTGCTGTCAGATTTTCTTATTTTGAATTTTGAATTTTTTTTTGGAAAAATCTAAAATGAAAAAAAGCAAAAAAAAAATAATACTAAAAATTGGTGATGTGGCAGTTGTTCTACCACGTCACACAGCTGCTGCGGACTGCTATGAGGCTGTTCCCCTGACCCTGGCAGCCCAAGGAACTCACAGCCCTCCAAAGGAGCTGAAAAACATCTAATGGTTGGTGCTTTTTTGAATTCTTTTTCCTAGACAAGTTGGCTACATGCTTGAAATTTTTTACTTCATTTGGAATTGTATAACACATAGAAAAAAATAGTAAGTGGATAGTAGTAGAGAATGATTCAAAATACTAAATTGTCAAGAATTTAATTATGGAATTGAAAAATGCTAATCCCAATGGTTGCAATGTTATAATAAATAATCTACATTCTAGGATTTTATTTTTTTCAAAAAATATTGAAAATTGAGTAAGATAAAGGACTTCAAAGTTTATTTTAGAGTAGTGAATCCATAACCACCTGCAAACTTCAAAATTTATTTTAGAGTAGTGAATCCATAATTGCCCGCAAACTTCAAATCTTCATAACTTTTGGCTTGTTGATTAAAATGGGATGATTCAAAGCTTTTTACCTGTATATAACTCTAGAAAACCAGTTTCAAATTTTTGTTTTCAAAATAAGTGATTTTTTTTTATCTGCCCGAACTGCCCAATTGCCTATAAAAGAAAGTAACATATTAGGCCATAACTTTTGACTTGTATTTCCAAATGTCATGAAATTTGGCGCATATGAAAGATATTCCTTACCCCCACCTTGTATTAAAATTTCAGCCAAAAATATCTAGTCATACGTACCTGCCCAAAAAAATTCTATATGACCAAAAAACGCATGTTGGTCCTTTAGTGGTTAAGCGACTGTTGTAGATTATTTCTATCTATTGTTGTACAGTAAGTGATTGTTGTAGATTAAGCAATTAACCCCTAAAGGCCCGAGGCCTTTTTCTGCCAAAAAACACCTAAAACTGCCATTTTTTTAGCAAAGAGTGAAAAAAAATTAAAAATATTTTTTTTGCACATCTAACCGTAGAGTCTTACAACTAACTAGTATGAGAGTGTGTGGAAATTTTTTTAGAATTTTTGACTGCACAGCTTGCAAGATATCTGCGTTTAAAGTGAAGAAAACAAGATTTTCAACACATTGCGGGACTAGATTTTTTGACTTTGAACATTTTTAACTTAAAATTTTTGCACTACAAAGTTCTGAGCTTTAAATCTTTTTAGTGGAGAATTGAGTTGAGAGTCTAGGGGAAAGAAAAATCCAAAAAAACTTAATTATCATTCTTTAAAAAATTGTTGAGTAGAAGTAGATACAAGATAGAAGGAAAATCTAAAATATTCATATATTTTAGATTAAATTAAAATGCACTAATTCCAGTGGTGAGATTGTTCTAGCAAGTAATGTAAACCATGCAAAAAAAAAAACCTCGAAATATTTGAAAAAATGCATTTAGAAATGCATCCTAGAAGGTTTTTTTTCAAGAAGATGCTCTAATTGCCCGAAAAACAAGAATGTCCATGACTTTCTCCTAACAAATCCAAATGAAAGGAATCAAAGCTTTCCAAATAGACAAAAATATAATCTATGAGAAAAAAAATATTAAAAAAAAATTTCAAATTTTCGTCTATTTTGTTTTCGCTGCCCGAGCTACCTGCTGTCCCCTGTTTTGAGCTTATTTGGTCATAACTTTTGTTCCCGGGCACCCAATGTGAAAAATTATATTCCCACGGACCTAATCAACTTTTCTACCTCCAAAAAAAGTTGCAAAAAATCAAGAGAAAATTTCAACCTGAAGGTACCTACCCGAAAATGCATTTGTCCCCCGAAGGGACAACAGGCTTTTATCCCAACGGGTTAAACGATTGTTGTAGATTATTTCTATCTTTGTCAGTCCCTTGCTCTCCTAGGAGACTTGCAGCTGGACTTTTATCACTCTTTTTCTTGCAGTAAAGGTCCGTCACCCTTTACTTGTGTCCCCCCCACAGTCCGGGGAGATTTTTAGCACAACTGGCTAAAATCCTAGATTTTCTTGGGCCAAATGATTGTTTGAATCATTCTCTCGGCTAGGCTTATAAAAAATAGAGAATATTCTTTGATTTTCCTCTTAGATGGTTGGTTTTTTTCCGAAGATTTTGAAATCAATTAGGCAATTCCTGATTTCAATTGGCTAACTTGTAACTAAATGCCGGTACTCCTTGTACATTGGTCCCCCCCCCCAAAAAAAAAAAAATCTGAAATTTGTGCAAATTGGCCTTGAGGGGAATTGACCTAGCCTCTAGGTGCAAAGCAGCCTAACTTCCTTGATGAGCTTTAAAGAATTGGCAGCAGGCCCACCTTGAAGGCAGGTTTACTGTATTTATCACCTAGTAATCCATCGACGTGATTACAGACTTACGTCCTTGAGGAAATAAAAAATGTGTGTGCATGTGGCGACCGACGACCATCATGTATTTATCCATCCATCCGGGAGGGACTGAGTCGAGGCTTTTTAAGATTTGGGTTGATGTTCTGCAGGGCATGCGATGATAATGTACCTTGGTGTTGGTCCAGAATATTCCACATCCAACTTACTCTAATGTAATGAACTCCAAATTATCTATGGCTACTTGTACCCTACAGTCCTCCCTCCCTGCAGCCAGTGCCTCTCTTTTAAGACTCTAATGGGAAGTCATTATACTGGCATACTAAGCTTACCTTAAGTCCAATTTTGAATTGCTCGTCCTTCTTTGGGAGGTTATTTTATATATTACTACTGTATAATTACTACTATAGTCATATATATTATTACTGGTGAGGTATGATTTGTGTTAATGTTTTGGGTGCAAATGAGAGGTTCAGTTCAGTCAGTCATGTTCTGTCAAATTATATTTTTATTCTGAAAACCTAGTCAAAGAAAGAATTAATGGGTCTAGAGTGGATGTGGTGGAGATGGGTGGAAGTACAAGTACTGTACAGTGCATTGGTGCATGTGTTCCAAGCAAGGGTACTGTACAGTACTGTACAGTGCAGATAGTTGCTTACATGGAAGATCTAACCAATCTGACTGGGGAGATTTCGACTGAGGATGGAAGTTCCACTGGGGTCAATTGGGGGAGCAAGATGGATTCATGAATAACTTACTGTAAATGGAGAGGATTTAACTAATAAACTCAGTTGGTGGGGCACTATAATTTGCAAGCATTGGATCGAACATGTAAAATGTATGAGTGAGGGAGACTTTGGGGGGAGCACTGTAAAGCTGTGCAGAGATTTTTGGGTACACGAGCCAAATCTGTGGAGGTCAAATTTATATTATTGGAGTATATGTGAAATTCTAGAGGCATTGGGTCAAGTCATGGTTACACCACTTGCCAATAAGTTTGACCAAGCCGCGGTGTAATTGTATGTGTATGTTAAGTGGCCCCAACAAAAATGAGCTTTAACCCCTAAAGGTTTTTGGCTATGTTTTCACCAAAACCGCTCCAAATCTGCCATTTCTAATACAAGTATCAAATTTTAGAAAAAGAACACTTTTGAACACATGAAACCGTAGGATCTTGTAGTACACTGGTTTAAGAAGATGGGGAAAAAATTTCATGGTGAAAAATTTCCACCATGTAGATTGCAAGATAATAGTGTTTGAATTGACAAAAATTCCTTTTTAATCACTGCAAAAATCTGTGCAGCTGTCCTTCACAAGGTCACATTTGTATGAAAAAATGTCCAAAATGGTGGTTACTCTTGGAATTCACTCTTTAAGGCAAGTTGGCTACATCCTTGAAAATCTTCAGATCATTTGGAATTGTACAACATATAGGAAAAAAATAGTAAGTAGGAAGAGGTAGCAAATGACTCAAAATACTAAATTGTAAAGAATTTAATTATGGAATTGAAAATGCCAATCCCAGCTGTTATAATGTTGTAATAAACAATATACACCCAACGTTTTTTTGTTTTATTCAAAAATATTGAAAATTGAATTAGATAAAGGACTTCAAAGTTTATTTTAGAATAGAGATTCTATAACTACCCTCCAACTAAGAATCCTCATAACTTTTGACTCATTAATCCAAATGGAATGATTCAAAGCTTCCCACGTACATATAAATTTGAAGAACCAGTTTCAAATTTTTATTTTTTTTAAAAGTGATTTTTGAAGAAGTTTTTTTTGCTGCCCGGGCTGCCCGCCGAGCAATGAAAATGACATATCATGCAATAACTTTTTAATCATGTAGTCAAAAGTTATGAAAATTGTTGGGCCTTAAAGCTACTCCTCGGGAAAATGTTGAGTGAAAAATTCAAAGAAAAAAATTAAAAACTCCGCTCATAGTGAGCTGCCCCAAAACACTATGTTCTCAAAAAAGCATGTTCAAGGCTTTAGGGGTTAAAAGAAACAACCCTTCAATTGTCGAATTTGAAAAGTGTAATTGATGCCAATGCCTAGTTCGTTTAATTCCTATAGGAAATAGAGAACCAAAGGAGTCTTTATTATGTATAGAAACCCATATTTAACAAGGGAAACACACATATTGGATACTGGCATGATCTAAGAACAATTGTACCATGGATTGATGCCAATTGTCTAGTTTTTGGAAAAAAAGTTGGTTTTGCAAGATGTATTATGTAGCCCATTCTATAGGCATGTATTTGTATTTTGGGTCAAAATTAGTATTTCACTTAAGTACATGAGATTAGTTAGAGATTAATTAATACCAAGATATGACCTCATATACAGGTCAAGGTTGCAATACTTCCAAAGGATGACTGACACAGCTTGTAATCATCATAGTAAATTTTGTTACTTATTCATCCCTAAAGGACCAGACACCATTTTTTGGCAACGTAGCAATTTTGGGCAGCTCACTATGAATGGAAATTTTAATTTTTTTCTTTGAAATTTTCACACAAGATGTGCCCAAGGAGTAGCTTCAAGGCCCAACATTTTTCATAACTTTTGACTTTATGGGTAAAAAGTTATTGTATGATATGTAATTTTTCGCGTTCGGCGAGCAGCTGGGGCAGCTCAAAAAAATTCTTTAAAAAAAACTTTTTTGAAAATTAAAATTTGAAATTGGTTTTATAGATTTATATGTACTTGGAAAGCTTTTAATCATTCCATTTGGATTAACGAGTCAAAAGTTATGAGGATTCTTAGTTGGAGGGTAGTTATAGAATCTCTACTCTAAAATAAACTTTGAAATCCTTTCTCTAACTCAATTTTCAATATTTTTGAATAAAACAAAAAACGTTGGGTGTATATTGTTTATTACAACATTACAACCGCTGGGATTGGCATTTTACAATTCCATAATTAAATTCTTGACAATTTAGTATTTTGAGTCATTCTCTACCTCTTCCTACTTACTATTTTTTTCCTATATATTGTACAATTCCAAATGATCTGAAAATTTTCATGCATGTAGTCAACTTGCCTTGAAGAATGAATTCCAAGAGTAACCACCATTTTGGACATTTTTTCATACAAATGTGACCCTGTGAAGGGCAGCTGCCCGGATTTTTGCAGTGATTAAAAAGGAATTTTTGTCAATTCAAACGCTATTATCTTGCAATCTACATGGTGAAAAATTCTGAAATTTTTTCCACATCTTCTTAAATAAGTTTACTACAAGACCCTATGGTTACATGTGTTCAAAAATGTTTTCTTTCTAAAATTTGGTACTTGCATTAGAAATGGCAGTTTTGGAGCGGTTTTGGTGAAAACATAGTTTAAAACCTTTAGGGGTTAACTACTTCCATCCCTAAATGCTCCCATTGTCCTCATGTCCTATAAAGAATAAATGTCATATCCAAAGGAATGGATCCCACACTTGGAGAATGAAGTTTATTTTTAGGTGCCATCAGGTCACTATTTTTGTGCATGATCAACACCCGCTTGTATGCACATTCTATTCTCCTTGTATGAACCAAGTATATGGTATTTTCAAATTTGATGCATGAAAAACAATATACTATATATAAATGCAATGTTTATTGCAAAAGCATATATATGGTAATTCTTAAAACTAGCATATCTATGCAATGTAAAAATCCATAAGTGATTTGAACCTACCTCCTACGTTCTACACCTTGATGAAGTGATAGTCTATGTAGAATTGCAAAATTTTTGCTTGATCCATGAGTACAACATTCTATAAAAATTGAAAACAAAGCCCCAAAACTTCATAAATTTATGCAACATTTTGATTGATATTTTTTGGATTCACCTAAAAATTCAAGTCAATTGAAACTTTCTTGCACCTTGAAATACATCTTTCTATCTTAAACTTCACATTATACACCATGAGGTGACGAGGGCAAAATATTTTCAACATCCTTTAAAGATTATGTTTATAAAACCATTAATGTTTAAAAATGGTTTAAATGTACTAATGGTGATCATTAGCCCCTAACTGCCTGAGCGACCAAATATGGTCGCTCCAAAATTTCAGGCTCATTTGGGTACGGGCAGTTAAATTCCTTTGACCGGTTAAATTTATTTTACGGGCAGTATTGAAGGTTAACTATTGGAAAGTTTTATTTTTCACTAAAAAAAGTAAATATTTGATTTTTGAGAGGTCCTCAAAAGCAGATATGTTTCATTGAGGAAGAGTAAAGCTTACAAATTTTATTTGATTTCTTAGCTTTAAGCAAAGCTTGACAATTTTACTTGAATTGAGATCTGAAAAGTTCTACTTATTCATTTGCTTTGAAAATGGTCCCAATGGAATGATTAAAGTGTTTTCATGATTTTCACTGTTGAAAATTTAAACATGCAAGTGTTGATTTGGAGTTATTTGCGATTTCTACTTATAAAAAAAATTGCATTTCAACAATTGCAAGGTGGATTGTGTAATGAGTTTGATAGCTTTTCATGTGAAATTAAGTTTTTTGAAAGTGTATTTTAGTGTGCTAACATAATTTGTAGTTGTTCATGTCACCTCCAATCCCCAAAAGTATTTATATGCAAATTTTTCAAACATTGTGGGGAGGGCAAGCATACTAAAAATAGAAAATGTACATTTCTCTTGTTATGATCTCACAACTCCTATGCAATTTTGCACTCAAAATTGGTATACATACTAATAAGCTAGCTCTTTAAAAGTCTGTAAGGTTAGATTTTGAAAAAAACAACAATTTGCGTCATTGGAGATAACTATAAGTCCATGCTCTTTTTTCATAGAAAGAACACACTTGGAAAGGCTTAGGCACTTAGGGGTTAACTTCCTAAAATAATCACTCTAGGCCTAAATTGGAACCCCATTGGTTTTACAACAATCTACCTCAGGTGAAGAGAATTGTTGAATCCCCGATGATGTTTGCAATGCAAGAAACTCACTCCGAGGTGCGGAATGTATAGAAGCTTAATCATCCTTCTATTTCCTAAGAATGAAAATAAGCCTGTTAGAGCATCTGCAATGCAACTTGTAATAAGAACGGTAGCGGCACTATAACGTTTGAAAAGCAAATTGGACTTAAATGCACGCGCCAATGAGACTGTCAAGTTCCATGTTAGTTCCACGGCCTCGGTATGCGACCACCTAGGACCGGCTAATTTGCAAAATGTGAAGGGCCCGCGAGTTGACTCCTTGTAAAAATAGTCATTGTTGTCATACCTTTTCCCACATTGTAATGTGTGCCATTCAATGCAACCTTCCCTTGTTTGCATGACAAGTCTTTTTTAATGTAGATTCTTGTCCTTTCTTTCTTTTTATAATGTGGAAAAGTCCATTTGACGTTTGGATTGCCGGTTCCGCATTGGGTCTTTTTTTCCAAAAAAAAATCAACACTGTGGAGGCCTCGCGGAATGCCCCTCCAGTTTGCCAGTAGAGGGCTGTTTTACTGTATTTGCATTGCAGATGCTCTTATTGTAGCCACGCTGATTTTTCCTGCTAGTGCTGGACTCTAATTCACCAAAGTCACACTATTTGTTTAATATTACCATAATTGTACTCAAGGTTCTTGTCGTTTTCTCCCGCCAGGCCACTTGTACTTTGCCCATTGCCATGAAATTCTGTTCCATTTGTTTCACCAAAAAAGAAAAAGAAAAAAATAGTACTCAAGATCATAGGCAATCGTAACAGTTAATTGCCAAAGGTAACATAATATAAGGTAAGCAGGGTCGCAGCCCTTGTCAGAATTTTGCAGCACCCTAGGCAAAGATACCAATATTTTAGCTCCCATTTGTACACAAAACCATTAATTTGATATAAAAACACTCAAGGCACTGAATTCTAGTAAGAACTACAGTTCCTAAAAGATTTCACCTTCGACTTTCAGTTTGTCCCACAACATTGCAAACTCCGCTGTACTTCACTTCACATTAACTACACATAATCACTCCGAAGGGTAGATAAAAGAAACTCTGAGGTTCCACTACGAACTCATACTGTATCGCGGATATTGTGATATAAAATTCCTTCGTAATTTATGTTCGAGAAGGCCAACTACTGTAGCTTTCCAGACAAACTAATTGAAAAACCCAACTCAAGAGTGTACCTCAGACTGGGAGCAATCGTCAACCAACAGTTGAGTCAGAGGAAGCAAAGTCAAGTGGGCTGGTGTAATTTGAAACCCAAGCAGAGACCATTCTGCCAGTTCAGTGTTTTCCTAGGGAAAAGCTCACCGCTGAAACTCAGTGCAATGCAAAATGTACAAACAAACAGTAAGCTTATAGTATAGGGTACAAAACCATGTTCCTTCGGCCTCACGGTTTGCAAACCTCGTGGTTGTCAATCACTACAGTACAAGAATATGGATCCCTCTGAACTCGGTATCTATACACATCCATCAAAGAATTCAATACATACGAAGCCTCCAGCAGCCCCATTGATTTCTTCTCCACAAGGATCGATCAAGGGAGGCTGCTAATCCAAGTAATGCACACCATCCACGTGCAGGTGAGCCGTTCTGTTGAGACTGGAAAGCATGGGCTCACCCCGTTTGTTCACGGTGAAGGTGGAGATGCCTGCATTGTGCACATCGACTCCTCGGAACCTGCCACAGCAAAATTATATGCATGCTTTCAAAGCGAGAGCAAAATCGACACAAACATCTTGAACCCAGGGTACCTGCCCTTTTTTATGTCTACTTAGAGGACCCCACATACCGTATTCTGGATACCCTGTGGTCACAATTTCCCAGAAGGATCTTTCTGGACTCTTCCATAGATGGAACTTCATACAGTTTCAGATAATGAAAGAGGATCTCCTGTGTTTTGCTCATAGATTTCCATGCTCCCAATGGGTCCAGCAGCATGACCAAGCTCTTTTATCCCTTTCTTAGCACACAAACTCTCTCACAATATTCTTGAATCTCCTAAAGTAGATCCCTTCCTTCTACAATATGTTGTACATATAATATTACGTCTTCAGTAACACCGGACACTATCGAGTTCACACTTTTTTTTACTCTCTTCTCCTGCTGTAATGCTTGAATCTTGAAATAGAAAGCATTACAGTGGGTCCAAGAATGTTCTGAGAATGCTGCGATTATCGTTGAGATTAAACCCCAAGTTTTGGGGTTACCCTAAAATCACTGTAGAAAGCACCAATTCACCTATTCATGGTTGTAGGGTTTCGGTAGACCACTTCAACCAAGCTACCAATTCAAAACAGTTGCACGACCATAGGGGGGAGACAAATAAGGCAAGAGGTTCATTAAATCGATTGGGTTCCTTAAAACTGTTCTTCTCTACTTCAAAGATAATGAAATTCCACAGGGTCAGCTTTGAAATGTTCACCTTGTAAATAGGGGAAGTTAAAAGAATCATCTCGGTTTCTGGACTTTTTTCCTTAACAAGAGAGTTACAGTTATTTTGTTTCCACCCAAGAGTGATGACCTAAAATGTAATGTAGTTTCAATGAAATCCAATTTTGGAGTGGCGAAGATCAATAGTACCTGTCTGGGCCGAGGCCCAGGGCTGTACAAAGCATGGCTCGCAGGATGGACTTGTGTGTTACCACCAACAATCTCTCACCCTGAAAAGCACCCCCAAAACGTTCGTTTCAAATTTCAACCCATGTTACACGTCTCAGTTGCGTATTGCAGTTAACTCTCATAGCTGAGTCCTCTTGTAGATGAGTCCTTTGGTTCCCTAACGACTACAGTAGTGGAATTCATGTGGTGATTTAGCTAGGGAGTCCACTCAATTTGGCTGGAATTGGTCAGTGATGATGTATACACAAACTTTGTCAGAAACAAGTGAAATGAACTTCAACGGAAAAATTCTCAGAGTTTGCTTAGAATGTCAACAGGGAGAATGTCTTACAGGAGTCGAGAGAATTTCTTCCCATGCCAATTTGGCTTTGGCCCAAAGCTCCACCACAGGATACACGCCGTCTACATGAAAATTCAGGGGGTCTTCCCTCCATGACCGGAAAAGCTCTGGATATTGTTCCTTCGCTTCAGCTGTATGCAAGACAAACCCGCAGTTGACAAGACCAATCAATCAAAAATCTGATGCACTCACCTTTCAGGACCGATGAAACGTTCACACCGAGTGCCAGCGTGAATTTGTAGATGAATTTTAAGGTCTCAAGATCAATGCATGTAAGGGTTCAAGCCACTTCAATACCTCCCCCATATATACCTACCAATCCCAACAACTCACCGAGAAAGTAACAGTTCTATAAAATCTTTTATGTTCTTATGTCAAAGTATGCACATTCTCAAAAGACCCAGTGTAAATGTCCCATGAATCTTGAAATTAAATGCTACTTCTAAATTAGCAAGAGTTCTCTGCCTTAGTACATTTCGACAAATTGCGTTTCTAAAATTGTACTATTCAATATATCAGAAACAAGGGTTTTCGAAGTCACTCGTTGGTAAACACACAAGAGAACATCATAAATCAAACATTTCAATATGGGAACATTAGCAAAATTGTCACTAATGACCTTTGGGGTATAATTAGGGAAGGGTGAGTATAATCAGCTGCACCTAAATGGCAAAGATGGCCTTACAATTCAGCATGCCCTCCAGAAAGAGAAGGTTCGCTTCCCGCAGTGTGTCTAGGTAAACAATAGGGTCCTCCCTCCCTTCCCATATCAACTCTGCGCTTGTCTGGAAACAAAGGAAACAGCTCCCATTCAAAAAGAGTCGGAACTGATTTGATTCCACAGCATCCGAAAAAGCACAAAGAGAAAAACTCCGACCTAAAACTGACTGGTACACTAGCATCTGAGCCTCACTCAGTGGCATTCACTACACTTTTCCGTGCAATTACAGTGGAAGGAGGTATCAATGATGTCCAACTATACTGTGGGTTGGAATATCCTGAGAGACTGAAGATCCCTTCACAAATATGAAAAAAACGACGTAATGTGAACCCACCAGCTTTCGATATTTTGTGGTCCACAGTAATTGCACAAAAGTGCAAAGTTTGCATTTTTAGAACATAGCAAGGGCTCCTATATTTACACCAAAATATCCTTCAAACTTTTGTCACTAAAACTAAATTAACATACAACTTATGGACACTGACTAAGTTAGACGATGCTAAAAACGATCGGGACCTGATCCCAATAGCAATTCAACACTTCGTTGGACTCCTTAGCAATGGTGTAAACATGTCTTGGCTACATGTCTAAGGATCTTTGAACGAAAACGAAACTGTGACGGATCTTCAAGGGTTAATGCACAACACAAAAACACAACCGCGTTCCTTCCTCTTTCTTAAGTCGAATTCAATTATCTCATTGACCTCCTAGAAAAAGGCATTATGAAATTGGTACCTTGGCTCGGGTGATAGGGCTGGCAAAGCATTTATCAAATTTGAGCTGAGAAAGGGCCTCCCGAACTCGCAGCGCTTGCGCCCTTCCAATGTCCGAGAGAATCGACTTATCTGAGCTTCCCTGGAGCCACAAAAAGAGCATTCAGTCCAATCAGATGACATAGATTCTGTCTCGCAACGTAGAGCAAGATTACGGTAGTATTAGGGCATCTCCAACCCCATTAGGTCCACAGAATAGTAACCAACCTTTGAAGTTAACAATGAACAAATGATTCCTCCATATTGACGCCTGACTAACTGAACAATTGCCGTAAAGTTGGACGACTTCTGTTTGTCAAAACCTAATGTTGGTCCAGTTGGGCTCTTCCAGCTTCTAGAAGGCTCAAGTCTGCGCTGAAATACTGATGCCATTTGCGCAACGAATAGCGCCTCAGGGACATAGCAGGAGCAAGGCCCATTCTAAGTGATTACAACTAGTAGTATTATAGCACGACCATACCCCTATTCTCACAGTAAGAGAATTTCCATTGGCAATTTCTGGTTCAAATGCCAATGATTTTGTACGATTGTAATGAACTTAAATTTATCCATGGCGAAGTTATCAAAGAAAAAAACTGCTACTTGTAAGTAATCAAGACATTTCAATTGAATTTGCCTTCAATAATATAGATGGATGGTGATCAATCCCCTCCAAGGGAGATACCCTTGCAATGCAAGCGGGTGAGAGTAGTACACTAAAGTACTTCCTCAAATTAGATGAACAAATCGCAATGAAAGCTTGTACATCTCATTTCTGGCAATCAAAATATTGCCAATTCCACAAATTTTGTCTTCATAACTGGCGATGGAACTGCCTCCTAGCTAGCGAAATGCCCTTGCCATGCGATTGAGTGGGAGAAGTAGCCCAAAGTAATTACTTATTTACTTTCGGTGAACAATTGAGGTGGAGCACGAATTAAATACTGTGAATAATTTTGGGCCTGTGCATAACATTCTTGAATGGGAAGGCATGGGGTGTCCTTCTACAGTATCACTGTAACAAGAATACATTCATGTCACAGTGGCCCACAATCCATGGGCAAGCTTGCATTCCATCAGCATATTCTGCAGTGAAAGGAGCCTTGATTCATGGAAAGCCAACTAAGGTTCCCTGCCTTGTAATTCAAGAATGTTACTCCCTCTGCCCGCAATTCTGTTGAAAGCTTTTTATACCCATTACATTTCATTGATCAGATTGTGAAAAACATAATTCCAAAAGGTTCCATGTTGTATATCCCTAGAATCAATGAAGAACATTGCATGTCCCTAAATAAAATAAAATGGGACACCAGAAGCTCCATATGACCTCCTCAAAACAACCTTAAAAGAAACATGAAGTCCAAAGTGGACCCTTAATTCGGGATGGAGGGAGTATGTGCTATTCTAAACTAAGATTTTACTGTTTCATTGTGAGAATTTCGCGCTACAGTGATGAGACTCCGACTGAGGCCGAGCAAATCAAGTCAGAGTAGTAGTAAGAGAAGCCTGGTGAACTTACTTGCACGCGTCCTTCGGCGTTCCAGGAGCTGAGTCCATGGCGGACGAGTACCACGCTCTTCGCATTCGCAATGGGTCGCGGCGTCAGCGGCGCCGTGGCGCGTCGGAAATCCGTGGCGCCCCCCGTGAACGGATCCTCACGCTCGGCCACCAGGGTGGCGCCATTGCCACCATTCTTCCCGGCAGCAGCTGCAACAGCGCTGTTTCCATTCACTCCGACAGTCGTCCCTGCACGTCCACATCGCCATTACCATCGCCATAATGTCAGTGCACCTCTCCAACAATTCACAGCATTAGCAAAGATTAACCAACACACGCGGAATGCAAAGGGTCTATTCACCATAAAGTCACATTCATTCCCTCATACAGATAGGTGAACTTTAAGTGAGCCTTTCCCTAGAACAATCGAGAATGAAACTGGCGCCATGTCAAATTTGGCACCCCTGGATTCGTTTATTTGAGCTCCAAATCCATTGCCAAGAATGAAATGTCAATAGATGAAGGGTTTTCCCACGAAGCACAAATTGTATGGTTCACCTGTATTTGTCAATGGAACCTCTAATGATCTGTATACTGTATGGGTAATAAAGCCTCGTCTTGACATTGAGCCTTTCCTCAGTAAGTTCCACCATTCTAGAACCTTGCGCCATCTGTAATTTGGCAAACCTACCTTCGACCTATCTTCGTTTGAGCTAAAAACCAATTGCAAAAAAATGAATGTTAATAGATGAAGTGTTTTTTTTGCCACTAAGCCCAATTCACCTGTCTGGTCAATAGAACCTCTACTGAACTGTATGGTCCATGGAGCCTCTCCTTTCAATTGGACCCTAGCAACGGATGACTTCCTTACCGAAGCTTATTCCTTCTTCGCTGTTGCCATCCCCGGCCGCTCTCACGTCCAGCACCCGCAAGGAGCTCACATCGCCAGAAGCTGGTCTCTCACTGCAGCAGGAGCTTCCCGTGCGAGATCGGAGACTCACCCCCCACACCGTCGAGGCGAATTTCGGACTCGTCTTGCTCACCGCCGAGGAGTACGCCACCGCGGCCCCTCTCGTCGGCGCATTGGGCATCGCGGCTGGCGCCAGAGGCGCAGCAGTCATGGACACCATCGCCAGGAGCACCTCCAGTCGTCGAATTCAGTTCACGTCGCTTCGTCACCTCCTGCACAGAAACAGAAGAACCCCCAAACCCCCAACCATCGATCAGCAAAACGTAACCGAAACATAAAAATTGGATTTTTCTCCACTCGAATACCAAACTCGAATTTTTGGATCCCAAACCAGTTGGGGTGACTACTGACGTATCCGTGAAATTGCGGGACACAATACAATTGCAAGCAACCGAACCAACAATTGGCAATTAATCGCTGGCACTCCCGATGGATTGTGGGTCCTGTTTCGCACCCATAATTGGAATACTGGTGTGGGTTTGGGGACGTGAATTCCAGGAGAAACTCAATGCTGGAAGATTGTGGGCAGTGATGGACGTACCAAGAGAAGGTCGAGAGAGATTCGAGAGGCTGCTTCATGATGCTGGGGGAGTGGACTTACTGGGGCAGCTGATCAATGGCGATGGGGAGACTGCTCCGTTGCCTGCCAAGGAAGGACTTGTGGTGGTGGAGGCATGGCCAGTCGTCTGGACGGCAACGGGGATTGGATAAAGCAGCGGCGAGGGAGCGTGGCTTTCCTTGGGCGTGGACGACTCCGATTCGTGGAAATAGAAAGCTTTCAGTTTGGGAGCTCTGTCGCTTGCAACACGACACGGACGGAGGGCTACGCTTACTTTGCGCTTGAGAGCAAGCCGAGATAATCAGAGATTTTGAAAACTCTCATTGGCCCACACTTGATGAGATCTAGGCAAGAAAATGAAAAGTTTTGAGCGCTCTGAAGGTAGAGGTACCTAAAACGAATAACTCAAGCATTTCAGCATGTAGGATATGGGGAATTCGTTGAGAAATTGAGCTTCATGTCTGCAGAAATAAGGATGAGGAAGAATGAAAAAAAAATGCACATGAGATCAAGCCAAAAAAATAACAAATATTGAGCACTGTTATATTGGACTGAAGTGTTGATGAATGGTAGTGCCCAAAATCAAGGGCAAATTTTGGGCACTATCATTAATCAATACTTCAAACTAATTCAAGAAAATTAGAATTATTGAGCGCTTTCTTTTGCCAACACATGAGATCAAGTCACAAGAAAAAAATTGTTTTGAACATTCTCACTGGGTCAACAATTGAGACCCAACTAAGAAAACCAAAAACTTTGAACACCCTCATTGATCAACACTTGAGACCCAACCACCAAAATAAGAATTTTTGATCATTTTCATTGATCAACACTAGAGACCAAGGATAACTAAGAAAATCTTAATTTCCGAATACTTTCATTGGTCACACTTGAGACCAAACCTAGAAAATTGATCTCTTAAGTACTCTCATTGGTCTATTTGAGCCATTTCTAAACTCTTGGCCAATGGGATTGTTTAGAATTTATTATATTCTCATTTGGTTCCTAGTTAAAGGTGACCTAGATTTCGGAAGAACCAAAAAAAGTCACTTTAAGCATGTAGTTTTTAATAATGTGAAAATTTTCAAAACCTAAAATTTGTGCTTTTAGTTGAATGTTAGAATCTTGCACCATGGTAAGACACTTGAAAATTTCCTAATTAGGTTTTGATTTTGGTTTGCACTATTGAATTAATTGGAATTTTTTTGTTGGATCTCATTGATAGTTAAAAGGGTTTCTTAGATTCTTTTAGATGCGTTTATCAGACATTGTATAAATAAACTATGAGCTTTCAAAGTATTGAAAATAGGTATATCAAAATTTGATTATAAATAGAGATTGTACATTTCAGACAAGAATCTATAAGGGTCAATTTTAGAAATAGATAATAATTAGGTACACTTACCTTACATCAAACAATATAAAAATATTATCACTAGTATGCACTAATAATGTGCTAATAATATATTAGTATATATAATATATCATTATACATACGTACGTACGTACATACATATACACACACATATATATATATAATTATTATTAATGACAAACTGTCACAACTCTTTCACGACCCAATGTCACAAAAATGGTCACGTTTTCATCTCGCTTTTCTCATCCTATTATTTCATCCCATTTTTTCATTGTGCCCTTGCCGTGTTGCATTGCCGTTGCATCGGACTCCGTTCTAATATATATATATATATATTAGCAATTGGCGCTTGCTTTCCTACACATTAAATATGTTACTTTCATCAATTTTTCATGTGATAAAATGTAGATAAACAAAGTATGTATAATCTTTAAATGAAAATATTGACATCTTCATACAATATTCTTTGAAAAAATTTATATAGTGCAATATAAAGTAATTAAAGAAAATATCTGTATCATAATTTTTACAAAATAACCTTTGCAAAGATGAAAACATTTTAATAAGAATAAATTAATCAAGTGAACAATGTAAGTAGAATCTTCACATTTGAATATGTAGAGCAACGCTAGCAGTTGGTGCTTCCTTATTCTTTAATATCACATTTTAAAAAGACATGGAATTTATCTATAGTTTTGTTGTCTAAAATGTTTCTTTGAAATTTTTTTAGAAGTATCCATTTGATTTTCAAATATTTCACAAAAAGAATACATAATATATAGTAGAAAGTATCCTATGGCTATTACAAAAGCAATTGAATTTCTATATTATTATTCAAAATTGAATTGTGATATTATAGAGGTTGTTGTGATTTTAGTAGTATGATATATAAAAGAATATATTATTGTGTTTTAATATAAACCACCAACAATTGCACCCTACTATCACGTATTTTGTACACTTTATGTTCTTTCTAATGCAATGGGGTTCCATGCAAGGCATTGGGTTGACTTAGTTCATTAGGCATTCCAAAATATGATCCAGCTGTGTTAGGATCAAAGTTAAAAATCACATTCTATTGATCCAAAAATTCAACGAACCTTTTGAGATTCTGTGTCTTAGATTGGGCAACTTGCTTTCATGGTGCAAGTACAAACCCTCATTTGAAATTGAGTGATTGTGGGTTCGGTTGTTTGGGTACCACTACTGCTGTCGATCCCTAGGTCATGGCAAGAGGGCTATGATTCCATACAAGCCGTAAAGACGTAAGGGTTTTGAACACTATACAAATATGTAGTCCGTAATAAAATATAATTTCTACCAACATGCACCCATTCCTTGCATTTCTAAACCACAACATGAACGTAGATTTCATTAGCTCCTCAGCGAATATATTATTCTTGTGTCAAGGTATACTCTTCCCCGACTCGTTGGTATTGAAAATGAGGTTCCAACTTTACAGAGTACCAGTGAGATGAGATAAAATTGAAACCATGAATGAGGAAGCCAATCGTGGAGTACCAAAATTTAAGTATATTCTGAAAAGGTCCTAACGAAGTCATAGGCGACATCCAATCTTTCGAGCTTTCGTAAGTAGAGAATGGAAGAGGAGGTAATCCTCGCGAAATCTCTGAAAACATCCTGGTAGACAATGTCGATAACGCAAGTGCCTCAAAAGGACAATCAGAATAGCCCCACAATGAACAATTGAAGGCATGCTGAACAAGAGAAAACACCTGCCTCAGCTAACGCATGAAAAAACGGAGGTCCAATAGACGTTGTGCGTTAAGCAAAGATGTCAGCTCGACATCTTCGTCTTCTCGTCTTCATTATACAGAAGAATACTAATTATAAATTTCTTAGAACAAATACAACAAACTACTTCCAGAATTTCTAATCAGCAGGACGTATGGAACATTCTCGGAGAATCACTACTGCTCTCTTCAGCTGAACACGGTGATGACGAGAAGCCCACAAAAACCATCCGAACCACGGGGGCAGGTCATTGAACTATCCAGGTGAGCTAAGTCAGCCTACTGTCCTGAGAAAATCTAAAACTACCAATCAAGCATTACAAATGATGGTACACAAATCGGATACTAGGTGACGATCCGATCAAATCTAGGTGCCGATCCGATACCCAATATCAAAAAAACTTTGATGTGGATCCCTCTGAAGAAAAGCATGTCAAAATGCAAATGATATCATCTTTGGGTGATCTCATATTCCAATCCACCCCCGGACTTCAGTCTTTCCATGCGCGCTTGCAGACCTGAAAGGGCCTTGTCCTCACCCACATCCCCAGTCGAACTGGACCGAGAGTGAGAGCCATTGGAAGAAAAAGTACTTGAGTGAGATACTGTAGTTCCAGTTGCTCCTGCTTGAATACTTTTCATCCTCTCCCTTATCGCATCTAAAGTACCTCCCATAGCTTGGTTCTGGGGTTTCAAATCACCAAAACCTGTCAAAACAGAAGAGGCAAACTGAACATCAAAACAACCCACATTATCGGAAAACATGCAGCTTAACGGACCTACTGTAAGCTAAAAGCAATAGTGGAAATTCGTGGAAAGAATCTCACCTTGTGTGGTAGCCATAACATTATGTCCCGCAGATGATTTCAAGGGCACTGACTCAGTAAATTCAGTAGACCTTGGATCTGAATATGAAGGGCTGTTATTATCCTCAAATGCATGTAAATCATGAGAGCTACCACTTTCCACTCCAACACCCTGGCCCCTTCCCCGCTGTTGAAATGACGTCACTGATTTGGTGTATGAAACGGTTGGAGACGACACTGGTGGAGGTGTGGCGATAGGAATGCTTCCAAAAGTCCTACCAGCAGCTGCATTTCTTTCCATCTGTCAAAGCATTAGTCAACCGCAAAAGGTTACGTCGTGATTGGGTAGTCCTTGGGAATGTAAAAAATTGAGAAACAACGTCTTAAAAATGGCCACTAGCGTCAAAAACTCGAAGAGTGGCGTCAAAAAGTTCTAATTTGATCATACGCCAACCTGGGCAATGCCGTCGCTGATATACGTCCGAAAAGCTTCACTTGCATTTTGCAGCTGGGAGAAGATATCCACCTATTTTGAAAGAGATCATGTCAGAAGATAACAGTTTCAATGAGCACACTAGATTATTGTGAAACGTGAAAAAAGATAAATAAAAATTCAGCATTCAAATTGAAGCCAACCGAAAGAAAGAGCACCAATTTCACACCTGCGGATATAGCTGTGTGATGCGATACAACTCATAAAGTCCAATTGTGCAAGTCTGCTTATCACCAATTTTCTTGAACACTGCAGCGAGTTCTTGCTGCAAAAATTGAAACCAACAAAAAAAGAAAACCAAACTATCATCACAAATATGCAAGTTTTGTTGACAAGATATAGCGCAGTCCCGTAAACTTAGCAAGAATTTACTAGTGCACAAAGTAGAGAGCTAACGTACTTTCAGCTGGGTCTCGGCAGAATGATTTGACGGTGAAGAACCTCCATTGTTTGAAGCAGACCATTGCGTTTGTCCAACTGTTCCCAGGGTCTAAGAGATTCCACGCAGATAAGAACCGAACACCCATCAACAAACTTGTACAACGAATTGACTAAGCAGGAAAATATAAACACAAAAAGTTGCACATCAAAGAATGTAGCAGGAAATAGGTGATTCTATACGTTAATTGATATGGCATTGAAACAAATTGTCAATCCTCTTTTGAGGATTCCTATCCTTTACACATTTTGACAAGCGTCTGAAAATGATACTGCTGTACAGGGGACATCTAGCCTCTATTAACGTCACAAGTCAGCTATATTCCTAAATCATGTCTAAAGAAACACTGAATTCTAGACATCACGCCGAACTAACTTCGACAATCAAGGTAAAATGAGTAGTGGAAGAGTTTATGGTTAGTTTAGATTTGTTTGAACTAATACGACGAGCCAAAAAATTAAAAGACTGTTATATCCACGCCTCGGGCTCTTAAAGAACACAGTGAAATATCTCCAAACTACCTATTCCAAAGTTAGTAGAAATTTCACTATCTTATCATAGCACCTGAAGGTTGAGGTCGATGTAAGCAAGAATGATAGGCTGAGGTTCCCGATCAATCGGCACCAACGAAAGGTGACCTTTAATTGCAGTTCCACGAAGCTTCACCAGCTCATGCAACAGCGTCTTAACCATCCGCAACGGCTTATCATCTGCTCCAGCTCTGTTCCAGACACATGTTTTTCAAAAGTACTGAATGACAAAAATAAAGTCAAAAGGGTTAAGCACGTGAAAAAGGCAATTCTGCAATCTGAATAGTATAAGAAAATAGAACCCCATAACGTACCTTTTCCTTATTTCTGCCATTCCCAGTTCCTCAAAGTACTCATGAATGCTTTGAAGAATTCGGTCAAGGTCTACTTCAAGCAACGTGGAACCAAGAACCTGCAACCAAAGAATTAGTCCGATACAAGATCCCTGCACCTCGTTCAAAAATATTTTGGTCACACTGTGAGACGTAAGCATAGATTCTAACCTTTGTGAGCTTGATAAGGCACTTGACGACAAGATCTAGAAATTTCTGATTCCTAACAACTGCTGTCCCCTGTTGACGACCGGTGAACTTGGATGAACCCATAGGTCGCAGTAGGTAGATCAAGACGATGAATGCTGATGTGCGATCCGCATTTTCCTGGAAACAACGCCAGTTCGCACGGAAGTCATTAGAATCCATCAGGTCATAGACTTTATATGCTCTTGTAGGGGTTTAAGCTTCATACATGTGCTTCAAAAAGACGTTGATCGAATTATTCCAAAATTAGTAAAGATAACATTGACTTACCAGAATTTTCAGCATCAGAACATTCATAGCCTTCAAAAGCTGACTACCGTCATCCATGAGTAGGACTCGCTCGTCCAAGAGCCACACCAGAAGCTCAGTGATGAGATTGTGCAGGGTGCCTTCCTTCACAGCTCTTGCAAGTTTCTTCACTTGAAATGTCTAAACAAACAGGTTTAAAATCATTCAATGTCAGATATAGGTCCTTAGGGAGGACTTTCTTGTTCGTACCAAGAAAGTCCTCATTAAACAAAAACGTACAGGTAAATGTCAATAATACCATCGCATAGCTAAGCAACGGAAGTGATTTATGCATACTTTCACCGTTTCGCCAAAAATACCTGCATGAGGGTGTTGAGAACGTATTTACAAGATCTTGAAGAGGCTCCGGCAAGACCTAGATTGAAAGTTGTAGTGACCTGGCAGTGAAGTGAATTTCGTAAGATTCAGTAGACGAACAAACAAACAACCAGCTCAATCCTCAAGCAACAGTACATTCACAATACATCATTGATATTTGTATGGTAAGGCGAGAGAGAATGTTTAGTCACAACATAATATTATCGAGGTGACCGATTACATTTGCCAAAAATGACGAATTAAAATCAGCATTTGCACAAACTTTGATCCATCTGTATGCCAGCGATGGGTCCCCAACACACGAAATGAAAACAGTTCCTTGAAAACAATTCAACGCGACGAAAGTCGGGCCGCTCACCTTAACAAAGAGAGTGGTGACAAGAAGGTCTGCGTCATTTGCAAGTTCATCAAGAGCCCCACTATCAGGATCTCCAGCAGCTTTAGCCAACTCGTGACAAACGAGCTTTAGACCATCAACAACCTGGAAAGGATGATAAAGTTCAGATTTTACTGAGGAACTCACATCAAAAGTGAACAACAAATGGCACAGCAATCTATAACTGACCCTATGTGACCTTGCAGGTAAAAGGGATCATTATGTATTTAAATTTCTTAATTTACAAGACGAGTATGCTCAACACCTTGTTCCACCACAGCAATAGGAAATACGAGGAATGAGATACTTAAGCGAAAAAATTCGATTATTGAACAGAAAAAACGAAACTAGGTAGAAGACTACAAATGATTAAAAAATATTATATGGGACAATTGACAATCATTCACAAGATGTTCAGCACCTGCTCAGATGATGTTGCATTGTTGATAATGTCAAGAGCTTCATTCCAGTCCAATGGACTTGATTGTCGCATACTTCCATGAGGTCCCTCAATTCCAACCTCAATGTGCCCATTACTTGATCCCGAACTGAAAGATGTAAGAACAGAATCCATATATCCCAGTAGCCATCAGAAAATAATGACTACCAAGCATTTCAAGTGCAACGTCAAATCATATGGCTTTCCTTTCTAAAGTTTGCTGAATTTGGAGAGACAAATTCTCTCGCCCAGGGAAGCAATTAATAAATAATGCCAGAAGTCTCAGATTGCTCATAAAAATTAAGAAACAGATAGGGGTACTTGAAATTCGACCATAAAGGCTAGTGGGTGAAAAGACATCAAAGATATGAAAACAAAATATGAAAGATTGTCCCATAACCAGCGTTGGGTTGAACATGCACACATGTGACGGAGACAACTTCCGAGTAGTTAGATTCACCGATAAGCTCTAAGGCCTTAAATTGTAGCTAAAATTCGCACAAAAATGGTAAATGCCTGTGATGTTCTTGCTGAGGCAAGTTACAGACAGGTCATCTTTTATCCGCAGAATCCCTACCAAAAAGTCCTAATTATCGCTTATCCCTTAACATTGGGAGAAAAGCAGACACAATTCCACTGTTTTCCAACTAACCTGGTATCCACAGCAGCGCGCTTAACAGACGCTCTTCCTTCGTCTGCCCTTGCCTCGACGACTCTTGCCTCATCTGCTCTAGCTCCACCAGGTCTACCTTCCTTTCTCTTATCCATTTCTCGAGCCTGCATTAAGGAAGAGCTAAAATCAAAACATGCAACGAATGACAAGTATTCACTAGTGTAACGAGCTCAGAGGTCAGGAACAGCACAACCGAGGTGAGGATTTCTCCAATATAATTCAGACTCACCGTCCACTTGAACTTTTCCTCCATGACTCCTTTCTGTGCACTTGTAATCTTGCCTACATACCTCCAGATATCTTCACCTGCAGATTAGACACAGAAAATATTAGACGTCCAAAGATGTTGGTAAAGCCAAGTTGGAGGAGATTTCATTATAGTTTGCTTAGGCAGCATTCTAGAGCTGAATCCACACCAAAAGTAATGGGGTCACCTAACCAGGATATTACGCATCTAATTAAGTAATTTAAGAACCCTAAACATGGAGAATAAATTCAAAATTTGCAGTTAATATGGCGGTACAGCTCAACTTCAAGCAGCGATCTGTATGGAGACAAATGAAACTACACAATATGCTCATAACTCACCTAAAATTTTGTACGCGGTTGCCAGTGCTGCTAAGGACGCTTTCCGGATATCACCGTCTCTTTCAACAGTAAGTACTGCTATGGACGACAACGCTTTGGTAGAACCCACAATCTGCACAAAAAGATGACGTTTCGTATAATCAGTAACTGCAAGAATTAGATCGAACTTCAATACATCTGATTACGACCAGCCGAAATATGAAAATAAATTAGATCCAAAATTGCAGCCAAACACCTCTACCTCTACTCATAGTGACTAAAGAGTAAGAACAAACTAATTATGTCGTCAAGAAAGTCGGAGAAACATAGTAGAGGAAGTAAACACCGGCAACTAAATTAGGGTAAGAAGCATGCTAGTAATAATATAACATGAAGAGCCTCAGAAATATCACCTTAAGAAAGGAAGATGACTTTTAAAAGTAACAAAATCCAGCATACAATCAGGTAGGTCATCCAATGAAAATTTCCACATTAACAGCACATTATTAATAAAACCAGCACTAAACTGAAGAATTAAAAAATCAAGGGTCCAATAACTCGGGAAAAGGGAAATACCTCAATACCACACTGCTCTATCATAAACTCAATATTCTCGACACATTCAATCCTCGTGCGGTTATTCTTTGATTTAAGACCATCTGTCATAAATCCAAATACTTTCGGAGCCGGGTAGATGGAGCATAAGAGCCTTGTCAACTCCCGAATTTTCTCACGGACCTTCTCAATGTTGTGTCCAGACTGATTCAAACAAGGAAATTGTCATTTCAAACAATGAACAAGTTAATCCAAATACACAATTCCAGAACCTAAATATCTCACAACATATCCAAGCTACATCAACGAGAGCAATACAGCACGACCAGAAAAGAGGTAACAATAAAACTTTGAGTGATACCTTTTCCACCAAACACGGAAACAGGATGCTTGCTTCAAACTCACTGAACACGTATGCTTCACCCTTTAGTCCCTCTACTAGATCAAAGAGGAGGTCAATGACCTGAATCAGAACAATCAGAACAAGGGTCAAGACCATCTCAGAGGAATAACACTCGAAAATATAAAGGATCTAGATACGGAACTAAACGCGGGGCATAGTGAAATAAAGAACAACACCGAATCACCAATGTTCAAAAAAAACATTCTAGGTGATGATTCTATGAAGTTCAAGGAAGAGTCTTACCTTCAGAAGACATGTCGTATTCGATTCAGCAAATCGTAAAGAGCTCCACCGGAAAATGACATCCAGAATCTCGATGATCTCTTTTGTTTGATTTGCAATAGCCTATACACAATAGGAACCAAACTATATTACTACGACTACATAAGATAAATTACTTACAAAGACCGTCCTTGCCCGATGGACAGTACAGCGGTTAAACGCCAACACTTCAATGTGGTCGCTTTTAAAATCTTTGTGAAACATCAGATAACACAGAAGCTAAGGGACCATGAATAAAAGACAAGAGGTCAATATTAATAGACTCGAAAGCTTAAGTCAGTCTCCAACCTTCTGTTCGAGTAGAAAACTAACAAGGTCAGTGCTACAAATCATATTAACTCAATCAACTACAAAAGACTCTATAGAATTATTGTTGAATGTATAATGACTTAACAAAAAAATGATAGTGCACAAACCCTTTGAAGCAGCTCAAGGCCTTCAATCTGCTTCTTGAAATCCGGACTTAAGAGTTTCCTCTGGAGATCTTCCCGGAAAAACTTCACAACATCAGCCTGCAGTATACGTCATAACCAAGGAAAATAAGCAGTGACGTCGTTCAGTTACGGCAGAAGCACTAATACATAAAAATTGTACTGGCATTATGCGTTGTTTGAATTTGTACAATTCACATGCTTAAGTTGTGCAGCTTTTACAAATTTAAAAGGAAAATCTTAGTTCACCTCGACGTCATGTGGCTGTTCTCTCCTTGCAGCATCATCAAATTTATACTTCCGAAAATTCAACCTTTCTCGTTCGACCTAAGCAGACAACGCAAACAGTAATTGGTGAGCGACCCGAACATTGTCAAATTGGCAGGAAACTGCCCCAAAGAGAGAAAGGGAGAATTGATAACGTATATACCTATTTATGTGATTTGATTTGGAATGTAAAGAAGAATATCTAGTTCGGTCAATACCAGCAAGGTGTTAAGCACAACTAATTAGAACAAATAATCGAAACGACTGCAAACCTTGTGCGAGTCTTTCAGATTGAAAAGAGGTTGTCCCTGCATTTGTGAATCATACGCCTCCGCAGCTAATGTAGCTGATGTCTTCGTCTGTTTCGAACCCGATTGTCTCTGTCAAAATAGATTCAACAGACACGATAAGAAAAAATCTGTAAACATATTGATTGAGACAAGTATGAGCTTGCCTAAGTGAAAACAGACTGTAAGCAAACTAGCAACGAGAATTTGGATCATAATTGTAGAACCCTCTACCTAACCAAACTGATAACACAAAATGACAATCTGACAAGTATTGAGGATGTTTGTAGAAGATGGCAGCCCGGATAGGGATGTGAATGTTGAGGTGATTAATCGTCCTCTACTATATAAAAAGCAGGACTTTTCGGAGCTTACAGAAGCTGCACCACGGCCAATGGTACTAGGATTTCTACTTGACGCTCGAATCTCAGAAGAAGACGCTTTGCTCCCAGCCTTGGGCGTAGTGCTTGCACTTGTGAAAGAATCTTCTGAGGCACCTGCACAAAATCCAAATTTTAACGTCACAAGTTGTTTATTTCACTGAAACACGGGAAGAAGTGGCAAGTAAGTAGTGGCAGAAATAAAGATCGCACCAAAGATAACGAGAGTACTAAAAATACACTCATAGATAAAAATGAAGGTAATTGTAAGTAGACTAAAATACGGATTTCTCAGTATGCAAGCAAGTCGGTCATAAAACGTACTGGAGGATCTTTGATGATCGAAAACAGTCTGCAAAGCAGCGAGGGCTGATCCTTGAACGCCTTTAGATGCTTTCATTACCTGAAATAGAATTATTAATTTAAAAACGAAGATTAGACCCTTCCGAATTGTTGCCGATAAGGTAGTCACGGAATAACCCTACATCTTCGAATGGAGACTGAACAGCACTTTACCGTGGAATCAGCAGAAGGAGGACAATACCATTCACGAAGGGTAGTCTGGCTATTCAGCAACTAGAAACGAAGGATCATTACCAGTTCAATGTCGAAGACTCGAATAAGCTCCACCAAGCACGCTTCGGCCGATTTCCGCATGTCAACAAATTTGTCCTGCAGCACCAAAATTAGCAAGAGCATCCAGCATAAGCACTGTAAATTTATTGCTAGAACTACTGTTTTCAACGTTACTTTAGACCACATGCAATTACTCATACCTGTAAACCCATGGAAATTGGCTTCACAAGCTGTAAAAGAGCTGGCTGATCCCCCTGCTTTGCAATATTCCGTGCTACCCACTCAAAAAGCTCCTTCCGCCCTTCAGCAGATATTTTGGCCTCTACCAGTGCAGGAATAATATATGGAAGCTGCAACCGCAGTTCTCAGATCAATAACCAGCAACGGCAAGAACGTCAACAACGAAGCGTTTCATCACATGATGGCTAGTAGGTTAGATAAAACATTCATGGACAAACACACGTTCAGAAAAGCACTGCTCACCATTTTATCAAGCTGCAATAACAGTACCCAGGCATCTAACATCTTGATGACTGCTTCACGAACAACCTTCTTATTATCGCCAAGGCATTTTAGGGCATCGCCCAAAATCCCCTGAACAGAGCATGACAAACATACCAAATGAGTTGAAATACATTCACGAGTTCCATGAACACACATATGGTGCTTTCCATCCGGGAGATTATCCTTGTACAAAGATCATCAAACTCCAAGTCACTTAAGATCACAAAATTACCACAACTGAGTCTGACATGGCATTTACATCAAAAATTGACAACACAGGTGCACATGATACGATAAGTTTATTAACATCCAGAATTCACCTTGCTGTGTTTTTCAACAACCGACCCCATGGCTGTTGCTATCGTGCCAAGGATGGCTAATGTCATCATTACCAAGTTCTTGTTTGAGTCATTTAACCTTGCTTTCAAGCTCATGAAAAGTTCACCTGAAATCGACAGAAATTATGCACATTATCCAACTAACAACTGAGTCATACGACATTATTGAGCACAATTACCATGGACGCCAAAACAAAAAGGCGATAAAAAAAATGTGTAAATGATTCCGGTAGCTCATCAGGAGGAGTCAGCGACTACAAAATAAGGTCCAAAATCAAGGCAAATGCCCAGAGCGATGCGAGTTCTGTTCAGATTCAAAGACGAGGGTGAATATGCTCTTATATGAGTGGCTTAATGCCACCTGACAATGGAGATCCAAAATTCTAAAATTCACTTCCCAAATGCAGGTTAAAAATATGCAAGACAGTCTTCATTTAACTTCAAAATGAACCTATCGGTGGAGGTCAACGACAACAATATTCGACAAATGTACCTGTTCCAGTAGGTTGAATCCTTTTATGAGCTTCCTCAATGATCCCATTCAAGATCTCAAGTGACTCTTGTCTTAGCTGCATGAACGTATGGCCAAGTAGGAACAATTATGCACAATTCAAGAGAAAAAAGATCGTAGCAAGAACAACATTATGAAACAATATATGGCATATACAAGTGACATCGGCAAGAAGTTAATGTAATGAGCGATTTATGTGTTACGCACAAATTCTGGAATTCAATAATCATCAATAACATTAGTTAGTCCTCCAATACATTTCACCAAAGAAATAGAACCACATAAGGGAACGACGCTTGCCTTCCAGTCTGGGCTGCTCATATTTTTCAACAAAGTCGGAGTCAATTTTGCACTAATATCTTCGCGAGGTAAGCCATCAGTGCCGCCAGACGGGGCACCAACATCAACCGCTCGAATAGCTCTTTTAGGAGCACTTGCAGGTCCCTGACAAAATCTCCCATCAATTTAGACTGAAAATGCCTCAATAAAAAAAAAAGGAAATTCCTGCAATAATGTAGAAAAATGATCCCCATAATTTACGGCAAGAAATTACCTCATAAGGGTTCTTTTCAATTTCTGCTTCAATCATGGTTTGAAGCTGTGGCTTCACATCAGTTAAAAAGCCTTTGAGGTCTGCAAACAGCGAGCAAAAAGCTTATATAGACAAAATTCAGCACAAAAATGATAGGAAAAACAAAAACGATGAAGGAAAAAGAGTCAGTATGCGGTAAGTCCAGATGAGTAGGAACCTGGGCCAACAAACTTGTGGAGAACACCAAAAAGCTTAATAGTTGCAGTTCTGACAGCAGCAGCACTAGACCCAAGTCCAGTATCTTTACAAAAGTTGATGAGGTCCTGCAATAAATAACAATAAAGCAATAAGACGATAAATTTTTGTTTTATTCTATTCTATTTATCATTATTTATATATGTAAGAAAGCAAGTTGCTTAAACCTACAAAAAGAATCTGACTGAGCACGTATCAAGACAAGCAGCTGAAACAACCTTCAGCGGAACATGTCCTATTCCAAAGTCGTCCAGCGCAGTAATCATCCAACTCAGACCTTCACTAAGAACTTTAGGGTTCTTGTGGTCCTTCATTATCTTGAAAAGCTGCAACATGTGTGCCATCGAACAGTCAAGAAGAGGTAGTCTATCTTACTTTAAGATGCAAATGACAGAAGCACTGAGAGAATAAGTAACATTTTAAGCTAGAACATACCCTTTCGAAGACAAACTTTGGTCCAACTGCCTCACAGAACGTAGTAAGACATTTTGTGGCCTGAATCCTTGTTTTGATATCACCCACTTTCTCAACAACACCTATACAGAATAAAAATAGCTCTCAGAAGTGAGAAACTAATCTACTAGATTGAAAAATATGGCAGTAAAATGAAGATTGCAGAGCATTAGAAGGAGGATGTTTGTTAAAAACTAAAATCAGAGTCCCCACAACCACAAGGCAATTAGGACCTACCTGTAAGGCACAGAACGACACACTTCTTGGAAAAGCGTGTAGCATTCTGGGCTATCAATACGACGGCTTCGATAGCTTTCTGTTGTACCTGCACACTCACAATTCGATTGAGATGTAAGAAGTCAAATATATCTACAAGACAAATGCTTCGGAGATCAGGACAAGACCAGTAATATCTAAGCCAAACGAAGTGTCTACATCAACCAGATAATAGTGCATATAGAATACCGAGAATACTAGGAAATCCATGCTAGAAATGATTGCATACTCTGCAGAAGATCAGCTGGTGTACCTGAATATTTTTTTCATTCCATCCAGGTAATATACACAAGAGGCGAATGAGCAGTTCCGCGTACTGATCAAGAGTCTCCAATCCTTCAACGCTATCCTTCAGAGAAGTAATAGCTGAATACAAATAACATGCATGAGACTAAAACACGTGAAAGACAATCCTTCCCTAGATCTTCTTTCAGGTAGCACAATTGATAGACGAGAATTGAATACATATTAGGTTGATCACACAGTGAGACAATTAAGATTCTAGAGCTGATATAAGGAGATTAAGCAAGGAGATAGAAGGGTGTAAACTATTACATATTACATTCAATTAACAAGGCGCTCCTTTAATTGAATCATGCAAAACAATAGCTACTGGAATTCAATGTTCCGGACAGAAACTAGAAAGACAAAAGCACTGTGCCCTATCCTCACCTTCAAGACGCTCTTTCCAATTCGCACTCTTCAAATTTGCCATAACTTCCGGCTCAAAAAGAGCACCTAGTCTGGTCTCGATGTCTTCCAAACTCATCTCTCCAGGCTGGCAAATACAAAAAAGAAAGCTTAATAATCTTAGTCCATAATTTGCAAAGCCTAACAACCTTTGTAAAAAGGACTATTTTCAAACTCCCACTGTACCTTGGGTCTACGGATATTAACGTTTCAAGTAAAACTGCAAGTCTGCAATCCGCAGTGCGTATTAAGCAGATGCGGATGATAGGCAAGACATCAATAAGGGACAAGTTCCAGTATCTACCTCAACGTCCTCAGGGGCCTCAGCCTGGGCCTTGGCTGAAGCTGAACTGCCATCGGTTTTCTTAGCACCAGACTTGGCGGATGCAGTGCTAGACTTTTTGGGGATCTGGATTATAATCCACCTCTTTCATTACTCCAGGAAATAAAAGTGACAACAAAAAAATTCCCATATACAACAAGACTGCTAGTACATTAGATTAAACATGAAACAGTTTGGAATTGAAATCGCCTTAAACAGCAACATAATTAAAGCAATGTTGACTTACAGCAGAAACAGGTCTCTTTCCAGATAGAAGACTCGCTGCAGAGGAAGTCTTAACACCAGCCTGTAAACGAATCTCCATTCACCATTTCAGCAAAGCACATTTAAACCCAAACGATAAATAAAAACAGTAATAACCGATGTCGTTTTCCAGACAAGTAGATAGCAAGACCAATCCATGGACATACCATTAAAAACTTATTTCTGAAGTAAACTATAGTAACTACGAAAAGACAAAAGAAAAATCTATACATTTACCTGGGATGAACCATTCGCATCTGCTTGAGCCCTAGAAAAAACTGCCACATAAAATGCCCATAAAAATAACTTAGTGCGACTGAATACGATACCAGTAAATTCAAAACTCAAATTAAAAATCATGCCTCCAGTAAGCCAAGGTAAATCCAGTGAACACGTCAGAAATGAAATGCACATGACGAAATGCTTTTTCGTTGGAATAACATGCTCATTTTGTATTCCAAGAAGAAAACAAAACATTATCCGTTCTTCTCCGAAAGAGCAACCTTTTTCAAGAACCTGACGACCTAAACGACATCACCAGAACCAGAACCAACTGAAGAGAACCAGCAAAGCAAACTGAAACACTAACCTGGTGCGGCTGTAGCAGGTGCACTGTTCTCAACACCGCAAAGTTCAATAAGCTTCTTCTTCCTGACTTCATCGAGCTTCTCTAATGGTCTTTCCAACACCTTCATGCCTACAACCTGCGAAGTTCGCAGAAACGCTTTGACATGAATATGCAGCAACAGGATTTAACGAAACACTGCAAAAGTTTGGGCCAACATAGAACACCCCACAGCACAGAGTTGAACTTCTAATTGAAAAGATAAATCCAGGAAACAAGACTTTCCAAGTTTACTTAAAATGTCAGACAGAAATTCAAAAGGAGAAGATGCAAACAAGAAGAATATCGGTTTTGAACTTCACCTTTGCAAAAGCAGCCAGGGCCAGGAAAGCTGCATCTCGAACTTCTGGAGAACTATCATTTAGGCCCTGCTTCGAGAACCGTGTGACAATTAGTGACAACTAGCATGTGAGTACAATCGATATACACTATCTAAATATCAGGGCTGGCTGAGAGTAGATAATCATGTTCACTGGACAGGTTACAGCTAATGGAGGAAGTGAGTACCTCCATTAAGATGGGTACGTAATCCTTGTGCAACTTGAGCACTGTCGGCTTATTACTGGTCTCGATACAGGTAGCCACCCAGGTTAGACACGATGATCGTACCAAAGGAACTTTGTTTTTCGCAGCAAGTTTAACATCTGAACAATATTGCAGACAGCAATTTCGTAAGTGAAATCAAACTGTTGCCAATGAAAACACAGTAATGCTTAAATACTTCGCCAGATCTGACTGCAAACCAATGCTGAAGTGCCGTAAGCCTTATTATATGTGTAACAAAGAGAGCACTGACTCGATACATGCGTTACTTGCCTTCAATGACATCTTGTAGTGAGACACAGCCACCCTTGTGCATAGCATTGAGTGTTGTAGTTAGGGCATCAACCATAACCTGTTTCTTCTCTTTCAACTTGTCCTGCAAGACCAAGACCAAGACCAAGTTCCAGGAGCTCATTGTCAATAAACAATCTTCCTATTCAAGGGAAGATAAAGGATACTCGCAGGCCTGCAATAAGGGCGAACAATGAAACCCAGATAGACTTACCAAAAGAACCGGTAGCAGCAATTTTGAGCCAGAAGTGAAATCCTTTCGTAATCCACTTGCCAAGTTGCCAATTGCTTGCACTGCTTCAACAGCTACAGCTATATTTACATCTGTTACAAGCTGGAAATCCACTGAGAGGAGTTAAAAAGGTACAAGTACCCATTGCCAAAGGCCAGAGAGAAACAAACAGCCAAAGCAAGTAAATTAACCAAGGGCACGCCAACTCACAACATGAGCATCTTATGACATCTTCACAAAAAGCAAAGGAAAAGACACAAAAAACATAGTTTTTTGTATGTCGAGCGTTGTCACTTCAAACATTCAGATAAGGTAGTCGATTCCTAGAACAAGTTGAACCAGTATCCACTAACCTTCTTTAGAATGCGCGATACTTCTGAGAAATCACCGTTAGCAATCTTTTTGACGGAGGCAAGCTTTGTCAGTTCAGCCACTGCATCTCGCCTTTCAGACCATTTTGTTGCTTTCTACAGCATCAGCAGTACAAAGACAGCAACAAGTGGATAGCAAAATTAGGAAAATCGCAGCAACAGATGGAACAAGTAAACATCCGTAAGACATTCTTTAACGGACAATTTCTAGCCACTTGAAAAGGTTAACAACCACCTGGATAAGCAGGACTGAATAAACATGTACAAATAACGACCAGACACCACAAATGGCTGACTCAATTCCTCGTGCATATTATTCAGATACTGAAGTAGCTGCAGCTAAGATTCAGTCACGATCTAAATTCTCTTCCATACTGAAAAAATTTGAAACTTAACAGGACAGACATCTCACGCATATAACAGAAGTATATACACCAGAACAACATATACGGCCTCACGGGGGTATACTCACCACTCCATCCCAGAATGTGGACTTGCCCAATGGCGTCAAGATGTCGACAGGATCCACTAGATCATACTCATCAATGTCGGATGCACCTGACACCACAAAGCCCCTCCGGCATATTAGTTTTTCATATGTCATACAATCACAACTATTACTTGAAGAAAGCAAAACTTCGGAATACCTGATGCAGCAACATCATCAGTGGGACCCGCAGTAGTTACAGCTGTGACTGCTGTTTCCTCGCATTCTAGCGCCTGTTCAGACCTGTCCAAGAAACGGAAGCATCACTTTGGAATGAGGAAGTCTAAATAGAGGCGAACCTAGGAAAACAACCGGCAACATTCAGACCACTAAAGACATTGTCAGCTGCATATGAAAACCTAGCGACAAATAAAATAGTCCGCAGTGACCACCCCTTATTATGGAGGTTTGTTCTGCACAAGTTCAGCCAATTCAAAAGCCAGGATAATCCACTGCTCACCTTATTTTTCGAGTGGGCTTAGCTCCAGGAACAACATTATCAACTTCTATCTCGAGTTCCTTTTTCTGTCAGAAATAACGACCGGCAAAAAATGAAAAAGCAGTTATTTCAAATTCTACGCTACGCTAGGTCACAGTTCAAATTTACCAGATAGTACGACGAAGGAAGCCATCAAAAACTCGCGAGAAATTAATGCATGCACGCAAATAAATGAGGACAATTGACACATTCCAGAGAGAAGAACTCACCATTGTGTCTCGCATCTTATCAAAAAGAAGATTTTTTACAGAATCTTTTCCAATCCACCGGCAAAGTTCAATGGTTAACCCTTTTGCACACGCTCTAACATTTGCATCTGGATGATCGAAGAGTTCTGGGAGCATCTTCATTAGTCGCTTGGGAGGAACCACTTTGGTACCAAACTGACTGAAATCACAGCACATCCAAAAATTCACTCAATTTCGGGATGGAGAGCTGCCTAGAAAAATAAATTAAGACAGTAAAGACTAAGCATTTTGATTACGTACAACGCACCAGACAGCCTGGTACATGGCATCGATCGCGGGAACCACTGCTTTCGCCAGCTTTGCTTTCACACCTTTCTCCATCGCATCCTGTATCACAATGAAAATGCCAGATACTTCACCCCAATGATAGAGACTTGGTTTTTCTTGCGAAGTACAAAAGACGGGTTTCAATGTGCAGCCTTACTGCAACAGATGGCATCAGAAGCATGTCAAACCAGTAGGATCCCATTAAAGAGGTGAGAATCTACATGAGAGGAACAGAAAAGACTGAGAATCGAGTAGTGGAAAGAGAGTCACTTCATAGTGCGTGAATAATAGAAAGGAAAGGAGTCAGACCAAGAAAGCATCCGACGCTTCAAGCTCAACCCAGAGAAGAAACACGGTCTGGGACTTTTCGAGGGTTTTTGGCCGACCTGTCATGCACTTCATTACAATAGAATCGCATACTTCTTTCGCATATCTGCAAGAACCACAAATATTAAATGACTGCCAGGTTGCTAGTAAAAGAAAGGCAGCCTGCACCGGGCAAGGAAAGGAATCCAACCAGCATGAAAAGTACCAAAAGTACAAAATTGAAAAGGTTAATCATAACATTCAACCCGTCCCCACGAAAAAATCCTCGAAACTACTTCAGAGTTAAATATCTATTTGAACAAGCTACACGACTTAGGTATCATATAAATCATGTTATCACGTAAACGGACCGTGTTCTAGCCGTCCATACTCTAGTGAAAAAACTGCAAGGAGGAGGATAGAGACACGTGCCTGCTGGCATCCGTATCAGCTGCGCGTAAGTATGCTATGAGTGCATCCAAAGCCTTCTCTTGACAAGGTGCATTTGAGTCAGCCACTGCTTTCTTGAACAGAGGACCTGCGCCATTCAAAATATTACGGTAAATTGACGATCAAGAGACGAAACGCTTCCGAAAGACTGACGATATACAGCGAATTCTCTAGAGATTTGGGTTGAATCTGAGGACGAAAGTCTAACAACACAAGACAAATCGAAGAATAAGTAGCGCTGTCATCAAATTTCGATAATTGCAGGGTTCCATCAGAAGACAAATCGCTAGTCTTTCAACAGATGATAATAAACACAACTTCTTTCAGTAAAAATTCAAAATAACAGCCACCATTCGTGATGAAATGAGATGTAGAGTATCAAGAATACCAGTACCATAGAAACGGACGAGCTAAGTAAGTAAGCCGAAGCGTTTTCGCGTACTGTAACTGGCTGAATTTGTGAATGCAAAACCTAAGAGAACTCAAGTACAATTTCCTGTTCGAACATCACTAGCTCTCACAAAATCGGTTCGAAATCATGAAAAGCTGAGAAAACACGTCCTGGTAGAAGTCAACCCTAAACCTCTCTTCACCTGCCTCTTTACAATACACATTAATGCAATCTCGCCCTAATCCTACTGCAATACGAATATGCTCTGATCGCAAAAAAGTCAGAAAAGATTAAAAGCTAAAGAATTGCAAGGCGAGCTTCAAACCGAAAGTCTAAGTCATAACAGAGACAATTCTCCCATGGAATTGGAAACAATAGGATCAGATCGCTTCCAGCAACCAAGGCCATAGCCAACGGCGAACAACCTATTTCACACTAGATTACCGTCAACTATGAGATAAAACCACACTCTCTCATATCAAGCCATTTTGCAGTTCAAGAAACTCAGAAAAAGAGATGGCCTGCAAGGTGATGCTACAACCTGGAACAACTGAACAATTCCCCGGAATACACACGGCAACTACGATCGCCATTCCAGAAATTTTTCCCGCTGAAATTTTCATATCTCCAGTAAAACTGTTTCAAATCGGGACAAGCACTTGAATGAAAATAGAACAGTCATGCTTCACTGAACACCCTAAACCGCCTTAAGTCTCACCCTGACCTAGAATGAGAACAGTTCGAGAACACTGAGTAATCCACCGTTGATCCTCATCTAGGCTACGATTGACAACTCCACGGTCCAAGAGCAGTCTACCTGCTTAACCACAGCACTACTCTCCCAGTAGAAGCTTAATCTCCACATATTTCTCACCCCCGGAGGCATTGCATCACCACCTGATGCTCAATCGTAATACCTACAGTACAGTTCCTGACTGCCATACAGCACGTTTCACTCGGAAATTGCACAGATACGGAATCCACTCGATATCAAAGGCGGAAACAAGCACATTACTGCTCATTACAATAATCACAGTCGTTATTGTCCCATTCCATCTCGACCTGGACACACTCTGAAGTCCAACGGTCCTCTAAAACTCCTTAGGGGTTTTGACAAAAGGCAGAAGCCTTCTCAACAAGCCAAGTCCTCGGAAGAAACCAGGAGAACGCTTTTAAAATTCCACACGTCCAATTCGCAGCTAATCGAACGCAATCAAGAAGGCCTACTTTTGAAATTTTCGATATCATCACCTCAAAAGCACATCCCGCCACAGAGGAGCCCCCAAACAAAGCCAAAAGCATTACCAAATTCTCTGAGGCGAGGATCTTTGGGATCCATGATGCCGTCGCACACTCCCGCAATGTCGATATTGGCGTCATTCCTCACTTTCCAATTCTTATGCGCCAGCCTATCCTCCCAGGCCATCTTCTTGGCCTCCTTGAGGAGCTTCTCATCTTCCGACATTGTGGCAACACCTCCACTACCGCGGCTGCCCCGTCAAAAGGCAACACAGCCAACGAAGCTGCACAAATTCACCTCTAACACATTCCAGCGCGCGTACCTCAGATCCAACTCGGCAGGGTCTCCCAAACTCCTATGAAACCTCAATCCAAAACCCTGCGCTCGATCCTCACCTCCCAGTCCCCATCCCTCGCAGCCAAACAACCTTTTCCCTCCCTAAACAAGAAGATCCAGGCTCCCGCGGATCCCAACACCAAAAAGCGATTAACTTAAAGAGAGTTGCGAAAGAGGCGCTGCGGGGCGAAGCGCCGGTCCAATCTAGTGCAGAAACGTACACACTCCCGTTGAGCTGGATGCGTGAAATGACTGGCGAGAGTAATGACAATGGCAAGCACAGCGTAAGAGCGGAGAGCGAGCGAGAGAGAGCAAGGAAGCTGGGAAGATGTGAAAGAAAGGGGAACAGAGCGAGAAAGAGAGAAATGACGAGCGGCGTCGGCTTGTGCGCAGCTATGATTAGCTCCGTTGTTGTGCGTGAGGGTCGTCCTCGTCCTCCTTGGCAAAGCTTTGCAACCAGCGACAAAGACAGTGAAGGAAGGAGCAGAAAGAAAAAGAGGGGAGCCAGGGGGCAAAAGACAAGGCACAAAGACAGTGAGGAAAGAGCAGAAAGAAACAGGGGGGAGGCAGGGGGGAAAGATAAGGAAGGAAGGCGCAGTAAGGAAAAGAGGGGAGCAGGGGCACAGAGCAGATGAAAGAAGTAGCAGAAAGAAAAAGAGCGAATGGTAAAGAGGAGCATGCGGCGCTCGCATTCCAACGGGAACACGGGCAGCGTAGCAACCGGACCGGAGCAGGCCGGCAGTGTTCAGTTGGTGAGTGGTGGAGTCACTAAGTTCTCGTCTTTGTTTGAATTTGTGCTGGCTGGGGCCCGGCCTGCCTGCCCGCCCCATGCCCATTTGCATTTTGAATTTCGAGCTACTTCATTCTGTATCTCCTCTTGTTCAGTGTCGAGTACACTAATTTGTTGTAACAATCCGTGTGACACTAATTTACCCAAGTCACACTATTTTGACATTCGTGCAGGTTGAATGTTATTATTGTATTGTATCAGTTTCAAAAATAAATGAAAATTGTGCATGACACTACTTTCCTCCCTCACTATTAGTAGAAATTAGTATAGTCAACTCTAGTTTGTTAATTTGGAGGAAGAAGAATTTTGGAAAGTAAAGGATTAAAAAAGTTATAATATAAGAAAATTTTGAAAAGAAATAATTCTAGTCTTTTTGGAGGTTGATTTGAATTGAGAGTTTGTTTGTTTGCTTGAGAATCTTGAATCAAAGTTTATTGAATAGTGGTAGGAAACTAAATTTTTAAAACAACAACTATTTATCACTACACAAATTAAATTAAATTAAATTAAATTAATGTGTTCTATAGTAATAATACTAGCTCGCTATAAATTTGTGAATTATGCAAATTTGCAAGGTGAACTCATATGAAAATTCATAGTACATTAGATAAAATCAATGTAATGTGGTTCATGCTATTTTTCTACTACCTTAATAAGGTGGTTGTTATTTAAATACTCTATACAACCACCAATTCCCTCAACAATCCATCCAACTTTCATTTGCACTCATCTAATCTTCATCTAACATTTGTTCAATTTTTCACTTGAATTAGACCACATTCATCTAAATTAATGTGAGGGGATTTTGCACTAATCTAGATCTTATACTAATTTAATTAACTTTTATTGTAGAAAAGAGGTGTTAGAGCACCATAATACAATAATAGGGCATGGTTCTAAAGGTACTTTATGTACTTATTGATATTAGGATTTAGGATATTTAGAAATTTTAAATGAAATTTATAATTTTATGATGAATCCATTGATTAATTTGATGTCAAAATATAGATGATGAATCTGCAATTGCCGAGACGATCCAGTTGGAGACAATCTCATCCTTGCAAATACTATTGTATGTTTTAATAAGAAAACAATTTAATCATCCATTTTTTCTATATTATTGTATTATTTACCAAACATTTTTTCAGCGTAAATTTTCAAAAGTTATTTTTGTAAGTATCCTACAATTCAAAGAATACAAGACAGTATGTTTCAAAAAACTAACCTTCTCAATTTAGAAATAGACTTCCAATTTTACTTCAATGAATTTTGGATATATCAAATAATAATCTTAAGAAAATCACCAAAAGATCTAAAAATAATAATCCTATTATTTGACTTATCTAAATTTGACTTCAATGGATAAGTCAAATAGTGATCTTATACAAATCACTACAATTGTTAGTGTACATTAGAATTTGTTGCAAAAAGACTCATATTAAAAACACTTATTATCAATGTAGAGTTGATTTTAGAAACACTTTTCATTTTGGTTTCATATCTTATCAGTAAATATTGGTTAGTCCAATGGAAAACTCAACCATATGAATATGATCTATGAGTCATAGTTTTATTATTATTTTTGTTTGAAAACCATTTCTCAATTTTTCTTCTAAGTTCCCCTTCATGAAGCATCTTATATATTTTTTGGAAGTTTGAGCTACTTTCCAAGGTCTTCAAAAAAATTTAGTTATTGATATTGTAGAGCTTCATGAAAACTCAAAAATTAGCTTTCTATTTATCAAATCCTAGCTACTCCTACAAGTTTTATGATGTGTAATAGGATTGATATACTAAAGCTTAAAGCCTATTGATTTTGTACAAAATTTGATGTGCCATTATATTTGCTAACATTATACTTGCCTCTACATTTTTTTTTCAATTTATGTCAAAAATGTAATTAAAAATATGCTAAAAATCGTTCTTTTATATCATCAATATGTACAAAATTATAAAAACTAAGCAACAATAACTACCAATTCAATTTGAAAGTATTTAACATTGAAAAGTCATTGGAAAATATACATCTTTATTTTGTGTAATTGAATTTAGCTAATATAGGTTTAAATTATTAAAAAAATTCAACATTGTACAAAAAAAAAAAAATTTAACCCTAAAATCCTATGACTATATTTCACCAAAAAGAATTCCTATTTTAAATGTACAAAGAGGTAATGAAAAAAATTCTCTATGATCTTCTACTTAAATAGTATGAATGTTTGTAGAAGTTTTTTCAAAATTTTTGATCATACTGATAGCAAGATATTAGACATTAACCCCTAAAGGACCGAGGCCCTTTTTCTGCCAAAAAACACTCAAAATTGCCATTTCTACAGCAAAAAGTAAAAAAAATTGAAAAATGTTTTTTTTTCACATCTAATCGTAGAATCTTACACTTAACTAGTATGAGAGTGTGTGGAAAAAATTTCAGAATTCTTGATTGCACAAATTGCAAGATATCTGCGTTTAAAGTGAAAAAAACAAGATTTTCAGCATATTGCGGGACTAGATTTTTTGACTTTGAACATTTTTAACTTAAAATTTTTGCACTACAGAGTTTTGATCTTTAAATCTTTGCAATGGAGAATTGAGTTGAGAGTCTACAAAGAAAAAAACATAAAAAAAACTTAATTATCATTCTTTAAAAATTTGTTAAGTAGAAGTAGATACGAGATAGAAGGAAAATCTAAAATAATCACATATTTTAGATGGAATTAAAATGCACTAATCCCAATGGTGAGGTTGTTCTAGCAAGTAATATAAACCATGCAAAAAAAACTGAAAAATTTGAAAAATTGCATTCAGAAATGCATCCTAGAAGTTATTTTTTTCAAAAGGATGCTCTAACTGCCTAAAATACAAGAATGTCCATAACTTTCTCATAACAAATCCAAATGAAATGAATCAAAGCTTTCCAAATAGACAAAAATATAATCTATGAGGAAAAAAATATTAAAAAAAAAATTCAATTTTTTGTCCATTTTTTCTGCTGCCCGCCGTCCCCTCTTTTGAGCTTATTTGGTCATAACTTTTTTCCTCGGGCACTGATTGTGAAAAAAACTATATTCCCACAAAGCTTATCAGTTTTTCTATCTTCATAAAAAGTTTCAAAAAGTCACGACAAAATTTCAGCTCGTAGGTACCTGCCCGAAATCCCAAATGTCCACCGAATAGACATTGGTCCTTTAGGGGTTAAAAAAATTACACCTTGGTCATCCTATCAAATAACAATATAAAAATTCTTGAAAATCATAGTTTTAATGAAGTAAAAAAATTAGAAAACTATTTTTACTTCATTTTGGTTGTGGCAACGGCACAAGGCACATTAGTATATAATTAATAAAACAAATAAAAACTTTATAGTAAAAAATGGAAAGCCATATAGCCTATGAAAAGGGTTGAGGCCTGCTTGGGGCAAGGCTTTCAAAGACCAATAAAAAGAATCTTTTATTTGTCATTATGTAAGAATGTTCATTGTGTATTTCTATATATAATATTATATTTTTCTCTTGTCTATCTTTGTGCATTACATTCTTGTGAGTCATGAATTAAATTAGGGTTGTGCGTGTTTGCACGACTTTTCTTGTTGCTGATTCTTAGAGTTTCATTACAAGTTCTTGTAAGCAATTGCAGTGAATTGGTTCATTTACACAAATTACATGCAATTGATTGAGAGCAAAACTGAGATTTAGTCTGAATAAGGGAAATTGTGTGTTTGTGGTTGTTGAAGAGTGCCTACAAGAGATTATGAAAATCTTAACACACCCAATTAGACCGAGGTTGCATTAGGAATTCTGAATGTCCGGCGAGAGCATTGCTAGAGAATTCTTGAGTGTTGCGATGGAGTCTGTGTGAATTTGCAAGAGGGTTGGTCGGAATTGTGCATGGAGCAATGAAGGTTTCAATCCTAGAGAATTAGATTTTGCTTATGGGGGAGGAGCTTGAGAAACGGCTACCACAATCAAGGGTATCCACATAAGCAAGGAGATCACGGGAAGGAAGCAGTGGTGTAATTTCAACTCTTGTAAACAAAGAAGCCTCCCTCATTGAAGATTGCCAAATGATTGAGGTTTCATGTATGGGTTTTCAAAACAATCAACAAAAGAAGCTGAGAGTTTGATCATGGAGGTGGCTACTGAAAGCAGTGTCGTGAGAGTTCAAAGCTCTGATGGTGCATCTCTATGAGTGAGTGAGTCACTCTATGACATCATGGTTTTCCATTGCTACTAGAAATTTTTCATACTTGACAATAGTTGATCAGTGAAATATTGAGCCAAAGGGTCTATTTACTTGAACCATAAAGACTAATGAATGATATGCATGATATAATTGTGTGAATCTTGGAAAATTTGATCAAAAGTAAAAGGAATAAGAAAATTTGACCTTGTGTATAATTTCTTACCTTCATAGTTTCTATACATAGAAATAATTTAATGCAAAATATGGAATCGCTAGATGCCACATTTAACTACTTCTGGACTTTCAACTGAATTCTGGACAAAACGTTCAAAAATCTCTAGATAATAACATCTAGAGATCTCCAGATGTTTCTATGTTTATAGATCTTTAGATGTTTTGTATAGATCTTGAGATGTTTTACACGATCTTCCAATGATTATCTCTTGATATTTCTTCTCCAAATATTAATTCTGGACTTTTAAAGTCCAAAAGTAGTTAAATGTGGCATCTAGGCATTTGTGCATCAAATGTGATAGATATAGATTGACTGGCCTATTTGACCAACACATAAAAAGGATTTAATTAAGGAATTATGTGTATTATTTTAAAAATATTAACTTGTAAATGATTAGGTGATAGAAGCATTCATTGCATATGACAATTTGACCAAACTTGAACCATTTTACTAGAATATTTGACCACCTTGTAGAATACTAGGTAGGATTGGGACATTATACATTGTATCTCATGCATATAATAATGGACAGAGAACTAAATCAACATTCCCGAAAATAAGAGTGTTAAAATACTATAAAGTCCAAAAATAAACATATTTGATTATAGAGTATGATTCTATTTGAAAAGTGACATGAATCAAATAAACAATAGACTGCATAAACCTTTTCCTGTAAGAACTTCTATACTATTGTTTTCCTTTTTTTTTTTGAGAAAAAACAAAATCAAGATTACAGAAATATACAAAATTACAAATGAATAGATATTCACAAAATGAAAACTAATAAAAAATTCCATAAGCGTCAAATCTTCAATTCATATCCTTTGTATTGTTGAGACCTTGATATTTGAAAAAATTTGTGCAATGCTTGATATATTGTTTGAGTCCAAATAGCTGCATATAAATTTGTTCAAATATACTATTAGATATTATTATTCAAAAGCTACATAAGACTTACAACTTAAATTCAAATTCTCCGCATGAGCTCGTGAATTTTTTCAAGACCAAACATGTATACTATGTAATATTGATTGATTTTTCAAAACAATTGCATTCTTGTGCTTCAAAGAAGAATATGGATTTCATTGGAGTAAATTAGTAGATTATAACTAAACAAAGAAAAATGCTTGAATGCTTGTAATCTAAGTAATGATGGCATTGAATATCATTTATGTAAATAATTAATATTTGTATTTTGGAATATTTTGTTATAGTGAATTTTATGAGTCTATTCAAAGGTCTAGGTAAAACATTGGATTTATAATGTAGATTTTTGGAAGGACGGGGAGATTCTTGGTCCAAAATTAGTTTATGATTTTCTTGATTGTGAATCATGTTAAGAATCAAGGGTGCGTATGCCGGCCATATATTGCCTACCACAATAAGTGACTCATTCTACCTTGGGCAATGCATTGTAACTCATTGCAACTCATTCTACATGCATTGTGGATTTTTTCAAATTTTACAACACACGTTTTAACATATATTAATGTCATCACACCATAATTTGACATTTAAGACAATGTTATACTCTAAAATCTTATACAATGTCACTTTGTAGTATGGGTAGCTTCAAACTAATGATTGCGGTAAGTATATCATACTTTAATGATTACAAGTAGGTTTCATCTTAAGAAATAGTTTTTTTTAACTTCACAAAATAATTCCAATACTATTGTCAATATCAACTAATAGGACCAAAAAAATTAGCATAAATAGAATTATCAATGTATGCCACAATCTTATAGCCAAAGAAAAGTGGTAGCAATAAGAAATAGTGCATGTACAAATGATTTTACAATTAGAAAGTTATAATACTTTTCTAACCTTAGAGATTACAATATTGATTATAATATTGTTTGAATTGAAAGTGGGAAAAATATATGGTCGGAGTCTTAGTAATATATAATTTAAATCAAGCATACAAAGGTTCTGATAATCCAATTGGAAGTGTGCCATCCATCTAACTAAATAATGACAAAATTGATACTTTTAAGTACAGATAAAGATTACAAGATTACAAAAATGACACTAGTCATTAGCACCTAATTTTTGGAGGGATCCCACCGTCAGAATTTTTGTCCGAATTGGACACATGATATACCATTGAAAAGCTCTCAACAATATCTTTTCAATGGTTAATTATAAGGCATATTTAAGTCGTCGGACGGTCAAACAGTTGGGCGGCTAACCGCCCGTCCGACCTCCAGTTCGACCACCCTTCCGATCCCAATTTTTGAAAGGTTCTCATCGTTGGAGTTTTTGTCCAAATTGGATGCATAACATACCATTGGAAAGCTCTCAACAATACCTTTCCATGGATATATTATGAAGCATATTTTAGTTGTCAGACAATCAGATGGTCGGACGGATGACTGCCTGTCCGACCTTGCGTCCGACCTGAGTTTTTGAATGAGTTTTCACCATCGGAGTTTTTGTCCAAATTGGACGCATAATATACCATTGGAAAGCTCTCAAAAATACCTTTCCAATGATATATTACGAGGCATGTTTTATTTGTCGGACAATTAGACGGTTGGACAGCTGACTGCGTGCCCGCTTGGGTTCAACCGACAGGCCGTCCGACCTTGCGTCCGACCTTGTGCCCGACCTCCCGTCTGAAGGCTCGTCCAACTCTGACCACGAGCCCAAAGGCCCATCCGACCTTGGACCCTCTATTCGAAGGCGCGTCCAACCTCCCTACCCCCCGTCCAATTGTCCACTGGACGGGGGTCGGGGTCCGTCCGAATGCCCAAGGACGTCCGGAGGCTAGCGTCCCTGGACTCTGGACGTACGTCCGGAGGCTAGCGTCCCTGGACTCTGGACGTACGTCCGGACATCCAGGATGTTCGGACAACCTTGGATGAAATCGCCCAAAAAAATTCAAAGTAAAAAAAAATGGATGAAATTGTCATATTGTGAATGTAAACCAAATTATAGACATGTGATATGTATATTTTCTATCTGATATGGATGAATGTTGAAATTTGAAGCACCACTGCAAAATTTTATATCGCCACTGTGGCACTTCTTAAAAAATGAAAAAAAAGCCTTGATTATATTGTATACTACAACCTTTGTATATTTACTTTTAGACTTTGTCCATTGATGCTTATATTCAATACCTCTAAAGCTATAGGATTGACTTGCAAAACACATCAAATGTGTAAACTACTTTGTTAAGAACTTTTAAACAATATAAAAGTATATTGTTTGCATTTACAGATACAAAGATCTCTTTTGAAATCACAAACCAATATCACTTTTTGCTTTCATATATACTAGTGTGACCCTGTGCCGTTGGCCCAATTTTCATCTACTCCCGGTTCCACTCCTGGTTCTACTTCTGATTCTACTCCCAGTTCTACTCCCGGTTCCACTCCCAGTACCAAGAACGCCACCAAAATCAAAGTAAAAGTAATTTTCTAATTTTTTAATCAATAAATACTTTGAAATTCAATAACTTTTGCACCACCGCTCCAAACGCCATGAAACCAAGCCAGTGCACCCCTCCTCGGCGAGAGCTTTCCGACGGTATCAAGCACGCGGCCGGGGAACGCACGGTCAGGAAGTTGTCCATGCTACAAACAAAACAAAACAAAACAAAACAAAACAAACAAAACAAACAAACAAACAAACAAACAAACAAACAAACAAACAAACAAACAAACAAACAAACAAACAAACAAACAAACAAACAAACAAACAAACAAACAAACAGCCTCATTTAAGGTATTGATTGCTTGTATAAAGTTTAAGGTTTAAATCAAATTGCGTGAAGGTTTTCTTGCTTACATCCTATGTTAGTTTTTTTAAAGATTTTGTTATTTACTTATTGAGATTTATAGACTAGCTACAATAACCAAGTGACAATGGTAAATAATTAGATTGATTTAATTCCAACTTCCTTTCCTTTAGGACTTTTGGATGGAAACATTTATTTTTTAAAGAAATCTCATCTTACTAATTGTTTGTATGTTTACGATATGAATTGTTGAATCATGTAGTCAAATTTTATGTAATTTGGTACAAGTTGTCTTGTCATGACATTGCAAGTCACAATAGGATTGTGAGTGGTCCAATTGATAGAATTTATAAGTTGATATTATGAATTGGGCTTTTGAGGAATTTAACATTTTATTTCAAAAATTACCATTATAAAATTCCATCTACTTGAAAGTGACCTTAGACACTTAAACAATAAATGAATAGCTAAGGAATCCCTAAATTTATAGCTTTGAATTTTGTTTGTGAGAGAAAAAATCCAAGCTTACAAAAATAAAAATCTATGAATTTATCATAATTATAATTAAAGATTATAAATTACCACCAATGTTCAATGCATTTAACAACTTTAGAAGGACAATGTGACAAGTACTTATTAGCTATTTGATATTTCAAAATGTATCTACTGGTGCTAGAAATATCTTTCAAAATCAATATGTTTTTGAACATGTCAATAGGTAATATGACTTTTAAGAAATTTTCCATTAGATGAAAGTTGTTGTATGTGATGCATAGGAAATATGTCTTGTATGATATCCATAGATTAATTATAATATTAACAATGGTTCCTTTCTCTCCACACTACCACAAATAACAAAACAAGTTTGCTGTTTGTCCTTGTTCTAGAAATTTTTGCAAGTAATAATAGAATTTTTTTAAGGGAATGATGAGTGATTGAGGGGGATGGATCCTTTTAAGTTGGAAACATTACCAAGTTTAATTCAATTTATTGAAATATATACTACTTTTTAGAAATATTTAGAAATTTATATTTTTGAAAAATTCTTTTTGAAGTCTAGTTTTAGCATCAAAAATTTGATTTTGGAAATACAAACACTAAATAAGTGTTTTCTTGAAAATTTCTACAAGTAGATTTTTGAGCATAACTTTTAGAAAAACCTTATAGCAGTCTTGTTACTTCCCTCATTTGTCACAAAAGTAGCAAGCATTTCATGCAACAATAATACTACATATTGTTTGATTTTTTAATCTTTATTTTGTCTTTGACAGTTCTTCAACTAAATACTAATGTGAATAATACTATAATTGATTTCAAATTTTAGTAATTGTATTTCATATGTCTTTTATATTATTGGTCAATTTCTTTTACATGGCAACATACAATAGAAGGCAAGGGCCTTTGTACAACCATGTGTTTGAAAGTTTTGTGAGTCCAAATTATGATCTAATTTTTTATGAACATTATAATTCAAAATTCGATTTGTTTTTAGATTTTACACAAATTTGATTTCCAAGCATCCAATGACCATCACCTGATCAGTATCAAAAAATTAAAGTTTTCAAAGAAGAGTAAATTGCATAAAATTTCTCAAAAGTATGTAAAGATCATGCTCAATCTCAATAGTATAATGATCAAATTATACCAAAGCCATAATTCATTTTATCAAAATCCAAAGTCCTCTATAATAAAGTATAAAAAATATCTATAATTTTTAAGTACAAAAAAATGTGAGTTTAAAATGAACTTGACAAATTTCAAAATAAATTAATGCAAAGATGTGGAGAATATTGTCTCTAAACCCCTAAACCTCACAACAAGCCTTTCAAGTGACATTTTACTATATTTGCAAAAACTATGACATGTAAGGTTTAAATGGAGGGAGTATGGGTTGAACTTGTTTGAAGATTATTTAACCCTTCAAAGCTTAATAATGTTTTGACAATGAAGGTTTTGACAATGAATCATCCTACTTTGATTTTTTTTTTTGCACATGGATGTTCTTGAATTCTTTAATTTTAACTAAACAAAAGTAAAGACTACCTTGTCTAGTATGTGTGGAATTAATTGTGGAAAATATAGACAATTGGATTTTTAGATCATCGTAATTTTGGATGATCAACTTCGTTGGCAAAATATGCAGCTTTTGGAGAATAAAAATTATAAGGTTGAATAATATTTTTTCCCCCAAACAAATTACATTGGAATCTTAGGCAAATGTTGTATTTTTCAATTTAAAAAAATAAGAAACAAATTACTCTATCAAATTTGTACGCATTTTCAAACAAAAGGAGTAAAAAGTGAAAACCGGCCAAATTGGATCCTACAAAATTTAAAAAGATTTATATATGCAATAGTTTTGAAATTTAACAATGGTATTATTAACATTTTTTTTGGAACATCTTCAAAAAATTTAGAATCATTCTAATTATTTTTGTATTTGGAATCACACCAAATTGAAACTTGTATATTTAATATTGCTAAAAATACAAATTTGAATCTTTTTTCTCTGGACCCAATTTATTTGTGCAAAATAATGACTAGGAATGTCCTCAAATATATTTTTTTCCATCCATACTATTCATTTCATTGGAAAAATATGTTTGCTCCAATTTTTCTATTAGACTACATTTTGTAAATAATTTTATGAAAACTTCTCACATTGAAATTTTGAAAATCAAAAAGTGTAACAAGTTTGCAAATTTGTTACTCTACAAGTCCTAGTTTATAAAATATTGAGATTTGTTTCACCCTATTGAAAATTTGCCATTGAAAATTTGAAGAAGATACATTGTATCCTTTTAGTCCTTTTAGTCCTTGAGGGGTTAAGGAATTAAAGCTTCTAAGCTTCATAAAATATTCATGCTTAAAACTTTGCATATAAATTTGGAAGGTGTCCTTTATCACATAGCAACTTTTTATTATGTTTCAGACATATCCAATGACATGCAATTTCATCTATTTTTCTTTTGAATTTTCTATACAATATTAAGTGTCTTATTGAAGCAATTGAATCCTACCACAATGTTGAGATACCTCTTTACTCTACAAGAAACTTCATGTCATATTTTGATAAACACTATTGTGTTATGAAATTAGCATTGTTTGTTATAAATTTTCCTTACGGCAAATTCATCTTCCAATTGTTTTGTTTTGTTTTGTTTTTGTACATTTAGATGTAGTTGTGTTCATTGAGTCAAAGATTCTTGAATTTCAATAGAAGGATCTATTTTGTCCATACTATTTAATAGAATACAAATTGTAGCGAAGAAGCATGAATATAGGTGATCTTTAAAAAAATATAGAAATATACTTCTTCTTTAGACATTTTCAAAAATGATGTTTGATTATAAGGATTTGGGTAGCCATAAATGCAGTATTTGAGAAAGTTTCAAGAATGCTATTATAGGTTTATTTTTTTTCCTTGACTGATTTTTTCATCTATGTTAGTTAAGTTTTTTGAATGTGCCAAATTATACTATTAGTGAAAGCATGTTAAGGAATTTTTCAAGAAATAGTACTGTTGGCATTTTGTATGCCTAACAAAAGTATTTTGTTGTCATTCTCTCACGTAATATTGTTTGTCTTGAATGGATTAGATGATCACTTTCTATAAAAGAATTCCAACATAGCCTATTGCCAAGGAATAAGAACTTAATTTTGTCAAGAAAAGAATGAAATGTTAAATTTGGTGCAATTGGCAACCTATCGTGAAAACATCTTTAGTAAATAAGAATGTTTGAGAAAGTTGATAATATCATATGGAGTTTGATCATAGGACACTAAATAATCATGCATTTTGCAATGAGCCATGTCTCTCCACTATAAGGTACACATACTCATTACAGCTCTTTCCCAATTGCATATCCTATGTACACTTATCCAAGATTTGTGAGCTAAAATGTTGTCCAATTATAATTGAGAACGCAATTGAGAAAGGGCAATAATGCAAGTGACGTATTGGGTGTGAACATCTTACCTTCTTCTTCTTTTTGGATATAGAGAACCAATGTTCGAGATGTTTTCTAAGTCTTACCAACTATTTTCCTTTAATTCCCATACCGAACTAATTTTTTTTGTACCAAGTCTAGTTATTTTCTCTTTATTTCTTACTCTAAGTCAAAAATTTATAGATTTTTTCACCTGATTTTTTGTTGATGTTTCAAAATTGCAATTTTGTTTTTTTCCCAATTCCAGCTTTGAGCAAGCCAGCGTTTTTCCCCGAACACTGTAGGGAACAGCCCACAACAGCGTTGCATGGCAATGTTGGGGACCTCCATTTTTGTAAATTTCCATATCCTGGGCCTTTGTCCAAGGAAGAGCGAGCTTGCACTTTGGGTCCCATAGCCCATGACTTAGTAAGAGGAAACCTCGGGATCATTGTCATGAATAGTTCTCAGTCACAACTGTGGACCCTTTGCATTAACTTACTGATGTGCTTCATCAAATGGACAAAGTGAGCCTTCCAATGCAAGTCATCCTATTTTCAAAACTATCTTAACTTGTGGATTGCACTCTTACTAGAACTTAACTTATGAACTGGTCTTGACAGATTCAGGCCACCCTTCCATGACATCCCTGATTCAAGGTCATGACCAAATCCAGACTCTTGATTCACACTGGCTCCGCGTCCAAGAAGGAGCCTGAGTTTTGTGGGAAAACAATTCTGTTTCAACCCTAAATTTTGGTGAGAACCTTATTTCTTTGCTATGACACTGCTCACAGTAGAAGAAACAGTTGCAGAACCTCTACCCCAAGAAATTTGACCCTTCCTAACTTTTGCATACAGTATCCAAGTGCAGCGTTCCTTGATACATTGGTAGAAGTTAGAACTTCCTAAGTTCACAACCTCTTTTTCCAATTCTATTTACTTCACACTTGTTCCCTTGCCACCCCCAAGACTTGTCCAACACTGAAGGCATTCTAACAACAAGGACAACTAAGTTAAGGTAGGATACTCTAAAAGCGACTGGCTTCTTCAAATCAACCCTACAAAATGGTACTGAATAGATATGAATTGGTCTTTGAATGGACCACTTTAGTCATTGATTGAACCCTCTAAAAAAGTGTTGTTTATTGCAAGAGCTAGTCATTGGCCTTGATTTCCTCAAATCACTTTAGAATTTGTAAGTGGATGCATTTTGGGAGACCTAGGGTCACAAATAGGTACCTACAACAGAAATCTTAGAAAATTCATACCTAATTCAAAAATGCTTCAAAAAATATGAAACCACTTGTGTTACGTTCTTCATCCATCTTTCTTTCTCTGAAAAATGAGTGAAAAATATTTCTATTCATGCAAACCTACGAAAAAGGCGGACCAACCCTTAAGTGGTCGCTTTTAGAGCATCCTACCTTAACTGCACTTTAAATTGCACAGTTAAGCAATTCAGCCTGATTCAGCATGGTTTTTACTATTATATTAAATTTTTTTTTGTAAGGTCCTATTGGTAGTCAAAAGGGGATTCTAGATTCTCTAAGAATGCATTTTTAGACACCGTGTGAATAAACTATGAATTTTCAAAGTGCTGAGAAAGTGCTTTTAGGTGTAGTTACCTTACTGCCCCCTGAATTGCTGTGTCTGACCAACTATCTCCTGTGATGATGCATCCCCTCCTCCAAGGGGATGACCTTGCCATCTAAGGGAAAGAGCTGTCAACCATGTGCCTACACAAAATAGTGAAATTAGGTTGCCTTACTTGAGATTAATTATCTCACGGATCAATGCTTGTTCCACATAGAGGCGCATGCCACTTTCTAAACCAAGCCTTGAACTGGTGCCCAAAATCTATACCATTCACATGGCTTTGAATTGAATGCATCATTGTACAAAAACTGTGAATATTTCTATGGTGTGGACTATTGAGAAATTAGTGTGGGGCAACCTAATTTCACTATTTTGTGTACTGTAGATAGGAACAACATAAATTTTTTTGTTATAATTTCCTTTCCTTTCCTTTCCTTTCCTTTCCTTTCCTTTCCTTTAGGAAGCAGCACCAACATGGAAATCGTTGGGAACTGAACAATAAACTGAATAGATTGCTGTGAATGGAGAATCTGCTCTGGCATGTTGGGAGTAAGATATCATTGTGGGAGTACATCAGGTACTGTGCAATTGGGGTGTTGTCTTTCTATGCCATAAGTGGAGCTGGTGTTGTCTATGATATACTCCGTAAGCCTTTTCTCGAAATGCATGGGAAGGGACAAAAGTAGAACAACCAAAAAGTCACATATCATTTACCATATTATTGCCACTCAACTCTGGGGCCAAGGAGGTCCCAAGCAGCAGTCTTTTTTTTTTTTTTTTTTTTTTTGAAATACATGGACAAATGTCCCAAGGCAGTTTCAGGGGAGAGGTTTGAGTCAAAATGGTGAAGAAGGTGAAGAAGCATCCACAACTAACCAAAGTACCCACTGATTGCGATCATTTCTAGACATGGTAGGCATTTTAGAACGTAAATATAAATAGACCATAGATAGCTTATTGGTTGTTGACTACAATGATAAGCTATCTATTGTCTAATCTAGGTTTGGGTTTTAGAATCGTGCCTACTGTGCCTAGAAATTATTGCAATTGGATACATGATTGCTTCTCGCTTATCTACATTTCTCTATTTTGAATCAATTTTTCATCATTCAAGTATATTGGTTATTTTGTATACTTTACTTGAATAAGATTTTAAAGATTTTAAAATTTTAGTCTAAGAAAGGTAGAATTTATTTTCTAAAGGCCCGTTGTTACCTCGGAGGACAATTTGGAGTTTAGGTAGGTTCTTATGAGCTAAGAAAAATTGTCAAATTAACAAAAATTAAACAATTAAGCTATTAAAAAAATTGTTTAAAGTAAAGTCCAATTATTATCCACCATCAATATTTTTTAATGAAAATATAAAAGACTTACTTTGCTGACATTAGATGAGAGTGAACAGTAAAGAGGTTGTTTTCATAATGAAATCTATTGTCCATTATGAACCCTCAAAGGATATAAGATAATTTGAAGATGAGAACTTGACCACTCATTGTCAAAAGTAAAGAATTATGCTCAAAGTAGAATTCTAGACCTTATTTTAATATAGTGGAATAATTTTTTTCAAAAAACTTTGAACTGGTGAAAGTTGGGGAATCAAGCTAATTTTCATCTCCAAAAATTTGTTTGATATTTCAATACTTCAATCAAAAATTATAGACAAATTTTAGAGAGGATATTTGAAAATGTCAAAGAAAAGTTCCCTTCTAAGCCCTCTTTGAAATTTGTGCATAATTTTTTATTGGAGTCTTGAAATATCAAACAAATTTTTGGAGATGAAAATTAGATTTGTTCAAAGTATTTAAATTTTTTTAATTCTACTATGCCTACATGAGGTCTGAATTCTACTTTAAACACAATTCTTTGCTTTTGACTTAATTATGAGCGGTTGAGCTCCTATTAATCCTAATCTACATATCCCACATGGGACCCTAAACCTCCTACCACTCCACTTGTATAAAAATCTATTCTTTGCATCTTTGAACAAATCAAATAAATTTGATTTGAAGTGAGTAGCCGAATATTAAGAATTTTATATGAATATAATGTCAAATTTTTAGTAACAAATTTTTACAGTGCTAAATCTACTTTAGAAACTTTAATTAATAATTTGGCATCAATGTAGCGACCCTGTCCTAAAGCTACGATAATAAATCAGGGTGGGAACAAGCTCAGTTATAAGACCGGATGGATGAAGGAGAACAACCTCAGAGTTCTCAATGGAGGAGAACAAACCAGGAACATACTGAAAATTCTAGTGGATCCATTTACCAAAGGTTGTCCAAAGCCTTTGTCTATAAATTATTCTCATAGTCCTTCTAAATTCCATAGGAAGTAAAGGATTTGTTTTTTTCAAAAGACAATTTGAAAATGTAAAGCATTAGTACATCTTTCAATGTACCATTCTAATTTCCAAGTTTCAAAATTATGTGGTGGCAAATGTGCTTGAAAAAATATGTGGTGCATTGTGAATTTTGGGACATTGTTGCATTGCAAAATTTTTTTGGATGTGCTCCATGTCTTTTTTTGGCTTGAAGTTCTTTGGAGACATGACTAATATCATATTGAGTATGCTAAATTTTGAAACTCAAAATTTGTAAGGCAAAACTTTGCCACAATCAATGGTCAAAATGTTCTCAACATGTACATCTCCTACATCAATATGTACTTATTGTTGAAAACACAATTTTAGAACATCTATTAAAAAAACTTTGGTTCCTCGTAATTTTTGTAAATAGTGCGTTGAAATCTCCTTTCATTTTTCAATTAAAATATTATTATTGTTGAATATTCTAGTAATAGAAAATATGCACAATAGAGGATTTGACATTTTAAGATGTTCCTACCTTATACTCTTGTTTACACAAAGTCAGGACATATATTGAGAGTTTACAATTTGTTCTTAATAAATGTATTAATATCTAAAGTAAATTTTTAGAATTTGGTACCATAAGAAGACAAGAATGCCACACTTTAGATTTGTAGTCTTAAATTTTAAGTATCATGTTAATGTAATGAATGCCATGATAACATTTTTATTAGCTTATTTGTTCATTTTTAAAAGGATCATTTTGTGAATTAGACAATGGTATATTTTTAGACAAAATATGCTAATCAACAAGATCCTTTTAGATGAAAGCATATGTTTTTTTGGACCTTGTGGTTTTTAATATGTAAAATATTTATGAAGCTTTTTTTGAAAACTATCCTTACTATTTAATTATTAAAATACCAATATGAGAGTTTTGGAACATGTGAATGGATTAAAAAATTATGTATGTTAAGTTTGTATACAATTGTTGTTTAAAAAATAAACACTTTGTCTTTAAGGGATAAAATGAAACAATGTCGTTGTAAGGTAGTGGCACCTCGAAATGCTAGGTATCTAAAATAAATTCTCAACTTCAATCTAATTGCAAACCAAATCTACATGTGAAATCATCAATTCCCTATTTAACACTCAAGTAGGTGATCAAAGTGGCTACTGAATGATACTACTATTTATGCATTCATTTTTATTGAGCACTTGAAGGTTTTAAATGTCATTTCCTATATAGGGAGTCTATAACCAATTGTATGAGCCTATTCCAAGTGCTTTTGAAAATCTATCACATATCTCTAAGCAATAGGAAATTCCAATTCTACTAGCAGCAGCCTTCAACTACAATTTATTAGTTTGGTTGAATGGTAAAAAATTTCAAACACTTACATTGACAATTTGAAGTGCCAATAATTTAATGAGGTGTACTAAGTTGCAATCAGAAAAGCCTTTGGACTAAGAGCCCACTTACTATTTGGGATAGGATTGAATAGACCTAAGTCCTTGAGTCCTAATTGTGCAAGCCCTTAACCCCTAAAGGCCCAAGGTCTTTTTTCAGCCAAAAAACACTCAAAACTGCCATTTCTATGGCAAAGAGTATAAAACTTGAAATTTTCTGTTTTTTGCACACCTAATCAAAGGATCTTACACCTAACTAGTATGAGAATGTGGGGAAAAAATTTCATAATTTTTGACCACATAGATTGCAAGATATCTGTGTTTAAAGTGGAAAAAACAAGTTCTTCAGCACATTGTGGGACTAGATTTTATGACTGAAACTTTTTAACTTAAATTTTCTGTACTATAGAGTTTTGAGATTTAAATCTTTGTAGTAGAAAACTGAGTTGAGAATCTAGGGAAAAAAATACCCAAAAAGACTTAATTTTCATTACTAAAAAAATTGTTAAGTAGAAGTAGGTACGAGATAGAAAGAAAATCTAAAGTATTAATATCTTTTATATGGAATTAAAAAGCACTAACTCCAATGGAGAGATTTTTCTAGCAAAAAAAACAAACCTTGTGGAACTTTTGTTTTTGAAAAATTGTTAAAATTACCTTCAAAAATGAATCCTACAAGTTATTTTTTTCAGGAAGATGCTCTAAGAGCCCGAAAAACAAGATTGTCCATAATTTTCTCATAAAATATCCAAATGATATGAATCCAAGCTTACCAGATAGACAAAAATAAAATCTATAAGAAAAAAAAAGAAAAAAAGAAAAATTCGCAAAATTTTTTTTGCTGGCCCCCGTCCCTTGTTTTGAGCTAATTTGGACATAACTTTTTTTCCTGGGCACCGACTGAAAAAAACCCTATATTTTCGAGAAACTTAGCTGTTTTTTTATCTTCCAACAAAGTTTTGGAAAACCACAACAAAACTTCAGTCCATAGGACCTACCCTAAATCCCATTTGTCCCCGAAAGGGACAATGGGCCTATAGGGATTAATTGGGCACCAGATGGTAATTTAGCTCTAATGTATGTAAACTAAGTTGTGAGGTGGATTCTAGGGAACAATTAACCTACCAAAGTCTTAGGATTTTGGAATGAATTTGGATTTTTTGGGTTTCAATCTTAACTCCTAAAGTCCCAAAGCCATTTTTCTGTCAAAAACGACTCAAAACTGCCAGTTATGCTGTGTTCATCTAAGAAACGAGATTTCTTTTATTTTAGAATTTGACTGTAGGATCTTGTACTTCACTTATCTCAAATCATGTGGTAAAAATTTCATAAAGTTTGACTGTACAAATTAGAAAATATTAGCATTCAAAATTGGAAAAATATATTTTTTTGAACATTAGCTAGCAATTTCAGATGATTGACTGCTATTTGTAAAACAAATTTTGCACTATAGACTTTGAATTTGATTTTTAAATAATGAATAATTGAGTTCAAAATCTAAAAATAAAAATAAATAAAAAAATACACATGATTTTCATATTTTAAAAAATTGTTAAGTAGAAGTAGATTCAAGATTGAAAGAAAACTAAATCGTCAATAGCTCTAAGATCGGGATTAAAACACTATAACTCCAATGGTGAGATTGTTTTAGCAAGCAAACTTCACCTTGTCACACAATGTTTCTTGACAAATTGTGAAAATTGCATTTAGACATGAATCCTACAAGTAATTTTGTCAAGAAGATGCTCTAATTGCCCAAAAAATAAGATTTTCCTTAACTTTTACATAACAAATCAAAATGGAATGAATCAAAGCTTCCCACATAGTTACAATCTATAAAAAAAAAAAATTTAAAAAGATTTGAAATTTTTTTGTATGAAAAGATTTTTGCATGCCGCACCCCAAAAAATGACCTTTTGTGCCATAGCTTTTGCTCCTGGGCACCAATTGAAATAAAAATTATATTCCCATAAAGCTTATGTGTCATTAGGAAAAATTTCAGCTTTCCAGAAGGCCGCGAGTTTGTCACCCGCCCGGTGCAATTATGGAAAAAAACCAAAATATAAAATTATTGTTTAATATTTAAAAATTGGATGCTGACGTGGCACTAGTAGTGCCACATCAGATTTATATTTTTTTTAATATTTTTTTAATATATATATATATTATTTTTATTTTTATTTTTATTTTTATTTATTTTTATTTTTAATATTTTTTTATTCATTATGAAATTGCACCAAAGGGGTCCCATAAATCAATTCCTTAACGGCCTTTTGGAAGACTGAAATTTTTCCTAATGTTTCTATCTTCAAAAAAATGATGAATATTGAGGTTGTAGTAGCCTGCCCAAAATCCATTTTGTCTCCCGAGGGGACAATGGGACTTTAGGGGTTAATTACCTTTTCATTTTGGTTTCAATTTTAGATTTGATCTGGGATTTTATTTTCAACATCAACTGGGATTTTGATTCAATTTTGGATTCTGCGGTTTCAACTTTAGTTTTGGATTTAGTTGTTTTGATAGTGATTTTGGTTTTTGAACCTTCTTTTGTAAGCATAGACAAAATGAAAACAAAAAACAAAAGAAGGTAATTTATCTTGCATTGATCAACGGTAGAGATGTTCATGATCCAATGGAAGAGCCCAATTCAATCCAATTTTGGACTTGGGGTCAAGAAAAACCTCTACCCTATTTCATCAAATTTGCCAAAAGACTAGGCATCAAAATTGTACCACGTAGGATGAGTTGCAATTCTAGCCTAGCCTTAGTAAAGCTTTTGGACCAGATTTGGAAGAATTGAATGATCCTATTGGTTCAATTTTGAGGAATTCAAGTTGGCCTTCAATCCAATCCCAAATTTACACCAGGCCTAATCATTAAAATTGCATTAAATTGTGGTCATCAATACTATTAAACAAATTGTTTGTTTGTATGCACATGTATGTATATGTGTCTCTGTGTGTATATATGTGCATATGCATGCATGTATGTATGTATTTGTGATGTACGTTGGCATCAGGCCAACGGGGCATGCTTGGTGTTATTGGAAAGCCTTCCATGTATGTATGTGTGTGTACAAAGCAAGTTTACAACATTGTAACCAAAGGGTAGACAAATATTAAATTTCAAAGTTTTTATCACATTGTAAATTAAAAAATTGGATGAAAATTATAAAATTGGTTACAAAGAGCCATTGGATCATTGGGCCTACAAGTTTGACAAACTATTGAACAATTTGACTAGCACAACATGATGAATCAATATTTTTATATGATTTTTTTATTTTTAATTTAAAGAATTATTTGCCTATATTTTCTTTTTATTATCACTATATCTTATTGTTGCCTTACTTTACCATTACTTTATTATTACCATTATTTTTTTTCTACCATTACTTTTATTTTTAAGATTTGTTTGGAATACTATTTCTAAACAAATTTTTTACAAAAATATAATGCAAAAAATTCACCATGCATGATAATAAATACTGGTTCTACAAATAATTTAAATGGATAAAAAATGGATATAAAAGGAAATTTATGAAGGCATTGGCTATTATGAATAATATACTAATTGTTGTAGCATGGCAACATCACTACAACATACTAGTCGGAAATAAAACAAGGATTCAAGAAGTTCTATACATCTTTTATGATAGAATGAATGTTAAAGAATACTATTTTTATAATACAAAACCTTACAGTACAATATAATAAAATATACAAAATTAATTTCATAAAAATCTAAAAGCATTAATACTTTAATTCTTTAAAAATTAACACTAAAGCAATATTTGTTATTCTACACAATTTGAAACTTCAATATTATATTTTCAAATTCAAATCTTTATAAACAAGCAGAGCAAAGTATAGTGCTACAAGTTTAAATTACTTCCACACATATTGAAATATTCAATTTTCTTTAAAAATTTGACTTTAATTGACCAAATAGTATTTCTCAACAATTGAATACTACATTTAACTACTTTTGGACTTTTGAAGAGTCCAGAATTAATATTAGGAGAAAAAACATCAAAGAGATAATCATTGAGAGATCATGCAAAACATTGGAAGATCTATATAAAACTTTTGAAGATCTATACAAACATCTGGAAAATCTCCAGATGTTATTATTTGGAGATTTTTGAACCTTTTATCCAAAATTCAATTTATAGTCCAAAAGTAGTTAAATGTAACATTTGAATACATATTAAGCTAATTCTACATTGAAATCACTATATAACAATTATAGGAGGCTTTCATAATGTATATTTGAAATGTAGTATAAAACATTTGAGCACTCCTAAAGCTACAAAGTAATTGATATTTCCCTAAACATAATTGTTATGAAAAACAAGAAAATTTCCATGCATTGACACTAAACGCTGGCATACTATTGTTTTTATTATTCTTGTCAAAAAACCAACCAAATACTTTTTCATCATACCTCTATTCATTTCTTGTGTAATCTTGACGATGTTCCAACAACTTTGTAACAAGGGAGCTTGAAGCACATTGCATCCACAAGATAGATAAGAACTCCGATCTTCAAAGAAGGCCAACGTGAATAATAAAGTGTCTGTTTGTAATGACAATGAGCCAAGTGTTCAGTGGATCAAGGGCCATTTGCATCCACAACGCTTGTTGCAAAGAACTCGATCACAAATCCAAATCGGGTTCTGAAGAAAACATACTTGGTTTGGTCGTGGTGAATTGCAACATGCTACATTCAGTATCTAAATTTAATGCATTGTGAGACTAAGCAGCAAGTAGTCACAAGCTCTAGTGTGTGGAGATCTAAATTCAAATTGTTTTTGAAACAAGTTGTATCACATCTTCACTACTTTTTGACAATAACTCAATCCTAATAAATTATGTAATTCAACAAACAAACTGAATTCAACTACACATACTGCTTTGAAGCTACAACACATTTGTCCCCAGAATGGACATAAATAAGTACACAATGTAACAATGTAAGTTAAAAAACACCTTAACCTAATCCTAAATTAAACAATCCAGAAGCAACAGAACGATGATTCCAATCATTCTCCTCCAATACCCGTATCTCTTCCTTAATATCAAAATTGTTTTAGGCCACTACGGTACTCAATTACTTTCACTATAATTTGAATTCCTCTCTAACAAGTTCTGAGATTTGATGACCCCAAACCTTGGACTAAAATAAAAAAATTTGATATGAATAGAAACTGTAAATTTGAATCACTTGGAACATATCTCACTGGCTCTAATCAAACAAGCTGCAGCATATATCATTGTCCCAAAATAGTATTTGGTCTCGATTCCTTATCTACATTCCCTTGGATGCAAATAACAACAATAAGTCAACTATTTATGATCTTACGCAAACTTAAGCAGAACTTACGCAAAATCGAAACAAATCATGATCTATTCCTATGTGCGCCACTTTCATAATAGGACCTCAAATACACTGTATCTTGCAATGGGCACGTCATCTATCTAGAATGTCACTCTGATAATACACATTCAGCTAAGGAACTAAAATTTGTACTGTAGCAAGCTATTAGCTATCTAGAACCAAGTGCATTTTCGAGTAATGTCAGCATTCACTGCAAAACTTGGTCCACAAGACTTTGTGTCTAACAGAACGATGAATCCTTGCCTATGGTCATTCATTACGTGACTTGAGATATATATATTTCGAGTATAGATCAAATACTCTCTCAAGACTCCGGAGAGTTTTGTACAGTGTAGAGTCTGCTTACTAGAATCTACCAATGCTGAAGAACATACAATAGTAAGAATAATAACCGCAAATTTGAATGAAAGTCTCACCTGATCTAAACCTCATGAACCTGGTTTGAGATTCATTTCCGGAGATTGGGCATGCCTCTTGGTAGATTTTTTCTCCTTGTCTTTATGCCTGTTCCTAAACCTAAAAAAACGGAATCCTCCTTGATGTGTACGAGGGAGTGGGATGATTTGTTGATCCACGATGATTTTGTCAGACCCAGCCTTCTTAGCTTTATCAACATCGGATGTAGTAAGCGAATGCTTCACTTCCTTCCCTTTTGCTGTCGAGCAGATAAATTTTGAACTGTCCGCAGTACCATTATACACACCAGCAGTATCCCTATTTTCACTAGTTTGAGCAGCGGCCTTTTGGCTATTAAAATGCTCTATAAATTTCTCAAGGATTTCAAGAGCCCAGATAACCTCAGGGTCCGTAGGTCCATCTTCTTCGGAAATCGGACTCAACTGCTGTTGCAGCTCGACTGACGCAGTTGCGACTTGTATATCATTTATTCCGGCAGTGGGTGCAGCCCCGTCGGTATTTGAATCGTCCTTACCATTAGACAAACCATTTAAGACTGGCGAAATATGAGAATGGGGACTGCTCAGTGGTGCACCAGTGTCTTGCTTTTCTTCCAAAAAAACATCCTCTGAAGTCCTCTTGGGGCCCTTGGACAAATCATCGTCAGGTTGTGACTTAAAGGCAGATTCCAGAGAGTCAATTGCTTCTTGCTTGTTCATGCCTTTGTATAATTCTGCTGACATATCTCTCTTTGATGGTGACATGGCCACTGGAGTAGGCTCATACGTATTCAACGAAGCATCATCAAGAACTTGGAGCCGCTTATACATAGGGTCGGAATTGGCAAGTTTCTCCAGTTTGCTTCCTTTCACTCCCGCAACCGCCTGACGGACACAGATACAACTAGACATAAGATATTTTTCAGCTGCTACAAGATTCGTGCACACGCGGATTTTCAGTTCTCTTCAGCGACTAGATGCATAGCAAAGAAAAAACAACTAAATTCAAGTAAAGAATATTTCACAACGTATGTATTCGGTTCCTTCCTCACGTTTAAATGACTAGTAAAACACAGAAGGCTATTAAGCAGTGCAAACATTGTAGTGTCAAAACAGTCCTAGAATATCCCCAGGACGCACGATCTATAAAAGAAATCAACCCCGCAGTCATTAACGTACCATTCTTTAGCACCAATTGAGAATGACTGGGATTTGTTTAGACATCTCCCGACTTCACTATTATAAATATAAGTACATTTTTTAACATTTTTTCGTGATTAGAAAAATTGACCAGCAAATTGGTGAAGTGGATAAGGGCGTCACACCTTCTGATAGAGCTTATAACCATGGCCAGCAAGCTGCCTTGCCATAAAGTTGATTAGCCACGGAGGGACGAGATCTAGCTTCATATCCAGATCCACAACAGTCCTGTACACAGTCCAATCACCCGAGAATAAAGTTTTTACTTGTAAAGTCAAGGGATCGGTCCAAAGAAACAATATGAATAATAAAACATTGACTCATAAGCGCCCAAATCTCATCCGTCAAAATGATGCTCCTATACAATATCTGTTTAATGAGGCACTTGAATTTACTTCGAACGAACCTATGTTGAGCTCTTCACTTAAGCTTCTTTACTGTACCACTCAGTATCTAACAAGTTCATTTCATGTTCACTGACGAGTGATCACTGTCTAAACCAGAAAAAAATCATGATCTGAAAACTTTATAACCCTCTGGAACACTACTCGTCCATCCCAAGCAGAGTCCCGTTAGATGCAAAATGAAATTACCGAAAGAAACTGCAGTTGTGTCCAATTTTCTGAAGTACAAATCCACCATTAAGATCCATGCGGACTACATTTGATTGCAATGCCGGTATTTGATCACTCCTAATCCCGTCGATCTTCGCATCTGGCACTTCTGGCGCCTGCATTAATGAGCGCACTCAGAAACAAGAAACACTAGAAGCAAATAAAGCTGCTCAGCTCAAACAGTGTACACATCTCAAAATCGAGCTAATCTGTGAAATTCTAAACAGATTTGTGAAGTGTAAGTATCCTGAGAGCACAACCACTTGGACAAAATAGATAACTAAATCTTACCGTGTTATATAGTACAGCGACGAGGCCTTCATCAAAGTACTCCAGTTCAAATGCTGATAAAATCACCTCGCGCATAGCAAAGGGCCATGGTACTTTGAACCTTCATTAAGTAACCACCCACCAAATTTCTAATTAGAACAATACGAAGGATAGCAGATAAGAGCTCGAACATTGCCGGTAAGCAAGCAACCCACTGCAAGAGCACTTTAACAGAAAGCAAGTAATTTTGTGAAATGTGTCACTATTTTTCGCTCTTAGTGGCAAGCCCAAGTTCAAAATATAGAACAACGCTCACGAATGCAACTGGGAACTTTACAAGCATTAGCAAATTCTGTAAACAAGAAAGAGAGTTTATTTAATAATGATAATTTAGCATTCAAGCTCATACCTCAGCACAGAGTAGTCTCCACTAACTGTGTCTCTTTCAAGCCACCTTGACTCTACGATCTTGAATGTAGGTGCATGAAACAGTGGCCACCTGCAAGAATCTCTGCGTCATTTCTTCAACATGTATGTTACCCTTCCATCATTAAAACTAAACTGAACAACGCAAGTACTCAACTTAAATATGAAAATACAGAAGACCTCCAACATGCTTGTCATGCGAATGTCCTTGACTGCTGGCCAACAGTGAGCGTTTTCTAAAATATTCATGCTGATCTACCTTAAACGGTCCCCAACATGTATTAGCATGCACTCAGTGTCGTCAAATAGTTTCACAGTGAAAACACTTCAACCACAGAATAAAAACACTTGCGCAAACCTTACCATTCTTTATACATTGGCACCTCGCATCCAACGCACAAAGCTGCAACACCAACGACAATGGAAGTAGCAATGTTAACTCTGAAATGGAGATCAAGAAACTCAATGAAATAACATGACTACCTTAAAACCTTGAGCAAAGTAATCGAGGTAAAACAAGAAGCTGCAGTCTCCAAAGCAAAATGTGATTACCGTGTGAAAGAGGGCCATCAATTATGCCGTCCAAGCATAGAGAGTGGTATGGAGCGCCTTCTAGCCCTTCTCGATACATAACCCGTAACCGTGGAGTATCTTGCTTGACCTACGCAATGACATAGCAGCAACTTAAAAATTAGAATGTACATAAACGATCGACCAAGGTCATCATTAGGATCATTCGGATATGGACTTGTCCGACATTCCATTCAGAAGAGACGACAGCACTACAAGATATCGAAATAATTCACATCTGAGCAGTAAAGCAGGACACAAGCACAGCTATTGAAAGGAGGAGTGATCACGGGAGGGAGAGGCCACAGCAGAGCCCTAAGCAGACCGTCAAGATAAAATGAAGTGAGCTCGTGCAAATCGGTAGATTATAGTTAGCTTCAAAGATTTTCTCTATCATGTCAGCAAACTGAAAGTGCGAATCTCGATAAATGTGGACCTAGAAATCTAACGAATCCCACCAAACATTGGCTCAAATATCAACATGTACGCCAATATATGCGGTCCCGTTTAGACTCTAACGAACTGCCAGTAGACATCGAAAAGTGTCGAGAATGAGACTGGTGGCAGAGAGACTTCACCTTCCATTCGCCGTCTACAACTTTCGTTGTCCTCTCTCCTTTAGCACTCCTCAAGTCATCCAAAAATTTCAGCAGCTGGTTGCTCTTTCTTTCCACAACTTCATCAGTTATCAACTTCCCTGTTTGAAACAACGTAGCAAGTTTTAAACTATTCAGTCGATGTACACAAGAAAAAGCAGACAGGAGGATGCTCGCGGTGCACACATTCGATGATCACCATTAAAGTTCTCAACCACCAGCCAACTCAAATCCTACCACAGACAAAAATCAAGAATACGGAATCCCAGAAGCTTGTCTAAACAGAGAGTTCCCATCGGTTCTGCTCACACATTCAATTTGCTCTCTTACGCGCATATGATTAAAAAGTAGTAAGAACAAGATGAGACGCAGCCATTGTGTCTTTGCACGTGACAGCAATATTTCCAGCAATTGAAAGTCACACTTCTAATTAAATAGGAACAAAAAAGAAAAGGCACTCCAAAAAATCAAACATAACTAATTATCCAGCACATACTGCCAAAAATTCACTCTCGAGTCGGTGACGATGAGTTTCTATGACGCAAATTCTCCACCGTTCACCACCTTACCTCAATCTAGTAATGCTGAAAAGAAACAAAACAAACACGACACAGAGGCTTCACGATTGCAAGCTACCAGCACCGTCATGTTCAACTAGTCTAGATTAGGATCGCAACATCACACCGACAGCAGCAGAAAAAAAAAGAAAAAAAGAAAAGAGAATGTCCTGCCAATGATAATAACCTGCACTCGTTTTAAGCAGCTGCTTGCGAACAAGATTATTGAGAATAGCCGTATCCGACAAAGCAGAAGACGATAACGTTTTGTCCAACCGTTGCCGCGCCTCGATCGCACTTGTCATTTTTCCTAGTCCTCCCCCTCAAATAACACCTCCGCTGATCCGACTCCGCGTCCTCTCTCATCAAAAAATAATCAACACACACAAGCTACCAGAAACATCACCAATTCCGCTTCTGCCTTCCAAGCAACCCCCCGCGGCCACTCGTTCCACCATACCAAAATCTTCCCTCCCCACACCACATCACAAACGACCGTCCAGTGTCCTCCGTAACGCCATCCCCTCACCAAACCCTGCCTCCACCTCGTTCAGTTCTTGCACGATTCAATTCTGCACCAAATTCGCTGAAATAGCTCCCAAAAGAATGCTGGCGACGCGGACGCTCTAATTCAGCCTCTGGCCGTCGCAATCGCAATGGCGATCGCGACAAGGCAAAGCAAGCCGGGCCTGGTCGTGTCTTTACTTGGTCCATCAATGAGTTCTGGCGACGGACACTCCCCTGGTCCTTTCGTCGTGAACTGCGCACTCCTTGGCCTTTCTTTCTGGGAAATTCGGGGTTCTGGACTCACCAATAATTCCGCACCTTCTCTGCTGCTGCCTTCGGGGGTTCCAAGTCCTTTTTTTAGTGTTTTTTTCTGGTGACTCTTGTACCCTAGGGCCCGAGAGTGTGGGGAAGTTTGTTGGGGTATGATTGGGGCACGTGTCGAGTAAGGCAGAATTTAGGTTCCCACGTCAAGATTCTACCTATTTGCATATACGGTTGGACTTCTATTATTCTCTTTGTATGCTAAAATTATATGGTGAGGTCATCTAGAAAAGTTGTTGTATTTTGTGATTGGTTGAACATCTAGTATCAAAACTATTTTCTTTTTCTTACATGCTAATATTAGACGATTGAATTTTCTATTGAGAAATAAAACTTAGAATTTGAATCAAAATTAAAATCAAAATTTTACATTTAGAAGAAAAAAAAAAGATAACAATTGGGAAGTGAAAAAATGAGGTCTTCACTTTTTCTTGTTCAAAAATCAATAGTTAGCACACTATCAAACTTTCGCTAAGAAGGTTTGAAAATTTTTAGAAGACAAAAATAGATTAAAAGATTATATGTTCAAAAATCTACGCTGAAATTGAAAAGGCAATGGAATGAAACTTGAAAACTTTAGTTTGTCTTTTAAATATGTAATGTTTTGTAACTCTTATTGGGATGGAAAACTAAAGCCTCTATTATAGTATTCTATCCATTTTGGAAAATTTGTTTGAACTAATTATAAGTTATACAAAGTATGAAATTTCTCCTTAGAATCGTAAAAAACACTTATTAATGCCAAAAATGGATAGAAAAGTGTATTCATGAGTGTTACAATTTTTCTATAAATTTGTTGTCAATTTATTAGAAGCAATTGTTAATATTGTAAACAAACTTTGTTGTATTGAATCCAATTACATAAAATTCAGGGTCATATATTTATCATTTAGTAATTAACCCCTAAAGGTCCAAAGCCATTTTTTTGCCAAAAACCACTCAAAACTATTATTTCTATAGCAAAGAGTTAAAGCATTGAAATTTGTTTTTTTTTCCACATCTAACCGTAGGATCTTATACCTAACTAGTATAACAATGTGTAGAAAAAATTTCAGAATTTTTGACCGCACAAATTGCAAGATATCTGCGATTAGAGTGCAAAAAACAAGTTTTTCAACACATTGTGGGATTAAATTTTTTTTTTTTTTTTTTTAACATTTTTAACTTGAATTTTTTGTACCGCAAAGTTTTGAGTTTTAAATCATTACTAGTGTGCCCTGTGCCGTTGCCACAACCAAAATCATTGTAAAAACTTTGAAACTCAATATCTTTCACACCGTCATTCCAAACACCGCAAAACAAAGCAAACCACCCCTCCTCGCCAAGAGCTTTCCGATGGTACCAAAAACGCGACCAAAATTTATTGATTTAAATTAATTTTTTATTTAACTCTTAAGTGTCCTTAATGTCAATATTTGCCCTTTCAAAGAAGTGAAATAAGAATTTCGGTATTCCTATGCACTATGTTGGGCTTTGACACTAACTACAAAATTAGAGGCATTGAAAGTGAGTTAATTTAAGTATTTTCAAGGAAAAAAATCCATTGATGTGCAACTTCTATAAAAGCTTCTTTGTTTCAAAGACTAAATTTGGGTATTTGGCCACTCGTAAGAAGCTAAAGCATTCATTTCTATATCTCGATTCTTTGTTGGCTAAGACATATTCAACAAATCTTCTTAGGCAAGATTGTTGAATATGGCTAGAGCTTCCTTGGGCAAGACCAAATTAAAATTGAAGATGTACCAATCAATGAGATGTAGGTCAGGATAATTATTTTTTTTGGAAAAAGAATGGAAATTATTTTGATTATCCTAATCCAAGCAATTAAATAGAGACTTTGATTGCTCAATATTAAATTATACAAAGTTGTTGTTGTCATGGGATATACAAGAGTGTGCATCATGGTAATTTTCCAATATGATTTTATGAATACATTAGTAGGGCAAGTTGTATAGTCAATATGCTTTTCTTAAATCTCATCTAGCATATACACTTTCTTACACCTCATACAAGGTTGTATTGTAGTAGACTTGTAGATCAACATAGTGGGGGAAGAAACTGGCAAATCACTGTAGTATAAAGACTAGGGAGCTCAAAATATAGGACATATATGTAAAGTTCTTCTTATTGCTCACTTGCATTGTATTTTTTTAATCAAGTAGAATGCTATTTTCATAATACAGTTATTATTTTTTGTCAAATTGCTATAGTCCGCCATAAGTAAGCAAGAATTTTCATTCCAATCTGAACTTTCATATAAAGTACATTTATCCTACGTACACCCTAAAATTCCTTCTACAGTACCAAAGCAAATTTATGTCAATTCCTTTAGGGATTGAAAATCACAAAATTTCATATTTTACCAAAAATTGTAAACATCAATAGTAGCAGTAAACTCATATTCATGTAAAAAATTCTTATCAATAGTCATGCTAAATTATGCATGAGTGATGATGACGTCTGGCTTTGTGGGAAAGATACTTATACGAAGGTATAAGATAACTACACCTTAAATTGCACAAATAAGCAATTCAACATGGTTTCTATTATTAAAAACTTATTTGTAGTAAAAAGAGATTCTAAATTCTTTTAAAATACTTTTTTTGGACATTGTATAAATATATTACAAATTTTCAAAGTACTGAAAATAAAATTTAGGGTAACCAACTGTAGACTCTCTTGAATGAATAGTGGAAGTACATTTTAGGCAAGAATCTAAATTTTGCGGTTTTAGAAAGTTGTTGAAATTAGGTGTAGTTACCTTATACGCAATGAGATTAGAAGTAGCAAATAAATTACCAAAACAATCACATATTCTATTGTATTAGGGTGGGGAATTTATGTTCAAAACCACTAGATCGGCACCCTAGCATTTATTGCAAGCATGGACAAGACTCCAAAATTTCCATCTTGCTAGACAAATGTAGAGTTGTTTTCCCTTCTACCTTTATCGGGTAATTAGGTATTCTCCACACCTCCTCCCTCAGCAAATTCGTGGAGGTATTGAGGTTCAAATATGAATTCAAATCTGCCAAATTTAATCATCTAAGTACCAGTAAGTAATAATTTTTTGGGTTTTCCCAAGGTGGGAAATTTGGTCGGGACCTGCCCCTCTCAGTATGCAATAAGTTTAGTGTTCAGGTGTGAGCTGGGATTTATTTAAATGTTGGACTCCGAGTTGTTGGAATTCTCTACGTATTCTTTGTCTCATCCCTGGCAGGTGAGGTCAATATCATTCACATCCTGTACCTAACATGTGCCTGCACACAGTCTTCTGTTATTGCACTTGCAAGCAAGTTATTGTAGACGTGCAATGTATCCTTACCATGCAGAGTTGCAGACCGTCCTGGGGATAACATTCAGTAGCCTTCATGCCCACTTCATGTTTTCGGCTCATCATATTGAGTCTCCACCTGTCCACTTAAGCTACTGATATTCCACACCATCTATTGTAGAAACAAGGGAGTGACAGTGCATGCTACTGAATGATATGGGGAATGTGGTTAATATCTATTGTACAATACAGTACGATGATCACAATGGATTGGTGGATCTGTGGATGTGTTATTGCCATAAGGTACTATGTTATACTCCCTCCGTCCTAAAATGATTGTCCCATGACAAACTATTTTTAAGATTAAGGCAAAATCTGAGAATTTGGTAAAATAATGAATGCAGACATATAGATTATGTATTGATTTGTTCAATAGTTTGCAAATACGGCAATATCAAGTCTAAAGCATGAACTACTTAAAGCGGGAAAATTGAGGTTGCAAGTTCACATGATAAATCACCCGCTAGCTTACAATTTCCCACCAAAAATGACTATACAAAGCATAGCAACATATTGTTTTCCATCTTGTCTTTCTACCACATGAAGATTTTGTAAAGGTAGTTTAGGGTTAGATTTTTCAAAAGCAGTTTGTAAGCAGCTTGTTGTGAGCAACTTGTGTAACTAAAACTGACTATTTCATGAATTATGTCTCTATAAAATTGAAATTCATTGTTCATGAATTGTGTTTTCATCTAATTGAAACTCTTATTGTGATATATTGACTATTTCATGAATTGCATCTTCATATAATTGAAATTGAAGTAGTGGACAATCATTTTTGGACATCTATTTTTAGAAAGATGGACAATCATTTTGGGACAGAGGGAGTACCTTTTGCAATTTGCCCCACATTTCTATCAAATACCTTAGGTGTCCATTGACTGAGTGTCACCAATATATATAACCTCAAACTATGCACTTTGAATGGTTCCTCCTTTTACAAATGGAGCTTCATAGTTGTTGTAAAGTAACAAGCTTTTTGTGAATGCTTTGAGGTCTTATTCAAGGTGCTTCAAACATGCACCTATTGAACACTATCAAGTTTTGACTTTGAAAATGCAAAGAAAATAGAATATATGTATGTATTTCTAGTAAAATTTATAGTACATGTATTTCTAGTAAAATTTTGCTGAAATTTGCCTTAAAGGTCATTACTTAAAACTTTATGTCTAGTATTATACTTTAAAACTTACTTAAATCACCCCATTTTCTTGTAGTGTTTAGAAAGGCCATTGCTTTAGAAAAGTTCACTTTAGAGAAGTTCTATTGTACCAATAAATGGGATCACATGAAATCGATCGAGCTCTTCCTTTCCCAATTTACAATAATGACATTCATGGTATAAGGGCATCTCCACCAGGGCACGCCACAGTGCCCTTGTAAGCGCATTGGTGTGCCCGGGTGACTTTATGAGACCCACCAGTCATGGAAGTTTGCGCTTTTTAGTGCAAGTCACATTAACCCCTAAAGGTATTTTACTATATTTTTACCAAAACAGCTCCAAAATTGCCATTTCTAATACATGTTAAAAAAAAACATTTTTGAACATATATAATAGTAGGATCTTGTAGTGCACTGGTTTAAGAAGATGTGGAAAAAATTTCAGAATTTTCCACTATGTAGATTGCAAGATAATAGCGTTTGAAAGGACAAAAATCCTTTTTTAATCACTGCAAAAATCCGGGCAGCTGCCCTTCACAAGGTCACATTTGTATGGAAAATGTCCAAAATGGTGGTTACTCTTTGGATTCATTCTTCAAGGCAAGTTGGCTAAATGCTTGAAAATTTTCAGATCATTTGGAATTGTACAACATATAGAAAAAAAATAGTAAGTAGGAAGAGGTAGAGAATGACTCAAAATACTAAATTGTCGAGAATTTAATTATAGAATTGAAAAATGCCAATCCCAGCAGTTGTAATGTTGTAATAAACAATATACACCTAATGTTTTTTGTTTTATTCAAAAATATTGAAAATTGAGTTAGAGAAAGGACTTCAAAGTTTATTTTAGAGTAGAAATTCCATAACTACCCTCCAACTAAGAATCCTCATAACTTTTGACTCATTAATCCAAATGGAATGATTAAAAGCGATCCAAATATATACAAATATGTGCATGCTAGTGGGGGCCCGGAAAGATGGTGAGGCTTTCTTGTCAGAGAACATATGCTACAGACCATGTGGCGTGCTCATTTTAGAGAGAACCGGTAGAGATGCTCTAAGGTATGTATTCATGAGATTTCAATAATGCATTTATCTCATTCATTTTTTAATCCAAATTGAAGGTTGATCACAACATGGAAGAAATATGTGAGCATCACAAAAGTCCTTAGTTATTGACTATCAATCATTCTAATGTATTTTCAATTAATTGATAGGTACGTATTAAAAGTCATTGTTGTATAAATGTTCATTTAGCATTGAAATCAAAATTATAATATATATTATATTCATACAATACTTGCACTCAAATTATACTAAACTTATATTTATTTCACTACTAATTTTTTTGAAATTTAATATATATGAGTACAAAATAACTACAATGTTAATTTAGTTTTCTTTTGAAATCAATTGATGAATCTATTGTATGTGCCTATCAATAAATTAAAAATAAATAACACTATTGAATCAATGCTAAAACTAATTAAAATCAACAAATTAAGATTTTAGAATTTAGAAAATGAATGCAGAACCTAACCATTGGATTGAATACTATCTTAAACTCGTATCAAGCATCAAGGCATAATTGTTAGCCTCCAAAGGACCTATTCTATTGTCATTTAGACAAGCATCAATTATGAATTCAATTTTGTCATTTAAATCATATTTAATTTTCAACTCTAATATTATATTATATGAGGCTTTGTGTTATCTAGCAATCTGAAAAAGTGAACTTGACATATTGCCACAAATCAATATGTAATAGTTAAAAATTGCACTTCGTCATGCCAAAAATCACAAGCTTCTATTTAAACTTTATTTTATGCATAGTAAAAAAATGCCATTCTATGCTCAAATTACCCCCTAAATGCTCAAGGAAGCTTCTTTGTCCAAATCACATCCAAATTGCTATTTCCAGAAGAAAAGTATAATATTTTTCATAATCATTTAAAAAAAAATCTAATCATAGGATGTTGTTTGCCATTATCAGTTTTGGTTACCTTTATAGTTTTCAAAGATTTTTACATGGATTTGGAGATTACTTCAATCAAAGTTGAATTTTCAGAAGATTCCAATGTTTTTTTACTAAGGCAGAATGACTTTAGGCCTATATTTCAAATTTTCACAAATGAAAAGTTTACCATTTTTGACCAAATGCAAATACAAATATGTAAGATCATGCTAATTTTTGTGAAGATTGGAGCAATGGAAGATTGTTTTTAGAGCCTTACAATCAAGTGAGGCACATTGGGAAAACAAAAATTTAATTTGATTGTGCCCCATTCATCATATGCTTCAATTTATCACCCCTTTGCTCATTTGCATTCTAGTGGAATTTTTTCTTAGGATGGCTTTTGATTGACAAGGTTTGTCTCCAAATAAAATCTCTTTTAAGCAATTCTTGGAGTGTTTGACTTTGGAAAAGCACCCAAAGCAGAGTTTTTGTTCAAGTCAAATTTAAAAATAAACAAAGAAAGACTAATTAATTAAATTTTAATTATAGAAAGATAACTCGATGAATTACACAAAGAAATATGAAATATGAAATTTTCAAAATTTTCAAATTTGGATAGCCTTTGAAGTTGAGTAAGAACCATAAAATGATTGACTGGGTATTTAGGAGTTATCAAATAATTAGCAAATGAATTTTTTTGTATTTATATGATAAATTTATTAATATAAATAAAAATACTTTAAAATGCAGTATAGATTATCAAGTAGGTAAATGGTTAAAAGTTCATCTATACATAGGTTAAAGAGTTGCAAATTTTTTCCAAAAGCTATCCCTTCCCTTTAGTGTCTTGAAAGACATGGAGCTCTTGCCTAGATCCCATCCTCCCCAAAGAGTTTGCCCCCAAACCCCAAACCCTAAATTGTCTAATCCCGTGTGGAGGTCGCCCTGTTCATTTCGCTGATGGAGCCCGAGCTATCGGAGCGTGCATTGCTGAAGCGAGCGCTTCTCGCCGCCGTTGCAGTTCATGAGGTTTAAATTTGAGTGAACACATTTTTCTCCTAAAGGGGGTCTCCTCAATGGCAGCCTCGAGGGTGCAATGTCTTCGTAGGATTCTAGTCCAACCTCATTCCGGAGCCATTTCGAGATTGTTGAGCACGGAGGTGGCCGATGTAACGGGATCGCCTGAGGCATCATCGGATGGAGGGAGGAAAGTGAAAGTGGTCGGCAAGGAATTGGCCCTGATGAGACGCGAGTACGAGAAGCAGATGTCGGAGTTGCGGAAGAAGTTCGCGGCCGAGGAGGAGAGGAAACGGAAGGAGAAGCGGCAGGTGGAGTTGATTACGCGGGAGAGGATTTTGGTGGAGAAGGAGAAGCGGTTGGTGATGAAGAAAGAGAGATCGGAGATTCGAGCTTTGGAAGTGGTGGAGGAGAGCGAATCCCTCCGGGCTAGACTTGTGAGTGCCGTTATCGTTCTCTCTCCATTGTTTTCTGTATCGTACATTTACTGAGGAGGCTGGTGTGATGGTTTTATGAAGATTCGTATTTGTAGCAGTGCTACGAGAAAACTGTTTTACGAGAAAATGTTCCGTTTTAAATTGCTTTTCTGAATTTTCTTTGATTGAATGTTTGTATTCTGTTTGGGAAGAATCTGCTCTTAAACTGTAAGGACACATACAAAGATTGAAAATGTTAAGAAAAGTCCAAGATAATACCGAATTAGAAATCAAAGAGCGGAATAAAATGGTCTTATTCATTTTCACGTAGCCCTAATTTTTAGTGCTAATAACGTTTATAGATTCTAGAGTACCGTTATCATTCGTTGACATTTTTATTCTACGCATTGGATCGCTGCATTAGATACACATTTGTATGACTGATAACACTTGTAAAAGATTTGGCTTTGAGCCAGGAAACATGTCAATTATTTGATTACCTCATTCAGGGTTACCAGACATGGAGTGTTCGGTTTATTTATCCCATTCAGGGTTACCAGACATGGAATGTGAATTCCATTTTAAAATTGCTTCTATGAGGGTTTAGGGTTTAGGGTTTACTCTGTTTTAAAAAAAGCTCTGTTCCTAAGCTGTAAGTACACACATAAGTATTGAAAATATTTAGAACCGTTCAAATTATCTCTGAACTAGAATCGGAGAACTGAATAAAACGGAGTTATTCCGGTTTCTGGTTATTTTTTTCTGTTCTGGTTATGTTCTGTGAGTACGCTTGTTGGAGTTATGTACTTTGCTTGTGTCATATTTTCTTATTGTATAAACTTGTTGAGGTTGTGTATTGCTCGCTGACTTGATGCTGCGACAATTCCTCTTGACATTGTTAATTTCTGGTTTCAGGAGGAAGAGAGGAAAGCTAAGGCAGCGAGACGGCAGTTTAGGGAGAAGAAATTTCTTCGTCTGGTCGGGAAAGAGAAAGAAACAGTTCGGCAGCAAAGCTCCATGTGGATTGAAGAGAAAGACCTAGAGCGTCGCATTCTAGATGCTTTAGTTGATCCATTTTATTTGTCTGGTTCTTATGCATTGCCAGATAGAGATGGTCCCATTTCTATTGGCGATGATAGTGATGAAGATGATGAATAGTGGCGTATGACCAGTATCCCACACCTCTTGTGGATTTTTGTACTGACAAAACTAAGTGCAGAGCTCCATGGGTCTCATTATACCGCAAGGCAGCTTACGAATGACCTCCGTATAGAATTAACGGGAGAGCAGAGACGATGCAGCTTTGAGAATATGTCAGAGGTTGAAGAGTTTGAACGATCAGTTAGCATGTATGCCTTGACCTTACGCTGAAGGAAGGTGAGCGAACATGTGAATTTTTTTGCATGCCGATTTCTTACTACAGTTGTAACGAGCAGTATGCCTCACTCTACGTGATGGAGATTTAGACGAGGATCGGGTGTGCAAGACTTTTGAATCGATTTAGGTATACGTTGTGAATATTGAGCACAGCTGTAACCTACCTTACATTCTGTTGTGATTGCAATGCCAGAAGTTGAATTGCATCCCCATGGCCTTATCAGAGCAATTGTTGAAGGGTGCAACTGCTCAACTCTTGGAACCGTGAGCGTTGATATAAAATCTTGATTTGAACAGTGTATTTTCAAATGAACGTTGGAAATGAGGTTGAGTAATTCCTATGGAGTCTTGCAGGGAGTCTTTTTTGGAATGGTGGATTGTACACAAAGACCTGGTGCAATCCTTGGGTTTGATTGGGAATGGGAAGGGAGCAGATGATACATTTGGCGGTTTTGTGATAATTAGAACCGTGCAAATTGTGCATTTTCCTTGGAATATATGTGGAGTCTGATAGTATCTTGTGGATCTCGTTTGTACAGGTAAAGTTTGTCCTAACATTGATCTTCTTGAAGAAAGCATGCAATTGAGATGACCATAGCACTAGGTTTGCAGTGTAGCAGCACATTCAAATTCAACACGAAGCAATATCCTAATGTGGCCTTTTTTCTTAACCTACATGGCCAGTGTCAACATGACACGAATTGTTGAACCTGGGTCCCTCTACAAGAATGCTGTTTCCAAGAATCCATGAATTCACTCAAAGTTTGGGACTAGTTTGCAAACTTGTCCTAGAGTTATCTAAGGAGTCAGAGATCTCTCGCCTTGAAGCATGTTCAGTAACATTGATTTGACATAGACAAAAGAAATACTAGAAATGCTCAGAAATTAATCCTAGCATTTCGTAAGCTTTAATTTTCAATGGAACATGAATCTGCAGGAGCTGAAAGTAAAGAGGCTCCGTGCATGAGAATACACACCGAGATCACCATCGGGGTCGCCATAGGGTGGCGGCAAGTTGGATTTGGGAAGAAAACACTGGGCGCCATCAACAAATTTATTGGCTTCACTGTAATTTGGCCCCATCTCCTCCAGTGGCCGCCGCCGCCGAGGTTCATCGTCAAACACAGATCCTGAATCTATCAATTGTTCAAGCAACCCAAACCAATTCCCTTCACAATGAGATTCACATTTCACAAAAGAAAAAGCCAATCTAATAATTTTTAGTTGACTACCTTGGTGATAGGGCTTCCAAGGGTAACCCCTAATGTAAAGAGTCTTCTCCAGGATTGAGGATTTGAGAAAAATCATCATAAAGTACTATATGGAAGAATATTTTGAAATTGGCATGCAAATAAAAGTTGTAGATTTTGAGTTGTTGATTCCATCCGTACGCTAAGATTCACCAATGGTATCACTAATATTTTTTTTATAAATTTTGAAAGAGAAATTTCAGAATCCCTTTTAAATTTGATTACAAGCAAAATATTATCATTTTTTGAGTAAAATTTGTTGGAATGGATTTGAAACGAGGTTCTCTTGACATGGTGATTTTCTGAAATTTTTGTGTTCTTTAAATCAATGACCTCATTTTTGCAAATCCAATTTTGAACTAGAGTCAATGCAATTTTGGCTTGGTCAACGACTTGACATACTTCCACATTTGTAGTTTTAGAAAAATATGTACTCTAATAATACCAAATCCATCCCTTAGATAGGACAACAACTTGATAAAGTATCTCCACAAATTAGGATGACTTTCATCCAAGCAGTAATGAGGAAGAAACATGAATATCAATTTGTCGTCATCCAAAAAGTGGACGTCAAAGCTCTTAAGGGCTTAGGTAACTACACCTAAAACTACCCAAATAAACATTTGCTCAAGCATGGTTTCTATAATTGTACTCTTTGAGTTTTTGTTAGGTCATGTTGGAAGTTAAAAGGGGATTCCATGAATCTCTTGAGCATGTGTTTATAGAACACACCATGAATCAACAGTGAAATTTCAAACTGCTGAAAATGAGTGTACCCAAAACCAATCTTAGGCTCTCATGAGTTTTCCATTTTAGGTGAGAATTTGTCAGGGTCGGGTTTAGTAAGTAATTAGGTGCAGTTACCTTCTGAGAAGTGTCCATTAGGTAACCTTATCTGGGCAATGGGTTACTTTGGGTCCGTCTCAGAATGTTTTGAGTTACATATCTGCTCATGTACTCTGAAGTGTTCTACAAGTGCCGCCTGTTGCTGGCACATGATTGCCAGGAGTTTCTTCTTTGACAGAGATCGAAGATTTTCTTTGACCTTCAGTTTTGGCTGCTGGCACATATTTGCCTGCTGCGGATAGCTCAGAGACCCAGGTTCAAATCCTTGGGCATCCAAATAGTCAGGCTGGTTCCATGGTTGGCTAGAATGTTCCCGTGGTTGGCTAGGTTGTGTCATGCTAAATAGGCCAAAGGAAGGGAGCAGAGTAGAATCTGGCAAGACGGGATATGACTGCAGGGTTTAGGGTTCAGCGAAAAAAAAAAAGAGTACTCTCAACAACAGGAGGATTAACTGTGTCCTCTCTCTGCAGAAATGGCTCACCTACTGGATCTCACGAACATTAACTGGGGGATATTGCTCATATTTAGACACTCCAATGCACAGAGCAAAGTGAAACGAATTCAAAGGTATGCCTCAATTCACTCTTTAACCCCTCGCTAGCATTGCTCTCAATACCTTAACATACCTTAAGAGTGTTTGGAAGAATAGTATTTCAAGAGCTGAATAATACCTGATCCTTGGTCATCCGCCTTGTCATCTGGCCTATCATCCGCTTCCAATTCGTCGCCTGGCTTAACATATGTTCCATCATCTGCATTACCTTCGTCTGCCTCACCATCTGACTCTTTGCAAACGCAATTTGCATCGTTCGGGAAAACAAAGCTATGCATCTCCTCTGCTACCTTCTCTAAGATGGGAGGACCAGAGCATGGAACAGGCGGGGGGGTGCTTCTGGACAGCCTGCATACTTTACCCTGCAGAGACCAAGGAAACTCGACGAGTCAGCAATTCAACGAGCAAGGTAGAGGACACTAATACTGTTGGGGACCCAATCCTGTCTCCTGTAATGACTACCAGTGCGCTCAAATGTGTCTAAATTTAGCAAAACTTCTACCCCCCAAAATGCATAGATACAAAATAGTGAATGCTGCAGTGTTAAAATTTGAATTTTTAGCAACTTTGAGCTAATGATGAAATCACATTTGAACAAGTGAATTTACTTTGCTTCTCCTGTTGGGTTTGGTAAGAAACTCCGGTGCAAATGTGCACTCCTGCATCTCAATTTTCTGCCTCTCCTTCCGCAGAGCCTCCACCTTCTGTTGCCTCTTCTCTGCGCCTCGAAGTATAATGTCGTACCACTGATCACTTGTGCTGAACGTATTAGGCACAAAAAATCCCAGTCAGCATCTTGCATGCATGGTTTGTTCGTTCTATAAAAGCAACTTCAAGCCATGCTTAAAGAAATGCTTGAGGATTCTACGAGCTGGAATTGTGAATCAACTAGCCAGAAGCCTACGTAATCAGGCCTGAACTCATGCTAAGCATTTTACCACATTTCTCTACACAGTTTCCAGGGGTTAGAACTATTCCTGCATTTAACGATTCATTACCTCCCAAAGTCCTACCTACTTTAGCAAGACATTAATTTCACTTTGCTAAGTGTGCACATTCCACCTCGCTACTTTCCATCATATGTGTGTCAACATTTGCTAACGCCTTCAATTCAGAATCTAGTCATTGTAGAGATACATTCACGCTATGTCCTGAACGAGGAGAGATCTTACGAGTAGTTCCGTCTCCTTCCTGCAAGACAATTGGATAAGCCATCAATCTTCGGTTCGAAAGTGATATTACTGTTGTCGATATGACTGACGTGCCTAAGATTACCACGCACTGTAGAGCCCTTATGGCATTTTTCCTGCACAGGAAGAAGAAGTCAGAGGACACAGATAGTAAAATTATCAAAGGGTGCTTACAATGATGCTCAATATCACATTCAAACAGAAAGTACGCACCCTGCATATTGCGCCCACGTACCTCAACCTCATGCATGAGTGTATGGAAGGCCTCGAAATTTAAGCGTTCATTGCCTTTGCCCATTTTGATGAGCGTCTTAATGTCTTGAGCTGCATCGAAGCTCACTCTCCTCGCGTCGACCTTACACAGCTGAATACACCCATCCTGAAATTGGGACAAGGCGATTTCAGTACTGCTCTTGCTGAAATTTGTTCGTTGCGAAATGTAATGATGACCAATGTCGTCGTATTGATTAGTATGGCGAAATTTAAAGAAATTCATAAATTTCTAGACTCCCGACTGGAACCTCAGAGCTTTGACAGTCCTATTTTTTTTGCTCTTTGCTCTTGAATATCACAATTTTGACGCTTTAAAACTACCATTTAGGTTCCCTAAACCCTGAACTCTGAACCCTGAAATCCCAATAGCCGCTTTAACGAGTATGACCATGATTGTCATTTCCAAAGGAAACGTAACATAGACTTTCAGATTCAGAAGTTTTCAGAAATAATGGACCAATTCATTTAACTCAACCTCTCATCCCACAGCCAAATTCCTCCGAGCATCAGCTTATTTTATTATAGCTGTCCCAACGGCATGGAATGAACTGCCTGTTCAGGAACATGAGAAATGCTTCATCCCTCACTTGATAGTTTGTGATGGAAGAAGCATTAAGGCAACAGCGAAGTGAGTGATGGATTCCTACCTTGTCGGTATCAAGAGCATCAAACATTTGCTTGAAGCCACGCCGCTTCAGAAGTGTCAAATACTTCCTGGATTGCGGGGTAACATACATACACTTGGCTTGGTCTCTGACAATCTGCTCCTCCTTCTCTACCATGGCCTCTTTCTTGCACACGCGTGCCCCTTGCATCTCGTGCAGAAACGCTCCGATGGGCAAATTCTTGGGATTCCTCTGCAAATTATTCCCAAATCCTGGCTCTCAAAACTCTTTGATGAGTAACGGATACAAAAGCGAGGCGACCACCAGAGAATTGAAGCATCTCTTGGAACATACTTATCTTCAAATCTATCATGGCATCATCCCCTGAACAACCCAAAGTGAATGTCTCTAACATTTTGTATTCAAACTTTGATCAACTGAAGCTCTGGGTCAGGAAACGCTTACAGCAGTCTGCGGTTTTCGTCCAGTCTGAGGTTTGAAGAACTCCCGACCGGTAGTTTTATCAATTGGAACCCTGCAGCATTCGTCACCCCTCTTCTCCATTGCCTTCTTCTCTTGCAGTTTCTGAGGATTCAGATGTGACAACCGATAAAACACTGATACTTGAGGCTCCTCTTCTGCGCCATCGCATCTTCTGTTGGTAACTGGTTGGAATGTCAACCTGCAAACTAATCCCAGAGTGCTTAAGAATGTTCTGCCACGAAAATTAGATGATTCTCTTGCGAAGAGCAATATTCCTTTATGTGTTGGAGCATTGGTGTATTTCTAAAGTCACTTGTATACGTGGCTTATGTCATTCGTAATTAATTTGTGCTTACATATTCAAGATTCCAAGCATGAGAACTACAGTCCTCACTCACTCTTCTGGATACCAATCCGCGTACTGTCGCTGGCGCCGACGGCGACTCTCAGAATCGAAGAATAGTTGTTCAAACCGTGAAATCGAGCTGTTCGCTGTTTCGTTTGCGGAGGGGTTGATGTTTGGCATAAACGTGCACTCAGCCATTCGAGCTTCCATCACCTGGATCAACCAAAGACATGGAATTCAAACCATGAGCTGAAAATCAATAAGTTCTGTTAAAATTAACTATGGACGAACCACTTTGGAATCTTTAACGGTAGTACGGAGAATCAGAAAGGTGAATAGTGATCTTGAAGGTTGTGGTCGTTTCTTATCATCAGACTTTACAGAGAGTTCAGATTAGCCGACTCAGTTGTCTGTCAGCTTTCAATAACTACGAGATTTATTCTATGGCCTAGACCGAATCTCAGGAGACTATCCTCGTTTTCCTTACGGGTAAACCAGAAGTTTCCCAGATGATTCAGATTAATTACATCAGCAAACAGGGAAAAGCAGGCAAATGGGAAAATCAGTGGCACAAATTTTCCCTGTTGGCAAACCTGTTATTTGGAAATGCCAATCCGGGAACCAGAGATAATCTCCCTGTGATAATACTGAATAACGCAATTAGCTCATACAACCAGACGGTATAAGGAGAGACATCAAGCACATGAGGTCGTTCTGCTATGATTTCGAATAAGCGGAAATTAATACCTCAGTCCGGATCTGTTCACAACTGAATTTCTCAGAGGCAAGCTTGTTCCAGACATCTCCTTTCCGCTGCAAGCGCCTTGATCTCTCGCTTCATATGCACGACTTCAAAATCAGCAACTTCAGACTTTCACGAAAGAAAATGCGCCAGAGTTTCATGAAACACAATCTTCCAGTTCTTGCACCATTTAGAATAATCTGAACCCTAAGGAGACACATGCCTGACACTAGCAGTACATCACATGCAGACGTAATTCACTGAGAAAACAGCTATTCGCAATAACTGAAAAGTTTGGTATCATTGTTCAAAACATAATCGTCTACCATTTATCGACCATCAGGTAGTCTACCAGACACCAGAAATTCCAAAAATGTTCAAAGACACAATTCCAGAGTGCAACTATGCAATTTCACAGCTTGAGTATGGAATAGAACCCAACATTTTATACTCAGAATATGAAATTGCATAACTGAACTATGGAAAAATTGGATCTATGGACTATTTTGGATCTCTCTGGAGAGAGTCATCGACTTCAAGAATCGACTTACACTGTAACAGTTGATGCAAAGTTCAGGCACACGGACCCAATTACCTAAACTAGCGATTTAGATTCAAAATAATAAAGAATCCATTGTCATCTAGCACTGAAGTACCTGATCCTCGGTCTTCCAGTGAAGCCAACCATCTCCCTTTCTGCATCATCCCTCTTTTTCCACTCTATTTGATTCAGGAGTTTCTCCTTCATAAGGAGTCCTTCCGTATACAGTAGCTCACCATAATTTCTGTACCTTTTAGCAATCTCCGACCGCTTTCTGTATACCCTCCATGATTTCTGATGAACACACAAATTAATTCTCCAACAAGGATAACATTTCTACATAAAGAATTTGTCAGAAGGGAAACAAGCTATCAAATCTTGTGAACGTATGTGTCCCAAAGCTGCGACAAATTCCACACGCAATGACGATTGTCACTACAGAGACCAACGTTTTGACAAGAGAAGTAGCTTCTAATCACTGTTTTACTGTTCAGCATATACCTTATCGAATGTAAAACCGGATCAAATTTTGCAATTCGCCATAAGAATCAGGTCAAGAGAATAAAATTAGGTCTATATCAAGCATAGCAGAGTGAATCATGAGTGGGCAATGGGTCTGGCTTTCTGAAGTAACCTTCGGACTTCTGACTCTTGACCTATTAATCTTTTCGTCATATTTCTTCAAGCTTTGACGCCACATTTCTTCGAATCCCGCCTTGCGGTTCAAGAAGTCACAATACAGTCGCAAGCAACCCGCCTTCTGTTGTGAATCAACATTCCGAACGTTTGCTTATGATGTGAAATAGAACATATCATTATTCTTTCCAACATCATCTCCAAACAGAAAACTCAAGAACCAAGAACAAGAACCAAGTATTTTATCCTCCAAAAGGACCAAGAAGCCCAAACTGGATCTCTTCTTCTTCAAGCAGGTCATGTGGGGAGTTTCTTTTGTCCAATTTTGTTCAACTATTGATCAACACAAGCAATGTTCTTCCCTGCTTCTGGTGATCTAAAGTTTTGCCCTATCTGAATAACATTTTGCACATCATGATCAATTTATAACCATGAATCCTTGATACTTGAGGGATTGTACTAGACTGTTCCTCAAGGAAGCCAGAGATTGGTCAGTACAATTCGGCACACAGAAGAATTGATTACCGCGATATCAGAGGAACGCCGCTTTCTGCGCTTCATGTTTTCGATCCTCAACGATTTCGATCTGCTTGAATGAGTGGGACATCTGCTTGTATAAGTGGGACGTCCGGTTGTACAAGTGGCTCTGCTTGTATGCCTGGGACATGAAAGCCGCTGGGCAAGCATGGTCCTCGTCTTCATTACAGTCCTTGGCGTTAAAACGTGCTCAGAATAAGAATTTTGGTGACATAGGACCCCTGGCGTTGCAGACTCTGAACCTTGATAGAGGCCTCCAGTTTCTCCTCTTGACTTCTTCTCATAATAAGAATCATTCTCATCAGGAAATGTACCTAAAGTTCCTTGGTCAAGTCTAGCTTCATAAGTCTCACGCTCGTCTGCAGTGCAGAAGACAATATTCTTGTCTTTCTTGCTGTTCGTCCATGCCAAGTTAAATAGATAAGAACCCAATTTCGATGTAAGGTAGAGACTCCATTAACCATACAGTACAGTCGAGGCTCCATACAAGTGAGCTTTGATTTGTGCTCATTGTGAAAATACTTCATCTATTGACATTTCGTTTTTGCAATTGATTTTCAGCTTACCTCAAAAGGAATGTGCAAACTTTTAGATGGTGCAAGTTTCTAGATTGTTATAGGGAAAGGTGCAAGGTTCCCCTGCGTGGTGAATGGAACCTCTAACTTCCTGTATGGTGAATGGAGACTTTAGACTATTGCCATGATCAATTCAGAGGGCCAGCATTGTGACATTCAACGGCACAATGCTCTAAAAAAACTAGTACAGATTTCGTTTAGTGGTAAGGGTTTCAAAACCCTAAATGCTGCAGCTAATCATTTACCTATTCTTTGTCCACACGATCTAAAATTGGAGTCCTCTTCAAGTTTTGAAATGTTCCAAATGTAACGGGGATCAAGCGTGCTCCAGGTTTTGAGAGTTTCAAGTGGACAACAGAGCCTCATGAAACACACCTGATGTTGATGATATTGTTGAGGATGTGCTCTGTGAGTGGCGCCACAAGCTCATCGGGAAGGGCATAATTACGGCAGAATGTTGTCGCCACTCCTTCCGCTGAATCGCCTTCCTTCATCTGAATGTGGCCACTGCATCCATCCTCAATCTCCACTGTGATGGCCAGCAAGGTTTTCCGGTTGCCTTCATTTTCTGGGGAAAAACACCATGTGCGCTGAACAACTTTAGGGTTGCAAACTTCCACCAAATCACACAGGAAATCATGCACACAGAAGAACGGTAGATAGGGGACAGGAATACATACAAATATATTCATTCAAATCCCCTCTGACAACAAGGAAATTCATATACATACAAACTGCGATTTCATGACATCAAGCACCTGAGGACCGTCTTCAAATATGACGAAATATACATACGAACTGATCTTTGACGAATTTGGAATTACAAAAGCTGGAATCGGTGCTCACCTTTGTTACCATGATGGTGTTTTGCTGGTCTCTCCGACTTGCACGATTTCTGGACAGCAAAGCTCAGCATGCTCAAACAAAGCATAGGAAACCGAAAAGAAGACGGAGACATTCAGTACCTCCACAAGCACAACCTCCTTGCAACAGAGTGCACGTCCAGGATAGAGCAAACAGAGAACATCCTCCTCAGAATAAACTTGTCTTCGTAGTAATATCCCCCAAAACAGCAGACTTTCTCTAAGTCTATACTTGACAACACCATGTGTGCAACTGAGCACGGAACCATAACATTTGAGTCAGAAAAACAAGTGATTCTAACTTTGAACCTGGTATTTGGAGTTGCTGGTCTGGGCTCCCCTCGAGTAGTACTCCCCACACACATTGTTTATGCTACTTAGGGACATTTCCGACATAGCTAATCAATCAGGTCCTTGGAAAAAGCAGCATGGTGCAGATTCTGCGTGGCCCAAAACAGATCTTGCGTTCAAAAGAAACCACAATGCAAAAGGCTCATATTTATGAATACCGTCACTTTGGGTTGAATTCCCATTCACCGTGTTTACAGCGCCCGAACTAACTTCACAAAATGTAAGGTTTGACATAGTCAAGGCAGAGCAATACAGTGGAAATGGCAGACCTATGTAGGTACACAAACCTACTGCAGTGCGAATCTATGATTTGGCCGAACTATTTCCTTTTGCAGTAAAGCCATTGCCTTGCCATGGATACAAGGCGATATGACTACACATATCTCACTCCATAATCAAAACTTTTCAAGATCTCTCAATAGTTGTAATGAACCAAACTCGGTGCCCATTATAAGTTTCTCACTTTCCGTTTCCCAGGAAAAAGGAATGTAGAGCACTTCAAGCTTCTCTTTACAATTTGATACCAATTGGTACTGTTGTCACTTACCATAAGCATGATGATACCTTGCTGAGAGGTATTTCGATGAATCGCCCAATGTCAGCTTTCTTGTGAATTCGACCACATTGCGTCTGCTTGAAATATAGCGAATTTGTGAAAGCAAAGAGTGTGGGTACGATTTTAAGATATGGACTCCGCAAGGATATCTAGAATTCAGGGAAGCCATTGAAGGGGAGGCCTCACACAGTATTTTATGTCCTGAAAAGGCTCTAAAAATGCTTCGGCAATTCGTCGCATTTCAAAAAGAACTTAAGCCCTTTTCAGATTTAAGTGAGAAGGTAGGAGCTGGGTGAAGAGGTGCAACTATTACAGAATGCATAAGTATACAACACAAGTATAAAATACGGAATCGCTTTACAAGAGCTTCTCTGCCCTTTGGCAATCGACTTGCCATTTGAACAAAAGTCTTGAGCAAATCATCTTTTGGATCTAAGCTTTCCTCAACCTCAATGCTTTCCTTCACTTGCTGACTAGCACACGAGATGCTGGTGGTGTTCCTTCCCTGATGGAGCTATGATACGTCACCAAAGATTCAAGGATTCATGTACGAAATCCATTCAATTTGCATAGCTCCTGTTCCCGAGCATATGGAACAAAAATTGAGTATGATCAGTGTGACCATTGAAAAAGATGTCAACTCCAAATCTAGTTGGCTTGAAATGAAGTGTATAACATTTGTCACTTTAATGTCAATGCCCAGTCCTTCAAATTGTATTGACATGGAAAAATTCCAGCTCACTCGTGCTCAACAAAACTACTATAGCAGCTTAGGCCGAAGACAATCATTGTTTACCTCTGCATATTCAATAACCCTCAAAATATTTGCACACATAGACGAACTCTAGTAATTCCTCCAAAGTCTAATCAACAATATCAAAATGCATCTTCATATCATCAAATATTCGAAGTGTGAGAGTTACTTGAACTATACAACATCAAGATTATTGAGACATTGCACACATTGTCAGAGCAATAATCTTTGAATATGTCAAAAGATTTCAATTCTTGGTTGAATTGCTTACATCTGCAAAACGGATTTTACAACTAATGCAGTTTTCCTAAGTTACATAGGCATGGAAACGTCCATCACAAATGGAGAACCAAACAATTGACCTCCTTTACCAATGCTACAGGGTGTCATCGGCTGCCACTTATCTGCAATTTCGTCATGCACGACTCCAAACCCTAGATGGGATACAAAGCAAATGGACTGATCAAGGACCATGGTGACCCAAGAATCCAAAGAAACCCTATGAGAGCTTCCAAACAAGAGGTTGAACACTGACAATGGGAGCTGCGCCACCCGAGTACATTCCCCTGTAGGAATCCGAATCTCTGAAATATCAATGTTCAACACATACCGAGCAGGGAGTCCGCCAGCTTCTTTGCACGGAGTAACTAAATACATTCGTGTGTTCGCCGTTAAGAGCTCACCCGTGACAAAAAACCTGGGGAAGTGAACATGGACATCTATCCACACATCTTCGGTCCTTTTGTAGGCCATGAGGATGTGGTTCTGCACCACAATATCATAAAACAGGGCATGAAAGGCCCCATTGTACAGCAGACCTGAAAGCGGACGGCTGGATTGAAACCTACTAGACGGATAGCTACAGAGACGCCAATTATCCAACAATGAGTCGTAAATCTGGAACAGAGGCTCCGTGGTTGTATGGTCCTCAAAACCAAGCACAAAGATTCGGAATGCGCCTGTTTTCATGTCGACTTCCATGTGTACAACTGTGCGAATCCCCATATGGATCACCATGGGAGGCAGATGTCGCCATGTTTTCGCAATAGGGTTACAGATTACCACAGCCTTCACTTTCTCATTCTTAGAAGCGGACCAAACCGCCAACAAGCTTCCCCTGGCAGCTTCAATCTTGTAATTCTTCACACCAAGGAAGGAAAAGGCAACCCGAAGCACCAAGACATCAATCACCGTCCACTTATTTTCAGCTCTGTCATAAATTGCAACGACCTTGTTGCCATTGGAGACAAGAATGGTGGACTCTTTGGGATGCAGTGCAAGACGAAGGTCGCGAAAACTAGAATTTGCAGGTAAGGAGCACCACTTCTTGCAAACAGTGCGGAACTTGCACAATGCTCTTTCAGGCAAGCAGGCAAGGACTCTCTCCCATAAGTCAGGAGGAAGTGTGCTCCACAAAAGACTATCAAAATCCGCCATCCCCTTGTTAATTGCCCCACATTTTTTCAAAGGAAAATGGTTCTAGACAGCAATTTGCACTCTCAGGATCGTCATAAAACTCTCAAGAGTGCCGACAGTTGTAAGGCTCCCCTTCTCGCTCTCAATCAAACCCTAATACTGCACTGGGTCCCTGTGCATTCAACACATTCCAAAATGCTCCAATCCAATAATCTACATTCTCAGGATCGTCACAAAACTCTCAATTGTGCCGACAATTGTAAGGCTCCCCTTCTCGCTCTCAATCAAACCCTAATATTGCGTTTGGTCCATGCGTGTTCGTTCCACCATTCCAAAAACAATTCAAGGCAAAGCTCCATGTAACTCCAACCTCATTTCCACTGAAGACACACTGTTCAATCAAGAGATCCTACAAAAGACCATGGTTCGAAGAGATACGTTTCTTTCGCGTCCACTGGTTGCTCTCAAAAGACGATTGAGATACAATTGGCCACTGCAACTGACATGTGTGAGAAGATGAAGTTTCCAGCATTCAAGTGATCTTTGAAAAGAGACTAATAAATCTGATGTTGCAGCTCTTTATTGCCAACGATCAAGCAACGACTGCTGTATAAGATTACAAGTGTCCACACAATTCTCCTTCAATTTGATACTACTTTCACCTGCTGCCCTTGCAAAACGTCACAAACATGACACTTTTCTTCGCCTTTACGCGAAAGTGAAGTCTCGCTGCAGCTCCCAGACTTGTAAGCCTCAGGTCTTATGTGTTTGCAGGGCCAATTGCACTTAATCAATGACCTAAATGGTTTCAATGGTCTTGCACACATATATAATCAGTGAATGCTTTCCTCAAGGGGATCAATGTCAAGACTGATTTCACTAGTGCATACTCAGAATTGGCCAAAAAACGAAAACTTGTGCGACCTTCTCGAGGTTTTTTCAGAAATATCATATGACAAGAATTAGTTAAGTGAACAAAGAATACTTGTTAATCATGGTCCCTAAACCAGAGTTAGACCCTCATGAATCGTGTGTCAATTGCCAGTTAATATGACGACTTTTCCTGTTTTGTGGTGGAGTTAACAGATGAATTAAAACAGTCTTGAAGATTGTCTGACCCTCGGTCCAACAACTGCCCTGATTTGGATGATGAATCTCTGTTTATTCTAGAGATGTGTACTCTGAACATGATTCCAGCCTAGTGCTGGATCTATTGCCAATTCCGTTTACCATGTATGGTGGTATTTTGTGAATTTTGTCATACTCAGAGCACCAAAATTGTGGTGTTCAAGTATCCATAGCTCTCTAAATTAGGACTCTCAGGTCATCATAGCTCTAAATTAGAAGACCTTTCACTTGGCGACCGAAAATGTGCCAACTTAACTGCAATCTGCCATTTTGACGAATATGAGATTTGTGCACTGTAGTCATGCTGACGGTTCTGGAAAATATTAATATTGGATAGTTGATATTGTGCACAGTCATGACTGGTGAAAATTATAGAGCATGAAGAAAAGATTAGTGTATTGAACTGCTGAGCAAGATTTTTCAACACTTGTAATTTAATGCAACAATTTTTACAGCAAAAATCATCAGATCACCCACACTTTGTAAGTTAAAAATTCCAGCTAATCACCATGTATGTATAGCTATCAAATTAGAGACCTGCACTCTGTGTCTGCCTGAACTACTGAACTGTACTGTACAATACAGTACAGTACATATGAACTACAATATTTTGCAGAGGATTCATCAACATCTGTACAGGAAATTTAAGCTATGAAACTTCAGAAATATCAAAATTTCTGTACAGCACTGGAAACTTTTGCAAGCAGCTTATGACCCTTTATGAAATAATGCTTGCTCGCTTGTCAAACTTCTGGATCGCCTCCAGAATGTTTTGTTGACCATAACCATAATCGGGAGGAATGCCTCGAACAACTATGACGTTCTCACTATCTCGAGAAGCCGCTGCACATCGGAACAGGCAACAACTCAGTGTTAATACATTCAGTGATTTTGGAAATGGGACCACTGACAAGTCTCGAGCTGAACACAAATAAATTGGATGAAAACTTGCAGGGTGGAAAAGGAAAGGAAGGTTCAGGCATTGCCAAGAGAATTCATGTGAATGAGAGACCAAGGAATTAATTTGATGGCTGCACCCTAATTGTGACCTGTTTCTAATATATATCCATCCCTACATATTCCTGTCTAAAATGTATAGCCGGTACTCTTGAGAGACTAGGGTCGATTTTGGGTACAGTTGTTTACATTTTTTTGAAAATGCATAGTTTATTCATTCGGTGTTTAAAAACCGTATTCTACGAGATTCTAGCATCTACTTCTGACTCTTAATTAAGACTCAACCAAAACTTGGTCCATTTAATAATAAGAACCATGCTCAAATGCTTGTTCCGACAAATTTGAGGTGTGATTATCTGAGTGGGTTCAAGAGAATCAACTTCAAACAGTACTTACTCATGTTAGCTCTATTGAGCTGTGCACGGGTATCCACGTGCTCGAGAACCAATGAAACCGAATTAACGCGTATCTTTACTGTGATCTGTTTCAAGATGTACAAAAAACAAACCCATCAGTACAAGTCCATACATGGATTCCAGCACACTTGCACCCACTGAAACTCTATCATAACCATAATTTTGAGGTCAAGGTGTATACCTGCTCACTTGGTTGCTCTGGCACTTGGAATGGTGTAAGATTCACTGGAATCATGCTAAAAGTCTGTATCCAGTGTAGAATTAGAAATCAATACAAGATGCAATGTTTTTCAAAATAAAGTCTTCAAACTCAAACATGGCATGGAGCTTCCATCGCAATGAGGATATGAACTTTTCTATGGGTTTACTCTCTATTTGTGCACTTTCAACGTGACTGACAAGGGCTTCAACCACCGTTGGGAGTAAGGGACCTACATGATCACAAAATAGGGAGACAAACTTACATGCCCAAACCTATGCGCACATAGAAAATGCATATATAGAGCTTACATCATGAGGCAGAAATGAAAGTGGTCTGGGTGGTTAAGTGATTACATGATCAGAGAGTGTGCTTGTCATGGTGAAAGTCTGAGTTCTTTTGTCTGTGGTGGGTGACTGGAAATCTAAGTAAATTCAATGGCTTGCAACAAAAGTTGATCTCCAAATCTCAGCTTTTGGAAGATTGCAGAGTAGTCGTATAGTGGAAGCAGCTGTTTAATTTAAAGGGCACACCAAACATCAACAAAAGATCATTACAATGTAAAACAACAAACTGTATCAGCAGGACGACAAGTAAACTGCATCCATGTAGTTAATAGAATTACCCCAACACACAACACATGAAGTTAATAGAACTACCAAACTCTTAATTCATGTTACTAAGCTAACTCGTCTTAGGACCAGAATTATTTTCCTTCCATGTCAAATTTGTATCAACAATATAACATCCATGTGATGTACGTAGTTACTGAAACTACCCCAACAAGCTCTCCATTCATGATACTCTTAGCATCTGAATTGTACTTCTTCTATGTATTTGCATCAACAATTATTAGAGTTGATCATAAAGTGGGTGCAAGGAGGGACCAGGAGCCAGAGTTTGAGAAAAACAGAGGACAAAACTCCCTGAAGCACCCAAACTTGGACTGATGGAGTTGGGTGCTTCAAGGAGTTTGATGCTGTGTTTCTTTTGTACGATTCTTAGTTAAACCTTCCTCTGACATCCCTTCTACAAACTGGGGTTCATTTCACGATTAACTCTAATATGACACAGAATTTGCATCCATGTGACGAAGTTAGTAAAACTACTCCAACAAAACTGGTTCGGAGTTATTCAATTTCTACTTCAATGACATGTAGTTTGGTATTCTCTGAGTGCGCAATAACTGCATCAAGTCTCCGAACAGCAGATGATTAGAAAGCACATATAGCAGGCTAGCAAATCAGATGTCCAATCTTATGTTAAATCTTCTCTCTTTTTTCTTTTTTTCTTTTTTTCGCACATCATCTTCAAAACACTTCACCACCGTCTGTCAATTTAGTTCCATTTACAACTCAAAAACGACTTACCTGTAAGGCTACAGATCAGATGAGCAGTTTGATGTTCAACTTTCGAAGGCAAACTTGCACGCAATCCAACACAAGCAGGCTAGTTACAACAGTACGTTGCAGTGACAATACTAACACAATGTAGAGTATATATTGGGCTCGATGTCTGCAATACAAACTTGCAAAAATGGTTTTTGTCGCAGACAAAATTAAAAAAATCAGCAGACAAATTTACAGCGTGTAGAAACTTTATCACATATTTTTTTTTCAATCAGGAAGCGCGTGTGACTTCGACTTCAGTTTCCAGTTTCGCAGACAGTGGACGGTAGTCGATCATTTCCAGGTGGTCATTTTTCACACATCATCTTCTTCACGTTGGGATTTTGTCTGAGCACGGAAGCTTTCACATTAAAATTTATCCGGAAAGAGCTCGCATGCGCTTGGTTGTCACCGAAAGGATTAATTAATTGCGAAATGTCTGTCTGCGAACAGTGGAACCTTTAATTTTTTCTTGCGACTGCAGACCTGTTTCCGCTGTTTCATGCTCGAAAAAGAGTAAATCTCAGATCTAAACACCAATGGGAATCAATCGGAAGAGTGTTGGGGTACTTCTACGTGTGGACAGACACACAGACATGCAGCTTCATGAGATCGAGTTGACAGTCATGAGATACCTCGATGATCACGTGATTGAAAAAGTGCGTGGACCAAGAGAATGATATATACATGGAAGCCTCTACACTCCCAGTTTTTCAACGGTCGGAGTGAACACAGTGTGTCTGTGTTCACATTGAATTCAGAAGCCAATTTGCTTGAAGATTGACTTGCAAGAGTTCAAAATATAACTTAATTAATCTGTGTGTCTGCTGCCCCTAGACCATGGATGCTTCTCACAGACAGGAGATCAAGCAGACGGAGTCTGAAAAGGACCAGAATTGCTGAAGTCAATTCCATTAACTTGGCGTGAGTGGACCCTCAATCAAAGAAGGAAAGGAAATGAAATGATTTCGGGAGACGGGGGTTGGAAATTAATGCACAATGGAAGTATATCAATTTGCATATACATCTCTAAAATCGTACTACTACCTTAAGGTTGTGGATGAAATGATGCACTTTGCGTTGATCATTAATTTACATTACTGGCACAGAAAGCTCATAAAAATGTCAAAACTGGGGTATGGAATAATTCCCGCCAATTGAACTGAATTGACGTTTGCTGTGAGAATACATATGGAATTTTTAATGGTAATTCAGACTGCGTGGTCACTTAGCTTAACCATTCCGGGAATCACGGACTAATCACTTCAAAAACTTGGTGTCGGTAGTTTAAGTATTGGCCATGGACGGTGGTCTTCACAGTGACTGTCTACTTAGACTTCTGGAAAATCTAAGTAACGAAGCATCCACAACACAAAACCTCAAAAGTACTCCAGCTTATCACCACAAAGCTGTTACCAATGTCCCCTAATGTACCTGTGCAGTACATATTCATTTTGAATACCACCAATTGACATGACGAATTTGAGGGAAAAATTGTCAACATGGTGGTAATATTGGTAACCTTGTGAAGACATGAATAATTTAAGATTTAGTCTCTAGGGTCCTAAAGTCTTGTATTATAAATTAGTAGGACTTTCTTTTGATAAGCTCCATATTTGGATTGAATCCCCTTTCTCTCTCTTACATAGTTGTTAAGAGGTGATTCTCCAAACGAGGTTTCCTAGTTATTAAAGCAATTCAACCATCAATGCAAAAACTGCAAAGAGGATGAGAGTCATTCACTGGATGATAAAATGGAAAGAGAATAATTAAGGCATTATAGGTCAATCTAGGAGAGAAGACAATGACCTACGAACTGTAGGGTTGGTTTGCCGTATTTATGTAGAATTTGACTTGACTATCTAGTCGAATTTCATTGAACAGGCTTTAATTCTGATTTTGTTAATTCTGAGGACTGAGGACATAATCCCTTCGTACTATGACAGATTCTATAGTCGGGGATTTTGAAGCATGTTCCAAGTTAGGATAAACAAACACTCCAGTTACCTTCATGAACGAACTAAACCAAAATATAAAAAGAGATCACTGTTGCAATTCAAAGCTGCGTGCGTCAAAGAATCCCAGCAGCTACACAACCAACTGAGCCGGATTGGCAGACAATGATTCCTAGGAAAGAAGGGGCTTTGCAAACTGGAGATTCTCACAAGAAATTGGGTGGGCCAACGTAAACGTTTAAAGAAACACCTCTCCTCTTGTTGAGGAGCCCCAATTTGGGAATAATACCAATTGTCCAGTTCATGGGACACCAAGGAGCTGCCAGATTGGTGGCAGATAATTGGTGGTAAAACATAATTAAGTAACTATTGTATTGTTGAACAACTGAAACTTGTCAAAGTCATCACTTGTTTCGTACACGGTCTCCCCTGTAAACGCCAATTGCCGGTGGTGTGTTCAAGGCCGTCCCCCTTGCTGGCTGACGAATAAAATGCCAATTTTCGTCCAATTTGGCAGAATCCCACGAATTTGGTGCAGACTGAAACATAAATCTACACCCGTCAGTGTTTTTAGAGCTTTGTGCAGATGATTGTCACAATTTTTGCAGTTGGTCCTCCAGAATCGCGCCTATTTAATGAAAGCGACCATAAATATATAGCGTGCCCAGCCTCTCCAAAAGAAATGTCTACCACGTACGAACTTACCAACACTGGAACGCTGTAAAAAAATATATATTCATACCACTGGAAGAGGTCAAGAATCTCTTATTCACCTGAAGCCCTAATCCGCTCACAAATCCCTTACAGTGATTTTGATTTACAGCAAGATTAGTGCAAATGACAAGTCCCTTCGCACCAAGCATGAAAATACAGTCACATGTGACCTGAATGGCATTTTGCGAGAAAACTGGACACCCATTCGATCAAAACACTGGAAGATTCAAGCTTGAGATTTCTCGATACCGACAATACTCTTTATAACCTCAGAAGAGCAATAATTAGAAACTGATGGATGGTTTCGTGAGTGGTTTATACGACACACTCCAACACCTTCTCTTAAGGAATAGTAGTCCTTCGAATTCCGCATTAGCGAATTCAAACTTACCAATTGGCAAATCTTGATCGATCCTTCTTTCCCCCAATTTGTAAATATACCCCTCGTAAGGGTTTGGAAAGCCTTTCAATCTGGCATTGCCTTCTCTTGCAGGTCAGCGCGGACACCCCCAATTGAGTGGAAATTTTGAATCGTAACATTAACCAACTAATCTAGCGAGATCGATCAAAACCACAGCTTCTTCTTTCTACCGAGCAGAGGAGAAATCCAAAATGTAAATGTCCATCTATGCATTTTTTGAAGAATTCCGGGGTAGTTGATGTCCAGTGGAGGATACACTAATAGTATACACGAAGACACACTACGAATGGAATGTGGACTCAAAATGACTGTCTAATTTCCATAGACATAAAAAGGGAGAAATGTCCAATTTCCATTTCCATTTCAACGAACTGCGTGCTGGTTAGCTAGTAAGTTAAGACAAACCTATCCATCGCTCAAACATGCTTGATTTCTGTTGACACATAATTTGACCGTGAGATTTAGCGACAGTATTCGAGGAGAGACCATGTTTGCCGACTGCCAATTAACTTAAATGTAGTGTTGGCAGTAAGTTACGGTAGTCTGCGAAATTATATTATTCGACAGTAACGTGGACCTGAAGATGCTGTGCAAAAAGAATCGAGATGTTGAAGCAACTTTTCAAAATGTTATTTACTGGGGTCTCAAGAATCTAGTTTACGATCATTGCTCTTGGATCAAGTACAAACCGTTGCACCAATATGGCTTGCAAAACCCTAGGTATCATATTATAACGTGGAGAATGCCAAAAATCTGGAAACAAAACTTTCAGATCGTAAACATTGGGCACAATGGAAATTATTTATCAAGCTGGTAACCACATACAGAGATATTTTAGAGCCCAGTGACAGGCATATTCACATGAAGCAATCATATCAATTATTGTTCATGAATTGTATACTCCAGAGGATCTTCATCATCAAACACCTCAGTAATCTACTGGAAATTTATGCTAGCAGCTTATTTTTCCAGTTTCCTAGGGTGAAATTATGGAGGCACCACCGTCGTATGTCTTGACCTTCTTCAGAACATTCTTTTTCTTATACCCACCTTCAGGGGGGAATCCGCTAACAACTATGGCGGTGTTACAGTTGGCATCTACATGAACCTCTGCACAGAACCAGACAACAACTCAGACTTCCATTTTAGAAGTAACATTTGATCTTAAGACCACCGATAAACCTCAGATGGAGTGCAGACTAATATATATATCAACTGGTGCAGAATATATATTCCATCTGAAATGATCCCCATTAGATTGACAAATTTATCAACCATTGGGAAGTTAACGCTAATTATCTGATACGACATTGGCTCTACATTAAGATAATGTTAAATTAATTTCAAAATTATGTTGGCTTCCAATCAAGATTCTAAATGTTAGATTTAATAGCCAAACTTGTGTAATTATCGAGTAACTTTTGAAACTCTCACTAACATTCAATTTACACCATAATCTGGGTGATAACTGGAACATTAACTTCATACTAAACAACTCTCATTAAGTACTGTACTGTGTCAAGAAATGTTCACTTACCCATCCCGTCCTTGCGAAGGTCAGACTTCAAGCTTGAGAAATCCGAATCGGCTAATGTCTCCGTGAGCTGAAGCTTTACTTCGAGCTGTGTCCAAGATGAACGACAGAAAAATTAGTACAAGCGGGCTGGCCTTGTAATCTTGCAATTTTTACTCTTTGCAATGGAACGATTTTGGCACTTTTCAGGGCAAGCAACTTGGGACGCAAATCAGAAAATCCGTATTTTTGGTGCCCAGAATGGCGACAACTTAACAAAATGAACGATAAGTCCAATTAAATGTTTTTGTCACGATCCTACCTTGTACAAATCTTTGAACTACTCACTGGACATTCATGTCGACATTGGCACAGTTATCAGCTTTGATGATCATGTTATACCTTTTGATTTGGGAGCTCAGTTCTGTTGCGCAGGCCATCTGATGGATCTCCAAGACCCATGATCTGTGTGACATTGAACATTAATACAAAGGAAAAAGGTCACCATCATTACAAACAGTAGTTTGATAACAAACCAAATTAATTAACGACTGTAATCAAGCTGCCGTGGGTATAGACTGAGGTACCCAAACTCCAAAGTTATTGAGCAAAAAATTTAGGCTCGTTCGAAATCTAACTAAGAACAAGAGAACCTTTGTCATGATTTGTGGAGAGGTCTCCCTGTAGTGACAGCAATGATTCATAAAGAAGATTTCTATTCATCATGACCATGTGATCAGTTGGACCACACTGAGAGACTCTCCATTCATTATGTTAAAATTCTAGCAGTATAACGCTGTCTTGAAGTTCTTGAAACAACCTTGTTTTACTGAAAGCCAAAGCTCAGAGAAGAATGATGTCTTTATGAAGATTAGCCAGAATAGTGTGAATTGAGTTCAATACTTACATCACCAAGACTAGTACTCTCCTGTCGTGAGCTCATGGTGAAAGATTGCTGGTCTGGAAGTGCTTGAACGTCACTATAATTCAGTAAATCGCAACAAGCTTCACGTGAAGGCTGAAGTTGCTGTTCAAAGAGAACATAAGAAAAGCAATGAAAGATCATTACGATCATTACGATCAGCGTGCATCTGTCCAGTGACTTCGTTATTAGAACTCCCCGGCCCCAATACAGTCTTCATTTGCGATGGTCTGAAAGGCTAGAGTTCTTCTTCTATAAAACCTCCAGCCAACAGATGATCGATTATTACACAGCACGCATCTCTAGCTAGCATATCAGTTGTCCGATCACGCAACTTTCCTCACATCATCTTCAAAGCATTTCTCCTTGGTTGTAAATTACTGTCAACTACAACAATGAGAACACCTTACCTGTGCTGTGGGTGCTTAATAAGAACTCAAGGCTATGGATGAGCAGTTTGAAATTGATGATGCGCAGCTTTGAAAGCTAAGGCAACAGACGATCCAACACAGACAGACAGAGTAGTCACAACAGTGGCTGGCAGATAGCTGATGGTCTCTCAGGAGGAGACAAGCATATTAGAAATAGAAATAGAAAGGGTGTTTGGTATCTATGTCTGCACAGTCACAGCAATGGACTACGTAGTTGCCAAGCAGGTCAAGTTATCAAAAATAATCGCCAGTTAGTTAAGACCTTCTGAGCAGCAGTAGTGATGACTTGATTTTCTTTGCAATTATCAGACATAATCTTAATGTAGGAGCGTTGTGCCATTTGACTTCTTTGATTGCTTAACCAATCAAAACATGCCACAATGGCAAAACTCTCCCACCTTTAGATTATGTTAAGTGGATTTGTACTCTCTAAGTCCATACCAGTTGGTGGTAGTAGAGCTTTCTCTCAAGTTTCTCTCACTGACAGACCTATGAAAATTTCTACTTCATACCCACCCTGTTGAAAATTTGCACAAGCAAACAGTGAGCATTATCAGTCTTAATCTACATATTGAAACATGCCACGATGGCAAAACTCTCTTGCCGATTGAGATGATGTCTGCACATTCACAGCAATGAGACTGAATATGTTAGACAGACAAATTAAGAACGTTTAAAATTATTATTCTCTTTTGGAATTCCAATATCCCAGGAAGCGCGTGCAACTTTTTCAATTTCCTGGGTGGGCGGCTGGGCGTTGAAACTGTGTCAATTGGTATTCTGGAGGAGCCGCCATTTCTGGAATCTCTAACCAACTGCCTTAGTACCTGGAGCAGCGTAATTGTAAATGTCAATGAACCAGCAAGGGAGTATTTTTGTTTCACACTAATTGGTATGTGACATTTGGTGGTAGGAGTGTCATTAGTGAAGTGATTCCAGTCCAAAGGTGTGTCTAAATTCATTCTGAAGACTTTTAACACTAATCTTTGCAATGTACTGTGAACACACGAGTAGCTACTAATGTTTAATCTTCATTGACAAAGTCCAACATTCAAGCCAAAATGTAATGTTATCCTAGCCAATCCCAAGTTGAAAATTCAAGTCAATCAACACGTTTAGGTGTTTTCGACAGGTTGATTTGGACACTTTTTTATTAGAGTATGTTGTTTGGACATGTTTTGTTACTTTAGCTAGAACGGCTTGATTTGGACATTGTTATGTAAAAAAAGATATTCAATGCAACCCCAGAGCAAATCAGTGGTGGACATTTTCTGCAATAAAATGCCACTCTTCACCATTGGTATACTTTTCTTTTTCTTGAAACACATGGACCAATTCCATTGGTATACTTTAGAAGTCAATTACACAGGGTTGCATTGAGCTTGCTCTTTGACCAAGTCAATCAATTGCATGCCAAGCCGTTAAGTTCTTTGAAGAGTCAGTCGGTGAAGAGTCAGTCGGTGACATTGCAAGACTTGCAGTATACGTGAGCAAACCACCTTCTCTCTTTCATCAGGGCATTGTCTGAACGAGGCACATTACAATTAAATTTGGAAACAAATCCGTAAATAACAATGCTGCATATGCAATAAAAGAATTATATATTGTGAAATTATATAATCTAGTGCTCTTCGTGCAACTTTCTTCCTTTGTTTCATGATTCCTATCAAACCTAGTGGTGTAAACATGAGATTGCAGACAATGTCCTGCAGATTGAACGTGCAGACTTGACGTTGATAGTCAATGTCAAACATTGGTTCAAGTCTACGGCCAAGAGGAGGGGGCAAGGCTAGCCTTGTGTATTCATGCCTCCAGTGCATGGAGACTTATTGGCTCTGACCAAAGGGGAGGAAGCTTTGCATCAACAAAAGCTACTCTGAGGAAGTTTGAGTAGTTACTGTTCTCAAAAATGGATCCAGTTCAAAGAGTGAAAAAGTGAAAAGAGAGCACTGCTCCAATCTCCTTGTTCCACATTTCTAGAGTTACAGTGGGTAGAGCCTCTCTTAGCGTAGCTGCTTGCATACTGCATTGTGTGGTCCGAGAAAACTTTTCCAATTAGTCAAACTCATGTAACGTATAAGTTTCTTGGTTGTTTTTTTTCAACAATAAACACCGACTAAACTGAACCGAGTACGCACGTCAGTTACCACGTCAGTTCTACTGAATTTCCTTCCACATGTGAATTGTATTGCAAGATTGCCCAGCAAGTGTTCCACGTTTTTTCTGGACAACCTCGCCGCGTCTGCACCGACTGAATTGAAGCTTCAAAACTAAACTTCGTACGTAATACAGCAACCCAACTTCCAGAATGGACGTGACAATGGTGACGCACTTGTGCAGGTCAAAAGCAAAATGGATCCCTGTTTCGAGTCACAGGAGTCAATCTGTTTTGGTGCCGACTAACTTGTAGTTCATGTCTGTATCCTGGTACAAGAGTGCAACAGAAGTTCCTCTAACGAAAGGTCAAAACACCCAAAATCTCGTCCATATACCCATTTCTGACAAGTAGACTTGAGTTCTTTTGACAGTGTTCACAAAGTGCATTTAACCCCTAAATACCCAAGGCTTGTTTTGAGTTTCTTGGAATTTGTTCTAACTTGAACAAAATGCCAACATTTTGATAAGTTGTATCTTTTTTTTTTGAATTGTAACCGCACAAATTCAAATTAGACATGTTAAAGATCTCATAGGAAAAGAAAACATAACAATATTACTTATGGAGCAAAAGATTATAATGATTGACCATGAGGGTGTTAAAATTGCAAAAGTAATGTAAAGTCTTTCAACCCTCTTTTCACAAATCAAATCTAAAAATTTGGTGCTCAAAAAAATTGAGGTTAAAGAGCCTAACTTGTGTAACCCTAATCAATTTACGGCTTCTTAAAATCTATTCTATAACTTTTTTAAATGAATTTTGAATGCAAATTTTCCTCCAAGATCTAGGTTCATTTCCAAGGGCTCTCAACACTATGGGAAGTCAAGATTGCACTGGGTACCCTTGTACAAAATCATGAATTGAAAATCCCTATCATTTATTTTCAAGATCGGATTTTTCGATGCTAAAACTGGACTTCAAGAAGAACTTTCTAAAAATATAACCTACTAAAAATAGCAACTTGGTTAGGTTATACTTAGCTTCAAAGTTTTGCAAATACCACATTTGGGTGCTTTGGGCATTTAGGGATTAACCACATAAGGTAGACAAGCCTTATACCACCCTTATTTGCAATCTGAATATTTTGGGGCCAATTCCAAGAAGGGCATGTATTTTTCAAAGGTGTGAGTTTGTTTCATGACTCAAACCCAAGTGGAATTATAATTTTTCGATCAAAAGTAATTTTTGTGAATTTTTGAAGTGTCGATCCTGAAATTACAGAATTGTTTGTAGCCTGGAGTCATAAACACCATATTAACAATCCATAACTTATTTTTGGCCCCATTTCCACCACAACACTCATCCAATTCCATTCACTTTCCTGACAAAATCATATCATTAATATCACAAAGGATAATGTGTCAATCTTTCATTGGTCCATACTTACGTACTAATAGATATATGGAAGGGTGGTTATGGGTTGTTAATATGGTGTTTATAACTCTAGTCTACAAGTCGTTTTGTACTTTCAAGGTTGACACTTCAAAAATTCACAAAAATTACAATTTTGATTGGAAAATTATAATTTCACTTGAATTTGATTTGTGAAACAAGCGCACACCTCTGAAAAATACATGCCCTTCTTGGAATTGGCCCCAATATATTCATAATGCAAATTAAGGTGGTAATAGGCTTGTCTACCTTACCTTAATGCCAGTGCAAATACTAAGTGTCTGATGGATGATGGATGACTGAGAATCCTTCCATGAAAAATAGAAGTGCAATTGTTCATCATTGGAATTTTGTGCTAAAAGGAGAGGCTTGCACAGTAGTTTGACTTCCAATGAATACTTTTGTTTTTTTTAAAAGTCAATGATTCACATTGTTTGAAAAAGGCTGATTTTTACAATGACCAACTTGTCCTTATAGGGTTACACGAATCCCATATTGAATTGGTATTCTTTCCGCTCTCTACGCATTTTTACCACTAGCTTTTGGATCCATAGAGGCCATAAGTTTACATGTATTCATGGTCTTTACTAATAGCTTGACTGTTGGTTCTCAAGGTTTTAGTTTTATGATCAAATTATATGATGGTTTGAGTGGCCTTGAGAGTTTCCAATTTGAAAATTCATAGTAATTACATGTCTTGTCCAAAAATTCTAATTTTTTTCCTGAAAATTCATGATTTTCAATTGCTAGTACTACAAAAATGTATTTTTTTTCCTTGAAAAAGTGCCTCCATCTATGTTGAATTTTATTTTTTGACCGTTTTGGATGTTTCACCTTAGCTACTTCACTATTGTGTTAGCAAAGAGATTGATGGAAGCTTGGATTGAAGAAGATTACTCCACCCCAAAGGCAAGTTCAACATTTTCTACCAAATAGTTATTTAATTTGTCAAAAACTAGAAATCTTTTGTCAATATCTTGCAATATTCTTTTTTTTTCCATACAAAAAATATATTTCTTAGAATTATTATTTTGCCAACCTTGACCTACTAGGTACGGTAATGTATACTATAAGTTCAAGCAACCTATTACTACCTTATTTCCTAGGAGTGAGTAGTGATTTCATGTTGTAAATTTCTAGCTTGATGGATTAACATTAGAAAAAATGTTAGGCCTCCGTAGGATTGCTCCACAGCCTTCCGAAGCACCCTGAAATTTAGTTTTTTCGGGCTGGAAAATCCTTTCTTCCCTATTTCCGCGCAGCTGAAATTGCAGTGATCCAGTTTTATGAGTAAAAAATTTGTAATAATAATAATAATTTTTTAATCATAAAAAAAAAAATTAATTTTAAAATTTTAAAAATACAAAATCGGATTGAAATACAAAAGCTAACTATTCACCGTGGGCCTTTTTGAGATTGACAAGCCAAATTTGAAATAGCTTGGCATGTCAATCTAAAGCAGTCTTCCAAAGGATTGATTTTTTCTCCAATGGAGACTTTTAAGGTTTAGGTGTATCTAAAATATATAGGATACATCTCAAGCGTTTGCTTTGTTTGGCTTGAATATTGTAGAGCTCTGGATTGCTCCTCTTGAAGCTCTTGGATCTCTCTATTTCTATTGTTTTTTCTAGTTTTGGATGCAATTGGAGTTGTGTGGAACTTAGATTTTGTGGCGGAAAGCTTAGTTTTGACAACTGTTGAGGCTCTCATTGCAGATATTGCACTTTTAGGTTGAAGATAATTAGCTAGGTGGGTTTTTGAAATAGTCTTATAATTCTCTAAGTATTTTTTATGAGATAGGCGTTGAAAGGAGCTGAGATCTATGCATTTTTGTCTTGTTTTTTTCCCACATTGTTGTGAGAGTTGTGATTGATTATTTGTAGCTAGTATTGTAATTTAAAAGGTGTAGTGAATATTTCTACAATAGAAGCACTTTCATATTTTGACAATGCAATTGAGGTTGGTTTCAACTAATCAAACATTTCTAATTGGAATTTGAATTGAACAAAACCTTGTATGCATGTAGTAATCTACATACATAGTAGGTGCTTCTTGCAACATTGTCATTTCCTATTTTTTTTGTAATTTCTATGCGTTGCTTTGGTGTTTGTGAGTCTTTGCCTTGTCATTGTTGTTGCTAGGTTTATATTAGAAGATTTGAAGATCCTAAAGGAATGCTCTACAATTTTAGAATTCTGAATTTTTTTGCATCATATATGGCAATTGAGTAAAATGAGCAATATAATGTGATGCTCTATCTTCTCTCAATTTACATTTTGTCATTCCTTTTCATCTAATCAGTTGTGGACACAAGGAAATTTAATACAATCATCTAGAAAGGAGTCCTCAGTTCTTTAGGCTTAAGTTCTGTAACAATGTTGTGAAGGAAAGTGTTGATCAATATTATATGCTTGCATTGTTCTAGAGCAGTATAATATTTTTGTCTAGATGGATGTATAGTTATTAATTAGTCAACTAATTTATTACATTATATGAATAGTCCTTTACCAACAACAATTCAAATCATTTTTTCTACATGTGAGACATCTTATATGTAATGAACCAGATTCTATTCTATGAGGAGTTCTTCATCACAACAAGGAATTAAGTGCTAGGGTTTTTCAAGGCAACATATGATTCAAATCCTCTCTATTATGAAAGAGATGAAATGGCAGAGCCATGCGTTCTTGAACCTCCTCCTCTGGGTATGACCCTTGGCCACATGGAGGAGATGGATTCCAAATTGTAGAGCAATCTACAGCATCATATTGGTCTAGAGATGATTTTTTACTAAGTTGCCATTTTTGAGAGTTTTTCCAGCTACGCCTTGTATGCAAGGATTTCCATGCAAGGGCATCTGATGAGAAATTCTTGGAGGCCAATGCAAAACCTCTTAGAAAGAAGCCTTTCTTTTATTTAGTCCATCCAAATAGCATTGGGCAAGTCTTCTTGGAGTATGACCGAGTCATAATGAATGGCACCATTTGTGAGTTTCTATGTCACATGGAACCATTGGTGACTTCCCTCCCAAGTGAAGTGCTGGTGGTTATTTAATCTTTGTTGAAGGTAAATGGCCAAGTGATTATTGGATTTTCACAGTTTTTGATCTCCACTCATGGATGCAACATATACTACCGCCATTGTATAGGGATAGAAAATCATATGATAGGCAATGTTATTTAGAAGGCTTGGTAGTGAACCAACTTGACAGTATCTTTTGTTTGGTCATTGAGGAAATTGGATCAACAACTCAAACAATGTGAATTTCTATTTATGATTTTGTCACCAAAGCTTGGAATCAAAAAGTCCAACCTTTTCTGTTAAAGCTCACGAGATTAAGGGTCTTATCATCTCGTCCACAATGGCAATCTATATAATTACATTGATGTCTTCCATTCCATGCATCATGTCTTATGATTTGGCAACAGGTGTATGGAGCAGATTGGAGTTTCCTTTTTTGGATTCTTTAAGTGTTGGATTGTTGGGATGGACATCTGCATGCTATATCAGCTGGATGGGACAAAAGTCTTCGCATATGTGCATTGTATGTTCATCAACTCTTTGAAGGCACCAACAAAGGATGGAATGAAGTTTGCTCTATTCCTTTGGAATTGTTTGAAACAAATGGTCCAAGCCCAACATGGTATGGATACAATTTTGTATGGGAAAGATATGTAGAGGCCTCGTTTTATAATGAGTATGTATTCATTAGTGTTTTTTGACAAGACTGTATTTTGGGGGTTGATATTGATGACGAGTACGGAGGATATTCTCACTGCTCCTTGATGCCAAGAAGTTTTGCTTTGCTCAACCTCAAGACAAAAAAATGGGAGCGTCTAGATTTCCCTATTAGCAACTAACAAGAACTATTAGAGAATGGAAATAAAAAAAGAGGATTGAAAGAACATATAGAAGATTGTTGAAGAACAAAGATGGACCACTGGAAGAAGAGAAGGTTGAAGTTGAACAATGTGATGAAGAACCTTGAAGTGGATGAAAGGAGAAAAGACATCAACTCATGCTATTAGAAAGAAAGGCATGATCGGCATTTATATGAAATCAAATTTGCAATAGACCACCTATACAACACAAGTTTTTTTGGGTTCAATTAGTTTTGAAAATTAAACTCATAGTATGAAATATGTATGAAGTTATTATAGAAGCCGTTTTGATTTTGTAACCCATGTTTAGCACAAATAGAGGTTTGTTGAAAAGGACAAAATTTGAGTGTGCAAAGAAAAATAGGCAAAAAATATTTGTTATTGCGTCCTAACTTGAGGTAGTTGTAGTGCCAATTATGAGGGCATGACAATTTCAAGCTTGAAACTACTACCACGGAATCACTACCTATGTGCATATGTTATCAATTTTTGCATTAGTGTTGTATCCAAGTAGTTTTTATTTCTTGTACTTGATGCTTTTTACTCAAATTTGGAGACCAATTCACGTATCTTTGTATTATTTCATTAGTCACAATCTTTTCTAATGACACTATGTTTTTGACTTTTTGTGCACATCTAATTGTGCAATGTGTGATATAAGTCATGAAAAGTTTTTCAAGGGAGACCATATGACCCTTAAGGCAATGTCAATATTGTTGAATGGATCTATAATGTATAAAATAAATCACTTTGGATAGGTGGTTTAAGCCGGCTAAATGACAAGGAGCTTGTAGGAACTCAAGGTGATGCAATATAAACGCATATTGTGTGAAACTCTATAAATGTATCTATTTTGATGATGAAGTGCCATATTAAAGTGCTTGTAATAAACATAGTAAGACAAATTTAAAATATTGATAAATAACTGAAGCACCTCTAAATCAAGTAGTGGTGTTTCATTATTTCATGTCAAACATTCCTTATTCTTTGCATTGTTAAACAGTTTTTTTTCAATGAACCTTAATAGGATGAAGCTACTTTTCAAAATATTTGCCACCCTCCTATTTGAGCATTGTAGGGTCAAATGCTAAATTTTTTATTTTTTTGCCATGTGGACTAGTAGAAGTGGTGTTATTGGCTCAATTGTAGTGTAATAAAACAACCACCTAAATGTGCTAGGTGACTAAAAGCACCACTTGATGAGATGCTCACAGTATCTACATTTCCTATAGTAAATCAATATGTTCGTATTCTTGGAGAAATGGTTGGAAACCGCCCATCTACCAAAATAACTTTGATTCTTCATAACTTTTGCATACAAAATCCAAATGATACATTTTTTGGTGCAGTAAAATCTATTATAGCTTGCTTCTACAAGAATATATTAAGAATTTTGCTACTCTAGGTATGGAAACAGTCCACATTAGAAAAAGTGAAAATTTTGGGGGTCCCTACCGCTTAATTTCCTAAAAGACTTGAAGAGATGAAAAGATGTGTAGTACAACTAATCATTGGAAAAAAAAGGTAGATGGCAAGCATATTTGTCATTCTATTTTTACTATCATGGCAAATCAATATATAACTTTAACATTCTTAAGAGGTTGTTTCTTAAAAATCTCTCGAGAAAGGAATTCATATTGTTTTTTATTACATCCCTAGTCTCATCTTAAATAGAAGGTCACAAGAACTATACGAAGGAGAAATGCACTAGCTATACAATATATGTTGTGTTTCTTTTCTATAGTGAGCATTACACTTTGAGATTTTATTTTTGGAAAAGATGAATTTTTACAAAATAAACGAAGGATGTTTGAAATTGGATGAAGCATACTTGATACCCTATTTTTGTATTCAATAGATGATTTTGGTGTAAAAAAAATATAATATAAAGTTATCCATATGCAAGACTTTGTAATTTAGGTTGTAAGCCACAATTGTATATCCTAACATACCAACAACCCTATATAGCATTATGTTTAATATTTCTTCTGGTTTTTCAACTTCATAGAGGGAAGCTTCTCTAACTAGAATTTATTGTATCTACAACATCCAAAATCAAATAATAGCCTAACTAGTATAACAACTTTGAGACTGGAGCAATAATAATATTTCTTCCAATCATTCAAATCTTTGCATGGAAGAATTAGGATGGAGCATGGAAATCATCCCTTCTAATATTGTGTGAATCACTAGTTTAAAAAAAATCCAAAAGCACTCATTGGAAGTTAAGCTACTATACAAGACCTTACCTATTTACATCAAATTCTGAGGATGAATACTTACACTTTTTGTACTATATAGAAGGTTTCCCTATCATTTGTGAGCTTAAAAACGGCCACGGTGTCCTTTAAAGATTAAAAGACCTTTACATGCCTATTTGGGCAATCCAAAAAGGATCAATAGAATCTTTTTAGTATGTGTGAGGTGTGAAAATGGCACTTTGAATGAGGCAGCTATCCAAATTTGCCAAACAAAACTTCATCAATCAATGATTTCTCCTCCCTTTGGACACAAAGACAAAGAAAATTAAGAATCTTGGTTGACAACACTCCTCATAGTCACAAGAAAAAAACTAGGGAAAGGCATCATTCCTTTCTTTAATTTTTTACAATTACTATTTAAATTAGGAACTAGGCCTATAATCTTTGAAATATGTTCCAGCAATCCAAAGATGGATTATGCATATGAGCTTATAAATACAATTGAGCTTACTTGGAGATATTTAATCCCCATTCATCAATCAATACTTCATTAATTATGAATTTTTGAAGTTCATAGAGAAGGAAGTATGCTGTTTTTGAGGGCTGATTGCCTTTTAGAGGAAGATGGAGTGCTTGAAATAATTTTCAGTAAATTCTCAGAGGAAGAAAAATGAACGTGGCATCTAACCCAAGCCGTTTCATATTTTTTGGACATTTGTGGAATTAGTTATGAATTTTTGAAGTTTATAGAGAAGTAGTTGGATAGAAACATTTGATGGATGGAGTACATTGTAGATGGATGATGTAGTGAGTTGGAGGTCCCATGCAATGGAATGCTGTAGGAAACATATCGGGAACACAGGGGAACAAACCGGGACCCTTTTTTTGTCATTGCCCACAAGCCTTTGGCTCACCAAAGCATTCTAATTTCAATAGAAATTAGAGTTTTCTTTCTTTCTTTCTTTTTTGGGAGTTTGTTAAAGGAAAATAAATCTTTCAATCCACCATTGGGATTTTTCATATATTGAATTTATGAGGTAGAAAACTTGCTAGCAAGAAAAGATAGTGTATTGTCAATTTTCTAGGCATTGTGTCATTTCAAGTTTTTTTTGGATGTGTTCCACACATTTTTTTGAAGTGATTTTTGGTGGACATATGTATAAAATTATCCTCAATACATTCGATTTTTTTATTCAAAGTCCTTAGTGCAAAAATTTTCCACAAATGGCGGTCAAAGGCAGCTGGAGCTGTCGGGCAGAGTTCAAAAAAACTTTTTTCTAAACTTTGAATGGTCACATCTTTCAATCCGTACGGTCAAATTCGATGAAATTTTTACCACATGATCTTAGACAAGTGAAATACAAGATCCTACAGTTATATTTAAAAAAAATGTTTTTTGAAGGGTTTCCTAAGTGAACGCAGCAGAAATGGCAGTTTTCAGTGTTTTTTGACAGAAAACACCCTTGGGGCTTTAGGGGTTAACCCCTAAAAGACCGTTGTTCCTTTGGAGGACAAATGAGATTTTGGGCAGGTACCTATAGGCTGAATTTTTGTCCTGATTTTTTAGAACTTTTTGGAAGATAGAAAAAATGATAAGCTTTGTGGGAATATAATTTTTTTTTCAGTCGCTGCCCAAAAACAAAAGTTATGCCCAAATAAGCTCAAAATAGGGGAGAGGGGGCAACAAAAAAATATTTGCAAAAATTTGAATTTTATTTTTTATTTTTTTTTGTCTATAGATTATACTTTTGACTATCCGGAAAACTTTGATTCATTCCATTTGGATTTGTTATGAGAAAGGTATGGACAATCTTATTTTTTGGGCACTTAGAACATCTTCCTGAATCAAAAAAATAACTTGTAGGATATATTTCTGAATGCAAAGTTTATACAATTTCTCACAAAAAAAGTTTCCACGTGGTTTAATTTATTTTCTAGAATAATCTCACCATTAGAGTTAGTGCATGTAATTCCATATAAAAAATATTAATATTTTAGGTTTTCCTTCTATTTTATACCTACTTCTACTTAACATTTTTTTTAATAGTGAAATTATTTTTTTTGAATTTTTTTTGTTTTTGCTAGACTTTCAATTTAATTATTTACTATAAAAATTTAAAGCTCAAAACTCTATAGTGCAAAAATTTTAAGTTAAAAATGTTCAAAGTAAAAGAACCTAGTCCCTACAATGTGCTGAAAAACTTGTTTTTTTCACTTTAAATGCAGATTTCTTGCAATTTGTGCGGTCAAAAATTCTGAAATTTTTTCCACACATTCTCATACTAGTTAGGTGTAAGATTCTATAGTTAGATGTGCAAAAAAAATAATTTTCAAATTTTTTAACTCTTTGCTATGGAAATGGTAGTTTTGAGTGTTTTTTTGCAAAAAAAAGGCCTTGGACCTTTAGGGATTAAGACTTAGTATGTGCATTCTTCTGTTGTGTTGTTTCAATGAAAGTCATTTGTTGAACACTTTTAGGCCTCCACAAAGTTTTAGGACTAAATTTAGTTGTCTTGTATTTTTTGTACTATTGCAACCTTAGAGTATTATTGAGCAAGTGTTTTTTTCTAATTACAACACCTTCCATTCTCATAAGTGATTTTTGAAGGGGTACATGAGACTACTTGGTTGAATCAATTAGGCTAGGAGCATCTCATAGTGAATCACTTCCAATTCTTCAAAGATCCTATTAGTGGAGTTTACAAGGAACTTGGATGCATGTCAAGAAATTCTTGAAGACTAGCACATCCAAACACCTCCTAGAAACCTACATGAGTGATTTTATATGGAGAAGAAAGTTTGTGAATGGGGAAAATATAGGTGTTTTCTTGACTTTTGTGAGCATGATTGTTGCTCAATACCACCTTGATGTAGCTCTTGTGAAGGAGTAAATCCAGTATTGAAAACCTAATCATTCCACAAGTCTCTCCTTATTTGAAGTCTCATTAATCACATTTTAGTTATTTAATACCGACTTTTTGTGATAGGGTCATGATTTGAATTATAGAGGGGCCGTACTAAGATCGTGTCAGAACATAACCTTAGGTCAACCTCAAAACCTTCAGCCTCCAAGGTTTCACAAGAACTAGAGCTTCTAAATACAATTTCATTGTATTCTAGGCAATGAGGTAAGCTCATACCCTAGAAATCCCCCAAATGTTCAAGCAAATAAGTTCAAAGCCACATATTTGTCAGATCCATGAATAGTAAGAGCTAGAACCCCACACCCTACAAATATTGACAAAAGTTGAAGAACAGGGTTGATTTGATATCTCTTCAAAATCCATTGAAAACCACGAACATCACCACTTAATTTCCATAGGCCTAAGCCAAACTTTCATGTCTTCATATCTAGCTGCAAAACACCTTAAATTCTACAATTGAACATAATGCAGGTCAAGGAACTGCTCCACTCCCAAGCCTCCCAAAGATTGACTTACCCCAGCCACAAGAGAATCGGTACCTCAAAAACAAGATAGCGATCAAGAATTCACAAACCATAGCGGCGGCCATGTTTGAATTAAAAAGTTGTTTCCTCTAAATAAAAATGCCACTCAACAGCTCAAGTCTAGCAACTCCAAAGCTTTGAGTATAGTCACAACAAATGCAAACAACTAGCTCAAGCAAGTAAGCAAGGACACAATGTGTGATGTTTACGGAACAAAATGCAAGCATTGTCATTTGTCTATGTGGTGGTCGGTTGCTGTTGGTTAAATATGTTACTAGTGTGCTTGGTGCCGTTGCTACAGTATAATAAAAATAAAATGGAAAAGTAAATTTTTTATTCATAAAAACTCCAAAATTCAATATTTTTTCTGCCATGAGTCGGAACACCATGAAAGAAAGTCCATGCACCCCTTGTTGCAAAGAGCTTTTTAGCAGTATCAAGAATGCGAGCAAGAGATGCACGCTTCTAAGGATCTCACTGCAACAAAAAAATATATAATAGACAATATCCTTATTTAAGGTACAGACTAGTGTGTCCTGTGTTGTTGCTAGAGTAAAAATAAAAGTAGAAGTAATTTTCTATTTTTCTAATTTGAAAATAACTCAAAAATCCATAACTTTCACATTGTAGGTTCGACCACAGACCATGAAACAAAGGCCGTGCACCCCTCCTTACCAAGGGCTTTCCGGCGGTACTAAAAATGCAACCAAAGGACACATGGTCTAGGAGATTGCACCATAACAAACAAAACAAAACAAACTAACTAACTTAAGGTATGGACTAGTGTGCCTTATGCTATTGTTACAGTCAAAAATAAAATTAATAGTAATTTTTTAATTTTTTCAATTAAAAAATAACTAAAAAATTCATAACTTTCACACCCTAGTATAGCTTGTGTTGTTGTTAGGCCAAAAGTAAAAGTAATAAAAATAGTTTCTTATTTTTTTAATTCATCCAAACTTTGAAATTCAATAATTTTCAAACCATGAGTCAGAACGTCATGAAACAAAGCCCACACATCCCTTCTTTCTGAGGCTTTTTGACGATACCAAGTATGTAACTGGGGGATGCAGGTCTAGAAGATCTCACCATAACAAACAAAACAAGAAAGTAAACAATCTAACTTGAAGTATGAATGATTGGATGTGGCGAATCTCTTTAAATAAAAATAAAAATAATTATATATAATTTTATCATTCATAAAAATTCCAAAATTCAGTAACTTTTACCTTGTAGGTCCAAATGCCACAATTGGTAATGGTTGCAGTTGAGAAGCTAGAAGTTGTCAAAAAAAGTTTGTGCTACAAACAACTTTTTTTGTTATGAAATCAAGACACTTAATCCTTTAACCTCTAAAAGCCCGATGTCCCTTCGGGGGACAAAGTGCGTTTTGAGGCAGGTACCTACAGGTTGAAATTTTCTCTTGATTTTTTGAAACTTTTTTTGGAGATAGAAAAGCTTATTAGATCGTGGAAATATAATTTTTTTCGCAATCGATACCCAGGAACAAAAGTTATGACCAAATAAGCTCAAAACAGGGGATGGGGGGCAGTACAAGCAGCAAAAAAATTTGCACTTCTTTTTTCTTATATATTATATTTTTTTCTATCTTAAAAGCTTTGATTCATTTCATTTGGATTTGATGTGAGAAAGTTATGGACATTCTTGTTTTTTGGGTAGTTAAAGCATCTTTTTGAAAAAAATAACTTATAAAACTCATTTCTGAATACAATTTTTCAAATTTTTCAAATTCTTTTTTTTGGCATGGTTTAATTTACTTGCTAGAGCAATCTCACCATTGGGACTAGGGCATTTTAATTCCATCTAAAATACATGAATATTTTAGATTTTCCTTCTATCTCATACCTACTTCTACTTAACAATTAAGTTTTTTTGAATTCTTTTTTTTTGGGTAGATTTTCAACTCAATTCTCCACTATAAACATTTAAAGCTCAAAACTCTGTAGTGCAAAAGTTTTAGATTAAAAATGTTCAAAGTCAAAAAATCCAGTCCCACAATGTGCTGAAAAACTTGTTTTTTTCACTTTGAACATAGATATCTTGCAATTGGTGCGGTCAGAAATTCTGAAATTTTTTCCACACATTCTTATACTAGTTAGGTGCAAGATCCTACAGTTAGGTGTGCAAAAAAGACATTTTTAATTTTTTTTCACTCTTTGCTAAAAAAATGGCAGTTTTGGGTGTTTTTTGGCAGAAAAAAGGTCTTGGGCCTTTAGGGGTTAAATCCCAAAGTTGTTTAAATCAAAGCGAGAATATAGATAAAATCAAACAATAGATATGCAAAAAAACTAGTATGATTGACCTATGAACTAAAATAGCAACCTACTAGCTTTTACTTTCTGAAATTATAACTAAATGCCCAAAACTATTCTTCTCAGTGAAATTCATCTACTATACTAACCAAGCTCAATTTTGAATCAGATAAGAAAAGATCATTTCTTGGACTTGTTACCTTATATGCTTCCCAAAATCAAGTAAGGTAAGTACATTCAAAACATGCAAGAGTTCAGAATTCCATGACAATGTATACAACATTGTTGACATTGACATATGAATATTGCAAAAATGCAAGCCTACAACACAAGCAACCTCATAAAAGACTTACTTCAAGGACCTTTGAATTTGGTAGAAATTGCTTTCATGATTCATAAAGAAAAATCAACACTAAAATATACACCATTAATGTACAAAAATACATGTTTTAAATGAGAAACACATGACATGGGTGTATACAAAATCTTCTATTCAAAATTGACACAAGTTCCGTTGTACCTCTTTCATGATTGATTGACACTTATATAGTGGTAGTTGAAGCCATCATCCACAACTCAAAATAGAAGAAAGACTTGGAAAAAGCACATTGTTGACCATTATCATCATCCTTGAACCTGAAAACATTGATTGCTTTTGCAGATCTCAGCAACATCCTAATCTCATCAAGTTGGTTTGCATAAAATTGTCTAGTATTGCACAAAATTGCAAAAGATTGGAGGGGATTGACTGGAAACACTGCTTGCTTACACATATCTTAGCAACATCCTAATCAATATAATTGGATTGCATAGAAATACAAAGCATTGCCAAGGATTGATGGGGATTGCAGAGGTTTGAAGCGGATGAGATTGTAGCAAGAGCTAGAGCTTAGGCGTGAGCGTGACGCCCATGCTTGGGTGCACTGCTACCATTGGAAACCAACCCTTTGTCCTCATAGTGGTGCTTGTCTTTGGATGCATGATGGTGGTGCGAGTTTTCTTTGTGGCCGTGGTGGCCATGGTGGCTACTTTTATGGTGTTGGTCCCCAATATACTCAAATATACTCAATATACTCAAATCCATCCTTACGATGGTAACTCTTGTGATACTTGAAAGTACTTGAAAACATTGCTAAGTACAATATTATATTGCATATTCCTTTGTAGACCTTTCTAGAAAGTACCTATCCACTTGCGCCATCTTTGTATTCGCTTTTCTTTTAAGCACATGCAAATGGACACATCTTTCACGAAGTGACACATCTTTTGCAATTCTTTTACTTATTGCAATGTATTAAGCTTATATAGAGATTGGCAAACATCTTCATATATATATAGGCACATGACTATTGCATGCAATTCTCTTTTCTAGATAAAAACTCAGTGATCATTCAATTGGTAACTTATTTCCAATTCCTCTCACCAAGAGTTTCCCTAATTTTGGGGCTCATTGTCCTACACAATACAGGAGTAATATAAATGAAACTTCTAGTGATCATTCAATTGGTAACTTATTTCCAATTCCTCTCACCAAGAGTTTCCCTAATTTTGGGGCTCATTGTCCTACACAATACAGGAGTAATATAAATGAAACTTCTATGATTACACGTTCCTTAGATCTGTTATGCAGTATACCAATCTAAATTGCACAAATTCCAAATCTCATGTTGTGAACACATTTGAGACTAAGGTAACTGCACCTTCAATCGCACAGTTAAGCAATTCAGCCCGATTTAGCATGGATTTCACTATTATATTGAATTTTGTTTTTGTGGGGTCCCATTGGTAGTCAAAAGGGGATTCTACATTCTTTAAGAAAACATTTTTTGCACACCCTGTGAATAAACTACAAATTTCCAAAGTGTTGAGAATAAGAGTACTCAAAAGCGATCATAGAGATATGAATAGTGGAAGTACATTTTAGGCAAGAATATCCACTGTGCTATTTTAGGAACAGTGAGATTTTAGGTGTAGTTACGTTAGAGCCAGCAAATGCACAAACTCACAGAAATAACAAGAACACATATAGACATCAGACACCGAGGAAAAGAATGAACATGAATCACCCAAAAAGCTCACATTATGTACACAACTCCCATCTCAAAAATGGGAGTAGGTTCAAGACTACCATGCCTTTGCCTCTCGGCATTTCTTGTCCTAAACTTTACAAATCCCTTGAGACGAAAACAGGTCAATTGCAAATTCATTTGCACTAATAATCCGACTGCACTAAAAATCTAAAAATCAGTGCTCACCTCCTTCTCAGTCTTCGCATCCTTAGCCCTAGTCTCCTTCGCCCCCATTTCCATCTCATAATAGGTCTTCATGGTCCTCGGCAGAAACACCGGCACCAAGAAAAGAAACAAATTCGCCGACCACACAACCAGATTTGAAATGGCCAAGTACCTCCCAAACATGATCCACTGCTGTGGTGAGAATGGTCCAGTTTGATCTCCATGCATCCCCAAGTCATCACTGTCTTTCTTCATGTCCACCTTCACCCACGCAATAATGGTAAACAACCGCCTCACATTGTAAAAAATGGGCACAAGAGCACGAGTTGGCAGAGACACTCCGTCTTTCCGGAATGCCACATTCTCTGATAAGATCTGACACCCCAGAAGAAACAAGTGCGGTGCAGCAGCTTTGAGAGCTTGTTGGTCTCCGTGCACGAAACCTCCCAGGACGTATCCCGAGGGGAGGATGAGACCTACTCCAGCAGTGCAGAGGGCGTATTTTTGAACCCAGTTGTTCCCGGCCATGACGTTCGGGGGAGAGCCTTTGGTGGTGGGCTTGAAGACGGTGGAGTTTAGGAAGATCAGGTAGATGGTGGTGAGGATGACGAAGCCGATATCTTCTAAGGGGACTAAGCCGCTAGAAGAGAGGGTGAAGATTAGGGTTATGACGTGGATTTGGACGAGGGAGAAGTAGCCCAGCAAGCTGTGCTCCTTCTTTCGCTTCTCGGCTGCCGCCTGTGCAAAGAGCTCAAAGGTTAGGGTCACATTGTTGGAAGTAAGGGAGAATTTTAAGCAACTTGAAAACAAGAGAGTAGAATACACACGGATATACCATCACAGTGAACACATGCGTGAAATTCTGGAGTGTGGTTCAGGTAGGGGACAGTGAAACTGTGTTCTTGATCCCATCTCCAAACTCTTGTTACTAAGTTGGACATCAATTAACATGTTGGGTGTAAGCTTGAGTTGGCCAATGTATTGGGTTAGACGTTAAAGTGACGCAAGTACTATCCTCAACCTTGATATCACACACTGAGATGCATGTTGGGTAAGGTTCTTTCGGCTACTACACGAAATCAGGACATTGACACATTCCTTCAAAATATTCCAAACCCTTTACACCTCCCCAAACTCACACTCCTAAGTATGGTGTACCCTAGTATCACATATTGAAATGCATGCTGTGAAGTATTTCCGCAACCCTACTAACACAAGCGCTGCATGCAGAATTCATTCTCGAAAGATGAGCAACAAAAGAAACAACAGTACTAATGCGTAGCTACTGATTACCTTTGCGGCTTCGGGAGACGCATTAGGGTCCACTCTTGCGTCATAATCCTTGATCTTGTCCCCAGCAGGCAACGTTTCCGCCATACTGAACTTCTAAATCCTCAGCAAAAGCTAAAACTTACTAACACAGCTCGGAATCCTGACCTTGAAGCACCCAAACTCTCTAAGAAGCACTCTACCAATGTGCACCACCCAAAGCGAAGTCACACAGTTACCACAAACGAGGTACAAGATCTAGAGGAAGTGATGCACAAGACTCCTGAAGAAGGGAACAATGGGTTGACAAATTGTGAAGGAAGGGGCTTGTTCATAAGGACAGACAGGGCGGGGCCACATGTCGTGGTGGGACGAGTGCAGGGGAAGTGGACGAATGGGAGGGTACCAGATGGCCAGCTGAAAGAGGGCCACTTGTTGCCCTGTGGGAAGGGGACGGGGACTCTGGGGAAGTGGAAACGGGGACTCCATGCCGGCTTGGTAGGGATCGAAAATCGGATGGCCAGCATGTGACACTGAACCGTAGTCACACTATTTTGAGGTAGTGTAAGTTGAGATATTATTGTTGTGTATCAATGCAATATAAAATTTTACGGTGACGCGAATATTAGAAACTGATGCTAATTTTCCCCCTGTATTAATAGGAGAAATCCATGTACATCGATTTTGTCCTTTTATACTTTTGACATTTTATCAAAGTCACATTAATTTTAAAATAGAATAAAATATATTCATTCAAAAGCGCCACCATTTCACCACCCGTTTTGCACCACCCATATTTGCCGTGGATCTAGAGTGCCACCTTCATTCATCCAAAATCACCACAACCTCTCATGAGCAACCAATGGGAGTTGAAAAGTTCTTTGAGGCAACCAATGAAACGGGCGCCCATTTATCATTTCTGAGGAGTCTAGGGGCATGAGTGGCTCTCAATACTTTCAACTTTGGAATTTCATAGAGTATTGTGTGCGTATGAGGAAATAATGGAACAACTTGGCGTTGATTTTCCTCCAGGAGGCTAACATTATTACAAAACAAAATCATCCTTGGGTTGTTTGGGGGGCTTCTGGAGATCATCATCAATTGTTATTGAATCGTAACAGCAAAATGTGCAAAAACGTTCTGCAACAGTAATACAGTTGCTGCAGCTCATTAACGAAGCTACAGAGATGTATATCTTGTTTACGAAGCTTAGGGGCGACTATCCGGTTTACTAGGCACAAATGCTTGTCAGAGCAGTAGTATACATTTTGTAAAAGACCATCAAAGAGTTTGCACCTCTGCCGGTATCTGATAATTCAAAGAATATAAAGGTTTCACAACAAAGGTTTCACAACAAGCAGTTGGATATGATGGCAAATGTTAAATAATTATCATTTTTCAACGCTACTTGAAGGTCGTGTGCTCAAACCACTGCTTAAGGATAACCTGCACAAATTACAAGAGATTCTCATTAGCACGAAATCCCCTAGAGAATCAAATGTTATGTATTTCCAATTCAACCAGAATACTTTGGAACACATATGTTCAAATTAAGCAAAGAATACATGCAACTGGAAACATTCACACCCGGGTCATTGGTAAATTGGTCTTACTGGACAAATGGGATTGGTGTTGAGGCCTTCTTGAAGCTCAAGGTTGTCAATCTGAAGTTGCACAGGCCGGAATTCAATGGCATCACTACGACCTCTAAAGTCCGAACAAACGATCAGTTCTCTCTCCAGTAAATGCTCAAAAGCCTACACAGGTTCACTGCAACTGCATTAGCAAAGTAATCATATTCAATGCATAAAAAGGGGCGATCAAGTTATTTAGCTAGAGCGTCAAAATCTTTCCCAGATGGGTAGTGAGAGTATGGATAAGAATGCTACCCGCAAGGCAATTTCACGAGAATAATGGTCACTGGTTTTATGAGTTTCTTGGAGGTACTGGTATTCTGCAATATCCATATCATATTTAAGTTAATGTACGATGGCAGTCAGATACTATCCCAGATAAAAAACAACAAATATCACAGTATAGAGAACTCAAACAAAATTAGAAGAAGGCATTGGAACAGCACACAATTCTTCAAAACATAAAAGCCTCAGAAGGATGGACAAGTTTGAGAACAAGGAGAATATTTAAGTTCCTCCGGTACCCAAACAATGTGCACTCGAGATGATGGATTACGTATTACCATGAAAAATGATAGTGAAATTATAAGTCTCCAGTTCCTTGCTTTCCAATCGCTTCATACATACGAGCAGGTACAGCTCCAGAACTGATAAACCTATTCAAGGAAAGTTCTGAATTAGTAATTGGGTTTTGAAATCACAATAATGACGGTCACAATGATACTGTAAAACCGAACCTTGTAAAGCTTCACGCTTGAATTGAGGGTGAAGGGACGAGTTGGCAGCCCTGAAATCAGCAACAGTAAGTAGTCCTTTCCCTTGATCAAGATTGAAAATTGCTCTCAGTCTGCAAAATGTCAGATGTATAAACTAAATGAGAAACCCATTACCTACAAATGTATGCTGAAAATGCGCCACTCCTAAATACACTACAATTCACTTCTACAATATGTTCAAAATCTGTCCGCATATCAGAGTAATTATCAAACTACACACAGCCTATTTCAAAATAGACTAAGAAATCGAGACAGCACGTATATAGTCTGACCACCAAAATGCATAAAAACAATAAGTAGACAGTGGTGAACCGTATTACGTACGCAAGATCCAGGATACGGTGAGGACTGGGATCTAAGTGGATGAGGTGGGAGATGACGTCTTGCATGCTTGCTTCTAATATTTTCTGTGTCGGTGTTATGGAAAATACAGGCCAAAGAAACATACAGCGCAAAGAAACGCCAGAAGAGTATGACTAAAATTGCATAAGTGAATGCAGACCACCTTGTCAGGAGAGGAGTGCAAACAGGCCATTGAGTAGTGAGTAAAATGGCCTGAACAGGCACGTAGTGAAAGAAGGATACTGTAGTGTTCTCGTTCCACCTTGCGACAAAGGTGGAGTCACCAAGAGACACATCGGTAGGCAACATTAATACATCATGAAGCAACCTACACAGCAAAATGTCTACACTCAGATACGTGCATCACATCGAGCTCTAATTGTGAGAGCAACACATACCGCATTTGAAGTCTTATCCAGACACTTTGTGCCAGCTTACTTCGGATTAAGCACAGCCCACATGGGGACCTGCTGATAAAGACACACCTTTTCATGATGCTTGGAAAGGTGCCACTTCGGCCGCCCAGAAATAAGTAACAATGATTCTATCAACACATAAGAATTCCTAAATTTACAAGTCTTACATACAAACTTAAGCATACTGAAGCTGTAAAGGACAATCTCCAATTTTGAAAGAGATACATGAGCTTCAAAGTAGGGAGTAATTTACCGACACGCATCTTCTTGTGACGGGGGAGGAAAGAGCAGCTTGCGATTAGAGAAGCGTGACCTCACCCTCTTTTCAAGGAGCTCGTCTGCATCCTAGACCACCATCCCACGTTTAAGTCAATCGTATAAACCCTCACGTAAGAACCTAAATGCTACATTTACAAGGTTATCCTCTTCAGTGAGTAATCTCTTGCCACACAATATCCAGAAAACAACGATGATTTTTAATAAATGCGGGATTGCACTTACCAGACGGCAACTTAGTCCTACAACAGCAGCCTGTGTCGAGGTCGACTGCATAGCATCCAGGAGATTGTAGAGAAGTCTCTGTTTCGGCCTCTGAGACCCACGACAGGTGTCACATACACACAAATCAAGTTTTACAGTCACTCACACCCCTCTCTAGGATCACTATCTCAACTACCAGAATACTTCTGATCTTACGATTAAGAGAAAGCATAGGCAATCACCTGAGCAAAGAGATCGAACTCCTCAAGTATAAAGAAAACTGATTTATGTGATAGCGCAGACTCCCTGTAACACAGGGAATGAAGGTCAACGACGGCCATGGTATTGGGTCGCATAAGAAATTGCTACAGCTATTTGGTAATGACTCACTAATGATTAATATTTTCGATTAAAAACTTAGCGAGAAAGAAAATCGAGCTGGAGCAGGTATTTGCAACCCAATAAACAAGACTTATTATCCTCAATTTACTGTCTCCATCCTTGATTAGAACACTCCCGGAGAGTGTATATTGATACAGTTCCCCTAACCAAGTGAACCTTCAGCTTCATACCACCTTTCAAGACACAAACCTCAATGGTAGTGACGAGGAAACAACATTGGGAGTAGGAATTCTCACTTAAGCATGATGATCAAGAATTTCAAGTTGTCATCAAACGCTGCCTGATCCACATAACTCAACAAGTAAGTTCCTATAGTATCTATCATCGATAATGAAACATGTACAATCGCGTAAAAGCACACAGTGAGAACAGGAACGTCAGTATCCTGAGAGACATACTTGCGAAACCGACTCTGCCAGGTCTTACCGTTTTAGAAAATACAAGATGATGCTCCATGCATAGTTGCTCCGAGATTGCCTGCACTGGAGCAGAGGACAGATTCAATTATCGAAGACTCACTCGCATTGTATGTGCTGCCTATTCCCACATTTCCTGGACAACAACCACGCAAAGAAGGTCCAGCACAATATCCTTGTAATTGTATACACACTTGAGGCTCACGCAACAACTAGATCGCTGAGAGAAATATCATAAAGAATTCGTTGCTAGAAATTAGAAAATGTCGGAAAAACATCCAGGCATTGGTCAACCAAGAGGTGGACGGGACAAGGTTAATCGACTGAATAGCACAAATTTCAGAACACGGTTTCGTCACCATGCAAACTCTCATAATGGAGCTGAAGCCAAAATTATTGACGGCCAGAGAGAGTTTACGCGAAGGTATATCCAGAAGTGCACATCATCTCACTTATACATGTCGAGATAAAGCGCTGAAACCTAGGAAACCGGGTAGACAAAGGGGGCTCACCTTCAAGGCACACCTATCATCAGCATGTAGGAGCCCATGGAGTCTAACCTGCACAAATCAATATAATCATTAGGCTTCTAACAAGATCAAAATGAAGCCAATATTTTAGGATTATTGTGAACTCGATTTTGATTCACCAGTGACAACTTATCCTAAGGGTTATAGCGCAGGTGCGCCAATTTTAAGCCTTACCACTGAGACTCTTTCGGGAAATTTCAGTTGAAGTTCTGCCAACACTCGCTCGGTAACCTGGCCCCAGCAAAAATCGAGAGCTCAGAAGAATCATCAGTCTATCTAGCAACAAATTAAAAATAAACAATCTCAAAAATTCAGTTTGACAGACCCTGCAATTGATGACTAAGTAGTAGCAGTACCATAGTTTTGCCACTGCCACGAGGACCGAGTAGCAACACCGAGTTGTTCGATCCATTCTCAATAGTTCCGATCAGACAAGCTTCCAAGTCCCTGCATGATATCCAGAGAACAAGCCATCAGTAAGTCTCAAATCTCCACTTCTGAAACTGCAATCCTCAACTGATCGTATACTGAGGTATGCCAGGTATGCCGGCCAGAATCGAAGCGATTACAAAATTCAAAACAATCAAACCCACTGTCCTGCTATCAGGTCAACGGCCTTGCAAAACATCAAAGAGGTTTCTAACACGGTCTGCTTCACAATGAAACGGTCCACTATTGAACTTCAGCCCCTAAACCCTAAATTGCAAAGGTAACAACTTCTTAGAATGTTCAGCTACACCTTCACAAAATTCAACAAGTATAAACTGCGTTTTCTGCATTAATGAAAATTGGGCACAATTTCTCTGAAATGAAATTAACCTATATCGGAGACAAACAAAAACAGAAAATAGAAAACAAAAAACCCTAAAAATAATTAAGAAAATAACAAGAGTGTTCAGCTGCACGAGAAATGCAGGTGAACAAAATGGCCAGCAACCAGCAATTAGTTTCAACACTTCATCTTATACCGAGCCTAGAAGTACCGAGCATAAAATTGTATTCACTGATCAACCTTGACAGGCTCTAGACTTGAATGCATCAATGCGGGAACACATTTCCAAGCAAAAAGAACTAAGCCATCCACCATCCATTCACAAAGCACTCGCATAACTATCACATTGCCCTAAAACTCAACCACAAACCTGCAATTCTTCTCCACGTCCGGAAGAATGAACGGCATGGCTCCCTTGTCCCAAGAGGCAGCACACAACCTCCTCCGTAGAAACGATACCGCTTCCTCCACCTCCTCTTCGCATACCATGATGGAGGAAACAAGCTCAAATCCTTACGTTCGCACCTTACTATCCTTGCGACGGGCTCATTCAAATCATAGAAAATTGCGACACACTCAAACCTTGAAACCGTGCAATTGTAGAAAGAGAGACATTTGTCTTAAGATGTGTGTAAAGTATTCGATCTGGAGGTAATGTGCGGCATAGTTGAAGCAGGGAGCGAATCAGCGAAGCACGAAGGAACATCGAGGAGGGGATGTTAAACCCTAAACCCTGATCCGTGAAGAATGCCGGCGACGTATGATTCGGATGGTAGGGAGATTGACTCCCTTATTGCCCCAACCAAGAGTAAATGTAAAAATGCCCCCTATTTTGTGCCGGGTAAATTTCGTATTTCTTCACTTCTCCTACCTAATTTGGGGCCTCCAATTGTAAATATGAATTTAAAATTTGCAAATTTTATCACGTATAGTAAATATAAAAATTTCATGTTTTCTCCATGGATAAAACATGGGCATGGGGCAATAAGGGGATCAATCTTTCGTGGCCTATTTTGATATGCTATGCACTAGAGACTGATTAATGTTTAAAGGCTTGTTTTCATTGGGCACTTGGAGGGTCAGCAACTAGATGGGGGTTAGAAGGAGTCTCAATATTTCAAATGCTTTATATAGTTTCCATCACTACCACCTTCGCAAGTTGTTCTAAAACTGGAGCAATTAGAGTAATGGAACTAAAATAACATAACAATAATGCAACTGGCGAGAAGCAAAATCTTCAACACATCTATGAGGATTTGAATACTATCGCTTGCTAGCGCACAAGTAATATCGGAGCACCCCTTGTCTTTTTTCAGCAAATATCCCCTTCCAAAAATATTCTAAGCCCTCCAGCTCTGCAAAAGTGCAAAACAAGGTTGGAGTCTAGAAGGGAGATTGGAGAGGAGGTTGGAGCTCTACTCTACAATGGAAAGCAAAAGGTGGATCTAGTTATAGAGCTCCAGCCTTCGATGGCAAAGTACTCTAACATTGAAGTACTCTGTTGTCCAAATTTTGGATGATGCGTGGACTCAAAAGGGTCACAATAGATAGACTGAGCCTTAAAATGAAACATGTTAGGAATTTTTACAATTGTATATTGCCCATAGTATACAAAGTGCAAATATGTCATTGTAGGGACAAAGAAATTATAGTTTTTAGGACAGCAACATTAGCCTAATTCATTATTGAAATGTACTAAAATAAAAAATTTCAAGTCAAATGAGTACAAACATTTTTTAAAGAACTTGTATACATTTTTTGTAAGCATGTGCTATTGTAGTGTGATATACATCCCCTTTTCTTGAGAATCTAATTTTTATGTTATAAAGAACCTTTGTCAAAGTATACAATTTAGTTCATTTTGGAACATTGTTGTTTATATTACTAAGCTCAGGTATGGATTCATGGTCGACATGGATTCATCAATAAAAAAATTTATATAAATCCGGGCTTACTAAGAGCATCTTTAGTCCTGATGGTATATTGGTTCTAATAATATATTTTTAACTTCTGAATGATGTATAATTAGAAGTTGAAATTTGTATCATTGGAAGCACATCCAAAAGCACTTTGAGTAGGTGCAAGAAAATTCAAATTTGAACAATGGACAACCACTTCAAAAGCAACTCTATATGTAGCCACATTTAGAGAGTCAATGGCCAAATTTTGCTTAAGTAACTATGATTTGTCAAGACCTCTATAATATTTCACTTTTACCTTGTTTTTGAAGTGGTTGTCTAATGTCCAAATTTCATTTTTCTTGCAAAGTGCTTTTGAATGCGCTTTCAATGATACAACTTTCAACTTCTAATTTTACAACATTCAAAAGTTAAAAATGTATCATTAGGACCAATATACCATCAAGACTAAGGATGCTCTAACCACTTTGACTACTTGTGGTGTTCCTAAAAAGCTCTCCTCATTACAAAGAGCAATTCTTGAAGTTTATTACACAACATTGACAAACATTTGCTAAAAGCATTCTTAGAAGGTTGCTCTGCACTTTCAATTTTTCTTGAAAAACTTTGTGGTGCTCTCAACATCTTTATTGAATGCATAAAGTCTTAAAATATGTAATTGCCCATGAAAATCAACTCAAAAATTAGTGTGGTCAAAGCTCATTGTCTTTACATCCAAACTTTATTTCATAAAATTTAGTTCAAAGTCCAACAAAATAGATGCAACTATGAAATTCATGCATGCAAAAGAACAATTTCCAATACCATTTCTCTACTTTCCAGGTCTCCTTCCGCTTCCTCAACGAACTTACTATAGGGGTTAGTCCAGTGTATGGGTCTGATGAAAACAAAAACTACTTCAAACGTACTCGGACGGCCGCACCGTTTGCAAGTTCCAGTTGCAGATTGCCTCTGAAACTAGGCTCAAAAAGGAATGCTGGGGGGTTGAAGCTATAGAAATTCATTTCTCCACTTCCATCCCACGTTGGCGCACTCAAATCCCCTGTGCGATTTCCGCTTTTCATATCGTAGATGACGCCAGTGTGTGCAATGCTGTTGAAAATACACAACCTCCCCTCACCAAATGATAAGCACGTGTACTCCGGGTAAATCTGAAGCCCTGATTGACTGCCAACCTTCGTCTCGGTCATCAAGTTCCTCCACTTCTCTGGTGGACCTTCACCTAAATTAGGGTGCATGGCGTTCTCAAGTATGTCAATGCGATGCTCAACAGTCCTACCCGGACTATAAGGATTGTGCTCGATCTCCGAAAACACGACAATCTCTCCGTTGATATTTGACACTTGCATAATGTTCAAGTTTGACGCAGTCGGCAAGGGGCATGCCAAATGAGGTAACCACTTCCCCTCATCCACACTGTATGCCAGGAGGCCACGGCCACGGTCTCCATCCAAAAAGGCCACGCAGTACAAAAACCCGTTCATGTAGGCGCCATTCTGATGCTCATTCAAGGCAAACACAGGCCCGGGAACGTCCTCGGTCACAGTCCACATGGAGGTGCGAGAATCAAACACTTCGGTGATTTTCGAGAGATGCTCGTCACCGGTCCTGGCACTCCCGGCCACGATAATCTTGAAAGAATCTCCCGTCGAAGCGACCACCATCTGCAGCAGCACAGGATTCCGGGGATGGTTCAGAGGCGGAAGCTCTCTCCACCTTCCGGTCATGGGATTCAGCACTACCATCTTCTCTGCGATCGCCTGAGCTGCCAGAGAGGACTGAACCGCAGAGACATAGACACAGAGGAGGCCACCAGCCCCACAGATAGAATGATCTTTGAACAAGTTGGTATCCAATTCTGGGAGCATTGCAAACGGCGGTAACTTCATCCAAGTTTGGGTATCCAAGTCATAGCCAGCGCATCGCCAAACATTATCATCGCGAACGTAGAAGTGTAGCCCTGTGAGCAATGCCTCTCGGGACTGCTGGCTCTCTCGGCAACAATTATATCCGTCATCCTCTATGCGGGCTTTGAACAGCTTGGATACTTCTTTCACTTGAAACACGGTTTTGTAATCGAGTTTGGCCAGGATGGAGTCGAAGATTTCGTCGGAGAAGTCGCAGAGATTCCTGACGCTTTTTTTGTCATGATTGTTTTGTGCAGGCTCATCCTCGCTCCTGGTCACTGCTTCGACGGAGGTCTCATCCACGTACCGTGGCTTTCTCTCCGGCACAGCATAGATGGTAACCTGGCGCCTGGAGGAATCACTACACCCGACACAAGCAGTTAATCGGTGGTTCGTTGATTCCTGGATATGTACCCAGGAATCAACGAGACAGAAATTCAGTTGATGCTATAGAGTTTATGTTATGTACAGTACAGAATTGCTAAAAGGTCATCACAAGAAGAAGAGGCCGTACGTATTCACTCCGATCCAATTGAAGTCTATTGAGAGCAATTAAGCTTAGTAGTTGACGGATCGCAACAGAGTGACCAATATAATAGGGGTAGTCACAGTGTCTTCACTCCACCAAAATTTGCAGAAGAATGAGAAAAACAAGGAGCCAATGGGGAGCCTGAATTCATGAAGAAACTGTGACTACCCGTAAAAGGTGTGTCGAGCATGGAGGATCGAAATCCGGCGAATGCATTTACTCGTGCGACTATATTGGCAGCTTCCAGGGTGAGATCGGCAGCCTCCGGCGTGAAATGAGCAGCCTCCGACGTGAAAGCAACAGTCCCCGAGGTGAAAGCAGCCTCTGGGGTGAAAGCAACAAGATTCGCGCGCTAACGTCTTGCGACACCCATTATTCACCTCCACAGGAGACTAATGTTCGTCGCAAACCTTTCACAGAAGAAGCTCACAGAGGCAATGGGAAGCTAATAGGGAGCCGGCACATCCCCATTCACACAACAGTTTTCCTGGAGTGAAGACACTGTGACTACCCCTAATATAAAGTCAATCGAGGCGTCTGTTTCCTAGGCTGGTATCCTATTCATTCTACAGTAGTACAGTGACATGCATCGTGAGTTCGTGACACGATTTTCACGACCTACTGTAAGTCATGTTTCCAAACACTGTTGCCCTCGTGTCAGAGGCCACGTTGTCCTGCCATGAAGACCTCCAACGAAAGGGTTATGAAAAAGTTCCTCCTATGAGGTAGGGAAGGCGGTATTCCAATACAATACTTGGCACCATTGGCACCTTTGACAACATAATTTTATACTTGTCCTAGATTTTAGACCTTTATGAAACTACATGTATGTCACAATTTTTGGGGCCAGCAGGGAAATCTACAGAGAAATCTTAGATTGCGGTTCATTGTGGTTCATTTACATTAAGATATCCGATTGATGTCCATCAGCTCTCATTGTCTATAATTTGCAGATGTTGCTTAGACTTGGACATACCTTGCAACACTGGAATTAATGAGATCGATGGATCGGATGGAAGAGAGGAAAGGAGGACCAGCGCTTCTCAGAAGCCTGCCAAACACAGTAGAAATTAACCGAGAACAATGCAGCAAATACGAATACATGATCATCACAAAAATTAGCAAGTGAAATTGCGCGGCCTCTACAAACGTATTAGGGTTTACGTACACCCGTTCCCCACTGAATTTCGAACCAACCTTGAGATCTGTGGATGACCCCTACGCAATTAAATCAATTCCACTTGCAATTCCGTCCTTTCCTACGCACTAAGATGGAAAGAAACTACGAGTTTACTTGCTTCAGTTACGATATTGCAAAACGGCGCATTTCAAGAAAGTACCGAACTTCAAGATGCCTTCCATCACTTCTCTTTTTTAGGAAAATAAACTGAAAGGTGTTTTTCATTTCATCAAAGAAACCATGAGTGTGTTACCTGAGGCACTTTCGAGCATCCGATTGGACGGAGGACAGAACTGAACCGAGCACCATCGCAGGAGCAAGCTCGCGAGGGTTATATCTCCCACAATTACTCAATTAAAATACCTTCTTGTCCGCAGCCGCAGACTTCCCGGCCAGAAAGAATGCAATCGCGATGAGACTGCAATTGCAAATGTTCGCAACGGTGCAAACACTCTCTGCCGATCACAAAACCTGAAAAGAAATTTTAGCCAGTGTCGCATGCACAGCAGCAGCAGCACGAATCTCGAGATACCCAACTTGTCGAATTCATCAAATTGCGCAAAGTTTCGCAACAATGCAAACACTCTCCGTCTGCAAATACACAACCTAAAAAGAGTTATGTCAATGTTTTTCGCCAATGTCGCACGCACATCAAATGCAAAGTAGAAATCAGGAAACTGTGCAGACTGCAGAGCAAAACGAAGGGCACTACTGTCAGATGCTCATGTTCGGCAGGTGGGTTCTCATCTTTATACAATGACTGCTAGCAAATGTCTGTATACGCTTCTGTTGTCTGGCCTCCGTTGTGGTACAGACAAGAGTGAGAGAATGGGTAACCATAACCGGTTGTTGAGTTTTCAACACTCACGTGGCACCGTCCCATTGGCAACCCATCACCATTGCCATTACAAGTTGTAACTCATAACCTTCTCTCCTTTCAACTTGCTTCCTACACCCTTGGATCATGAAGATCAAAGGTTGTGATTGAAAAGTGAACAACCGGTTATCTCCGATAACCGACTCGCCGCTACCGCGGCTCGTCGGTCATCTAATACATATTAAACCGGGTTTTCAAATAATTGGGTGGTTATTTTCTCTGACTAGTTTTGACTCCAAATAGAAAATTTCTTGATTTTTTCGCCGCTTTTACACCTTAGCTCCAGGTTGTTGTCGGTTGTTTTTGAAACAAATGAACTTTAACTCCACGTTCGACGCCGGCCTACACTAGAACTCTTATTAAGTCGACCGGCTGTCTCCTGACACTCTGTCTTGACAAAAATGCCAATATATGATGAAGGTTTTGCCGATGGAGTCTAAAACAAGAACCGTCGTATAATTACGAAATCAATAGTCGATCATGTCAGGCGTTACTTTGCAGAGTCATTTCCACTATACTCATGCACTTTTCCATCCAAATTTGGCAAATTCAACTACATTTTCAGTACAAATGGAAATTTTCAGTTGAAAAAAAGACTACTTTTCTCTAGGATAAAGTAGAGATTTATTTTTATTTGGTGCAATCTAGCCCTAGTATGGTTGGTATAGAGTGCCTATGATCTATAAGACTACAAAGGATGCATTTTTCATCCATCCAAATTTTCCTTAGAACTTGAGCTAGTTGAAAATGTGGGACAAAATGTGGAAGTACTTTGAATCTTTACAGGGGGTATTTTTCATTCATCCAAACTTTCTTCAATTCTTCTAATGGAATGTAGAATATCTTCAATCTCTAATAGAAGCAATTTTCATCCATCCTAATTTTCCTCAATTCTTAAGTTACTTGAATAGATTTGAATACATTCAAGAATCAATTTTGAAAAATAACAAAGGTATTGATTTTGCTTTCAAATCAATCGTTACCAAATTATTTCTCAAAAGATTGTTATTGATAATTTGATACATCTTTATAAAACTTTGAATCAATAGTGAGTTGGAGATTTTAGGGGAACGAAGGTTTTCCTACACTATTTTGGGATTGAGAGTTAAAAGTTGGAGTTGAAAATTTTAAAAGCCAAAGAATGTTTAAATTTAAAAAATCCAAACTTAAAACCTCAATATTGTTATGTTTGGTCCCTATAAACTGACATTCCATCTAACCTTGGCCTAAACGTTTAAACTCAACTATCATTTCAGAGAATGACCAAAAATTTCCTTGATAAATGAAAAATCAATGACTACAAAATTAGGCATTAAATATTTAGGTTAGCAGTATGTATACAATTAAATTGAATTAGATAGACTTACATCCATCATCAAGATTGGTTGCAAGATGAAGTTACTAACTAGCTCTATATTCTTCAAAGATTTTTCCTTAAATCCACAAAATGTTGTTAGATGGTGTATAGATATACAAATTGGGAGTTGTTATAATAATTGAACAAAAATACCGAGAGATTGATTTTTTCGGGATCTTGTGCAATCTTACTTGCTTGTAATCACCAAACAACTCTACATAAATGTCTTTAGCTATTGATTGCTGAGAGGTTTTCAAAAGAATCATAATTGTCTCATGATTATATATAATCAAAGATTTGTTCAAGCTTAACTTTGCAATACTAATAGCTTATCATAGAAACAATAGTGCAAGAAAAAGTCACAAATAGCAATGATATTTTGAAATTATTTTTAGAAAAAATTGTTTAATGTTTTAATAGACCTTGACATTAGATTTTTTTTAGCTTTTTTGGAGGGTTGTGAGTTCCCTAGGTTGCCAAGGTCAAGGAAACAGCCTCGCAGCAGTCCGCAACTGCTACATGACATGGCAAAACGACTGCCACGTCACCAAAAAAAAATTTGCTTTTTTTTTCATTTTAGATTTTTCAAAAATAAAATAAAATCTGACAGCAGATGTTCTTGATCTGCCAGGGGAACAGAGTCGGGGAAATAGGCCCTCTAGCCCCTTCAATCTCTTCTAATGGCACTACTTGACAAAGACATTTGGGAGTTTCTTTTCACTTTTCATTATAATCTTATAAGTGAGAATTTAATATGCACTTGCAACAACCTCAAGGCCAATGTTCAACACAAATGAAGTTATAATCATCTACATCCATGGCATGATTAATTAGAATATTTTTGTATGGTATTACACCAACCTCCACATGATTGTTGAAAAGTTCCTAAGCAATCGTGTTTTAGTAATGGTAAAAAATAGAAAATGATTGCAAAAAGTTTTTTGAAAAATTTTCATCACAAAAAATATGTCATTGAATCAACCATTCAGGAAAGGACTGAAGTATTTGAATGACCAATAAGTCCTTTAATACTTTGTCATAAACTTCACTATTTTGATAAGTAGAATTTAAGATTTTTTCTTTCACTTTTCATTTATGATGTAAAGACTAGGACATAATTTTAATGACTTATAGGCTAGTGATTTTCCAAATGATTACCATTGCTTAAACTACTGCACTGTATTATAGCTTGATATTTTTGGAGGTCATACTTGTTTATTTGTTACACGTAGATAAATAGTGATGTTTTCTTGTCCTCACTTGCACTTCACCTCTTCATTTGATTGTATCAACATAAAAAAGCTTAGAACATTCCCTCCAATATGCTAAAAAGAACCTTCAATTGCCACAATGGCCAATCCAAGTCTGTTTGATTATAACATGCTATTCTCAAGGCCCTACCATATCTATTATTTGACCCATGATCTACACTCAATCAATGGGTCTTTTAAAAACCTTGCCATTCACGCCACGCCTCTTTCAAAGCCCCACCATTTCCGTATGCTTTTGAACCATAGTCTAAACTCTATAATGTACACATTTTAATTGGAAATTGTCTTTTCAAATGGATTAGTGCTCTCTCCCTTGTTTGTTTCACTCACATGCCTTATCCTATGGGTGACATGTTGTGGCCTAATCAGACACAACTGCCCACAATACAGGTCTTGAAAAGTCTTTATTGTGGACCTTGGCTAAGTAGAGATTGGCTAACAATAGTTGCATAGCAATATAATCTTATTTTCAAGACTAATTGTTGAAAAGTATATAAATTCAAAGAAATCCTTGATTAATATTGTTCAAAATTATTTTTTAAGAAACCTTTTATAGTGTTTTCAGAGATATTCTAAAATTCAACTTATATTTTTCCACCTTATATTTTCAAATTCATATCCTAGAAGTTTAGAGTCATTTTAGTTTGTAAAAATAGAAAAAAAAATTTACAAACTAAAATTGCCCATTTTTGAGGACTTAATGGTGATGAGATTTCATCAAAAGAATGAGCTTGAAACCATCTTCAAGGTTCAGAAGTGCGCTTACCAAGTAAACTTGTTTTCTTGAACTTGGAAGACATAAAATAATCTAATGACCTAATAAGGAACATGTCTATCTACTACGGGAATAGATTACAAATTTTTAGCTCTAAATCATTAATTTTGGTACTCGATGGTACCACAAACTACAAAATCTAAAAGTGTGACTAATTTTATAAAATATAATTTTATATATAAAATAAATTTATTTTTATTTTTAAAAAGGATATGATTACAATGAAAATATACATCTCCAATTAAAAATTCAAGTTCATTGGATTCATGCTTCAAAAGTTATAATAGATGACAAGTCTGTCATGCTAAATGTGACATAAAAAAGGACCAGTGCTTCTTGCAAAGACCTACATTCATCATATAGCAGATTCATTTTGAGCTACTTGTAGTTGAGATACTTGGCTCTATAAAAAAAATGAACAATATATCAACAGCCTCAATATTGCAAGATATGATCAAATGTTCCAAGAAGTGTTCCGTTATCTATTTTTCAATTTTTTGTAAGTGTTCAAAAACAAAAATTAATCATGCTATAGGGATTTGTTAAAGATAATGTGGATGAGTGCATTCCAGAGACTTTGTTTGTTCATATAAGCTTTAGTTAGCGTTGGGCTATAACTATCATGCCTTCAACTTAAAGCAAATATTCTTGACTAATTAACATTTGTTAAAATATGATGATTACCATAATTAGCAAAGTAGCAGTCAAGTCCAATAAAAAAAATAAAAAATAGATGCCAAAATATTTGGGACATGATTTTCTTCAATTTTATAGAAAGTAAATCAATTTTCTATTTTTAGACATCTACCAAATTACATTTGCCAATTTTAATTAATTATTTGGGAGGGTATGTTGAACTCGACCACCAAGTACACTAGTGGCTACAGTTAATGATTTGATTGACAATCATGAAATGAATTAGATACCAACACATACAAAAAATTCTACCTTTTGGATTCATAACCATAACAAAAAAATGACTCTTTATGCAATGAATAGTATCTATTTTAGGAAAATGTTGCAACCAATTTTGAAGAGTAAAATGACCACAATGAATGCAATTTATATTGATTTTGTGAGGTTGAGCACTTGAGATCCATTGGGGGATTTGGACAAGACACTTGTCTTGAATCCCTATAGTCTCAAGGCTTGGTTTTCATCAAAATCCACTTAGCAAAGAAAAAGAACTTTAAAAAATTATTGGTTTTGCATATCTACTCATAGGATTTTGAATTACACTTATATAAGAATATATTGAAAAAATTTGAAAAAACTTACCTTATAGATTGCAAGATATAAGCAATTTTGCTTTATAGTGAAGAACATTTTTTTTGCACTTTGCCTTATCAGATTATTTGATTTTGAATCTTCATAACTTAAAGTTTTTGAACGAAATTTTTTGATGTAAAATAATTTTATGTTGAAGAATTAATTTGACAATCTGAGCAAAAAAAGTTCAAAAAATTCCCTTGATTCTCATTACTTCTAAAAAATTTGTGAAGTACAAGAATATGTACAAGATTGAAGGAAAATCTATATCTTGAATAGTTTAAAGATAGAATTGAAATATAATAATTCTAAAGGGAAGATTATTCTAACAAACAAACAAAACCTTGTAGAACTTTTTCTTTTGATAATTGTGAAAATTGAGTTCAAAAACAAATTCAATATGCCTTATTCTCAAAAAAATGCAGGGATTGCCCACAAGATAAGTTGATCCATAACTTTCACATCACTAATACAAATGAAATCAATCAAATGTTTTTATGTAGACAAAAATATAATGTACAAGAAACAAACTTTTGAAATTTTGATTTTACTCTTTTTGTTTTTTTATTGCTACCCAAAGTTTAGTTATTTTATGTTTATTGTTGCATAACATTTATTTCCAAGCTCCAATGGAAATAAAAGGTATATTTCCAAAAAAAAATATATTTTTCTATCTTAAGAAAATTCCAAGGATCAAGCCAAAATTGAGATCATAAAAATCTGCCCAAACTTTAGTTTCTATTTAGAGGGACATAAGTATAGCAAAAATGATCAAATGAACATGAAATTCATAATGAATGTTCATATGGCAATTGTCAACACATATATATTTGAATTTTTTTAATATTTTTTATATATTCTAAAATGAATTTAGTAGGTTAGAGTGAATTTCAAATATACGTCACACATGCAATTTTTTGGGTTTCTAATACTATTGTGTACCCACTGTAAAGAATTTGGAGCTCAGATTTTGATAAGACTCTTTGTCTTTGTATAAGCAACGCACACCTTCTTAGGAGAGGGATTTCAAAAAAGAGTGCTTCCAATCTCTTGTGCATTGCCCTAAAGTATGCCTCAATTAGCATGAATTTTTTAACAGTTAATTTTTTATTTCATTTTTAGGTTACTACAGGAATTGCTTGTCCTTTTTTTGTCCCCTTGGCCTTGGACATGTGTTTTTTTGCTCATAACTTTTGCATTGTATGTCAATCTTATTTTAAATTTTAAATTGAAGACACATATGGTGTTGTAGGCGTTAAATAATTTTTTGAATTAAAAAAGAACTATTTTAATATTTTTAAATATTCCACAATTGGACGTTTGCCTTAACTATTTTGGAAGATTGAATACTATTTTTGGCCCTAAAATGAAAATTTGAAGCTCTTAATTGATATACAAGGACTTCTACTAAAGTTATACAAGTGCATAAAGATATTTTCTAAAAAATAATAAATTTTCCATCTTCTATAAGTGCTCAAAGTGCACTAGTACCTTTATGCAAGTGCAACGAATACAATTTTTCTCCTAAAGGTGAAAAGGGTTGAGAAAAAGCACCTTCAAGCTAGGAAAAATGTATTTTTGAATTTTCAGTTTACTATTTTTTTTAAATCAAATATCAAAGGATCCATTTTCTTTACTCTTTTTTGGTCCTTTTCTGTATATAGCTTTTAGAGATAATTTTTTTAGGTCTTAATTTTTAGAGACATACTATTTTCAATGCTTTATAAATTATATATTTTGTTTTATTGAAAAAAAAATAATTCCAAAAGTCACAATATTCACAATATTAAGCCGTTTTGAGACAAAATTGCAGGTATTTCTTGCAACAACCATTGTTTAGATTGTTTACTTCTCTCTAGTGCTCAAGTTGGCATCAATGACTGTTTTTATACTAAACTTTTAATGTGGATTCTATCATTTAAAAAAAATGAAAATATAGAGGTTTCTATTTTCAACAAAAATGACAATCTTTGTCTTAGAATAGTACTTCAGAATATTGTATAGCACGGAATAATATTAGTGGGAGACAAAACACTAAGGCAAATGACAACTTCATATCAAAAATTGATGAATAGACTTTATCATCCATCTCTGTCATCCAATAATAAACATAAATTTGTTGTCAAGGCAGTAGATCCGCAATTACATCAACTATTCACATTTCATGTTCCATACCCCCGTTAATACTTATAGTATACGTACTTGTAATATCTTGTACTTGTAATATTTGTAGTATTAATTGACAAAAATTCAAAATGCAACTAATCGTATAAGCGTTTTTCACAATCACCCCTCACTAATGAAGGCTTAAATCCACTAAATAATTGGGTTCAAAAAACAAATTTAAGTATTAATTTTTTGGCTCTAGACCATAGGGGAGCATGCTTTGCATGTACAGACATTAGAAGAGATTTGAGGGCATTATAGGGCCGTTTCAGGCCCATTTCCAATGCTATTTCGATTCTATGAATAGCCGATACGGGCTGTCAGAATTTTTTTTTTCAAAAAAAAAAAAAAAAAAAAAAAAAAAATTTGCCCAAAATATGATTCTAAGCAAATTTTTTTCTTTTTCTTTTTTTTTTTTTTTCAAAAATGACATGGCACTCTCTCGACTACATCAACCTAGTAGCTTTTTTGCATTCCACAACGTGAGAACGCAGGATAACTTGTAGGCTCTTGGAGGCCTCAAATCTCTTCTAATGAGCTACCTTGACAAAATTAGAGTAACAACCTTGCTTAAAATGCGAGTTGCTACTTTAGAGTCAAAGCCTCTTATAGTGCAGTTGTTTGTGCTACCACAAAGTCCATCATTCCTATTTTAAAACATTTTTTTCTGCATAGTAGACTTATTGTTCGTGTTTTTCTCACTTTAAGAAACCTGTGTTTTTTCTTGTCCCTGGATTCTGTGTACCAATGTCGCAACTGGTGTCTTGAAATGTCTACGTGGACGTCTAAAAATCGTGTTTGCTCAAGACTTGGGTTTGACATCAGATTTGACGTCGGACATCAGCATGCTGGAGGACCGGATGTCCAAAAAAAATGGATCAACGAAATCCTCAAAGGTCGCCATGTGGCTGCCACCTAAGCGCCACATGTGCATGGGCAGCCACATAGGAAACTTTTTCATCCATTTTGGCCGTGACGTGGCATCTGAGGTGGCACGTGATGTGGCGGCGGGAAAAGTGACGTGGCATCCAGTAAAGATGATGTGGCATGCGACGTTAGCATATTTTTTTGTTGTTTAAGAATTTTCTTGCTATCTTTGAAGATGTCAACATAGACATCTATACATTTTCTGAGACATCAACTCAAATGTCCAAATATTCTCATAGACGTATTTTGAAACATCACCTTAGATGTCCAAATTTCTTGTGACATCAATGTAAACATCTATTTTTCATTATAAATACCTCAGGCAATGTTTGGTATGATCTAGGAGAACAAAATGATGTCACATTAAACATTCATGGAATGGAATGGACTATTGGACATGATGTTAATATGGACAGTCTCACATGTCTCATATGATGTCCACATGCATATCATAATGTCCAATACAACATGTCATATACAGTACACTATATATTATACATCATACATAATATACCATACATTGTACATCATACATCATATACCATACATAATACGTCGTACAAAATACATCATAATTGGCAATTAGGTTACATGGCTTCAAAAGCCACTTGATGTGAGTTTATGGAGGGGAGAAGACGGACTCTTTATTTAAGTGGAGTGGTAGATGGGAAGACAAACTATATGAGACATTGAAAACAGTGGATTTAAATTTTTGTGAAGCAACACACAAACGTCTAGCAAGATGTTTTCTACATGTCTCAAAGGCCGCTCTAATGACGTCTCCGCAGACGTTATACCAATTGTGACTATGTTTCTTAAAACATCTAAAAGTCTACAAAAACATCCAAGAAAACATCTCAATGCTTTATAAGATGTCTCTAGTGACATCTCTACGTCTGTTTAGACATCTCCAACACAAATGTAGAAAACGCAAAGATGGGCTATTTATACAAGTGGAGTGGTAGAGGGGAAGGCAAACTATATGGGACAATGAAAACACTGGATTTAAATTTTGGTAGAGCAGTATATAGACGTCCAATAGGATGTTTTTTGTATGTTTCAAAGGCTACTTTAATGACGTCTCTATAGACGTTATACCGATTGTGACTATGTTTCCTAAAACATCTGGAAGTCCACAAAAATGTCCAAGAAAACATCTCAACGTTTTATAAGATGTCTCTAATGACATCTCTACGTTTACTTAGACATCTCCAAAATAGGTGTAGAAAATGCAAAGAGACAGCCCCGGTATGCTGACATAGCATGCCACATTAGTATAATTTTATGCCATGTCATCTAATTTACATGTGGCATGCCACGTCATCTTATTTTCTCCAAAAGCTGTCCGGAGGCTGCCCAATCCCTTTTTTTAACCTTAGTTAGACTTTTATCCAATGAAAAAGTAATTTTCAAAAATTACCCTCCTTGAAATTTTTCCCCCAAAGCTGACGTGGCTATCCATGTTTCTGTGGACGCCTTGTTGGAAATCAATGAGTTCTTAAAAATGTCATCAAAAATCTCGATGTTGATGGTAACACCAACTTGTTTTCATTCAGATTTGCCACAGTCATCTGGAACATCTTTGGAAATCTTCTAAAATTGCAATCCTTCTCTTTAACATCTTGATGTCTTTGCGGACATAGTATGTTAGGCCTTGGACATTGCATATTTTTGGGCACACATAAAAAAAAAACGGGTTTTTTATAGTGTCTTCAAATCCAACAACAATGAAGTCTAGTACAAGAAAACGTAATAAGGTGGGTACCCCTAAATTTGCCAATTTTTGCTATTTTGCCCAATTATAATTATTAGATTGGCCAAATTTTCATATTATTTTGTTGGCAAGTGAAAGAGGTTCCAATCCATGAAAGAAAGCAATGTTTGGATACTATATGGCAAAAGTTACTAAGGATCAAAGTTTTTTTAGAAAAGTTCTGTAACCGTTTCTTCCACATTGGTACTATACATATTGATTTTGTATACAAAGTGATGATGGCGGTATTCAATCACTGGCGCATTTGGATCTCCAACAGTTAGCAAGCACATGGCCGTATGCAACCCCACCCAAACGTGGCTGTTACTCTTTTTACCTTAATGGCCTCCTACCATGTGAGTTGGGCCGGCAAACTTCACAAGGGGAGTTACAGGGTCAGCTTGGGCAATTGTCCTTCCATGCGGACCTAGTGGGTGGGGAGAGAGGGACTAAGAATAGCACACTGATCATTGGTAGACCAATCTCCACCAATGGGGTTGTCCATTGATGATCGATGAAACATAAATTCCTCCTTTTCTGCTCACCGATGTCGGCAAGACAATGATGGGATCTTCTTGTCTTGTAGTGCTTCTTTTGCTTGGCCCGACTCATATGGCAGGAGGCCCTAAGGGTGGGCTTACATGCTCGCTAAGTGGGCAATCTTGAACCTAAAACAAGCAAGAAGACAAAATTGCCTCTATCGATTGTCTTGCCGAGGTGGACAACGGAAAAGGAGGAGCTTAATTTTCAACCAATATTGGTGGACAATCTCATTGGTGGAGACTAGTGGATCATGGGAGAATTTAATACCTGTCTACTTCCTCTCATATCCCTCCCCCTCCACTGGCTCCACATAAAAATGGAATTGATATTTTTGACAGTAGTATTCTTTGTAGCTCTTTCCCCATTGGGTGAGCATGTAAGGGGCTGTTCGCATGGAGGACCCCGGCCTTAGACGTCGGGCCGGGGGTTCATGTGAAAGAATTTTGAGCCCGCAACCTGAAGTGGAGCTCCAATCCCTCTCTTTTTCTTTTGCCCTTGCAAGTAGCAATTTCAAGCCCACTCTCCTTTCCATCAACCCAATCTTCTAAATAAACTCACAATTATCCACCACTTGTCTCCGTGTCCCACTGAAGTTCAAACTATAGTCCTTACTTTGTGTTAGTTTATATGTTTGTCTCCCAAACTTCATTTTAAGTAATTTCTTTTGGTCTTATTATCTCTCTCTCTTTGAAGTTTTGGATTGTGAGTTTTTGGCTTGAATTTGCAAAAATGGAACCCAACGATTTGTTTTCTCAAGAGCCTTTTGTGCTTGGTGGATTTTCAATTTCCACTGGTTGTTTTGATGGAACCGATGTTCTATTGTGATTATTGTTTTGTTGTTATTGTATTTCAATAATGTTATTGTTTTTAATTATATATTATGTTGCATGTTGATAATATTATTATATTTGAATTATTAGTGTGTTTTTGTATTATACTCTGATGATGTTATTATATTTCAAATATACGTTTTGTTGTTATTTCTGATTTTGTGGTGTTAATTACTTTGTGATTATTTTTTTGGTAATTAGTTGCTTTGTGACTTTGGGCTTTGTTCTGATTAGTTATTTTTTTCAATATTAAATTAAAAAGTGCGATTGTGTCTAATTTATACAATGAGCATTAGAAGAAATCTTAACCCTGCTGAGGTCCGCTGCAACTATAGTGAAATGTACACTTACAAAAAAAAAATTTGAAATATTAAAAAGTAATAAAAGTAAAATATTTTTTTCCACAAAAACGTTGTAAGCCACGCAAGTCTGGGACTAAGAAAAATATATTTTTTAATTTCTTTTTCCAAATAAAATATTTTTATAAATAAATAAATAAATATATATATATATATATATATATATATATATATATATATATTTTTTTTTTTCCTCTGGATTTGTACATCCAATGGTTTGTCAGACAGCCCTCTACAGGGCCCAAACTCTCTATAATGGTCTTCCTTTTAGGCCCAATGTTTTGAATGAGGTCCCCTTCATCACATTCACAATTTTCATCCCAAGGTCAGCTTTCATCGCAATTTTCTGAACTCAATGAGAATGATCCATCTCTCAATGATGAAGAGGACTGTGAAATGGGGGAGCTTCAAGGGGACAACATGCATGGGAGGGGATATAAGAAGGGGGCACGGAGTACTTTAGACCTTATGGTTATGCTTACTATAAAAAAAACGATTGGTTCACACACAGTCCAAGTGCTGACGCAAAGGCTCTTCACAAACCTAGACATGAACGTTGGACTCTTGTTTCAACTTTTGTTTCCAACAAGGAATTAGCCGCTCTCCTCAGTAGTGTCAAGATAAATTTGAAGGTATCCATGGTGATTTCCAAAAAATTTGAGATAACAAAAAAATAATACCTAGTAGAAAAAAAAAGCTACTAGACAATGGATGCTGGTGAGAAGAAGGAAATCAAGGAATTGAAGGCTAATATGATATGGAAAATCTATAATTACATTTCTAGTTGGTTGCCTGACTCTTCTCAATCAATGGCCAATCCCATTGATGTTATTTATTCTCTCAACATGGCACCCAAAACAGGTAAATGATTTTTTATAATTTTTTTCTTTCATTTTTATTCATGTCCATGGAGAATTTGCGTAGCAATTACATTGTAACCAGGGTTATCACACCGGACAAGTCGCTCGCCTGCCCACCTATCCGGGACGTCCAATTGAGGTTCCGCTCATCTGATGTAGTCAACATATAATTGACTTTATCCTTACGTCCCCACCCTGTCTTTATGTCCCTGCCCTTAAGTTTACACCCCAGCCTTAAGTCCACACCCCGTCTTTAAGTCCCCGCCTAGTTCTTTAAGTCCCCGCTAAGTGGCCCAACTCCATGGTTCGATTTCTGTGCAAACTGGCACAGACCGTTTGGCTGCCCGGTCTGGTTCGCCTATCCGTTTGGGATGTCCGGTGACCCTGGAATGTCCGATGTGACAACTCTGATTGTAACCTGCAACTGTTATGTTTTCCAAGTTACATTAATTCAAATTCCAAAATTAAAAGCGTTTAACAATTGCAACTTTAATTTTAGTTTATAATTATAGCATCCTAGAACCCTATTAATACTTTGCCCCATATCTACTTCCACATATGAGCCTTTCTACTTTCATTGACATGATGTTTGTAGCAAATCTCACTTGTTTTCTATGCATGAAAAACTTCACTGAGTTGTTCAAAAAAACAAAAAAACAAAAAAAAATTCACTGACTGCTACAAATAATAAATGGAAAACAAGGGCCAAGGCAGAGAAGAAGAGGGCGCTCACAAATAATAAGTGGAAAACAAGGGCCTCAAATCATTTTAAGATTTCTAGTTTACAAACAAGATGAACTCTTTCTACCTTCCATTAGAGGAAATTTCTGGCCTCCACAGGGCTGCTCCACAGCCCTCCGAGGTACCCTGAAATTTACTTTTATTTTGTTCAAAAAATTGCTTTTCCCCTATTTCCGCCCTGCTGAAATTGCAACGGCAGTGGCACAGGAACCCAAAATTTCGAATAATAATAATAATAATTTTTAATTTTTAATTTTTTTTTGTAACCTTAAAAAAAATGGAAAAAAAAAAAATGAATTTTTTTTGCAAAACTTGATTGCTCCAGCGAGACTCTGACTACTCACCAAAGAGCAATTTCGAAGTTGACAGGCCATGCAAAGAATAGCATGGCATTCCAACTTCAGAGGGCCTCGAAGAGGCTGAATTTTTCTCTAATGCCTTTTCTCATGATGGATTAGTTGTAAAGCTCCTTTTTCTAATCTCGTCACAGTTGACAGCAAGTCCACTGGAGCTCTTGCTGTGCAGCTGGTGGGGGGCCTACCTGGGGATCAGGTCACCCGACCTCCACATCGGGTCAGGCCCCCATGCGAACAGGCTCAAAGGAGGCCCTAAGAGTCTGGCGACGATGGATTCGATGCTTCTCCGACAAGAACCTTAGCTTCACGAGCACGATCCGCTGCACGAAAGGGAATTTAGTTGACTTGGCAAATTAACTTTGAATTAAAATGGCAAGGAGTTGCACGGGTGCAGACAATAATTCAAACTTGATTCTTGAGCTGTCGTAACGAGTTTAATTTGAAAGGAAATACCACTAATGTGCTGTGCAAAAGGTTTCATCATCTAGCTGAAGCATGGCAGATGGTGATTCTATCGAAATCGCATGATACATATATATGTCTGAATCCGTAAAACTACGTACTCCGATAACGGTCCTTACCAAACTGAGTATTGTCTGCATCTACTTGAGCCCACCATGAATTGATTGCAATGTCGACGCAGACTGATAATTGTACGTGCAGACTCATTGACCTGGAGGAATTGGGAGCGTGTGTCGGAATCATCAATTTCATAAGAAATTGGAGCGATTCTGGAGTAAAAAACTGTGACATATCTCTACATATACGTGCAAGTCTGAAGTATAGGACTGGTATGGATTTTGCGTTTCAGAACACGTTCTGAAAATTAAAGTGTCAAAGCAATGGAATACCACCAGTTGACCGAAGTTGACATTCGGTGGTGGTTGTGTGAGTTCACCTGCTGCTGTTCTAGACAAATACACCTGAAACATGAATTTGGCGGTTTTCCAATACTTTGACACATTTCAGAACGCGTTCTGGAACATAATTTCACATCAGTCCTATACTTTAGACCTCCATGTATTTAGAGATATGTCACGATTTTGGCACCGGAATCGTGCCAAGTCAATGAATTTGACTATACTGATCTATATCGACTGAATTTCGAGTATTAGATGCGGGATTAGATGATTGACTCAGGAAACGTACTAGAGTTGTCTCTTCAATTACCTCCAGCTGGATTGGGATCATGAGCCGAGCGATTGCACCAAAAGCAGTCCAACTTCCATAAACCCAATTCTGTAGCGCAACTTGATCTGCAAAATCCCAGCTTGAGTATGGAATAGAGACTGAAAACGTCAATTTCGTTAAATTGGCGTATTTCCACAAATGGCAAATTTCATTAAAATGGCGGTATTCCCAGTGCCATATTTTCCTTGTGCCATATTCCTTATGCCATTTTTTCAGACCATCCGCTCTGAACATCTAGAACTGTTATATATTCCAGACATCTAAGACTGTTGTAGATTTCAAACATCTAGGAACTATATAGATTTTAGACCGATTGTTCTAAAAAATGTAGGATAGGTATAGATTTTAGATATCTAGGACATACGTAGATTTTCAGAATGTACCATCGCTATAGATTTCAGAACGGCCATTCTGAACTGAAATAACGTGCCATTGTAATGGAATGCCGCCATTTTAACGAAATTCACCATACAGCCCTCAGGCTCTTTCAGAACGCACGTTTCTGTACCTGTCCTAGATTCTAGAGGTTTGTGTTAATGTGGGTCACGTACAATTTTTGGCGCCTGAATCGTCAAATTCACGAAGTTGCCGATTCAAATTCCGTACTAGCTCAAGTTGTGAAATGCAGAGTTGCACTACGGAAATGGATTTTTTGCAATTGGGTGATGATGTGCACGCGTTGCTCCGCACTCACCGGACTTCGTTCTAGTTGATCATGAGATAAGTGCTGAAGTTGTATGCGAAATTCGCCTGTCTGTCTGGACCCAGGCTCTTGTGAAACATCATTCTGTCTTTAGAGTTTTTGTGATTGCTGGAGGCAAGAAGTCAGGCTGGGCGAGGGACCACGTTGATCACGAAGTGCCGAGAGTTTTGAGAGGCCAAGGGAGCCAACTTAAAATAACCAATTTCGTTAATTAAATTGGCATGATTCCTGCGCCAAAAGTTGTGACGGATCTGGACACGAAGGTCTTAAATCTAGGACAGGCGTGGATTTGTGTTCTCGAAGGTGCCAAAGTACTGGAACACCCTAAAGAAATTTGACGATATTGACTAGAAGTGAAGGCATGTATTGTAATTTTGTTGTTCCTTGGACACCGAGAGAAGAGCTGTTGAATTCAGATCATTTTGTTTTCTATTGATGTAAAGTAAGTGAGGGTCTGAGGGACAGGAGGTCGTTTTAATCTTCCACGTTTTGGAGTTAACATATACCTCCTGTTTTGCGAGAGACATAACATTCAGGAGCATGCACTGTCACTGCATGCCTTGATGTCTTGACTCTACAGTAGATGGTATGAAATATTCTACACCCATCCGTAGCTAACTAGACAGGTGGAGGGCTCAATGTAATGATCAGGGTGCATGGAGGAAAGGCAGTGGACATGAAGGCTACTAAATGTTATGAGGTTTACTTGTACTGAATGATTTTCTACAGGTGGATTAATTAGTTAAGTTTCATCATGTACCGAAGTCTGCTGGCCCCATTATTGAAAGATTTAATCAATTCACGCTGAGTCTCGGATGTGGAAATCGACCAACTAGTTCGAGACGAGAATGATAACAAACTTTTTATTACGACTCTTCAGTCAGGTTGAATTGATGAAATGTTCATGAGAGCTCCGGGTTCCGATCGAATTGGATAGGGAGCTACACTTTCGCCCTTGCCTGATACTGCAATCTCGAACTGAATTATAACGAACGCATTCAATTCTAACGTGCATGCTGGTTCTGTGTTCTTGTGTTGCAGATTTTCGACCATGTGTTCAGTTGTGAGATCCAGGTCGGCCAATTGTCCAAATGGTCCCTATAACCAGGGCCAGCGACTTCTGTCAAGAACGCCAATTTCGATCGATAAATGGCGCAATTCCATTTAAATGGCACTATAGACGCTCAAATTTAAAAGGAAAGGAATGCAATGACTTAGGGAGCCGAATAGAAAATCCTAGTTTAACAGTGCACAGTGTTGTGGGTGTCAAAATGTAATTTGCAAAATAGTTTTCATATATCTGTGGGCACACTGGCAAACTGGCAAGGTAACTTGTCAATGTCGAAAATGGCGCATAGAATAAGTACTGGAAAATGAAAAATATATGGCGCATGGAATCGATCAGCGCAATTGTCGTTCAATGTATTGTTTATTCGTTTCCATATTATCAGGTCATATGAGACTCATCGGAGGGCTGGTGGCGGTATATATATGGGCCCAGCCAGGCCCAACACCGTAATCCAGCAGTGGAAAAAACTGTCTGAAATGTCTCCTCCACTGCACCAGGCCACCCTCATTGGAGCAGCAACTGAGATTCCATTTCAGCATCTTTTGCACTGGGCACATTGGTGGAGTTTCCTTTCAAATTAAACTAGCTCGGACAACCTCAAGATTCAAGTTTGAATCGTGCAGCTAGCTGCGCATCTCCTTGCCATTTTAACTCAAAATTAATTCACTCCAAAACTTGAAATAAATTCATCAAAGCTTGAAACTGCGACGCACTAAATGCTTGAATTGAAGCATGCAATTGGCACTGAAAAAAGCAAATCTATTCTGGAGAGGAGAAACTCGCAAAACAATGAATTGAAACAAACTAAGGCAGGGAGAATAGTCGGGAGCACGCAAGGCAATGGAAAGAAGCATTGAGGGGAGGAATTGAAGGAGGTAGCGGGGGAAGGAGAGAAAGTGACAATGGCACCGCCAAAGAATGGCACACTGGGGTTACGATGTGGCACAATATAGCCATCAAGTGCCACGGGGGGCTTGGTCATGACAAATTGGGCTTGAACAAATAAGCAATTCAACATGGTTCCCCTATTATATTAAAAAAGTTTTCATGGGGTGTTGTTGAAAGTCAAAGGGGATTCTAAAGTCTCTTAGGATGCATTTTTTGGACATTGTATGAGTAAACTATGAATTTTCAAAGTACTGAAAATAGGATTTAGGATAACCAACTATAGACTCTTATAAATAGTGGAAGTACATTTTAAACAAGAATTTAAATTGTGCGGTTTTAGAAAGGTGTTGAAATTAGGTGTAGTTACCTTAGTACATGTGGGAGTTTCAAAAGTTTTGTAGGCAAACAAAATTGAAACCCGATTGTGTTAAAAGCAATTATAGTAGAATTCTTATGCGTACATATTCTAGTTAGTATCCTAGTTAGCAAATGTAGATAATATACACTAATTAGTTCGCATCCTTCTACATGTAGATACCCTAGTTAGCATTCATACAAGGGTAGTTGCAAGAAAAAACCTACCATTTTGACTCAAAACGGCCTTTATATGGGAGTATTGTGACTTTTGGAATAATTTTTTTCAAATGAAATTAAATTGGGATATTTTTAAAGCTTTGAATGTCGCTAAAATAGTATGCCTCTAAAATTTTAGACCTAAAAAATTATATCTCTAAAAGTTATGCACAAAAGAAGAGTGGTGGAAAATGCAAGAAATCAATATTTTGGAATTTTATTTTCAGAAAATAGTAAAAATTCAAAAAAATAAACAAGAAAAAACCCATTTTTTCCAATTTGAAGATATTTCTTCTCTACAATTTGCATCTTTAGGGAAAAAAAATTGTTCTTTGCACATGTGCAAAGGTAGCATATTTTGAGCACATGTAGAAGGGAAATGGGCAATTTCATTAAATTGGTGGTATTCCAAGTGCTACTTTGAGAGTGTGCCATTTTTACCATCTAGGATAGGTACAAATTTCAAAACGGTTGTTTTAAACCATCTAGGACAGGTACCAATTTCAAAACGGCTGTTCTAAACCATCTAGGACAAGTATAGATTTAGAACGGGCATTCTGAACTATTTTTACACCATTTTAAGAAAATATTGCCATTTTAATGAAATTGCCCGTAGAGACACTTTATTCTTTTTGTGTAACTTAGTAAAAATCCTTTTATCCCAATTTTGAGCTTCAAATTTGCATTCAATTTAGGCCAAAAATAATACTAAATCCCCTCAAATGGAAAAAAAAGACATCCCTTAGAGAAAAAAGCAATCCTCTAGAGGGTTGCTCCAAATTGACAGGCCAATCTATTTCAAGCTTGGCTTGTCACTCTTGAAATGGCCTAAGTTGAGCAGTGAACTTGACTAACTACTCGCCGAAACAACATTAGAGAAAATTTCAACCCACGGGAGGGCCGTTCCAAATTGACATGCCATGCTATTTCATGCATGGCTTGTCAACTTGGAAAAGTGCCCTTGGTGAGCAGTCAGAGTGTATAACTGCTTGTCGGAGCAAATAGATTTCATTATTTTTTTTATTTTTTTTATTTTTTTTATTTTTTTTAAAATTTAATTAAATTTTTACTTGCGGATTTGGATTCCTGCGCCACTGTCATAGCAGAAATTGCTACGCGGAAATAGGGCAAAAAACTAATTTTTAGCCCCAAAAAATACTATTTCAGGGTCCTTTGGAGGCCCGTAGAGCAACCCTCCGGAGGCCTTAAATTTTCTCTAATGTCAGCTTTTGTAGTTTTGTAGTTGTTTTTTTAAAAAATATTTTTCTAAGATTAAAAAATAAAATTTTAATAAATTTTTAATTTGCAAAATTGACTTCTTGCGCCACTGTCACTAGAGATTTTGTTGCACGGAAATAGGGAAAAAAAGCAATTTCTAGTCTCATTAAGCCAAATTTAGGATCCTTCGGAGGGCTGACTTTTTTTCAAATGCCAATTGGGGGCTATTTAAAAGTAATAATTCATATTAAAGAATTAAGTAAATTACTCAATACACAACTTAACTACCATAGATACCTTCATTTCAAATTTAATAGGCTAAAAGGACAAAAAATGCATGGACAAGTGTTTCATTAGAGAAAAAATCAACCCTCCCATGGGCTCCTCCCTGAACCCCTTTAGTACCTTGAAATTTTCTTTGTCGAGTCTGAAAAATTAGTTTTTCTTTTATTTCCGCACAACTGAAATTGCTGTGACAATGGTGCAGGAATCCAAATTTTTGAATAAAAAATTATTTAAAAAATAAAGATAAAAATAAAAAAATTGTGGAATTTGACTACTCCGGTGAGCAGTTTTATACTTTGATTGCTCACCGGGGGCACTTTTCCAAGTTGACAGGCCAAGCTTGAAATAACTTGGCATGTCAATTTGGAGCGGCCCTCCGGAGGGCTGATTTTTGCGCTAATGCTTGCAACAATCTGTAAATAAAAGTTTATAGAGGGTTGTACTAAATATTTTATGAAAAGAAATGTGCAAAAGTAATTACATATTTAGATAGTGATAGTCACTTGTAAAGACCTGCTTGTTTACTTGTACATTCAACTGTCTACGTGTGTATTCAGATAATTTGAACCAACATCAATCAATGTTTTTTTATGAGAGTGTTGTTTTTGTTATTTACTACTTATCAAAGTACTATAAAAATCTTTCCAAAGTAAAAATTTTGTTATAATTTTTATAGTTGAATTTTTTTAGAGTCTACTTTAACCCCTAAAGGTCCAAGGCCTTTTTTGTGCCAAAAAACACTCAAAACTCACATTTCTATAGTAAAGAGTAAAAAAATTTGAAAATTGTTTTTCTTTACATTTAACTGTGGGATCTACACCTAATTAATAAAATAATGTCTGGAAAAAATTTCAAAATTTTTGACCACACAAATTGCAAGATATCTGCATTTAAAGTGAAAAAATCCAATTTTTCAGCACATTGTGAGCCTAAATTATTTGACTTTGAACCTTCTTAAATTTAATTTTTTGCACTACAGAGTTTTGAACTTTAAACTTTTATGGTGGAGAATAGAATTGAGAGTCTAGGAAAACAAAAATTCAAAAAAACTTAATTTATGCCATATTTAACTACTTCTAGACTTTCAATAGTCCAGAATTAAAGAGATGGTGAAATCCCCCGATCTACCTCAATTTCTGGACTTATAAGTCTTTTGGAGAGTGCTTCTTCGTGTGCTTGGAAATGCTAGAAAATTTGTAAATTATTGTTCTGTAGTTGACTATGCCAGAGTTCACATGCTTGGATTGGAAAATCTGTGGACCGGGTTTCCATAATTTCAGCATCCCATTTACAGCACAACGTTTATAGCATCCCGTTTACAGCTCATGTCCCCGAACCTATCGAGAAATTCTACGATGACAACCAATTCAAGCAAATACGGCTCCGAGCCCCATATTAATCCCTCACTCAACGTTTTGTTTGAAATGAATGCATCGGGAGATCCCCTGACAAGGTTGTCGAATATGCGTTGGCTTCATTGACAATCTTCTTGTCGAAGCGCTATGATTTGATTCATGTGCTGTAGACAGTGCAATTCATAGACACATTCATGGAGGAAAACTGGAAATTCGCTAGAAGTCCCAAACATCACTTCAGAATTATCAAACAAGCACTTCCTCTTGGGAAGAAGGAGACCAATTTTATCTAAGCAGGAGATCCCCCGATGGAGTGCTAACACAAGAAACATTGTCATTTCACACTACATCCAATGGAATGTCAAGACTGTAGACAAGTGAGTTACAAGTGCTCAGACATTCAGCATACATTTGTAGACTGATGAATATCGGCTAATATACTATTCCATTTGAGAGATTTCAATTTGTGTGGAGAAAATTGGGGTTCTATCACTTCTGAAATACATCCAATCTTTGATGTCCATATAATTGTGAACATGCAGAATCCAGTAGATTGGAATTCCAACACGGACTGAAAGGTTAAAAAAATAAGTGCGTATTCAGACTAATCTTTGTGCATGTATAATCCAAACACTGTATTTGTCACTGATAAAAACACGAACCACTTCCATTCAGCAGATGAAAGAAAAAACAGCCCGCACTTCACATATCAGGTGACTGCCCGTGTTTTGCACGCATAATGAACACCATAAACAAATTCATATATTCATAAAGATTTATGATGCTAATACATGTCATATAAAAACAACACTCAGAGGTTCATTGTATAACAGTCAAACTCAAACATGGTAATGTACTTGGAAAACCTAACTTGCGACTAAGCTACCTCGATGTGGAAAGCCTTGTGGGATCTCACGATGTCCGCAGCAACCTGAACAATGCATTGTGAGATCTTATGATGGCTGCGACAACTCCCGCAATGCATCGTGAGATATTACGATAGGCGCGCTACTCCACCGTACGTCGGGTGATCTCACGATGGATTACTGTTCAAGGACAAGGCGCTTGATCATGGGTCCACCATGTTTGCCCAATTCAAATTCGCCAAGGCAGCCTCCATACTCTTCTTAGGAACGGTCCTCGGTTTTGGATCCACTATTTTTGACCAATTTGCATACGCCACAGTAGCTGCGTCAACCCAGGTAGGGGCTGAATCCTCAACAATCCATTTACCGTACTAGCAATTCCGGTACCTCAACTCCAACGTACTTTTGGAGTTATCCGGTTGCCAATATTGAAGCAAAAACTTCCCGTAGTTCGCGTCTCTTTCCAGTCTGCATACAATAGACAATGCTCTTCCTTGCCAAACAGCACATGTTTCCAGGACTTCCGGCCTGAGAAGTACCCATGAGCCCAGTCGTATGTCCAGCCACGGATTGAATCTTTCCCTTGGCGCTTCATTTGCGGGGCTGCAATAAGGTTTGGGATTCCTCTTCTTCCTCCAGAATCACATCCATGGGATGGGCCATATTTCCTTGGCGAGGGACTCCATTCTGCGCCACCCTCCAATCATACTATGGCCAGAAGCCTTCCACCAACTCCGGAGGACACTCAGATAGTGGCTCCTTTAGCTCATCCAGTACACACTTCCAGTATTCCACGTATGGGCCGAATGCAGCTGCAAATCCCTCGCATTTTGACATTCCTTATTGCCAGTATTGAATGTACTTCTCGAGTCCCACCAAAATGAAACCCTTGTTCACGGTAGCTTTCCGCGCCATTTCCCTTGCCTTCTTTTGATTTCCACCCGCGATGGGAACCTTGCTGCCCTACATGGGCTTAAATGAAACAGGCTTTGGACAGCCGTGAGGGAGCCTGGGGCGACCATTTTCATCCCTCCTCCAAATGCGTTGAGAAGGTTTATTAGACGGAAGCCACTTTGAATCAACCGCTGACTCCTTGTAATTCATGAAGGGGACCCCATCAATGTCCACGTAGAACTTGAACAAGTGCATCTCCCCCAATCCAATTAATCTTTTGGAGCCACTGGTCTAGTAACCCTCTACGAATGCCTTGAAATCCCCCACCTTCTATATAAACTCCGGCAGAAATGACAATTCTTGGGACTGCATGAAGGCTTTCATGAGGTCAGCAACAACGAAAGTGTTCTTGGTCTTGAGCGCCTTGGAAAGGTGGCTGAAATAGGCATTGATATCCTCGTGAGTATGTCCGACTAATAGAAACCCGACTTGAATTTCCTTGAAGACACCTCGAGCAGTGAGCAACAACAAGAACGCCATTAGGTATTTGTTCTTGTTATCCTTAGCAGAGTTGTTGAGTTGAAGGGGGGGTACTTTCAGGAAGGGGGGTACTTTCAACCCGAGCTCTTGGTTCAGTGAGGGTCAGGCTGTCCATACATCTCAACTTTCCTCTGAGCAGTGCCTCAAACATTGGATTTGCTGGAGGGTATGGAAAGAGGTTGCCTGCCTCTCGAATTGGTGGACCCTCCAGTCGGCACAACAATCTTGCCAAAGAGGAAATGGTGAAGTTGGAGTCTGCCGGCCAACATGATGGAGCATAATGAGCGTACGCACCGTCACCATGACCATGAGCTACCATTCTTGTGACGCTCACGGGAAGCTGCCCCAAACCCGCCATGGCCTTTGTCGTCACCTGCATTCTAGGGAGAGCCGCCTTTGTTGTATCCATCTTGTTGTGAATTATATATAAAATTCTCCATGAATCTTGTTTGGATTCTTCACGCCAAGACGCATACAGACAACGGCAAGACGCTTGGTGACTCAGATGATGAGCCCTCTGATTCATGAACTCCACGTATTGGGAGCTTCCCTTTGGGGACTTCAGGATGTATTGTTGTAGATCATCGCACAGGGTACATTTTGCAAACGAACTCCCAACAGGCTTAATGTGGACGTTGTTGAAGTGGTCCTTCTTAATTCTACTAATGGGCGGCAAACTATAGTCAGCATTCAATTGGAAAAACAGAATGACTAAGCTTCAAAAACAGTACGAGCAAAAAGAGCCAGCAAATGCAAATGACAAACACTATTCTAAAAGAACGATCATGACATCCCCTGATTGTTGATCCAGTCAAGGGATCTCACAATCACTAACTACATTAATCAGAATCAATGGGTTTACCTTGTTAGCATCCGCTTGGACTCGTTTCCAATTTCTGCATGTAGGTAGAAATTTAAGAGTGTCCACTCGGCCATTATCAACACTGCACATTTGGTGGGACATTTGATTAGCGTTCTCGTCAATAATGGCTTTCATAGTCCCTGTAACATGAACAGTCCGAGTCCTTAATTGCTTAATCCCTTTGTTTCCGTGCATCTCCAAATTCACGCCGTCGTTGTACATCTCAATGTAAGTGTGGTAGGTTGACTTTGGGATTCCGTGAATTATGTACCATGCCGTGCCACAAACTTCCACACCCTGTAGTGTGATGGATTTTTGCTTCCAATCCCCATTCATTTTGTGAAGCTGCCCTCCCATTGCAATCCCATATTCACGGCAGTCCTCGAACAACTTCAAGTAGTATTTCTACCTAACCAACAGCGTGAACTCCTGGTTAAAATGTTGACAACCCAGATGTTTGCAGCACTTTTGCGAGCTCACTTTCCGGATCTCTTCGTCTGCCGTTTTCTAGTCTAACTGTGATTCCTTCAGCTTTATACTAGGTTTATAGACTACAAAGCAATATGGTGCTTTCATTCTATCTCCAAGATAAGCGAGAGGGTCCTCTGTATTTGGATTGGCGGCGAAATGATCCACTGTCTCCTTCAACGACCAACCGCTTGGAAACCAGCACTCCAACAATGGCTACCTCTCGTGCGACATTATGGCTTCTTGGTTACCCACAAAAACATCAAGGACTGTCACACCCACGAAGCCCTCACCAAATGTTTCATCCTGGAAATGATCTTCTACCCTCCAGCAAATGATACGACTTGACAAAACGTGGAGTCCCCATCCGTCTTTTCGATGAACATCAAGTCCAAACCAGGCCCCCTGGCAAATATACGGACATGGATCCATTGGTGGATCCCTCGACGCTCTTACAACGTCAGCAATTCTCCACAGCACGACACATCCCTAAACATCATACAATGTTCTATAACTCTTGTGTTGGGGGTTATATCTTAAGTCCTGGAACTCTAACTTTATGGAATGAGGCTGCACTAGCATATAAATCCAGGGCTCTATAGGTAGAGGCACACCCAGCCACTAGCCCTGGGGACGAACCTCCTTAACAATCCCGGATCCAACTTCATCGAATCCAGGAACAAACAGCTTAACCCAATCACCAATCAAGAACAATGGAGATTCATCGCTGGACTCCTGTGATCCACTTCCCACATGCTCACCGCGTACATATGGAACAATTGCATCAGCAACGGACTCACTAAATGAATCCATTCTCAGTGAATTATGGCAAAGAGATTTCAAAGATTTGTTGAACCTACAAAAATCATGAAGAATACCAGGAGTTAGTTCAGTTAAGAGATCGGCGTTCCCTTTGTAGCTAAGGAACCTGACGACAATGTCTTCAGTTCCGGCTGACTTCTAAGGAAACACTTGCAGTACAATATACAAGAGAACTAGTCAATCATCAACAATAGTGTCAGGGAATCTAAGGATAGCAGGTCTTGGCAAATGAAAAGAGTACCCCGACAAGGTAAGCAAGAACATCTGAAGTCCAGAAGTGATCGTGCGATTACACGATGCCCGTAAAGGGAGCACTGAGCCAGTACATACATTGAGGAGTAGGCCATTGGAACCAGACAGAAAGGTCCACATACCAAGGTTCATTGTGTCATGGGAACCCTTGACACATAGGTCATCCACACAAGATTGTGGGATCCCTCGATCCTCCTACAGAATTACGCCTGGAGGGAGTGAAATGCTAATTAATAAGTAAACAAACTTAATCATGCAGACAGATTCCAATCTCATATCTAATCGGTTGTGCGATCCTACAACCAAGACATTCTAGGATCCACGAAATAGAGATCTCGAGATCTCCTCATTGGAAAGAGAGATCGTGGGATCCCCTGATCGTCCGGAACCGAGAGAAACATAGTCCAAAGTTAACGGGGCCCAGAACCAAATTTGGTTTAGTCAATCATAGGATCCCACAATACTACGATCCTATAATCCTCTGATTTCTAAGTCGCTGATTTCCTCCATTCAGAGATCAACGGGAGTCACTATACTTTAGAAACACCGATCGGGGGATTTCATGATTGGGTCTAATACGTACGCATACTGCTCTATTGTATATCACCATATCTAGACATTCTCTTCAACATTCGATGGCACGGTAGTTGTATTTACAGGCACATTCAGGTCTGTCTTCTGCCATCTCCAGGTGAACCTCCATGTCACCAGAGCATGGTGATTGCTTCACTAGGTGAGTTTATTGTAAGTAAATCTATTGCTCGGAGCAACCACCTACAATCGGACTCTTCTTCACTCTCAATCTACGCGTTCTTAAAGAGTTTCACGAAATTGCTTTGGCATGCATTCGATTGATGAAACACTCAGGCTCAAAATTTCATTGAATTTGATAGGAATGCATAGCTTACCTCGTGAAAAATGGCCCGGTCAAAGCATCATCCGCCTCCACTCCAATCTTGTCGCCAACACTGGTAGACACCGACTCCAATCCCCCGCAGCGTGCTCCACTAGTTCACAGGTGCAAGCAAAAAGGAGAAGCTCAAGGTTCGTTTTGGGTTATAAACCACCTGGAATAGAATTCAAAAGCTATGGATTCCTGCCCTGAGTTTTCAAATTTTCAAGCGTTCCTTTTTCTCAAATGTTGGTTGGATGCATTCTAGATTGCTGAGCCGCAATCAAGAAGTGGAGTACGTGCGGTTATACACTTTGGAAGTGGAATGTACTCTCGAATTTCGTGCTGCTCCGACTACAAGGAAGGAGGGTGTGGGGCTCTTGACTTTGTGATTGGAAATTCGCAGCTCCAGTGTTCACTGCAATTCTAGATCTTCACTGACATTCTGAAATTTGCCGCATTCAAGGATGGTATCATTGCACAGTTTCATCGGAGTCAATGATACTTCGAGCAAAGTGGATTCGGTCTTCAAGACTTTCATTTCCCCAAATTTCACATGCTTCTCGGGCAATACTTGGACGAGTAACTCTGTGTCCCTCCACCTCAAGGCAATCTAACGATCTGAATACCAACATAACGATTCCACAATTGCTGTGCCCTAGTCTGTTCTATGCTTAATGTGCTCTGCAGCCAGAGTGCTTGTCGGTTCAATCTGTCAGTTGGGGAGGCGGGGAGCAGGGGTTTGTTTTCTTCAGCCCCACACAGCCTGCGGTTTTAGGGTCTGTACTAGAACCCCTAAATGGCCAAGGCACCAATTCGGTTTAGGTGGTTTTCGAAGAAGTGCTGAAGTGGCAACTTACAAGAAAATGTTCTAACCAAATATTTTAGTATTCATCTAAATTTTATATAGAGTTATCTTTTCATCCACATTTTTGGATGAGTTTTGTTTATATAGGGCATTTTCATTCAAAATTTAAAAAAGAATTGGAGCAATTTGGAATTGTCATCTAAATTTTCTTCAAATTTCTTCATATATTAGGCTCAATGCAATCCATTTATTTTTGAGGGATGGAGCTACACAAGGCCAAAAAGTAGGGTTTACGATTTAGGATTTTTAGAATTTTAGGGTTCAGGGTTTTAAGGATTTAGGGTTTTAAGGGTTTAGGGTTTAGAGTAAACAATGTAAGGCCCCCCATAGGTGGTGTCTAAGAAACTTTTTTTTTTTTTTTTAATTTGGAAGCAAATGAATTTTACTGAAATTGAAACCATACCAAATTCCTATTTTTAGTAGATAATATTATTGAAAGATTCTTTTTTAAGTCTAACTGTAAACCCAAAAACCAATTTTGGGGCTTGAATGATTATGATTTTTCCTATTCAAAATTTTGTTCAAAGGTACCTATTGTAATCTTGACTTCTTGTATTATTTAGGGCTCTTGGAAATTAGCCTCAAATACTCTAGATCTTGGAGAGAAAATTATTGACACTAGGAATTCTTTTTAAAAATTTGTAGAGTAGATTTTGAAAAGTCATAAAATGATTGGGATTATATATTTGATTCGGCCCTTCAACCTCATATTTTTGGAGTCTTGAATGTTTTAGATTTGACATGCAGAAGGAGATTGAACTCAATGGTTTCCATAGTTTTAACACCCTGATGATCAAACATTACAATCTTTCAATCCTTGAATTATGATGTTGTGTTTTCTTTTCCTATGTGATATTTAACATGTGTAGTTTGAATTTGTATGGTTACAATATCCAAAAATTTGATTCAACTTATCAAAAGGTTGGCCTCTAGTTCAATATAGAGTAAATTCAAGAGGCAAAAAACAGGCCTTGGGTATTTAGAAGTTAACGTTTCCAATGAAATTGTAGGGCATTGGAATCCAAAACAAAAACAAACTCTAAAAAAAAGAGGTATTGAACCCCTCATTTTTTATTAAATGAAGGATTAATTTCACCTAAATCCCTTCATTTGCAAAAAGAATTCACAATAATCTCAGGGTCACGGGTGTTACTTGATATTTTATATTTGAATGACTGAAGTCTTAAGGTCTGGGGTCCACGGTTATAAGGTCAATCGTTTGCGGTTTAAGGATGCAAAGTACACACTTGTACGGTTGAAGCTTAACAGTTGAAGAGTCATGATTCTTGGGTTTTAGGGTTTAGCATTCAAGGGGGCATTGTTCATGACTAATAATGCTCAGGCTTACGATTAATTCATTTCAAGGTCATGGTTATTGGTTTCAGCTGAAGGTTTATACTTCATGGTTTAGGATGGTCAATTCTAGAGTCTTCGATTTTAGATAGACGATTTTTGGATTACCGGTTCCAGAACTTTTTGTTCAAGTTTTCTAAATTCATGCTTAAAGGATTTTGAGATTTGTTACAATTTAGAAATTATATATGGTTCAGGGTGAGAGTCTACGGAATTTATACATAGCATAGAATGATTTTGAAATTTAGTGCATCCAGCATTTTCCAATTGTTGTCTTTTATCAAACTTGTAACATGGAAACTTTTAATTCAAACTCAAAATTATAGCTTCAGGCCACCAGTGGCTAAGTTGTTGTTAATTTCTTCTTTTGCAATAAAATTCCGTTTCATTTGAGCCCAAAAAATTGAAATCTAAAATTACAGCTAAAATTTTAAATTAACATTCAAGCTTCTTTTATTGCTTTAGTAAAGATCCAATGGTTATATAAAGGATTGTATGTATTCAACAATCACACACTTTATAGTTCAATCATTAAAAAAAAATTCTAAATGAAACTCTTTTGATCTACAATCATGAAAGTGAACAGAGAAGAAAGAGAACCATTTGAATGTATTTATATTTATTTGAATATGAGTTAATTCTTTGAAATCAATGCACTTTGACTGCTCGTGGATGGTTGAACATGTCATTATGTCATTCCTGAAAACATTGTAGCTCATACAATCTTTCATCTTCATTTTATAGTTGATTGTATGTGTTACACATTTACATTGTTATTTGATTATGATGATTGTACATAATTGTTATTTAAAACAGAACCCATTCATTTGATTTGAAACAGTCGTATCTAATATTATGAACATTCAAGATATTATTCTCAAAAAAGGCAAACTTAAAATAAATCACTATGATCTCTAGTTAGCACCAAAATAGCCAACTTCTTGACTATAGACTTCATCTGTACTTGTAATTTTATTTTGTAAATATTGTATACTACAGAACTTAGTGGCAATAAAATTCATAACAGAGGTGATCTCTATTTAATTTAAATAACACTGAACACTCTGTAGGCCATATAACCTACAAAAATACTTGTAAAGAAGACAAGGCCCTGAAGTTAGTACTAAGTAGTGGACGTCATTGACCCAAATCAATAAATTATAATCCACCTATTAAACCTTGGTATGGAAAAAAAATGTAGAAGTTGTAAATACTCCACTCATCATGAAGTTAAGATTCATGAGCGGAAACATTCCATGCAACTTTTCCCAAAATAGACCACGTAACTAAGAAATGGGACCCTTGTCCCGCGGTTCAAAGAAACCTCATTCCATAAGTCTTATTCAAAATAATACACGTTGGAATGAAAAAAAAAATGTAGAAGTTGTAAATACTCCGCTCATGAAGTTAAGATTCATGAGCGGAAACAATCCATGCAACTTTTCCCAAAATGTACCACGTAACTAAGAAATGGGCCCCCTGTCCTGCAATTCAAAGAAACCTCATTCCATAAGTCCTATTCAAAATAGTACACATTGGGATGGAAAAAAAAATGTAGAAGTTGTAAATACTTTGCTCATGAAGTTAAGATTCATGAGTGGAAACAGTCCATGCAACTTTTCCCAAAATGTACCACATAACTAAGAAATGGAACCTTCGTCCCGTAGTTCAAGAAAACCTCATTCCATAAGTCCTATTCAAAATAGTACACTTGGTACTAGGGGAAAAATGTAGAAGTTGTGACTTAGTTTAATATATTAATTGATTCATGAATTGAAGATTTAAAAATGTCAGTCATTCTGTACTTCATGCTTTGTTTTCCAATATGCAGCATAGAAGCACATGAGATTGAAGGGCTGAACTCGATTTATACTTTAGAAACTCGTCTTTATTGTCAAAAGTATAAAAAATAATGCTCATAAAATTGAATACTAAATATGACCTATGAATTGTTGATTTGTACAATCATTAAATAGTGTTCTAGTATACAATCCCACAAAATGATTGCACAAATTAAATTGTCAAATAGGTTACTTGAGGGTTTAATTATTTATGATATTTTGTCCATTTTATACAATAGTAGAAACCGTAGGACTTTTGATAGGATTTTGTTGATTTAGTCGCATTGTTCTAGTCATTATTTTGTTGGTTTTAACAAAAATCTGAACTAATCAACAAAATCCTGTCAAAAGTCCTATGGTTTCTATTTAGTATGTACACCATTGCCAATTGATTTGATTTTCAATATCGAAATGTAATTATGCCTAAGACATATAATAATGATAAAGAATATAGGACACTAACGATGTCCCCAATATTGCTATACCAATCATTACATTTTATGAATCCATGGTTACTATCCATTTCCTTGAAAATGGTATGGATTGGATGCAACACAAAACAAGCTTTACATTATTTCTTTTTATAAAATGTGTGCTACTATTAATATGAATTATAAAAGAGAGATCACTAAATTAAATACACAACTGGGGACGTTATTTAATTATTGGGTGACATGGTAAAATTTAAAGAAATTACCATGGGTATTAATTATTAAACCACTCATAAATCCAAAATTCATTAGCGTAGTAATTGAAACATTCAAATGCTAGTTTTCTACAACGACGCCTAGTACTTTTTTATTGCCACCTATTAATACATATTGAGCACATTATCACTAACTTGTATTTGGACTACATCGTTCTTCTAGGTTACGTGGTCCATTTTGGGAAAAGTTGCACGTACTGTTTCTGCTCATGAATCGGAACTTCATGAGCGGAGTATTTACAACTTCTACATTATTTTTTTCATCCCAACATGTACTATTTTGAATAGAACTTATGGAATGAAGTTTCTTTGAACCGCAGGATGGGGGTCCCATTTCTTAGTTACGTGGTATGTACATTTTGGGAAAAGTTGCATGGATTGTTTCCGCTCATGAATCGGAACTTCATGAGCGGAGTATTTACAACTTCTACATTTTTTTTTCATCCCAACGTAAACTATTTTGAATAAGACTTATGGAATGAGGTTTCTTTGAATTGCAGGATGGGGGTCCCATTTCTTAGTTACGTGGTCCATTTTGGGAAAAGTTGCATGGAATGTTTCCGCTCATGAATCGGAACTTCACACTAGAAGAAAAACGTGTTGAAATCCATGCGTTTTCAGCGCAGAAATCTCGTTTGTAGAAATATTTTCAGTCAACGTAAACTAATCAGATTGGATATGTTGAATATCATGTTTTGAACATGGAGAAGTGCATGTGTTGAGCCTCCAAAATTGGCTGTTGGAGTTGATGTTCCTTGTGTTGGAGCAAATACACTATACCTGCCATGTCAATTTTTGTTATTGTTTTAAATATTTTTGGTCAGCGTGTTGGAAGTCAAATGACATTTAAAGCGGGACAAATGATGTTCAATTGTTCAAACAAGTGTCATCATGTAGTGATCTTAATGTCAAATCCCGCTTATGCGATTTATGAGACACGTGTCGTTTCTTAATTTTTTTGTCTATGACAGAGAACGAAACTGGAGACGTTGGGAACAGCTACTTTTGGTTTCTTGGAGCGCAAACACGTCATTTTGAACGTATTTGTGAACATGCTTAAACGTAAGAGAATTGATAGAAACGTGTTTGAATGTCGTCTGGAATGAAGCGACACTATGGTCAAAAACAATGATTACCATTGCCAGCAACATTTTTGCGGTTGTATTTCATGACGTTGATGTTCGAGGATACGTAATTGCATTTGAAGGAGTAAAATCTTTTGAATTAAATGTACATAATATCCATAGAACAGAAGTTAATGTACCTTGCTCATTTGTCCTACTTCCCTACGTTTTCTAAAGATGAAGAAGGCTATATAATGCAACCCAGGATGCAATGACATAGTGTACATGAATGTAACAAACCTATATGATAATTTGCAACAATTGTGTACAGTGTAGAGAACCCTTGCCTATACAAAGTCTGTAAATGTGAAAATGCAGTAAGCCTTGTTGCCCCCTTCTTCTAGTACACTCCTTGATTGTTCTTGTTGTTTTTACTGACCTATACAAACGAAAAAAGCTTTCTTGTCAGGTGAGCGATACTTCTTGTGCAATATGAACCAAAAGGCAACCACTTTTGCAGGTATGGAAGCATTCTACCAAAGTGAAGCCTCATGAGCACACAATGAATATATCTTCTGTAGGAATACAATTTTTTTTTGGGTTCAACAAACATGTTTTCTATCATTGCTGGAGTTTGCATTAAGAAAGTTTTATGAAATGCGGGCACAGTATGTCCTCAAATACTCTTATTCAGCACTTACTATTTCAGCACTTACTATTTCAGCACTTACTATTTCAGCACTTACTATTTCAGCACTTGCTTGCAAATGGACACCTCCAACTACTCACACACTGATTGGCTTCATGAGAAGGTGCAACTTCTAGGTCATATAAACCTACAGTAAGTGCGTATTATAAGAATCAAGAGAGTGTAGGACATATTTGTCACACTTCAATGTTATTGAACATCCCAAAGTACTCCCCATCTATAGTTCTCAATTGCAAAGAGAATTGAAAGAATAATTTCACACTTCAATCTCAGAACTCAATTCCATGTACTAGAGTATAAGGTTGTGGCATTGTGAGTATGTAGTTTACCATAAATTCATACGACTCCTGCAATAACAATCATTTGCATAACTTTATGTATAACCAACTCATGCACCATTTTTGTACAAATGGAAGATCTTTTGACATTGACTGCATAGGATTTCTGATAATAATAAAGAGCAATAGGAAACATTCAAAATTAAAGGTGCAACACAATGCAATGACCATTACAGGTTCAAACTTACAAATTTCATTGCCGTTTTTCCCCATACCTCCCTTCAAATGGATAACATGTTGTCATAATTCCCATTGACTCAAAATTTAGATTACTATTCATGGCCACTTGCCTGTGTATCATGTGTGCATCCACAAATTAGTTTTCAAACTTATTTGAAAAGTGCTGCATAGAAGCATCAATCGCAGCACGTCATATGAAAACATTGAGTCCCATGCTAACTCTACAGTACACAACAGAGCTATAGAATACTTGACCACAAAACCCTTCATCCCTTTGTGACTGCTTCAATCATAGCCCTTTCTGCATGTCATTCCACGTCCTCTATACCTTTATTACCATGAAAATTGCAAACGTGAAAGGATGTAGTCATACTGCACCTGAAAATAAATTTTGATCACCCACTTCATAGTGTCATTGTCCGCTTTTGTTAATATAGCATTTGTGAAGTACAGTCCTCATCTTTCTACATCAATTACGTTTTCTGTAACGATTGAGCACTACTATATACTCCAAAGTTCGTACACTTGTTACCGTGGATTTCACCTCCTGTCTCCGAAGTTGTTGGAGGGAACCTGCAAGGACTTTGCAGGTGTCAAATGTCAGAATATCTGTGCACCTCAATATCCATAGTGTGACCACTGTTGAAGTGCCATTGTAAGCCACTTACGGCACCTGCGAGATCCATGGAAACTTCAAGCGATTTGTGCACATTCTCTGCAATGGCGGGTAAGTTTGGGCATTTTTTAAAAAGAATTATGTCAAACATCTTCAAGCCGTAGAGGATTGTGGCCATGTAGTGAGCACTGTATGTGAGTGACGATGACATAAGCTTGAATACTATGAAAAAAAAAATTGCTATAATGATTGCCTCATGTGGCTTTTCCTCACGCCTTGCTTTGCATCCTCGCTAGCTAGATTCTGGTACTTACAAGTCATTCCAACAACCTCTATATGGATACGACATGCAGAAGGCCGGTACAAAGAAAGTGCTGGATAAAATGTAGCCCCACAAATTCATGCTGAAGTGCACTTCAGCACTAGGAGATTAGTTACACTCCTCATGTATGTCTTCAACCTTCAATTACCCTGTCGATGCAGCTTGTGAGGGTGATTAAAGATCCTGCAATACTCTAGTGCAGACAGTGTGTATTCCTTTGTTCAATACATCATCTATCACCACCCACTTAGCCACAAGAGTTTTGCTTTCACAAAGCATTACACTTCAGCACTTGAAAGTCACTGCTGCTCTCAAGTCTGTGACTTCATAAAAAGGTTGACATCAGAAGAAGAGAAAAGAACCACAGCGTTCATTACTTCAATTCTGAGGAGAAGAAACCTACATAGTACTTAATCATAGGAAAAGATAACTCTTACCCTATTTTTTTGGTTTATAAACACTGGTAACCTTGTAATGAAGCAGCCATATAGAAGGACCCTGAATGCTCACAGATTTGACGAGGTCCTTAATAAACGACTTGCATCGCCACGTAGAAGGACCTTTGAACTGAAGAGGGTGAATACATTTGTACCAAAATATCTACAAAACATCAATTGCATCTCCATATGAAGCAATCCATAAGGCACAGCATTGACCATTCTATATTCCACAGGCTTCGAAAATTTTTGCACATTGGAAGAGGAAAATGGTGGTGCTTCTAAAGTTTAAACAAAACACACTTCATGAATCCATAAGCATGGCGTCCCTTGTAACACGTACCATTCCATGTTAATGTCGCAAAATGTAAGTGTGAACCAAGTCCTGCAGGGAGTGAGTGCGTACGCCTTCTCCTTTCTTGAAACTCATAGAAGACCGTCATAAATTTTTTTATTATCAACTTTCCATATCCTTAGCCATGTACAGACGTACTATGTCTCCAATAAAAGCACATGCAACAATCACAATGGAGATTCAGTGAATGGATTTGACCTCCTTGCCACAGAAACGCCTGCAAGGGTTGTAGCCATAGGCGTCATTGTAGTGCTTGAAGTGCAAACAATTATTTTCATAAAAAGAGATGACTCTGTCAATCATTATGTCTACAATGGAATCTAATTATATATCAGAGAACTATAGGAGTGCACCAATGAGACGTTGGCACGTGCTCTCAATCCAAAATTCTTGTACAATTCTGTGTTCCTGTGAACAATTACTGAAATGGACTAAACGCGACCTTCTAAAAACAATTTCATACCCTAGTATGGGACTTCTTTCATTAATGAGCAACACCATCCACCAAATGCGCTCCCTTGCAACTCTTCATTTCTGTGAATGTACGTCTCTTTACAGACTAGCAACGGTATGAACAAACTTTCTGAATTTCTTCCTAGCCGTCATGCACATGACTCCTTTGTAGAAAAAAGAACACTCCATAGTAGGTAAATCAAATGACACTCACAAAATGCTTGTCACTCTGTAGTGCATGACTTTGGACAAGTGTTCACAAAATTACTCCTTTGCAAAAGACTTGTGCAATATTGGGAGCCTGGGAGGACACATGACAAATAGAATTAAATTGAATACTCACCCGGGAAGGGAAATCTGTCATCATGCATTATACACTGGTCATGAAGCATCCGACACTCCCAATATTCGCTGCTGTCGCCACATTCATGCCTTCTCCCATGCAATTCCTCTGCTTTCCAGGACAACTACTTAAGCTCTTCTTGTTGGACATAGGAAGACAATGAAAGCATACCATGCTCAGAAGAAGCGCATGACTATCATATATTGCTTTGCTTCTTTTCCTACATTACATCATTGACAAACATTACATAATGGAAAGGATGTGGGAACTACCACTTTTGCATAATCCTGCAGCCCTTTCACTGGTTCTGCAAAATCATCCATAGGTAGAAGTCTCTGGCACGTTCTCTTCCTGAAGTGCGCCTATGATGCTCATTGGCCATTGCCCATGGTGAAGGTCATTTTCCATGTCCAAATCACTGAAGTCTTTGAAGCATGGCAATACACGAAGTGCCATTGCACTTTCAATACCGTGACAAGCATTTTTATAGGAAACTTGTAGGGTTTACATCAAAGGACTCCATTTCCACTCTCAAATTCACCACTATTGCACTACTGCTTTCATTCCAGATAACATGAAAGCATGATACACATGTGTGCTTCATTGCTTGCATTAGGCAAAAGTCAAAAATCTATCATGCATCAAATTCTGCCTACTTGATGAATCAACAAAGCCAGATTGCTAGATGAATGGAATGTCCTCGCTGATTCCATGACTAGTTGCTCTCATCCTTAGTAATGCACATCTGCATTCCTAAGCGTAAGTCTAAATACAAAAAAGAATTCAGTGGATTGAAGGATTCTGCAAACTTGCTTGCAGTATCAGTGAAGTCCGTCTAAACCAGCGGAAATGAAAAGCATCACGACAAGCACGTCTTTCCAACATTGCTTCACATGCTTCCATTGTCGCATAGGAACAACTTTGCAGTGATTATGAAAGAAATGGCACAAGCATCCTGCATTTGTCCTTCATTGAATGTCGTCAACACAAACAATGTTCCACGTCCTCTTCCATGCAAAAGGCAATTTTGACATACCACAACTCTTCACAAATGTACTTCAATATTTAGCACCTGTCACAAGCAAGTCCTGAGCTTACTTCATTTACTAATTTCCTCAGTCATATAGCATTGAACCAAAACACAGGGCGTGTTCAAAACATATAATAAAATGCCACCGTCAGTCATTCACAACATGGTTCTGCACGTTCTGTAACCTACGACAGACGTTTGTGCCTTCCCCCCCCCCCCCAAAGGCGTACACACACTAAGACAAAGATAAATCTAATTTGCATCCAGTGGAGCCGGCCACCAAACAATGCACTGCTTTCTGAATGCCTCCCCTAAAGTCTTGCACTCTACTATCTCGACGTCATTGACCTCAACATATGCAAGTGGTGCATTTGGAAAAATGACTTCATGAGCCACTCCAATGAACATTCACATCAATCTTCCAATTACCAACTACTTTAGAAATGACTATCACAGAGGACAAGAATTGGTGACCCGTGGACTACTTACAAGAGTAATTCCAAGCACCCTAACAAGACTGTGCTTTAGTTTGCCTTCTGTCACATGCCAAACATATTGTCAGGGGATGTTGCGCACATCCTCCACGTATTGTTTGGATTAGTTGTTTACCCTAATATGAGAAATTCTTCATGCTCTCCTTGAAGATTTTGTAAGAAGAATGATGACATGCATTCCACCTACCTAAGGCAAGCACACTATTGTCAAAGGCATGACCCACATACATTCCTGAAAAAGAAAAGGCAGTGAATGCTATTCCAAACCAAGCAGTTCTTCAAATTCGATTTATACCTTTCCACTTGCAGCAATCACGGTACTTGAAAAGACATGAAAACTGCTTCATGGACCGCACATAAAATGCCAACACAATAAAGAAATGAGAAGACGAACTCACCTTGCTTCCCTTTGTGTTCAGTTTTGCCTTCGACTGCTTTGAGTTTGAGTTTTTCCGCTAATTTTTCTCGGACTTTTGCTGGGTATTTCCTTGAACCACGGCTTGCATTGCAGGCTCATCATCCAAAACCACGGGTTCAATAGCTGTGTTTGCAACCACCTTTTGCTTCTTCCCTGTTTGACTCTTCTTTCCTGGCTGTTTCTCCATTATCACTCGCGGGACCTACAAAAAGAAACTTCCTTTAATTTTTGAACGGCAACATACAATGGGAATCTCTTCATTGAAAGTTCTCTTATTGCCGATCCTGCACACAACCATCGATTGCTGCAACAATCATTTTGCATTTAAAGCGTCTAGAACGGAAGGATGCACCTTTTCCGAAGTCAGACCCTACCTTGTCTACGTTGCTCACAGCAACCCAAAGCACTTCCAGGGCAAGAACTAAAAAATTTCTTTTGAACACTTATGATAGGTTCCACCTCTTCCACAATTCAAAAAGTTTTATACACAAAACACTACTGAAATAATGAGACTCTAAAGAACCAATACCTCTTTCCCTTGGGATGAAAAGTCCGCGGCATCAAAAGGTAGTACTTTCTGCAAAATAGAACCCATGTTTGCCACAGCGTTCAAAGAAGGACCTTCGGACGCTGTTCTCAAAATAGGCAGCTTGCTTCCTCTTTCTGCAGGACTGGTGGATGTATGCCCGGCAAACAAGGGCTCCGTAGCAATTGCTGTTGACTTCCCCGCTGCCAACGACCGCTTGTTATGCTCCTCAGGCTCCACAACGCTGGTTATTTGCAGACTCTGTTCGACAATCTTCCGTCCGTCACAGTTTTTGCCCTCATCCTCCAACTTCGTATCTTCATCACTACCGGAGTTGGACTTGCTGTTGGATTCATTTTCTTTGTTGCCCTCATTTGCCTCCTTGTTGTCCTCTTCATCTTTTGTCCCTAAATTTTCAATCATTGGAAGTGCAAGTACATCATTTGGATCAGCGGCCTTCAATGAAGTGGACTCCGTCAAAGCTTTGGGATTTGGTTGAACAACAAGGCCCTTCCAGATGGCCATCTCAGGCTCCCACTTCCAAATAAATGCTTCCACCACCTCCAGACGCTTTTCTATTTCGTTACTAGTTTCCGAGGCTGCGTTGCTAGCCGTCACAATTGCACGCTGTCTTTTTCTTGTGGCTTCTTCTTCTTGCACCACTGCCCAGTGCTTCTCTATTGCTTCCTTGATCTCAACCTCAAACGGTTCACACTTCAGGTCCCTGGCCTGCACAATGAATGCCCATGAATGAGTTAATCTTATTAAGTATACTACTGACATGCAGAATGACCTCAGCCTAACAAAGTAAAGTAATTGTGTCAAAGAAGACACACATTTTAGTTGTCAATGGAGATGGCCACAACTAAGGAAGCATATGACCAGTACAGATGTAGAGGCATGGCATACAACAACACTTGTAATTTCAAAGCGCCTAATACAGAAATGACTGCATCTTCAACCAATAATAGGAAAAAATACTCACCAACTCTAACATGATTGTCTTCTCCAACAACCTCTTTGTCATGTTCTTTGACGACCTACCCCTTGCAATGTTGGCCATTTTTGCTGATTTCTCTTTTGATGCGTTACTTTGCCTTTTTTGGACCAGCTCCTTCCAAATGTCTTCATCAAAATTGTTTGGTTTAGGATAACCTCGGTCTATCATGAGGTTCAGGGAATACCTATACTAAATGAGTGCACCACCGGCCTCCTTCTTCAAATACCTCTCGCTCAACCTTGTGGATTTTCCATAAAGGAGATAGTTGTGAAGGAGACGCTCTTGTAGTCTTTGCTTTGCGTCACTGGTTTGATCCTCCCACCCTTTTCTGGGGTCAAGGTCCTTGACAAACAACACAATGTTGGCATGAAACAACGCAGCCATTCTCCCTGCGGGCTCACTATGCTTGTCCACATAAAGTGGGCGGCGGAGATTGCCTTCCTCTTTCGCTGAATCTGTCAAATTTCCTGATGAAGCCAAAGGGGGGCTGGACTGTCTCTTGCTGTTCCGTGCGTGTGAAGTCGTTGCAGTTGGTACAAGGCCGCGCGCATAAGAATCTGAGGGCATGGGTGAGCGTGTATCATAACGACTTTTGTCAAACCACCTGTGCTTCTCTATCTCTCTAGCTCGCATCTCATAATCTCTTTCTCGACCTTCATAATACAGGTCTGCATTTTTGACCACCAACAATGACCAAATCAGACCCCATGCCATTACGATTGAAAAAAATCAAATTAAGAACAAAGGTATGCGATGGTTGTTTCTAAGAAGACGATGTGTATACAATGAGAGCATTTCCATTCTTCACGGAACGTCCTTTATATTCTTGGACTCTGATTTGATACAGAATTTGACCTTGTTAAAGTACATGTTGTCGGTACTGACGGCAAGGGGTTGCTTCACTACATCGTCACAATGGAGGAACTCAAGAGACCTCTATGGCATGTTCTAGATTTCTGTGTTATCGGTAACTCATGTGCACAACCGCAAGGGTAATACCTGAGCATAGATTACTTTGTGCAACCTACAAAAGTAACAACAAGCCATGAAACCTTCCTAAAGTGCACACTATTGGAATTTTTATGTCACTGGGAAAAGAATCGGCGAGGACTGTGTTGGCATGTCACAACAGAAGCCAAACTTCTGTGAAAATATTGAGTATTTCAACACATGCATGGGATCTGAACAAGACTTATCTCTGCGGTCCCTATAATTGGGTGGGTCATTATACACTCTTCTTTCGCTGCCATATCTTCCACCGCGACCTTTGATATGTCTTCCCATGTCGTACAAAGGGGGTGACCATGCATGCTGTGATGGAGCCCCATATTGGCTGCCAAAATTCCCTCCATAAAGGAATTGGTAATCTTCCCGCCATTCCATTGGAGGTCTTCTTGGCGACTGACTGTCTCGATAGCCACCTCCTTCTGGGCGTGGAGGGCAATGAATGTTGTCAAGCGGTTGAGGATTTGTAGTGTTGCGAACATCCTCTACGTGGAAGGCACTCTGCATCTCCGGCAATGCGGACTTGCCTTTGTCTCCACCTTCAATAGGACAAAGTGACTGCAACTCGCTATCTTCGTCATCAATGTAGAGCTTTGCATCCAGCGAATTTGAGTGCTTCTTTTTTGATGTTGTTTTCCTAGACTTCATGGAGGATTGCTTCTGCTTCCGTGGCCACTCACAAAGTTTCTCAACTGCCTGCTTCAAATTAAAAAACACATTACACAGGAGCATGTTTCAAAATACAAGACCTTAGAAATGTTTCCACTGCAGAGGTGATGTGCAAGTCCCATGGCATCCTCAAGCTCCTAGATGGACAAGCCTGCTGGTTTTCTTGTCGTCACCTGAGAAAAATCACAGGAAAGCAACTAATCGAAGTAGGGGGACGACAGTCTCCAAGTGGGAAACGTGATTCATTGAAGAGGACACCAGGCAAACTGGAGCAACAGTGTGAGTGACTTGTTGAAAAAAAAAAATAACCACTTCTCTGAAGCCTTCCTATTGCATTTGTCGCAACTAGATTTTTTGGTTTTCCTTTGCTTACCTAAAAGTTGGAACGGAAACGGGTAATTAGGATCCGGATCCTGTTAGAGGGGCAGAAGAAGACTGAAGATAGACAATGCTAATCCAGTAAGGAAAAAACTAGATTTGATCCGGTCACAATGTTAGTATTCAGGAGCGGAATCACATCCGGATCTCATCTCAGATCGGATTAGGATTGAACCGGATTGATATGGATCGGACCGGAAAAGGTCATGATGACCAGCCAGGGGTCCTAGGACTATATAAAGGCTGGTCGTCCCCATTTTCACTCCTTTACTTCCCTCGAGTTCTGGAGCTGACCTTGAGCGCTTTTACGCCTCCGTCTACGCTAGAGCTGTTGTATGTGTGTGAACTTCAGGCCGGGTACGTCAGAGTGTGTAGGAGAGGTAGAGATTGTGTGGGTTGCAAGGTTTTTGTTTTGTTGTCTTCCGGTTGAGATCGGACAAGAGGAAGTGAGGAATGGGACATGCGGCTAGGAGAGAGTGAGGTAGCGACCGGGAAGGGTCCAGTTAGCCGTCCGTGTCCATGCCTCAACTGCATAAGAGCAGATTGGGAGCGCCCAGTTCCTCCTCCAACGTCAAACTCCGGAAAGTAGTTCCGGTCATCCCTACTGCAGAACCGGCGAGGACCGAGCTCATGGATGATCTCAACGTGATGGGCTGTCTGGTGTTGATGGATAAACCCCTGGGGGTTTAGGGAGGAGCGGATGGTGAGAGAGCTGAAGTGCAAGGCATCGAATGAGTTTGACAACACACTCTGGGGCCGCCCGACCCAATGGGAAGAAGAGAAGTGGAGGGAAGTCTACAACTTCCGGATGGAAGGTTTTGGCATGGCTGGACGGAGAGCCAAGTTCATCCATGACAAGTTTCATGGAGAGCTAAGCAACAAGGATGGATACGCGGTCGCGGATTGCAAGAGCGATCGGCACCGCCATCTTCTCCAGTTCCTGGTTCCGATCGTCCACCCGGAGAAGCCAACGAGGGTGACGATGACCATCGGCAACATGATTTTTGGTTCCCTGAGCGGGGAATGGAAGGTGAACTGGTCCTGGATCTTTTCTGATCTGGTGTCCTAGCTTGTGACGAGGATCGGGAAGAGTAGGGCCACTCCTTTGAGTCCCTATTTCTTCCACCTCTATCATTGCAACCAACTCCTCACGGATACGGAGGAGAAAACATGGAAGTTTTAGGAATCTATCCTAAAATACGGAGAGTCAGGTTCGGATGACGTGCTAGAGGACCCAACCGGATCCTAACCCGAAACAAAAGAAGAAGACGAGGAGGAGCACCTCCGAACGAGGAAACGGATGATGATGACGCCTCTTTGCAAGTGTCGTACGCGCAATCTAGGCTTAAGTATCTTTAGCCACAATGTTGTGCTAAAATGACACCAGTTATCGTCCCAGGGAATTCCAAGATGATGCTGCACATTTCAAGTTTTCCGGGTTCTCTTTTCTCCTCAATCCAATCACCTATTCACTTGTTTCCGGAACTTTTAACTATCTGGAATTCAATCCAAATCTGGTTCTACTCGGAATCCGGTTTCCACTTCCAAATCAAGATGGTTTTTTTCACCTCTGTTTTACCCTCAGAGGGTCTGCTTTGATCTTTCAAGGGGTAGGGACTTCACCACTCTGGTTCTCATACTCACTAAACTTGACAAACACAAACAAACACCCAAGTATTTAAAGGAGTTGTAACAAGGAAAGAAGATCCGGATCCTCACAACTTCCTAGACACCTGATCCAAAAAGCAGGTCACTTAGGACTCGATCCACTCCTAACTACAACAATAGATCACAGGGTTTTGGAACCTACCGGGGGTTGTTTGTTAAGTACTAGACTGTTCCGAGGTTGGTAGACCTTCCGGGAGAGTGGCAACTTCCTCTGGGCGGGCGCTTACCTCTGCACGGGTTGATAGCCGGACTTGCTTCCGCTACTCAATCAACCGGATCACCGTTACGGTAGTTTAAAGGCACTATGCACTTCTACTCAGTCAAGAATCTAACACTGTCTCAAATGTACCTTTCAAATGGAACCGACTATCCAAGATCCGGATTCCTCCTCACCCGTCTTCCCTCACACTCTAGTACAGTCACAAGCATTTAGACCAACACTTGAATACAAAGATGGAAATCCGAAAGCTCACTGAGCACTTAGATTAAAGGAAAAGAATGGAATACAAATGAAAATTTGCTAGGAGGGAATGACAGCACAACAAGCTTGCCAGCCCTTAAAAACCCACAAAAAGTCAATACCTAAAAGCCAAAAAGAACCCCGGGAATCCGGACAGCCAATCAGAGAACCATTTGAGACACCCAAAAAATCTACTGCCGGCTCATTCTAAAAATAAATCCGAAACCAAGGTCCCAAGCGTGGAAAACCCGTTTCAGAACTGGAGTTCAAAACCTAATCAAAAATCAAAACATCCTAACTAACTACTTCTTCCGCGGCTTCTTCGTACTGCTGCCGCCTTGCGTTGCTCCTGTTGTCTTCGTGGGGGTGTTCCAAACACTTGCCCAAGTCTAGATTGGGCGTCGGATCAGCGGAGTTGTCGTTTCTTCGGTTTCCTCGTCATCGGACTGGAGGAACTCCCTATCTGACTCCATCTCAATGGATTGCCCCAATGAAGGTCCAACAGGATCCTTGTCATTGCCTTCCTCCTCTTCCTCGGATGCTCCCTCCATATGGGTGAAACCTTTCGGATGTGTCTGGGCCGGATTCTCAATCACAAGCATCCGGTTAGTCAAATCCGTCCGAACCGGAGAAGCCATGACTTTGGGCCCTACGGTCCCCTCTGGTGCCCTTGCCGTGCGCGTGGGAAATGTAATAAGGACTATCTGCACCGGAGCCTCCTGAACAACGGGAGCATCCGGACCCTTCTTGGCAACCTTCGCGGTTAACCTCTCCCTTCTTCGTGATGGCCCCGCCTGACTTGCAATTTGAGCCATAACGTCCTTCAGCAAGGCTAGAAGACCTTGCTCCGATATGGGAGTCCTTCCGGCGGGGATTGGTTTGGCCGGAGTCCTCCATAACTACGCACTCGAAACTTCCGGGAATCGGGTGAAGTCCATGGCTGCCGGATCGAGAAACCCCAACAGCTTCCTCATCTCTGCCAACCCGTTTTCCATCTTGATCTCATAATAAATCCACCAAGATCTTGAGGATCATGCTTCCGGTCACTACGCCCTCTTGAACTAATTTATCATTGAAGAGCCGGGCGCGTGTGATTTGATCCGCGAGCTGTCCCACCAACTCCGTCAGTGCCCTCACTACATTCATCGCATCCGACTCCCTCTTGGATGCGAACTTCAGGGCTTCCTCCGCAACACCCAAACTAGTCTTGAGTTGGATCTTCTCCTCCTCTAGTTTTCGGATCTGCTCATCCTTCCTACTGAGCAGGGTCGGATCCGGACGCTTTCTAATCTCGCCCATAATTTCGTTCGGCTCCACCTTCAATTCGTCCAATACCACGCATACAAAGTCAGCCAAGTCCTTGTACCGTTTTTGGGCCTCCTAGAACCACTCTACTCTGGAATCAAACAACTCGTTCCCCCCTAGATCTACAAAGGTCCGGCCCAATTCCTCCATTTTCGGAACTTGCTACTTCCCTCTTGAGCTTGGGGAGGGTACTTGGTTCTACTACTACAAACCACGTGCGAACAAGTGGTTTCTAATAAACTATAATTTCAAACTAAAATTTTGAGCATTGTTTGATAATGACTATAGTTTTCTATTGCCAAAATTTCCAACACTCAAATGAAATATAGAATGATTTCTAGAAGAGGTTGAAAATGAACCTAAAATGGCATATTTTCCAACTCAAATATTTATAGAGAACACATTTAGATGACCGTTGCATCAATATTCAACTCAAAATGAACTTTCAATAGAGAGTTATTTTTAGGAATTTTTTGTTCATTTTTTAGACAATTTTTTAGGATATAATATAGGGGTGTGAAAGTTATTTTTCAGTTCTGTAGTGTATCTATTTACTTCAAAAATTTGTAACTAATTATCATTAGCAAATAAAAATATCAATAATTCAAAACATAAACTTTCAAATTAGGAAAATATATTCATATTTTTTTTGTTTTCATTTATTTAAGTTTTAGGATATAATATAGGGGGTACAAAGTTTTGTTCGCACATAGTTTGGACTAGATACACTAAGTGCACCCCCCGTGCTCTTGAGTTTGGGTCGGTCAACTTCCGCCGCGAACTTTCCGGCCTTAGCGGCGTCACTTCCGGAACTGCTTTCTCGGCTTGCTTCTCCAGATCCAGAGACAGGCCGTACTTCAACATCTCCTCGGCGACCTTGTAATCCTTGATTTTCTGCTTGCTTACGATCCCGTTGTGGTAGTAAAGGTGGAAGAGGTAGGTGCTGATTGGGCTAGACTTGGCCCTCTGCACGTCGTTTGCCAGTTTCTGCACCACGGCCTTCAATATTCTCCCCCAGTGTACTGGTCTGTCCTCCATCGCTCCAAAAATCGTGTTGCCCAACGTGTTGGTGAGCCGGGTCGGTTTCTCCGGATACAGGATCAAAACCAGGAACTCTAGCACCTGCCTCTGCCTCAGGTCAATGTAATCATGGATCGCAAAACCTTCCTTCAAATTGGGTGGATTACGGAACTTCCCTTGAACGTAACCGTCATTCCTCGAGGCATAACCGGAACCCGCCTTCCGGAGTGAGTAGGCTTTCGTCCACATCTGCTCAGTCCACTTTGCCGACTTCCCTTGCTTCGTCAACTCAAACTGATTCGGAGCTCCAGTCACGACTTTGTGGATCATTGCCTCGTCCTTAAGATTCCACAGCTTGCGCAGCAGCCCCGCGCATCCCATGTTGTCCAGATTGCCCTCAAAAAACATCCGCGCCTTCGGATCCGCAGGTACAACCGGATTGAGCAACTTGGCCGTAACTGCCGGTCTCCAAGGTTCCTCCATCCACGCCGACAGAATCCTACTAATCCGGTGCAATTGGCACCCTCCTCTCCTTTTCTCCCTATCCGATCTTAACTCACCACTCTTTCACTCAACTAACGCGCGCTCTAAACCTGTAAGAACACACGCATCCTCAAGCGGAAGAAAGAGGGAGAAGAAATGGAGAAGAACGGGTTTAAGTAGCCGGCTAGCGACCGACACCCATTGGGACGGCCCATAAATGCGCCACCTTTCGCAAACGGAACCCTAGTTCCTAGGCCGGATCCTAGGTTGTAGGTTTCCAGAATCGGGATCACCTTCCGGATTATGGATCCCGTTAAGATCCGTTCCTTACCCATTTTACAGTTTTTGCTAGGCCGAAACTTTCCTACTTTCCTGATTTGGCTAACTGTTTTGGATTGCTACTTCAGTATACAAAATTTTTGAAAAATCTCACTAATCTACTCCTAAATTAATCCGGAATTTTGGGTTTTGACATTTTGTGCTCCCACATGACTCCTTTTTCAAATGTGAGAGTCCTTGCAAACATCATCAATGCCCACATCATTGGATTCCGTATTCAGTTCATATTTCTTGACCCAAGATTTGTTAACCCTGTTATCAAGCCATATGCCCTGAAGATCCTCCAGCTGCATGGACCCGTTTCTGAAAATTTGCTTGACTCTATAGGGCCCCATCCATCTGGTGTGTAGCTTATCCGGAAAGATTCTGTAGCGGCCCTGCACTTCCTTGGTGTGGTCCAAAGCTATGAGTCTAGCTTCCTCCAAATCTTCGATCGCTAAAAGTCGGATTTCCAAATCACTTGTTCCCACTGTGTTCCGGGTGCTCATGACCAAGTGTATTTTTATGTCCAATTCGATTCCGTGAACTGCTTCCTGTCCAAACACTAAGAAATAAGGGCTTCTTCCAGTCGTGTTCTTGTCGGATGTGTTGTATGCATGAACAGTTGATGGAAGCTTTTGATCCCAATCCGTCTTGTGTTCAGAAACCATCTTGTTCAGGGACTTCTCAATAATACCATTAGCCCGTTCTATCAATCCGTTTGCCGTGGGATTGTACGGAGCTGTCTTCCGGTGCTTGATTAAGTCACGGATTAAGTATTTTGAGGTAATATCTTGGACCAGGTCGTTGAGGAAATGTAATCCTCTATCACTAACAAGTTCCAGTGGATGACCAAAGCTCATCATGATTTCCGTAAACAGGAAAAACATCATATTCATTACTTTGGGAGATTTCCAGGAAAATAGGAGTCCTGGGAACTACTCTAAAGTTTGTAATTTAAAATTCTTCCTATTTATGGTTGCTTGAATGCCTTGAATCACAAAGGAGCTATATATTTAAATGCAAAAAAAGCAATGCAATGACATACAAAGGACACAATCAATAGCACAATTCCTCAATACCATATAGTATTTACAAATGACAAAACAATTTATTGAAAGTACTTAAAGAATGTACATACATTTCAATTATAATTGTACAATCACTAAGGAATGTGACTTTGCATAAGCAAATGAATGCGTAAGCTGTTGCAATCCGCATTGAAGTACATTGTCGTTCGGAGTGAGAATGTGTTGGAGACATCACCACCATTACAAGCCCATTGCTACTGAAGAGTCAACTTCCTGTAGAAACAAGGTATTCCACTCCCCTTGAAAAGTACTCTTATATACTACAGTGTGTCAGCTGCAATTTACAAGAGTACTTGCTAAGGAGCATGGAATATGTTGTTTCTACAAGTTTCTATTCTGTTGATTCTTGATGCTTATTTGCTGGGAAATTAGTTGTTGCTTAAAGATTTCTATTTCATTCATTCTTCAAACACAAGCCATAGACTTTGTAAAAGTGGTGATGTCTCAAACATAATCTCCAAATCACTCATTGATAGTTGAGTGATTATCCAAAATTTTATACCGCTTTAATCAAGAGGATAGAATATCCTCTACAATCTTCATCTATGTACTACGAAGACGACCTACTCATCATCCTAAATGTGAATGCCTCATTCACATTCTAAATATGAGCCCTACCTACATAGTGCAAAGCCATGTATTATATACAAAACTATAATACTCAAAAGCATTTGGATTCTTAAATATCCTCGACCCAATATGCCCTCTAGTCGGAGTACTATAACTGTGACATAGCCTTGAGCTTCTCCAATGCCTTGAGCAACTCCGGCCCTCGACTATATCTGGTACTGCGCTCGCATCTCTGGTTGGCGCTGTCCCTTCTTTATTTTTTCAGGGACCTTTCTTCCCAAGCGTCTCTCGACCGTCCACTGGACCCACTTTGAGTTTCAGCATCAGGTCTTCTACAGTTCCTTCTAGCACATTGAATAGGTCGCCGATCGTGCTTGAGTTGTGGATGCAGAGCTCTCCCATCCGAATTGAGTCCGGGTAATGCCAATACTGGAAGACCATCCCCAACCAAGACGTCGGACTTCACATTTCTTTCAGCGTCTTCCTAGACCAAAGAAATCCACACATTGAACATTATCAGTATAAGAAAGAAGCTATAGAGCAATGAACGAGAACGCCACAACGGTATTCAAGTCGCATCGACTTAATTAGATAAAAATAGCTCATCGTCACAATATTGGAGACACACACTCATTGCAACAATTCAAGTTGCATCAACTTGAAATGAATACACAGTGCACTAAAAGGAGAGACATTGCCGCACCTCAGGACGGGCAACTGCATCTACACCTTCACTGTACAGCTTCTTTAGTGTGCTTGTATTCATAAAGCCTTTGTCCCAAGCTGAGACAAGGGGAGGTTGGCGGTTCACCGGAGAAGGGGAATTCACAATGATCGATTGCTTCTCGTTGTTTGGTGGGCTGTCAACCACTCCATCCTCGACAGGCAACTTGGAGAAGTCCATTGTGGAGCATGCCATTGCTACCGAAAACATGATGACACCCAATCCGCTCTGCAATATGGCAAACTGTCCATAGTCAGAGAATGAATCGATAGAGGCAGCAGACTTGTTCCCTCCGCAAATTCCAAGCAAGGAATCCACAGGCACGTCCTGTAAGCAAACAAAGGACCCCCTATCAAAATCACGGTCCTACATGGAAGCATATACAAGCAATGCATATATTGTGCATGGCAAGGACAGGTTAGTCAGTAAGCCGCACTAGATGAGGAAGTCAATACAAGGCAGACACAAAGGGCTCAATCATACAGCCTCCCAATTTCAATCTTCTTGTTCAGGGTCAAGCATCTCGACATGTCAGTGGCTCGGCACAATTGAATCCTCAAATCGGGTAGGACGTCTTGGATTGAGGACTCTCCACTCATCATACAGAACATTGGACTCTTCGACTGCCTTTTCAATTTCATCCACCGGTGTCTGGCCAGAGTTATGAAGCAATGTACGGCGTCCAAATTTGCTGTCCCTCCGCCACGAGTACAATGACTTAGGCCTAGCCAAGTGCAAGCGTCAAATCCATGGAAGAAGCTCACACACAAGGTAGTCGTCCGCGACCCCATCTCTTTTGTAGGACCACGTATCTAGCAGGACGACCTGGCTTGCGCAGTTCATGAAGTGTTTGATGGGACTATCATCTACTATTATAGTATTGTTATTTGTGAAGTTCTAGGATTCCAATCCATTCAACTTGTCCATGGGCTTCAGAAAGAGGTCCTTGTCCATGCCCTTGAGCTTGTAGGTAACTATCTTACCGTGGCTGTTCTTACACATCATGATGCCGTATTGCTCTTGTCCCAAGACAAACATCGGAGGCTCCATGCCTTGGAACAGGTGGTTTGCTATGGGCTGAACACTGGACCTCTTCATGGTACTCCATATGTGAACATGTGCAATGAGGGACAATTCCCGGAGGAACGTGTGACAGAAGGGCCGTATTGCAACCCTCTTCATGCCGATGTAGTTGACGTTGATCCTAGAAGGGACCTCATGATTTTTGCCCTCTCTAGCCAGGGATTTTCTATCCTCACTAACGCAAAGCACCCCATTCAGATCTAGGATGACATTAAGCCACTTCTCCGCCACCGTAGATGTCGATGGAATCGAAACTTGGTCCGCCGCGTCATCTATCGCAAGAGGATCCTCACTTCTACTACCCTGCCCAGGAGCGTACATGGAAGTGCCCAGACAGTTAAGGCAATGCATCCCTTGCATGGCCTCCGGATGCGTGGAAAGAACACGTCCAAGCAAAGAATGTCATTTAAGCACCAAATCAAAGCAATCCCAATAGAGCAGCAGATATAGAGAAGGCACTTACAGGATTTGTGACTTCAATGTCATGAGCAGCCAAGGCCGTCTGAGTTCCTTCCCGTTCATCGCAATCAATAATAGGGAAATCCGATTCCGTGGGTTCTGCATCCATAATTGGCTCATGGCCGAGAGACAACAATGCCATGCCAATGTTCTCAAGATGTGATGCAGGAGAAGACAGCGGAGCATCACAAGAATTTGGCACAAGGATATCATTGCCAAGAGTCATCTCTGTGTCTACTTGAATTGGTACAAAAAGATATTGTAAGAAACACATTTTATTAAATTATCTCATAACGAGAAATACATGACAAGCTGTACATTTGATCTGTGTCAACATCTAGCTGTCCACCTATCTAGCTGAGGATGTTGGATACATTCAAGTCAAACTGAGAACCGGTTTCAAGTCGGAACGACTTGAATAGAATGAAAGGGGGTCACTGAGAACAACCTTCTCCGGCCTGGGGAATCACATCTGATCCCTCAGCCTCTAGGTCGCCCTTGTCTTGTGTCTGCTCTACGGCATCATCCTCCCTCTCGAGCGCAGAGTCAAGAGTTTGAGCAGTAGTGACCCCAGCATCTCCCTTCGGGTCCGCTGTCGACGGGTATTCTGAGACCTGCCGTGCCTGACCCACATTGTTGGAGGAGCCATGCGGCTGCGCAGGGAGGAGATACTTCTGCGACTGCAAAGGTGAAGACGACATCATGGCAAGTGGAACGACGTTCTCAACGGCCAGATTTTTGAAGACCGTTCTGGCAATTCCCTGCACCATACCTGGCATGACATCATTCATCCATTCCTTCATCTCCTTCTTGTCCTCCTTCCGAAGCCTCTCTGCTTCCTTCTTGTCTTCCATGTGCTGCTTCTTCATTTCATCTCTATCATCCATAAGGAACTGCAGAATCTCCTTCATGCTTTTGCCTTCTGTACTAGCCTCTCCCCTCACCCTCTTCCAAGGCGTCGACTTGGACGAACTTGGTGTCCCTGACGGACGTGCTGCAGTAGATGTAGTGGAAACGGGAATGAGGCTTGCCTCTGGAACGTCATCCAGGTGCATGTCTTTGCCTTTCCTCCATGCAACATCCTCCACTTGAGAATCTTGCATCTCCGAGATGTCCTCGTCACTGGCCTCATCGTCCTCCTCTTCCTCCACTTCCTCCTCCACATCCTGCACCTCTTCGTCCTCTTCCTCAGCTGGCTTGCCCTTTAATTTCTTTCCCTTCCTTGAGCTTGACTCAGCTTCCTTCCCTGTCTTCAATCCCTTCATTGGGTGGCAGCTTTCATCGACGAAGTAGCTGTTCTCGAGGAAATCCTTCTTGTCCATGTTCTTGGAGAGAGTTGCAAACCTTTTAAACTTCACCATGTCCGTGCTCTCGGCAATGGCAAAGTGGTCCATCCCAGTCATCTTCAATTCAACATTTGATAGTCAATTACACTTTACAGACATTTCAAGTTGCACCAACTTGAATGGCAAGACCACCCAAGTAACAATTATGGCCGATAGCAGACAATGTTACGACAGTTAGAGGGCATTCAAGTCAAATCGACCTGAAAGTAACTTACCCAGTGTCGCAACCAGAATTTGTGATTTTTCTCTAAGTGCCTGAATAACGGAACGGAAACCGGTAGTTAGCATCCGTATCCGGTTAGAAGGGCAGAAGAAAACTACGGATAGGTAGCGATAATCCAGTAAGGAGAAAACTGTATCTGTTCCGGTCAGAATGGTAGTATTCAGGAGCGGAATCATACCCGGAATTCGCCTTAAAATGGATTAGGGATGAACCGGATAGGGATGGACCGGATCGATGTGGACCGGACTAGAAAAAGGTCATGCTGACATGCCAGGGGTCCTGAGAGTATATAAGGGCTGGTCGTCCTCATTTTCACTCCTTTATTTCCCTTGAGCTCTGGAGCTGACCTTGAGCGCTTTTTCGCCTCTGTCCACGCCAGAGCCATTGATGCATGTGCGCTTCCGGCTGGGTGTGTCTGAGAGTGTAGAAAGAGTAAAGAACGTGTGGGTTGCAGGTTTTGTGAGTACCTTCCGGTTGAGATCGGACGAGAGAAAGTGAGGAACAGGACGTGCGGCTAGGAGAGTGTGAGGTAGTGATCGGTAAGGGTCCAGTGGTTATTTGGTGTCCATGCCTCAGCTGCGTAAGGCCAAACCGGGCGCTCCCAGCTCCTCCTCCGATATTAAACTCCGGAAGATAGTTCCGGTCATTCCTATGGAGGAACCGGCCCGGACTGAGTTAGTGGAGGATCTCAACGCGATGGGATGCCTCGTTCTGATGGATAAACCCTGGGGGTTTTATGAGGAGCGGATGGTGAGGGAGATTAAGTGCAAAGTGTCGAACGAGTTCGACAACACTCTCCGTGGCTGCCCGACCGAATGGGAAGAAGAACGGTGGAGGGAAGTTTACAACTTTCGGATGGGAGGTTCCGGTATGGCCGGGCGAAAGAACGAGTTCATCCATGACAAGTTTCATGGGGAACCGAGTAACAAGGACGGGTACGTGGTCGCGGATTGTAAGAACGATCGGCATCGTAACCTCCTTCAGTTCCTGGTTCCGATTGTCCACCCGGAGAAGTCGACGAGGGTGACGATGACCCTCGGCAACACCATTTTCGGTTCCCTGAGCGGGGAACGGAAGGTGAACTGGGCCCGGATCTTTTCCGATCTGGTGTCCCAGTTGGTGACAAGGATCGGAAAGAGTAGGGCCACTCCTTTGAGTCCCTACCTTTTCCACCTGTACCAGCGGAACCAACTTCTCACTCCTACGGAGGAGAAGACGTGGGGTGTTCAGGAATCAATCCTGAAGTATGGGGAGTCGGGTTCGGATGACGAGCTAGAAGAGCAGACCGGATCCGAACCCGAGATTGAAGAAGAGGAAGAGGAAGAGTCGTCTCGACAGAGGAAGCGTCAGAAGACGACGCCTCCTCATAAGAGAAGACCCCCGTCGAACCCCCGGTCCACACCAGAACAGGGACTGGATGTTGAGATGCCGGATCTCGAGGATCCGAACGACCCGTTCAACCAGTTAACGGTTGTCCTGGCCGGAATCCGGGCGGACTGGGAGGTCAAGCGAAGGACCTTGACCACAATCTCTGAGCTGGTGGGCGCACCAGCCGATAGCGATTTGCCGGGTAAGGTGGGGCAATTCCTGGCCAATCCGGAAGAGAACCGGAAACAGGAAACGGAGATCCGTCGACTTCAGGAGGAAGTCAATACTCTGAGGGCGGATATGGTCACCCTCAGGGAAGACAAGGCAGCAGTCCGGGAGATGGCGGAGGCAACCCGGAAGGTGGCTGAGTCGGTGAAGGGCACTCTTGGAGAGTCCGGATCCGCCGCAGTCAAGGCGGCCTTATTTGACCAAGGGGTGCACGAGGAGAAGAAGGTATCCGGTTCCCGGATAGTCCGAATCCTCAGCGATTTCACCGATCGGGTGGAAGCATCCTTAGTGGCAGCACAAGAGGCGGCCGACCGGATGGACGTCAACAGTCAGAAGCTGAAGGGGTCCTTGTTTTCCCGGGAAATCCACCTCTCTGACATTTCGATGCCGGATTTGTTTCCAGCAGGAGGATCGAATCTGGGTGAACGCAAGGATCATACTCCTGAGTCACGGAAGAGTCTCAGAAGACATGGAACAAGGCAGCCAATCCAGATAGATTCATTGCCCGGGTCAGATCTTCCGGATCCAGCTGCCGGTGAACGGAGCTGGAACTTGGCGGATGTCTTCAATCAACTGCCCGAGGAGCCTAGGAGTCCTACGTTGGGCGGGGGAATTGGAGAGTAGGATAGGATGTTAGTTAGGAATGTAAAATATTTGTAAGTTAGTTAGGACCGGATCGGATGACTATCCGGTCTGACTTGTTAGGACCGGATCGGATGACTATCCGGTCCGGCTTGTTAGGATCGGGTCCGGATTTCCAACGCGGATTTCGAGGTCCCTTTTTGCTTTGTACTCAAGTTGTATATAAGTCAGCCCCCGCTTGGGAGCTGGGAGTTCTTTCATCTTATTTTCGCATACGTCTTTTCTTGGCTGCTTGTTGTGTGTCTCTCCCGTGTGCGGCAGGGTCGTGGAGTGAAGAGTTAGGAAGGCGCGCGCTAATGTAGGTGTGATTTCTCCCTTTGGCGCGTTTGTTTTTGATCTTATGTGCAGGTGAGCGGGTTGCGTAAGCGTTGGGAGGGGATTCCAATTCCTCAGCAGCTCTAGAGTTTAGAATTCCGGGCGAGACAGCCGTTGTTAGGCTAGGTGGATAGGGAGGGATTCCTTAGTCGCGCTAGAACTCCTGGGTGTGAAATCCGATTGAGTGTCCGATCTCCTGAGAGATCTTGCCGCCTCATTTGGGGCAAACGGAAGAACTTTAGTAGATGTTGGAACGGACGGGTTCTCTTGCAGCCGCCTGGCTTCGCACAGACGGAACGGGACGTCAAGGTCGTTGTAGTATGGAAAGACCGTACGGGGGGTCTTTGTGTGACCGGTGATCCGGAGAAGTTTTCTGGGTTGCTGTAAAGGATCAAACCGGGTCCGGGTTAGTGTAGAGAATTGAAGGAAGAAGAAGTGGGTCTTCAGCCACTATAACTCACGGAAGGAGCGGCGGGCTTGCCGCTCTCAAAAACAAGGGGCGATCCCTCTGATGGTGAAACAGAGGTAAAACTAAACCGGGTAGTAGTGTGAGCGGATGAGAGTGATTAGACTCAACCGGAACGTGGACCGGATCGGAGAAGTAAAAAGGGTCTGATTGGAATTCTGGGTGTTGTTGTGTTTTCGGTTGTGTGTTGGAACCGGAAGAGGAAATATAGGTACTGACTTAGCTCAGAGACCAAATAGGGCTATCTACTTCACAGAATCTCACGGGTTCGATCTTTAGAGTCACTTTGTTATACTTTAAAGTGGTTTTTGGTAGTATAACGGGGAAATTGCTTGCCCGGTGCTGCGACACCCAGGCAGCGCAAACCAACTTACTTCCAGCAAAGGCGGAGAATACCGTTGCCCTCGGGTTGCGAAAGAGGTCTAGCACCTGTATGTAGAACTCCATCCTCAACTTGGTGTTGTAGATTCTGTAGTCTAGCTCATTATAAAGACCCATTTTCTGCCATTTTGGCTTTGAAGCCACCTCGAACCTCTTCGGAATGGTCTTGGCCTTCGGCTTTGTCCCCTTCTTAATGAGGAAGATGAGGTTCACAGACGCCTTTGCTCGGCTGGAATTCGAAGACTAATCCTCCAACCTCTCGACCGGGGCCGGCAGGTATTCCGAGTAATGCACATTGTAGTGCTTGCCAAATGTCTCGTTCCTGATCTCCACTCTTAGGTCTTCGTCCACGTCCTGATTACCTGAGATCCAAAGCCAGACGTCAGGATCGGATGGAGCCGGGTCGTCAACCTCCATCATGACCTTCAAGAAATCCACAAAATATGGATAGTCCTGAGGCGCCGTCTTCTTGTTGATGACTCCGAGAATGTTCCTGAATTCCATGACAGCGAGGGTCATGCGGTCCTTGTGGTCGTCACTCCATTGGTCGTCAATCCAAGACGAGAGCTTATCGGCCTCCATGTTGTAGGGCCTCGTGAACAACTTGGCCTCAGGCTTCTTGTATTTGCCCTTGGTCCGCAGGAAGACCCGTATGAACTCCGCTACATACTGCGACATGTCCTTCGCCCTCTTATTTTTACTGGAAGGCATCTTCGCTTGCGAAAAGAAAACCTCACCAGGACCAATAATCAGCAAGTTTTTGGTGGCCTTTGTCACTTTGTAATCTTGCTTGAAGGTTTAATGCGCTGGGATGGTAGTTGCCCTCGCTGTTGAAGAAGCCAAGGCTGCGCTTCTCAATGTAGAGGTATTTGCGGACGGCCTTTTGTGCTTGTTTTATTCAAGCCAGTCCTTTGCGCTATAGCAGTCAGCCTTAACGCAGGATATCTTCTTCAAAGTCACCTTTGAATGCCCTAACTTCCGGTTTGGCATCCGGTTTAAGATGTGCAAGGCCAGCTTCTTCAGATCCAGCTCCATCAGGTTCCCCAGCCATCAAAAGAACTCATGAGGTATGACTCCGTCCTTCTTCTGATCCCAGGTCTTTAGGTTAGACTTGAAGGGCGCCAGAGTGTCTGGGTCAATAAGGAGACCGTGGTACGCACAAGAGATTACCTCCTTCCAAAGCGCGTGAACCTCATCGGATGTGGTTATCAGCTTGATCTTGTTGTGAATGGATACGTCATTAATCTTCTTCTTGGTCAAAGCTTCCTAGTGCTTCTTGATGTCGAGCATTGCGAAACGCAATTTCATCGCCTCATGGAACTCCTGTAATATCATAACGCATTATTGTTTCATTCAAGTTGTGTCAACTTAAAACACAAGTTGGAATCAAAGAGCACTGCAGCCTAAGATTCAGATTGGTTAGGATACAAGTGATTTCTTACCGTCCACTTCTTCACAGCAACGGCGTCCTTGTATGTTTTCTTCTTCTCCTTAACCGCCTGCCCCAAGTCAGTTGGCTCCTTCGGTGGAGGCGGGTGACCGAGACTCAGCCAAACATTTCTGGTTCTGATGATGTTCGTGCCCCACGTCAGCTGATAGGTTTGGAGGTGGTTTGTTCTGTTATAGAACACGGAGATTTGTCTGATGATGGAATGCTTTGGATTCCAGACAACAAAGCATTCCCAAGTCTCAAACTTCTTGGACCTTGCCTCCGCGCCTTCGACGTCTTTCATTCACTTCGAGGCCTCCACACTATGCTGGCCGTTCACCATCCAGAACTTGCCGTCCTTGATATCCTCCCATTTCTCAGGTTTTGCCGTTATGTCCTGGGGCATAGCGCACAGGGTCATCTTCTTGTCGAGATCTGGCATCTCCAAGTAGAAATTGAGCGTTGATTTGATCCCACCTCCTTCCAATGCCCTGACATTGATAGTCTCTGGTGGTGTCTCCAGTTTATCAATGTGAATTGTGAACTTCTTTTCGAGGCCGAATATGTATGAATCTTCACAGTTCACCCAATGATCGTCGTATATCTTTTTGGACTATAGGTAGTTGATCTCCTCCTCGTCATTAGCAATATCCATAGGGATTTGTGTCAAGACAGAGACCATGCTGTCGTCTTTCTCGGCCTTCTCTTTAGCCTCAGCATCCGCCTTTGTCTTTGCACAAGTCATTGGGAGGGCGAGGGGACTGGCACTTGGAGTTCCCCTTCCGTCTTTCGGTGTGCTTTTCTTCTTTGTCTTGCTGCGTTGAGTACCTACAATCTCGTTCACATTTGACACTTCGCTCGCCCCTGCAGCCGTCAAATCTTTAGTGATGGAGAGGGGCCTCATCTCCGCTGCCTTGCTCTTCATCTTCACTTATAGTGTGTCAAATCCACGAACAAAGTCGCGAAGCCTTGATGCTAGCACTATAGGCTTTAGAGGGCCGTTGTCCTTGCCCTTGAAACACCCTCTCTCGATGTAGTCAACCATTGACTTGTGCAGCTCTTTGAATTGGGTATCCTCCAGACTTCTGCATGTTGTTGCAATGGAGAAAGTGATCATTGAATTTGGCACAATATAGGAGAATGCGTACTCTTCCTTCTGATCGGGGAAGTTGGTTGTACAGGAGATGACGACCTCGTTATGTGGACCCGTGGTCACTTCCTTCACAATCTCGTGCAGTGAATTAGGAAGGCAAGGTTCTTGGTTCTTCCATTTTGTTTGGAAGCTTAGATGACCTGCCATTGGTGTGAGGACGATACTCTAGTAGTCGACATCCTGCGGCTCCTTCCATATCCAGCACTCTCCGAGAACAAGCTCGTCCTCGTATTCATCAGCTTCCTCGTCTCCTCCCATCGAGAACCCTCTGGAAGTACAGCTGCAGTCATTTTGTTTGTTCTTCCATTTGCACATTTTGAGTGGGCTATTAGCTTTTATATCTGAAGCCGCATCAAGTTTACTAAGACAAGGGTGGTTATTCTTTTTAGGATATGCTTTAATGGCTCATGCAGACGGGTTGAAGGGGTTGTCTGTGCTGGATTCAAGTTGCCTCAATTTGAAAGCAATCTTTCTTACTCTTGCTACGAAGGCAATTTAATGATTCAATTTGCTTTGAATCTGAAGCTATATATTATCTTCTTCCTACAAAGGAATATTTACTAATTCAAGTTGCCTAGACCTGAATACACTGAACTTCATTCTTGCTACAAGGGAAATTTTCATATTCAAATCGCCTTGACTTGAATGCAACATATTTTGTTTTTCCTACGAAGGGCAGTTTTCAAATTCAAGTTGCCTCAACTTGAATGCACTATTTGTGTTCTTTCTACGATGGCAATTTTCAGATTCAAGTCGCCTTGACTTGAATGCATTATATTTTGGTCTTCCTATAAAGGGCAATTTTCGGATTCAAGTTGCCTCAACTTGAATGCACTGTTTTTGTTCTTGCTACAATGGAGTTTTCATATTCAAGTCGCCTCGACTTGAATGCATTATATTTTGGTCTTCCTAAGAAGGGCAATTTTTGGATTCAAGTTGCCTCAACTTGAATGCACTGTATTTGTTCTTGCTATGATGGCAGTTTTTGTATTCAAGTCGCCTCGACTTGAATACATTATATTTTTGCTTTCCTACAAAGGGCTGTTTACAGATTCAAGTTGCCTCAACTTGAATGCAGTTATCTTTTTCTTTCTACCAGGTGCAGTTTACGGATTCATATTGCCCCGACTTAAAAGCAGGATAATTTCTGTCGACACGACTTGTGTGGGTTTGGCGTTCTTATTTAGTGGGGCCTGTAGTGATTTCAAGTCGTACCGACTTCATGACGATGGGGTTTTATCAGTCTTTTTGGTTAGTGTTTTATGTAGCATGGGTATTTTGATCTCTCACGCATTCACGGGCAAGGGTTATGTGGATTCAAGTTGAATCAACTTGAATTTGTGTAGCTCACTCTTCTTCAGCTAACGTTCTATAGGGTTTAGAAGACCTTTTCAGAGTCCCTGTTTTATGGCGAGGAGAAGTAGTTCGAGTAGGATACTAACAGTGACACATCACCAATGCAATCATACAAAACATGCAAAGAATTCAAATCAACAAGGTACGTTGTGGATTGAATCACTAAATTGAAAACCAAGAAACAAAAACTTCACCACCTCACCGCAAATTTTAAACGTTTCAATTTCAATTTCAATTTCCTAGATTTCAATTTCAATTTCAATTTCAATTTCAAAACCTAGATAATAAGAATGGAGCTCATCCAATTTGATAACGAGCTTGTAAATTGTGTAGCAAGATCTGACATACACCCATCAATTGCCCTCCTCCTAAACCCTAAACATCAAAAGGTGCCAATTTGACAACTCAACACATTGTGACAATTGAATATTTCGAGATGTTTTTGTGCGAGATTTGAGCCACGCCGCTCAAAATTGGGTGGGAGTAGCTCGGGGAGGACAATTTGGTAGAAAAAGACACTTACCAGAGACCTTCGTCTACTCCAAAGCTGCCAAAGATTGACGTTCTCCGACGTCGCCCACTTTAGTCTTGCAGCTAGCTTCGCTCTGTATGGCGCCTTTCAAAATGCTGCGAGGAATGTAGAGGAAAGTGGCAATAGCCAACCTCTGGGAAAGACTCCGTCAAGCTCTGGTCATCGAATCCCAAAAAACTGTTTCCAGGCGTCAGGATGGAGAGCATCAGCAAAGCCGGCCAACCCCGTCTCCATCGGCGCCTCAAATCTCCCGCAAATACTAAGCACAAGCTCGTTCTTCAGCCCCAAATCATCTAGATTACACTTGTCAGGGGCCGTAAGCTTTACCTCGACACCGACAGGATTCCAAAGCACTCGAAAACAGGACCTACATACATATCCGAAAAGTATTGTCATAAAGGATTCTTCATTGTCCCGAAATGAAGCAGTTTCCTTGTGATCATTCCCTGCGCGCTTGAATTCTGCCAAAATTAAGTTCATGACAAAGCAAAGCAAAGCATGACATACACTTGAAATCCGCAACCAAAGAAAAGCATACATACACTTGAAATCCATGACATATCACTCCCTGCAAAGATAGTCTAATCTCAACCAACTCACAAAAACTACGACATAGAGAATCCAGTTTCAAACTAGCGCGACTAGGTTGAGACTCTGAAGCAGCTTGAACAACAATCACAGCATTCTCAAATCCGTGCAGATATATTCCAAGGCAGAGATTCACGTTCTTCAGTTAAGGCTATGGAAAACTCTGAGTCCCGCCCAAGTGCATCCTAAACCCTAACCCCTAATTTTTATACTCAGCTTTGATTATGGCAAGGCTATGTGGTGTGACTGTCAACATTCTGGCCATCTCCTTTCAAGACTGTTGTTACACTAACCTAAATCCCTAAACTGCCCATAAGACAAGTGTGATGCGGTCGACAGATAGGTTTCTCATGCAATTCACATTTAACACAAAGAAGCACACTTCATAAAAGAAGAAGAAGCGCAAAAAATAAAAGCAATACAACAAAAGCAGCACTCACTTGGATCACGCGAGCTTGGACATGCCCAGCTCCACACCGCAAACAATGGTGAGGACAACCACACACGCACATCCGCAAGCACAGCAACAAACCGCAAGCACCGACTTGCACACCACAAACACACGTGAGCACCTCCGAAAATTTGATCGAAACACGAAGCCACCGACCGGAACTCTCGACCACGAAACGCACTCTCAGATCCAGACAAAGCTCCAAACTCGCACCTCCAACGAAGCTCCAGACTCGCAAACCAAACCCTAACCTCCGCCGTCCTCAGCAAACCCAACGCACTCTCGGACCCAGACGAAGCTCCAAACTCGCACCTCCAACAAAGCTGCAGACTCGCAAACCAAACCCTAACCTCTGACGTCCTCAGCAAACCCAAACTTGGAACAAACCACAAAAATCACACGGAGGCACACTGAAGCAAACTCTCGACCACGAAATGCACTCTTGGACCCAGGCAAAACACATGATCACTCTGGACCCAGGCGAAATGCACGACCCGAAGTATGGCGGGCAGTACAAAAAAACCCACAAAAAGTGGAGTATGGCAGGCAGTAAAAAAAAACCCACAAAAAGTCAAAATAATTTTTTTTGAATTTTTTTCTCAAAGATTATATTCTTGTCTACATGTGAAGCTTTGTTTCATTCAATTTGGACCAATAATGAGAAAGTTATGGACAATCTTAGTTTTTCGGGCAATCTAAGCATCTTCTTGAAAAAAAAACTTGTAGGATTCATTTTTGAATGCAATTTTTAGAATTTTTCAAAAAAATTGTTAGATGGTTAGATTTTCTTGCTAGAACAATCTCATCGTTGGGATTATTGTAATTCAATTTCATCTAAAAGCTATTAACAATTCAGTTTTTTCTTCCATCTTAAACCCACATCTACTTAATAATTTTTTAATGAGTGAAAATTAAGTGCTTTTTTTCATAAATTTTTTTTGTAGATTCTCAACTCAACTACTTAACAAAAATAACTAGGAAATCAAAATCATTAGTGTACAAAATTTGAACTAAAAAGATTCAAAGCCAAAAAATCTAATCAAGCAAGGTGCCAAAAAACTTGTTTTCTTCACTTTAAATGCATCTTACAATGTACATGGTCAAAGTTTCTGAAATTTCTTCCACGTATTCATATACTAGTTAAATATAAGATCTTACGGTTGGATATGCAAAAGAAAACAATTTTTGAAGTTCTTTTCTCTTTCCAATAGAGATGACAATTTTGAGAGTGCTTTGATAGGAAAATCACCTTGGTCCTTTAGGGGTTAAAGGCACTTTTAAATGCCACTTCTGAGCTTCCTTAAATTTTATGTAAATTGAATGAAATGTCAACAATATGACAAGTTGTACCAACTTTTTTTTATGTTAGCATTAAAATTCAAGCTACACATGCAAAAGCTCTCATAGGAAAAGAAAACACAACAATCTTATTTAATACTAATATGATAAAAAAATTAATGCATGATCATAAAGGTTTTAAAACTGCAAAAAGAACTCAATCATAGGAAAAAAATACACAACAATATTACTAATGAGGTGAAAGATTGTAATGTTTCACCATGAATGTGTTAAAACAACAAAAGTGATGTGAAGTCTTTTAATTCTATTTTAAATCATATTCTACTTTTTTCTATTGACTATTTTTTTCAAGCATGAATATATAATATTTTTTTCTGAAATTTTTTATATGCATTTCTAGTTGATTTTCTTAATATACTATAGAGACCTACAAGTTGTCGGATCTACTCATTTTGGGCCAGTAAAATGTACGAAAGATGAAATCTAACCATTCGAGAAGAGTGAAATCCACGCATCATGATCTTGCAATTGGTATGGTTTTTTATTCCAAAATTTTAAGAGGATGGTATTCTAATAAGTTAACTAAAAGCTTGATGGTTGGATTTGTTAAGGAGTATATATAGATGAAGATTTTAGCCATGCTTTGGAGACTAATATTTTAACCCCTAACTTCCATTGTTCCTACAAGGAACATAAAGAGGGACAAAATGGATTTTGGGTGGTATCCTATGGTCTCCTATGGTTTTTTCTTTGGAGCTTCTTTTATAGATAGAAAATTGAAACAATTTTGTGAATATATAACTTTTATTTCCATCAATTCTAAGAAGCAAAGGTTTTGCCACCCAAAGTCCAACATGGAGTTTGTTGGTCATCATAAAAAAAATCACAAAAAGCCTAAATAAAATTTTTAAATTTTTTTTCTCATACAAATATTTTTGTTGACATCAAAAGATTCAATTCTTTTTATAATTGGAATAGTGATGAGAAAGTTTTGGACAATCTTATTTTGGGGCAATCTAAGCATCTTCTTGAAAAAATAGCTTATAGGATTCACTTTTGAATGCAATTTACACATTTTTTCCAAAAGAAAGTTGTACGAAATTCAATTATCTTGCTAGAACAATCTCACCTTTGATATTGGTGATTTTTGGTTCCATCTTAGAGATATTTATGATTTAGTTCTCCTTCAATATCAACCCTACTTCTACTTAATAATTTTTTTTTAAATGAAAAATGAGCAAGTTTTTTTGAAATTCTGGTCCAACACTTTCAACTCAAATTTTCAATAGAAAATAAAAAATTCAATGTGTGCAACTTAAGAATTTTAAGCTACAAAGATTCAAAGCCTTAAAAATCAATTCAGACAAGGTGCAAAAAAACAAATTTCTTCATTCCAATGGGCACTTGAATCGTAAATATCTTGCAATCCTTGCTATCAAAGTTTTTGAAATTTCTTCGACACATTTTTATACTAATCTAGTGCATGATCCAATGGAATTGCAAATAAATCCACATCAGTACTTACATGCTTAAATTTTCAATGGTGAAAATCATGTAAACATTTTATTCTTTCTAATGGGACTATTTTCAAAGCAAATGGATAAGTACTATTTTTAAGATCTCAAAATCAAGTGAAATTGGCAAGCTTTACTCTTTTACTAATGGTACATATATGGCCTTGAGGACCTCTCAAAAAATCAAATGTGTGTTGTTTTCAATGATAAATAAAAGCCTTTAATAGATAAATTTCAATACTACACATAAAATTTTTAAACTATCAAAAAAATTTAAATACCCACACATAAACAAGCCCAAAATTTGGGTCGACTAGATATGGTCAACCAAGCAGTTTACTTAGGGGTTAATTGATGGCCATATTTAAAAAAGGAAAAGCTTCAACTCCCATTAGTTGTGTTTGAGAGCTTGGGGTGGTTTGGGGTGAATGAAGTTGGCCATTCAAGGGCCAAATTAGTACAAATGGCTCAAAATTAATGGATAGTGGCACTTTTAGATGAGTATAACTCAGAGGTATAATTGATGCCTAAACAAATATCATCAAAGAATCAATGTAGTGACTAGGGGCCTTTTGCATTCTCAAAAAGGAGGTCCCTTCATTGAAACAAAAATATTTTAATTATGTAATACTTGAAATCATCACCCTGCTACTACTTCATAACTGAAGTCAATGTAATTTTTTTTGAAAGATTGGGTGTATTTGAGGTTTATTTTGAAGAACTCACAACAGTAAATGATTATCCTTGCACAAAATCTTGTATAGAGAAGTCATTGTTATTCAATTTCATGATCGGATGTCCTAAGTATAGTAAAGGTACATTAAACTTCAATACAAAATTTTCAAAAATTCCTATGTTGGAAATTACAATTTGGTTTTAAACTTCACGCTATTTAACCTTGAAGTTTGAAATATTCAATATTATGGTGCTTTGAACAATTAGGGGTTAAATCCAAAACCCGCAATAATAAAGAAATATATATTTACAAAGTTTGAATTGTCTGTGCTTTCAAATTTTTGACATTACAAAGAAACAAAGGGAAAAAAGTTTTTGATCTATTTGATGAGGGGTTTTTATTAAGAAAAAACTTTACTATATTCTAGCACACCTTATTCAGTAACCCGGGGAGATCACTCCTTGTAATTTAAGGTATACACCTGAGTTAAGAGGGTATTTGATGTGGGGCTATTTACCTTAATTATTGTATTTAAGATGACTGTATTTTTACATAAAAAGCTACAAGGGGCATATTTTCAACACCCTATGGTTTTTTGTAAATTTGTTTATAAGGTTTTTTAAGTGAGGCTATTTTACATATAAAATTTAAGTGTCCAATTGACCAAGTGGAATTTTTTAAGCCTAGAAGACCAATTGTCCTTTGAATGAACAATGGAAAACTTGGATAGGATTTAAAAAGTCAATTTCGGTCGGTTGTTCACAAAATTTTGACACAAGGTGTGGACATGATCCGGACCTTTAGTGAAAATATACTTTTTTTTAAGTGAGTACCTAAAACAAATTAAAGTTATATTGCCTTGAATTTTTTTGGCAATCGAGGCAATTCAAGCATCTTTTAGGCACTTTTTATAGAAATGCTTCAACTTTTGAAATCTAGCATGTATGTAACTAATAAAATATAGAATACAATTACCAAAAAGAAAATTAATTCTCAAATCATAAACTAAGAGGAATCAATTTTTTTAGCTATGTTGGAATGGCTTCAAGAATAATCAATTTTTTCTACTTCAAGTCCTATTATCTTGCAATATATGAAGTTAAAGTTCTTAAAATTTTTCCCACATATTGTATTCCAAATTTTTGTTTCTAATTTTTACTATTTGGATTTTTTTTAAAAATCCTCATTGCACAAGAAATCATCAAAAAATGACTACTATTAATATTGCTAATGCACTTAACCTCCTTACATTGCATGTTGATTTAGAGTAAGCTAGACTCTATATTTGCTTCTAAACTTTTTCATGAGTAAATCTGACATCATAGATGTATGAATGGCCAAAATCTTCATCTTTGTATAGAGCAAAAAATTTTACTCAAAGCGGTTTCAAAGTTTGTTGGCTATATTTTGCAGGAATAAAATAAAGTTAATTTCCTCGCTTCAAACGTTATAATCTTTCAATCTACATGATCAAATGGGCTGAATTTATTCCACACAGTGCCTTATTTGCTTAATACACTTATGGTTGAAGTTCAAAAAAAATAATTAATTTTTAATTTGAACAATGCATAAAAAATGGGCAGTCTTGTACTTTTTTTCTTCCAAAACACCCTCTGATCTTTTGGGTCAATAACAAGTTTACCATTGAACACTTCAAAATCTCCATTGAAACTATTCCATAAACATTTCATTTAATATGAATGTATTTAACATTTATGGCTTCAAAGAATGAAATTAAACAAACTATAAATTCTATACTCATGTTGTGCATTTATTAGTTCATAGAACCCACTAAAATAATTAGGTAAACTTCCCTATTTGTGTAATGTGACAGTTTTGCCATTTATAGTTAGTGCTTTACGTTTACACTCAATTTTTTTTTTATATACACCACCAGTATTGTGGCACAACTTCAACCAACCACCCTTCATTGTAGATTTTCTTGACTATGTCCATTTTATCATCTACATGAAATTATTAGTCCACATCTATACTCATCGTACTATAAAACATTTGCACAACCTCTATTTATTAAGGCTAACTTATTAATAAAAATTCCTACTACATGATGTTTTTCTATACCCTAAATTATATATAAGAGAGTATGTAGCATTTCATGGACCCTATAGTAGCCCTACACATTATATAAAATTTCTTTGCTTTGAATTAAATAGACCCTATCTTTTAACTCACGTAGTTTTCTAAAAAACTGATAGTGATCTCCCCGGGTTTGGTACGAATTTTAAATTCTTCCTTTAGAATATGGACTTAGATTATAGAACATTGCAAATATTATTACATATAATTCTAAACACATTAACTGATACATTGTGTATTATTTCACAAATTTTGGTATCTTTGGCATGCATAACATTCCAAAAAACAAAAAATTAAAAAAAAATTAAAATAGTTGATGTGGGCTTTTTATTAAAAAAATATACATAATATATTTTAGCACACCTTGTTCTGTTACAAAACTGAAATTCCTTCTTCAAAAATGTACTTAGAATATAGAACACTACATTCCAATATTAATATTATACATGGTCATGAACACAATGTTTGAATGATACATTGTATACAAGTTCGAAATTTTGATATGTTCAGCATTCACTTTGAAAGGTATCCATTTGGTAATTATTGATTTTTAGTTGTTGATTGAGGTTTATGAACTTTTCAAAATGACATTGGATATAACAAAATTGCCCTTAGAAGTTAGACCTACAAACTAAAGTGAGAGTGATATAATTAATCTTATATTCTAAAAAATCAGTGAAAGTAGAGGTGCAATTATCTTATAAAATTACATATGTAAACTATGATTTGGTGCATTCCTAATTCAATATTTTTTAATAGATCCTTCACAAAAATCTACACATCTATGTTGCCATTAAGTTTAGATTCTTCACTTGCAAAAGATTTACAATACATAATATGATTATAGTCATAAAATGATTATAGTCAAAGAATGATTTATAGTACACAGAATGGTTAGTCATAATTATATAAATTTTTTATACATTAAAAACACTTCATTCAAAAAAATAAAATAAAATTACATCCTACTTCCCAATAAAACTTAGAACATATTAATGAATAATTTTCCTCGTACATGCAACGTTCCTATGTCTTTATTGTTTAATATGTGTTACTTTCAAAAACAACCAACGATTACTTCCAAATGGTCGTGCACCTTTTACATTTGATCTCATTTGATATTTGTCCTAGATCCTAAACATTCATATCTATTAAAAGCCTAAACATCATAATAAATGTATGTTTTCTAAAACATAGAAATTAAATACTTGTGTAGTAAACTGGAAATATAGTAATTTTTCTCGAAGTTTTTTTATGCAAAATAGAATTGAGAACTATAAAATTGCTTGAACATGAAAGCCTTTGTCATGAACATTTAAATTGTTTAACCTCTAAAAAATCAAAAAACCGTTTTTTGGCAATGTAGCGATTATGGGCAAATTACAATGAATGGAATTTTTCTTTTCTTTTCTTTGAAATTTTCACACAAGATGTTTTGGAGGAATAGCTTTAAGGCCCATAAATTCTTATAGCATTTCACATTAAGCTTAAAAAATTATTGCATGATAAAATTTATTGCATGATAAATACTTTTCTTTGATCTTTGGGCAACTTGGGCAAATTTTTTCTCCTATATGTTCTACAATTCCAAATGATGAAAATTTTCAAGCATGTAGCCAACTTGCCTTCAATAATGAATCCAAAAAATTACCACCATAACTTCTTTTCGTATAAATGTGACCTTCTGAAGTGCAACTCCTTGTTTTTTTGCACGGACAAGGAAAGCATCCTTGTCAGTTCAAACGCTATTATCTTGTAATGTAGAGGGTGGAAAATTCTGAAATGCTTTTCTACATCTTTTTAAAACAATGTACTAGTACATCCTATGGTTGTATGTGTCCAAAAATGTGTTCTCAAATTTTTTTTACTCGTATTCAATATGATAGTATTGGTGAAAACATAGTCCCCTAAATATGTGGTTACAATTTGTCATGTAAAGTGAAGTATTGATGAAAACATAATCACTAATAGTAAGGTTGAATTGCAAATTCTTCATAAGTCAATGTAACTTTGGAACCCTGAATCCTAGATCCACTAAATCCTAAATCCTAAACCCTATACCCTAAAGTCCTAATCCCTAAATCCTAAAGCCTAAACCCTGAAAAAATTGAAGCCAAAAAACCCTACAAAAATACAATGTTAGCTAATAAAATTCGGTCTTTATCAACCCTTTTTTTTATTTATTTTGTAAATTCTTGTCCTACTTTAAAGAAATAAACGTCCATTTCTGGACAGTGACAGAATCCTACAATTAGGACAGCCTATTAAACATGTGGTTACAACTTATCATTTAATGTCAGGGTATGGAGGCGGAACTTTAGTTGGATACTGGTATGGCACCTTTCCATTTAATTTCCCAAGCAATGAGAATATTTTCTTCTTCAAATGCCCACTTTTGCAGTTGGACACGGATTCCCAATGATGAGGACTGCGCTTCGAGGAGACCGTTCGAGTCTGCCGCGTCTCTTTTCCCTCTAAGGTTTTCCAAGTTCTGGTCCACTTTCTTCCATCACTTGTACTGTTGTCCATTTGCAGTACCTTCGTCCTTTCTCTCAATGTTTGTGCTTTGTGCTTCTTGCTCTCTAATCTTGTCTTTGCCGCCGCTCTGCCGCATATTGATGTAGTTGGAGCAGCTTCGTCTCGGAGGTTTTGAAGTCTTCTATTCATTCAGCTTCCTTATTCCATACTCTTGGCTCGCTAGGTCGTGGGTTACAACTTCGGCTCAAATCTCCTTGCGGTATGCACCTTTCTGCCGGATTCATACTCAGTGAATTTGTTTTGCGTATATGGTCTCAAGCGTCGAATACTCAATGTTGCAGGTGTTTCTCCGAAATCAATCTTCACAACACTTGTCTCTGGACCTTCCTGCTAGATTTCTATAGTGAAATTCCTTGCGTACATGCTTATATGCATTGTAATGTCGATTGAGCAGACATTTATCCAATTTTGATCTTCCAATTCACTTAGGATAATTTCTAATTCTCTTTCAGCTAATGCATGTAACATTTTCTTTTTTTGTTTTTTTGTTTTCGGTTTTAGACTCTGGATGTGGGCGATGTTGTCACTGTTCATTGTTAATTGATTGATTCATTGATTCATTGACTATTCATTGCGTATATGCTTATACGCGTTATAGTATCGATTGTGCAGACGTTTATCCAATCTTGATCTTCCAATTCACTTGGGATCCATTCTAGTTCTCTTTCAGCTAATGCATGTAACATTTTTTTGGGCGTTTTTTGTTTTAGACTCTGGGCGTGGGCGATGTTGTCACTGTTGATTGTTGATTGTTGATTGATTGACTAAATGATACATTGATTGTTCATTGCGTACATGCTTATATGCGTTGTAGTGTCAATTGGGCAGACGTTTATCCAATTTTGATCTTCCAATTCACTTAGGATAATTTCTAATTCCCTTTCAGCTAATGCATGTAACATTGTCTTCTTCTTCTTGCATTTTGTGTTATAGACTCTGGGTGTGGGCGATGTTATCACTATTCATTGTTGACTGTTGATTGATTGATTGACTGATTATTTGATTGTTTGGTGCATACGAGTTTGCGGGCAAAATGTCCGAGAATGTTGTTGGAAAATTTGAGAGCCATACTTTTATAATGCTAAGGAGTCAATTTTATCGTAATTAATAACATCAATGAAGTCAACTAGACTTGAATTTCTATTTATTAACCATATGCATCCACACTATAGAAGATCTCTGAGGGCAATTCAAGTCGTACCAACTTGAATGCCTCATTTGATTCAATTAATTATCTGCAGCAGAAGCATACCCGGATTTCTGAAATGAATGTATACAATAATTTATGGGGTAATTCAAGTCGTATCAACTTGAATGCCTCAGTTGATTTAGTGAATTATCTGTAGCAGAAGCTTACCCAGATTTGTGAAGTGAACGTATTCAATAATTTATGGGGTAATTCAAGTCGTACCAACTTGAATGCCTCATTTGATTCAATGACTTATTTGCAGCAAAAGCGTACCCAAATTTCTAAAATGAACTTATACAATAATTTATGGGGCAATTCAAGTTGTACCAACTTGAATGCCTCGTTTGATTTAGTGAATTATCTGTAGCAGAAGCTTACCTAGGTTTGTGAAGTGAACTTATACAATAATTTATGGGGTAATTCAAGTCGTACCAACTTGAATGCCTCAGTTGATTTAGTGAATTATCTATAGCAGAAGCTTACCTAGATTTGTGATGTGAAAGTACTCCATACTTCATGGGGTAATTCAAGTCGTACCAACTTGAATGCACAAGAAATGTTCCCAAACATGTCGACACGATTGGATTTCCCTTGTCCGATTTCCAACAACAGATTATACAATTTTGACTTCAAGTCGTATCTACTTAAATATTTCATGAAAAGTTTGCTAATCCAGTTCGAGGCGTTCAAAATGAGGGATCCCTTGTAGATGTTAAATGAATTTACCATACGCAAATTAGTGTTCGAGTAGAACCAAATTAAACTGGCTCTGTTAAGGAGATTCTTCTTGGAATAACAAATGCCTACAGAAGTATTTAGTTCTCTGATTAGCACACTTCGGCGTGACGTCCACATTGATCTGCCCCTCATTCAAGTTGTATCTGATTGATATCATTAAACGTTGAAAGTTAACCCCGTTATCCTTCCCGTGCCAGAGTATTCATCTGATGATGGAGAGATCGAGAATGCACCTGAGGGCCCTGAAGTCATTCCAGACTGCGAGGGTATTCCTCAAAGACATTAGAGCACTCAAGTTGTTGAACTTCGCAGTGCCGCGGGATTACCTGTAGTGGAGGGGATAGTGCATAATGTGAACTCTGACCTTGTTTTGGGATGTCATGGACCGCTTGGAGATTCTCTCGTCACTGTGCAAATCTTGAAGTCGCTTGATGTTGTTCATGTACTTGCGGATTGGAAGTATTCCCTTCATGCGTGGCCCATTGGACAAGTGGTTCTAGATGGAGCAAGCCTTCTTGATCATGAAGTGCAAGCCAACTACAATCTTTGGCAAGCTACTCATGGATGGCCACCAGCTTCACCTGGAAGGCCCTATACAAGTACTGTCCGGAATGCCACACCTGAGACTTGTGTGAAGGCCAAGGAACTTTTCACCCAATTGTCCATAAATGCTGTTTCTAGCAAAACGTGATGCACAAGTAACTATGTTCAACCGTTCCCAAGAGACAAAATTCGGGCGTTCCGAGAACGGATTTATCACCAAACTACATTTGAATTCCGGCACCACATGAAGCTGGATGTACATCAATAAGTCCATCGGGATGCTCAAGGAAAGAGAGTGGTCACTATGGAAGGAATTGATGTTTGTCTGGCAGCTTGGTGCCACATTTCAGGTGTGTCGGAGTCCACATTTCATTGCTTCCAAGGATATGCTGCACTAGGGGAGCAAGCTCAGTCTCATGGCAATCTCGGGAGGCTTAAGCCCCGGAAGCATACATTGCAAGCTACCGCAACGTTGAAGGCCATTCTCAAGAGGCAAGCAGACCACATGCCGCATCGCACTCATTCTCTTCCCACTAGAGAGAAAGTAGTATCCATGGTCTTGCTAGCCACCTTCACGTGGAAAGATACCCTTCCAGATGTAAATGCAACAAACGCAGTCTTTGGATTGAAGAGTGTGTCACCATCGAATATCAGCAAGATTAGGAAGTTGAACTTTCCTAAGTACTATGCCAAGAAGCTTGGTGACAACTTTGCATGATGCTCTAAGTGTGATAAGTTGCAAACCCTTAGAAGGGCGGCTCTTAGTAGTTCAAAGCAAAAGTGGACCTTTCTATTAGAGAAGCATTTAGCTACTGCTCGGGCACATCGGGACCAATATTATGCCAATCGGTATAAATCCAGTGCATACCCTCATGAATGCTTGACAATCATGCATGACAAAATGGACCAAGCAAAGACAGCCTCTCCTGTCTTTTCACACAAAAGCAAACAAGTAGATGGACTCATGAAGCTACCAGTCTCTGTGACAAGTATGATTGCTCACGGACATGGTGATGTGCGTTACGCCCATTATGGTCTAGATATCTTTCATCATGATTCAAACTATACGATGGGGTCGTTTGCCAAGCTCTTGCGCGACCTTGAACTACCTCCCAAGTACTCCTCACGAGAGTTATTTGCTAGATCAGGATCGGCTCCTCTCTTTTGTGCAGTCTTGCAAAGCGCAGACATGTGCAAATCCTCACTCCAGCCAATACCTGAAGAACCAATTGCCGCAACTGCATTGCCTCCAGTGCTGAACGTTCAGATGGACAACGCCACAGGAGACAATAAGAATAGATTTGTCTTTGCATTTTGGTCTCTCCTTGTTGCAAAGAAGATTTTCCGTGAAGTTCCTGTTAGCTTCATGCTGGTTGGTCACACTCATGATGACATCGATGCTTTGTTTGGGAGATGGAGTGTGCAGTTGAAAAAAGAAAATTTCCCTACCATCCCATCACTCATGAAGTCCTTCATGGATGTTGATTTGGTGCCTACGATTCCTCATCTCATTGAAGAAGTGCTAGATTTCATGTCCTTCATTGAAGATTGCATTTGTGATGGAGAAGATGCACTTGTTGGCCATACCAAGGCCCAACAATTCAAATTCTATTTGAATGCCGCAGGTCTGCCTATCATGAAGTACAAGTTCTACTGCACAGATAGTGATTGGCTTCCAGAAGAACCGTGAGGTTTGTGAGGAGTCAAATGCATCATCCTCAGCAAACTCCTCATAAGAAGGGATTATATTGTGGAAAGAAGATTCCCAGGGACAGAGCCTATGGCCTCGTGGACAGCCATTGCCTGTTGTCCACCTTCCTATGAGGACTGTGAACGAGATTTACAAGGGATTGTCAGGATTCATCAAAAATTGGGAAACATTATGCAATGAAGATGGAAGTGGGGAGGCTAGAAGGCGCTTTGAGCATTTGGTGTTGTATTGGCGAGCTGTGAATGCAACGTTGAAGGAGCCAATTGAGCCATCTGTAGAATTGAAGGATGGCTTTTGGCCCTCCACTAGAGTAGAAACCACAGAGGAAGACGAACTTGATGACGACCGTGAGGTTTGTGAGGAGTTTGCTGAGGATGATGCATTTGTTGGAAACCTTCGCAATCGCCCTAATCCATCTTTTCGAGTGGCGCGTGATGTTTACGAAGGATATTTTCTTGCACTTTGACTTGCTAGTGAAGATCCAAAGCCGATATGGATTGCTAGGGCCTTGTCTGACCCTTTCAGTAATCCAGAGCATCCTAATTGTATTAAGATTCAATACTTTATGCCTACGTCACGAGAGCGAAATGTTCAAGAGCTTTATCATGGTTGGGACTTGAACAAAGGATTGCGTTAGAAAGTAGACGACACCGAAGATCCAGTTTGGGAGAATACCAATTCTCTTGTGACAGCGTGGAAGTCTAGGGTGAAAAAAGACACGACTCAGTGTGTTTTGAAGATACCAGCTGCTCAAGTTGAAGTTATCAAGGGCACTCTGCCTTCCTTTGATGCAGAATGAATGCGTATAGAGAACTACAGAAATACTTTTCAAATGGTAGGGGATACGTTTGAGAGTATAGAGTAATGTTTTATCCTTTTTTTTCCTAATTATGTTTGCTTCATATGATTTGATATCACGTGTTATAGTAAACAAGGCCATATTGTCTTGATTGAAGTATAGATATTTGACTTTGTGGATTGGTGTTCAAAATAGTATCATACTTTGTATGAATTATCTTGCATGCCAAGATAATATTTGAAATATATTATTGTTTTGTTAAACACCTATTTGTATTTTAATTGAAATGTATTGTATTAAATGTATTGTATTAAATGTATTGTATTAAATGTATTGTGTTTATGTATTCATGTTATTTGGGAACATTGAAATTATTCTATGAACTCAAACTGGAAACAATAAAATTTGTGTGTGTAGAATTTGAATACAAGGCACCTTGTTGTTCTATTTTGGAATAGCGCCCCACCGCTTAATTTGATGCAAGTCAACAGGAATCGAACCCGGACCAGCAATTACACAACCATCAATCTCTATATTATTTCCCGCAACATACCCTAACTCAATAGGGTGACCTATTATCAAAAAAATATATATATTTATAGATATGGACCAATATTTAATGTGCAAAAGTCCACATTTTATAGTCTACCTTGAAAAAAGGCAACAAATCGTAAACTATCTACGTAAGCCTAATTTACTTCTGCAATAATCAAATAATTTATGTGGGTTGTTTATAATTGGAGTTATTATTTATAATACCATAAATTGTCATTTTAATGGAAACTACAATTTCTAACTTCAAAATTAGGTCCTTCCAATTTAAATTTCATTCATTTGTATTCTATTTTTGAACACTACAAATGGAGACCATTATTTTGGGAGGGACCTGAACTCCCAAAATTTTGAATATGATGTTGAAAGAAGCAACCGTCTTGGCAGAACAGTTTCGGGTTGCACGTGCTTCTACCCATTTGGTAGCATAATCCGTGGCTAGGATTATGTACCTTTTCTTCCTAGCACTCACCGGAGCAATGGGATCGATAAAGTCTGTCCCCCATTTCTCAAATGGTACAAGTGGGATGATAGGAGTTAGTGGCCAGTGATTCCAGAAGGAAGGCGCTTTGTCCGCTGACATTGGTCACAGCCCTCCACATACGCCTTGACATCAAGTATCAAATACGGCCACGAGTATCCGGCTGAGCGGATCTTGTTGATTGTCGTGATGGCAACAAAATGGCCTCCAGAAGGTCCGGAATGCAAAGCCCTCATAACTTTGTTCTAATCTTTAGTTTCCAAACATCTCCTAAGTTGATTGTCTGCTCCCATTTTGAACAGGATTCCCTTAATCAAGGAATAGGGAGCTACCTTCTAATGGAAGATACCTTTCTCTTCCTGATTCAGACTTTTCGGATATCGTTGTTCCATAAGGAAGTCAATGATATCCTAAAAGTCTGACTAGTGTTCTCCGTTGAGGTGGAACACCGATATTTCTTTATCATCCGGAAACTCATCCGGAAACTCGGCAGAAATGTCCTCCAAAGCTTCCTTTCTGCGATATCTTGATAAGAAATCCGCATTTGCATTGGTCTTTCTGGATTTGACCATCACTTCGTAGTTGAACTCCTGAAGTAATAATACCCACCTAGCAATCCGTCCGGATAGGTCGGGCTTGTTAACCAATACTTCAACGAATCATGATCGGTGTCGAACACAATCCGATATCCAAGAAGATAGTAACGGAACTTCTTACAAGCATATACTATAGCCAGAGCTTCACGTTCCGTCGTGGTATATTCACTACAAGAAAAACCTGTCCGCCACGACCGACTGAAGTATGACTCGCTGTCCTAAATGACTATGTTATGACTGCAACTCTGTTATTTCACATTTTCTAGCACAATTCTAAAGAATAGTCATTTCATAGTCAAAGATGAGATGTAGGGATGGGGAGTGCTGTACTTGTGAACACACACTACAGTCATCCGTTCGTTTTCTGTGACTGTTTTGTTTGGTGGCGTGACGTGGACGGATGAGACCCTAGAGTACATGTACTTAGTTATACAGCAGTTTATTCCTGATTGTGTGTTAACTATGTCAGACACCGTGAATGACTTCTTTCTACTGGGGAATGATTGAAAGCGACTACGAAATGAGTCCAACATCCACTTTGAATGCATGCACGCCTGAAATGATTTGCTTGAGCTTTAAATAAGTGGAAGCCATGCTACGGTCTTTGAAATGAATATCAAAACAATTCACATCTACTAAAACAGAAACATAGTCGTAGAAATATGAAAGACCTTTTTTGTTTAGTTTAGTAAGGTAGATGGAAGGGTGTGAGCACAATTCCAACAAAAAGAATACACCTCGGTTACCTAGTATGCTGCCCGTGCTAATAAGCTGTCTCCCAGGGACAATTCAATGGCCCCAACTAGAGATGGTACTTGTGAAGGTGTTTCAACAACTTTTGAAGCAGTAAGACCAGTAGTTTCCACAGTGGTGCTTATGAACACATCAGGACTATCCAAGACCTCCCTTTTAGCTCTTGCTTCTTTTTGCAAAACTATTTTCCATCCTGGTTTCTGGGGCACATCAGAAAAGAAGACTTGTGTTGCTTGGCTGGAGAAAATGAATGGCTCTAACATGCACGGTAGGGCGTGCCGGAAGTTCACCATCAAAAAGTCAGCATCATCTCGGAGATACGTTGCATTGCCTCTATTGTCTGTAGTCTTCATCCATTGGCATCGAAAAAGAACGATTGGTGAATTCAGTGGTCCGTAGTCAAGCTTCAATATGTCTTTCAAGACTCCGACGTAGTTCACCGACACATCCCTTGCATCGCCAGTCGGTACCTCAAAAACTGAAGCTACTCCAAAATTATTCGTTTGGAAACGATGGGTATCTCCGTCATCTACTCTGAAATGACTACCAAACGACTTCATTCTAGTGTAGCGTGCTGCCTTCTATGCTGGTTTTCTCATTAGCAGCAAGTGGTCCCTGTCATCAGGGTTCGTCACATCAAAGGGCCAGTTCTACACTATGTCTGGGAGCCAGTCTTCAAATGCTGGAATAGTCGCATGTCGCAACCAGAATCTTTGGTTTTCCTTTGTTTATCTAAATAATGGAACGGAAACGGGTAATTAGGATCCGAATCCGGTTAGAAGGGTAGAAGGAAACTGGAGAGTGACAACGCTAATCGAGTAAGGAGAAAGCTGGATTTGATCCGGTCAGAATGTTAGTATTCAAGAACGGAATCACATCCGGATCTCACCTCAGATTGGATTAGGGTTGGACCGGATTGATATGGACCGGACCGAAAAAAGTCATGATGACCTGCCAGGGGTCCTGGGACTATATAAGAGCTGGTCGTCCTCATTTTCACTCCTTTACTTCCCTTAAGCTCTGGAGCTGACCTTGAGCGCTTTTATGCCTCCGTCTGCACCAGAGCTGTTGTATGTGTGTGTGCTTCCGGCCGGGCATGTCCGAGAGTGTAGGAAAAGTAGGAAGCATGTGGGTTGCAGGTTTTGTGGTATTTTTTGGTTGAGATCGGATGAGAGGAAGTGAGGAACGGGACGTGCGGCTAGGAGAGAGTGAGGTAGCGATCGGTAAGGGTCTAGTGGCCATTAGTGTCCATGCCTCAGTTGTGTAAGGCCAGACCGAGCGCGCCCAGTTCCTCCTCTGATGTCAAGCTTCAGAAGGTAGTTTCGGTCATTCCCACGGAGGAACCGGCCAGGTCCGAGCTCATGGAGGATCTCAACGCCATGGGGTGCCCCGTGTTGATGGATAAACCCTGGGGGTTTAGAGAGGAGCAGATGGTGAGAGAGATTAGGTGTAAGGCGTTGAACAAGTTTGACAATACTCTCCAGGGCCGCCCGACCGAATGGGAAGAAGAGCGGTGGAGGGAAGTTTACAACTTCCAGATTGGAGGTTCCGACATGGCTGGAAGGAAGGATGAGTTCATCCATGGCAAATTTCATGGAGAGTCGAGTAACAAGGACGGGTACGCGGTCGTGGACTATAAGAGTGACCGGCACCGCAACCTCCTGCAGTTCCTAGTTCTGATTGTCCACCCGGAGAAGCCGACAAGGGTGACGATGACCATCGGCAACACCATTTTCGATTCCCTGAGCGGGGAACGGAAAGTGAACTGGGCCCGGATCTTTTTCGATCTGGTGTTCTAGCTGGTGATAAGGATCGAAAAGAGTAGGGCCACTCCCTTGAGTCCCTATCTCTTCCACTTCTACCACCGGAACCAACTCCTCACAGAGATGGAGGAGAAGACGTGGAGCCTTCAGGAGTCCATCCTGAAGTACGGGGAGTCGGGTTCGGATGACGAACAGGAAGAGCAAACTAGGTCCAAACCCAAAACGGAAGAGGAAGAAGAGGAGGAGCCATCCCAGCCGAGGAAGCGGATGAAGACAACGCCTCCTCGCAAGTGAGGAACCCCTCCTACCACCTGGTCCACTCCAGAGCAAGGACCGGATGTGGAGATGCCGGATCCCAAGGACTCGACCGACCCGTTCAACCAGTTGACGGTAATCCTGTGCGGGATACAAGCGGACTTGGAGGTCAAGAGGAGAGCTCTCGTCGCTATCGAAGGTCTGGTGGGTGCACCGGCGGATAGTGAGTTGCCGAGTAAGGTGGGCTAGTACCTAGCCAATCCGGATGAGAATCGAAGGCAGGAGGCAAAGATCCGTCGGCTTCAGGAGGAAGTCGACACCCTATAGGCTGACGTGGTAGCCCTCAGGGAAGACAAGGCTGCAGTCCGGGAGATGGCGGAAGCAACCCGGAAGGTGGCCGAGTTGGTGAAGGACACTCTTGGAGAGTCCGAATCCACCACAGTCAAGGCGGCATTATTTGACAAAGGGGTGCATGAGGAGAAGAAGGTATCTGGTTCCCGGATAGTTTGGATCCTCACCGACTTCACCGATCGGGTGGAAGCATCCTTGGCGGTAGCGAGAGAGGCAGCCAACCGGATGGACATTAGCAGTCGAAAGCTGAACGGGTCCATGTACTCCCGGGAGATCCACCTGTCGGACCTATCACTATCGGATTCTTTCGCAGCCGGAGGGTCAAATCCAAGGCTCAGACACTTGAGTCGAGGAAGAGTAAACGGAGACCTGGGCCTGGACAACCCATTCATCTGGATTCATTGCCAGGGTCAGATCTTTCAGATCCAGCTGCCGAGGAGCGGAGCCGAAACCTTGCGGACGTCTTCAACCAACTGCCCAAGGAATCCAAGAGTCCTACACTGGGTGGGGGAGTTGGAGAATAGATAGGTAGTTAGGAATGTAAAGTTTTGTAAGATAGTTAGGACCGGATCGGATGTTGAACCGGTCTGGCCGGTTAGGATCGGACCCGGATGTCCAGCGCGTATTTCCGGGGGCCTTTTTGCTTTGTACTCAAGTTGTATATAAGTCAGCCCCTGCTTGGGAGCTGGGAGTCTTTTTGCCCAAATTTTGTGTACGTCTTCTCTTGGCCTCTTGTTGCGTGTCTCTTCCGTGTGTGGCAGGGTTGTGTGGTGAGGAGTTAGAAAGGCGCATGCTAGTGCGGGTGTGATTTCTCCCTTTGGCGTTCTTATTTTGATCTTATGTGCAAGTGAGCGGGTTGTGAAAGAATTGGGAGTGGATTTCAGTTCCTCAGCAACTCTAAGGTTTAGGATTTCGGGCGAGACAGCCGTTGTTAGGCTAGGCGGATAGGGAGGGATTCCTTAGTCATGCTAGAACTCCTGGGTGGGAAATCCGGTTGAGTGTCCGATCTCCTGAGAGATCTTGCTGCCTTAGTGGGTAAACGGAAGAACTTTAGTTGATGTTGGAATGGATGGGTTCACTTGTAGCCGCCTGGCTTTGTACAGACGGAATGTGGCACCGAGGTCGTTGTAGTACGAGAGGATTGTACGGAGGGTCTTTGTGTGACCGGTGATCCGGAGGGTTCTCTAGGTTGCTGTGAAGGATCAAACCGGATTCGGATTAGTGTAGGAAATTGGAGAATAGAGAAGTGGGTCTTCAGCAACTATAAGTTATGGAAGGAGCGGCGGGCCTGCCACTCTCAAAATCAAGGGGCGAACCCCCTGATGGTCAAACAGAGATAAAACTAAACCGGATGGTAGTAAGAGCGGATGTGAGTTGATCAGACCGGATCAGAAAGTTGACCCAATTGAAGAAGGAGAAGAAGGTTTGATTGTAGTTCTTGGTGTTGTTGTGTTTCCGGTTGTGGTGTTAGAACCGGAAGAGGAAATATAGATACTGACTTAGTTTAGAGACCAAATAAGGCTATCTACTTCACAGAATCTCGCGGGTTCAATCTTTAGAGTCACTTTGTTATAATTTAAAGTGGTTTTTGGTAGTATAATTGGGAATTTGCTTGCCCTGTGTTGCGACACCGCATCTCGCTAGACTTTTGCCTTCCAATTCCTGCAGTTACTTCAGAAATGTGAACCCCTAATACATACAACTCAAAAACAAGAGTACAGAACCATAATACTTAAACAACAGCAGAAGGGATTAAGAGCCCATGTTGTCGGCGGTTTGCTTCGGCCTATGGCTCACTTACAACTGCACATAGTCATTTTATAGTGATATCCTTGATCCAGTGACCATGTGTGACTCATATTTGACTAAACAACAACTCGCACTTGACTTCGTCATTGCCACTACCATAGAGTATTCCAACATCGGGCATTTCCTATTTCACACGTTCTTTTTCATTGTGAAAGATGGAAGATTGTAATGAAAAACAAATCTTAGGGTGTAACATTTGATATGCACATAGAAAAGAGAAGATTTAGGATCCACTTACAAATAGTTCTGTTGCAAACAAGAGACGTTAGTCAGAACGTATTGATGTGCCAAGTCCCAAAGTACAGGAGTCATGACGTAGGGTCTACCTTCGCCCTGTAGCACGTCCTCTGCATTGCCATACTCCTTGTCAGCATCCCAGACGTGCCTCTTTGTGAACTGAAAGTTCTGCAGGTACTCAGTAACAAATCCAATGCTTTCATCCTTCAGGTATCCCTCGGCTATACAGGCTTCAGGGCGAGCCATGTTCCTCACATGATTTTTCAGGGTTTTCATGTACCGTTCTATTGGATACATCCACCTAGCACTCACTGGACCACATAAGTCCAACTCCTTAACCAAATGATATGGGTGATGCGTCATGATGTCAAAGAATGAGGGTGGGAACTCCATCTCCAACAAAGCCATGGTTTCCGCCACCTCGGCTTCTAGTGAAAGAAATCTAGCAGAATTGTACACTTTTGTACAAATTCTTCGAAAAACCTTGCTCATCCGCATGACAGTCATTCTGGGACCTAGTTCCATCAAACCTCTCAAAGCCAATGGTAATATTTGCTGCATTAGGACATGATAATCATGAGACTTCAGCCCCCCAAAGTTCTTCTTACGTAAATGCTTGCCCAAATCGGAGGAATAGCCTGTTGGTGTCTTCAAAGACTCTATGCACATCAGAAATACTTCAAGCTCTGCATTCTTCAATACATATGGTGCTGCAGGTTTTACCATTCTTGTTGGATTCCTTGGGTGCGGAGTGAGCCACAAGTGCGGTCGTATATTCGGCCTCTGTAAGTCATGCCTGACTTTGACTGTGTTTTTCTTCCCAGTAATGGTTTTCAAAAAGTTCTTAGCCAAGTTCATTTCGCAATGCATGACATCCAGAGTATAACAAATAAGCAATTTTTGCATGCACAGAGGAGACACTACAAGGATTAAAATGGAAATTGTTTCTCTCTTGAAACAATGAATCACTGTAAATTCATTGTATCACTGCACCACAACTGAGAAATGACTACTTCTAGTTGAGTCACAATTGTGAATGAGTCACGTCTCCGCCGTGAGCGTCCCTTTCACAACTGAGTTACACTGGCCCTACAGTCTCCTACTAGTACCTTTAGTCTACCATCTACACATTATATGCTGAGGGGCTCAAATAAGAAGGCAACATAAATTGCTGGTTTAGACACTGGACATAACGACAGTTTGAAGGGATGCAGAATAGGCCAGTGGACCAGTAAACTGCAATACCTTATATGTGCAAATCAGAAAAGAACAACTCAAGCAAGTGTAAATATATTCATCTGACACCCATGACATGTGCTATAAGTCGTCAATACCTTCTAGTAAGGCAACCTATATAGGACTACAGGATGCTCAATCGCTTGACACTGTGCACTTTAGATGGGTCCCTCGATCCAGGTTCTCGGTTGACTGCTGGGTACACATGAGCTAATATGAGCCACTTAGGACGTAACACTTCCTTTTTTAAATGCTTTAGGATAGTTGTGTGAAAAGTGTGATTGAATTTTGGTTTGAAGATTATGTTTTCTTTTTTCATAAACTTTAGAGAATCTTATTTTGTAATGCCATCCACTTTTAGTCATCGTTTGAGATCCCAAAAGCAACTTTATATTCATGAAACCAGTGCTTTTTGTGCTAAAAGGTCCTTAAACGGATGAATACTATTGAGTGAAAGATGAATAAGTGACTTCAGAAGATCGAGGTTGCCAGCTACGTTAGTGGATGACTATGTTCGGATGAGCGCAATTTGCGGATGAACCCAACTGCGGACTTCTAGGGTTTAGTTCCTGTCGTCTCTTTCGGATCCTAGTGCTTCTGCTTGTGCTTGTGTTTCTGCTTCTGCTGTGTTCTACTTCAGCCGCCAGTTACCTTGAGCACTGCATTGCATTGGTGGACACATGACGCTGAAGATGCTGCTTTTGTAAAACAATTTTTTGGCTTGCAGAGAGTAGGATCTCGTTGCACGTACAGATTTTGCTTTCACGCCACCACTCTCACGATGAAGACTGCGTTCAAATGGGATACCCATACTCTCCAGGTGCTATGCGTGCGTTTCATTTCCTGTTGTTTGTGAAGAAACTGTCAGAAGCCGAAGCTGCATCTACAATGCAGAACCAGGATGGTCGATGGGGGAGGGTGCTACTTTAGGGTCTGTGGAGCAGAGTGGAGGGTTGGGTGATCTTCAGAACTTCGTTTATTGAAGTAGGGTTTCATTGCATTCTGGAAGTTACGTTCAATAAGTGGTTTGGTAAGTTCTACCTCATTGCAAGCTTGAAGTTATATTGCTTTAGGGTTTACTACTTGCTGTCATTGATTTTGCACGACAGGACCCATGCATCCACAAGGAATTAGGGTTCAGGGTGAGAACGTGTGTGATGCGCAAATGAGGCTGTTTTGGGTAGGTTTTTTGACATTAATATATTGTTTGACGGAGTATTGTTTGCGTCATTTTCGTTTTGAGAGGGTTTGATGAGTGCTTGCCGCGGGAAGAATACAGGGCGTTTGCAGACGTGGGTTTTGTGGGTTTTGTGTGGGGAGTGTGGTTGCAATGGGTATTCTTCACAGTGTAAGCGTCCTGCTAGTAATGTGAAGTATACCCAACAAAAGGCATGAAGACTAGTGTGAGTGAATTTCACCATGAGGTAAAACCCATCCACAAACTTGGCCGAAAAGGAGTGTGTGGACTCTAATCTAAATGCCTCCAAGCAATGGATTTTCCAAATTTTTTCTTTAGTGAATTTTTGATAAATCAAGCCTAAGTGAAAAAAGGGCAGCACCTCCAAATCATCCCATTTTGTGCCTTAACACTCCCAATTCATCTTCATACATGTTTTGAAAGGACAAGTAAACTTCCTAGGTCAAAATCACCTTAAAATTGCCTAATTTAGGCCCTAAGTGAACTAAATTGCATCCTAAAAACTAATCACAGCACAATTCACTCACACCAAGTGCCTAATCTAGACTCCCTTTGGGCAATGCTTCCACATGTGCCCTCAAGACCCTAACAAGTAGAATTCACTAATGATGCATTCTTTTTAAACATCCAAATCATACAAGCCCATGAGAAATGTACTCCAAACATGCAAGACCCAATCTGAATTGTAATTATCATTACATTTTTATTCATTTGGGACCACAAGAACCATAGTAAACACAACACAACTCATAGCCGATAGGGCAGCCAACCTCTTCCTACTAATCTGTCCACCCTATCTTCATCCTGGCTCCAAATTGAGCGAGCCTTATCTCGTTGGAAAGCTGACTTCTCCATCTTCCTTGCGCCAAAAATTCAGCTCATTCTGCTTGGCCACACTTCTGCAATCGTCCGTCAAGTTGCAGCTCCGAAATTCCTGCGGCAGTAGGCCTTCCGCCACAAAATCAACCACCACTGCCTCATCTATGCTCCAAATCGGTCGAGTTGAGTCTTGTTGGAAAGCTAGCTTGAAGACGCACCATTCCACCAATTTTCGGCTCCATCCGCTACTCCATGCTCTCGCGATAGCTTGCCAAAGTTGCTGCTTCCACTTGCAAGGGCAACGGACTTTCTTTCCCAACACTTTTTGCATCTGACCTCCACAATCCTCACTTTTCACCCACTTTCTACCCCACAAGGTGAAAACCTACTCGACAAATTGACTATCATCCTAACCTACCTCCTTGCAATCATTGTTCTCCTATGTATTGTCCACTTTCCACCTCTTCACACATTCTCTCCCAAAACAAAACAAGAGAGAGAGTGAGCACCAAACCCTAATTCGACTAATACCCCAACTAACTAACTAACTAACACTCCTAATCACTTTCATCTACACTAATTTACTGAAATTCCATTAAATCACTACTTATTGCCTAAATTAGAGTTTCTACCACTATGTTAGTGTTCTCATAGTAATTTTAAGTTTGATCACTTCTTTTGTGCTTTTCCATATTTCTTCTTTTTTATTGGTTTTTTATTTATGTTTAGATCCATTTTCAACTTCTCACCATTGTTTTGGATTCCTTTTTGTATCTTTTATCTTTTATATATTTTAGGGTTGCAATTTTGATCTAGTTTCTCTTCCTGTGCACTAAAAGCCTTTTACTAATGGTTATAGTTTAATCTAATGTACTAACACTTTTGAACTTAAAAACTCATTCATAGTTTTTATATTCTCAATTACCTGAAGGGTGAACCAATATAGTGGTTCACAACTAGCTGATGAACAATTTCTTCTCACCAAAGGGATCACTGGTGAATTAGGGTTTAGGGTGTAGGGGATAAGAGCTTGATCAACCTAGAAAATCAGACTTTCTTACTGTATGCACCTTCTTTTTTTAGGTGAGGCCACTAATTCCTAAAATGGCAGAAGAAATGGCTTCTGCTGAAGCATTAGAATCAGCCCCACCTGGACTAGGAGAGGCACAAGGTGGACTAGAAGAGGCACACCAAGCATGGTATGCTGAAAAACACAAAAGAGACAGTCGGGAGCGAACACGACGTTGTAGGGCAAGGAAGGCAGCTGGCGCAAACAGGGAAGTCCCGATTGATTCCAATCCATCTTATGAATCGCCGGGTACTTTTGATTTGTGTGCATCTAAGGTGAATAGAATTAGTGCGCATGAAGCGAAGGAAATTGCTGCGTTTACAGCACAGCGTCTTCAACAGTATGATAGGAACATACAAGCTCTCACTGTTGAGAAACTCTTGGGACACACTTGTATGGCTGACATCACTCCAACGTACCTGAGTAACTTAGAATCTGTGAAGTTGGGACATTCAGTTTTTAGCAGTGTGCGAGAAGGCATGAGAGAGCATTTGGTGGGTCAGAAAACTTCTAAAATTATAATGGCAAAGGATATTTTGTGTACATTCGCTTCTAAGGGAAATGTTGGCAGTGGAAGAGGAATTGCTAGGCTGTTAGGGATGGACAGGCGTAATATCTCAAAGGCGCAAGGAAGACGAGTACTACTAGACTCTGCTCAAGATGCATTTTGGCTGCACCATCGGAGAAAGACTCGGAGTGACTCCCTTGCTGAAAATGTGAAGACTCTGGTTGAGCAATGGTGGGCGGAAGAGACGACAGTGTCCCCAAACCGCAAAGATGTTGTGACTTTCCACGAGGGTCCACGGCAATGGGTCTCCCATGCTACCCATTTCCTACAAGTATCTCAGGTATTGTAAAAATATAGTTCCTTTATACTTCCACGTTGCTTGCAATCCTCTTAATGTTTGGTATCTTCCTGTAGCCTCATTCTGTTCTCTCCTTCAACTGTGCTACTGGATTAGGGTTTGATTGAAAACGACCTTCTTCACCTCTCAAGGTGCAACGTTGCTTGGAAATAAACCTTAGTCAATGCTCAGAATTTGTTTCATGCCTTGAGAATGTGCGCCTTTGCTTGAATATGTGCATCGCTGATTTATAACATGTTTTCATACGATACTTCTTCTCTTGCTTGAATATTAGCTCTATTGCTTCAAAGTTTGCTAGGATCCTTTTGTGCTTGCTGTGTTGCTATAAGTTCTGAGTTCTTGCTTGAAATTCTGCTTTTTGGCTAGAAAATGTGCGTGGTTGGTACTATGTTGGCTATGTTGCTAAAAATGTAGCCAATCACTTGCTAGAATATGTGCTTGGATGCTACTACCTTTTATTTGTTGCTAGAAATTCTACTTACTTCCTAGAATTTGTGCTTGTGTGCTAGTATGTTTCTAGATGACAGCTTTGATGCAAGAATTTATCCTTTGTTGCTGGAATATGTGCTTGGATGCTACCATCTCTGCTTTCTTCCTAGAAATGCTACTTCCTTCCTAGTGTATGTGCCAGGGTGCTAAATTATGTGCTTGGTTGCTACTATATGTGCTTGGTTGCTACTATATGTGCTTGGTTGCTACTGTATATGCTTGGGTGCTACTGTATGTGCTTGGGTGCTACCGTATGTACTAGGGTGCTACCGTATGTGCTTGGTTGCTACTGTATGTGCTTGATTGCTACTGTATGTGCTAGGGTGCTATTGTATGTGCTTGGGTGCTACTGTATGTGCTTGGGTGCTATTGTATGCGCTAGGGTGCTACTGTATGTGCTAGGGTGGTACTGTATGTGCTTCAGTGCTACTGTATGTGCTAGGGTGGTACTGTATGTGCTTTAGTGCTACTGTATGTGATTGGGTGCTAATATATGTGCTTCAGTGCTACTGTATGGGCTAGGGTGCTACTGAATATGCTGTGTTGCTAGAATTCATGCTTTAGTATCAACTGATCTCTTCTATTCTACTCTTTCTATTGGAGTTTCAGATCTTACATCTTTGAGAATGTACTGTCCTATTGGTGGCTAGCCAGCCATCACCTTGCTCCTGTACTTACAGATTTAGCGTCCTTGCTCTCATTTTGCAATATCTGTGAATGTTTAGTATCTTCCTCTGTTTTATTTCTAACGGCAGCTACGGTTGTGCAGCTCGAGTTCTACACGAGCTTCAAGGCCATGTATCCTAACTTGCTCTGTAGCTTGACTTCTTTCGAGAGCATGAAACCATGGTGGGTTAGGCGTTTATGGCTATGGAATACATCCTGTTATAAGTATCATCAGGAGCTGCTAGAGCTCCTGAGAGCTCTTGACACCATGCGTGTAGATAAGCTTGGAATTCACAGTAGTTGCAATTGTGAATGTGAATTTGTCTGTGGTGGTCTGGATTCTGCAAATGCTGGCCGATTCTGCAATGCTCATCGTGAAGTATATGAATGACTAACAAACTTGTGGTCATCCATTTTATGTGAGAAAGTCGAGTTCTCTGATAGGCATCGTCGGGCTTGTTTACTAGGAGAGTGTCCAAATTGTGGCTTACAGCTGCTTATGGTTTGTCCACTTGAAGAAAGCACTGACCAGCTCGTGAAGTGGAAAAGCATTGGATACAAGGTAGTGGGAACAACTGCAAATGGAAATCCAAAGAAAGTGGTGACGATGGAGTATCAAGAGTCACCATCGCGTGAGTTAATCGCTTACCTCAAACCCAAACTACAAGCTTTTGTACTTCATAATTACATTGCAACTTGGCAAGATTTCCAATTCCGGGAGCTGTTTGGGTCTGTTCCTGCAGACACTCTCATATCTTGTGTGGATTTCTCTGAAAATTATACTCTCAAGGTTCAGAACGAAATCCAATCAATGCATTGGCATAATGACCAGATAACCATTCTAGTGCATATAACCTACAGACCTAATCCTGCATGGAGAGCTGAAAACGAAGAGCCACTGCTTCTGAAAGAAATTCATTATTACATTTTTGATGACAAAAATCACGACTCTTTGTATGTGCAAAAGTGCTTCATGTTGAAGTGGGAGTATGTGCGCAGTCAAGGTTTCTCACCTTCTAATCACATTGTCTGGTCTGATGGATGTAGTGGTCAGTTTAAGTCTTCACATGCTTGGTATTTCATTAGGAGGTATCCTAATCTCACTAGTGGTGTGAGTTTAAATTCTAGGTGCCAAATGTGCTGGAATTATTTTGGAAGTGGGCATGGGAAGGGGGAAGTGGATGGTGCAGGTGCTCTTCTAAAAAGAAAGATACGAAAGGAACAAATGAAGGTGGATGGGCGCAAGCTCCAGAATGCTGCAGAAATTGTGGTGTTCTTGAAAGAGGAATACAAGAAAGCACATGCGGGGCCACGAGGTGCACGATGCACTACAAGTAAATTTTTTTGGGAGATTCCAGTCTCTGGACCTGGTTTGGTGGACAGAACAGACCCTCTTTAGGCTGAAACAGTGCCAGGCAGCATGGGAAATCACTAGTACCGGTCAGTGTCCGCTAGAGACCCGACATTGATACAGTATCGGCAATTGAGCTACCTCTGTCATGCTTGTCTTGGTTATGACTATGAGAGTCCTTGTTCCCAATCAGATCATGCTCCTAGCTTCATCTTGCACAGGTGGGAGTTCTCCCTTTGTAGCTGACTTTGCCAGACTCTTTCTTGAATGCTGCTGTATTGGTTTAGGTTGGGTATTTTGGCAAATAGACTCTTTCTTGAATGCTGTTGTATTGGTTTATGTTGGGTATTTTGGCAAATAGCTACATGATGTTCTGACTTACGTGGTATGCTGCCTTGATTTATTGGAGGCATTACTGATTGAGTGAATGTTGTTGTCATCTGTAATTGCATGTGCAACCGAAAGGTTGACTCCAAAGCGACCAAGCCAAGCTCGCCAATTGTACAACAACAACGAGGAGGTGGAAGCTGGTCTTGACCGTGAGTGGATTGCCGACGGGCTTTGCATTGGAGATAATGTTGCTGTGCGTTCACCACTTCAGGAGGAGCCATATTGGCTAATGCTAGTGCATACTGCAACACGCACGCTTCAAGACAGCTTCACAGACCCAGAAGGGAATGGGTATGGCCCTGGGGACGTTATTTTCTCAGGTTTCTGGTACGAGCGTCTTAAAGAAGGTAGTTGTACTTATTTGTTGAGAAACGATAAGGAACCGAGTTCGGTTTATAGCCATTTGCTGTTGACTTCAAAATTCAGCTTGCCTCCTATCTCGCACCCTGTGAAGAGTCGGTTTGCGGGGTTTGAGTTGAAGCTTGATGTGAAGGAGATTATCGATGAGGCTGCTTGTGCCGCAGCATTGTTAGATTAGCAGTGGAGGAATCTGTGGTCTTGAAAGAGGAGATTGTACATTATGTGTGGACACATTGTTTTTTGGTGCGATCTATGCCTTTTGTAACCGTATTTTATTTAATACGAATTCATTTCAATGAACTTACAAGAAATCGTTGCCTTGCACTTAGTATGCCATGTGAACTTGCACATCTTGCTGCCAGATTTTTCGATAGCATTCTTAAACTGCTGTGACTGGCTTGTGGTGTATCAGTTGTGTGAATGTCATGTGTGTGGGGCTTGCACTTGCATTTCACGTAACTGGCTTGGGGTGTATCAGTTGTGTGAATGTCATGTGCGTGGGGCTTGCACTAGCATTTCACGTTTTGGGAGATAATTTGGACTCGCGTTATAGGCAAACTTGTCCTTATATCCTTAAAATGATCACTAACTCAAGAATTTGCACTAAACAAATACCCTCCTTGTTAAAAGGGAACTGAACTGGAGCAAGGGATTTTCCTTATTAAAAAGCAGTGACCAGCCATCTGCAGCTGCATAATGAGCAGCCACTGTTCTGATTAAGAACCGGCAACTGAGGCCCCCCCCCGCCTTGAAAGCATCTGCAGCATAGATGACCAGCAATTTTTCCAAAAAAAAAGCGGCAACTGAGCCCCCCCCCCGCCTTGAAGCATCTGCAGCATAATGACCAGGCACCGTGCATTGTTGCATAATGAGCTGCAGTGTGTCAGCGTCCAGCTCGACTAGAGCTGGAGTGCATCAGTTGAACTGCTTCTTTAACCCCTTTAGGATGTTTGATACAAAGCATGGCGCATGTATTTGGTTGCTTTAGTGCAAGTTTCTGTATACATAGCAATGTTTGTCTTCCTTCATGAGGATTTCCTTCAATGAGATTTTGACAATAGAACATGGTAGCAATTGACCAGTGATACTAATTTTTTGTTGCTTTTTTGAATGATTCTAATGTCTTGGGAAATTCCTTGTATACTGTGCACTGACTAAAAGTCTTGTATTTGGCCATATTTCAACATTTAGTAGGGCTTAGAAGTTGCATTTTTTAGTTTTTAATTTTTTTTCTTTTCTTGTTGGCTTTGGAAGGGCTTAGCACAATTGAAATTCAAATGAGCTAATTCATAAAGTATTGGCTATAATTCTAAAAGACTAGAAATACATTGCTCTTGCAAAAAATACGTTTTCAGAAGAAAATGCTGGCAATACAATGACCATGTACAAAACTGACATGGCAGACCTTACCTACCATTTTCAAAATTTAGAACTTTTCGGTTAGTATGCAACTTTCTACCGATGGAGCAGGTCAAACTAAAAAGACAATTATACAAATTAGATAAGAAAGCAACCTAGCAACCAATCAAAGACTCTAGATGAGTGTGGAGCCTCATTGTCTGACATTGCCTAAATTTCTACTTTGCTGGAAGAACCATCCACTGCTACACTGTAGAAGCCCTTGTAGTATAGAAACCTGTGCTTTTTTACTCAATTTTCCAATCAAATCTCATTGATGGACCTAGTTCGTAACAGAAAAGGAAAAGTACAGAATATGGTCACTACAAAAATAAAAAAAGAATGTAGGCCTATTTTGTTCTTAAGAAAATACTATTTCAAAACCTATATTGTTATCAAAAAAAAATCAACAACCTAGCTCTATACAAAAATACAAAATGAATTGAAGATACTACCTTGTTTCAAACCAAAAATCTATATACTTATATTATGTAATTTAAAAATAATAATAATTTGATAAAAATACATAAATGAAATATAATCCCAATAATGAGATTTAGGGTTTAGAGAGGAAATTAAAGCATGTCGAACTTGATTTTTTCAAAAAACTATAAAAATTGAATTAAAAAATGAATGCAATCATTTATTTTAAGAAAATCAATGCTATGGTTATCCCCAACATAAGACTTTCTTTGACTTTTTTATTAGCAACCCAAATAGAAAGTATCAAATCTTTCCATATACACAAGAATATTTCTATAACAAATTTTAATAAATGATTGTCATTTTTTTTTTGCCTACAAAATCCATTTTGTAGCATGGATGCCATACCTTTTGCTTTTACACATAACACATTGATAGGAAACTGAAAATGAAAACTATAATCCCTAAAACAAATCTATTTTTCTATAAATTAAAAAAAAATTCATACATAAAATAGAGTTCATAGAATTATACCCAACTTTCCATTTATAGACTAAGGTGACACTTCATCCTCTTGGAATTAGGGACAAATTTTGCATTTCATAATATATTATACATAATAAGGTTACAACTAAAATGAGCAAACATGTGCTATAGGCAAAAGTTTTACCATGTAGTAAAGAACTCAAATAAAAAACTTGCATCAAATTTAATATTAAAAAATATTGCTTTCCAATAACAAGGTGTATTTTGAACACATGAAGATGTAATTGTTGACATGCTTATGTTGCAATTTACAATGTGACTTTGTTGCAGTATTTTCCTTCTTAGTCTTGACAATAGTTTGAAGTTAAAATAAATCTTAACCAAATAATTATTTTTAGTAGTATGTATTTTTGAAATTTTTCTTTTTGAAGTCTAGTTTTAGCACTATAAATCCGATTTTGATAATAATTGATTATGATTTTTCTATTTAAGTTTTTTTGCAAGGTTGTCTATTGCAATCTTTACTCTCCATAGTGTTGAGGACTTTTAGAAACGAGCCTCAAATAAACTAGATCTTGGATAAGAAATCCCATTAGAAATTCCTTTTTAGCCATTGGAATCCCATTAGAAAATTGTTGAGTAGTTTTTGAAAAGTGATAATTTGATTCCGGTTATGTATGTTAGGCCCTTAAAGCTCATTTTTTTGGTGACCACATTTTAGATTTGACTTGTGAAAAAAGGATTAAAAGACTTCAAATCACTTTTGCAATTTTAGCATCCTTATGATTAAACATTACATTCTTTCAATTCATAAGCATTATTGTTGTGATTTTTTATCCTATGTGATCTCTAATGTGTCTAGTTTGATTATGTATGGTTACATTTACAAAAAATTGATATAACTTATCCAAATGTTGTCTTTTTGTTCAATTTGGAGCAAATTCCTAGAAGCTCAATAAAAGCCTAGAGCAATTAGGGATTAAATATTGTGGACACTATGGCACAATGAGACAATGAGACTTGGCAAACCAATAATTTTGAAGACAATTTTGAAGACAATTTTAAAGACAAGTTTAGTGTATACTAAACTTTTCACTCCCTTCTAGAATATAAATTTACTCACATTTTCAAAGCAGTAAATGATTAGTACACTCTGATATTTACAACAAAAAAAGTGCACAATAACTTGTTCTAAGGCCATAACAAGAACTAAGCCCAAAGCAAACTAGTTTGGCACTACAGAATGTGTAGCAATCACTAAGTAATAAATAAGTAGTAGATCTGCATCGCAAATAAGGCAAATTCAGTACTCAAAGTTAGCATTATAACCAAAAATTGAAAGCAGGGCACAAACATGTAGCATGATGATTCAATGAATTTTACTGTATAAGCTGTTTTTGCAAGCTCGTGATGTGGGCACTCATGCAATCAATAGAGTAAACTTGTTGCTACAAATCTAGGTGCAAATAAAGTTGGCAGTTTGCTATTGTCAATCAAGGCATTTTTTTGGACTGATGTCCCCTGTTGGTCTCACTGCACAGGCCACCTGCAAAGAGATATACTTAGGCAGCATCTCCTGCACCACATCCGTTTCACTCGTCAACTACAAGTAAATGAATGAAACAAAAATTCTGATATAGTTGCTTAGGCAGTACATCTGTGAAGTACAAATTCTTCTCCATCTATGCTGGTCTGAAAGAGATGACATCCAGTATCTACTAGCTCAGAGAAGTATAGCATGCAGACCAGGTTTACACAAAAGCGGGAGTGCTAGTCTGCCAATCAAGCTTACTCTATTGCTTGATCTCCATCCAGTAAACCTTCAGCAAGTTGTTGTCTGTGCAGACTCCATTCTCTTCAAAATAATAACCTAGTCCCAATTCTCGATCAAAACAAAACCACAAATACCTGCATGCGGCCTGTAGCATCCACCTGTACAGAATATATGACGTTGTGGTTGGGAATATGCAATAGACCTCTGGGATACATATTTTCAACCCAAAGAAAACGATCACTTGTTCTTATGCCTACCCCTACCGCTCTTCTTGGGTTTCTCTGCTGCCTCGGCCTCAACTTGTTTGGCAAGAGAATGGCAAGTGTGATGCATTGTAGGGGCTGGCACTTGAGCTTTACCTGCCTTTTCCAGTTCTCCACTCGATTTCCCCAACCTTGATACACTAACCTTTTTTCGAAGCCCCTGCTCTTCCAAGGCAGGAATGTGGGCTCTTTTACCGGTGATAGAATAATGCCCCTCTCCACTCCCGTGCATCCCCTTCCCACTTTCATTTTCATGTGCGTCCTGTTCAATCCCTTTCTCAGCTCCATCGTCATCGTTACTTTTGTCCTCTACCACATTATATACAACAAGTTCTCCATGCACGACCCCTACTGAACCATACAAATTGGTAATCACCTCCAAAAACGAACTGAATGCATCGGAAAGGAGGCACAGGAGGAGTGTGACTCAGAAGATCGACACCATGAATGCAAGTGGAAACATGTGAGTTCACAATTATTAGGATTCGTGGCGAACAGGCACATGTAGACTGTACCTCAGCAAAACATACGGCATTCCAACTCGTCATTGAAGCTTGCACATTTCTTGCAAGAACCCAGTAAACGATGTACTACCACCCCAAGCCTACTTTACTCGACACGAGAAGACTGCTAAAGTACGCGAGGGCATCCCAAAATCAAATGAATACACATGTATGCGCAGGCTCTTACCAGCTGTGGCTTCCACCACTCGCAGGGCATTACTATCCAGCAGTACTACAGCACTTGAGAGAGCCTACGTGACCCCGGACTGGTGCAGCCGAGCAGCATAGGGCTGTTTTATTGGCGAGTCAACCACCTATTGTGAATCGTCATTTCCTGTTTCTGTTGCTTCATCCTGAGTTTGACATCCTCCACTTACAAAGGACCCAGGAACAAGCTTGCTGCCAGACGTGCATGGTAGCAGGGAATGCACTTGTTGGATGGACCCAGTGGATCCCCAATCTGAGTGCTTACCTTTTGACTGTGATACTGCAAAATACAAGAAAGGAGGCTAATTCTCTAAGTACAAGAGCAGGGATGATGGCTGACCAGCCACCAATAGGAGAGCACATTCTCAAAGATGTAAGATCTGAAACTCCAATATAAAGAGTAGAATAGAAGAGATCAGTTGATACCAATAAGAGAAGACTTTGTAATCTCATTTCAGCATCTCAACACATAATGTGGCAACAAATTAGAAATCATAGCAAGAATAAAACATTTTAGCAAGAAAGCAACCATTTAAACAGTAAAGCATGCCTTCAAGGAACAAAGCACATAATCAGGCAAGAAAGCAAAGTTCCTAGCAAGGTAGCAAAGATTCTATCAAGGAAGCAAAGCTAGTATCACCCAAGCACATGCCCTATGAAGGACGTACAATTTCGAGCACAAACGCAAAGATAGTAGCAACCAGGCACACACTCCAGCAAGAAAGCATAAATTCGAGTATCAAAGCCAAAATTCTAGCAACACAGCATATCAGGTAGCACCCTAGCACATACAGTAGCACCCTAGCACATACAATAGCACCCTAGCACATACAATAGCATCCTAGTACATACAGTAGCAACCAAGCACATACAGTAGCAACCAAGCACATACAGTAGCAACCAAGCACATACAGTAGCAACCAAGCACATACAGTAGCAACCAAGCACATAATTTAGCAACCAAGCACATAATTTAGCAACCAAGCACATAATTTAGCAACCAAGCACATACAGTAGCACCCTAGCACATACACTAGCACCCTAACACATACGGTAGCACCCAAGCACATGTCCTAGGAAGGAAGTAGCATTTCTAGGAAGAAAGCAGAGATAGTAGCATCCAAGCACATATTCCAGCAACAAAGGATAAATTTGAGCATCAAAGCAGTCATCTAGAAACATACTAGCACACAAGCACAAATTCTAGGAAGTAAGTAGAATTTCTAGCAACAAATAAAAGGTAGTAGCACCCAAGCACATATTCTAACAAGTGATTGGCTACATTTTAAGCAACACAGCCAACATAGTACCAACCACGCACATTTTCTAGCCAGAAAGCAGAATTTCAAGCAAGAACTCAGAACTTATAGCAACACAGCAAGCATAGAAGGATCCTAGCAAACTTATAAATCAACAGTGTACATATTCAAGTAGAGGAGCAGATTATGAAGGAAGCTTTCAAATTTTGATCAATGACAGAGGTTTATTTCCAAGCAACGTTGCACATTCAGAGGTGAAGAAGGTTGTTTTCAATCAAACCCTAATCCAGCAGCAGAGAACGGAATGAGGCCACTTACACATTAGGCTTCGAATTCCAAAACTGCACTTCATTGTGTCGCTCAACTCACACACTGATTTGTCCAACTGAAGCCTTGTAGCATCCTTTCCCGGTTGCATCTTCTGGAATGCAAATGATGCCCACCAGCTAGGGGCAAATACCTCATTGCAAGTGACACAACTGTTTACTCTTTCTGCCAATTTTGTAATGCAGAAAGGATGGTAAAAGTGTCGGCAGCTTGCCATGACCACGTCATACGAGTTATACCAACGATTGCAAACAGCACAAGGCTCAAGCATAAAAGGACCTGCAGCCTCTTCAACTTTGTGAGGGTGCAAACAAGGTTTCGGACAGCAATGCAAACCTGCACCAGCCTTCAGCTTCTCAATTTCATTAGCCACTGCTTCTTTGTGCCTCCTAAACTCCAAGATTTCTTCGCAAACAGCTTGTATGTCCAATTCTGAGTTCCTCAATTCCAAACATACATCTTTGTATAAGGCTTGTGCTTTTTTGGACTTCCTCGCAGCATCGTCAGAGCCAAAAATAGCAAAGTCTAGCTTGCGTGCCAATACGTCTCTATCACACTTCAGTTCATCTAATTTCTTCAGTCCCAAAGTGAATCCGTCATTCCCCTCGTCAAGTCTGTCCCTGTAACCCTGGACCTTCATAAGGGCAATGAAAGAGGAAAAGTACTCAGCATCTCCAAACCTCAAACCCTAAGATTTTAGAAGCCAATGAAAACCAGAGCATGAATAATCTGAAAATCAAAAAGCATATTTGGGCCCAACCAAGTCAAATTTTGACTCCTTTAATCTAATAAACATAGAGCTTGACTGGGAGCCCCAGAGCTTTGCCGTGAATGTTGAACCCTAAAACTTGGAGAACCATGAATCACACGAGTGATAAGAAGCTGAGAATTCAAAACTCGTGAAGTGCACATAACTGCAAATTTGACCCTGTAAAATAAGCACCCACCATTCAGGTAGACGCCCTAAACCCTGAAACCCTTCACCTAATCACCAACAAACCTAGAGTTGAAGCTTGACAAGCCATGGCTAACAACAGTAGAGGATGGAGAGAGAATCGGGAAGTATTACCGAGGCCAAGACATTAGCAATCTGCAGATCGATCTTTGCCAAAGCCTCCTCTGCTGCTGTCACATTTTCAGCAGCTTCCTTTGCATCGGCCAGTCGGTCGTCCACTCCGAACTTGTACATAACTATCTTCTCCTCCATGGTCTTCTTTGCTGCCAAGAGAATTTGCTGCTTCCTCTCACTGCCCACCAGGAATTCCTCTTCCACTCGCAGCACCTCCTCAATAGTCGCAAGATCTGCATCTGAAACGTGACCAATGGCAGAAAGAGACCTCTCAGGTTTCAAATCTTGCTCAGGTGTCCCTACCGCTCCTTTTTTATCTGATCCGGCAGTTCTTGGTGCTACATGGGGGGCCAGAACCTGCAGCCGAGCTAGCTGCTCAGATGTAAGATCACGTCGTACCAAATCTCCCTCCACACGGCTTGCAAGTGTAAGCAAAGTGGACGAAGCCACAGAGGCCCAGTTGACCTTCAGTCCAATTTGTTTTGCAATGTTTCCCTTAACTACCCACGCCATGAACTTGTTGTTTGTGACCTCCGTTTTCCCACAAATTTTTGCGTACAACTTGACGAGTTCTCTCCTCCTCTCTGGCAGCAATGCACTGTTGGTAGTCTTGTAGGTTGTACATTTCCCCCAAACCTCCTCTATCTTCTCTTGTGTCACCACGGCCATATCGCTAGCGAGTTTAGGGTTTAACCCTTCTCCACACAAGCCTCTGTCAGTCTCAAAAAACTCATGAGTCTGAGCCTTCAAGTTTGCTAGCTCCGTTAAGAGCTCTGGAACACCGGCGCCAGCTTTCATTGGTCGCGGCTTCCTCTCCAACGAGGCCCTCCTCTGTTTCACAAGATGTGCAGACTCTCCACGTACAAGTGATGAATCCATGAACCCCCCCCTAAACGCAGTGAATGTAAACCCGTAACTAATCCTAAACCCCAAGCTGCGAGCTCCGTAAACCCCCAAGTTGCGATCTCAAACCCTAAACCCCAAGTTGCGAGCTCCGTAAACCCCCAAGTTGCGACCTCAAACCCTAAACCCCAAGCTGCGAGCTCCGTAACTCCTCCCTTTTTCTACACAAGAGAAAATGAAACCTCAAAAAAACTGGCCTGACAGCACCTCGTCAACCGTAACGTCGAGAGGAGAGAGAGAACGGGAGTCCGATTCCGTTGCAAGGAACAAAAGTGGGAGCGCCATTTCAAAATCGCACCCCCAGGTGGAAGTCCAGCAAGGCTTGTCAAAAACGGCAGTCATCAACACACTTGCACATAAAGGACTCCGTTAAGCACCCTCTCCATGTCGCAAGTGGCTCATATTAGCTCATGTGTACCCTGTTGCTTTATAGGCCTCATAGTTGGCTGCATGCTGCAGCTGGTCTTCAACAGACATAGGTAGAGGTCTTGATCGATTCTCCATGCAGCCATCAAATAAGTCTTTCATGTGAGCTGACCTATAATTATGTTCTAATGGCAACCACCGCCTTGTCCCACCAAATGTCTGCTTCCCTAGCTCGACAGAGTGCTGTCCACCCAAGTTTGGTCCGCACCAGGGACAAGCTGCAAATCCCTGATGGGAAAATACACCCACCACCCCATAACTAGGAAAATCATGGATTGTCCATAGGAGCATGGCCCGCAACGTGAAAACTCTTGCACTTCCCTCCTTTGTGATGTCATAACCCGGAACACCTTCCCATAGCTGCAATAATTCTTCCACGAGTGGCTCTAAGAATACATCAAAATTTTCACAAGTGACTAACTACCTCCCCGGGATCAATAAGGATAGCATGATGAAAAACTTCTTGGTGCTCAACCATGGTGGTAAATTATAATTCAGCAGCAATACCGGCCAAGTAGACCAATTGGACCGATTTTGCTTATATGGATTCACCTCATCTGCAGCGAGAGCAAAATGGACATTTCTGGGGTTGTTCCCGAAAGCTGGGTCAATGTTCTTGTGAAAATGCCGCCATGCCTTTGAGTCACAGGGATGTCGGACCAAACCATCCCCACCTTCTTGATCGCTCCTATTCTCCGAATGCCATAGCATTAGTTTCGAAATGGTTGGGCTCCTGAACATTCGCTGCAGTCTTGGTATGATGGAGAAGTGCCTCAAAACCTTCACGAGTAACATCTTCCTTGCCTCATCTCTATACTTGGGCCCGTCACATTGAGGGCAGCGCATTGCATCTGCGTGTAAGCCTCTAAAAAGAACGCAACCTTTTTCATAGGCATGAATGCTGGTGTATGCGAGTCCCAATGACTGTGTCAATGACCAGGCCGCATGGTAGTTCTTTGGCAAACAATTCCGATTAGGCAACAGGCGACCATGCAGGATATTGAACAACTCGTTTGCAAAAGTATTACTCACTCCATGCACTGTGCACAAGTTCATCAGCAAAATAGTAGCTGCCAGCTTTGTGCACTTGGCGCTACTATAAAGTTCTTCAATTGCCTCCTCCAATTGATGAGGATGAAATTGCCGGTCCTATCATTCTGCTTCCCCGGTTTCACCAACAGGCCCCCCATCACAAGGAACTTCGTCATTCTTTGGCAGGCCATGTGCTGACCCAATGCTGCAGTCACTTTGCACTTTGTCAGCGGTTCGGAAAGCCTCTGCCACTTCTTCCAGAACTCTGTCCTCAATATCATTTGTCCCATCTTCTTGAGTGAATGCATTCTCCAGGATCCCTCGAGTATCCACTTGGGCGTCTACACCTACGATACGGTTTTCACCAGGGCCCCAGAATTTGTCCTCCCACTCATCGTCCGACAAGTCTTGAGTGCCAGGCCCTCTCCACACCCTAAAGTGTGGGTGCTGCCCATTTTGCAGAAGGTGTTCCCGCACGTTTCTGATTAGAAGTCTTCGTTGACCTTGGCACTCCGTGCATGGGCAATGGAGTTTGGAAGCGTTCACTTGACGAGCTCTCTCTCTCTCGCGAATCCACAATCTGTCATCTTGGAGATGTTGCCTTTGCGGATTTGAAAGGGGCAAGCGTCTTGGTAGCATCTTTGCAAGCAGTTGTAGACTTCAATCACTGCACGAGGATGCCATTGTCAATTGTTAGTAGTGCAAATTTGGGATATACTCACATGAACTACAGGATTTGAGGTCTGTCAAATACAATTTGGGGGGACCGCTGTAAGACACTATCACATTTATGAGAAGAGACTACGAAATCCCTGCACTGGACTCATTGCATATTCACTGCAACTAAGAAATGACTACATTGAAATTACAGCCAACTACTGCAACTAACAAATGACTTCCGAGGACCAGGGTCCACTGAGTATCTACTGCATACAACTACAGAATGACTGGAGCCAGTTAAAAAAGAGTCGTTTACTAACTTTTTGGATTTAGGATATACGTAATTACTCTGCCACCTTAATTTGTCATGTACAGAACGTCCCCTTCGTTACTACAAGGAGAATGACAATTGACAATGTGGCACATGCACAACGAACCCCAACATGGTATGTACAAGAAGATAGGAGAACATTTGAAAACATATTAATTTAGATTAAGAGTGTCGGATCATTATGCCAACCACCATGGTCTATTATAGAATTACATGTTTGCAAACATGTTTAATTAATCCTCAACAGGTATGAACGCTTCAGGGTGGACAGCACTTCATGAAATCGTGGGTGAATGAAGGGCACAGTCCGCAATGACAGGATCCCATTCCACCTCCCTTAATGGCCATCTCACTAAAATGTCACCGACTTAGAGGACGTACAATGCTCTCTTGATTGACATCCATAATACAATTAGCGAATGGATTACACATTTATTACCATATCAGGTGGGGATTTGGTGCCGCCAATGCTCTATGCCTTCGGAAGAGGGCTGACGTCACCTTCTTCTTCCCTCCCTCACACAAAACTCCCTCCACAATGCTGGAAAGGATGCGGTTTAGATATACACCACCACGCCAGCTCCTCCTGCACGCACCCCATGTACGGTTGTTGGAAGCCTCCTCCAATTCGCCTCTTCCGCAACTACCTAAGATGTGTTCCTCGCACTAGATGCCGATGACTGCAGCAAAGTTGGAGGGACGTGCACCACTGTGATTTCCTCTGTTTGTCCCGCTCTATTTCAATATGAAGCACTACACACCACTGCCCGAGTGCAACGGGGCGATCGGCAGCCTTCCAAATTGAAGATATGGAGGAAGAGAATGCGGGAATAGGAGACGAGGGCAAGCACGCTTACGAATTACAAAGAGACAAGCGCGTAGCACTGTTGAGGCGGGAAGTGCAGCCTATGGAGGAGGCCATACAGAAGATGTCAGTCCTTTGCCTTTCATTCTTCATGCAGAGGAGTTTGTGTGGAATTGGTGCCCGTTGGTCCGGTTGCTTGTTTAACAGCCACATTAATTTCTCTTGGAAATCAAGTCCAGTCATTCCACAGTAGAGTGCCAGTTACATGTACTACTAATATATGACTGCAGCTCTCATTCCAGTAGCGGTGTAGTTATGTTGTAGTCATGCATGAGTGAAGGGTGCAGTCACTTAGTTAAATTTGGGGGTATTAAGTTGGAGAACGCCACGTCGCATACCCTACATGGCATTTTGGCGGCATACGGAGGCTCCAAAATGCCGACAGAACCCTAGAACTCCTCCATGGCCTGTAATGCATCTTCTAATGTTAGTCGACCTCCAGCGATGCGCGCACTCTTGCATTTGTTTTTTCATACCCCATTGTCTGCCGTTCAAGTCCTTGAAGGTGTGACTTTATGTTTGCAGGACGAAGGATCTGAATCCACAGAAGAAAGCATCAAAGAAAGGTGCCGATCAGGGAGGGGCCCACATTGCAAGAAAAAGCAGCCAATTGCAGAACCAGAGTCAACCAACTAAGCTAGTGAAGGGGAAAGGGAACAGACGAGGCAAGAGCGCGCGTGTGCGAAGAAGGGGGAAAATGAGTGTAGATGCAGCTTCTTCCTCCGATGAGACAAAAATAGATGATGAAGGCATTGCCGCAGGTATGATGAGTCTAGCAATAGTGTGTGCACATGTTCAAGAGAACACGGCCTTGGAGGTCCCGGCTGCAGGTAATTGAGCCTTTTCAGGGTGTGGGCCTCCTTGTACGCTCACTAGGGTTTTGGAGCATCATCGTAGTGGACAATGTACCTTTGGAAATCCCACTCTGTCCAGGATGTAAAGGAGATAGTTTGATTTGCTTTGTGGATCACCATCCCGCATTGTAGTTGGTGCTGTGTCATAGTAAATAGCGCGAGCGGATAGAGAAGGAGAGTTGAATTAGGGTTTTGCTTGCTGCTTCTTGCTTACGTAAAGGATGCCACACATGGAATGACTTCAGCGGTTTCTGGGCACTTCTCAAAATACTCTCTCCCTTTTCTGCAGGTACTGTTATTGGGAGGCAAGTCTTTAACTCAGAGGACGACGACTTGGATGCTGAGGAGAACTTAATCGACAAAAGGACGAAGCGCAAGAGATTGGAGGTGCCAACGCGATCCCTGATCAAGATTCACAGACCGCGGTCCCCGCCTACACAACGTTTGGTGGAACCGCCTGGATATGGTGGCAATTCGGGGGCACCATGTTTGCAAGAAGCGCCTGCGTATGGTGGCAATTGGCAGTGGGTGCCTACCAGCCAATGGATGCCGCCACCGCCAATGCACCCTCCACGATGGGGGGTTGGGGCGCAGCCTTCTTCAGCTCCCTATCTGGACAGGCTGGCGGGGAATTCTCAATCGACAGATTTCCTTCTGGCAGGGGAAATGTCAGCAGATAGCGCTGTAAGGGCATCACAATGTCTGAAGCGCAGCATCTATGAGGAGGGGACAAGGGACCGCAGCAGGGCTGGGAAAAAACCTCACAGCATCTCAGTCATGGATGAAGGAGAGATTGATGCAGCTTGTCTGGGTAAGAACGCTTGGGTTAGCTCTGTGAGGACGTATGTGCCCCACATTCTTGACATGAGCATTATAGACTGGGATAAACAAAAGCATCAAAGTGTGGAGAAATTGAGGGCTATCCTAAACAACAACTTTGAGTACTTGGGCAACAAATTGAGCATGCTGGGCTTCAAGAATGCCATCAAGAGGTACTTGAAGACGGAGCGTTCTAGGCTGAAGGCCCATTTACTAAGCATTGGAGATGGGGAAGACAATTGCCCATCTCATGTGAATCCCAATCAGTGTGGGAGGCTGCAGGACTATTGGGCTACAGAGAAACAACAGAAGAAAGCAGCAACAACGGCCCACACAAGGAGACAAGTTAAGAATTTGTCCGGTGTGGGTAGGAAAGGGAAGGCAAGGAAGGAGGCAGAGTTGGTGAGTGTTGGCTTCAAGATTTCCCATTTACGGAGTATAGACCTAGCCTTCTTTCTTGTTGATTTCATGTTATATTCTGTAAGGAATACGTAAAGATGAATATGCTGTGACTAATAAGCTGCTTGCATGTCGGGTGCAGAAAAAGGGACAATCAAGCAGCCCAGGATTAGTGGACATTACCGAGGGAATGCAACTTTCTTCCGGCCTCACCCGAAGTGGGTCGGTAAGGCCCTCTCAACTTCTCTCTCTTGTATGGAAGCTATGTTGCTAGTGCCAGTAGTAGCGTCAATTTAATAGCTTTTGCCATTCTACCTTTATTACCGTATCAGTAGAGGCCTCGTGTCAACGCTATGAATAATTTCATAGAAGATTTGTTTAACAGGTTCAGGGGGACCACAAAGTCATTACCTAGTTTGCAGTAGTTGTGCCGCAGTCATGACACAGTAACATCTCTGGTAGTGGTTGTACAGCAGTCGTCAACCAATACCAACTTCTGCCACTTCATGGCTGAATGAGTTGTAATGTAGTTGTTTATCAGTAGGCTAGTCATTCAGCAATTGCCCCGTTAATGGGGACGTGATTTTGAGCTAACTTCCACATTTCCCTTGCTTGAATGGCGGCCTCAAATTGTAGTCTCTCACTGCTGGAGATTCAGCTCAAATATGTGCTATAGAGAAGTCTCAAACTGACTTGAAGTGCGAGTTTTCAAAAGTTCTTGTCAGTACAACAACTAGGAACAACAGGGTGGAGGAGTTGAAGTCGATGTTCGCCACATTCATGGGAAAAGAGAAGGATACTTCCCATGGCTATCCATCTGCACTAGAGGTTCAGGCGTCCAGTCTGCTATTAGAGGGGGTCGGAGCCGACCTAATCAGCGATCCCAGTAGTCAGAAAGTGCCCAAGCAGGTGCTCCCCCCTCCCAGCCCGTCGTAGACGACCAATGGGACTAAAGAAACACTGCACTCCAAAGTGCAGTCACCATCCGCAGCTCAAGAGCTGGAGCAGGCAGCCCACATTGGAGAGCAGGCAAAATCGTCCCCGGGGCAGGTACGTGTAGCTAAAACATCGAAGCCACTTGCAGACTTGAATCCCCTCACAGAGAATGACACTCGGATGGAGAATGTGGAAGAGAGGACTTCCGAATGCCAGGAGGCCATTCCGACTGAAGATGCGGTGGTGTCGGCCGCTAATTTCTTGTCCGAGTCCGATGACGTCCCTGTCCACGAAGCTGGCGCGTCTGCTGTAGCAAAGTTGCAAGATCGAAAGGCTGTGGAAGTCGACAAGAGCAAAGGTAGTGGTGCCACGCGTGTCACAAGCACTGATCCAGAGAATCTGGTGGATGTGGAAGAGGCTGGGGGCAACATGGTGGAAGAAAGTGCAAAGGTAGTGGTAGCAATTGCTGGTCCAACAAAGCATTCCCCTCCGAAATAGATGAAGCTCACAAAAGCGGTGGATGTGATCCAGAATGGAGAGGACACGGCGAAGGACTTGGAGAAGGTAGTGGAAGCGCGCACTGCTCCAACAAAGTCTTCTTCGAAGACAAAGAAGAAGGCCACAAGAGCATCCAGCAAGGTAAATGTCAAGGCAACACTCCCTCATTCAAGGTCAGGTCAGGTGAGAGCTGCCTTGAATTTGCGCATTATACCCATTGAAAATGCCAAGAAGAAATTGCTCATTTTCAACATTCATGGGACCTTACTAGATTGCAATTTGGCTGAGGAAAAGAACCCGAATTCTAGAATTAGGCCAACTTTCAGAACAACAACTCAGAGGGTGTTTTTGAGGCCATGGTTGCAGCCCTTTTTATCACGGTGCTTCTTTAATTTCACAGTGGGATTTTGGGGCAGAAAGAGTTAGTCTTATATGGATGACATTGTTCCCACGATGATGGGAAGGCCACAAGGACATCATGACTGCAGACCTCTGTTCGTGTGGGGTGGGTGTCGTATGCGCAATCTAGGTGTAAGTATCCTTAATACAAAAATGTGCTAAGATAACACGAAATATCGTCCCAGGGAATTTTCGGATTATATGTAGCATACTTTAGCTATCCAGCTTTTCTTTCTTTCTTTCTTCTCACCAAATTACCATTTTCCGGATACTTTCTTAATCCAGAACACAAATCCAGAACCCAACCTATCCGGAATCTGGTTTACGTTTCTTCTTCCAATCCGGTTTTCAATACCTCTGTTTTACCTTCAGAGGGTCTACTAGTTGATCCTTTGAGGGGTAGGGACTTCACCACTTTGGTTCTCCTACAATTCTAACAAACACAAACAAGAACACCTAAGTATTCAAGATGTTGCAGCAAGGCGGAAAGATCCGGATCCTCACAACTTCCGGATGGTGATTCCAGATAGCAGGTCACTCAGGAATACTTCACCCTCCTTTACTACAACGACAGATCTCAGAGTCCGGAACAAATACAGGAGTGTAATTTGTGGGAACACGCAATATCAATATTTAGAAATCCGGATTAGTTTAGGATCAATTTCGTAAAAATTTTCAAAAATTTGTCGTAGTGAAGCCGGAAACCAGAACATTTAGTAGAAACTAGGTAGTCAGGAAGTTCCGGCTTACAAAAACTTGTAGAATAGGTAAGAAACGGACTTTGGCCGGAATCCGGAAATCGGAATGGGATCCGGATTCAGGCAACCTACAAACTAGGGGTCTGGCCTATGAAAACTAGGGATCCGTTTGCAATGGCGGCGCATTAAACGGCCGAACCAATGAGTGTCGGTCACTGGCCGGGTACTTAAGCAGACGGGCCTTTCGTTTTTCTCCCTCTTTCTTTCGCTCAAGGAGGTGTGTGTGCTTGCAGGTTTTGGAGCACGTTTTTGTTAGAAGAAGGAAAGAGTGGTGAGTTAGGCCGGATAGGGAGAGAAGGAAAGGAGGGTGCCGATTGCACCGGATTGTAGGTCAAGAAGATGGCGGAATCATCGGCGCAGGGGCACAAGACTATTCCTTCTGTCAAGCTCCTGTACCCAGTCATTCCGTCGGACTCTGTTGAGCGCTTAGAGTTAGAAGAAGATCTCTTCAAACTAGGGTGTATTGGGTACATCCAGCACCCCTAGACAGTTAGGAGTAAAGATTTTCTTCGTGAGTTGGTTATGGGGATGCCAAACCAGTTCGAGTTGACGTCAAGGGGTCGGTGGGCCTTTTGGACGAAAGGTATGTGGGCGGAAACTTACAGGTTGAAGCAGTCCGGATCCGGAAATGCGACCAGGACGGATAAGTTTTATGAAAACAAGTTCAAGAAACCGCCGCACCACAAAGAGGGTTTCACCGTTAGTGACTGTATCGATGAGCGCCATAAGCGATTACTGAATTTCCTGATTCCCATTGTGTATCCGGAAATGCCAACCAGAGTTATGGTTACAGTGGCGAATACGATTTTCGGAGCACTCAAAGGCCGGGTCGTGAACTGGGTGACCATAATCCACCAGAAGGTCAAGAAGATGGCGGTGGCTATCGACAAGGCCAAGTAGAGTCCACTCAGCACTTACTTGTTCCACATGTATCATGATCTTGATTTCATGACCCCGCAGGAACAAGTTGCCTATGAAACCGGAATGCAGATCCTGAAGTATGGATTCACGGAAGAATTGAAGCCGACGGGAGAAGCAGCACTAGAAGAAGAAGAAGAAGAAGAAGAAGAAGAGGATCCAGAACCAAAGCCGCTAGAGAAGAAGAAGCGACAGAAGACAACCAATCCGGACGCACGAAGAACGAGTCTGGACGTGCCGGAACCGAATCCGTCCCTGACCTAGCCATCACCGGAACCTTCTGATGTATCCACCTTCTATGAGGCCAAAACCCGATGGATGGTGCAGTGTCGGAAGATGCACGCCGAGATGGCAGAGGTGATCACGGGCGTCGTCAGGGAGTTAAATGTTGAGACGGATCAGATCTTCAACAAACTCCGGAAGAGACCTGATCCGGCACTACTCCAAGAGAAGGACAAGCAGATCGAGCTGCTTAAGGGGGAACGGGATCACTACAAGAACAAGTTCTACTGGACGGAGGGGCAGTCGATCTCAGCTTGAAAGAAGGAGACAGATGCCCTGAAGCTAGTCAGGGATTTGAAGGTGTTGGTAGAAGAATCGGAAGATCAAATCATCCGGTCCGTGCTTTACACAAAGAAACTTGAGAACGACGACATTGTTACCGGATCCAGAGTGCTGCAAGTCGTAGTCGATTATGAGGCCAAGATGAAGATCGTTTTGGACAAGATGCGACAGCTGCTGGGTCATCTGGATGTGGCCAAGGACGACTTTGGGCTACTTCCGGATATCTTCATGGAGTCCCCGGGCAAACACGGAGCCGGAACTTCCGGGACACAAGAGGATCCAAGCTTGAAGTCCCTGTTTAAGATGCCTAGGGTGCCTTCCTCGAGTCATTTCCCAAAGTGAGGCACGGTGAATACTTTTGTCCCTTCCTCACAGTCTCCGACAGGATCCGGAAAGGCTGGGCAGAGGTTGCCGATTTGGAGAGATCTGTTAGAAGGTTTGGGGACGATAAATCTGGCAAGAGAGCACCCGGAGAGATTTCCTCATATGTCAGAATAGTCACCAGCACGGGGTACACAATTGATTGACTTAGGAGATCCGGCTCCAGAGGCGAGACCAAAACCCAGGCTAGAAACCCGGTTGAACATGAGGATGGAAATAGTGGAGGCCGAAATCTCGGATCCAGATGAAGAACTCGAGATGGTGGAACCTAAGAAGCAACTGAAACTCCGGAAGTCTGAAAAGCGGAAACCGGAAAGCAAGAAGTTGGTGAAGCAACAGATTGAAGATTTCGAGTCTGGTGAGTTCAAGTTAGGCTCAGAATCGGAGGAAGATACGGAGGAAGAGATGTCTCCTGCAACCCGTCAGAATCCGCCTCGAGCCACCAAAATGATGCCAGCAAAGAGTTTCAGTAAGCTGACAGCCAAACAAGGAGCTGGGAGTTCAAAGAAATCTTGGGTAGCCAAGTAGTTAGAAGGGGACTACTTGTAGAGGTGGATTAGGATTTAGATAGTTTTGTCCCGGAATCGGATTCCAAGTGTGGGCCCGGTTTCCGAAAACTTAGAGATAAGGACTTCCCGGTTTATTCAGGATTTCCCTGGTGTGTATATGAAGTTGCCCTAGTTTGTGGGGAGTCCTTTTTCGCTTTTAGGGTGTTGACTTTGGCTTTGTTTTGGGTTTTTAAGGGCGGGCAAGTAAGTTGCCCCTCATTCCCTCCTAGTTGATATTCAATTGTATTTCATTCCCTTTTCGAAATTTGAGCCTTCGGGTATGCATTTTTGTTCTATCAGTGTATCCGGATTGTGTTGACTTGTAGGCTGGCTGTTGGAAGGAAAGGATGGGTGAGGAGAAATCCGGATTTAGGAGAATATGGTCTGAGTCAAGAGTGTGTTATTGTAATGTTGTTGGATTGTTGACTTAGAAGCTGCGCACAGTGTCTTTAAACTACCAGAAGAGTAGTCCGGATCACAGAGTAGCGGGGAAGCAAGTCCAATTGTCAAGCCGTGCGGAGGTAAGCGCCCGCCCAAGGAAGCCTCCACTTGTCCGGAAGATCTGCCAACCTCAGGATTCATCTAACCTCTAAAAAGATCATACCCCCATATTTATTCCGGACTCTGAGATCTGTTGTTGTAGTAAGGGAGAGTGAAGTATTCCTGAGTGACCTCCTGTCCGGAGTTGCCATTCGGAAGCTGTGAGGATCCGGATCTTCTCGTCTTGCTGCAACCTTTTGAATACTTGGATGTTGTTATTTGTGTTTGTTAGAATTGTAGGAGAACAAGAGTGGTGAAGTCCTTACCCCCTCAAAAGATCAACTAGTGGACCCTCTGAAGGTAAAACAGAGGTATTGAAAACTGGATTGGAAGAAGAGACGTAAACCGGATTCTGGATAGTTTATGGTCCGGATTGTGAAAAGATCTGGAAGATTGTTGAGTAGGTGAGAAGAAAAAAAGATAGAAAAGTCGGATAGCTAGAATATGCTACATATAATCCGGAAATTCCCTGGGACGATATTTCGTGTTATCTTGGCACCTTTTTGTGTTAAGGATACTTACGCCTAGATTGCACGTACGACATAATCTTTCTAGATGTTAAATGAATTCTGAGGTTGGCAGATCTAAACCGGAAAGGTGGAGGCTTCCTTGGGCGGGCGCTTACCTTCGCACGGCTTGACAACCGGACTCACTTCCCCGCTACTCTGTGATCCGGACTACTCTTCTAGTAATTTATAGACACTGTGCACAGCTCCTAAGTCAACAATTCAACAACATTACAATAGTACACTCTCGATCAGACCGCATTCTCCTAAATCCGGATTCCTCCTCACCCATCCTTTCCTTCCAACACCCGAACTACAGATCAACACAATCCGAATGCATCGATAGAGCCAAAATGCACACCCGAGGGCTCAGATTTTGAAAAAAGAATGAAATACATTTTAATATCAACTAGGAGGGAATGAGGGGCAACTAACTTGCCTGCCCTTAAAACCCCAAAACAAAACCAAAGTCAACACCCTAAAAGTGAAAAAGGGCTCTCCACAAACCAGGGCAACCACACACACACCAAGGAAATCCCGAATAAACCGGAAAGTCCTTATCCCTAAGTTTTTGAAAACTGGGCCCACGTTTGGAATCCGATTCCGGAACTAAACTATCTAAATTCTAACCCACCTTTTACAAGTAATTCCCTTCTAACTACTTGTCCATCCGGGATTTCTTTGAACTCCAGGCTCTCTATTTGGCTGGCAGCTTACCGGAACTCTTTGCTGGCATCATCTTGGCGGCTCGGGGTGGATTCTGACGGGTCGCAGGAGACGTCTCTTCCTCCTCCGTATCCTCCTTAGACTTTGATCCTGACTCAAAATTCACTAGATTCGGAGTCTTCAATCTGTTGTTTCACCGGCTTCTTACCTTCCGGTTTTCGCTTCTCACACTTTCGGAGTTTTAGTTGCTTCTCGGGCCCCACAATCTCGAGTTCTTCATCCAGATCTATGACCTTGGCTTCCACTATTTCGGTCCTCTTCTTCAGCCGGGTTTCCGACTTGGTTTTCGGTCTCACTTCTAGAGCCGGATCTCCCAAGTCAATCAATTCTCCATCCCGTGCTGGTGACGCTTGCCACATATGAGAGAATCCCTCCGAGTGTTCTCTCGCTAGATTTATCGTCCCCAAACCCTCTAAAAAAATCCCTCCAGATCGGCAACCTCTGCCCAGCCTTTCCAGTTTCCCTCGAAGACTATGAGGAAGGGACAAAAGTGCTTACCGTGCCCCACTTCGGGAATTGACTTGAGGAAGGTGCCTTAGGTATCTTAAACAGGGACTTTAGACCTAGATCCTCTTGTGTCCCGGAAGTTCCCGCTCCGTATTTGCCCGGGGATTCCATGAAGATATCCGAAAGTGGTCCAAAGTCTTTCTTGGCCACATCTAGGTATCCCAGCAGCTGCCGCATCTCGTCTAGAACGATCTTCATCTTAGCCTCGTAATCGACCAGGACTTGCAGTATTCTTGATCCGGTAACAATGACGTCATTCTCGAGTTTCTTTGTATAAAGAGCGGACCGGATGATCTGATGTTCCGGTTCTTCTACCAGCACCCTCAAATCCCTGACTAACTTCAGGGCATCCGTCTCTTTCTTCCGGGCTGAGAGCGACTGCCCCTCTGTCTAGTGGAACTTGTTCTTGTAGTGATCTCGTTTCGCCTTAAGCAGCTCAATCTGCTTGTCCTTCTCTTGGAGTAGTGCCAGATCCGGTCTCTTCCGGAGTTCATTGAAGATCTGGTCCGTCTCTACATTCAACTCTTTGGCGACGCCCGTGATCACCTCTACCATTTCGGTGTGCAACTTCTGCCACTGCACCATCCATCGGGTTCCGGCTTCATAGAAGTCGAGTTCATCGGAAGTTTCTGGTGATGGCTGGGTCAAGTACGGATTCGGTTCCGGCATGTCCAGACTCATTCTTTGTGCATCCGGATTAGTGGTCTTTTGTCTCTTCTTCTTCTCCAGCGGCTTCGATTCCAGATCCTCCTCTTCTTCTTCTTCCTCTTGTGGCGTTGCTTCCGTCAGCTTCAACTCTTCCGTGAATCCGTATTTCAGGATCTGCATCTCAGTCTCATAGGCTACTTGTTCTTGCGGGGTCATAAAATCAAAATGGTGGTACATATGGAACAAGTAGGTGCTGAGCGGACTCTACTTGGCCTTGTCGATAGCCCTCGCCATCTTCTTAACCTTCTGGTGGATTATAGTCGCCCAGTTCACGACCCGGCCCTCGATTGCTCCAAAAATCGTATTTGCCACCGTAACCGTAACTCTCGTTGGCTTTTCCAGATACACGATAGGAATCAAAAAATCTAACAACCGCTTGTGACGCTCGTCTATGCAGTCACTAATGGCAAAACCCTCCTTGTGGTGCGGCGGTTACTTAAACTTCTCGTTGTAATACCTATCCATCCGGGTCGCATTTCCGGATCCGGTCTGTTTGAACCCGTAAGTCTCCGCCCACACTTTTTTCGTCCAAGAGGCCCACCGACCCCTTGTCGTCGTCTCAAACTAATTTAGGGTTCTTATAATCAATTCACGAAGAAAATCCTCACTTCTAACTATCCAGGGGTGCCGGATCAATCCGATACACCTTATGTTGAAGAGATCTTCTTCTAACTCTAAGCGTTCAGCGGAGTCCGCTAGAATGATTGGGTATAGGAGTTTGACAGAGGGAATAGCCTCCTGGCCCTGCGCCGATGTTTCCGCCATTCGGAACTACAATCCGGTGCAATCGGCACCCTCCTTTCTTTCTCTCCCTATCCGGTCTAACTCACCACTCTTTCACTCTTCTAAAAACGCGCTCCAAAAACCTGCAAGCACACACCTCCTCGAGTGGAAGAAAGAGGGAGAAAATAAAAGACCTATGTGCTTAAGTACCCGGCCAGCGACCGACATCCGTTGGTTCGGTCACTTAATGCGCCGCCATTGCAAACGGATCCCTAGTTTTTGTAGGTCGGACCCCTAATTCGTAGGTTGCGTAAATCCGGATCCCATTCCAGTTTACGGATTCCGGCCAAAGTCCGTTTCTTACCTATTCTACAAAATATTAGCAAGCCGGAAATTTCTAACTGCCTAGTTTCTACTAGATGTTCTGGTTTCCGGCTTTACTACTACAAAATTTTGAAAATATTTACGGAATTGATCCTAAACTAACCCAGATTTTTAAATATTGATCTTACGTATTCCCACAGAGACCAAGGACGCTTCTGGAGGCCATGGATGCTGCAATTAACTACAAAAACTCAACTTAGTCACTCCGGAAGTCTTTGAGGAGAAGCAAGAGAAAAGCAAAGGAGAAGAGCAAGAGGAGTAACCGAAAGTTGAAGCATCGTAAGAAGATTTCGGATTCAGAGAGCAGTTCCGAGTCATCCGGATTGGATGTTTCCGATCCCAGTTCATCAAGTTTGGAGGAGGATCGGAGTACTTCGTCTCCTCGACGTTTGTCCAAGACGGGTCAGAAAGACAAGACCGTCGTTAAATTCAAGACGAAGGATCTGGATTTGAAGAAGTTTATGAAGAAGATCCAAGAATCTCTAGAGGCAATCAAGGTGAACCTCGCTGAGAACCGGAGACCGAGATGGATTGTCCCGGCTTTCTAAGCCAACATCTGGTGCGGAAGATGTAGAGAACCGAGTCACTACCTGAGCAAATGTCAGAAAGCAGCCTCGAAGCAAGTTCACTATGTGTGTCTGGACGAAGAGATCTACTATACCATGGCTGCTGAGGAAGAGGAAGAAGTCTACCAGGTTCAACCAACTTACGGGAGAGGAAAAGGTATTGCTATTCCAATCCGTTCCAATGCATTGAACCGGAACTTTCTACCTGGACCTAGTCAAGGCCCAATGATGCAGCCACCTATGCGAGTACCTGGATATCCGGATAGACAAGTGGTGATTTGTTATTGTTGCGGAGAACCAGGACACTATGCCAGCAGTTGTCCTCACAAGGGACAAGGGCAAGGTGCACCACGGGTTTTGCCGTGCTAGAATTGGAGAGAATACGGACATACCGAGCAAGATTGCTCTAAACCAGTGCAACCGTGGCCGGTTTACAAGCAAGTGCAAATTCTTCCAAGGGAGCAGACCGCATTGAACTACGGTCACTCAGTCAGAACAGAAAATCCGGAAAAGTGACGGTGTGAGGTGGAGCTGCCAGTACAAGCGAAAAGCGTGGTCAACCAAGTATCAACCCGCAATTCCACCAGGAACCAAACCGGACGGTCAATCAAGAGAAGCAAGAGGAAGTTGAAAAGGAAACCGAAATCGAGTAGCGATTCGGATCCGCTTTCTCCAGAACAGAGACCGAAACTAGAGGTTGAACAATCGAAGGAAGGAGTAGACCGTAACCGGATTCCAATAGACATCAGTGCAGAGATCCAAAGGGAAATCTCTGGACCGGATATCGTACGGATCCAGAAAATGGTTACATTTAGTGACGCTCCAGTGATTGTTATTCCGGATGTGAGTACCCACGAGTACAACATCATCCAGGATATTAAAGATTAGAAGGCAAATGTGACTATCGGATAGCTCGTGCATGACAATGTGATGTACCAGAAGCTAATCCGAGACGCTTGGACACGGAAACGAAAGAAGAAGGTGAAGCTACCAGCAGTGGCAGCTAACTTTTCTCAACCGGAAGATGCCTGAGCTCCAGAGGTCACTGTAGAGATAGAGGGATGTGTGATTCCCAAAGTTCCCATCGATGGCGGATCGGGAGTTAACTTGATGCTGGAAGATACAGCATTTGATTTGGGATTCACCACATTCAAAGCCACGGAACAAGTTCTCCGGATGGCGGACCAGTCTCAAGTACATCCGGTTGGTAGACTTTCACAAGTGCCAACCTGGATTGGAGAAAAGGACTATCTGTTGAATTATGTCATCATCCGTGTTCATAAAGGTAGACCCTTTCCAATGTTACTCGGAAGACCTTGGTTATATTCTGCCCGGGTTCTTGTGGATTGGGGAGCCAAGGAACTAGTGGTAGGGAAACCTTCTACCCGGATTCCTTGGGCCACGGAGAAACATTTGGGAGAGACCAGCGACTCGGATGGTTACATGACGGACTGGTCGGAACCGGAAGACTCCGCTGCAAGCTATTATATAGATCCATTCGAACACCAATCCGAGGCAAATTATGGATTCTCCGATGCTGTATTAGAACATGAACTGGGAGAAATCCAGGAGACAGTGTTGGAAGATTGATCCTTAGGGGAGTCAAGTGTTCCGCTTACGGTTGAGTGGATCGCTTAGCAGATCAAGTTTGGAAATCTTCCAACAAATGAAGGTGAGACGAGAGGATTGAGTTGGGGAAATTTTAGCATCCTTTCCGAAGGAAGGGTACGCGGAAAAAGTCAAGCCGGTTGTTTCACCCACTGATTATGAAGAGGAGAGTATTGGACCCAACAAGAGTTTCTATCTTAATAAGCTCTTGAAGGATACGGAGAGATCCGGTTATATTCAACCTCTGAAGGAATACCTTGACATTCTTGCTTGGGAGCCATCCAACCTAAAGGGAATTCCCTCTCACCTTGGAGAGCATCGCATCGACTTGATGGAAGGATCCACTCCGGTCCAACAACGATAGTACCGGCTCAATCCCAAGTATTCGTTGATGGTCAAGGAGGAAATCGATTGATTGTTGGAGGCAGGATTCATCTATCTGGTCCACAACTCCGAATGGGTTTCCCCCATTGTGATTGTTCCAAAGAAGGTCGGAGCGGATGGGAAAGTCAAGATCCGGGTTTGTCAAGACTTCCGGAAATTGAACGTAGCTACGAAGAAGGACTATTTCCCTCTTCCGTTCACTGACATTATTTTGGATCACGTTGTTGGACATGAAAGCTACAATTTCTTGGATGGATTCTTCGGTTATAACCAGGTATTCATCTGGTGGTGCGATCAATTGAAGACGACATTTACGACGGAGTGGGGGACTTACGCCTTCACCCGGATGCCGTTTGGTCTGTGTAATGCACCTGGAACATTTCAGCGACTCATGATGGACATCTTCAAAGACTTCCTTTGGCATTTTATTGAAGTGTTCATAGACAACTTTGCAGTTTTCAACAACCGGGAAAGTCATCTCAAGTGTTTGAGGAAGACATTCCAGAAGTGCCGAGAGACCAGTTTGAAGCTACACCCAGAAAAATGTTTTTTCGGAATGGGATCTGGAATTCTACTTGGTCACGTGGTAAGCCGAACCGGATTACAGGCGGACCTGGAAAAGGTGAAAGTGATGCTTTTCCTGTTACCTCCAACCAATGTAAAAGAAGTCCGCGGATTTCTTGGATGTGTGGGCTACTACAAACGGTTCACCGATGGATATGCCAAGAGGGCTATTCCACTCACGGAACTTCTGAAGAAGGATACGGAATTTGTTTGGACCGGAAAGAGACAACAGGCCTTCGAAGATCTGAAGACCCAGTTAGCTAAAGCTCCGATCCTGTTGGTTCCGGATTGGACCAAGGAGTTCCATGTTACTATCGATGCATCCGGTTGGTATTTGGGGTCCATTATGTGGCAATTCAACGCAGAAAAGCGGGAGAATCCGATTTACTATGCAAGCAGACAAATAAGTTTGGCGGAACGGAATTACACAACCACAGAACGAGAAGCGCTAACCATGGTGTATTCCTGTAAGAAGTTCCAGCAGTAGTTACTGGGGTACAAGGTAATTTTTCACACGGATCATGATTCTTTGAAATACCTTATGAACAAACCGAATTTGTCAAGCCGGATTGCTAGATGGATTTTGCTCTTACAAGAGTTTGATTATGAAGTTGTAGTCAAGTCCGAGAAGGCAAATGTTAATGCGAATTACCTCTCGAGGCAGAGAGGGCAGAAATCCGTCGCTTATATCTCTGCCGAGTTTCTGGATGAATTTCCGAATCAGATGGCAAATCTGGTAGTGATAGAAAATTTAGAATCTCCTTTGGTTGAAGTCTTTTACCTCAACAATGAGTCTGTTTCTGAATATCAGGACATCATAGATTACTTAGTGAAGTCTAGATATCCGAAATAGATGAGTCACGAGGAGAAAGAAATTTTCCAAAGGAAAGTGGCTCCTTATACTTTGATTAGAGGAGTCCTTTTTAAGTTAGGAACGGATGACATTCTCAGGCGATGCCTAGAACCCCCGGAACGGAAGAAAGTGATCCAAGCTCTTCATGCGGGAAGTTCAGGAGGGCATTTTGCCTTTGTAAGTACAGTAAATTGCATCCAATCAATCGGATACTGGTGGCCTTATTTACATAGAGATGTGAGGAATTTTGTTCGGAGTTGTGATCAGTGTCAGCGGACAGGAGCCTCGTCCTTCCGGAACCATTGGCCACTAACTCCTATCAATCCTCTAGCACCGTTCGAGAAATGGAGGATAGATTTTATTGGGCCTATCTTTCCGGTTAGTGGACGGAAGAAGAGGTACATTATCCTAGCCACGGATTATACAACCAAATGGATGGAGGCCAAACCAACACAAAAGAACGATGCGGAGACTTCAGCAAACTTTTTGTTTGAAGAAATCCTCATGCGATTTGGTCATCCGCTCGAGCTGGTCAGCGACCATGGAACCCATTTCCTCAATGATGTTATTGTAGGCTTAATGACCAAGTACCTTATCAAGCACCGGAAGATGATTCCTTACAATCCTAAAGCAAACAGATTGACGGAGCGGGCAAACGGGATCGTTGGTAAGATCTTGAACAAGATGGTTTCTGCTCACAAGACGGATTGGGATCAAAAACTACCTTCAGCAGTCTACGCGTACAACACCACAGAGAAAACCACAACTGGAAAGACACCGTACTTTTTGGTCTTTGGTCAGGAGGCAATCTATGGAGTGGAGTTGGACGTGGAAACTTTTCGAGTCATGGCAGCTCAAAGTGCGGAGTCAAGGAAGGTTACCTTTCCCCGACTCCTCGCCATTGAAGAATTGGAAGAAATCCGGAATACGGCATTGGAGAAAACCTTGGAAGTGCAGAATAAGCGAAACGAAGACTATGACCGGAAACTTCCAGCCAATCACAGAATCCAAGAGGGAGGACTAGTTCTCCTCTATGACAATTGTCACAAGGATTTTCCAAGTAAACTACACACCCAATGGATGGGACCTTTCCGAGTCAACCAGGTTTTCCAGAACAAATCTCTACAATAGTAAAATTTAAGAGATCAGTGGCTTGATACTCGGGTGAACGGATCAAGGGTGAAGAAGTACATTGCTGCTACTTCTTCCAACGACTCCAAATGATGTTCGCGAGGATGCTCATAGATGAGGAAGGGGTAATGTTGCAACCAGATTTTTGGTTTTCCTTTGCTTACCTAAATGTTGGAACGGAAACGGGTAATTAGGATCCGGATCCTATTAGAGGGGCAGAAGAAGACTGAAGATAGACAATGCTAATCCAGTAAGGAGAGAACTGGATCTGATCCGGTCAGAATGTTAGTATTCAAGAGCAGAATCACATCCAGATCTCACCTCAGATCGGATTAGGATTGAACCAAATTGATATGGGCCGGACCGGAAAAGGTCATGATGATTAGCCAGGGGTCCTGGGACTATATAAAGGCTGGTCGTCTCCATTTTCACTCTTTTACTTCCCTCGAGTTCTGGAGCTGACCTTAAGTGCTTTTATGCCTCCGTCTACGCCAGAGCCGTTGTGTGTGTGTAAACCTCAGGCCGGGTACATTAGAGTGTGTAGGAGAGGTAGAGATTGTATGGGTTGCAGGTTTTGTGTTGTCTTCCGGTTGAGATCGGACGAGAGGAAGTGAGGAATGGGACATGCAGCTAGGAGAGAGTGAGGTAGCGACCGAGAAGGGTCCAGTTAGCCGTCCGTGTCCATGCCTCAACTGCATAAGAGCAGACCGGGAGCGCCCAGTTCCTCCTCCGACGTCAAACTCTGAAACGTAGTTCCGGTCATCCCTACTGCGGACTCGGGGAGGGTACTTGGTTCTACTACTACAAACCACGTGCAAACAAGTGGTTTCTAATAAACTATAATTTCAAACTAAAATTTTGAGCATTGTTTGATAATGACTATAGTTTTCTATTGCCAAAATTTCCAACTCAAATGAAATATAGAATGATTTCTAGAAGAGGTTGAAAATGAACCTAAAATGGCATATTTTCCAACTCAAATATTTATAGAGAACACATTTAGATGACCGTTGCATCAATATTCAACTCAAAATGAACTTTCAATAGAGAGTTATTTTTAGGAATTTTTTGTTCATTTTTTAGACAATTTTTTAGGATATAATATAGGGGTGTGAAAGTTATTTTTCAGTTCTGCAGTGTATCTATTTACTTCAAAAATTTGTAACTAATTATCATTAGCAAATAAAAATATCAATAATTCAAAACATAAACTTTCAAATTAGGAAAATATATTCATATTTTTTTTGTTTTCATTTATTTAAATTTTAGGATATAATATAGGGGGTACAAAGTTTTGTTTGCACGTAGTTTGGACTAGATACACTAAGTGCACCCCCCGTGTCTGAAGGTTGAGATGGTAGCCCTCAGAGAGGACAAAGCCGCAGTCCGAGAAATGGCAGAAGCAACCCGGAAGGTGGCCGAGTTTGTGAAGGCCACTCTCGGAGAGTCCGGATCCACCGCGGTCAAGGCGGAATTATTTGACAAAGGGGTGCATGAGGAGAAGAAGGTATCCGGTTCCCGAATAGTTTGGATCATAACCAACTTCACCGATCAGGTGGAAGCGTCATTGGTGGCGGCAAGGGAGGCAGCAAACCGGATGGACATCAGCAGCCGAAAGCTAAATGGGTCCATGTACTTCCGAGGGATCCAACTTTCGGACCTCTCATTGCCGAATTCGTTCCCAACAGGAGGATCGAATTCAAGGGAGCCCAAAGATCAGACACCTGAGTCACGAAAGAGTCACCGAAGGCCTCGGCCTGGGCAACCCATTCATCTGGATTCATTGCCAGAATCAGATCTTCCGGATCCTACTGCCAGAGAGTGGAACAGGAATTTGACTGAAGTTTTCAACCAACTGCCCGCGGAACCCAAGAGTCCTAAGCTGGGTGGGGGAGTTGGAGAGTAGGTAGACAGGTAGGAATGTAGTGTTTGTAAGATAGTTAGGACCGGATTGAATGTTGACCCGGTCTGGCCGATTAGGATCGGACTCGGATGTCCAGCGCGGATTTTGCGGGGGCCTTTTTGCCTTGTAATCAAGTTGTATATAAGTCATCCCCTGCTTGGGAGCTGCGAATCTTTTTGTCCAAATTTTGTGTATGTCTTCTCTTGGCCTCTTGTTATGTGTCTCTCCCGTGTATGGCAGGGTTGTGTGGTGAGGAGTTAGGAAGACGCATGCTGGTGCGGGTGTGATTTCTCCCTTTGGTGTTCTTGTTTTGATCTTATGTGCAATTGAGCGGGTTGTGAAAGAGTTGGGAGTGGATTTCAGTTCCTCAGCATCTCTAAGGTTTAGAATTCCGAGCGAAACAGCCGTTGTTAGGTTAGGCGGATAGGGAGGGATTCCTTAGTCGCGCTAGAACTCCTAGGTGGGAAATCTGGTTGAGTGTCCGATCTCCTGAGAGATCTCGCCGCCCTAGTTGGCAAACAGAAGGACTTTAGTTGCTGTTGGAACGGACGGGTTCACTTACAACCACCTGACTTTGTACAGACGGAACGTGGCGCTAAGGTCGTTGTAGTATGAAAGGATCGTACGGGGGGTCTTTGTGTGACCGGTGATCCGGAGAGTTCTCTGGATTGCTGTGAAGGATCAAACCAGATCCGGATTAGTGTAGGAAATTGGAGAATAGAGAAGTGGGTCTTCAGCCACTACAAGTTACGGAAGGAGTGGCGGGCTTGCCACTCTCAAAAGCAAGGGGCAAACCCTTTGATGGTGAAACAGAGATAAAACTAAACCGGATGGGAGTAAGAGCGGATGTGAGTTGATCAGACCGGATCGGAAAGTTGACCAGATTGGGAAAGGAGAAGAGGGTTTGAATGTAGTTTTCGATGTTGTTGTGTTTCCGTTTGTGGTTTTAGGACCGGAAGAGGAAATATAGGTACTGACTAAGCTTAGAGACCAAATAAGGTTAGATACTTCACATAATCTTACAGGTTCGATCTTTAGAGTCACTTTGTTATACTTTAAAGTGGTTTTTGGTAGTATAACTGGGAATTTGCTTGCCCTATGCTGCGACACCAGTTAGAATCGGACCTGGAAGTTTTGCACGGATTTCCGGGGGTCTTTTTGCCTTTGTAAATCAAGTTGTATATAAGTCAGCCCATGCTTGGGAGCTGCAAGTCTTTTTGCCCAAATTTTGTTTGTGTCTTCTATTGGCCTCTTGTTGTGTGTCTCTCTTGTGTGTATGGCAGGGCTGTGTGGTGAGAAGTTAGGAAGGCGCACATTGGTTTGGGTGTGACTTCTCCCTTTGGTATTCTTGTTTTGATCTTATGTGCAACTGAGCGGGTTGTGAAAGAGTTGGGAGTAGATTTCAGTTCCTCAGCACTTCTAAGGTTTAGATTTCCGGGTGAGACAACCATTGTTAGGCTAGGCGGATAGGGAGGGATTCCTTAGTCGCGCTAGAAGTCCTAGGTGGGAAATCCAGTTGAGTGTCCGATCTCCTAAGAGATCTCGCTACCCTAGGTCGTTGTAGTATGAGAGGATCGTATGGGGGGTCTTTGTGTGACCAGTGATCCGGAGAGTTCTCTGGATTGCTGTGAAGGATCAAACCGGATCCGGATTAGTGTAGGAGATTGGAGAGTAGAAAAGTGGGTCTTCAGCCACTATAAGTCACGAAAGGAATGGCGGGCCTGCCACTCTCAAAAGCGAGCGGCAAACCCTCTGATGGTGAAACAGAGGTAAAACTAAACTGGATGAGAACAAGAGTGAATAAGAGTTGATCAGACCGGATTGGATAGTTGGACGGATCGAGAAAGGGCAAGAGGATCTGATTGTAGTTTTCGGTGTTATTATGTTTCCGGTTGTGGTGATAGGACCAGAAGAGGAAATATGGATACTGACTGAGCTTAGAGACCAAATAAGGCTAGATACTTCATAGAATCTTGTGGGTTCGATCATTAGAGTCACTTTGTTATGCTTTAGAGTGGTTTTTGGTGGTGTAACTGGGAATTTGCTTGCCCTGTGTTGCGACATACAAAAATCTGGCGCCGCTGCTGGGGATTCTAAAGCTATCGGCTTTGTTTTGATCTCTATTAGCTAATGTCAGTAGTTGTTTTGATTTCCATGCTGTCGTTAGAATTTTGGTTTTCAACAGAGAGAAAGAGGGAAACCGGATCTTGTACTCATGAGAAGGAGGACGAGAAGTGAGAGACGATTGAGGAAGAATTAGCATGGAGAATCGTCGGGACTAGGTCTTAGTGATCCAGATATTTTGGAACTGGAAAACCAATCCATCTTTATACCTGCACCTAGAGAAGGAAACAAGAGTCCGAGATCGGGGAATACACCTCTAACTTTTGAGCAAGTGTCGGAATTGAAAGCGAAAGAGCCGTTGCCAGAAAGAGACAAGATGACCCAGTTGAGGTACAAGCGCTTCAAAGGAGATGGAAGCCAGGATGCGGATGAGTGGCTGTGCGAGTTTCAGTCAACCGCACTTGCCAATGAGGAGAATGAGGCTGCTCAACGAAGAATCTTTTAAGGATTGCTGAAGGGGGAAGCTCTCAAGTGGTATCAAGACATTCCGGAGCTGATGCGGAATAACTAAGATCAACTAAGAGCAAACTTCCTACAAGCTTTCCGGGAAGTAGGTGGGGAGGCCAGAGCATTGGGTTAGTTGAGTACACTCACGATGAAATCAACCAAATCCGTGCGAAAGTATGGGCAGAGGGTAAAATCGCTTATGCAGAAGTTGACTACGGAGATTGCTCCTGGTCTGCAAGTAGAGTGGTACGTGGCCGAATTACCCGAATCTATGGGGTTCTTGATCCGGCAAACAAGACCAAGGATGCTTAGGGAGGCCATGGATGCTGCAACCAACTACAAAAACTCAGCCCAGTCACTCCGGAAGTCTTTGAAGAGAAGTGAGAGGAAAGAAAAGGAGAAGAGCAAGAGGAGTGACCGGAAGTCAAAACATCGTAAGAAGATTTTGGATTCAGAGAGCAATTCCGAGTCATCCGGATTGGAAGTTTCTGACCCCAATTTGTCAAGTTTGGAGGAGGACCGGAGCACTTCGCCTCCCCGACAATCATCCAAGAGGGGTCAGCAAAAGAAGACCGTCGATAAAGTCAAGATGGAGGATCCGAATTCGAAGAAGTTTATGAAGAAGATCCAAGAATCTCTGGAGGCAATCAAGGTCAACCCCACTGAGAATCGGAGACCAAGGCGGATTGTCCCAACTTCCCGAGCCAACGTTTGGTGCGGAAGATGTAGAGAACCGAGTCATTATCCAAGTGAATGCCAGAAAGCAGCCCTGAAACAAGTTCACTATGTGTATCCGGAAGAAGAGATCTACTACACCATGGCGGCTGAGGAAGAGGAAGAAGTCTACCAGGTTCAACCAACTTACGGGAGAGGAAAAGGTATTGCTATTCCAATCCGTTCCAATGCATTGAACCGGAACTTTCTACCTAGACCTAGTCAAGGCCCAATGATGTAGCCACCTATGCAAGTACCTGGATATCCGGATAGACAAGTGGTGATTTGTTATTGTTGCAGAGAACCAGGACACTATGCCAGTAGTTGTCCTCACAAGGGACAAGGGCAAGGTGCACTACGGATTCTACCGTGCCAAAATTGCGGAGAATATAGACATACCGAGCAAGACTGCTCAAAACCAATGCAACCACGGCCGGTTTACAAGCAAGTGCAAATTCTTCCAAGGAAGCAGATCACACTGAACTACGGTCACTTAGCCGGAACGGAGAATCCAAAAAGTGACGGTGTGAGGTGGAGCTACTAGTGGAAGCGGAGAGCGTGGTCAACCAAGTATCCACCTGCAGTTTGACCAGGAACCAAATTAGATGGTCCATTAAGAGAAGCAAGCGGAAGTCGACAAGGAAACCGGAATCGAGTAGTGATTTGGATCCAGTTTCGGGCACACTAACAACTGATTGGTGTAATTCAGAATTTAGGAGGTGTTCAAATGCTGGAAGTTGTGCATTTCGCTGAAGCTGTGACGGCAAGTGAGGTTTTTGCCAGACAGATTTGGAACGACAAGGAAGCACCCGCGGCAGCTCCTCCAGTTCCACTAGGCCCTGGCGAGGCCAAGGATCAACCTGACATCGAGGCTGATAATGATGAAAATGACCCAGCGGGTCCTTTGGATTCCCTTGACAAGCATGAGGAAGATACAGTGAATGAGGTCATTGACAAATCCCAGCAACGTACAGGAACAAGGTTGGTTGAGCACACCAAAGTTGGTTGAGCACACCAAGGTTAGCGTGCATTACTTGCTGAACCATCGTGAGATCTCCGGATCCTGGCAAGCTCACATTAATGATTTGCGGTTCAAGAATGGGATTCTAAATGTCCAAGTGATTCGTTTTTGGATTCCATGCAGGAGAATGATGAGCCTTCGATTGTTCCAAAAGGAAGGACTAAGGACGTAAACGCTAGTGATCCCAATGTTCAGTCGCCTCCAACGGGTCCGAAAGATGTGGTCGAGCAGCCGGAGGATAATTTTGAACCGACAGCACCAGGTCGGCCGGCAAAGGTGGTCAAGCAGCCACAAGAAGTTCCTAAGCCAACAACAGCTAGACGAAAAGTGCATATCCTGTTCGACAGTTCAACAGGGGATGAGGATACAGTGACTCCACTTGTGAACCTGAGGACATCCAGAAAGAAGACTGGAATGAATTCGGCCAAGGAACTTGACTGTGGAAGAGATGCTGCTGGAAAGAAGTCTGCAAAGCGACAGCGGAAAGGTAGTGCAGCCGCAGCACAGATGTAGAAGGTGGTGAGTTCCAAAGGGAAGCAGAACAGGGATGTTGCCGAGGGGTAACAAGATCCGCAGATGTCGACTAGGATTGTGAATCCCGGAGCATCACACACGGCAAGCATACTTCTGACATGTGCTTGCAAACCGTCACCTCTAGAGACTATTGACTTAAGCGCTCGCAAAGAAGAAGAGCCGCAAACAGCTAGTGCTGATGGAGTTATCAAGAAATTGCTTGATGTCACAGAACCTACCCGAGGGATGGAACACACGGGAGACAGCAGAAGTTGAGGGCCATCAAGGGATTCCATGATGAACACAAGGACTGTGATGGATATAATGAAGGGTGTTCGCTGTTCTAGAGCGTATCCCAGGGCTGGAAAACTCAGATGAGAGCACTGGCCGCCAATCATCTGGGTACCCCACGCTGATCCAGGAGACTTTAGAGGGTACTGGTAAAGGATGCCCACAACTTGTTCTTGGTGGAGACCTCACAGAGATTGATCCTAGCAGACTTGAATTGGAGGTTCCCACAACAAATGCCCCTGCACCAGGCTCTGGAAATCGTGATCAGGGGAGTAGGGTGGGCACAGAGGCATCAAGGGATCCCTTAATCGTCCAGGAAACGGAGGTTGTCATGGCGCAAGTTGATCAGGCAACAGGCAAAGTTATTGACGGACCTGTAGTAGGGGTAGCAACTTCTACATTGGAAGATATCACGACGATTCCTTTGCCAAGTCTCTTGCCAACGGGTGTTACGGTGGACAAATAGGATGACACCCTCGTTGACTTGTTGCCCATGAGTCCTAGAATGAGAGGAAGGAGGGCTGTGGATATTGCTTTTGAAGCCTCCAGTATTGCACTGGATGTATAAAAAGAAGTGGCTCCTGGAAACGATGAGGGAATTAACAAAGAAGTGCTGGAGGCCTTACCCTATGAGGCCGCAAACATAATGAAATTCTGTGTTGTGGATGCAATCAAATCAATTGCTGAATCACCGAGTAACAATGTAATTGCGTTGAAAATCATTGACCCTTTAGATTCTACTAAACTTCAAAAGAAGAAAAAAAATACGCAAGCCGTAAGGCAAGCGTACCGTTTCTTGTACAAACCCTTCTTTAACTGGGCATTTTAGAATGGGCCGCATGTAGGACTGGTAGGAGGGGATCCAATGGATCAACTTGGCAATGAGGAAGGGCAAGTAGGCCACAACGACGAGGAAATGAGGAAGGGGCCAATTATCGTTGACGACGGTGGGGAAGAGCAAAATGGCGGCGACGAGAGGGGGAAAGGGCCAATGATTCTCGACGAGATAGGAAATCGGCAACGGGACGGTGATGAGGGTAAGAAAGCACTGCAGAGCATTGACAAGAGCGGAGAAGGGTCTTCCCAAAAATACCTCCAACCCCGGATTCCAGGTAAGAAGCCAACCATTTTTTATAATGGTTATATCTGAGAACGAATTCTTAACTGGACTCTAACGCGCTGTTTCTCGGATTTTCAACAGGTTGTTGAGTCACCAAAGTCTCTCGTGAAGAGGTGCCGAAGTCATTGAAAAAGGTAGAACCGCGGCCATATTTTGTGATCTTTGACTTGAATGGAGTTCTAATTCACAAGACAGTCGATGATCGTAATAGACGTTGCTATGTTGTGCAACCGAGATGCACACACTTCCTGGACTGGCTGCATAGGACTGTTAAGCTCGCTTTTTGGAGCAGTATGACAAAACAGAATGTGACGTTCGCTTTGAACCAGATACTGTCCCTAGTAGTTGTGAAGCCGAAGGATGTGCCTGTTTTCACACAAGAGGACTACACACTCTCGTCTTACAGAGACCGGCGTTGTCCGGACAGGCCCTACTTTCTGAAGGATTTGTCACACTTTGTCCGTAAGCTGAATTTGCGGACACAGGAAAATATTCTCCTCATTGATGACGACCCATTAAAGAACCTCCAGAAGGACTTTCATAGCGCCATTTTCCACAACACTTGGGATGGTGATATGAGAGATGATTACTTGTACGGGAAGCTGTTTCCTTGGCTCAACAAACTTTTCAAGTCACAGAAAGCTGTCCTAGCGTATGTTAAAGACCACCCGCTTCCTTGTGGTTAGCATCCAGCGATCCCGTTGACCAGACTGGGGTGTGATATATTGAAGGGTGTAACTTAGATCTGGTTATTCTTCTGCGTGGGACTCGATTTGGAGATGTCACAATCTCTTTTTTGGCATACTTCATTACTTACTATTTAATACTCTTAAACTCATTGTAAATATTGTAAATGCATTTTTTAAATACTTGACATTCCCATTTCTTAAGAGTCATTTTAAATTTTACTCATTTTGTAAGCCACATTGTAATGTTATAGTAAGGTTATATGCGAAATCCATTTGTAAATTAGAGTTATGATTTCAATCGGATATTTTTGACCTCCATAATTATCGTCGTGCGTGAATATACTAAGATGTGTTTGTATAATATGCAAGTTCATTTCTTGTCAGGAGATCTCACAATGGACTGTAGGGGTGCTTTTAACTGACATGTATTGTTGTACTCATTGTTCACAGCGTCAGTCTCTTCTTTTTTTTGCCAAATCGCATATCATGTTACTGGGCAAAATGAAATTGTTTTTAACTCTGAAGTATTTTATTTCTGTTTTTTCGAAACAACTCATGAATCATTGCATTAAATAAGGTAAGCAAGAATGCAACCATGACATATGACATTAAGAAATTTGAGCAAAGTAAAGAGCAAAATGAAGAGAAAGGAGCAAAAGAAAACATGAAGACTAAGTGAAGGAGCAGAGTGGGGGACCTACACTCCAGCAGTCCCCATCACATCTAAAGATGATGGTAAGGTGCCATCACGTCTCGCAAAGATGGGAGAATGTAGCAAAGTGGTATCTTAAGTAGATTTTATTAGTGTGGGCCTCATAATGTTTAGCTGCTTAGTTCAATCAGGAGATCGCACGATCTTCCCTCTTGATGTCCAGGGAATTTAATGGATCACCATATACATGTCCGATATTACAAACAGTTGAGCATCTTCCGTCCTTGTAATGTCCCTTGTTTTGGTTTATATAATAGGAGATGATAGTTGTAGTTATGCTTTTGCAGTTCGTTGGGCGTGTTCCTCCTATTATCATATGCTGAAGTCCTGATTTGAATTTGTTTACATAATCTTGTCTCTATGGCTTGATCGGTAGATCTCACGGTCCTACGACTTTACCTCTAATGGATACTTTGAACTCTGCAATTCTGTTGCTGCAATGAAATGCAGATCCTCCTTTTCTGTGGTATTTTGGATCTTTTAGTATTTATGCCTATTTCCACTTTCTGTGTTTGACAAGAATCATTTACCTGCATGCCTCACGAGTCTTGCATTTTTGGACTACAGTCACATTCTACACGTATTGTTAACTTTCCTAAGCTCATCTGCAAATGAGATTTTCACTTGATGTTCTCTTTTCTAATCCGCCAGTTCTATTTGGTACGCGGTTCTGTAGTAATGCATAGTGATCGTGATATCTCATGATCATTTGATGTCCTCTTCTGTCTTTACATCATTTCTGTGTGCTGAGATGTACTTGGTCTTTGCAGAAGGCGATGCTCCTTGTACTAACTGGGGATCTCTGCGTTAAGGGCGGTGTAGAGGATCTTCCACAGAATCTACAAATACGGGCTGGCTTCCACGATCTTGTGCAATATCTTGTTGAAGACACTCACTGTGGCTTGTGGGCGGCAATGCAACCTTCGACATTGGCCGTTCTCCTTTGACGTATTCTACCGCTGGAGATTCTTTCAAGGTTCCTTTTCTTTTCTAGATCCGACAATCCAAGCAAGAACCAATTGTATCCGCGTTGTCATGCACTACTGAGGACTCTTTCAAGTAATCCTCGGACGCGCAGGGTACTCTTGAATAACACTGTTGTAATGCTTGTTCTTGATCCTCTGAATTGGGCACGTCTGCATTTACTTCAACCGGCATTGCATGTGAGGGATGATGTAGATACTTCAGATTGGCAATGTGCACACATTATAGGACCGCGGTTTGATTGGTCGTGGGCCCAGAAATAAGCATAGGATCACATGGAACTAGTGGCACTTATTTGATTGGCACCCATTCGATTTGAATGGCACATATTTGTTGCATCCAAATGATTATAAAGTCCTTTTTGCTCGTTATCTCTTTGGTTGTGCAGACTCATCGCTTGGCTATTTTGTATTGTATTTTCATGTAGTGGGTTTGCCCTATTCATTTCACCAAAAAGTAAAAGATCATTATAAATTGGTGAATCCACCTTCTGTATTCCACTGTTATTACAACTTACCAAATGTCCGTAACTGCATGATTGTTTTGCCTCATCACTTCTTTCTTCTTGGGTAATGCTCTACGAAATATGTCATGACATCTCTCGATCTGTAATGTCGCATATTTAAAGCCAACCCTAAATCCGAAGGCACTCCTTACAGTAAATATAGGAGTTGACATCATCCCAAATGCATCAATTTGTTCCAACACTTTAAATCCAAAAGGGATACAATTCCACTACATCAAGAATCTTTCGATGACTCAACATCCTAAGGCAGTATAAGCCTACATAGAAAGGCATTGCGGCCTTAGTTTACATAAGATCAGGATATCCTATGATGGAGTAAACCTTCACAAAGTCCAGAATTTCCGCTAAAGTCTAGAAGTAGTTAAATGTGGCATATTTTTATTCTTTAAAAAATTGTTAAGTAGAAGTAGGTACAAGATAGTAGGAAGATCAAAATTATTAATATCTCTAAAATGGAATTAAAATGCACCAATTCCAATAGTGAGATTGTTTTAGCAAGTAAAGTGAACCATGCGAAACTTTTTTTTTTGAAAAATTGTAAAAAATGGCATTCAAAAAGGAATCCTATAAGTTATTTTTTCAAAAAAATGCTCTATTGCCCGAAAAATAAGATTGACCATAGTTTTCTCATAACAAATCCAAATAGAATGAATCAAAGCTTTCCAGGTTGACGAAATATAACCTATGAGAAAAAAAAAATTTTAATTTAAATTTTTTATTTTCTTTTTTATTGCCTCCTCCCCCCCCCCCCCCCCCCCCCCCCCCTTTCCCGCTTCCAAGTTCCGAGCTATTTGGGGCATAACTTTTGTTCTTGGGCACCGATTGAAAAAAAAAAACATTTTTTTACTAAGCTACTCAATTTTTCTATCTTCAAAAAAGTTTTTTTTAAAATGGTCAAAAATTCAGCCCGTAGGTAATTGCCTAAAATTTCTATTTATTCCTTGAAGGGACAATGGGCCTTTAGGGATTAACCCCTAAAAGCCCAAGTATCCCCTTGGGGGACACTTGGTACTTTGGGCAAACTCATGTGACCTCAATTTTTCACATGATTTTTTGAAACTTTTTTGGAAGATAGGAAATCACATTAGCTTCGCGTGTATATAAATTTCACCAAAATCCAACTTATATTCCAAAAGTTATGAGCATTTGAAAAAAAAAATCAGTTCAAGAATCTGCTGCCCCTGCCTTTGACTCCAAGGGACAGCAGAGGTGGCAAGAGAGGAGAGGTGGCAAGAGAGGCTATTGTTGTACCTATTGGGAGGTCTCATTAGGCTTTATGAGCTTGTAGATGTTAGAGATTTTGACATTTTTCCAATTTTTTTTTCCTAATTCTAAAATACAAGTGCATCTTTCAATCTACTGTTCAGGATTTCTAGATCAAAAAATGTGTGATGGGAAAAATATTTGAAAATGGCCTAGTGTATTGTCATTTCTTAGAATATAGTGGCAAATTTTAATTTTTTTGAATGTCGGTATTGTCTTGGATTGCCTTGAAAATTGGCATGCACATGCCTAACATTATTCTTCATGAAAAAAAAACTTTAATTGGAGGTCTGTAGTGGAAACAAATTTAGCAAATGGCGGTCAAAGGCATCTGAAATTTTCGGGCACAATGGGGAAAAAAAAAAACAGACTCTGAATGCAAATATCTTGCAACCTGTTTGGTCAAACCTCACGAAATTCTTACCACATATTCTCACACAAGTTAACTAGAAGATCTTGCGGTTACATTCCCAAAAAATCAATTTTTCAAACTTTTTTGATGAATGCTCTAGAAATGGCAGTTTTGGATGTTTTTTGAGGTAGAAAAGGCCTTGGGCTCTTAGGGGTTAAACATCCTTTGTTTATAAATTTTCTATTGTTAATTTTGTGTACAGGTGTTCTAATTAATTGCAAATCCCCATAACATATCTAGTTTGAATTCATACAATTACAATTTTAAGAAATTGATGTTTAAAGCTTATTAGTCAACCTAAGCCTAAGCCTAAGCTTTTTGTTTAATACTTTTGAAGGACTCCAAGAAAGGTCTTGGTCAATTCGGAATTAATTCCATTAAATGTTTAATTGACTGTCTATATCTATGAAGTTTGAACCAATATTCATCATAATACTGTTATGTTATTTACCTCAATTCCATATATTGGATAGTTAAGGATTGTAATGGGCCTTGAATTGATCCAAATAAACTAAATTTTAACTTCCATTCATGATTCAAAAGCCTTAAATACCAAAAGGTTGGAGATTGAAGGACTTATCAATGAACTGCAAATAGAATTTATAACTTTGTTCATTTATTATTCATTGATGCAATATGTGATTTGCTCTGTAAGCGTATATAGCACTAATAGATAAAAGCCCCACTATCAATACCTTAAATGAGGTTGTTTGTTTGTTTGTTTGTTTGTTTTGTTTGTTTGTTTTGTTTGTAGCGTGGACAACTTCCTGACCGTGCGTCCCCCGGCCGCGTGCTTGGTACCGTCGGAAAGCTCTTGCCGAGGAGGGGTGCACCGGCTTGGTTTCATGGCGTTTGGAGCAGTGGTGCAAAAGTTATTGAATTTCAAAGTATTTATTGATTAAAAAATTAGAAAATTACTTTTACTTTGATTTTGGTGGCGTTCTTGCTACTGGGAGTGGAACCGGGAGTGGAACTGGGAGCAGAATTGGAAGTAGAACTAGGAGTGGAACCGGGAGTAGATGAAAATTGGGCCAACGGCACAGGGTCACACTAGTTTGTATTACATTTAAATTAGTTCAAATAGTGTGTGGGCCAAGAACATAGTTTATAAATGTCCAAAGAAATTTTTTCTTGTAAATATTATAAATGGATTATAATCATCTAATGTTTTGTGTGCAATTTTATCATTTGCCTAGTTTAAATACAAAACAAAAGGAAATAATCTAGGATCAAAGTAAAAAAATGATCAAGCTTGGGTTGTGCAAAAGAAATGAAATTTCACCAATGTTATTCAAAATAAACTATATCTACATATTTATGCTTAGATGAGTAGATTAGTATTATCTAACATTTAAAGTTCAATATTCTTCATATTATTATTAGTGACAATCAATTTTAATTTTTAAATGTTTAAAATTTAAAATCATAAAATCTCTAAGTTTTTAAAATTTTGAACTTGAAAAAAATAATTTCAAATATTAAAATTTATAAATTTATGAAGTTAGAAAATTCTAGGTAGTTATTATGTTAATTTATTGATTATTTCAAATTATTAAATATGATAACTAACATTATGTAGAATATAAAATTTTGATTTTGTAAATGTCTTATAAATTTTAGTTCTAGATTAATTTAATTCAAATGAAATATGTTTTCTATGATATTTTATATTTTATTAAACTACAAATAACTTAAATAGTTTCGGAGAAGTTGGTTTAGAATAGAGAATTTAGTTCACAATTATGGCCTCAAACCTAAGCTTGTGTAGAAAGTATATATGTTTAGTGCCAAAAGATTGTAAGATATGTACACTTTATGTATATTGTCCAAAATGCAACTATTACATTTGGACCAAAAAGTGTGAAATAAACTAAATATTTATTATACAAGATGTATACAATAAAAATATAAGAGTTCAAAAGACCTTAGTGCTAGATTTTGGTACACCTACTTTATAAGTTCATAACTATTTTGTACAGTGTCCTATTTCATTTGCCTATTAGATCCAATAAAAACAATGTACATTTAATAATAGTAATTTGTGCTCATTACAATTGTAATCAATGGTGATTATACATGCATATACCTTACTCCATGCTAAAAGTGTCAATAGGGTCTTTGAGTTTCTATAGATTTTTATACTTATTTCTATGCTCCTTTTCAAGAAGGTTTAGGGTGTATATATTTTTTTTTATTTTTTTTTATTTTTTTTTTAATATTTTTTTCTGTAAATGCACATTTTACTATAGCTTCAGCAACCCTCAACAGGGTCCAAATTTCTTCTAATGCCATGAGGTAATGGTCAAATATTTCCCACATGGTAACCCCTCCTACCTTCCTTGTGTCAGCAAGCTAATGAAAATGTCAAAACGACGCATGAAATATACAAATTGGACAGAATTTATGTTGAAATTGAATGAGTAGCAACTGCATCATTCAGGGTGCATATCTAGAGCATATCTTCAGTCAAGCGTTGCAGAAGTTCCTAACGGTGAGACCTTCTATATTTTAGAACTGGTACATGAACAAGCTAGCATTGACATGCTAACAAGCTAGCAGTTTCTGTAATTTCAGAAAACGCTGAGTAATAAAGTGTCTTAATTGCCAACTTTGCAATTATTCTCATTTACAAACAACTGTTTGTTTATCAATTGATCACTTTCGAATCTAGACATTTTGTACAAAATTTCCGAGCACTAGCTAGAGCTCCGCGAAAATGATTGCACCCGAGTCGAGGCTGATCAGAGGAAAACTGGACATCGATTGGATTGATAGGAAAACATCAACTCCGAGAAATCTTTCTGATACAGGTAAGGTCATGTACTATGTCCAGAGTATCAATGGGTCCGATGGAAAAGAACACTACTTCAAACATACTCTGTCGGCCCAAACGTTTGTAAGTTCCAATTTCAGATTACCTCTAAAGCTAGGCTCAAAAAGGAATGCTGGGGGGTTGAAGCTGTAGAAATTCATTTCTCCACTTCCATCCCAACTTCGCTCACTCAAATCCCCTGTGCGATTTCCACTTGCCATATCGTAAATGACGCCCGTGTGTGCAATGCTGTTGAAAATGCACAACCTCCCCTCACCAAACGGTAAGCAGGTGTACTCCGGGTAGATCTGAAGACCCGACTGACTGCCAACCTTCGTCTCGGTCAGCACGTTCCTCCACTTCTCTGCTGTACCTTCACCTAAATTAGGGTGCATGGCGTTCTCAAGTATGTCAATGCGATGCTCCACTGTCCTACGCGGATTATAAGGATTGTGCTCGATCTCCGAAAATACGACAATCTCTCCGTTGATATTCGACACTTGCATAATGTTCAAGTTGGACGCAGTCGGCAAAGAGCATGCCAAATGAGGTAACCATTGACCCTCATCCACACTGTATGCCAGGAGGCCACGGCCACGGTCTCCATCCAAAAAGGCCACGCAGTACAAAAACCCGTTCATGTAGGCGCCATTCTGATGCTCATTCAAGGCAAACACAGGCCCGGGAACGTCCTCGGTCACAGTCCACATGGAGGTGCGAGAATCAAACACTTCGGTGATTTTCGAGAGATGCTCGTCACCGGTCCTGGCACTCCCGGCCACGATAATCTTGAAGGAATCTCGCGTCGAAGCGACCACCCATCTGCAGCAGCACAGGATTCCGGGGATGGTTCAGAGGCGGGAGCTCCTTCCACCTTCCGGTCATGGGATTCAGCACTACCATCTTCTCTGCGATCGCCTGAATTGCCAGAGGGGATTGAACTGCAGAGACATAGATACACAGGAGGCCACCAGCTCCACAAATAGAATGATCTTTGAACAAGTTGGTATCCAATTTGGGGAGCATTACAAACGGCGGTAACTTCATCCAAGTTTGGGTATCCAAGTCATAGCCAGCGCATCGCCAAACATTATCATTGCGAACGTAGAAGTGTAGCCCTGTGAACCGTGCTTCTCGGGGTTGCTGGCTCTCTCGCAAACAATTATATCCGTCATCCTCTGTGCGGGCTTTGAACAACTTGGATACTGCTTTCACTTGAAACAAGGTTTTGTAATCGAGTTTGGCCAGGATGGAGTCCAAGATATCGTCTGAGAAGTCGCAGAGATTCCTGACGCTTTTTCTGTCATGATCGTTTTGTGCACGCCCATCCTCTGTCCTGGTCACTGCTTCGGCTAAGGTCTCATCCACGGACCATGACTTTCTCTGTGGCGCAGCACAGCTGGCAATTTGGTGCGTGGAGGAATCACTACAGTCGACACAGTCAAGCAGTTAGAGCCTGTTGCCATTGGAAGCAGGAACTGGAGGCCCGTCTGAAATCTGAAATCTCCCCTTCACGTACAGTTCACAAAGCAAGGTCCGGCGGAGGCTCCGGAAGGTCCAGTCATGTTTTCTAATTTTACAGATCTGGAGGCTGGAGGTCCAGGACTGGACCCCTCCAGCTCCCCAATGGCAACTGGCTCTTAATCGTTAGTTCATTGTTTTGGATATGTACCCAGGAATCAACGAGACAGAAATTCAGTTGATGCTGCATGTAGATCTTATGCTATGTATTGTACAGTACAGTGGTGCTTAAAGGTTACCGTAAGAAGACAAATACGAACATATTCACTCCGATCCAATTGAAGTCAATGGAGAGCAGAACTTTAGTAGTTGAAGGATTGGAACGGAGTGACCAAATTAATATATACACAAAATAGTGAAATTAGGTTGCCCCACACTAATTTTACATTTCTAACACTTTCAGACATGGTCAACTATAGTCTGGGGCAACCTAATTTCACTATTTTGTGTAGTCAATCGGGGGTCCTGTTTTCTGTGTTCGTATCCTATTCATTCTAAGTTACAGTAGTACAGTGGCATGCATCGTGAGTTCGTGACACGAATTTCTCGACCTACTGTGACCACTGTTGCCCTTGTGTCAGAGGCCAGGCGCGTTGTCCTGCCATAAGGACCTCCAACGAAAGGGTTATGAAAAAATTCTCTCCCATGAGGTAACTTAGGGATGGCGTTATTCCAAGACAATACTAGAGTATGGCACAATTGGCACCTTTCACAACATAAATTCATTCTTGCCCTAGATTTTATACCTTTATGAAACTACATGTATCTCGCAATTTTTTGGGCCAGCAGGATCTTCAGTCACGACATTGCAAAACGGCGCATTGCAAGAAAGGACCCAACTTCAAGATGCATTTTATCACTTTTCTTTTTATTAGGAAACAAACTGAGACGTAGTTTTCATTTCGGCAAAGAAACCGTGAGTACGTTACCTGAGGCACTTTCGTGCATCCAACTGGAAGAAGGACGGAAGTGAACCGGGCGCCATCGCAGCAGGAGCAAGTCAGCAAGCTCGCGGGCGCTATTTCTCCCACAATTACTCCATTAAAAAAATCTTCTTGTCCACAGCCTCAGAGTCTCAGAACCTCCGCGGCTGTATAAGCTTTTTAAACTGACATCCTACGGCAATGTCTGTATGTGTCTGGACCGCGGTGGATTTGTCTGTATCGAAATCTGTCTGTATCGAAATCTGTCTGTACGCAGACAGAAAGCGGCGGTAGGGTTGTGACGCTGTGGGTCCCACACTCCCAGTTAATAATGTCCTATTCTATAGGTAGTGGGCCCTACCTAAAGCAGATACCTTTTTGTGTGAAAAATCATCCCGAACACCAAGTGCAAATATACATCGGGAGCTAATCCTTCCACTATGTCAGTGTTGTTGCAATAATGTTTCATAGGGCCCGCAGTCTAGCAAAGAATCTGTACTAAGACAGTACTGTAATAGTAAAGTTTCTTTATTGGACTGCGGGCCCTATGAAACAATATTGTTTCAATGGAGGGGTACTTTCCTGATGTTCCTTTAGCCCAAGACATTATGATTCATTTGTAGGAGAGCAAGGCTTTTTTTTTTTTCACTTTTTGAGAAAGTGCCGGGATGACAATCACTTAAAATTTGTTAAAGCACTACATATCTAATTCATCCATATTTATAACCGAAAAAAACTCATTTCTACTACATTCATGAATGAACTTTTCCATCCAAATTTGGCACATTTTCAATAAAAATGGAAATTTTTGGGTGAAAAAAGACTACTCTTATTTAGCAAACAAATAAAGATTTATTTTCAATTGGTGCAATCTAGCCCTAGTATGGTGCCTTCTCCAAAAAGATTGGTGCTGAGTGCATGTGGTATGTAAAGGGTGCATAGTTTTCATCCAACCAAATTATCACTTCAATACTTGAGCTAGTTTAAAATGTAAGACAAAGTGCAGAATATCCTCAATGTTTAAGGGGTGCATTTTTCATCATCCAAACTTTCTTCAAATTTTTTTAATAAAATGTAGAGTGCCTTCAATTTCTAACAGGTATATCTTTCATCCATCCAAATTATCCTTGATCCTTAAGCTACTTTAGTAGATTTGAATCTGATTTGAATACATTCAAGAATCAATTTTGAGAGATAACTGAGGTGTTAACCCCTAAAGGCCCAAGGCCTTTTTTCTACCAAAAGACACCCAGCAAATTTGCCATTTTTATAGCAAAGAGCAAAAGAATTGAAAAATGTTTTTTTTGCACATCTAACCATAGGATCTTACACCTAACTAGTATGGGAATGTGTGTAAAAAATTTCAAAATTTTTGACCTCATAGATTGCAAGCTATCTACGTTTAAAGTGAAAAAAACAAGTTTTTTAGCATATTATGGGACTAGATTTTATGAATTTGAATATTTTTAACTTTAAATTTTTGCACTACAGAGTTTTGAACTTTAAATCTTTATAGTAGATAATTGAGTTGAGAATCTAGGAAAAAAAAATCCAAAAAAACTTAATTTTTATTATTAGAAAAATTATTAAGTAGAAATAGGTATGAGATAGAAGGAAAATCCAAAATATTAATATCTTTTATATGGAATTAAATAGCACTAATTCCAAAGTTGAAATTGTTTTAGCAAAAGACCTAAACCTTGTAGAACTTTTTTTTGAAAAATTATTAAAATTGCATTTAGAAATAAATCCTACAAGTTATTTTTTCTAGGAAGATGCTCTAAGTGCCCGAAAAACAAGATTGTCCATAACTTTCTCATAACAAATCCATACCTTAAGTTTGTTTGTTTGTTTTGTTTTGTTACATTGAGATCTTGGACTGTGCATCCCCTAGCCGCGTGCTTGCTATCGTCAGAAAGCTCTCGGCAAGGAGGGATGCACAGGCTTGGTTTGGTGGCATTTGGACCTACGGCGCAAAAGTTATTGAATTTCAAAGTATTTATGGATCAAAAAATTAGAAATTTACTTTTATTTTGATTTTGGTTGCGTACTTGGTATCGTTGGAGAGCTCTTGGCAAGGAGGGGTGGAAGGGCTTTGTTTCGTGGCGTTTGGAATGATAGAGTGAAAGATATTGAGTTTCAAATTTTTTATTATGAATCAAAAAATTTAGAAAATTATTTTCACTATGATTTTGACTGTAGCAATGGCACAAGCTACATTAGTCCAAATGAAATGAATCAAAGCTTTCCAAATAGACAAAAATATAATCTATAAGAAAAAAATAATTTAAAATTTAATTTAAAACTTTTTTTTTGCTACCCCTATCCCCTGTTTTGAGCTTATTTGGGCATAACTTTTTCTCGGGACGCTGATTGCAAAAGAAATTGTATTCCCACAAAGCTTAGCAGTTTCTTTATCTTTGAAAAGAAGTTTTGGAAAATCGCGACAAAAATTCAGCCCGTAGGTACCTGCTCAAAATCCCATTTGTCCCCCGAAGGAACAATGGACTTTTAGGGGTTAGTTTTGTTTCCTAATCAATACCAAATTATTTCTCAAGAGATTTTTTTATTCTTCTATAAGAAACTTTGAACTAATAGATGTATTGGGGTATTTAGGAAAAATCAAGTTTTTTCTATACTACTTTGGGATTCAAAGTTTAACCCCTAGGGTTCCATAACTATGCTTTTACCAAAAATGCTCCAAAATTGCCATTTCTAATACAAGACAATACCAAATTTTGGAAAAAAAAAATTATGGACACATATAGCTATAAGATCTTGTTGTGACTGACTTGAAATATGTGGAAAAAATTTCAGAAATTTCCACTGCGTGGATTGCAAGATATGAGCTTTCAAAGTCATAAATATGCTAATCTTGGCCTTGCAAAAAACATGGTAGTTGTACTTTATAAGCTCACATTTTATAAGAAAATATTCAAGCTGGTGGTGCTTCTTTAAATTACTTCTTCAAGGCAATTTGGCAACATGCTTGAAAATTTTTAGATCATTTGGAATTGTATAACATATAGAAAAAAAACCTCCGTAGTAATTAGAAAGAAGTAGAGAACGATTCAAAATACAAAATTGTTAACATTTTAATTATGGCATTAAAAATGCCAATCCCAATGGTTGCAATGTTGTAATAAACAATCTACATCCTATAATTTTTTTTTTTCAAACAATATTGAAAATTGAGGAATATAAAGGAGTTCAAAGTTTATTTTAGGGTAGAGAATCCATAATTGCCCGCAAACAAAAAATCCTCATAACTTTCATCTCATTGATCAAAATGGAATGATTCAAAGCTTTCCATATGTATATAAATTTGGAAAACCAATTTCAAATTTTTATTTTTGAAAAAAGCGATTTTTTGTGATTTGCTCGGACTACCCATTTACAAAAACAAATACATATTAGGCCATAACTTTTCACTCATATTTCCAAATGTCATGAAATTTAGTACACATGAAAGATATTCCTTGTCTACACCTTCTGTTGAGATTTTAATTAGCCTAAGATACAAAGATTGTCATTCACACCAGCCTGCTTAAAATCATTTTGTAGCCAAAAGAATAGAATTTCGTCCTTTAGGGGTTGAAATTGGAATTGAAAATTTTCAAAAGCCAAAGAATGTTTTAATATCAAAAAATAAAAATTTGAAACTTCAATAGTCATATGATTGGTCCCTATAAGTAGACATTCCATGTAGCCCCGGCCTACACATTTAAATTGGAGGGTGATTGCAAGAAACATGTGTCCTATTTCTTGTCACACATTCAATGCAAAAGTTGTTTTGTGCCATAAGTATTGTAAAAGTGGTTGAATGAATATGAGATTTAGAAGTAAGCTTCCTACAATAATAGAAAATGTACTTGAATTATTTCAATTTTTTCAAAATTACTTCAATATGTGAGATTGAATTTTGAATAGATGTCACACATACAATTTGGGTGGTTTTAAGTACTATCGAGTATCGTTTTGAAGAGTTATGGCGTCAAATTTAGTAGGCTAGCTCTTCTAATAGAAATAGATCTTCTCAAGAGAGAAATTTCCAAAAACATGTTCCAAATGCATTTTAAATTGGCCGAAAGATTGATACATTTTGAATGAATTTAATTTGAATGAAAAATGTTTTTTTAGTTTGAGCTTTGAACTTTTTTTTTGGTCTAAGTTGGCAATAATATCCAATTTTAATCCCTAAAAGCCCTAGAGGTTCAAGCAAAATACAAATGTATTATAAAATACAAGTTCTATAATTTTTTTGAAGTTTATATTAAAAAAAATAATATGAAGCACAAAAAGTAGAAAATATCTATATGGTCAAAATCATATAATTATTTTTAGATTCTCTTCAAATGAATTTTGAAGATACAACTTCAAAAATTTACCGAAAATACAATTTTTATCTTTAGTATTTGAATGTTTTTGGATTGGTCAAAATTGTGGTTTTTATTGATTTGTGAAAAAGTGCATAAGATCTAGTAATGAGGACACCAATTTTTTTCCCAAAAATTCAATTTTTCAATACTAAACAAATTTTAGACGCTTTGTGCTATTTCTCTTATAATTTGACTGTAGTGATTCTAGTTTCAAACATAAATATTGAAAGACAACCCAATGTTAAAATTGAAAAAATAAATAAAATTGAAAAAAAGATTTTTTCCATCCAAAAATGTTGCCCAAAGTTGGACAGATTCCAAAAAATGGTTATTTGAGCGCTTAGGGAATAATTACCCCTAAAGGACCAAATGGCATTTTTTGGCAACATAGCGATTTTGGATAGTTTACTACAAATGGAAATTTTATTTTATTTCTTCAAAATTTTCACACAACATATATCCAAGGAGTAGTTTTAATTTTGAGTGCATTTTCTAATTTTTTAAAACAAAAGAGGAGAAGTCTCATTTTCTAGCATAAATTGTAGCTTATGGTTCAAAATAGTATTTTATAGTACTCATAAAGACTCAATAGTACTAGTGGGGGCCTATAGCGCCTTCAATCTGCAAATGTAGACTATTTTTTTGGCAAATTATGTATCACCATTTATCCTTGCCATCCAATGATGAACATCACATATTGTCAAAATATTAGATTTGAAATCCAATCGACCGTCTAGATTTTATATTCTATATTTTTAATCATACTAAAGGTGATTTGTAGTATAAAAAGTGCTAAAAGGTTGAAAATCAAAAAAGCCACATGTAGTGCAAGTGCTTCTTGCCATTAGTTTAGACTATCTTTTTTGGAAAATGACCTAAAGGTTTCCATAAATGAAAGATAGACAACGACATAATTATGCATCAAATCACCAAATTAATACAACAATTGAAGACTTGTAGAGCAGGGTTGGCAAAAAACAATTCTAAAAACTAATGCCAAAATTTTAGGAAAACTGTTTTTCCAAAAAACAAAAAATTGTATGGTGAAAAAATTAATTTTGGAAAAAGAAATCAATATTTAGCATCAGGCAAATCGAGGAAAAAATAAATATTTGACAAATAAGTGCCAATCCACTCACAGGAGTATGTACACAATTAAATGAATTAAATAGACTACATCCATCATCAAAATTGGTTGTAGAATAAAGACACTAACTAGCTTTATATTCTTCAAAGATTTTTCAGTAAATCCACAAAATGTTGTCAGACGTATAGAGATACAAATTGAGAGTTGTTATACTAATTGAACAAAAAAGTCAAAAGATTGATTTCTTTTTGGACACTTTGCAACCTTATTTGCTTGTGATTACCAAAGTGGTAGTTCTACGTAAAAATGTTCTTTATAAATTTCTTAAACTACTGACCATTGAAAAGGTTTTCAAAAATTTCTAATTTTTTTTATAATATATAATCAAAGATTTGTTTGAATAAAACTTTTCATCACCTATAGCTTGTCATAGAAACAATAGTGCAAGAAAAAATCACAAATAGCAAAAATTTATTGAATTTAATTTAAATATTTTAAATCTTTTCATGTCCCTGCAAAAATCTGTGCAGCTGCACTTCATAAGGTCACATTTGTATGTAAAAATGTCCAAAATGGTGGTTACTCTTTGGATTCATTCTTCAAAGCAAGTTGACTACATGCTTGAAAAATTTCAGATCATTTGGAATGGTAAATCATATAGGAAAAAAATAGTAAGTAGAAGGAAGTAGAGAATGATTCAAGATACTAAATTGTTAACCATTTATTTAAGGAACTGAAAAATGCCAATTCCAATGGTTGTAATTTTGTAATAAACAATATACACCTAATGGCTTTATTTTTTTCCAAAAATATTGAAAAGTGAGTTAAATAAAGGACTTCAAAGTTTATTTTAGAGTAGAGATTTCACAACTATCCATAAACTACCCTAAACTAAGAATCCTCATAACTTTTGACTCATTAATTGAAATGGAATGATTCAAAGCTTTTAGCGTGTATATAAATCTAAAGAACCAATTTTTATTTTCTTAAAAAGTGATTTTTAAAGAAGTTTTTTGGGCTACCCAAGATGCTCGCTGAATGTTGAAAATCACATATGGCATGCAATAACTTTTTAAATGTATAGTCAAAAGTTATGAAATTTGTTGGGCCTTAGAGCTACTCCTTGAGAAAGTATTGTGTTAAATTTTCAAAGAAAAAAAATAAAAACTCCATTCGTAGTGAGCTGCCCAAAATCGCTATGTTGCCAAAAAAAACACAATTTGTTCCTTTAGGCGTTAAGCAATTACATCTTTTTTAAATGATAAAAAATAGAAAATGACCTTGAAAGGGATTTTAGGAATTTTCCACCACTAGAAGCATGTCAATGAATTAACAATTCAAGAAAGGAGTGAAGTATTAGGGTGATAAAGAAATACTTTAATACTTTTTCTAGAACTTCACTTCTTTGATGAGTAGAATTTAAGATTTTTTCTTTCACTTTCATTAATGATGTATTGACTAGGACGTATTTTTAATGACTTATAGGCTAGTGATTGCCCAAATGATTGCCATTGCTTAAATTTCTACAATATACTATAGCTTGATATATTATTTTGGTCATGCTTGTTTGTTTGTGACACATAGACAAATAGTGATATTTTCTTGTCCTTGCTTGCACTTCACCTCTTTGTTTGGTTGTATCAACGTAAAAATAGCTTAGAGCATTCCTTCTAGTATGCTAAAAGGAAACTTCAATTGCCATAGTAGACAATCTAGATCTTTTCAAAGCCTTTCCATCTACTCCACGCCACTCTCAAGGCCCTATTATATATATATATATATATATGCTTTTGGCCTACAATCTATACTCAATCAATGAATCTTTTGGAAGCCTTGCCGTTTACTCCACGCCACTATGAAGGCCCATCATATCTATATTTTTGGGCCCACAATCGAAGCTCAATTAAGGGTCTTTTGGTAGCCTTGCCATTCACACCACGCCACTCTCAAAGCTCCACCATTTCTATGCTTTTAGACCACAGCTGAATTCCATACAAATTGACCTACCTTGCCCTATAGATGACACATTGTGGCCTAATCAAACATAACAGCTTATAATATAGGTTTCAAAAAGCCTTGTGGACCTTGGCTAAGTAGAGATTGACTAACAATAGTTGCACAACAATATAATCATATTCTTGAGACTAGTTGTTGAAAAATATATAAGTTGAAAGTAGTCCGTGACTGGTCCTTCAAAATATTTCTCAAGCAACCTTTTATATTGATTTTAGAAATATTCTAAAATTCAAATTTTGTTTTTCTACCTTCTATTTTCAAAAATTCATATCCTATAATTATAAAAATTAAGAACAATTGAAAATTTCATAAAATGTAAGAGTGATCTTTAGAGATAGACCTATTGATGTTATAATTATAAGAATTACTTTGTGTGAAAGTTTCCTTCAACTTTTGCCTTTATTTGATCATTTTCACAAGGACCTTAAAAAAGAATATATTGTGAAAATTCACCTAGTAGTGTAAAACTATCTACCATGCGCGTAAAAGTATTTTATTATGCAAAAATAGCCCCCAATTTAAAGTCACACTTGCTAATTTGGGAGGAAGGGGTATCATTTAAATACACCAAAAAACAAATTTGGAGTTGAAATTTAGAGAGGATGGTCTTCTTATAGATCTGTAGCTATATTTTCTAAAGGAATCTTTGAAATAATTGTATGTGGTGTGGAAGTTCACAGAACATGCTTTTTTTTGCTTGCATTTTGAAATATATAAAACATTATTTTGGTGGTTCTATTTGTAAATGACCATTCCTATAGAATTGTTACAAATATGCAACTTTATTTTATTTTATTTTATTTCCTATTTTTCACTAATTAAAACTTTCAAAGTATATATTTTCTTGAGATTTGGCACTTTTCTACTTCTCCTACTTAGAAACTTTTTCTATAGTTATTTTTCCTTTGCTGGATACCTTCATCTTAAAGGTATATACATTGGCCATATTTAAAAAAATAAATTTTGAAGTATTTAAGAAAAAAGTCATGATTGAGTATTGAACTATATACAACAAATAGTATAAGTATTTCTTGCAATCACTCCTTTTCATTTTTCATTTATGATGTAAGGATAAGACATATTTTTAATGACCTATGGACTAGTGATTGCCCAAATGATTGCCATTGCTTAAGCTACTACAATATATCATATATTAATATCTATTTTTGTTATGCTTGTTTATTTGTGGCTTTTAGACAAATAGTATTTTTTCTTGTCCTAGCTTATACTTCACCTCTTCTTTGTATGGCAACATACAAGAGCTTAGAGCATTCCCTCTAATATGCTAAAGGAAACCTTCAATTGCCATAGAAGTTGATCCAATTCAATCAAAGTTCTTCTAGAAGCTTTGTTGTTTATGCCACGCCTCTCTTATGCTCCCACCATATCGATGCTTTCTGGACCACGATCTAAGTTCAATCAAGGGTATTTGGGAACCTTGCTATTTATGCCACGCCATTCTTATGGTTCCATCATATCTATGCTTTTGGCCTTAGATCTAAGCTCAATCAAGAATCTTTTGGAAGCCTTGCCATTTATGCCATGCCACTCAGCCCATTTCCAATACCCAACCAAATCTACATTATTGGACCACAATCCAAACTCTTGTAAAACAAATTTTTGAATAGACATTGTCATTTCATGTCGATCTATTAGTGTTCCCTCCTTTGTTTGATTTTCTTTGTTTGGTTCAGCTTTGCCCTATTGGTAACATGTTGTTGCCTAATCTTTGTCTTGAAAAGTCTTTATTGTAGACCTTGGCTAAGTAGAGATTTGTCAACAATGATTGCACCGCAATGTAATCTTATTCTCAAGACTAGTTGTTGAAAAGTATGTGAGTACCTCAACTCCTAAATAATTTGTTCAAAGTGTTTTTTATGAAACCTTTTATAATTTATAGTGATTTTAGAGATGTTCTAAAATTCTACCAATATTTTTCTACCTTGTGTTTTTAAATTCAGATCCTAAAATAGGTAATTATGTATTAGTATTTGAATATCTAATGAAATATTAGAGTAATCTTTATAAATGATAGACCTATTGCTACTACAATTACATAATTACTTTGTATAAAGTTTCCTTAAACTTTCGTCTTATTTGATCATTTTCACAAAGACTTGATAAAGAATCTTAGTATTATAAAAAATTAACCTAATAGATACATTGCCCCATGATTGATGTGGAACCATCTATTATGTATTTAAATTCTCACACAGTGAATTCATTATGAGTTGTTTGTATTTGATATAATTGTCTCTATATTTTATATAATTTCCTATCTAATATTTCTATCCACATTATGTAGCCTCGATGAAGAGAGACATCAAGGAAAAACAAATTATGAACAATACCAACAACCTCAAAATTGCAAAATAGAATCAAATGGCTTCTAAAAAATCTTCCTTTATCTATTTTTAAATTATTTGTAATATTCAAGACAAAAATTAATCATGCCATGGTAATTTATTAAAGATAATGTATATGAGTCCATTCCAAAGACTATTTGTTTAGGCAAGCTTGGAATTAGGCCATAAGAATCATGCCTTCAAATTGGGATAATTATTTTAAACAATTGACATTTGGACTAAAATAGAATTTATACCATGTTTGGCTATCAAGGCTAGCAATAGATAAATCTAAAAATAAATGTCAAATTTTTTTCTATTTTAAAAATTGTATAGAAAAAATCTTCCTATTTATAGACATTTGGCAAACAACATTTTTCAAATTTTAATTAATTATTTGGTAGGAAATGTTGAACATGACCGTTGAATGCAATGGTGACTACAATATATGCTGTGCTTGACAATCACGGAATAAGCTAGATTCTACTACATACAAGAAGTTCTTGTGGATGCATAACCATGACAAAAAATGACTCTTTAATGCAATGCATTTTAGAAAAATATTGCAACCAAAATAAAGAGTAAAATGACCACAATGAATGTATTTTATATTGATTGGAGAGGCCTAGTGATTCCTTTGGGATATTTGGACAACAAATTTGTCTTTAGCCCCTAAATCTCAAGGCCTTATTTTCATCAAAAAAACACTCAAATCTACCATTTCTATTGCAAAGAGTAGTAACTTTAATAAATTGTCTATTTTGCATGCCTAATTGCAACATTTTTGTAGTGGACTAAGTGTATAAAAATGTATGGAAGAAATTTCAGAAACTTTTGACCTCATGTATAGATTGCAAGACTTGAATGTTCAAAATTTAAAGTGAGGATACTTTTTTTTTGCACCTTCTTTGATTAGATTATTTGACTTTGAATCTTTTTAACTTAAAATTTTTGTAGTAAAGATTTTTGATTAAAACAAAAATGATATTGGAAAATTGAGATCAGATATTGAGGAAAAAGATTTTTTTAAATCCTTGATTCACATTCTTTAAATTTGTTTAAAAGTAGAAGTAAGTACAAGATTGAAAGAAAATCTATCTTGATAATAGCTCAAAGATGGAATTGAAACACACTATTCCCAATGTTTAGATTATTTTAGCAAATAAACTAAATTATGCGGAACCTTTTCTTTTGATAATTGTGAAAATTGAGTTCAAACATGAATTCGATATGTATGGTCAATTTTGTTAAAATGGCGGCATTCCATTACAATGGCATGTAATTTCAGTTCAGAACGGCCATTCTGAAATCTACAATTGTCGTACATTCTAAAAATTTACACTTGTTCTAGATATCTAAAATTTGTACCAATCCTAGATTTTTTAGAACGATCAATTTGAAATCTATATAGTTCCTAGATGTCTGAAATCTACAATAGTCTTAGATGTTTGGAATTTATATCTATTCTAGATGTTCAAAGCGGGTGGTCTGAAAAAATGGCACAAGGAATATAGCACAAGGAAAGTATGGCACTAAGAATACCGCCATTTTAACAAAATTGGCTATAAGGTAGGATGCTCTAAAAGCGACCATTTAAGGGCTAGTCCGCCTTTTTCATAGGTTTGCATGAATAGAAATATTTTCACTCATTGTTCAGAGAAAGAAAAATGGATGAAGAACGTAACACAAGTGATTTCATATTTTTTTAAGCATTTTTGAATTAGTTATGAATTTCCAAAGATTTCTATTGTAGGTACCTATTTTTGACTCTAGATCTTCCAAAATGCGTTCACTTACAACTTCAAGGCCAATGACTGGCTCTTGCAATAAAGAATACTTTTTTGGGGGATTCAATCAATGACTAAAGTGGTTTATTTAAAGACCAACTCATATCTATTCAGTACTATTTTGTAGGGTTGATTTGAAGAAGCTGGTTGCTTTTAGAGCATCCTACCTTATGTCTTATTCTCAAGAAGATGCAATGATTGCCTGCACAATAAGATGGTCCGTAACTTTCACATTACTAATCCCAGTGGAGTGAATCAAATGTTTCCATATAGACAAAAATATAATCTACAAGAAGCAAACTTTTACAAATTTTATTTCAAGTGTTTTTATTTGATTTGTTGTGCAAGCTCAGCTGTTTTATGCATATTGTGGCACAATTTTTCTTCAGACACAAGCACAATGAATTCCACTGCGAGAAAAATTAAACAAAACGTGGCTCCGACAGTTACCACATAGTCCTGACACCTGAGCGACTCCGCCCGAACATAACGTGCCTATCAATCACACTCTCTCAGCTTAAAAGTCCATGCCTTGGTGATGATCAATTTGATGAGTTTCCCATAAAGAACCTTACCTTCAGCAGTGTTTTTTTTTCCAACAATTTGGTGCAAATTGTACCAAATTTTACGGCCTGGCACCATGCCTATAGAAAAAAAATGGTACTAAAAAGGTGGAAAATTGCCTAAAAACTTCAAATAAAAAATAATCTTGGACAAAATCTCCAGATTGTAGATGAAAACTGAATTATGAATATGTGATATGTGCTAATATGATATTTTCTATCCAATATGTGGATAAATGTTGAAATTTGGAGCACCACTATAACGTTAAATATTGCCACTTTGGCACTTCATTAAAAATGAAAAAAACAAAACTGACCTTCAGGAGCACTCGTGATGGGGAATTCAGTTCATTGACTTGGCAAATTCATTTTGAGTTAAAATGGCAAGGCTAAATGGGACAATCATTCAATTGGAATAAGGGGGGTTTTGCAACGTTTGTTAGCAATGTGTTAGTAACATCTGTGGTGCTATAGGAATAGAATAATGTTTGCCCCAACAAAAGCAACATTTGGCAAGAGGCAGTTTTTAAGCAACATTTAACCTCTAAAGTCCCAAGGCCATTTTTCTGTCAAAAACCACTCAAAACTGCCATTTTGGCTGCGTTCACCCAAGAACACAAAAAAAAAACATTTCTTTAGAATCTAATCGTAGGATCTTGTACTTCACTTGTCAAAGATCATGTGGTAAAAATTTCATGAAGTTTGACCGTATAGATTGGAAGATATTAGCATTCAAAGTTGAAAAAAAAAGGTTTTTTGAACATTGACCTGCAATTTCAAATGACTTTGACCACCATTTGTGGAATTTTTTTGCACTACAGACTTTAAATTTAAAATTTTTTATTGTGAAGATGTAAGTTGAAAGTCTACCAAAAAAATTTCAAAAAAAGCACACTTGATTTTCATTCTTTAAAAAATCAGAAATAAGTAGAAATAAGTCCAAGATTGAAAAACAAACTAAATCGTTAATAGCTCTTAGATGGGATTGAAATACAATAATCCCAATGGTGAGATTATTTTAGCAAGCAAACACAACATTTTAAAAAAAATTTGTAAGAAATTGTGAAAATCGCATTCAGAAATGAATCCTACAAATATTTTTTCAAAAAGATGCTTAGATTGCCCGAAAAACAAGATTATCCATAACTTGCTCATTATTAGTCCAAATAAAATGATTCAAAGCTTCACATATAGACAAAAATATGAAGTTTCAAAGAAAAAAAAATTGAAATTTATTTTGACTTTGTGCAAAAAATTTTGTGCTGCCTGCCGAGTTTAGTTTGAGGCTTTTTGTGGTATAACTTTTGCTCCCATGCACCAATTGAAATTAAAAATTATATTCCCACAAAGCTAATTAATTTTTCTATCTTATAGGAAAGTTTCAAAAAGTTTTACTAAAAACTGAGCCCATAGGTACCTGCCTAAAATCTGATTTGTCCCCCGAGGGGACAATGGGACTTTAGGGATTAAGCAGCATTTGAAGAGAGAACGCCCATGTACTACATTCCTAATATAGTTCATAGTCTTCATTGTTGCTCCTATCTTCATTCTTTGTTGAAGACATTATCCCATAAGCATTATCCTTGATGAAACTCCCATGAAGTATTATTGAAGTATAATAGGCTTGTCTCTCATATGTAAAATCACAACATATTCTTCATTCATACAAGAAGTGTATAATGTATTTTATATTATATAATGTATCATGTAATATTTTATACTATATTATAGTATGAATACTATATAAATATCACACAAATATTGAAATTTCATTTGTCTTGAAGAGAGTTTAACCCTAAAGCGCTCCAATGAACAAAGGGCTTGGAGGCACTGTCTTGTCCAACTAAGTTTGCATTCATCCAATGTAATACTTGAATCTAGAAAAGACAACCTTCCTAAATGACCAAATTCATGAAATTCCGGTAAATGATATTTCTGTACAAAGATAAAAGCAAAAACGTGCAAAAATTCAGAAAAGTATTGAGACGTTTAGGGGTTAACATGAAAGGAAATACCACCAATGTACACTGTGCAAAATGAAGTTCCCATTTTAATTAATTGATGAACCTGTCTGTCAAGCCTCGGGTACGTACCAGCTTCTGAAGCATGACATGTACGTGATGCAATGGAAGTTCATTCATTCGAAACACATGCTATGTCTGCCCGAATCGGTAAAGCTACACTGCGTACTCCGATATCGATACTTAGCTAATGTTGCAGACGTCCGAGAGGTCCTGGCCAGACTGGGTATTGTCTGCCTCAATTTCTACTAGCTTCGGACCAGCTTGAGCCCACAATGAATTGATTGCAATGTCGACGCACGCAGAATACCACCAGTTTCACGAAATTGACGTTCAGACCAATGTTGGTTGTGTGCATTCAGTCACAGAACCTCAGTACATCTGCTGCTGTTCGAGATAGAAACACTTGAAACATGAAATTGGCGGTATTCCAATACGGACTTTTGGCACCGTTCAGAACGCGCTCTGAAACATGAATCCATAGCAGGACTTCCTAGAACCTCCATGTATGTAGAGGTACAGCACTGGGAACTTTTGCCACTTTATGCCGGACCTAAAGGGGGCCTAATGTGCATCTCTGGTTCGGGCTGAGGTTCGGAAGACCGCAGGAACCTGAGTTCCGCGCACTTTTAGCGTCAATTGAGGCCTAATGCATACAAAAATGGACCAAAAGGGGGAGCAAAAGTTTCGCACCCCCCACCTCGGATTTGTACAAAAATGGGCCAAAAGGGGGGCCTAACTCTTCACGAGTTAGCCCAGCATAAAGCCTTCACAGTTCCCAGTGCCGTATGTCACAGTTTTGGCACCGGGATTGTGACAATTTAATGAAATGGACTATATACTGATCTATATTGATTGAATTTTGAGTATTACATGATCGACTCAGATAATTGCAGTTGTCACTTCAATTGCCTGGATTGGGATCATGAGTCGAGTGATTACACCAAAGAAGTCCAACTTCCATAATCCCAATTCTGTAGCGCAACTCCGCAAAATCACAACTTCAGTGTGGAATAGAGCCTGAAAACGTCAGTTTCGTTAATTGAATTGGCGTATTTCCACAACTCAGGCTCTTTCAGAACTCACAATTCTGTACCTAGTTTTTAGAGGTTTAATTGTGTAGACATGCATGGGCCACGTACAGTACAATTTTTGGTGCCCGAATTGTCAAATTAACGAAGTTGCCGAGTCAAATTCCATACTGAAGCTGTGAATTGCAGAGTTGCACTATGAAATGGAATTTTTGCAATTGGATGACGTACGGTGTGCTCTCGTTGCTCCGCACTCACTGGACTTCGTTCTAGTTGATTATGAGATAAATGCCATATTTAACTACTTTTGGACTTTAAGAGTAATTTTAGACTATGTCCTTGGAGACTACATTGGGAGAGCTCCCGTTGTATTGGTTTTCAAGACCGCAACGCCTATGAAAGTGGGAAGATTATAATGAAGTAGACCATGTTCATACCCAAGAAGAGGACAAAGAAACATAATAACTAAGTTATTTCACCCATAGTACATTAATTCTACCTAACAATAGAGAAGATTCATTGGGAAAGTTGCCGCTGTAGTGCATATCCCAGACTTTGAGATCTAAAGTGTTGCAAGAAAACAATGAGAACAAATATCATTCAACTTAGGTTATTACAAAGACTAGTAAGCAAGCACTGTCTAACCCATTAGTATCTCCCTACAGAATAAGGATCCGGAATTCTCCCGGTGTAATTTCCACATTCAAACTTATGGTACAAGAGGACTGTTGGCACGGTAGAATGGAACTTGAAAGTAAAGAAAAGGTGAAGAAGGGTCACCACATTTTATTAACACCGATAAAGAAGGTCACAATCAAGAAGTTGCCCATGAAAAGAAAGAAAGGCAATCCCTATAGTATCTAAACTACTAAACTTGACTAATGCGTAACAGAATTCCCAACTATAAGTAGTTCCTTTCGTACATACCATGGATCTTCTAATTTCAGGAGATCAATATCATCCCTCACGTCTACAGAAGGACCTATCAAATGAGAATGTGGCCATTCAAGAGGATCTGTCTGAAGTACTGCAATAGTTTGATCCAAAAAAATGTTGCGCAGTCTAGGGCTACCTAAGATCCGGTTCAATAATGCCCCATGGTGTGGATAAGGATTATTCTTGTTAGGAATGTTCGAACCGGCAAAAAAATGAAACCCTTTCCAAGTCTTTTGCGGAAGAAGACGCCGCATAAGCACCTCCAAAGTAGACAAATGCATGGAGGAATACAACCCACAGTGAGCCCGTTCAAACAACTGACTAAGAAAGTCATGGAAACCAGAGGAAACGTCAATTATTTCTGGAAGATCCAGAACAGCATCCTCCACGCATAAATCACCTGTAAGAACAACGACAGCTGCCTTCTACACAATCAGAATATAGCAAGGAAGTTAACTCGTCAGATAGAGGAGGACAAAATTTCTAAAGAACGGGAGATTTCCCAATGATATTCCAAAGAGGACTCACTGTATTGAGAACCTTCAAAGAACGGGAGGTATTCCGATGAATTTAGAATGGACAGTCACATCACTTAGAGCCAGTAAACAATGAGAGGTATCCCTATGATTTATTACGGACAATCACTACACTGAGAAGAAGTAAACAAGTAATGATCTCCCATTGAAATAAGAATGGGTAGCCACTTCACTGAGAACCGCTAAACAACAAAAGATCTCCCGGTAAGCTTAAAAGGGACACTCACATTACGCAGATCTTGTAAATTGTAGATCTCAAGAGGTTCAAATGGACATAGAACTTGACGGAGAACCCCTGCCCAACGGGAGATCTCCCAAAATAGTAGAATTACACTCTTACAGTACTATATACAAACTGGATATCGATGACATAGAAGTGTGCCTACGAATTTGTAATGCGGTAACTTAAGGTAGACAAAACTCAACAAGCATGAGATGCAATAATTATCTTGCATCTGAACTACGAGCTACAAGTACAATCATGGTCGCGAGTCCTTGCTAAGGAATACCGAGACAGCTAAAAAATGACGGGGAAGCTCAAAAATTATGCATGTCACCAATAATTGAAAAGCAAATACGGGATCACAGCTCACATAGAATTCATGTTGTGTGTAAATAAGGAACCATGAAGGAACAACTCGAGTGTGCATATACAATGAATTGTCAAGAAGCATCACTTCAATCATGATCCATATTTGCTAATGCAATGACTATTTGACAATTACAGGTTCAGAGAAATGTCCGATCAAGAATTTACAGCAGTATTTAGAATTAAAATTACAATTTGTAATCAGACGATTATGAAACATCATTCCAAGAAACTGTCATCTCTAGCAACGGGAAATATCCCGATGAAGCCCCATGCCAACAGGAATCAACAACGCTGAATTCCGGTAATGATTCCCCAACCCAATGTGGATTCTTGATCCACTGCATTCTGTCCGCCTAGAAGGGGATTCGCCTTCACATACACCGGCACCGCCTCATTTGAAAGAAGGAGGCCATCAAGCCACGGCATCAACTGCATGCAGAGGTAGTTGTCGAGCAGCTCACCGCGAAAGGATTGAGGAAAACAGCTTTATAAGCATCGTTCAAGATGTTCTTTTCGGGACTGTCGTCAATGAGAAGAATGTTATCCAACGTGGACAAACTGGCCATGTTCGCAAATGTCGTTAGATCTTTCAGGAAGATCGGCTTATTGGGTGCAGATGGGGCCCTATATGTGGACTTTGTGCATGCCCCTTGACACAGACAAATGACATCTCGACGGCCAAAGGAACAATCCGCGAGGACAATGTCCAACAAATTGTCCATGTTCTTTGGAGTAACACTACTCCAAAATGCAATATCCGCTCTACAACGCAGCCAATTAAGAAACGTGGTGACACCCGCGTGACGCTCAACATGGGGATTATTACGCTCGTATGACTTGTGAAAAAGTACTCCATTCAAGTCAAGGACCACATAATACTTTCGCCAAGCTACCTTTTCCAATGTGCTTGGTTGCGTCGTTGAAGGTCCACCACAATTTGCAGACAAGTACGGCAAAGCCCAGTTAGAGACAAGTTCATGAAAAAGCAAAAGGAACTTCAATGAAACCCTCAGAAATACGAAAGGTGTCACATGAAGTACCTCTCACAATGGCTTCTTCCTTCCTCGCCCGTTCTGCTTCCCCGACTTTTGCACTCCTTTGACCCCCGTGTCCTTTGGCCCTTTCCTCTGTTTCCACCGGTCCACTGTCAAAGGCTATCTGAAAAATGTCGCGATAAAGAAATGAGTGCGCCTCCCAGACGGCCGAAAACTTGGACCGGCTGTTATTCACCAAATGGCGCATCTATCTAGCATGAAAAGCTGGCAAATTCAAAAGATCCTTAACCCTACTCTTCAAGGAAACCATGTCAGTATGCGTACGTCCCGAGTGTGGGATAGCAATCATTGGATTCACCTTCGGTTCAGCCGCGTCCGGACTCATTTGCGTGAGGTCCGCCATTGTATCCGCCATAATGGTATCTACCATTTCCACGAACGGTGGAACAACAGGTGCCTCAGGCAACGGGATATCTCCCGTTGCATTAGTAATCGGCTCCTTCCCTTTCGAATGCCGAGGTCTAGGAAAAGAAGCATGATCACCCGGGATCAAGAGATCTCCCTCTGCACCAACGCACTACTCCGGCCTCGAAGGTACGTCATGTGAAGACTCTGCTGTAGGGGGCACTATGTCAACAATTGTGTCCTTTGCAGATGCAGCTCCTCCCTGTATTGCAACGGTAAGAAGAATGGACGCAACGTTTGTTGCTTTGGGAGTCCTTGTGGAAGCAACCTTTGCTCCAGACGGTGTAGGGGAGGAGACGCTGGGGCCTTCATTCCCTGCAGGCTGCTGAGGGGCATGCGGCCGACTAATCGAAGGGTCATCACGAGGGAGGCTGAAATCCAGTCTCATCTTCGTCCTCAAATCATTGCGCCGACCTGACTTGACCTCAACGAGTGCTGAGCTTGAGGCCGTCCTCTGCCCTACCGTGCCTATCTTCTCCGCTGAATATGGCGTCCGTCTCCATGCAATCTCATCCTGCAATTAGAACACGTAGGATTTCTTTAGCAGATGATTATGCGCAATGCGGAATTGGCAGCGGGAAATATCCCGATGATTAGGTACAATGACTGACCTTTTTGCCTGGACTAGTTTCCTTGTCATTCTCCATGTCCTCCTCGGCATGAGGGGTACTTGCGGTGATCAGAGGAGTAGGAGTTTGAATTTCCTCATCGTCATGATCACTCTCTGTACGGGAGGTACTGTCTTCCTTGTCCGAAGCGTTGTCCTGACGTCCCGTGTCCGTTCCTCTGGTCTGGTGGTCTGGAGAATCGTCCTGCACTCACAGATGAGAGGAATCACCCTCCCCTGCAGCGACGACTTCGTCTCCCTGTTCACTTTGTGAAGTCAGGCGGTGATCCGAAGGAACGATGTCAGCATCGTCGCCAACTCCTCCAACCTCTTCCCCTCCCTCTTCGCCCTCTCCTCTCCCCTCCCCGCTGTCTCTTCGTCCCTCTTCCTCTTCCTCGTCGCCGTCTCCACCACCCTCCTCTCCCCCACCCTCCTCTTCTTCTTCGTCCTCATCCTCCTCACGAAGGAATTGAGCATTATGCAATTGCTCCCAAATCTGCCGGGCGACCAAAATTGCCTTGGACTCTGATTCGGAGTCATAAACGACTTCGATAACCTTATTCGAGGAGACTTGACAGCGATGTAGAAGCAAATGTCAATGCACTGGAAATTGATTGAGTTCCAAGAAAGAATGGGAAAGAAAATGAAATTGGGCTTACCATTACAAGAGAAGTAATATCCGGACCGCCGTTCACGTTAACAATGACCATGTTGTCGGTCATGTGGTTACGGAAAATATCCATCGTTGCGGCAATGGAGAACCAAGGCATATTCAACTGCCTGTACAAAGTGTCCACTTCGTCCAAATCTCTCGAAAAATACACAGCAAACATCTCGATTGCACTCCTGAAGAAATTGTGGAAGCTGCTCGTCGGACCGTGGACTTCGTCGTAGGCAAAGAGCAAGACCAAGTACACGATGAAATGCGATCCTGTCACTAGAGGGGAGAAGCCGTCCGCTTTCTCCGGAATGTAATGAATTACATGCCAATCCTAGAGCCGGACTTTCATGTCCTGCCGCCGCCTCTCCAAGTGTGCTAGAATTGCGTGAAATCCAGCACCATCCATTATAAATACTGCTGGTGAACGGGCTCTCACAAGGCGTCAATTGGTATCCTTGTACTCCATGGCATCGAATACGCGGTTCAGATTCCGGTTCCCCAGGAATTTAGCACGAGCATCGCGGCTGGTCATTTCGAAGAGAAATCAGAAATACATGTGGGTCTTTGCTTCACCTCGCCATGCCTTTACGGAATCTTCTGCCAAAATCTTGCTGCTGTCCCAGCATTTCTCGTCCATGACCTTGCATAGATAGTCCCTTCTGAAGTCCTCGGCAACATATTCCTGGATCTCCTCTGTATGCGCATTCATGAAGATCTCCCACATCTTCTTTACCGCCTCTGGACAGTTGCTTGGATCCACTACAAGAAAAAGGGCCAAAATGCGACTAGAGATAAACGACTGGATGTCCACAATGACTAGAAAACGACTACGGCTCCCTAATTGCACCAACGCTGCTAACCCTACAGCCCTTGAACCACCACAGAGTCGCCATAGAGTCGTGTCCGCGACTGCGAGATGAAGAGTTAACAAAAGGTGAGTTTCATCTGCACATTCCGTTGACAGTGTCGTTAACAGTCTGATGTGGCAGGGTGGCATTGAAGATGACTAAAAATATGACTGTAGCACGACTAAGAAATGACTGTAATGTAACTGGTAGATGACTTTGAGACAAATATGTAACTGGCAGACGACTTCTTGGCTTATTGATGGAAAAAGAAAAAGAAAGAGGCTACTACAAAAGACATGATAGAAAAAGATGTTCTGTACAACCTTGATTTTACTGTAGGGCCATTGTAGAATGACTGACTAATCACTGTATTTTGGCGCAAAATAGTTTTAAACTTTATGATGTTTCCATGCAATATAGTGTTAAAGGATGCAACTTTAACAAGATGATGTGTTGTCTACAAACAAATTAATAAATGTTAGGCAATTAAAGTGCCTTAGTTCCTAAATACTTTTAGTATGTACTCTTTGTTTATTTTTTTATTTTTTTGTAGGGATCAAATGATTTGAAGTCATTCATTTGAGCTTTAAAATATGATGCATACAAAAAGGCTTCTTTTTTTATTTCTTGTTCATTCTCTTTTTAAAATTTATTTTAGTCTTTTCATCTCTTTTTCTACCTTTTTCTTTTTCTACCTTTTTCTTTTTCTACCTTTTTCTTTTTCATGTGTTGTTGATTTTTTTATTTTTCTCTTATTAGTTTCATTTGCTGTTATTTCCTAGAATTTTTTATAAAAACAAACATAATTATTTATTTATTTTGGTAATTTTATTCCTTCATATTGTTTTAGAGTTTTGTAATCCTTGTAATTTATTTTTTGTTACTCAATTTTTTCCTTTTCTATTTTCTTCTTCATTTCTTTAAATCTTTTTTGACTTTTTCTTTTCTTTAGTCTTTATTTATCTTCTTAAATTTATTTCTTCAACCTTCTTTAAAAAGAAAAAATTATTTTTTTCTTCTCTTATAAATTATTCATTCCCGATGGCCTTTTTGTTTTGTTAGGGTCTCATGTTTTCTTTGTCAGGGTTTACTTTGAAATTCATTTATACTCCTACTAGGACAACAACTATAATTTCTCATTTGCATTGGTAACTTTGCAATATTTCCAGACATTTCATATGATTCAAAACAGACATTCTGAAGGTTCCAACGTAAAGGTAGGAAGGTGTTTTCATAGTTGTAGCCGCAATTGTTAAAGCTTATTCCCCTCTTACATGAACAACAATGCTCCTTCTCTGGTGTTGTTGTAGAATGACTTCTTAAGACTGCAAAATGACTTCTTGCGATTGCAGAACGACTTCTTGCAACTGCAAAACAACTTCCTGCAACTGCAAAATGAGTTGAAACATCTTGGATCACTGTAGAGCTATTCAACTAAATATCCTTTCTAATACTTTTCTCAAAATTGTCCATAACTTTTGATTTGAGGCTTAAAATATAAAATGGATTTTTGGAGATGAAAGTGAGGTTGATTTACCAACTTTTTTTAGTTCAAAGGTTTTTGAAAAAAATTAATCTACCATGCTTAAATGAGATTTGAAATACTACTTGTAACACAATTCCTGCGTTTTACATATCCCACATGGTTTGTCTTGTCTCCTACCACCCCACTAGTATAAAAGCCTTGTCATTTCATTTCTTCTTACTCACACATTAAGTGGCTTTGAAAGCCAAGTGACACATGTCAATTACAATGTACGGTGTATGGTGTACAATGTACAATGTATGGTATACGATGTATGGTGTATGGTGTATATTATACGGTGTATGGTATATGATGTATGATGTATTGTATGTAGTGTATTGTATATGGTATATTATTGTGAAACTTTGAATGTATTGATATGTGACTACATAATGACTACTCAAATAATGGGCCCCACATTCTTTTCTACACACATCATGTTAATTTTAAAATTATTCAAAAATGACTAGAAACGTCAATAATAACATCAACAGCAAAGTCTACAAAATGATTGCAAAATGATTCAAAAACGACTCAAAAATGACTTCCTACGTGTCCATCCACGTCAGATTCATCATGGGTCAGTCATGACTTTAAAACAACTTCAAAACAACTGGCCACGTGGATGTCCATGTTAGATGTCCACGTCAGATGTTTTAGAAGTCCCACACTCCCACTTTCCACATGGCAGCTCTACAAACATTTCCTTAAGCCCAACTTTCTTTATCACTTCATCCATTTCTACCTTGGATGTAGAAATGGATGGTGATAATAGAAGTCTAGTTGTTTATAAACGACTTGTCCTAAACGACTGCAGGGCCTTGAGTCGTTTTGCAGTCGTTTTGTCCGGAACGACTGCTTTTCAGTCGTTTTGCAGTCGTTTCTTGAAGTTGTTTTTTCATCATTTTTTTGCAGTGTATCCCCCCCCACCTAGGTACGCTTGATGAGTCGACCGATTTGATATTTTGAAACCTTTGTTTAGACAGACAGTTGGTTGTACTGGTTACATGCGTTAAATAAGCACTTGTAATTTCGTTTCACATTATTCTTTGTTATCATCCCTTCTGATACAATTTTGGCTAAGTATGTGTACCAATGTATTTAAATTTAAATACATTGAAGATATTAATAAAAATTATAATATAACAAAAAACATATATACATGTATACTTATAACATATAACATTAATAATTATATATTAACATAATAACGAATATATTTATATATTACAATATTTTATATAATTACACCATTATATAATATATAATATATAACATTATAATATTTAATATAATAATTAATACATGTTCATTAATATTATGATATTAATATATATATTTATTTATTGTAATATTATATAAACATAAATAAGTGTATTAATATATTAATATAATATTATATAGTTTAATATATATAATACACTATATATTATATATGTAATACAAATAATATATATAATATATACGTATATTTTTATATATATGGCATGTTATAATTTTGTATTTGGGATGAGGAAATAACGCACACTTAGTTTCATCCGGCACTTCCCATTCGCAGCGTCGATGCCTTCCTGACGTGGCAGACTATGTATGGGGACGTGGAGACCTAGTTGGTGAAGAGTGGATATTACAACTTCGAGTGACTACTGAGTGACTACAGAGCGACTACAGGGTGACTAGGATAAAAAAACTGTGACTGCAGTCCGTGAGTAGTCGGTTTGAGGAAACTGGGTGGTGAACTTCTTTGACCTAGTCAAGTTTGTACTTGCATTCAGAAGGAGGGAGGAACTACAGAACCTCAGCTACAAGTTTGCATTCACATGCAATGGCTAATTTTACATTGCAGATACATCTGGTATCCACTAATGCATGAGTCGCATGCATGATGGCTTTTGGAAATCTTACCGCCAGTATGCATTGTCGATTTGAAACAAGTGAGCAGTACGGTAGATGCAATCAATGCACAAGGCTGCTCTAAAACAGAAACACGATAGAAGGCAATGTTTTCCATAGAAGTTTTCTAGTCTAATTGTGGTTGGCTTATTTGTTCTTTGGGATCCAGGGCCTAAACCTATACATGTCACATGGTCAGGTGCTTATGAAAGAGATGATGTCCTTGAGTCTGAGAGCAATACTCCATTCATGGATACACATTGCGCAAGAAAGGCGGATGTATTCACTCTCATAGGATTGAGTCCTAGTATGTATGGAACAATGCAAGCCAGGGGAGTGGTCAATAAAGCCAACTATACGAAATCAACGTTAGATTAAGTGGGAATACAAATGTGCGCAGGGAGACATGCGAACCATCACCGCGTATGGAACACAGATACAAAGATTCATTCTACCAATTTCAGGCCATATGTTGAGCACTCCCGGGCACGACTGCACGGCAACTTCAGTGTTACTACAGAACGACTACTACTGTACTAGTAGTCGACTGGAAAGTATTCCTAATATCCTGACTGCGCCAGTAAATTGTCTTCCACAGACAAGTCTATGGCGCCCACAAGATTGACCGCATCGAGGGGGATTGGCATTTGACGTGGAGCTGTAAGACCTGCTGTGTCCATGGTTGTACTGATGAAGGCATTCGTTGTATCCAACACTTCCCGCTTCGCTCTCGCTTCTTGGCGCAAAACAACTTTCCAACCAGGTTTGTCTACAACATCAGAGAAGAAAACCTGCGTGGCCTGGCTAGGGAAAATGAAAGGCTCCGCCAACCGTGGAAGTTTGTGGTGGAAGTTCACCACAAGAAAACCGGCATCATCACGTGTGTATGTAGGATTCCCGCGATTGTCGGACGGCTTCACCCACTCACATCGCAACAAACTGATCTCTGTCTGTAGAGGCCCATAATCTAATAGCAATATATCCTTCAAGATGCCGACATAGGGAACAGATGCATCATCTGCATTGTATGACGGTACCTCAAAAACGGAAGCCACACCACTGTTATAGCTCACCAATTCAGCTGACGCCTCATCTTCTACTCGAAAGTGGTTGCCAAATGCCATGATGCGAGTGTATCGGGTCGCTTTTTGTGATGGTTTCTTGCTCAACAGAAACTGGTCCACGTTGTTGGGGTTCCTGAAATCATGCTCCGAATCATCAACAGTGCTCTGAATCCACTGTGCCAATGCGGCTGTTGACGGATTCTCACGGGCTTCTGCACGCCACTTCCTACAAGACTGTCATGCAACTTGGGCGCCCACTCACTAGTCCAGATTGAGTCGCGGTACACAAAAAACACTTACTCTCAACTTCTGTACAACTATAGAGCAAAAGAACTAGGTTTAGGAGGACAGACTTTCCTGTGCTAGACTGCTCCTGCCATTCGGAAAGTATCTACGCAATATCGTAATATGACAGGCACGGCTTAGAAAAGGGACTTACTCATATAAATCCTGCATACAGGATACATTTGTCAGCACGTAATCGTGCGCAATGTCACGCAGGGCCGGGCTCATCACATACGGCTTGCCTGCACCTTGCAACACCTCCTCGGCATCCCCATACTCTTCGTCCTCGTCCCATACACGCCGACGCGTGGGCTCAAATCTCTGCAAGTACTCTGTTACAAAGCCGATGCACTCGTCTTTCAAATACCCTTCTGCCATACATGCCTCGGGGCGGGCCATATTCCGCACATGGTTTTTTAACACTTTCATGTACCTCTCAACCGGATACATCCAACGGGCACTCACCGGTCCACACAAATCCAACTCTTGTGCTAGATGATAAGGAAGATGCGTCATAATGTCAAAAAAAGATGGTGGAAATTCAATCTCCAATAATGCCATGCTTTCCGCTATATCGGCTTCCAATGACGTGAAGTCTGTTGGATTGTAGACCTTGGTGCAAAGGCGCCTGAAAACCCTACACATCCTCATTACAGCCATACGGGGACGTGATGCCATCAGCCCTCGAAGCGCTAGTGGCAAAACTTGTTGCATCAATACATGGTAATCGTGTGATTTAAGACCACCAAAATTCTTCTTCCGTATACACTTGCCTAGGTCGGAAGAAAAGCCACTAGGTGTCTTCAAGGACTCCACGCAACTTGAAAACTTCTCAAACTCATCCTCCGTCAACACATATGATGCCCGCGGCTTCACCATCTGCCTTGGATTGTGTGGGTTTGGAGTCAACCACAAGTGTCTTTGGATGTTTCGCCTCTGCAAATCTCTTCTCACCTTCACTGTGTCTTTCTTCCCTGCTATGGTCTTCAGGAAGTTTTTTGCAAGGTTCATTTCGCAATGCATGACGTCCAATGTGTAGTGAATTAAGAGATGCTGCAAGGCATTCCACAAAAATATTTGGGATTAGATTACAAATAAGCAGCAACCAAGATATAGGTCGCCCCTACACTATTGCTGAGGATCTCATTTGTGAACTGCACAGACCATGCAGCGCTTCTATTGTCCACACACCTTATTCAGGACAAGGGTCCCCCAAAATTATCCGTACTTGTCTTTCTCTGCAGAATCTCTAATTTCAAAACACGTCCACAGGATCTGTCATGAATTAGTTTTACTAAACTGATGAGACTTCACCACTATTCAACGGTGACTTCAAAACGACTGTATAAATCTATGCATGTCCCCTACAAGTCACGTCCCCTGTTCACAGAGAGGACCACAGTAGCTCACCTTCCAATATGGCAATCGGAATAGAATACTTAACCGCTTCACACCAAAAACTTTTGATGGATCCCCAACTGCACTGTCTCTATGGCCAGCCGCCCTCCAAGCCTGGCACTCCAGTGCGTGTTGCAATTGCTCTTCGACTGTAACTGAGCGTGGTTTAGGACGGTTTTCCATGGCGCCATTGAAGTTCTCCTTCATTTCCTCCGATCTATATGGATGGTCTGCAGGCAACCACCGTCGAGTCCCACCATATGTCTGTTTACCAAGCTCTAGGGAGTGCTCAGCTCCTAGGTCCACTCCGCACCAAGGACATGCTGCGTAGCCTTGGTGTGAGAATCCACCTACTGTGCCATATCCGGGAAAGTCGTGAATAGTCCACAATAGCATGGCACGCAGTTGAAATGATTGGGACCCGACATCCTTCGTCACATCATATGCTGGAACTCCCTCCCATAACTCCAACAACTCATCGACAAGGGGCTCCAAGTACACATCGAACACTTCTGATGTCACGGATTCCCTTCCAGGAATTAATAGCGCCAACATAACAAAGAACTTCTTTGTGCTCAGCCAAGGGGGGAGATTATAGTTCAATAACAAGATAGGCCATGTTGACCAAGATGATTTGTTTTGCTTGAAAGGGTTCACTCCATCCGCTGCAAGAGCAAAGTAAACATTACGTGGATCACTATCAAAGGTTGGATCCACGTTCTCTTGGAAGTGTTGCCATGCCTTTGAGTCACAAGGATGCCGGACCAGGCCGTCTCCACCTTCCCGATTGCTATGATTTTCAGCATGCCACAACATCAACTTCGAAATGAGAGGGCTCTTATAAATCCTTTGCAAGCGTGGAATAATGGGGAAGTGTCGGAGAACTTTGACTGGAAAGGCCCGACGAGCTTTGTCTTTGTACCAGCGGCCGTTGCACTTAGGGCATCGCAAGGCATCCTTGTGTTCACCCCGAAACAGCACACATCCTCTCTCACATGCATGGATGCTATTGTATGTGAGACCCAATTTTGTGGTCAACGTCTTTGCAGCATGGTATGTTTTTGGCAATACATTCTTCTCTGGTAGTAGATGCAAGTGAAGAATGTTGAAAACTTCATTGGCGCAATGATTGCTCACCCCATGCACAGTGAAAAGATTCATTAGCAACACTGTCGCGGCTAGCTTGCTGGATCGCGACCCCTCGTACAAATCCTCCAAACTCTCCTCCAATAAGCGGCCATCAAAGTTGGCATGCTCTGTTGCATTCTCAGCTGGGATATCCGTAGCAGGTGTTTCATTCCAACATTCATCAACATCTGCACCATCTTCCGTGCCCACTTCAAAACACTCTTCATGGATGGAGTCCGCGGTGGCAAAGGCCTCACTGACTTCACGCTGGACTCTTTCCGCAGCTGTATCAGCGACATTGATCTGTCCAAGTGCTTGGTCAATCATCCCACGTGTATCAATTGTGGCATCCACTTCCTGCTCTCTATCTGTATGCGGTCCCCAAAATTGTTCCTCCCACTCTTCATCGGAAGAGTCTCGGGCACCTGGACCTCTCCAAATACGGGAATTAGGATCTCTGCCATTGCGGATGAGGTGCTCCTTCACGTTCCGTATCAGTAGTTGGCGTCCCCCATGGCATGCAGTGCACGGACAATGTAGTCTCTTCACGTTGTACTGTGTAGCCCACTGCAATTGTCTACTCCACAGCCAGTCATCTCGCAATCGCTGTCTGACGCTATCAGACAAGGGAAGTCTACCAGGGATCATCCTGGTTGTATGTGTGAAGTCCTCTGCTTTGCCTCCTGTGCACTGCGCACAATGCGGACGTCAAAACGACCCTTCTTCAAGGAAAACATCACAGGGTATAACAGTGGGAGACAAACTACAGAACAACTACTGGAAGACTTCAACTTGACTGCAGTACAACTCCTTCAACTTCACAATGACTTCTGGAACTACAGGTACACTTATTGAAGACTCCTACCTTGTCCAACTCGCAATGCCACATGCTATGGTCGTGTGGTGGAAAATTACAGTTGTACAAGAATTTTGTGGCGATAAAGAAGAGGTGGTAGTAAATATCTCTTTAAAGGATAACATGCTAGGAAAAGTGAGGATCAAGAATTGATATGGGCTTCCGGGTAGGTGAAGAGCAAGACAAACACGCCCCAAAGAATACTGAAATAGTGATCCATGACAACTACGGGAGAATGGCGCAACTCTAAGGCGTTTCTGCGAGGGCATTGACGACATCCAGGAATTCTTTCAGAACTTTTCCGAATGCAAAAGATGGGCTGCTACTGACTAGGAAGTGCTACCTACTCTACCGTCTTGAATAGCCCTCGGTCCTGCAATAGAGACATTTACCGGTTGCTAGGAGTCTGAGAATCCCTTGTGGAAACCCAAAGATCCGACGGGGCCCAACGAAGCTCGCCTACGCTAGTCGCACAAGAAACTGCCAAGGTAGATGTAGGCTCAAGCTGGGTTGCGAAGGCTTACAACTAACCTACGACTGCAGAGTGACTAGGGAAAGTTATGCTAGTGTCGTTCTGTAGCAAATGTGAGTCCGTCCTGACTGACACCCATGACAAAGGATATGTATTCTGTGCAGATAGAAAAGGGACGTCAATTCCTGGACCAACATCAGTGATGACAAGTTTTCATTTGTGAGCAGAAGGCAACACATATGATGCAGGACATTTTCAAACTATTACTTTGCCTTGTACCTAGGGGAGGGAGCAAGGTAGGAGAAGGTAGAGTGTATGGGAAAGGAACTACTTTGAAGTGTTAGAAGTAGTAACTTATTATTGAGTTAAAATCTCCATGGAAAATCAAAAAAAAAGGGAAAAGCACAAGGAAATAGGAGTCTATGGAAACGGGGTGTGCCCAAAAAAATGGGTAATGAACAAGGGCTCCATAAGTCAACATTTAATGGAATACAGAATATCCTTTCATGATAAGCTAAAAAAAAATTGGGAAAGAATGGGGGCTCCACGAATTGGACACTTTGTAAAATTAAATGCATGGAATGCATTTCTATTCCAAGTGTTTGAGAAGCCAAAAAAAAATTGGGAAAGAATGGGGGCTCCACAAATTGGACACTTTGTAAAATTAAATGCATGGAATGCATTTCTACTCCAAATGTTTGAGAAGCCCAAAAAAAATTGGGAAAGAATGGGGGCTCCATGAATTGGACACTTTATAAAATTAAATGCATGGAATGCATTTCTACTCCAAGTGTTTGAGAAGCCAAAAAAAAATTGGGAAAGAATGGGCTCCATGAGTTGGACACTTTGTAAAATTAAATGCATGGAATGCATTTCTACTCCAAGTGTTTGAGAAGCCAAAAAAAAATTGGGAAAGAATGGGGGCTCCACGAATTGGACACTTTATAAAAAAATAAGGAGGTCCCATATTTTATTGACATATGGATTGGTCCATGCATGGGGAGCAGACATGGTCAAATTCATTGGAATGCTTTCACTGAGATACTCACCGGCTTTGAGCGTGATTCACCCTCTGCAGTTGTCGTGCGCAACGCAAACTGTGTGGACTTCAGTGCATATATAAGCTCTTGTTTCTGAAACATGAAAACAATTAGTGATTTGAATGAATGGACTCACTTTGACAAGAACCACCGCTTCCCCACCTTACACAGGAATAAAAGATTGAGGAGACTAAGAGGACTGAGAAAAATAGTGCGGCACATGTTTTGGCATAGTGCAGGAACAAGCTAATGCACTCTCACATGTCACACATTTCCATGCTAAATATATAGGTAGTCGCTGCAAATCAGTTTGTTTCATGCAAATTGTTACGAAAAAAAGAATGTGCAATGGTTGTGCGCAACTCAGTGGACCAGTACACGAATTAGAAGATCGATATTTAATTATGTGCACCCCCCTGCACTTCACAGACATCTCCCTGGAAGCTCGCTTGACAGTCTACGGGGAAAATGCACATTAAAATTTCAAATAAGTTTTGAAACACAGGGTTCCATCATGGCAGTCTCGGGAAACAACAGTACGCAACTGCGCGGCGACTGTCATGAGTGACTACGTAGTCTCTGGACCCAAGCAGTGACTCAAAAATGACTTTCTGGAGTCGTTCTGGAGTTACAAGAGCGCCCGACAACGTCTGTGTTGCCTCGGCCGACATGACATTGTGAACTTCAAGTTACCGACCCTAATAACCTGCCAAAAACGAAATCAGCGGTGCCACTCTTGCTAGTTTCACAATCTCCCAATCATTAGATTATCATGTAATGATTGGATTGCAAAATCAGGGGCAGATTGCCATCAGCCGAGTAGTCTAATCAGGCTCAAATGCAGTAACTCAAGGCTGCCGAAATTTATTGCCAGCCGCCAAATCATGACCACTACTTCCCTTCAATGAATGCATTCAACCAAACGCACCTTGGATTGAAGGGGGAGGCACTTTCTTGTGCTTCTTTCTCTCTTCGTGGAATCCTGTGAAGCTCCAGGATCGCTCCTAGTGAGTGTGTGAGCATCGAACTTGGGCGGAAGAGGGCCACAATCGGAGGCGCTCGACATGCTGGGTAGTCTTGCCTGCAATCGAAGGAAAACAGGCACCAGCGCAAGTGCAACTGGACTCAGGCGCAGAAGCAACTGGACTCAGGCGGGGAAGATGGAGTCGCCAGCATCGAGCCCGCCACATCCTCGGTGTGAGTACGAGCTGCTCAGAGACGCACGGGTGGCGGAGAACAAAAAGAGGCTAGAGGAGGTCCTCGTCGTGAAAAGAGCAATGTAAGTTATTTCAGTTTGCAGTGGCCGTTGTCGTCTGCCTTGAAATTTGTGCCCTCTTCATGCTGCATCGCCATGCAGGTCCAAACGGCCTGACGGCGTAAGTCGCAAAGACGAACCTCACAGGTGCATGCACGTTTTTCTGATCTGTTTAGGCCATAGTTGAGTTCGTGGCGTGTTTGTTTTTCTTCTTGAAGTCTGTGATCGCTGAGTTCCTTTGTTCAATATGTTTACATACCGCGCTAGGGTTAAGGGACCCTTTTTTTTTTTGAAATCGGGCTACGGTGGAAGTCAAGAGATCTGCAGTCGCGTGTAAGTTGTTTATGAGTCGCTTTGCGGGCCCATTTTCCTTACGTGACTGCTTCTCAGTCACGTGGGAGTCGCGGGTCATGTTATCGCTGTGGCCGCCAATCCAGTGCAGCGTATAAAGGGTGTGGACTTGCGGGCGGCCACGTGTATCATCTCGCACCTTTTCTGAGTATTTGGCCTGTCGGAACCCTAGCGCACGCCTTTTGTTTGCTGCGATTGTGCTGCCTTGGGGAGAGTCGTCACCATAGTTTGAGTCCATCACTTTAGCCCACTAATCTCACCGCGAGTGTTCCTCACTCCTGCCGGTTGGAACTCTGCGTTGCAGGGATCAGGAGAAACAGCCCACGCTGAAGAAGCCAGAGAGCGCTGAAATCGCGGGAGGAGGGGGTGAGGGACTGCGTAGGAGTGCGCGGCAGCGAGGACTCCGAGGACGGAAAGGACGAAGGTTGCGCACACTTCGTAAGCGCAAAGAAGAAGCCGCGGGCGCCGCAGGGATGACCAGCGAGCGAGACTCCTCCTCCGATGCCACGGAGTCCAATTCTGAAACAATCGCAGCAGGTATGATGAATTTAGCACTTGCTTGTAACCATGTTCGACAGCAATCGGAGAATGAGGCAGCTGCCACAGGTAATTTGCTATACCTCGGAGAGCTCAAGGATTAGGGTTTGAGGGAGCCGACACTGTGCTCGACTTCTTGACGTCTATTCCATTTTGGACGGTCCGCAACGCCGCAAAGCTGTATGTTTCCATGAAATCGAGTCGCGGGTCAAAAAGCGATAGTTGTGAGGACATTTTCAGAGAGAGGGGTCACGTCATCCGGCACATTGCTTCATGAAATTACAGTTTGGCTTTGAATGTCGATGCAGAGTACAAAGAACCACTCTTCATGGACTCCAGCGACGATGATGTTCAGGTCGAGGAGCCCTTGCTCAACCGGCGGAAAAAGCGTTCAAAATCCAAACTTCTAGGAAGATCGGCCGCGACTAATCAAGCGACAGTGAATCCTCCGACGCAGCCCACAACCGCGCCTTCTGTGCCTTACCCGCCAGGATGGTCGTGGATGCCTGGCCAGTGGATGCTGCAGCAGCCAAGCCAGCCACCACTGCCTTGGGCTGCAGGTCCGCCAAACACATACGAGGGTGCGTGGCAAGCAAGTGGCGCGGGAAGTGATGTATTGGAACGAGGTCAGCAAAGGAAAAAGCGCACTGCGTATGAGCTGGGTAGTCTCGAGCGGTCCTCGACTTCCACGAAGCCCAATTATGTGTTCGTCCAGGAAGGTGGCGAGGTAGATGCAGGTTGTGAGGGGAAGAATGGCTGGGACGAGGCGATCAGGAAGTTCACGCCAAAGATCCTAGATATGAGCGTGGTGGAATGGGGAAAACACAAGCCTCACACTCTGATCAAACTACGGGAAGCACTGGATAACGAGTTCGAGTATGTGGGTACTCCTCTGAGCATGGTTGGATTTCGTACTGCAGTCACGAGGTTCATGAAAGGCGAGAGATCTCGGTTGAAGATGCGGTACAATCAAGGCCCCAAAGAGACGCCTATGCACATAACTGACGATGACCAGTGGAAACGGTTGATTGCCTACTGGGATACGGATGCTTAGAAACGGAAGTCCGAGAAGATGACTGCTGCACGCTACAGTGTGAAGCACTGCAGTGTAATAGGGCGGAAAGGAAAAGCAGGCGTGGAAGCGCAAGTGGTAAGCATCCTTCTTGTTTGTGCTTGTGTCCACTGTGTCTGTTGCTCTGTCCTATCATATCTTCTTCCTGCCCACTTGTTTTGCATGTGCTTTCATGGGGCCCGAACATCCTGACTGGTTGCCGGTATGTTTGCAGAGAGACTGGCGGTCCAGCAGTCCGGGGATCACAGAACTGGCGGAGGGCATGCGGGCAAGCAGTGGCGTCACCCCTGCAGCTTCGGTAATTCTCCACTCATCCTCGTACACTTGTGGCATGTTTTCATGTTTTTGTTTGTCTTCGTTGTACGTGGCTGCGAATGGTCCCGGGCTATGTCAAGTTATTTATCTTCCTGTACATGACCCTTTTACATGACTCTGACTTCCCCCAGTTCTTGTCTTGAAGGATATTCCGCCGTGAATGGAGTCCCGTGGTCAAATCGCCTCAGTCTCTGCCACCCTACACTTTTTCATTTTTGGCCGATTCAATTCACAATGTTGCGAAATTGTTGGGAGGAAATTGCACTGACAACTGAACTTCTGAGCAGGGAAATTGACAGGGGGTGTTATAGCGAAGCACTGAAATTGCCATGTTGAAGTCTGTTTGCTGTCATTTCTAGGACTGGTTGGCTAGATGTGTCTTGTATGTATGGTCACTGTGTGAAGCTCACACGGATGAAATTGAGGGGGGATAATTAGAACTGAAGTCTGACGGCAGAAATTTGGAAGGTTCAATTTAGTTGCAGTGACAACATGAATGCAGTCACGGTGAAGTCGTGCCCGAGTGCCCTTGCAGTCGTCCAAAAGCTCTCTTCAAGTGTCGCAGCTAGTCCTTGTAGCCTGTCTAACCCTATACTTTCAATATGCGAACCCACATGTGCATTGACTCCCTCTTTCTTGTTTTGTCGTTTGCGCAGAGAGGGGTGGCCAGCGACTCGGTATTGAGGGCGGAAGTGGCTGCTCTGAAATAGAATGTGTCGGATCAGTTTAGCCAAGTTCTGGCAACAAACACCGCGACTTCGCGGGCAATTGAAGACCTTTGCTCTATGGTTGAAACTTTCATGCGGAAGTCCAATGTTGCCCACAATGACAGCCCTTGCATAACTCAGTCGGAGAGTGACCCCAAAGACAATCGTGGCGTGCTTGAGGTGGACCCTATCGATGCGCTTCTGAATTCCAGCCGGAAGGTAAAGTCCCTGGATACACTCGTTTCAGAGTTGCCTGCAGGACGCATTCCAGAGAAGAGAGGGGTGCAGGTTGGAGCAAGACAATCGGCTGATGAAGGCGACGTGACTGTCGCGCAAGTGTTACTCTCCTCCGACACAGACCAAGAAGCGAAGGATATTCGGAAGCAGTGGCATGTCAGTCCAAGGGAATCCGCAGAGCCCGAGCTTGCGCAGCCCTCTGCAGTCGAAGATGCCATCCCCAAAATCCAGGAGACCCCAACTGAAGAGAATCCCGCACTTGGCGTTGAGACAAACGAAGGTGGCCACGTCCCCGACCAAATCGTGATTGCGAGTACCTCAAACGAGGGTGCCCCAGCTCAAGTCCCGGCTTCAAACACGGAGGAGGGTGACCCTCAACTGCCCACCGTAGGAACAGTGCAAGTGGCGGAGACTGAGGCGGACCCGGTTCACGTGGAATCTGTGGCGTCCGAGGAAGTCGTAGCAGCGGCCGGACCCGTTGCGGTGGAGACTGGGCAGAAGAAGGCGCGGAGAGCGCCTGCTCCCAAGTCTCCGAGCAAGGTAATCATCCCCATTGACGTCCATACTTGTACGTCAAATGAGGTGGGTCCAGCCATCACTGTTTCCGACATTCTCTCACGCCGTAGAACCTCCAGGTTGAAATTAATAATTTTTAATGTCCATGGCACTTTGCTGGACTGCAGCCCGCTAGATATCACAAACCCACACCATCGAATTCGTGGAACCACCAGAACTCATTCTCGGAGAGTCGTGTTGAGGCCTTGGCTAAAACCTTTTTTGTCAAGATGTTTTTCGCACTTTGCGATTGCTTTCTGGGGAAGTACGGGTCCATCATATATGGCTGATGTTGTCCCCACTATGCTAACTGGGTTGACGGGTTCCTTTGAAGCAGATCCAGTCTTCATTTGGTCGGGTGAGGAGTGTGAGGATGATAAGGAAGAAGGCGGTAAAGTAATGTGCGGGGGGAAAAATTTGTCTAAGGTGTATGGGGTTGGCCCCGCTTTAGTGCGTTGAACACCGTGATAGTTGATAGCAAGTCCTCACGGGTGGCATGCAATCCGGATGCCAATGTCATAATCAGCACCCCTTTTTATATGAAGTGGCTAAGCACATTGGCTGGTGACAAGGAGTATTTGAAATCCTACCTCTGGCCGTTGTTGGAGGCGCTGAAAGACTGCCCTGATGTACCCACCTTCAGGGCTAAGTTCCCTGAAATTGTCAACGAAACAATGGTGCAACAAATTGAGAAACGTCGAACTGGTTCACCGTATGATTTTCTTGAGATTGTGGGAGGTGAGGGGGCTCGCAAACCTCGTGGTTGCATCAATGGTGATCCCCTCACCTTCATTAGCCTCGCATTCCTAATCTAAAATTTCTGTTGGTGTAGGTAAAACTGCAAAAGCGGGAAACAAGGAACAATGCATCAAGGCAGACGACGGAGAAGAAATGTAACAAGAAGGTAAGTCAATTCTGCCCACTTGTCTTTTTCGTCATCTTCTTTTGCTGCGCACATGCCGTAGTTGTATCGAAGTCACAAAATAGCAAACTTGGAGTGCACCCGAAGTTGCAGTCATAGGGAATTCACAATTGTGTCGTCTTGAAGTCGAGAGTAAGTGAAGTAGGTGTCCTCTCTGTGGTGTACCCAATAGGCCAGGCATGGTCTGCTGCAGCCAACGGCCCAACATGCATGCAGGGTTCTTTGAAGGTCAAGACAGGTCAGAATTGCTGAGTTCCTTCTACTTGAAAGTGTGAGTGTCTAGATCCCCGGTGCTCGCAGCAGAGAATTCTTGCTGTTAAGAATGTGGCAGTTTCAAAATTGTGGCCTATGGTGAGCATTCTGTCTTGCCAAACCACTCTCAGCCCCAAAGAATGCAGACTGCTGTCGCACCTTGCACTACATTGTTCTGTCACTAATTGCATTGTAGGAGGCCCTTTATGAACTTGTACAAGGTGTCGTAAAGTTCTGATGAATACATAGAAATGAAAGGATGCTTCTCGGGTTTCTTGAACATGTTGTTGCACAGTAGGCCGCCTGCATTGAAACCAAGGCTGCCGTGACATAGTCGTTACCACTCAGTCGCTGGGAAGTCGCGTGGCAGTTGCGTGGAAGTCCTCCTGCAGTCTTCTAGTCATTTGTGAGTGACATATGAGAGCAGCGACAGTGGTACAGCGGACATGCCATCTCTACTTGCACAAAATGTTTAAGCGTGCAGTTGCAATTGGCTAATGCTTTGTGTGATGTAGCTCCACATGGGGGAGGAGGTATTCCTCATGAATCCCCGCTCCGTGAAGCAGAAAGTAGCAGTAGGGACCATTAGCGGAGCAGCAGGAGAATCAAAATTCCACTTCAAGGACATACCGGAGGGGTGGTGGAAGGTGGACGTGCGGGATGTTTTGCACCAAGGGGTAACATCCATGTTACCCCATGAAGCCAGCGAGCAGCTCAAAATTGAAGATGCAAAGGGCACATGCGTAGTTTGGAATGAGAAGTACATAAAGTCCACTTCATGAGGCGGTCTTTGATAGATGGCTTTCCGGGGGGTTAGACATGTAGGATATGTGTGGCTCTGCGAGGAGGCACGTAGGACATCCATTATTCAGAAATTGAATTGATGTTTTGTGAAATACCATGCCCATTTCCTTTTTCATAATTACCATGTCAATGAATTGAGCGTAATATGTTAAACGAAACAATGGTGGTGTCAGGTTTAGGATTTCATTTGGAGGTTGTCAGTCTAGTTTGTTGGGCTTGTGCAGTGGTGCATACAGCACCTCTGGACACTACCATTGGTGTGTGCAGTTAGTTCAGTAGGAGATCCTCTTGGACTGAGGGCAAAGTTTGCATGTAAACTCTGAGATTCATCCGTGTGTGGCCTAGTAGGAAGACATGCCAGTTGCTGCATTTCAACTCCCTCAAAACTGCACCAATAGGCTGATAACTAGTAGAGAACTGTTCTTAAACACCGTCACAACTTCAGAACGACTGCTACCTACTCTAAAAAATGCGTGTGCAATGAATAAAATGACTTCGACACGACTTGAAAACGACTTCACCCGGGGTCCTTATAATGTGCCCGCAAGTGACATGGATGTCGCCGCCCTAACTGATGCACGACTACGAAATGACTCCATAATGACTGCCGGTGGCCCGACGTGGCAGTCCACGTCAGCCTGACAGGTCTGACAAAAATTTGCAATTCTGACAATTCTGACAAGCTCCAAACACGACTCTGAAACGACTTCGGAACGACTTCTGTCATCGCCCAATGGAAAAATGCCACGCCGCCTGATGTCAGGGCTTGTGCCCACCACAAGCCCTGTCCACGTCAACTTCGACACGTCAATGTATCATCCATTTCATGTGGAAGTCTACATCCCAGGAGAAATAGATGGTGATAATACAAGTGCAGTCGTTTGCATAAACGACTTGTCCTAAACGACTGCAGGGCCCTGAGTCGTTTTGCAGTCGTTTTGTCCGGAACGACTGCATTCAGTCGTTTTGAAGTCGTTTCCTGCAGTCGTTTTTTCTATCATTTTCTTGTAGTGATCGTGTGTCTTGTTCAGGGCCTTTGTACGATCCTCTAGCCACGCCTTGCCCAGCTCAGTCGCCATGCTCTTATCCGTCTACCACTCGACTTGCTCTCGGGTAATCTTCTTTGCAGCCACAAACTCTTTCCATTCTTCTGCTGGGTAAGGAGAGTACTTTGGCGTCTTGCTCGAAAGCGGGAACTACCTGTAGTGGCACATGAGCTTGTTCTTCATGGCCCTCACCTTCTTCTCTCGACTGGCTGCCACAGCCACTGGAGTGACCGTCGTTCCCCCAAAATCAAGGTTTATAGCAGTTTTCTTCATGCACACAACTCTCTGCTCCACCTGGCTAGCCAAGTAGTTCAAGTCCTCATCTCGCAATCCCCACAAAGGCTTGAAGTCGGTGTATGTCAACGGCTTACGGACACCCTTTGATTTTGGTCCGTTCTCGTCAAGAAGCTTTCTGGCCAGAAAGTCCTTGTCAATCTGAATCTAGCGGTCGAAGTCTTCATCCTTCTCCATGAAGAGTAGCGGGATTTTCAAATCCAGGGTGTCGGCATTCTTGAGCTCAGTGAAGATTGAGGACATCACATTATAGAATCCCTGCACATGAATGCCAACAATGCGAGTTAAATTGGGGATTAATGGGAAATCAGAAGACAATGAAAGTGTTCGTCATCGGGATAAATCCCGTTGCTGGATTGATTTGGGGGCTATGCTGTGAAGAACGGGATAATTCCCGCTGAATGCCAGTGAGAGATCAATGCATTTTCATAACATCTATATCTCTCCTGCCTAGTAGGAATAATACTCTGATCCTATCAACAGCGGGATATGTCCCGTTGTGGACAGTCATCGAGATATCTCCCGCTGATTTCCAAAAAGGAAAAAAACGATGTACGAGCATAACTCGGGTGTAAGGTCAGTAAAACTTACGAGGTACGGTGCTAAGTGCGCTTGTCCTCCGTATGACGGGTGCGGGGACCCCATGTCTTTCCACTTCACACGAGCGTGAGCAAGCTGCTGTGCAAATCTTTGCTCCTTTTGCTCACTTGTGATGTTCTGGTTGAGAGCTCTTGAAAGGTGAACGATATCATCCTTCTTCGTTTCATGCAACGCCCATATGGGAATGATGTTGAACGTGGAAGCGTCGGCCTTATCTGACTCAATGATGTGTTTCTTCTGGATCAACTCCTTGTGCGCTTCAACAGTGTGCTGACCACCAATAATGTAGTAGTGGGATTTGGTGGTCAGACTCTCCTTCCTCAGACACGCGTTCCAGAACTCTACTAGATTATTCGGCCCGTATGATCCTTTCTTCAAGGGCAAGACGGTTATACACCGGTTCTTAGAGTGGAAGTCGTTGTCCACAAGAACCTTATTCTTAATCCCTTTGAGCCGATCCTGGTCAATAGCTCTATATACAAGATCCTCGGCTTTTGCCTTGTGGAGGAACTTGTAGTGCACCCGCAGGAGTTCCCCTTTCGCATTGACTAGTGGCTTCTTGTTCCATCTGTACATTGGCTTGAAAACATGGTTGTACAACTTATTGATCTCCTTTATTTCACCGGGCTCGAGCTTGCTGACCTCAGCCTTTGTCATTTTGACTGCCTGCGCAATAGTCAGTGGGGTGGCCTTTTTTCTCTTCTTACCCCTGCCCTTCCCCTCTGCTTCCTCCACAACTTCATCTCCTGGCCCACCCGCTATGGCTTTCCTCTTCCTCTGCTTCTTTGGGACAGAAGGCGTTGATCCAGTAGCAACGACTGGTACTATGTCTGTATTGGACTTGCCACGGCTGTCGTCTATAACAACCCATTCATCGGACATCTCCGCTGGTGTCCAGGAATGAGATCCGTCTGGCTTGTCTAGAAATCCCTTTATCGTCATAGACTCGCACATCTGGAGATCCATGGTGGCATAGTCAAGGATGAGGCCGTAGGTTCGTGCTTCCTGCTTCTTGGGAACCATCTCTCGGACAATGACGAGGGCAGTAGAGTTATCTAGCCCTTGAAGCTCCATGACATCTAAGCCTGTTGTGGCGTGAGCCTTGCCTTCGAACGAGAGCCTAGGGCATATGATTGCAACACCTCTAGCCTGGTCTATCCACTCAAGGCCCCACGCTGTAACTTTTCGGTTGCATCGAAACACAGCTCCTGGATTGCTCTCGCCGATGTACTGGAACGTGTGCACCATTGAGTCGATAAACTTGTACAGCCTAATGGGTGACAAGTCTGCAGGCAGGTTGATTGATGTATTTTCTCTGCGCAATGCTATACACAATGGTCAGAAGTCCACCTCATATCCCGTCCTCTGAGTTTTCATCGGGATTATTCCCGTTGAATGTCAATGCCGTCCTGCTCTACATCGCTCCTTAATTTAGACCGTCTACCATATTCAGTGGGAGATCTCCCGATGAGTACGTCCACTAGGTGCTAGCATAAGCAACAACTTGCATATTATAATGTTTTCTCCTCTGCTATTGCACTAATCATTACTTATGCTTCAAATCATCGGGAGATCTCCCGTTGGATTCGTGTCTGACCGGATGGTCCTCAGTCCCCAGTGCATACGACTCCTATCAACATTATTCACGCAATCCTTCCCGAGTTCTCTTACCAGTCATGTTCGAACAAGAGCATTTTGAGAAATCCTGCTGATCTTCTCTCCACGTTATTCATGTTATGCCCTGTCAGACATTGGGATATATCCCGATGCCAATTTCATGTGCTATCTATGGTTTGCACGAGGAAGCGCTTTCATCTTTTGAACGCGGTGTCAGCATCTCGGTCGAAACTCTATTATTTTTTCCAATTTTATCGGGAGATCTCCCGCTATTTCTTTGTCCGTTTATTCGTTTTCTGTTCAACTAAAACCACTTTGTGTCGTTCCCGGCTGCTTTGTTGTACTATGTGTACTGCGAAACTATCGGGCAATCTCCCGATCGTCATATCATTAAGCACTATTTTAGTTGTACTCCAGGTCTTTAAAGGGATTAATCACGATGAAATTAGGACTCAGGGTTTTCACCTGCAAGTGTCTTCGGTGTTCCCACCGAAGGCATTGTCCGGTCTTGCGCGGCTATAGGGCATTTTGAAATTTCTCCGTGCAAACTGGACTACAATGCTTACCATACTGACTTTCTATCTAACACAAACAACCACAAAAACCCAAAACTTCAGGGAACTGCAATCTTACGGGTCATTCCAGAATGCTGGTGTAACTTCGACTGCTGATGATGTAGCCATGATGGTGTGCTCGTGCTGTATACGCCGACGATACGGTGCTACTCATCAACAATGACCTCCTGCCTCTGTAATTCCTGCGCAGTTCAAAGTGCTTTCTTAACACACGTCCAACCACTAAGCCAACCAGTAGACGCCCTCACAAAATCCAATGACCGGGCACACCACAACCTCTCTGCTTTCGGAAAGCAAGCTCCGCAACGAGCTCTGAGATCCGGAAGAAGCAAGACAAACGGGAATGGCACAATGGAGACCCTCGCAGCAATCACGGAATTGGTATTCTCACAAATCAAAGACCAAATGAACACGAACTTCCTCTCTTGTAAATATGTAATACCCACAGCGCAGAAATTCAGCCAGACAATGCAGCTTCGACCTCATCGCAGAGACGACTGAAACTGATAGAAATTCCGTCCCTCAAAAAAACAGACCACAATCCACGCCGCAATGACCAACACGGGAGGTTGAGCGTCTTCTGTCTACAGTGTCTGAATCTACTTCACACCTAAAGTGTTCTCTCTTAATCCAGATAAGAGCATCACCTATAATTCTTATCGCTACTCTCACGCTTGTTTCGAGAAACAAGTGACTAAGCAGACTTTTGGATTATTTGACACGGTTCATTCGATCAAACGGATCCAATTTGGAAACTTCACAAGAGAAAAAAATCCAGAGCAGGAGATGGAAAACCCTACCGTGTCCTTGCAGCGTGGACCTCTAGCGCAAACTCAATTGCAATGCCTCCCTTCGAGCGAACCAAACAGCCGCAACTCCGACGCCTCCCTCGAAGCCACGGAAACGCGCAGAAATGACGAACTGGACGCCGGGGTCTTCTCTCCCAAGTCCCGCAATTCAAGCAACAAACTCAACGATTTCCAGCGGGCCGCTCATTGCAACGGGAGAAAACGAGGAGGCACTTCGTGGAGGAAGACGATTACCAAAGGGAGAGAGCCTACGAAGGAGGACGCTGACCAGTGAGAGCAACGGGATGAACAAGCGGTTCAGCGGGAGAGGCACGTAGCCCCAGGTCGGGAACTTGGCCATCATGGCGCGCCGCCCGTTGTGATTACCGATCTGACAGGCAAGGGATGACTTGACCCGCAGGGAGATGGGGTCATGATGAATTGGATCCCCACTTCCTATGCAAGGAGTGGTAATATATTGAAATTACTACAAAGGGGGTAAGTTACCCTCAAATAAGTTAGGGGGGCGATTCATCAATTTTCCCACACCCCTTAACCCCTAAATGCCCAAGGCACCTAATGTGGATGTCCAAAATTTTAAAGAGTTCAATTAAAATCTAGCAATCCCGCAGCTCTAACTTATTACTTCGTATTTTGGGGATACTCATTTTGGAAGTCTACTTTCAGCATCAACAAGCGCTGGGTACAAAAAGCATATTTTTAATTTTTTGACTTCAGATTTTGTGCAAGGGTGAACACTGCAAATAATGACTGAAAATTAAGTGTTTTTCACTTCAAATTATTTTTCCAACCGCTAGGTAGAAAATTAATGCATTTTTTTAATTTTCCGACTGGAGATTTTGTGCAAGGGTGAACATTGCGCATTTAGAATGAAAATTAAGTGTTTTTCACTTCAAATTCTTTTTCCAATTAGTTCCCACCAACAATTCCACTGAAACAGTTAGAAAATCAAAATCAATAGTGCAAAAATGTTTAGTTAAAGACATTCAAAGCCAAAAAATTTAATCATTACAAGTGAGTTGCAGAAGAACTTGATTTCTGCACATTTAATGAAAAATAAGGTCTTGCAATGTATGGGGTCAAGTTTCTAAGAATTCATTGACACATTCTTATAGTTACAAGTCTACTATTAGATCCTATGGTTAGATTGCCCACAAAATAATTTTTTAAGTTTTTCTTTCTTTGCTATAGACATGGCAGGTTTACTGGAATGGTTTTGACAGAAACCGCACTTGGTCTTCTGGAGGGTTTAGGTGAAGAAAATAAGTTTCCTAGCACCTTCAATGACTCACTACTGTTCTTCACTTTAAATGTTCTTAACTTCAAATTCTTGCACTTCAACCAACTTCTGCATTGACAACTTTTCATATGCTTTGGAATTGAATTCTGAATGTGGAACCAAAAATGTAGGAAAAAATCACATCATTTCCATCTTCCAAGAAAGGATTTATTAAAGGTATGTCCAAGATTCAGCAAATTAAAAAATAAATCATTAATAACTCTAAGATGGAATTGAATCAACGTAATTGCAATGGTGAGATTGTTCTACCAAGCAAATTGGACAAAATCATGAATTATTTGTTGAAAAAATGTAATATGGATTGCATTCAAAAATGAACTGTACAAGTTATTTTTTTGTAAAACATGTTTAGATGGCCAAAAAAAAAACCCCAGAACTTCCTCTGTCATATTTAATGAAAATGCAATGCATCAAGGCTAACTTTCTTGTACACAAAAACGTTATCTTCTAGAAGGCTAATTCAAAAAAATTTAAATTCACTTTAAACAAATTTCTTATTTTTCCCCTGCGAACTAGATTTTGGCTTATTGTGCCATACCTTTTTTACAACTTATCCAAATATTAGTTTAGGGTTAAATTTATAGCACATTTAGCAAAGTTGAAAAAAAAAAGGGCATAGAGGGGTTAATCATTCATTTAGTAATTCTATCATTCCCTTAGAAATTCCATATTCAATTTTCATTTCCTCAATTATCAAGGATGTGGTTTCGGGTTTGGTTCAAAATATGGGGCACCACTAAACTAAAATATTGTCAAAATGACTTCAGTAATTTGAAAGTAAAATACATTATTACGGGACAAGTGGTAGACTCACTGGCCATTGGGAAGCAAATTAGAATCATTTAAGACCTTCAATTTTTTTCCCATTATTAACGCAAGGCACCTTCAATTCTAGAAACTTAGCTACGAAGGCATAACTATACAATGGACTTCCTTCTACTTTGTGGTTTAGGGTGCACTTCACCATAACTCTTTTTCTGTAGGATCGTAAATCAATTCAGAAGAACTTTATTTGTGTACTCAATTCTTTTGCATCATAGGCTATGAGCCTCCATGACATAGTATATAGTAATATAGCATCATATGCTATGATATGGGCCTCCAGTATTGATACACTAATATTTTCATAGGGCATCATATGCTATGATATGGGCATGTAAGAATGACATAATCATATTATGTATGAAATTTTATGATTGTATTTTGAAATGGAAAATTGAAGATGTACAACATTGGCTACTTTTTGGCTATTAGTTCTTGATGTGAATTGTACATCATATAATTATTTAAATGTAGGCCCAAAATGATGGAGATGGTCCTATTAACTTGAATTCATCATTGCTAAATACATTATTGAATTTCATGAACATGAGGGTTCCCGAATAATTATGTACAATGGAGTAAAATCTAATTATGTTCAATTTAGCTACTTATGAAGCATAATGTTCACATTTAAATAAAATCATTTAATCAATGTGAATGTCCTCGATTATATATGAAGGATATTCAACAAATATGAGAAAACTAATTTCATTCTTGAAAAGGTAGTACCAATGAATCCTTGTGCATTCTTGCACTCCTTCCAAAACAGATTGGAGAAGTACAATCCAATAATTTACTACATAAAAAAAAGTTACATAGGAAATTCAAACACTTATAAAAATTAAATACTATAATAAATCATAGAAGTGCTCACATTATCTAATAATCGCCCTTCTCAATGTATACAACAACAAAATGATCTTAGGTTTAACAGAATCCTTACTTTGATCATTAAGGAGGTAGAAGAATGATTGAAATGCATCCTTGAACACTGGAAAACTATAACATGTTTTTTGAAGTTCATAAATGAAATAAAAAAATACTTAATAAAGAAAATATGTGCAGTCACCATCAGAATACCTGAAATACAAAACTTGGAAAGAAACGTGGCTCCTCAAATGCTTTCGACTAAAAGCTGCTTTTGATACATTAAACCGAACGAAAGATCCGAGTATGTGTATAGTAGTTGCAGAAATGCTCAGCAACCTTAATCTTCAATTCCTGGAACCAGATTTTGGAAACCCTAAACCACCAAAACCTTCAACCCTCAACCCTAACCCTCAACCCTCAACTCTAAATCCTAAACCTGATCCCTAACCCTAAACCCTAAACCCTAAACCCTAAGCACTGACCGTAAACCCTTTTTTCTGTTTGAATAATTAACAAAAATGTGGACACAATTTTCTTAACTCCTAGTAAGCGCTCGAGTGACCATTTTATGGTCGCAGCCCAACTTTAGCCCAAATTTCTGGGCGAAATTTTATTTTTTTTCAAATTCTTTTTCTTTTTTTCTTCAAAAGATTGGGTTGTTTAGCAATATTCATATTCAAAACTCAGATCGCTACAGTCAAACAAAAATTAAAAGGGAAATAGCACAAAGTGTTTAGATTTGTATAGTGTTGAAAAATGTACTATTTGGGGAAAGTATTGGTGTTCTCATTACTAGATCTCATGCATTTTTTCACAAATCAATAGAAACCACAATTTGACCAATCAAAAAAAAATTCAAATGCTAAAAACAGAAATTGTTTTTTTGATGAATTTTTGAAGTTATATCTTCAAAATTCATTTTAGATAAATCTAAAAATAATTTCATAAATTTGACCGTACGAATGCTTTCTACTTTTTGTGCTTTACATTATCTTCTTTAGTGCAAGCTTCAAAAAAGTTTTAGAACTTATATTTTATAACACATTTGTATTTTGTCCAAACCCCTTGGGCTTTTAGGGATTAACAAAAGTTTAAAACTTATGAAGAAGGAAAAGAATAATAAAATGGAATTACATGCCGGTCATCTCTATAAATGAATATAAATATTTGTCTTTATAGATATTGAAAAAGATAAATTCTAATACTATGGTTTTAGATACTGTAAAATGTATGGACAAAGAAAAGATTTTCAACTTCCTTTTATTTTTTGTCCCACCCACCCACCCACCTACTAAGCCTATGCTAAGTATGTTAGAATATATATATATATATATATATATATATATATATATATATATATATATATATATATATATATATATATATATATATTGTCTTCATAGGTATTATAAAAAATAAATTACAATACCATGGTTTTAGGTATTGTAAAATATGTGGACAAAGAAAAGATTTTGAACTTCCTTTTATTTTTTGGCCCACCTACCCATCCACCCACTAAGCCTATGCTAAGTATGTTAGAATATATATATGTATTTGTCTTTATACATATTGAAAAAGATAAATTATAATACAAGTATGGTTTTAGGTATTGTAAAATGTATGGACAAAGAAAAGATGTTCAACTTCCTTATATTTTTTGTACCACCCACCCATCCACTAAGCCGATACTAAGTATGTTAGAAGGGGATATTGAAGATTTTAGTTTAATAGAAATCACACCAAGCCATGTAGCAACCAAAAATTAGTGAAGTTCACATTATTAAGTAAAACAAACCCACTAACCCTAAACTGGAGTACGTTTACAGTTGTTCCGAATATATTAGAAAACCTTAATCTTGAACTCAATGAACCTGAATGTAGAAACCCGAACCTTAAACTGGAAGTCTTGAAACCCTAAACCCTAACCCTAAACCCTAAACCCTAAACCCTGAAACCCTAGCATTGAATGCGGGCAAGGCACATGGCATGGAATAATTAAGTATATGGTAACTCTATGTTGCCCTATGAATGTCTATGAAGACTAGTGGATGTGCTTTGTGAAGTCAATAATCTGTTTGTTTAGTATAATTGAACAGGTTGAGTAAGTTAGTCTGCTCTTGTAGTGACCACGTAAGAGCTTTTTGTTTATAATGATGTCGAGGAGGGTAATTCCTTGAAACAATTTTCCGTTAAATTTTTTACTTTCCAAATCGGATTGCCATGACTGTAAGCCGAGTTCGTTAATATGTCTTTGACCTTGGTGGAATTTGTTACAAATATTTGAAGTTCAAATGCATTGAACACTAAATCCAACGACCTCCACAAATGTAAACGACAGATGTATTGCCGGAATGAAAATGTCAGGGTGCGGCATCTTCAAAGTTAGAAAGGCAGTCGGTTTATTCAAGACAGCACCGGAAAGATCACTTCAGCCTGCCAGCCTGAGTATTATTTCCTTTGCATGAAAAATCCCATTGAACTGTGTCAAATGAATGAAAAAAAGGAGTAGTCCGCATACAATTACAGACGCAAGAATGCCAGTTAGAATGGTAAATGTTGAGTCTAGTTCCCGAGAAATGCCAAACTTGGAGCTTCAACGGGTCCTTGACAGCCGCAATGAATGTTGCAGGGTTCTGGAATCCCGATTAGATTCGAATTTAAATGCCGCACGTTTCCCCTCGAAAATCTCCCAGGACCCGAATTACGTGCACATTAACTCAAGCGCAACAGTTCTGCATTGAAGGACTCGAGACGAACGAGAACGCAGTCAACATTCTGCAAACACGACCGGATCTTAAGATACTACCTGGACACATTGGTGCACAGCTTTGAAGAGTGCACGTGTTAATGAACATGCAGGTGGACCCTATCCAAGTGAAAGCAGGAAACAGGACCTCCAGCAATATCGTGAATCCCCAATCGACTTTCCTTGTTTTTCCCAAGCGCACGTGAACGAGCAGTGGCAGTCGAGGAGTCTGGACACCTATCTTTCGTTAATTGGCAGTGCTTGTGGATTGTATGGAGCTTGCGGATCTGTCGTAGTCTTGCATTTCCTCTCTAGGTATGAATTCTTCAAATCTTATTACCTACGATTCCGACTTTCACGAGCAGTTCAGTGTTTTTAGGGCAATATAGAAGTTGTGAAGGAATAATGATCGGGCAAGTGATACCAACAGTGAGGAATGGCCGGAAGGTCACCTTCTACAATGATTTGATTGTCCACACATCAGGTCCTTTGAGTTTGATACTTAATCATTAGTTGCGTAGCACATGAGTGCTAATTGGTGAAAGAGGATAAGTGCCTGCAATGCCGAAGTAGTGCAGAATGTGTGCAGAACCGTTTGCTGGGCACAATGCTGTAAGCGGCGTTGTGCATACCGCTAGCAATGGCAGTTTATAATGTCGTTTTCTTCAGTGTAGGACGGTCCTGGTCATTTGTCAGTGGCGAAAGCAACGAAGTCGTAAGTCGTAATAGTGTAGTCGTCTGCCTCTTGTACCGTATGCGACCGTAGACTATGAGTACAGACTATAATATGTAGTGAATGCTGTATACCGGATCCGTGCAGCTACAACAATTGATAATCTCTTGTCTGTCGTTCAAATCATCGGGAAATATCCCGCTGTCAAGAACTTACTGATAGAAGTCATCCGTTGATCTCAGCGGGAGATATCCCGTTGTTCCCAGAGGGAGGTATCCCATTGTTCTCAACGGGAGATATCCCGATGTTTCCATGAAAACATCTCAGTTGGTCAACAGTGGATACTGTACATGGTAATATGTACCATTGCATCAAACCAATTGATAACACTGTTCCATGATGTGACCTTCCGATCTCGTTGATCGTTGGGTTCTCAAGTTCCATATTCCGAAAGACAATATTCCATTTGTATTCTAATTCATTCTTCTTTTTTTAACGTAGTAGTACAACTCCACTCCACCTCGGCCAACGGCGCAAACTTCACATATAACTAGGTCAAGGGATAAATCAACGTATCTCCTTTCCCTATCGAAGTCCAATCATAATTACAATGTGGACTGATATTCTGGAATTTCCGTCACCAGGTTCACTCTTCATTACGTATTTGCCACTATAAGGTTCCTGGATTCAGTGCGTCAGAGACAATGGATTTGTACTCTGATTCATTTCATGATGCCATCACTCCATATTTTGGCGAATCAACCGGGGACGCTGATTCTCAAGAATTTACTGCAAGGACTGCTCCGCTAAGCGATGGTGATGTAGTGAGGCTTTCCCTACCGGATTTTGGAGAAGTTGGAGTGGGTTCTATTGTGGAGGCCCATCCTCACGGAGAGTGGCTGGGTGTGCCGATCCCGGTCGAGCCATGGGTATTCGTTCTCGTAAGGCCTTCATTGGTCGTCCCAGAAGCTCAACATATTAGGGTCTCTCCCTGCCAGAGAGGTCTGAGTACGTTGAGGGAAGTTCAAAACAGAACCATGTTGTGGAGGGCAACCGACGTGGTTAAGGTCATTGCGGATCCGCATGTGGATGGAAGCCCATTCATTCCTTAGGAAGATTGGATCGGCCTAGAGGTGCATCAACTAGATTCCTTTGGTGTTCTTCAATCGTCAGGTCGAATTACTTGCTAGAGGGCGGATGATTATTTCCAGAGTTCTACCCTCGGTGAAGGCTACGTAGGTGTGATAGTCCTTGACGTTTTCGTGGGTAACCCAGATATGATTATGACCCATGCTCGGTGGCCCCTTTCCAATTGCTGGTTCCCTAGTGGTCGGTGCTTGAAGGATATAGTCGACCACTTCTTCACCTTCCCTGATGTACCAGATCCCCTAGCCTATTTGGGTGGAAGACAGAAGGCGCCCTATCGTTTCATAGTTCGTCAACCCTCCCTCAGTGAAAAGGAGACACAATTCACGCGGAAGACGACGGACTTCAAAATTCAGAAGATAAGCTTGCAGAACTGCTACAATAGTCATTGCTGCCAACTGTTTCCGCGTGAGAAATCGCTGAAGGTCAGGCAGAGATACTTCTCGAAAACATTTGAAGAGCGTCGAGAGTATGGAATTGCAGTTGGTGGACAATTGCATACTGTGGAGTGGACACGGAAGCGGAAGTACATTATGCTGGAAGAAGTGGAAGTCTGTGCCACAGCGTGGTACATTATTCACGGAATACCGAAGTCGACCTATCACAATTACATTGAGAAGTACAAGGAAGGCATTCTTTCATCTACACACGGAAACAAAGGGGTTAAGCGGCCTCGACTTTGAACAGTGCAAGTCACTAGTACAATGAAAGCGATCATCGACAACACTGCTGACCAGATGCCGCACCAAATGCGGTGCATTGTAAATGGGAGAGTGGACACGCTTAAGTTTCTGCCTGCTGGGAACAACTGGAAGCGCGTTCATGCTGATGCCAATGAGGTACTTCCATGAACTGTCCTTCTGTTGTTTTTTATTATTGATGGATTTGTTGGATTGCTACGTCAACGGGACATATCCCATTGAACATCTGTATAGGGCCTTCACTAAGTTTTTTCCCTCTGCTGGACATCTCCGGGCACAGTATTCCATGGGTACTTCATTTGGATGGTTCTCTCATTTGAATACCTCTTCATACGTTTCGCTGTAGGACTTGAATGCAGTCATCTTTTCAGCGGGATATATCCCGTTGTTGATCCCTGTAATCGATTGTCCTCATTGCTGATGTTCTCTTTGCTCTTGTTCGTTTATCATTTCTCATACTATTACTGCCTCCGCGGCTTCTGCTTCTGTTTTTCGGAAATCGCAGTTGAATGTGGAGTATGGCCTCCCTCCAGTGAGCCAAGCAACAGTTAATAGAATAAAGAAAGAGCACTTCAACAACGTCTCAATTAAACCTGTTGGTAGCTCTTTTGCGAAGTGTACGAAATGCAACGAACTACAGCAGTTTATTCTGAAATCACCAAAAGGAAGTTCGGTCTTCGTGGAATTCATGAAGCAACAAACTGAACACCTTAATCATCAAGCATCTTGCCGTCATTTGTATGCTTTGTGGCGTGAGGAATTCAGGAGGAACCCTCAAAAGATACTGTGCACTATTCATGACAAGATGGACACAAGGAAGACGGCTCTTCCAAAAATGCGTGTGACGACAAAGGCTACACAAGGTTTGGGTCAGCTTCCAATGATATAACTGGAATGGTGGCTCATGGTCATGCCGATGGTGCGTATGCGCATTATGCACCAGCCTACTGGCCAAGAGATTCAAACTTCACCATTTCATCGTTGGCTAGACTATTCAGGCGACTTGAAGGTCCACCAATTCGGGAGACGGGCGACCTCTTTCCCTATCCGCCTGCAAATGCAATGTTCAACGCGCTACTCAAAGGAAAATCTCGGTCTATGGACGCCTTGAATTGATTCCACAGGAAGTTCGGCGTGGATCTAGTCCCCTTCCTAGCAAGCTCTATCTTCAGCTTGACAACTCCGCCAAGGATAACAAGAACCAATATCTCATGGCGTTCTTGTCTTTGCTTACTGCGCGAGGAGTCTTCAAGGAAATTCAGGTTGGTTTCCTTCTAGTCAGACATACTCACGAAGATATTGATGCGTATTTTAGCCACCTCTCGAAGGCTTTAAAGAGCAAGAATACATTTGTTGTCACAGACCTCATGATGTTGTTCATGGAGTCCCAAGAATTGTCATTCATGCCCAAATTCAGCCAAGAGGTGGCGGATTTCAAGTCCTTCGTGAAGAGATACCTTTGCAGTGGCACGGCTAAACTAATTGGTTTGGGGGAGATGCACCTTTTCCGGTTCTACGTGGATAGTGATGGAATCCCTGTCATAAAGTACAAAAAGTCTGCAGTAGATTCATAGTGGCTACCATCAGATACACCTTCTCGATGCCTGTGGAAGAAAGACCACATGGGTCATGCGACACTCCCTCGAGGTTGCCCTAAGCCTGTTCCTTTCAAGCCTATGTGGGGTAGCGAAGTTGCGGAAGCCACGGGAAATCAAGAGAAGGCAGTGGAGGCAGCAAGGAAAGCGACCTTAAGCAAGGGTTTGATTATGTTAGGAATCGAGAAGTACATTGAGTATTGGCGAAACGGAATGTCCAAATGCGAGGGGTTTGCGGCCGCCTTTGCGCCGTACGTCGATTACTGGAAACGTGTGTTGTGGGAGCTCAAAGAGTCCCTTTCCGACTCCCCTTTGGAATTGGTGGAAGGCTTTTGGCCAAAGTACGATTGGAGGTTGCAGGAATCCGCTGGCCAGCGGCCGACCATCAATCCTGTCGACATGGTTCTAGAAGAAGAGGAATTTGAACCTTATTGTGGACCCGCAAATGAGGCGCCAAGGGAAAGCTTTAATCCTTGGGTTGATATTCGACCGGTTTCATGGGTTCTGCTTAGATTTGAGGACCCCTCAGTATGTACTGTCTGGCAAGGAAGAGCACTGTCCGATGTCTGCAGAGAGGAAGGGCATGAGAATAATGGAAAGTTCATGCTCCAATATTGGCAACCAGATAATTCTGAAAGTAACTTGGAATTGATGTACCAGAATTGTTGGTACGGGAAATGGGTTGTGGAGAACAGGCCTCCCACTTGGGTGGACGCATCTTGTGCATTGTACTCCAATTGGTCCAAGAAAGTGAACCCAAAATCACGTACTATTCCTAAGAAAAGCAGAGAGGCTGCCCAGGCGAATTTGAATACGGCAAACGAGGTGGACCCCTGATCGACTAACGTCTCGTGGTCCACCACGACTACCGGGAGATTTCCCGATGCTTTTCTTTGTTCAGTGTGACCATGGCAGGGCTATCGGGATATCTCCCGATGGTTTATTTTGTTCAGCTTCATAATGGCTCAGTTCATTTCTTTGGTAAATGGTTCTCTATGTCTTTTACGGAAGTTACTAGTGCTGGCAGTGGAAGCTGATGTGAGTAGGATGGATTTATTTTATTAAAAAATATCAGAATGTGCGGTTCTTGTTATAATTCCTCGAAGGCACCCTCCAAATCCCATGTCGTAGTCGTAGCAAATGTCCACGCTCTTTTCTTTTGCTATTCTTTCTTTTCTTGTACTTGATCTCTTGTGGGATTACTACAATGTTGCAAGACTTTTTTTTCATTGCCACTTACTGTTGTCAATATTCATCTTCACTTGCCACCTTTGGAACCTGCATTCAAACTTGGAGCATCATTCAAAGTTCATGTTGTCCGTGACATACAAATTTGAGTGCAATTGACCTCTCGGGGGTTTCACAGCACACTTAGGTGCTTGAACTTCAAGGTATCTGGATATCTCCCGAAGTTATGCCTACCATTATGCATCACAGGCTATATACTGATCCGTATTTACATTTTATGTATATCCTGAGATGCATGTTCATGGGCTCTCATTGACCTCTTGGGGCATGTGAATACCCTCAACAAAATGAACTTCAATGTATCTGGATATCTCCCGATGTTTTGACAAACACCACGCAGCCATTCGAAGACTATGTACTTCACATTTGCAGTTCATGTATATCCTGAGATCCATATTGCTGTGCGTCAATGGACCACCCGGGAGCCTTCCAACGCCTTCACAAAAATAAACATAATTGTGTACAGAAATCTCCCGGTGTATTCCCTAACACCATGCATCGGGAGATTTTAAATTCTGGACTTTGAATAGTCCAAAAGTAGTTAAATATGGCATATAAGTGCTGAAGTTGTATGCGACAAGAGAGCCAACTGAAAATAGTCAGTTTCGTGAAGAAAATTGGCATGATTCCGGCGCCCAAAATTGCGACGTATCTGTATGTGAAGATCTAAACTCTAGGATAGGCATGGATTTGTGTTCTGCAATACATTGGAATTTTACTAATTTCACAAAATCTAACGATACTGACGAGAAGTGAAGGCTTGTTTTGTAATTTTGTTGTTCCTTGGACACCAAGAGACGCGCGAGGTATTGAATTCTGATTTCGTTTTTGATTGATATAAGTGAGGGATGGGAGGTAGTTTTAATCTTCCACCTTTTAACCCTTAGGGCCTGAGGAGGCAAAAAATGCCTTCGTAGATTTAAGAAAGACACACCTTCCACTTAATGGATGCAGTATCTATTCCAAGCCCATTGGTCCCAAAATTTTACACATATAATATCAATCAATATAGTTTACATCAATACAATCAGATTGTCAATTTGACATTTGAAACAAACGCTAAAACTCTAAATAAAATTTGGACTTGAAAACACCATGGAAAGCATACGGCCCCAAAGGGTTAAAGATAATAACGGATATTTCGTTAAAATAGCAATATTCCATTAAAATGGTGCTGAAGGAAAAATGGGGAAGAGTGGAAATCAATGGAAAGAGTGGAAATCAATGGAAAGAGTGGAAATCAATGGAAAGAGTGGAAATCAATCAAAAGATGGCACAAGGGGAGAAAACTACGTGAAGAAGTGAAAATTTGGGCTTGATAGGGCACAATTGGCATAATTAGGAATTTTATCAATAGAAGTGACATAAATGATCTTGACATGGCCCGCATCAGCGCATTGTACATTTGGCATTCCAAGAATGTTATCATACTAACTATATAAGTTTAGATATGGTAGAACCACCCAATGCCAACTAGTTCTCCATACCCAACATGTAGGGTGTACTAATTTCCAAACGAGATTTCTAATCAAGCTGGAAATGTGATTGTTTTTCCTTTGCTAGTAAAATTATGATACATATTTCAAAGTAGTGAACAAGAAAGTAGGAAAAAGTGAGCGGTTTAGTAGTTCTTGAATGATTGGAATTGACAGAGTCAATACATTGGGTATGAATTCAGACCATCTTTTGGCTTTCAAAACTCATAATAATTTGAATTCAAGGAAAAAAATCAAAAATTTGCAATGCCTGTCATTTCTATCTTTTTACATGGCAGAATATTTACATTGCCTTCTATTGCTTCAAAACATGCATGAAATCGCTTAGGTGGTCAACTATTGGTGGTTCTATTATAGTGCAGTGATACTGAGAAGTACTAAAGCACCTATTATAGAATATATGTACTAATCCTATAAAATCACCAATAATAAGCTCCCTCAAAGAAGAAATGATATCACGTCAAAACCTGCATTGTTGAGGGTCCCGTAGTTGTTAGAAGAGGATATTCCTTTTGTCATCTAAATCTGCTGTCGCTTACAAATTGGAATCCACTAATACCGCAATTGTCAATAACGTTACTAATACACTAAAGACCCTGTACACTTTCTACAGTTAAAATTGTTTTTGACATTTCAAATGATTGTGTAGGAGACGATTGATTGCCACCAAATTCTAGATATTTCAACAAAAGACTTGTCTTTCCACACCACTAATGCACACTTTTAGTCCAAGATGTGTTGGTACTTGAAGGAAAACCTAACTTAATTGAAGTTGTGCACATAACGTATAAGACAGCTCTAGACATGTTGTGACCCAATTCAACAAACACAACGGACTTTCTTGGAATTCCCTCCGACTGATTTGGAGATTCTGCAGTTTTTCCCTGCAAGTTTCTCCTAGTTTTCATGTTTCCTTGTGTTTTGATGTCACCATGGAGGGATCTTCAAAGAATTCCTATATAAGAAAAAATCATGGATTTTCTTTGCAAATATTTCATGAATTCTCTCCAAATTCCCCGTGTACAATTAAAATTGGTAGACTTTGTATACATCTTACATTTCAATATTGTTTCCACCTAATATTTGGTAGATTTTACAAGATGCAAATGTCCCATATCAATTGTCAGTGGTACGTTGAGGTTGGACACATAAGAGTTGTAAGTTGTCATGTAATCTCTAAACCAATGTATACCATTCATTTCACAATAATCTAACTTTTCTAGAGTTTGTACAATCTAGAAATCTAAGAAATTTTGAAATGTGCAAATCTGAAATGTACGAATTCTGAAATTTTGAAATGTACAAATCCATGAGATTGGAAATTCAAAATCTACATTTCCATTAGGATTTAGCTTTCAAAATCTATAAATTGTATTGATTATGTAGGCTAAAATCTACATTAAGCTCAGATTTTGGAGGCATAAATCTACATTTGGAAATATCAAATTTCACAAATTCAATAGATTTGGAGGTGGGACATCATTGAAAAATGCACAAATTCCCCCTGAAAAATGCACAATTCCCTGTCTCACATTTCCCTATGAGAGCTACATTCTTTGTGTACTGGAAAAAAGGCAAAAAAAGCAAATTCTCAGAGGGGTTTCCATTATAGTGCTTACAGGGAACCTTTCAAATGTTTGTTGTGAAAGCCCTTGAGATATTGGCTGAAGGTTTAGCGGAGAATGCAATCCTTATCACTACTAGTGTACAATAATGGGAATATGACATTGTGAACTCACGAGGTTTAGAATGCTGCTGTTTGGGCTCTAAACAATGAGCAAGGTAGTGTATGCATTAGCACAAAAGTTCTTCAATATAAACCTTGATGGTTTCCAACAGTGAGCTTGCAAAGATTCAAGTGACAATTAATATGTTTAGTAGCTGACAAAGAAAGGAACTGAGTTGACAGACTGGTGAATCCATAATAAGGAAGGGAAGTAGAGCTCCGCATTTCAACACAAATATTGAAGCCTTGAATTCGTAACAATCATAGTAAAAACTAATTACAATGCATAGTTTTTAAGCCAAAAAAAATGTATTATAAAACATAATATTTACAAAATGGATTGCTCACAAATACATAAAAATACTTTGCAATTTATACATGACTACACTAAATATGCCAACATTCTTTTAAATCCAAAAACAATCATATGAGAAAAATGCTATAACTAGTGAGTTCATATAACTATGTGAGTTTATAGACTCTAAACCAAAACAACCTTCGATATGGCCAACGTAACACCTTCACATAGCTTCCACACCAAGAGCTTAAAATCAAATGATGGGAGCTATGTGGAAGGGTTACCCACCAAAGGAACATTGATATTCTTGACTGGCAAATCGTTTGTAGCTTGCACCACCGGAGCTTGTATTGAGAAGGCGGTGGAAGCTTGCATTATGGGGGCAAACTGCTCATGAAAGTTAGTCAATTCCAAGTTGTATGGATCATTGTTGTCGATATGTTGACAAATGAATGCACAATAGGAAACTGACTAAGAGCGCGGTCATCTGATTGTGGATCAAAAAAATTACTCACCAAAAGAAGCAAAGGAGCTACTGCTGAGACCAATCTGGAAGCTGATGCTACGGAGGCCACTGCAAAAGGAGAGGCAAAAGTCAAAATTCTATAAATATTTTTGACTTCACACAGGGGTGATTGCAAGAAACACTTGTCCTTTTTTTTGTCCCCTTGCCCTTGGATGGGTGGTTTTTTGCTCATAACTTTTGCACGATTTGTTCATTTGGCTTGAAATTTTGAAGGAAGGTACATATGGTAGTTGCAGACATTACGTAGTTCTTTCAAAATTTTCAAAATTAGTTTACTATTTTTAAACTGCCCCCAATTGGGTGTCTACTTTGGCCATTTTGGGGGATTTTGGTCCTATTTTTGACCCAAAAATGTCAATTTGAAGCCACAAATTGGACATATTGGACGTCTACTAACATTACAAGGATTGACGATGAATTTTTATGAAAATAAAAACATGTCAATTGTCCACATAGGGTCAAAGTGACCTTCCTTTGCGCGAAGGTTACAAAGAGGGAAAAATTTTCCTACACCAATTTTTTGATGCAATGTGAGCACAATCTTCTCTAGCAAAATGGATTTTTTTGTTTTTATTTTTTGAATTTTTTTTTAATTATTAAAAATAAAAAGGTGCCTAGACCCCTTTTCTGCTATTTTCTGCTCCCAGTGGCTTATGTAATACTTCGTAGCAGTCTATAGTATTGCATAGTACTACATAGTACTGAATCAACGATTGAGATCTGCAGGGGTGCTGCAAAAACATAGTACTGCATAGTATTACATAGTACTGCCAGTCCTGTGGCAAAAAACTGCGTTTTGAGCAAAAAACGTGAAGTGTTTCTTGCAATCACCCATAGAGGATTTGTGACCTTAATAGATAGAAGAGTAGGTGATGGTGGGACACCTCCTATAACAAGCTGTAACGGTTGGCCTAGATGTCCCTCATTAGTATTTCCGCTGAAGAAATCTCTTTGGTCCTCAGCCTTTTTTCTCGGGGGGAGCACTACTTGTAGTATTCATAGATCACGTGCATTCAAGCCTTTATTATGTAAGGGCTATGTAGGTAAATTTTGCAAATTTAGATAGGCCTATATTTGCCTAAATTTCTAAAGTATGGTAATTTCAGATACCATACCTTTCATTTTACATAGAAACTCACCGCAATTAGTTGTATGCTATATTAATTATAATTAAAGAAACTTGCAAGGTTTGAATCTGGGTTTAGAGTATGGTTCAGGGTTTAGGATATAGTTTAGGATTTAGGAATTTAGGATTTAAGCATGTATTCTTAGGTTAAGGGAAATTCATTTTATTTCCCATTTTTCTTGGCTTTCCTTTTTTATTGCTTCTTTCTTTTCTTATTTTTTTCCACGAGTACTGCATGAGTTTAAGCATAAAAGAAAATGATTGGGCAGTGGTTTAGGGTGGTAGGGTATAGAGTTTAGGCACTCAGCTTTCTAATTCTAGGGTTTAGGGTTCAGAGAAATCAATTCATAAATGTAAATACTGAAATCAAACAACATATTCTGTAACATTTACAAGCTCTTTAAAGAAATGACTGCTATTACAAGTTTTGGGTTGTGTTCATAAACACAATACAAATTATTCTCCTAAAAGATCACAGCAAGAAAACTTCAGAGTTTACAATTGGAACAAAACAAACTATATATGGTTTTTATAGCCCTGTAATTGCAAAAACTACTTCCAAAATTTGCAATTACACATACACTTGCAATAACCCAATCTGAATTGGGAAAAAACCTGTGTAAATCCCGAATCTATAACTATGCAATTGCACTAACTCCTCCAGCAATCTTGCAATTCCACACAATATGACCAATCCCTAAATTGAATACTTCAACTACCTTAGTCTATATTCAGGAAAAAATTGTTTGAATCATGAATGTAAGACCATGAAATTGGGCAAGCCACGCAAAAAATCTTCAATGGTAACTCGCTCCTATTATACCCCAGTCTGAATGTACAAAAATGCTCACACCGAGCAATTGAAATCTGCATAGTACGAGGATACTTATCAAATATGTCACTGAATGGTTGGAGTCTGGGAGAACTAGTACAAACAGATGCAGTCAATACAAACACAAGTTTAAGAAATGAAAGACTAACATAGAAGTACCTAAACTATGCATCAACGAGGTTACCCAAATGTCAAGAGATGCAAGCAAACTTGCACTTCCTTACACGGTCACCTCCATTTGCCAACCTCCAAGAATAATTGAACAAATTTCCTGCAAATCTTCCATGCTCAGGTCATCTAATGGTTTCGTCAGCATGTACCTTGGAAGAGGAGTGTCGAGCCGCCAAGACTTGGAAAAATGAGCGATATTCAGATCAAACTACTGTAGCAAAGACTAGCGCTTCCTGCAATTCAAAGAAGGGATTGTAGCAGCCACCACATCGTGCGACGTCAAGCGCCAAAGTCATGCTCTGTATTCGATGATGTCGGGGAAGACAAACAACCTCAATACATTCACAAAACAGTAGATCAATGAATGAATTCTTGGGTGTAAAAACTCCAAACCTTGCTCCAAACCCTAGCCTGAGTGGAAGGGAAGCAGCGTACTCATGAACGAAAGACCCTATGTGTCACCTTCATCTACAAGCATTCATCCGCAACCATGTTGGAGAATATTAGGAGAATACTGTACTTGGGATCCTTCCAGCAATAGTAATACCTGAAACTTGGAACCCATCTGAATACAATACTGTATTTTAGGTCCAACAGAGTATTTCGGATATTACTACAGTAGTAGATACATTTATTGTTCTTGTTCATCTTTTTTCTTTTTGGCAATGCTATTTTAGAAAAAAAATTAACCCAAATTTCAGTATTTTTTCCTACCCTTCGTTTGTTATAAATTTATTTTTTTCATTATACTAATGCTATTTTACTTCAAAAACTTTTCTAAATTTTAGGTGCAAGCCTGCAAGGTAATTATAATACCCCTTCATTTGATCGCACGTATACAATAAAGAAAATGGGAGTGCACCTCCTGGGCCTTCTTTATCTTCCGCTTCTCCTTTTTCACTCTTTCCTTCTCCCCCATCTCTTTTTTCTTTTTTTCTCTATCCTCGACAAGTTGTTTGACGGCATTGCTGTAAACTTCCAATTGTTTTTTTTATCATTTGTCTTAATCCTTGCGGCAACCCGTTCCAAGAGATCAAGGTCCACACCTGGCTTTACGTTGGGCTTCTTCTCTTCACCTTCTGTCTCCATGCTTGTTCCAACACCAGTCCATCTCGCCTCTTCTGTGATGGTCTTCTGACGTTCCTCTCCTTGCTTTATTGCTTCATCTATGCGCAGAATGAGGACATCATTATCCACTTTGTCAAGATCTATCCTATCATGAGACTTCTTATTTTCTTTTAAGATGTTAATCTCTCTCCGCATTTCCACCATCTTATCTGCTATTACTTTTTCACGACCAACGGGAGCGAGAGGAAGTTCAAATTCCTTATTTGGAGCACGTTCACCTTTAAAGTCTTCAACTTGAATTTCCTTGGCTTGTTCAGCTTCTGGTCCATTTTGGAGAGTAAATTCTAGACCAGTTCCATCAGATGCTTCCTCCAAATTTGACCGTGTGGTCTCATTAGAAGTGGTACCTTCTTCCAAACCACTATTTTCTTCTTGATGTGTTGGAACATCTAGTTGGCAAATGAAGGTAACATTGAATTCTTAGATATTCTTTGCAGTTGGATCGAACTCCAATATTTGAATAGTTGAATTTGGCCACATGGTCTGATTTGAGGTCATGGTCTCATTGACGTTTTGTGTATGACTCTCAACTTGATCTCCTTCCACTTCCTCTCTTTCATCTCTTTCTACTTCCTCTCTATCATCCCCTTCCACATCTTCTCTATCTTCTTTTGTATCTCCTCCTCTTCTGTATCCTCTTCTTCCTTTCCATCCACTTCTTTTCTATCCTCACTGCCTTCTTCACCGTCCTGTTCAGAGTCTTCAAACTCATTGTTGATGATGTCATCAACTGACATATGATTGTTGTCAATAGAAGTTCTATTGCTACTTGTTGAAGGCAAATCTACACCTTTGTGGTCGCTATTGTAAACAAAGTTCAATTGGTACTCCTTTGGTACTAAGACATCTGGCCACATTGTACAGCCAATGGCCAAATGATGGGTGTAAAGTGTGAAGTTTCATTCCATGCCAAGTTGGAAAGAAACGGAGCTTCTACACAGCATCTACAACAAATGATCCAAATAGAAAATGTTAGAAATTTTTTATGAGGATGGAAACTTAAATTACAAATTCAATTCACAAGGGAAAATTGATTACCGAGCATGCAGAGACGGCCTTCAATCCAGCAAAGTTGAGCATTACCATGCCTTGACTTCTACAAAACCTATCAATAAAACAAATATAGAACTCATGCCAAAGCTCAAAGTTTAAAAAAAGATGTCGATGTTCTTGTTGATAGTTTTCTTGAGTCTGATACATCATGTCATCGGTCTTTAGGATCTTGTTGTTGTCTTCCTTGGATAGGTCATCTACAACTTCGTCGCTTAATACAAAATCAAAATCCAATGTCACAATATGTTTAAGCTGTAAGTACATGACGTTGTCAGGTTGTGAAGTCGAGTAATTGGGCTCACTGCGGCAATAGATATATTTGACTTTCCTTTAAATGATGTGCTTTGGGAAGAATTTTTTCACTAAGTCCTGAACGTGATGATTTGTCGATTGATTATAAATGAGCATCCATATGTGGATTGAAATCGCAATTCCATTACAAGATAACTCTTTCAAAGATCAAAGGATTGTAGAACATCTCTCTGAGATTTCTGTTTTGTCAATTGTGGGAAACAACCAAAAGTCTATGATGGCCACCTTGCAAAAATCGTGTACAAGCAATGATGGTATCGACTATTGTTATTCACTACTTGCATGAGACCATTGAGAAGCTCAACCGGAGCGTCCACTTTTGTCTTCTCCATTCCACACATACTAGGTAGCCATTTAGACTATTGCAACATGACGAAGGGCTTCCATGTGGTGCCGTTGATGAATAACACACACTTTAAAGTCTCCCAAGCTTTGGGGTTGAAATGTCCATAGCAAAATACTTCCTTAGCTTCATCAATCCCTTCAAGAAATGCCTTCTTTGCAATTTGTTTGGCAAGCACAAGCTTGTGCTTCTTTCTAGTCGTCCACAAGGCAATAGAATAGCTCAAGTCCAATCTTTCTGCCGTTGATCAACAAACACCCTGGGCGATTCATTAAAATATGACTAGCTAATTCTCCAATTGCTCCGTCTTCTAAACCTTTCAAGTTTTTTAGCTTACTTTGGTTGATGGGATTGAACCTATATGGGATAAGTGACCCATCATTGTTTTGCCTTTTTTTGAATAGACCCTTACTCCTTTAGTGTCAAGGTCATATAAAGTGCCTCGTTCATGGTTCTTGAAGACTTCCTCCCAAGTCGACCATGTTTCATTAGATGCTATAATGAGTTTTTGGTCTCTCTAGTTGTCAAAGTCTTTGTAGGTGGACTTCTTTGAATCATCGGTTTTTTCAAGCTTCTAGTAGATTTGTAGCTTTGCATTGTCTTCTCTTTAAAATCCTGAACATACGTACAAGTGATTATATAAGCATTTGAAAAAAATGCCATTTAACACTTTAGACTACATGGTCTAAAGTGTGAAACTAATAGAAGTAAAAACCTTCAATCTCATATTAAAGTTAGATAGGTGATAATACCACATTAACAAATTCATGCATTAGACAAAGAAATGTATACATGGTTTCAAACCACATGGTCTAAAGTGTCAAAGTTGTGAGAAGGGACAACCTTCAATCCCAAATTAGGTTAGCCAGATAATATAACCCATTTACAAACTCATGCATTAGACTAAGATATATTTACATGTTTCCGACCACATGGTCTAAATTCTTAAATGTCAAAAGGTTGATAGAACTGAAAACCTTCAATATCAAATTGGATTACCTAGGTGATGGGACCACATTAACAAACTTGAGCAATAGACTAGGAAGTATTTACATGGTTTCAGACCATATGGTCTAAACTTATAAGTATCTCTAATTAGATTAGTTAGGTGATAGTTATACAAAAAAAATTCATGATTAGTTAGGTGATAATACCACATAAAAAAGAACTCATAATTAGTTCAATGATAATACAACAAAATAAAACTCATACATTAGACTAAAAAATGTATCCATGTTCAAGCCACATGGTTTAATATGTCAAAATGTTAATAGAAGTGAGAAGTTTCACATTTAAAGGCTCATGCATTAGGCAAGGAAATATTTACATGGTTTCAAAGCACATGGTCAAAATTCTAAAGCGTCAAAAAATTGATGGAAGTGAGAACCTTCAATTTTAAATTGGATTTGCTAGGTCACTTAGGTGATGATACCATATTAGAAAGTTTGTACTTTAGACTAGGAAATGTATACATGATTTTAGACTATTTTCTCTAAATGTCTCTGTAATGATTAGGAGTACCTCATGTTTTTTGTCTGTCATCATGCTCCATTGTCTTCATGTTCTTTCAATATTGTGTGGGTTGGCCAGCATTGATCCAAAGATGGCGGCAATGTATTATCATGACTGGAATGGAAGATAGATGAGGACTTTTCATGTTACCATCGTTGCACTTGCTTGAAAATGTATGTAAGGAATCCTTATTTGATGACCATATAATCTCACACGTCCAACACTTCACTCTTTTGATGATAGATGGATCTTCAATGGTAATATCTTTTGCAGCTCTTGAAATAATATCTTTTGCAGCTCTTGAAATAATATCTTTTGCAGCTCTTGAAATAATATCTTTTGCAGCTCTTGAAATAATATCTTTTGCAGCTCTTGAAATAATATCTTTTGCAGCTTTCCAAGTATGCTGACCATTGATGTTTTTGAATGGACCCGCGTCAATGCACTGCTTCCAACATGTTGGCTTCTCCACGGTGTTTGGCATCATGGTTAGAATTTGTTTGTTGAAGTTCACTTTCACCATCAATTTTAGCACCCTCTCTACGCCTTTGTCTTCAAGGGGTCTAAAATTGAGTCCTGATGTTTCTTCGGCATTGACCATGTCTCCAACATCTAGTTCAAAATACTTGTCCTTCCCAAAGATGAACATACATGAGGATGCCTCTTTAAACTTCTGATTAGCATCTACTTCAACCTTCAGTTGTCTCTTCATTTGAACTTCATGACTAGCCTTCTTGTCCTTCTTGAAATCTACAGCTACATTGATCTTCTTAGGAACTTTTGTGGGATCAAAAGCAAGAGTTGGTGGATTTACAGTCCATTTTCCATTCACCTTCTTTACAGCCAACTTCTTGGCTTGCTTTGCGGATAGTTCTGAGAATTCCTTATGTTGGTCGAATAAGTGTCTAGGAACCTTTTTCTCTATCCTTTCCACCATGATCTCTGAGGTTTGACCTGCAACATTGTCAGTATTTCTTTTCCGCTTTGTTTTATATTTAGGACATGATTTTGGTCTACTAGGAGGTTGCGTGTTGGCCTCTTTTGTCTTGAGCGGTTTCAAAAAGTTAGTCTCTATTGGAATCTCCATCACTCCTCTATTACTAATGGAGGAACTAGAACCGGAGAAGGATCTGGTATATTGCTCACACCTTTAAGTGCTGAGGCAGGCATGGGACGGCTCCGGGCAATATCCATTGTAACTTCTGCTCCATGTGAAGGAAAGACCCATCTCTTTGTTTGCGGCTTTGATGTTTGTCGAGACAAATTCTGAAACTTCTTGTTGGCTTTTCTTTGTGAATTCATTTCTTGAATATACGCCTTCTATTCAAGCATGGGTGTTTCATAGTTCAGCAATTTGAAGGTCATTTGCCCTAATAATGTAGTTCTTGGCTACACATGCAGTTCCATGATATGGGCTTCAAACTCCGATTTGACATGCACCATTAACGATTGGTATGGCGGAGGAATAGATCCATACTCTTTCATCATCTATTTGCTACAAAAGATCATTTTATCTTCTACACGAATGACAATGACTTCTAGAGCTCTAGTATCCGAGTTCACAACATCTATGAAAAAAAACTCTTGTAATACTAATGTTTAGAATGACAATCGTTGGAAGGGATTTCCATAGAGGGACTCCTTTGTACTTTGTAAATCCTAACTCAAGGTTGAATATAGGGGATCCCTCAAGAAAAGTCATATTAATCGTCCACAAATTCGATGATACAAACTCGAGTGGGACCTTTCCTTTCACATTAATTTTCCAGGACTTATGGATTTGGCCTAGTTTAAGACGTTTTAGGTACCTTATAAGTGGCGGCTCCATCTCCATGAATGATTCCATTTTGCTATACACGAAGGAATGATTTCAATTCTCTAGCTTATATAAATGAAACCATAGTCTCAAACTTTGCATGAAAATGTTATGATTAGAGTGCATATCCTAGAACATAGAAGTCATTAACTAGGATTGAAACAAGGTTTTTGAATCTTAATGACTTGCCACAACTCCACAATTCAAATTATTGATGCATTGAATAGAGTTCAAACGTAAAGGTATGGTTCCGACCACATGGTCTAAACCTTGTTTTTTGATATCAACCATTGCATCCAATAGAGTTCAACGGTGAAGGTATGGTTTTGACCACATGGTCTAAACCTTGTTCTTTAATATCAACCATTGCATCCAATAGAATTCAAAGGTTAAGACATGGTTCAAACCACATGGTCTGAGCTTATTAAGGGAACAATGAAGTTTAGGATGCCTTTCTTGTATATCAACCATTGCATCCAAGCAAAGGCATGGTTCATGGTCTAAACCCAATGTCCATGTGAAGGTAGAGCTAATCCAAAACAAACATCCAAAACAAGTAAAATTCAGACCACATAGTCTAAACCTTACTAGTTTTTAGAGGCAAGGATTCTAAAACTTAGCCACTGCTTCAAAGCAAAGGCATGATTCAAACCACATGATCTAAACTATGTGGTCACCTAAGGCAATGATTAAATTTAGGATGTGCATTCTAAGCGACAACATTGTTTGTTGTAACAAACATAGTTTAGACCATGTGGTCTACAATAAGCTTCATGTAGAATTAATGTTGTTTTGAAATGTACTTTTGATGGACATTTGGATTTGCAAAAGTACGTCAATGATGAAAAATTGGTTGCAACATGTTCAATGTTCCAACTTCCTTCTCGACTTGGTATTCTTACTATTGCAATTGTAGTATAAAAGCATGCAACTTCTAATCACTGCATTCAAACAACAACATAAGAATACTAAAGTAAACATCAAGAAATTTAGAGAGAACGCCAAGTCACCAAATGAGGAGAAAAAAGAGACATAGATAGTAAATTGAGAAATTGACCCTTTAGAAAGCTTTGGACTCCAATGCAAATCTTTGTTGTCAAAGCAATCTTCTCATTCTCTTGATAATTTGACGATTTGAATACCCAAATTTAATAATTTTTTGAAGTCAAATTTATATGAAAGATTCATTTCAGATAATTTTAAAATTGAAATTTTTTTGTTAAAAATAGTATTATAAATTTGTAATTGAATTCTTAAATTTTGATTTATTTTTATATTAAAAAAGATAATTGATTATGAGATTAAAAAAATGTATGTCACTATATTTTTTATTAATTGTGTACATGTTAAATTATTTTTGTTTTTATTTTAATTTAATTTATTTTTTTATTTTTAATAACTCAAATTCGAATAGTTTTAAAAGTTTACTATATTTCCTGTAAAAATTGAAATTTTCATAAAATTGTCAATGAGCAAAAAATTCTTCTTCAAGAGTAAAGTTTAAGAAATCTATAGAATTGACAGCAAGAGGAATTAGAATTCTTAGTCCTTGGAGCACTAAATCAAATGTACATTGACACAACATATACACAAATAGTAACATTGTAGCCAGAGCAACATAAGGGAATTGATCTATTATCTAGATACAATGCTACTATAGGTTGAAAATTGTGCAAGCCCTCAAGTTATTGTGAGTTTGCAAATAATTGAAGGCCTGCACAATTTTCAACCTATATGAATGTCTTGCACGATTTTCATTGGCAAACAGTTGATAGAGCTAACACTCAAAGTAAATAAACTTTACAAGTTGCTTACAAATTTGTGCTTCATGTCTTCATGTTAGTCTCTTGAACCTGCAACCATTCCACTTGAGGTATTCAATGAGAGCAAACTACCATATTAACATGACAATGTGAAACAGGGAACCACTATAGTAACCCAAGCTATTAAAGGAAGAATAAAAACGATGAACATATACAGTTCATGGCATCTTGATACAGTGAATTTGCATATGAAACAGTAACCACTCAGCATCTTTTGGAGATAAATTAAGAAATCCAGGCTACTTAATTGGATGAGGCACCTGTCGTTCATTGCAGATATTGTACATTAAGAGACTCATCAGATTGTTGAGTGGATGCAGCATTAGCTGATTCAGCTGAAAATCAATTCTTTTTCACAAAATCTCACTTGTTGAGCGGCAATTGGGTTGTGTGTGGCTGGGCCTTCTTTTTTCAACGATCCCAATTGACCCTTGAAGCCACTTGCATTTTGACGAAAGCCATGTAAGCAGAGAGGTCTTAGTTTTTGCTTTAGTATCCGCCTTGGACCAACATATTTTCCAAATCTCAGTACCCAGTCACAGAAACCAGTCATTCTTACAGATATGAAACCATCAAAACTTGCCACTAACCTTCATGTAGGAGGGGAGTTTTCAAATCTGCAGCTAGCGTAATTGTTGGGACATCATTGATATCTAAACCCTAGAACTGCTTCTATTTGCTAAGGATGGTTTGAGCTCTGGAAACCTACATTGAGATTGTGCTAGGTGACTCAAATCTGAACCTTTTATGCTTATGAATGCAGCTCAGTCAGCACAATTTCGACAAGAAAGCTCCCAATTTTATTTAGATTGTTGAATAAGAGCTATTTTCCACGAGAAGGCTCCCAATTGCAGAGAGTATAAAGCTATGGCAAATCGGAAATGACCACTATAATTAAACCACAACGATTACAAAGGTCTAGCAATCTACATTAAAAACATGTCAGAGAACTCAAATCCGGAGGCTTGTTGAAAAAAAAATAAGCCCTTCATCGCTTGCGCATGAAGCTCATCAGTAAGCGCTACTCCAGAAGGAGGCCACCAAAGACAACTTGACCAAGAATTGGACAACCGACTATATCTCTCAATACTAAAGTCACCGAAAGATGTCACCATTGCCCAAAAGTTCATAGAGAAACCAAGCATAAGATGAGATATCCATAGGCAGCATTCAAAGATAGAGGTTTGTCACGCACCTAGATCGATTCCGCTTCCCTCCACGACTCTACAACGTTTGATCAATTAGGGTCTGCTTGAGGTGTGGAATGTGAGATGTAGAAGCCGAGGAGAGGGCGACAGAGAGGCGGGCATAGAAGCGCACGAAGGGGAGGGGAAGAGGGGAAGAGAAAGCAATACCCTAGAGCTCAGCTGCTCACTCAAAGCGAGCAGGCGGGAAAGTAATGAGTACAAATCCTTGTCATTAGTTTAACCCCTAAAATACCAAGGTAGTTTCTGGCTCCAAAACCACTGAAAACTGCCATTTTTGCTGCGATCACTCCCTAAACAAAAAAAAAAAAAATTTTGAATCTAACCGTAGGATCTTGAACTTCAGTTGTCTTAGATCATGTGGTAAAAATTTCATGAAGTTTGACTGTACGGATTGGAAGATATTAGCATTTGAAGTTGGAAAAAGAAGTTTTTTGAGCTGCGGCCTGCAATTTCAGATGACTTTGATGGCCATTTGTAGATTTTTTTTGCACTACACACCATAAAGTTAAAATTTTTTGTGTTGCACATTTGAGTTCAGAGTTCAGGATAAAAAATTTAGAATGTCAAAATTTGGTTTTCACATATAAAAAATTATTAAGTAGAAGTAGGTCCAAAATTGAACAAAACACTAAATTGTTAATAGCTCTTAGGTGGAATTAAAACACCATAATCCCAATGGTAGGATTGTTCTTGCAAACAAACTTTACCTTCTAAAAAAAAAAAATCTGAAAAATTTTGAAAACTGCATTCAGAAATGAATTCTAAAAGTTTTTTTTTTTGTAGACACTTAGATTGCCTGAAAAGCAAGATTGTCCATAACTTTCTCATATTGAGTCCAAATAGAATGAATCAAAGCTTCAAATGTAGACAAAAACATGATCTTTGAGGAAAAAAACTTGAAAAAAAAAAATTCAATTTTTTAAAGTTCTTTTTTTGCGCCCGGCGATCTGCTTTTCTGAATTCAGGTGGCATAACTTTTGCTCCCGGGCACCGATTGAAAAAAAATAATTTTTTTTTTAGAAAGCTAATGTAATTTTCCATCTTCAAAAAAAGTTTCAAAAAATAAGGTCAAAAATTCAAATTGCACAAGCCTACCCAAAATCCCAAGTGTCCTCCAAGGGGATTTTGATAGTCTAGGGTTAAATGTCTGCTACTAGCCATTCATGAAACTTGTAAGAAATTGATGTGAGATAGGACAATTAGGCTGCCACCTCTAACAAGGGAGAAGTATATTAGTGGACAATTCAAAATGAAATGGTTTGTGGCTTTGAGCATGTGCTTCTTAGATATTGACTTTCGTGAGAATGTTTTTTTGACAAACTTTCTCAAAAGTGGACCCATGTTTGCCCAAACTATTAGATCCTCCAATAATAAATCCCAGCATGAGCCTCATTTTGAAAACTTGGGATAAATTTCCTAGATGACAATTGATGAGAGGAAAAAGCATCCCCTTTGAAGGCTACTGAATGTTATGTAGCCTGCGGCTACTGTTGGCACAATTTTGCTGAGTAATTATTTAAAGTTAGAAAGATTCATTCAACAGTCCATAATTTAATAATAAATTAATAAATAATAATAATGGCAGAAGCCTCAGTGCACGTAAAAAGCAAGCTAGCATTGACTAATTCTTCAGTAATTTCAAATAACACGTCAGGAGTAATCAATTGAATGTGTCAATTTCCAACTTTGCAAATCTTATCATTTACAAACAACTGTTTGTTTATTCATCATTTCGAATGTATGTTACACAGTTTCGTACAAAATTATCGCGCAATAGAGCTCCGCAAAAATGGATGCACCCAAGGCTGATCAAGGGAAAACTTACTGGTCATCGCACGGATTCCAACGAAAGCATCAACTCCGAAAAAAAATATCTTTCTGACGCAGGTAAGTCCCTAAGTCCAGTGTATGGGTGTGTTACAAAATAACGCTACTTCAAACATACTCTGTCGGCCCAACAGTTTCCAAGTTCCAGTTTCAGATTGCCCCTGAAACTAGGCTCAAAAAGGAATGCAGGCGGGTTGAAGCCGCAGAAATTCATATCTCCACTTCCATCCCAAGTTGGCGCACTCAAATCCCCTGTGCGATTTCCACTTGCCATATCGTAGATGACGCCAGTGTGTGCAATGCTGTTGAAAATGCACAACCTCCCCTCACCAAATGATAAGCACGTGTACTCCGGGTAAATCTGAAGCCCTGATTGACTGCCAACCTTCGTCTCGGTCATCAAGTTCCTCCACTTCTCTGATGTACCTTCACCTGAGTTGGGGTGCATGGCGTTCCGAAGTATGTCAATGCGATGCTCGACAGTCCTACGCGGATTATAAGGATTGTGCTCGATCTCCGAAAACACGACAATCTCTCCGTTGATATTGGACACTTGCATAATGTTCAAGTTGGATGCAGTCGGCAAAGGGCATGCCAGGTGAGGTAACCATTTACCCTCATCCACACTGTATGCCAGAATTCCCCAGCCACGGTCTCCATCCAAAAAGGCGCCGCAGTACAAAATCCCGTTCATGTAGGCGCCATTCTGATGCTCATTCAACGCAAACACCGACCCGGGAACGTCCTCGGTCACAGTCCACATCGAGGTGCTAGAGTCAAACCCTTCCGTGATTTTCGAGAGATGCTCGTCACCGGTCCTGGCACTCCCGGTCACGATAATCTTGAAAGAATCTCCCGTCGAAGCGACCACCATCTGCAGCAGCACAGGATTCCGGGGATGGTTCAGAGGCGGGAGATCCCTCCACCTTCCGGTCAGGGGATTGAGTACTACCCTCTTCTCTGCGATCTCTTGAATTGCCAGAGAGGACTGGACTGCAGAGACATAGACACACAGGAGGCCACCAGCTCCACAGATAGAATGATCTTTGAACAAGTTGGTATCCAATTTGGGGAGCATTGCAAACGGCGGTAACTTCATCCAAGTTTGGGTATCCAAGTCATAGCCAGCGCATCGCCAAACATTATCATTGCGAACGTAGAAGTGTAGCCCTGTGAGCCGTGCTTCTCGGGGTTGCTGGCTCTCTCGCAAACAATTATATCCGTCATCCTCTGTGCGGGCTTTGAACAACTTGGATACTGCTTTCACTTGAAACAAGGTTTTGTAATCGAGTTTGGCCAGGATGGAGTCCAAGATATCGTCTGAGAAGTCGCAGAGATTCCTGACGCTTTTTCTGTCATGATCGTTTTGTGCACGCCCATCCTCTGTCCTGGTCACTGCTTCGGCTAAGGTCTCATCCACGGACCATGACTTTCTCTCTGGCGCAGCACAGCTGGTCACTTGGCACCTGGAGGAATCACTACACCGGATACAAGCAGTCAATCGGTAGGGGACACCTGCTGAACCTACGACCTCGCTCGTCATTGCCGGACGGAACTGCGGGTTTCCTCATCCCGCCCCCCCTCTCTGTCGCAGTGGATGAATAGCGTTGGATTCTCGTTTCTCTTCCTCTTGCTGTTACAATTCAAAAAAATGAAATAAAACCCGAAGAACTCGGCCAATCAACCCCTATTTCCCTTGAGCAAATCCTACAGGGGACTGTAGCTACGCGCCTAGCGGCGCTCCGCTACAGGCCTAAACCCTACTCGCTCCGCTCTGTAGGGTTTAGGGTATTCATCCATTGCTGTGATGAATTCATCTTGTGAGTGGGGGGGGCCAGCGATTCTTTGGGCGCCATCGCTGAGGTCGTCGGTTCAGCAGTCTACCCAATCGGTAGTTCATTGTATTGGATATGTACCCAGGAATCAGCGAGACAGACATTCAGTTGATGCTGTAGAGCTTATGCTATGTACAGAAGTACTAAGAGGTCATACCAAGAAGAGGAGACGTACGTATTCACTCTGATCCAATTGAAATCAATTGAGAGCAGTTAGTAGTTTCAGAATGATTGGAACAGAGTGACCAAAATAATATATAGACAATGAACCCGAACGTCTATTTTCTGGGTTGTTTTCCTATTCATTCTACAGTAGCACAGTGATGCATCGTGAGTTCGTGACACGATTTCACGACACTACGATGGAAAAAGAAACTACGAATACTGCCTCAAGATTCACGACATTGCAAAACGGCTCATTACAAGAAAGTACCGAACTTCAAGATGCATGTCTCAAAATGTTACTTTCGTAACAAACTGAGTCGTGTTTTTCGTTAAAGAAACCCTGAGTCGTGTTTTTCATTAAAGAAACCCTGAGTCTGTTACCTGAGATACTTTCGAGCATCCGATTGGATAAAGGACGGAACTGAACCGGGCGCCATCGCAGGAGCAACCTAGCGAGCGCTATTTCTCCCACAGTTACTCAATCTAAAAATCTTCTTGTCCGCAAGCACATATTCGATCTCGAGAAAGAAACAAAACCGCAATAAGACTGCAACTGCAAATTTTCACAATAGTGCAAACACTCGATAGACCGATAGTTACACCAAAACACCACCTAAAATGAGTTATGTCAATGATGTAGCGAATGTCGAAAAAAATGTCACGCACATCAGATCACAAGCTACAGTGAGTCGATTTCAAAGAGGAAATCGCACAAAGCAAAGCGATGAGCACCGAATGAAGTTTCGGAGATGACTGCTTAGCTTTTTAAGCTGACGTCCTGCCGCGGATGTCTGTATATGTCTGCACCGCTATTAATGTGACCGTTCAGAACGCGCTTTGAAATTTTGATGAATAGGGACACTGTTCAGTGGGAGTGTGGGACCCAAAGATTCGCCATCTTTTCAGGTTGTGGACGGGATTGGGTATCAATGTGGTCTCGAGACCGACATTGCAAAAAAGTCTTTTTGTGGGCTAAAGCTGGTCCCACCCATGCGTAATACCACCAGTTTCACGAAGTTGCCGTTCAGATCAGTGGTATATATATATATATTGATTGTGTGAATTATTCACAGAACTTCAGTACATGCATCTGTTGCTATTTGAGACAGAAATACTTTGGCACCGTTCAGAACGCATTTTGAAAGAGGAATCCTAGCAAGATTCTAGAATGCAGACCACCATCTATGTAGAGATATGTCACAGTTTTGGCGTCGAATCGCGGCAACTTAATGAAATTGGCTACACTGATCTGTATCGATTGACGATTAGATGATCGGCTCAGATAACTGCAGTTGTCACTTAATTTGCCTGGATTGGGATCATGAGTCCAGTGATTACACCAGAGACGTCCAACTTCCATAAACCCAATTTCGTAAAATTGGCATGTTCCCACAACTCAGGCTCTTTCAGAACTCACAATTCTGTTCCCGTTTTTAGAGGTACGTTTGTGTAGATGGGCCACGTACAAACTATTCGGCAGGTGTTTCTTGCATTCACCTTTTACCTAGATTGTGCCATTGCCATAGCCAAAATAATAATAATAATAATTTTTTAATTTATAAAAACTTCGAAATTCAATATTTTTCATGCACAAAGGAATGCAAGGGCTTTATTGTGGTGTGAGAGGTTGAGTTCTTGATATGAATAGAAAGCTTTATGCATGAAAGAATGCAAGGGCTTTGTTTTGTGGCATACTAGCATTTGGACATGCAATGCAAGAATTTTGCAAGAGTTCCAAGTGGGGTTCCAAACAAAACATAATTTAAATCAATTTCTTAATTCATGAAAACTTTAAATTTCAATAACTTTCACAATGTACTATCTCATGAAAAGATGATGTCACCACTGGTAAAATGCCCCCCTTCCCTGTTGTTGATCTGGCCATACCTCCTTCCCTACCGTTGATTTGCTTCACTTAGGAAACCAAAGGCTGTTGATGTGCCGATGGTGGGCTATCCACCGCCGTTGATGATTCAGGCGTTCGGACAAGGAGTTGGAGAAGGCGCCTAAGTTTTTCAAAAAAGCAACCTTTGATAGCACCCTAAGTTTTTAAGGGTCGTTGCATGAATGACCTTCCGTTTTTGTTCCACTTTGGCCGTTTTTAGCCATTTTTTTGGAAGTACTATAAAAATAGAAAAACATTTTTAAAAAAATACAAAAAATATGAGAAATATATACACCTATAAGAAGAAGATACCCTATAAAGGAAAAGCAAAAAAAAATTCTCTAAATAGGAGAACTAGAAAAGTGCAGAATTGCAAGAAAATTTATACTTTAACATTTTAATTTGTAAAAAATAGGAAAAACAATTTTTTTAAAAAATGAAAAACACCATTTGAGAAGACTTCATGGTAAAGAGACTTCACCAAAAAAATGATCCTAAAACCATCTTCAATGTTCAGAATTACATGCACAAGGGAGCCCTCTTTGCATGGACATAGAAGACATAGAATAAAATATTTTTTAATGTCCCTTGGTAGAAACATGAGTTCCTACTATGGGAATAGACCATAGAAATTTCAGCTCCAAATCATTAAATTTGGGGACTCCTTACGTAGTAAAAACCCTAAAATTCAAAACGTGACAAATTAGTATAAATGATTTTTAAATATAAAATGATTTTTAAATATAAAATGATTTTCAAATATAAAATGATTTTTAAATATAAAATGATTTTTAAATATAAAATGATTTTTAAATATAAAATGATTTTTAAATATAAAATGATTTTTAAATATAAAATGATTTTTGAAAATTTCTAAAAAATATGAGTGATTAAACTCATAAGAAGAATCTCTACTCAAATTCATGCGAGTCAAATTTCAAAAGTTACTGCAAAATGAAGCTTTGACATTGCGTTTGTGACAATGTTTCAATACCGGTCTTTCATGCAATCACCCTTAAGGATTGGGATTTGAAGTAGCTTGTTAATAGAGATTTGCAAGAATGCAATCTTTGATGACCATTATGACTTCTTTGGGTTTATGAACTGTAGTCTAGGTTTTTGCTATCCTCACAAAACACCCGGGACTATAGTATAGGGGTTCAAAATCTAGGGAATGGTCAAATAGTCTAACGTATTAGTAGCTAAAGTCACTTGTATCTTATAGAAAAAATGGAAAATACACTTATATTCTATTGGCAATTTATCACTATCCTATCAATTCTTTAGACACAATTCCAAGCTAGAAATTGCTTTATAGTCAATTGATCAAATATTTGAATACAAGATCTTCTTACACGTACAACATCAATCTTCTAATAATCCAGTCAACTTGTCCAAGTATAATTTCATTACAATTAAATTATATAAAACAATTTGACATATAGATAATAGAATTCAAATAAAATTTGTTATTATACAATTCAAAGACATAAAAACTCCCCTAAAGTATTTTAGAGCAATATCTTTGTTTTGCCACTTGAGCTTCCAACTCCAAAGTGGCATTCATTGGTTCATTTAATCTTCATAGCAATCTATCACGCTCTCAACAACTTCTTGATGGTATAATTCCAACTTCACTAGGATGGAAAGTCCATTTTTATTTCTTGAGATAATTTTTCTAGCCTTTAATCAACACAACTTAATCCACTTCACAAACAAATCTCAATCACAAATAATTCAACTAAGCACAAACACACAACAAGATCCAATCACTGGATTCTTAGACAATTTGTTAAATTTCCACACAATTCAGAGGATTCAATCACTGGATCTTGATTGTGGATATATACACTCAAAGTTAATCCAATCACTGGATTCACTTAACACATACAAAATACAATTTGTCAAATTCACAAAAATGATCCAATCTCTGGATCAAATACACACAAATTCACAACGGTAAATCTTCACACCAATTTCACAAACAAATTTCCATACAAGATGCTCACACAAAAATTACGTCCAATCACTGGATCGTAATAAAATTTTGACAATTTGTCAAGTAATGAGATCCAATCAGTGGATTCTCAGACAATTTGTTTAATTATTTCACAATTCAAAGGATCCAATCACTGGATCTTGATTGCAAATTATAAAATGCTCAATTTAGTCCAATCACTGGATCTAAATTTAGAGCTTATAAGACAAATTGCTTATAAAAGATAATATATTTATTAAAGGAGTTCAAAGTACTTAGAAACAAAATAATTTAACAAAAACTATATGAAGACCATGAAAGTGAGAGAGGAAATGACAAATTGTCTGGCTATATACCAAAATTGAAGACAACTATTCAAACCCAAATTGTAAAGTCAATTTGCCTTTTGCAGTCCTAAGCCTTCATGGTTAATAGATCCTTTCTAATCTGACAATTTGTCTATATTATTACTCTATTGTGTGAATTATTTGTCAATTTGTCTCTATTTACACTATTCACAACAAATTGTCAAAAATCAAAAATTGCCGGAGACTACATGAACTTTTCAACTTCAACTTTGGATTTGTGAGCAGTTACATTCCCATGACCTCCTTTCATTTATAAACTTGCCTTGTATATTGCATCAAACACTGTTTTTGACTGTGCAGAATTCTTAGTAGTGCAAATAATTTGAAAACATTCAACAAGTGCAATGTTTGTCTGAATGCACAACGGAAAGTTGTTGCAATTTTAAAACTAAACATCAACCTTGCTCTTTAAGGAATTCCCCGTGGCAAAATTTCATTTTTGACACATACAAACCTCAAAGAAGACATTGGGCATTTGAAAAACACAAAGAAGTATAGTTGATAGCTTGCACTTACAAAAACAACACTTGCACTTTGAAGATAGAAGCATTGGCTACATGTTTATTATGCTTTGATTGAAGTAATAAATTAGGGTGTTCAAAGCAGTGATGGCAAGACTATGAAGAATAAATTGTAGTCTCTTATTAGATCATTCTTATTTTGTTTTTTGTAGAATTGAAATTTTAATGAATTTAGGATTTGCTGCGGCAAAAAGGAATTGAGGATGAAGGAAATAAATTTGGAAATTGAGTGTTTCAATGTAGGGAATTGAAAGTGATTTTTGTCCGATGGCTATATGCCACAGGTACAATAATTATTCCCTAACTATCCACTCAAAAGATTCAATACTTGAGGCCGCCGGAATATGTATGTGACTATCCACTCAAAAGACAATGTACAATGTACCAAAAAGTGGTTGCACATCCCTGTGAGCCCTCCCCCCTACACACACAAAGTAGAAAATCAGCAGCCGTTGATTTTACGAATAAAAAAATGTAACCCCCCCTTGTTTGCAATTGATGGTCCACTAATGTTGCATAAGATACAATTTGGCGGGTTTCCCCCTCACAACCATTGTCCTGGTGGGAGGAGGAAGGAGAGAAAGTGACAAGGGCGCCGCCAAAGAATGGCACACTGGGGTTATGATGTGGCACAATATCGCCATCAAGTGTCATGGGGGGCTTGCCGGTCAAGCTTGAAAGTTTAGTGCCATGAGGGGCACGGGGTAATGTACACCTAAAATCGAACAAATAAGGAACTAAACATGGTTCCCCTATTATATTAAAAAAAATTCATGGGATGTTGTTGAAAGTTAAAGGGGATTCTAAATTCTCTTACAATGCATCTTTTGGATATTGTATGAGTAAATTATAAATTTTCAAAACACTAAAAATAGGATTTGAGATTACCAACAATAGACTCTCATAAATAGTAGAAGTACATTTTAGACAAGAATCTAAATTGTACAATTTTAGAAGCTGTTGAAATTAGGTGTACTTGTAACATGTGGGAGTTTCAAAAGTTTTGTAAACAAATGAAAATGAAACCCGATTGTGTTAAAGGCAATTATAGTAGAATTCTTATATTTACATATTCTAGTTAGTACTCTAGTTAGCAAATGTAGATAATATACACTAATTAATTAGCATCCTTTTACATGTAGATATACTAGTTAGCATTCATATAAGGATATTTGCAAGAAGCACTTGTATTTCAAAACAGCCTTAATATTGGAGTATTGTGACTTTTGGAATAATTTTTTTTTAAATGAAAAAAAATATGGATAATTTTTAAAGCATTGAATGTTGCTAAAATAGTATGACTTTAAAATTTTAGACCTTAAAAAATATATCTCTTAAAGTTATGCACAAAAAAAAAGTGGTGGAAAATATAATAAAATATTTTGAAAATTAATTTTTAGAAAATAGTTAAAGAATTCAAAAAATTAAATAATAAATCCATTTGTTCTAATTTGAAGATATTTCTTCTCTATAATTTGCATCTTTAGGGAAAAAAAATTTGTTCTTTGCACATGCGCAAAGGTAGTGCACCCTGAATACATGTGAAAGGAAGACACTTTATTCTTTTAGGAAATCTCTATATATGCTTGAGTAACTTAGTAGAAGTCCTTGTATTTCAATTTTGAGCTTCAAATATGCATTTAATTTGGACCAAAAACATATTAAATCCCCTCAAATGGAGAAGAAAGACATCCAATTGGAGGCAATCTAAAAGTAGTAAATATTAAAAAATTGATAAAATTAGTCAATATACAACCTAAATACTATAGGTACCTTCATTTTGAATTTCATAGAATACTGATATATAAAACAAAAGTCATGAAGAAAAAAACACTTGTCCAAGGCTACGAGGACAAAAAATAAACAAGTGTTTCTTGCAACGATCCGTAAATAAAAGTCTATAGAAGATTGTATCAAATATTTTATGAAAAGAGATGTGCAAAAGTAACACATAATCATATATTTGGATAGTGATAGTTACTTGCAAAGAGTTGCTTGTTTATTTGTACATTCAATTGTCTATGTGTGTATCAAATAATTTTGAACCAATATCAATTCATGTTTTTTTATGAGGGTATTATTTTTGTTATTCATTACTTACCAAAGTGCTATAAAAATATTTCCAAAGCAAAATTTTTGTTATAATTTTTATAGTTGAATTTTTTTAAAGTCTATTTTAAATATCCATTGTTTATAGATTCTCTATTGGTGATTTTGTGCAAAGGTGTTCATAAATTGCAAATTCCCATAACCTATATAGTTTGAATTCATAAAATTATGATTTTAAGAAATTGATGATTAACCCCTAAAATACCAAGGCAGTTTCTGGCTCCAAAACCACTGAAAAAACCATTTTTGCAACGATCACTCCCTAAACAAAAAAAAAACTTTCTTTTTAGAATCTAACTGTAGGATCTTGTACTTCACTTGTCTTAGATCATGTGGTAAGAATTTCATGAAGTTTGACCGTATGGATTGGAAGATATTAGCATTTGAAGTTGGAAAAAGAAGTTTTTTTGAACGGCGGGCTGCAATTTCAGATGACTTTGACGGCCATTTGTGGATTTTTTTTGCACTACACAACATTAAGTTAAAAAAATTTTGTGTTGGAAATTTAAGTTGAGAGTTGGGGGAAATAATTTAAGAATGTCAAAATATGATTTTTACATATAAAAAAATTGTTAAGTAGAAGTAGGTCCAAAATTGAACAAAACACTAAATCGTTAATAGCTCTTAGGTGGAATTTAAACACCATAATTCCAATGGCGGGATTGTTCTTGCAAACAAACTTAACCTTTACAAAAAAAATTCTGAAAAAATTTGAAAATTGCATTCAAAAATGAATTCTATAAGTTATTTTTTTGGAAGATGCTTAGATTGCCTGAAAAACAAGATCATCCATAACTTTCTCATTTTGAGTCCAAATAAAATGAATCAAAGCTTCAAATGTAGACAAAAACATGATCTTTGAAAAAAAATGATTTTTTTTTTCTTAAAAGTTTTAAAAGTTTTTTTTCTACCCGACAAACTGCTTTTTTGACTTCAAGTGGCATAACTTGAAGTCCTCGGCATCGATTGGAAAAAAAATTTACATTTTTAGAAAGCTAATGTGATTTCCTATCTTTAAAAAAAGTTTCAAAAAATTAGGTCAAAATTTCAGGTTGTATGAGCCTGCCTAAAAGCCCAAGTGTCTCCCGAGGGGACTTTGGTACTTTAGGGGTTAAAGCTATTAGTCAACCTAGAAGCCCAAGCCCAAGAACATGGTTTATGAATGTTCAAAGAGATTTTATTCTTGTAAATATTATAAATGGATTATAATTTTTTGGTGTTTTGTATGCAATTTTGTCATTTGCTTAGTTTAAACACAAAACCAAAGAAAATGACATAGAAACAAAGGAAAAAAAGTGATCAAGCTTGGATTGTGCAAAAGGCATGAAATATCACCAATGCTATTCAAAATAACCTATATCTACATATTTATGCTTAGATGACTAGATTAGTATTGTCCAACATTTGGAGTCCAACACTCTTTATATTATTATCAGTGACAATCAATGTAAATTTTTCATTGTTTAAAATTTAAAATCATAAGTTTCAAAAATGAGCATAATTCAAAACATAAAAAAATATATAAGAGTTCAAGAGACCTTAGTGCTCGAATTTGATAGACCTACTTTGAAAATTTATAACTATTTCATATGGTGTCCAACTATTGCATATTAAAATACATGTGAAGAAATCCTATTTCATTGCCTATTAGATCCAATAAAAATAATGTATATTTAATAATAGTAACTTGTGCTCATTACAATTGTCACTAATGGCGATTATACATGCATATATCTTACTCCATGTTGAAAGTGTCAATAGGGTCTTTGAGTTCCAATATAGGTTTTTGCACTTGTTTCTATGCTCCTTTGCGAGAAAGATGTACACTGACAATCAAAATTGATAGTATGTAAACATGCCAATGACCATGCAAATTTCATTCATAAATTGTGCAGCAAGCATAATTCACTTCAATTGCATATTCTTGCAACAAATCAATTAGTGCACGTTGAAAGGTTTGTGCTTGGTGAATGGAATGTCTACACTACTCTCAAAGAACTGACTGTTCTTACTCTCTATTACTCTAAATGCTCACATGGAAGCTAGCATGCGTGCTCCAGTCTACTCAAACAAAATTCATGAATCACTTTCTTCACCTTTCAAAGAACTTTTCCACCATCATTCTCATCATCTTAGGCATCTTTTGCAAGTTCGAAGAAAATTATAAATTCCATTAATGCGACGCAATCTCATAATTATTAATGGCGTGGTAGATCACCACGGAAGGAAAGGAAATTTGAGGGGGACGGGAGTGGGAATTCTAGCCTTAGTGGTGCTCATTATTGTTGATGAAATGCTCGGTGCATCGTATTGATTTGAGTATCTATCAGCTCAGCAAGCTAATGGAAATGTCAAAATGACGCAAGAGATATCCCCATTCAACGGAATTGGTATTGAAACTGAATGAGTAGAAAATGCAGCATTCAGGGTGCATAGACCATATCCTCAGTCGAGCATTATTTTGAGAAGATCCTTAACGGGGAGACCTTCTAAATTTTAGACCTGGTACATGAAACTAGCTAGCACTGAAAAAAAATTCATTATTTTCAGAAGACGCTGAGTACTCAAGTGTGTTAATTGCCAACTTTGCAAATCTTATCATTTACAAACAACTATTTATTTACTGATCATTTTCTAATCTATACATTGTAAACAAAATTTCTGCACTTTAGAGCTCCGCAAAAATGGATGCACCCGAGGCTCATCACAGCAAGCTGATCATCGTATGCAATGATAGGAAAGCATCAACTCCGAAAAAAAATCTTTCTGACACAGGTAAGGTCACTAAGGTCCAGTGTATGAAAGGGTCTGAAGGAACAAAAAACTGCTTCAAACATATTCTGTCGGCCGAACTGTTTGTAAGATCCAGTTTCAGATTGCCCCTGAAACTAGGCTCAAAAAGGAATGCAGGCGGGTTGAAGCTGTAGAAATTCATTTGTCCACTTCCATCCCAAGTTGGCGCACTCAAATCCCCTGTGCGATTTCCACTTGCCATATCGTAGATGACGCCAGTGTGTGCAATGCTGTTGAAAATGCACAACATCCCCTCACCAAATGGTAAGCACGTGTACTCCGGGTAAATCTGAAGCCCTGATTGACTGCCAACCTTCGTCTCGGTCATCAAGTTCCTCCACTTCTCTGATGTACCTTCACCTGAGTTGGGGTGCATGGCGTTCCGAAGTATGTCAATGCGATGCTCGACAGTCCTACGCGGATTATAAGGATTGTGCTCGATCTCCGAAAACACGACAATCTCTCCGTTGATATTGGACACTTGCATAATGTTCAAGTTGGATGCAGTCGGCAAAGGGCATGCCAGGTGAGGTAACCATTTACCCTCATCCACACTGTATGCCAGAATTCCCCAGCCACGGTCTCCATCCAAAAAGGCGCCGCAGTACAAAATCCCGTTCATGTAGGCGCCATTCTGATGCTCATTCAACGCAAACACCGACCCGGGAACGTCCTCGGTCACAGTCCACATCGAGGTACTAGAGTCAAACACTTCCGTGATTTTCGAGAGATGCTCGTCACCGGTCCTGGCACTCCCGGTCACGATAATCTTGAAAGAATCTCCCGTCGAAGCGACCACCATCTGCAGCAGCACAGGATTCCGGGGATGGTTCAGAGGCGGGAGCTCCTTCCACCTTCCGGTCATGGGATTCAGCACTACCATCTTCTCTGCGATCGCCTGAATTGCCAGAGGGGATTGAACTGCAGAGACATAGATACACAGGAGGCCACCAGCTCCACAAATAGAATGATCTTTGAACAAGTTGGTATCCAATTTGGGGAGCATTACAAACGGCGGTAACTTCATCCAAGTTTGGGTATCCAAGTCATAGCCAGCGCATCGCCAAACATTATCATTGCGAACGTAGAAGTGTAGCCCTGTGAACCGTGCTTCTCGGGGTTGCTGGCTCTCTCGCAAACAATTATATCCGTCATCCTCTGTGCGGGCTTTGAACAACTTGGATACTGCTTTCACTTGAAACAAGGTTTTGTAATCGAGTTTGGCCAGGATGGAGTCCAAGATATCGTCTGAGAAGTCGCAGAGATTCCTGACGCTTTTTCTGTCATGATCGTTTTGTGCACGCCCATCCTCTGTCCTGGTCACTGCTTCGGCTAAGGTCTCATCCACGGACCATGACTTTCTCTGTGGCGCAGCACAGCTGGCAATTTGGTGCGTGGAGGAATCACTACAGTCGACACAGTCAAGCAGTTAGAGCCTGTTGCCATTGGAAGCAGGAACTGGAGGCCCGTCTGAAATCTGAAATCTCCCCTTCACGTACAGTTCACAAAGCAAGGTCCGGCGGAGGCTCCGGAAGGTCCAGTCATGTTTTCTAATTTTACAGATCTGGAGGCTGGAGGTCCAGGACTGGACCCCTCCAGCTCCCCAATGGCAACTGGCTCTTAATCGTTAGTTCATTGTTTTGGATATGTACCCAGGAATCAACGAGACAGAAATTCAGTTGATGCTGCATGTAGATCTTATGCTATGTATTGTACAGTACAGTGGTGCTTAAAGGTTACCGTAAGAAGACAAATACGAACATATTCACTCCGATCCAATTGAAGTCAATGGAGAGCAGAACTTTAGTAGTTGAAGGATTGGAACGGAGTGACCAAATTAATATATACACAAAATAGTGAAATTAGGTTGCCCCACACTAATTTTACATTTCTAACACTTTCAGACATGGTCAACTATAGTCTGGGGCAACCTAATTTCACTATTTTGTGTAGTCAATCGGGGGTCCTGTTTTCTGTGTTCGTATCCTATTCATTCTAAGTTACAGTAGTACAGTGGCATGCATCGTGAGTTCGTGACACGAATTTCTCGACCTACTGTGACCACTGTTGCCCTTGTGTCAGAGGCCAGGCGCGTTGTCCTGCCATAAGGACCTCCAACGAAAGGGTTATGAAAAAATTCTCTCCCATGAGGTAACTTAGGGATGGCGTTATTCCAAGACAATACTAGAGTATGGCACTATCCCCTGAAAAGAGAGGAACACTTCCTGCTCAATTAATTAGCCCCCCCTCCCCCCCAAAAAAATTAATAGCCACTGATTGTTTTTGAAAAAAAATAAAAACACGCCCTTCCCTGCCGTTGATCCTGATACGAATATTATGATACCGTACGTATATCGTATGTATACGGATATGAAAATGGATACGAAAATCAGATACGGAAAACGGATACGGATTATCCCATATCGATTGTCAAACGACTTTGTTTTAAAAAATACAAGAATGAGGGGGGGTATTGGGATTTTGAGATTTTCCGACAAAATTATTTTTCAGAACCCCCCCCAAAATAAAATGAGGGGTTTTGAAAAATAATTTCATCTGAAACTTGTTCCTCACTATCTGTTCAAAATACAGGTACACAGAGTATGGCACAATTGGCACCTTTCACAACATAAATTTATACTTACCCTAGATTTTATACCTTTATGAAACTACATGTATCTCGCAATTTTTTGGGCCAGCAGGATCTTCAGTCACGACGACATTGCAAAACGGCGCATTGCAGAAAAGGAACCCAACTTCATGATGCATTTTATCACTTCTCTTTCTATAGGAAACAAAGTGAGACGTAAATTCCATTTCGTCAACAAAAAACATGCAGAAGTTACCTGGGGCACTTTCGAGCATGCGATTGGAAGAAGGACGGAACTGAACCGGGCGCCATCGCAGCAAGAGCAACTGAGCAAGCTCGCGAGCCCTATTTCTCCCAAAATTACTCGATTCAAAAACTTTCTTGTCCACAGCCTCAGAGTCTCAGAACCTCCGCGGCTGTATAAGCTTTTTAAACTGACATCCTACGGCAATGTCTGTATGTGTCTGGACCGCGGTGGATTTGTCTGTATCGAAATCTGTCCGTACGCAGACAGAAAGCGGCGGTAGGGTTCAAGCAATGATGGGGCAGCGCACATGTTGACTTTCAGCCACGCCATCCGCCACCCGCCTGGCCAGGTGGCGGAGCGCCATTGGCCAGCGCGGAAATACCGGGCGGATGGCGGTGGCGGAGGCTGCTCACGACGCACCTGCACAACAACCACGCCACGCCAGGTGAAATTATCATAAGTTTACAGCTCCAAGCAGGTCTCGCGTTCAGAGCTCCAGATTTTAAAAAACTGACCACACTTAATATCAAAATTAAACTTCATCAAAAAAAATTCTAAAATATGTAATGACTGTTCAAAGTCAAACCACACATGTTCAAGATCACATAGGAAAAGAAAACACAACAATAACACTTACAAAAGATCACAAGAAATTGTATTTTATCATCAAGTTACTTAACCTTGGAACGCCTCAGACACCATTTTGTGGTTTTTGGACAACAATCCAATGAGCTGTAAAGCTATTGGAAGTACTTTTCATCCCCCTTTCGCATTGTTGACCTTTCATGTTGAGTTATGAAGAGTATCTAATTGAGTTTGTAGTCTTGCTAGTGTTTGTCTTCATATAAATGAGAAGTTTTAAGAAAAAACAGATCACAAAATATACCATTTTAGTGTATTTTGGGAAGTTTTTGCACCTTGTTCTAAATCTAAAATTTCACCATAAAAATGATGTATTGTAAGTTTGAGTCCAACTAACAAAATGAAGGTCACCTACTCTAGTTTCTACTCCTATTTGAATTTTGGAAAATTCCTAATATTGAATATTTTATTGTAATTTGAACTTTGGGTGTATTTTCAATGTCTATTACTATCTAATTATAGAATAATTCAAAAATTGAATTTCCACCATGAAGTTTGTCATTGTAATATACACACATGGTGAAATTTTCAGATTTTTTGAAATAATTTTCTATTTGATGTGAATTTTCATAACTTTTTTGCAAAAATTCTCAAAAAATCAATTTTCTACAAAGAAATCTAAATTTTTTTGTGATGTAAAGTAGACATGTAATTTGATCTCTGACAAATAAATATAAATTTTTTCATACATATCTATTTGCAAAATGGCAGCAAATTGAGTGATGGACAATGAGGCTTGAAATCAATGATCATGGGTCCGTCCTTTAGGGATTTAAAATACAAAAGTGACTTTAAATTGTCTAGTCCTTTTTCATGTGTCTTATCTAAAGGATAGGTCACAAAAAAAAATGAAAAAAAATGACATAATATGCATAATTCCAATCAATGTACGGCTTTTCAAAACCACTTTAATTGTTTTTGAAATGAATTTTTAATGTGAATTTCTTAAAAACGTCTATTGTATTTTACACTCATTTCCAAGAGCCCTCAATACTATGGAAAGTCTAGATTGCAATGGACAACCTTGCACAAAATCTTGAATAGAAAAATCATAATCAATCATTTTTGGAAAAAGACTTTTCATGCTGAAAATAAAAATTATAAATAATAATTATTCTAATATATAAACTACTAAAAATAGAAATTATGTAAGGTTTCATTTAAATTCTTAGAATTCTTTATATCATTATCCTCCAAAATGTACTACTTTGGAGATTGATTCCCCATAATCATGAACAGTCAAATATTTGTATTATCAAAGAACACCATTGCAAACAACTTTGTTTACCCAAAACCTAGATAATTCATTTCCAGCATCAGATTATTCACTTTCAAGAACTGCGTCATTCATTTTGAAAACTAGATCATAAGGTAAAACTGTACAAGCCTGTCCCACCACCCAGGCAAATTTCAGGGCGTAGTTATCCGGCGTTAGCGCTGGCGGAGCTCAAATCCGCCAGGTTCTGCTAGGCGCAGACCAGATTCCGCCACCCTCCACGATATTGTGGCATGTGTGCGGACTCGATGATGTTGTGGGTCCCACACTTCCAACGAACAATGTAGCTGGTAGGGCCCTACCTAAAGGTGACCCCACCTAAAGTGAACACTTTTTTGTGTGAAAAATCACCCCTAATACCAAGATGGAACATATCCTTAGTCCTAAACATTATGATTCATTTGTAGGAGAGTAAGTTTTTGTTTTTTTTAGTTTTTGAAAAAGTGCCGGGATGACAATTACTGAAAATTTGGTGAAGCACTAGGCATATCTACATTCATCCACTTTTAGAACCAAAAAACTCATTTCCACTACATTCATGCATTTTTCTATCCAAATTTGGCACATTTGTCTACATTTTCATTAGAAATGGAAATTTTCGGGTGAAAAAAGACTACTTTTATTTAGCGAAGAGTAGAGATTTATTTTCAACTGATACAATCTACTCCTAGTATGGTGCCTTGTCCAGAAAGATTGGTGCAGAGTGCATGTGGTATGTAAAGGATACATAGTTTTCATCTAGCCAAATTATCTTAATACTTGAGCTAATTGAAAATGTGGAACAAAGTGCAGAACGTCCTCAATATTTAAGGGGTGCATTTTTCATTCATCCAAACTTTCTTTATTTTACTTTTAATTGTGTAGAGTGCCCTCAATTTCTAATAGATATAGCATTACAAAAAATTTGAGGCCTCAACAAGGTCGCTAAGCCTGGCCCCCCTATAGTGATATTCTAGGGAAAAAAAAAAAAATTGAAAATTTGAAATCCGACATGTGATATGGTCGCATTTCAACCACGCCAACAATGTCAGCGCCATGTCAGTGCCACATTATATTGAATATTTTTTTTAAATATTTTTTTCAAAAAAATTAAAAAATTATTTTTTTATTTTTTTATTTTTTTATTTTTTATTTTTTATTTTTTTCCATAATTGCACCCCGCAGGTGCCGAAAATTACGCACTCACAATCTTATTGAGGCCTAAAATTTTTGTAATGCTTTCATCCATCCAAATTATCCATGGTTCTTAAGCTATTTTTGTAAATTTAAATACATTCATAATCAATTTTGATTAATAACTGAGGTATTCATTTTGTTTTCTAATCAGTATCAAATTTTTCGAGAGATTTTTTTTATACATCTTTACAAAACTTTAAAGCAATAGACGAATTGGGATATTTAGGAAAAATTAATGTTTCTCTATACTACTTTGGAATTCAAAGTTTAACCCCTAAAGTTCCATGACTATGTTTTCACCAAAGATGCTCCAAAATTGCCACTTCTAGTACAAGATAGTACCAAATTTTGAAAAAAGCACAATTTTTGGACACATATAGCCATAGGATCTTGTAGTATGCTGACTTGAGAACATGTGGGAAAATTCTCAGAAATTTCCACTGCGTGGATTGCAAGATATGAGCTTTCAAATTCACAAATATCCTTTTTCTTGGCCCTGCAAAAAATAAGGTAGTTGTACTTCACAAACTCACATTGGTATGAAAAAATGTCCAAAATGGTGGTGCTCCTTTGGACTAATTCTTAAAGGCAAGTTGACAACATGCTTAAAAAATTTTAGATCATTTGGAATTGTACAACATATAGGAAAAAAATAGTAAGTAGAAAGAAGTAGAAAATGATTCAAAGTACAAAATTGTTAAGAATTTATTTATGGCATTAAAAAAATGCCAGTCCCAATGATTGCAATATTGTAATAAACAATCTCTATCCTATGATTTTATATTTTTCAAAAAATATTGAAAATTGAGTAATATAAAGGAGTTCAAAGTTTATTTTACAGTAGAGAATCCATAACTGTTTGCAAATCAAAACTCCTCATAATTTTCATTTCATTGATCAAAATGGAATGATTCAAAGCGTTTCATATATATAAATCTAGAAAACCAATTTCAAGTTTTTGTTTTTGAAAAAAGTGATTTTTTGTGATCTGCTCATACTACCCATTTACAAAAAAATGTAATATGTTAGGCCAAAACTTTTGACTCATATTCCAAATGTCATGAAATTTAGTGCACATGAAAGATATTCTTTGTCAAAAATTTAGTTTTTCGCTAGTGACACAATTTGGATAGGAATATAACGAGCACATTCTTTAGATCCTTAGAGAAGAGATTTGTACAAAGCTATAGACACCATTATCGTCGAATTTGGAGCAGTTCTCAAATACATTTGTAGTATATCAAACCGGACTGGGTAACGGAGCACGAGCGGCGTTGCGGATCGCACAGGGGGTTCTAGTGTGGATCTTCTTCTTTAAAGACAGTGCAGCTAGTGACAAGGTGTTCCGTTGGCTATGTAGGTTGGCATATACCCTGGCCATACGATTGGTGGGCTCATCCACTCTAACCTAGTAAGAAAGCGGACTAATACACTTAGTCGATCCTAAGTACCAGAGTTTGGTCAGACAGGCTTGATTTTGTATGCTTTGATCTCAATAAGTAGAACTTAGTTCAATTGATCTCGTTAGCGCTTCAATTAAACTTGGTCACAAAGCTAGTGATGGATTCATACCAGAACGTAGTTAGAAATGGCAGACGGCATAGGGCGGAAGAGTACCTTGAACTACATCGACTCCACGCTAGGAACATCAGACGGGATCAAGAGATCAACCGCCACAACTTCACAACACAGTTACACGGAGGGGGAGACCAGACACAGAGTTAGCCAGCTAGAGGTCAGATCCCTGAGCAGGGTCAACAAAACGGCCAACGGGGACATCAGCAGCAAGAAGCAAACTTTCAAGTGGAGACAACTCCTCAAGTCGCACCTCTTGACCCCATGCGACTGAGCCTGTACGCTCCCGCGGCAGGCAAATCCATCCCATGAAACGCGCATTGCAACTGGTCGGGCATGCTGATCCAAAACTTTAAGGTACTACCCTTAGAGGCAATCGACCCTTTTGCTCTGTTTGAAGAAATTTTGCACCTTCAAGGGCACATAGTTGTGGCCGGCTTTGTTGGAGGGGGAATAGATGTACCAACTTCTCAGCAGTGGATAGCCGACTTAGGAAGGAGATTACATCCTAACCAAGTACTACTCTACAAGCAAGCAAGGAACGGATTCCAATACGTGAAGGTGGACAACGGTGAGGTAGTAGAAAAATGCATCAATTTGAGACTCCACAGTTTTTAGGGAGGTGCTGCGGCATACCAGTACTAGCAACCGTCTTTTAATCCATATTGGAACACAGTATCTAGTCACCCTTCATGGACTACACTAGAAGGCCTTCCACTTGAACTCATACCATTCTCAGAAACTATTGTTCGGTTGTTGGGAAGGCAGTTGGCAGCGGACATCCCCAACAGAGCCTTGAGCAAGCACCGATATTGTGTAAGTCTTGACCTTTTAGAAGGATGGATTCAAAAGGTTTGCATCAAAACACAGCAACGCAATTTGGCTGAAGTGGCGATTACGTATGAAAACCCTAAGATTAACTGCCCTTGTTGTTCATCCTACTTGCATGCGGTTGAGGATTGCCCTGTGATTACTCAGAATGACCAGTTCACAAACTTCAACCAACCTCACCATACCATCCAGCAAATGCAAGCAGGGAACGTGGACCTTGACTTGGCAGTACCAAAAAGGAGCAACTACCCTATTAGGAATCAACACAACAAACCCAGGCAACAAAAAAGTTATGACCGACACAATAGGGGGCGTAACTTTAGTAACGTTAGGAATCAACAACCTAGGGTTACCACCGATCCTGAGGGGTTCATCCTAGTTCAACACCAAAAGCTTAGAACCCCCCCCCAAGAAGCCAGACCATCAAATGAGTTCCACTCAATGCTGGGTACGCAAGACAGTAGCGGAGTATAAACAAGATGCAGGGGATCCATCAAACAACATGACCAACCATGTATTCCAATCGAGTGGTCAGGAAGTTGTTCATCATCCAAATTTACCAGCAAGGAAGACGATCACGGTCCCAACACCGGCATCTAGCAAACACAACAGCCGTAGATTCCAGGAGAATTTACCTTATCCACCATCCTTTTGGTGCACCACAACCCATTGCACTTATCTGAATTCTCGACTATCCAGGAACTAGAGCACGGGGTTTGTGATATTTAAGGTGGTGGTACAATAACTACCCAGCCTCAAACTGTTCACGCAACAGGGATTGAAGGCTCGACCTCAAGAGCCCAAAGAACAAACTCAGGATCCTCTGACTCTCTTTCCTTACCATCCCCATTATAAGTATTCCACAACAAGGAGCCAGCATTTGCTTCTCCGATCCACAGAATAATCGGACTAGGTTCTGAAGTACCTCCAATCCACCTACTCCAACACAGCCAAACACCTGATCACATACCACAGTGCACTTTGATGGCTGATCAACCTCAGCGGAGCCGGGAATCCAATCAGTTGCAGGAGTATACAGATCCATTGGCATTATGGATCGTCAAGCAAGTGGCCCAGCTCATTGTTGATGCCCAAGCACAGGAAGCTGTAGGATCTGGCCACCTTAACTCTACTTTATTTAATACTAGGTTAGTGGATGCATCTAATCTAGATCATTTTGAAGATGCCCAACCACATTTACCACCATCGAGAGTCCCATCTCGCCCCCTTTTTCCATCATTGGAGAATGGAAATTCCTTAGCAATTCGGGTGTTTCATCAAATTGTAGGTTCAATCCCCCAATGGACTAGCATTGATCCTGAGAGGCCGGATCAGCTCATTGTAGGGGATTTTTCAATAACGAATCTTCATGCCCAAGCAAGACAGAGAATTCGAGATCAACTTGTGCAAGCTCCAGCAACTACTGGGACAGAGATGATTGAACAAAGTGCGAGCTCATGGGGCTCCCCCTCACATCTGCCCATAGCAGCTTGGGATTATAGGAATAATGACCAGTAGAACAGGAGGACCGTGTGGAGAGCGCTAGGCATACTCTCAACAAGGATTGCTTATGAAGGTTAAACTCTTATCACAAAACGTCAAGGGATTAAATGACCCTGCTGCTACAGTTAACCTTAGGAACTACATTATGAGAAATCCTACAGACTTTTTGTTCATATAGGAGCACAAGCTACGTGGACTGGGAGCTTCACGGTTAGGTTCGGTACTCTAGAAACAAGCGACTTACTTCTATATGGAGGCAGATCTAGGGTATACGATTGATGGAAGAAACACTGGCAAAGGAGGAGTTGCTTCATTCATCTCACCAAAATGGGCGAATTTAGTGACCCAATCACGCTCAATATTTGGTGGAAGGGCGCATTGATTTATAATGAGTCAAATTCTGGGAGAGGATTTAGGGTTCATAAACATTTACGCTCTACATGAATCCCAGCTAGGATGCATTCTATGGGAATCAATGCTTAGGGAGTTACCAAACACTTGTCGATGGATATTGGTTGGCGACTTCAACATGGTTGAATGGAGGAGTGACAAGTCTAGCATGTGCGGAAAAATTATGCCTGCATCAGAGAGGCTGTTATTCAATGGTTTGAAAGCGTCTATCAAGGTAGAGGAGTACCCATTGACCTCACCCAATCTCTTATTTTCATGGGATAATGCTAGAAACGACCAGGCCAGAGTTATGGCACGGCTTGACCAAATATACATATTTCCTGAATCTAGTAGCGGATATAGAAAAGTACTAGAATACAGATTTCGAGAAGATAATACACGATTAGACCACTGCCCAGTTTCTATGACCATTGAACTAGAAAAGTCAACCTCCAGACCGAGCAGATGGGTGATGTCATCCTATTATTTACAAGAAGCCGAACCATCGATTAGAAGGATATGGCTAGCAGCATCGGTGGACATCAGTTTCTTCTCCAAGTTAAAAGGGGTCACGAGATTTTACAGAGGCTATGGTATTAGATGTGTAAAGGAAAATCGGGAAGGAGAAGAGACCCTATGTGAGAAGTTGGAACAAAAAACGAACCAGCTTCAAGTGCTACCTCAATCTGCTGCGTTGCAAGACGAGGTTAACAAAATTAGAGTCAGCCTTGCGGAGGTGGAATCAAGGAAGATAGATGGACAAAAGACGAGGGCCAGAGCCAGCTAGAGATTATATAGAGATTGGCTCTCAGCAGAGTTCTTCAAGGATGTAAGACCTGACCCTATCAATACATCTATCACAAAACTTTGTGACCAGCAAGGCTCATTGATTTACCACTATAAGAAAAGCACGTTTTTGGCTGCGTTAGCAAAAAACGCATCATGTTTTTTCAAATGTCAGATGTTCCAAAAAACGTATACATGTTTTGCAGAAAACGTGTACATGTTTTGCAGAAAGCATGTACATGTTTTGCAAAAAACGTATATGTGTTTTGCAGAAAACGTGACCATGTCGTTGTAGATGGCTACGTTTGTGACGATGTCGACTGCAACGTGGCCATGATTTTATATAACGTTGCATACAACATAAATTGCCACATTAGCAAGTAGATTTAGAGAAATGCAGCAACGTGGCATATTTTGGAAAAAAAATAAGAAATGGATGGATGGAAGTTGGGCTAGGTGAAAAAAATGGGCTGGATGAAAAAGATGGGCTGGATGAAAAAGATGGGCTAGATGAAAAATAGACTGGATGAAAAAATGGGCTAGATGAAAAAAACAATTAGATGAAAAAAATGGGCTAGAGGAAAAAGCTGCCTATGTGGCCCTACGTGGATGAAAACTTTACCTACGTGGCCTCCACGTGCCTTCATTTTGTGAGCTTGGAAGACCCCGTTCTATAAGACATTAGAAAAAAACAAGCCAAAAATTTGCACGTTTTTTGAGATCCTGTCACGTTTTTTGCTTGTTTGCCGTGACGCGATTTTAGGTGACATCAGCGTTAACGACAGCCATGTCAAAACGGACATCATACGACGTTTTTTTTTATGTTTTAAAATTGGTCAATTTCTTATAGTGCACAATCGAGAAGGCTTAGAGAATATATGCACTAATTTCTATTCAAAGTTATATTCTCAAGACGAGGTGACCAGTGACGTGTGGAAAGCTAGTAGCAATGTACTAGGAAGCGTGCAATGCAAATTCTCTCCATCGATGGCATAGCAACTCGACAAAAATTTGATGCAGGATGAATTATACCAGGCTTTAACACAGATGGCACATGGCAGAAGTCCGAGACCCGATGGCATCATTGCAAAGTTCTTCTACAAATTTTGGGATCTACCGGGTGAAGAATTTACAAGGATGATCAAAGACTCAATCATGCAGGGTCGGCTACCCACAATTATGACCTCAGGAACAATCATCCTTCTATACAAATCAGGTGACCAAGCAGATTTATTGAACTAGCGACCTATAACACTGCTGAATGTCACATATAAGATTGTAGCCAAAGCTTTATAAATCAGGCTTCAAAGCTTATTGAAAGATGTCATAAGCCCAGAACAGTCTGCATTTCTTCCTTCCAGACATATTTTGGCAAACATCTTGTTACAGCATGAGACTGTAGAGTGGGCTAGAGAATCTGAGCAGGATTTAATCTTCCTTAAGCTGGATTTTACAAAAGTTTATGACATGGTGTCCTGGGATTTTCTCTTCCAAGTGATGGAGAAACTTGGTATCCCAGAGTCATTCTCACAGCTGGTTAGGATGCTGCTCAATGATGCATCAACGTCAGTTTTGCTAAATGGCAAAGCCACATCTTCATTTTCCATTGCTCGAGGCATTAGACAGGGATGCTTGCTGGCACACTACTTATTTCTACTAGTAGGAGAAGCTCTCAACATGGCTGCAGCAGAAGAGCAGAGGTTGGGCAGAATTCAAGGGATAAACCTTCCAGACAGCGAATTGCAACAACTTTTGTTGCAATACGCAGATGATACAGGATTTTCAATTGTTGGAAAGGAGGAAGTGCTACAAAATACTATTTTTTTTCTTCAACAATTTGGGGTGGCCTCTGGACTTATCATCAACTGGACAAAAAGCATCGGGTACTGGTTCTCCAAGGTGCTTAGATCAGCATGGACAAAGAAGCATAATCCAACTTGGGCACTATCGAGATCCATTACTAAGCTACTTGAAGCTCCATTTGGGATTATCCTAAAGACAGCTGATATTGACAAGTTTTTACAAGGAAAAATCACCAAAAAGCTCACCTATTGGACCACACAACGTTTGTCTCTTGCAGGCAGAGTAACGGTGATTAACGCCATTCTCTTGTCAACATTGTACTACTTTATAGCCATCTAGAGCAGATCGATACAGGCCATTTGTTCCATCAGGGGAAACCTCCGCAATTATTTGTGGAGTGGTACCGAACATACAACAATGCACGAGAGTTAACTAGAAGGATTGTTGTCTACCTAAAGATATAGGAGGACTTAAGATAGTAGACCCTGAAATCTTCCTTACAGCTTTGTTGGCAAAGTGGGTCCTCTACGCCATCAAACTGGGCATATCCAATCTTAAAGTTCTATTAAGATATAGGATTCTCAAAATGAAACCAAATCCAAAATTAAGGTATTCGTTTCCATCACAGGCCTGGCTCATGGTGCACAAACCATTGGTCACCAAGGGATCTTGCATTTGGAACCAGATTACATCAGCATGGAGGTGTCTTGTAAGACATATTGAACCGGACCCACCGATTTGTGCAGAAGAAGTATTAACAACTAGCCTTTGGTGGGCTTCCAATTACATAGGATTCAACTTTCACTTCATGTAGAAAAGAGCCAGGGTTTTGACACAGCAAGGACTTAGAACTATTGCAGACTTATGGGATCTGTCAAGACGAGATTTCAAGCCGTGGGAGGTTGTTCAAGAAAGCTTCAAACTTACAAATGAAGAACACAGACAATGGTGATATTTGATCTCCTATATTCTCCAAGAATGGGTGCACCTTCTTACAAGTCATCCATCTCATGCCAAAAGCGGGCAATGGGTGGGTATATTCAACACCTTGGGCGATGAGCTTCCAAAATTTATTTGGAAGGTTCGAGGGTCTAGCTTACAGATTCACCCACAGGCACAGAGTCTCTATTTACCAGTGATGACCACGATAGCATCAGTGGGAGCCATTTCCAGACAGCTAACTAGTATTGAGAATCCAGATGTGAGCATAATTTACCAAGGCTTCATCAAAGTGGTAAGAGTGATGAAAGGCAGGAACAATACCCTACTATTTGCCAAAGACATATAGTCTTTGATTTTTGACCCTGGAAGATGGACATGGTCAAATGGTAATCAAATTATGCAATATTCAACTATTACTGGAAGACAGCTACTGACCAGGCGTTCACAATTAAAGTGATCCATTCCCTCTAAATGGCCTGATCACCTGCCTGTCAATTTCCTACCTAATTGGAAGGACCTCTAGTATAAAACGAGATCCCAGAAGGAAGCAGCTTTCATATGGTCAATATGGCATAACACGGTGGCAGTACACTCTTGGAGGGTACGCATCAACCCAAGCATTGATGCTAGGTGCAATTGCTGCACGATGGATGCTATTGACACACATATCCACAGATTTTATCATTGTCCTCGAGCCCAAGAGGCATGGGATTTTGCCCAATCTATTCTCATTCGCCTATGTGGGGATCAGCCAATGATAGATTTACATGTGAGATTTAGCTCCACACATTGTATATTTGGAGGCCCTCTCCCTAGGAGGTTTTCACACCTCAAGACCATTTGGTCATTGGTGAGAGGCTCTTCCATTTGGATCATATGGATCTCTAGAAATAGTAAAGTATTTACACAATGTCTGCGGTCCCAAGAGTGCATTCACAAAGCTATATGGATAGCATTACTGGATTTGGGGCGAGCAGTTCTCATGAAAGTCCAAGGGAAGATTCAAACCAAGCCTCAACGAAGGGGGGCTACTTGGGATAGATTTGAGAAGACTTGGCTCCAATCACCTGTGCTTGCTAGCATGGTTGATGGGGTGGTGAGTTGAAACTGTAGTAGCCCTCCACCTTGCTCCTTTATGTAGGGTTTCTGTGGTTTTGTTGGTTACTTGCTCGCTTTCTCTTCACTGTCCAACCGTGGGGCTTGGCTGTTTGTTTTGGTTTTGATTTTTAATGCAGTGGGTTCGCCCATTTGTTCTCAAAACAAAAAAAAGATATTCCTTGTCCACACCTTCTATTAACCCCTAAAGGCTCAAGGCCATTTTTTTGCCAAAAAACATCCAAATCTGCCATTTTTATAGCAAAGAAAAGAAAAAAAATTTAATGTCTTTTCTGCACATCTAACCATAGGATCTTACATCTAACTAGTTAAGAATGTGTGGAAAAAACTTCAAAACTTTTGACCGCATAGATTGTAAGATATCTACATTAATGAGTTAACGTAGCTCTGATTAATGAGTTAGAAAAAGGTAGCAATAAGTAAAGTCTTTTCAAGAAAGTTCTTCAGTCTAAATTATAATCTGTATGACATGAAACTGATTGCACTGATAGACATGATACTCTAGGATTAAAGATAAGTAGAATATCGCCCTGACTCAAGTAGGAATGTTCCAGAAACACGCATTTTTTTATTTTTAAATATTTTCTTAAGATTAAATTTTTTAATTTTATTTAATTTTATTTGGAATTCTGAGTTCCTGCGCCATTACTTCTACAATTTCAGCTGGGCGGAAATAGGGGAAAAACAATTTTTTCAGCAAAAAAAAAATAAATTTCAGGGTATCTCGAATGGTTGTGGAGTAGCCATCCTAAGGGGCTGAAATTTTCTCTAATGCTTTTTTTCTCGGTCACCGATTGAAAAAATATATATATTTCCATGAGGCTTAGCAGTTTTTCTATCTTCCAAAAAAGTTGCAAAAAATCACAACAAAAATTTAGCCCATACACATCTGCCCAAAATCCCATTTGTCCCTCAAAGGGATAGTAGGCTTTTAGGGGCTAAGATTTCAACCTAAAATATGTTTATTATCATTCACACTAGCCTGTCCAAAGTTGCTACATAGCCAAAGAATGGAATCTAGTCCTTAGTGGTTAAAGTTGGAATTGAAATCTTTTCAAAAGCCAAAGAATATTTTAATATTAAATTGATAAAAATTTGAAACCTCAATATTCTCATGATTGGTCCCTATAAATGGACATTCCATGTAGCCTTGGCCTACTGCCATTTAATTGGAGGGTGATTGCAAAAAACATTTGTCCTCTTTTTTGTCATACATTCAATGCAAAAGTTGTTTTGTGCCATAAGTATTGTAAAAGTGATTGAATGAATATAAAATTTAGAAGTAAGCCTCCTACAATAATAGAAAATATACTCGAATTATTTCAAGTTCTTCAAAATTACTTCAATATGTGAGATTGAATTTTGAACATATGTCACTTACAATTTTAGTGGCTTTTAGTACTATCGAGTATCTTTTTTGAAGAGCTATGGTGTCCAATTTAGTAGGCTAGCCCTTCTAATAGAAATTCACCTTCTCAAAAGAGAAATTTCCAAAAATGTGTTCCAAGTATGTTTTGCATTGGCCTATAGTGTAATATATTTTGATTGAATTTAAGTTGAATTAAAAATTGTTTTTTAGCTCTAGCTTTGATCTTTCTTTTTAGTCTAAGTTGGCAACAATGGCCATTTTTAACTCCTAAAGCCCAAGGGGTTTGGGCAAAACACAAATGTGTTATAAAATATAAATTCAATACCTTTTTGAAGTTTGCATCAAAGATTATAATGTGAAGTACAAAATGCAGAAAATATCCATATGGTCAAAATTATGAAATTATTTTTTGATTCTCTTCAAATGAGTCTTGAAGATATAACTTCAAAAACTCACCAAAAAATATAATTTTTATCTTAGTTTAGCATTTGAATTTTTTTGATTGGTCAAAATAGTGGTCTCTATTGATTTGTGAAAAATGCATAACTAAAGATCTAGTAAGGAGAACACCAACACTTTTCCCAAATAGTCAATTTTTCAACAGTAAGCAAATTCTAAACGCTTAGTGTTGTTTCATTTATAATTTTTGTTTGACCATATTAGTTTTGAATATAAATATTGAAAGGCAACCCAATGTTAAAATGGAAAAAAAGATTTATTTTGCACAAAAAATCTGCCCAAAGTTGGGCAAATTCCAAAAAATGGTTGTTTGAGCACTTAGAGGTTAAAATAAAAAATTTTAAGTGCATTTTCTAATTTTTAATGATAAAAGTGTAGAAGTCTCAATTTCTAGCATAAATTGTAGTGTGTGGCACAAAATAGTATTTTACGGTGCACATAAAGACTCGGTAGTTTGGTATAGGCCTATATTGCCTCCAATCTATGAATATAGATTATTTTTTAAGGCAAATTATGTATCACCATTTATCCTTGCTATCCAATGATGAACATCATGTGTTGTCAAAATAGTAGATTTGAAATCCAATTGACAATTGGAGATTTTATATTTAATACCTCCAATCTAACTAAAGGTGATATGTAGTATAAAAAGTGCTAAAAGGTTGAAAATAAAAAATGCAACAAATAGTGCAAGTGTTTCTTGCTATTAGTCTAGACTATCTTATTTGGAAAATGACCTAAAGGTTGTCATAAATGAATGATAGACAATTACATAACTATGCATCAAATCACCAAATTAATACCATAGTTGTAGACTTGTAGAGCAAGGTTGGCAAAAAGTAATTCTAAATATAAATTGCCAAAATTTTAGAAAAATTATTTTTTCAAAAAAAAAAAAAATTGGTGAAAAAAATAATACTGGCAAAAAAAATCTATTTTTAACATCTGGCAAACCTAAGAAAAAAAATGTTCAAGAAAGATCAATGGCTAGTTCAAGGTTAGCTTTTGGAATTGGGAAGAAAAAACAATTGTAATTTGAAAACATTGGCAAAAGAAGTGGTGAAAAAATTTAGAAAAAATTTCTATTAAGAGCAAAAAATAGAGACAATAATCGGACTTGATACTTAAAAGATTCAATATTAGAATTGAAGGAAAATAATTGGTAAAACACAAAAAAGATCCCAAACCTTGGGTCCTATATTAAAATGTTTTTTCTACACAATGAGAAATTTCATTATAATGGCTATATTTTTTTAAATGGCGTGAAAACAGTTCAGAATGGCCGATTTAATTCTGTACCTATCCTAGATGGTGAAATGGCACACCGCCAAAGTGGCACTTGGAATACCGCCATTTTAATGAAAGTACCCATATATAATAAATTATTTATTGTTTGCGTTATTCATTAAAAGAAATTCAGAATTTGGGAGGGCTTCCTTGCCTGTGAGAAACTGAAATTGGGGGCTCCTTAGATGGCAACGTGTCAAGTGAATAAGGAATGGGTCAAACTCCTTCTAAATTTAGGCTAGACCAGTGTGCCCTATGCTGTTGCCATCCTAAATCCTACACCCAAAACAAAAGTAAAAGTAGTTTTCTAATTTTCTAATTCATAAAAACTTTGAAATTTAATAACCTTTACACCATCGGTCCAAATGTCGGTCCAGGCAGGATTTGTTCTTGACATGTCGCTGACATGTCGTGTATCTAAGCTTTCCCGCTCTTTCATTCTCCTGTCGCATTAGGGGTTGTCACGCATCCTCGGAGAATGAAATTTCTTCAAAGTCAAAGAAATTTCAGAGGAAAAGGAGGAGCCAATGGTGAGCCTTCCTGCTCGAAGGATGTGTGACACCCCTTTTTGGCGCTCCTATAAATTCTCGAAGAATGGATTTACCACATTAAGGACGGTGAAATTCCAAAAAGGTGGCGGAGAGGTGGAATTCTAATAGTGTGGTGAAATCTCGGCAACGGAGGGGTGAAAAACGGGAGCGCAAGCCCAAAGAATTCTTGGAGAAAATTGTTTTGACCACTTTCTTCACCTGCAGAGGAGAAGAAAGGGTCCCTAGAATTCTCCGAGAATTGGACCTCTGCCCGTCCTGTGCAACCACTCGAATGGCGCCATGTGCCAATTCTCGGAGAATTCTAGGCAGGAAGAAAGATGCGTGACAACCCCTGTTGTCCTTATTCCTATTGTTGAGTGGATTCCGTCCTTGTCCAAGACTTTCTGGCTATAAACGATTAGTTTTTCAATTGTAGGGGTTGTCACGCATCTTCGGAGAATGCGATTTCCATGAAGTTGGAGAAATTTTTGAGAGAAACAAGGAGCCAATGGTGAGTTGATTTGCGTGGAAGATGTGTGACACCCCTTTTTGGTGTTTGGAGCGTGGAGAATTTCTTCGAGAATGGAGTAACTTGAGCTGCTTTCACAAACCCAATCCTAGCACGCCGTTGCAACAGTGATGTGAAACTCTGAGAGTGGAGAGATGAAACAACAGAGCAGTGAGGGAGCACAAGATAAAAAATTCTCGGAGAAAATTGTTCCAATCACTTTCTTCACTTGCGGAGGAGAAGAAACGGTGATTGGAATTCTCCAAGAATTGGACCTCCGCCTGTCCCTAGCAGCCACTTGAATGGCACCACCTGCCAATTCTTGGAGAATTTGAGGCAGGTTGAAGGATGTGTGACAACCCCTTGTGTTTGTCAACGTTTGCAGTTTAAGTCATCAAGATTCCAGTTCGAGAGATTGTTTGAAAAAGAAATGCCTTGTACAGGACTGTATTTGAAGTAGCAATTGGAAGAAGGTAGTATAGAATTGTAGAATGCAGGTGGTTCGGTAAAGAACCTTGCGACTGCTTTTGGGTTGGACAGATGAACATTCTTTGTTTGCACGAGATTATTGCCAAATATGTTGGAACTTCAAGCTCTCCCTTCTACAAAAGAAAATTGATCACACTGCAAACTAAGTACATTGGGAACTAATCCCCCCATTGTGTCAATGTTGTTGCAATACTGTTTCATAGGGCCCACAATCCAATACAAAAACTTTATTGTTACAGTACTGTCTCAGTACCGTAACAGTAAAGTTTCTGTATTGGACTGTGGGCTCTATGAAACAATATAGTTTCAATGGGGGGGTACTTTTCTGATGTATGTTGTGTGTGATTGTGTTTTCCGCTTGTCAGCGATGGTTCTTTGTTTCTGAAATTTTGAAAGATGATTTTAAGTGATATTATAAATGAGAAGTCAGGATATAAATTACAATAAAATATTGAATATTAGGAATTTTTTCAAAATTGAAATAAGAGTAGAAACTAGAATAAATGACCTTCATTTTGTTAGTTGGGCTCAAACTCACAAAACATCATTTTTGTGGAGAAATTTTAGATTTGGAACAAGGAGCAACAACTCTCCAAAATACACTAAAATGGCATATTTTGTGATCCATTTTTTCTTAAAACTTCTCATTTATGTGAAGACAAACACTAGCAAGGCTACAAACTCAATTGGATACTCTTCATAACTCAACATGAAAGGTCAACAATGCGAAAGAGGGATGAAAAGTGCTTCCAATAGCTTTACAATTCATTGGATTGTTGTCCAAAAACCACAAAATGGTATTCCAAGGCGTAAATTACATCACAAAAATGTAATTCCTTTCAATCCGTAAGTTTAATTGTTGTGTTTTCTTTTCCTATGTGATCTCAAACATGTGTGGTTTGAATTTGAACCGTCATTACATATTTTAGAAAAATGATTTATGAAGTTTAGTTTTGATATTAAGTGTGGTCAGTTTTTTAAAATCTGAAGCTCTGAACGCGAGACCTGCTTGGAGTTGTAAACTTACAATAATTTCACCTGGCGTGGCGTGGCTCGGTTGCTGGGCAAGTGCGTGGTGAGCAGCCAGCGCCACCGCCACCCGCCCGGTGTTTTCGCTCCGACCAATGGCGCCGCGCCACCTGGCCAAGCCGGTGGCGGATGGCGTGGCTGTAACTGCACATGTGCGCTGCCCCCTTGTCTGTGCTTGGCAGGGAGAGAACCGCGACAAGATCCCAATATATCGGATGACATAGGACACGACAAAGACCAGCGAGGGAGGGTGCAAAACAGAACAGCGCAGAGAGGGTGACGTCTCACGCCCAACTAAGGTGGGTACACCCAAATGCGCCACTGACCTTAAACCGCCATCTATACTCTCTGTACATCTCCAAAATCAGTTCTGTACCTATGTGGAAGAAACGCTTTTAGAACCAAACTTTGTTCCTTAATAACTTTTGCATACAGTATCCAAATGCTACGTTCTTTGGTGCGTTGGAACCTCCTTTCACTTGCCAATAAGACTGTATGAAAATCTGACCAGCCTAGTAACAGTAACTAGGCACAGTACCAATTTGTGGCGGTTTTGGGTGTGCCCACCTTACATTAAACCCCACAAGTCCACAAAACCTGCCGCCCGTGAGCCTGTTGCACTTCATGGGGTAGGACTGTACAGTACGAGACTGAATTGAATTAGTTCCGTAAAGGAGTTTTGTCTGATCCGGAATTGGTGGAGAACGCACCCTCCGATGTCGGAAGGAGGCTCATCATACCCTATACAGACAATGCCACATTTTACAGACATGGCCTCGGATAAATCTGAGCAGGCCAAACTTCGTTCCATGCCCATCGATTGCTTCTCCATAGTGTCCTGATCGCTCCTCAGCATGTGATGTGCGTGTGACATTGGCTAATAACATCGACGTAGCTCTTTTTAGCTAGGTTGTGTATTGGCAGAGAGTGTTGTGCATTGTTGCGAAACTTTGCGCAATCTACTCAGTTCCAAAAGTTGGGTATCTCGAGATCTGTGGCTGCTGCTGTGCACGCGACACTGGGGCTAAAACTTCTTTTTCAGGCTTTGTGATCGGCAGAGAGTGTTTGCACCGTTTGTGAACATTTGCAATTGCAGTCTCATCGCGATTGCATTCTTTCTGGCCGGAGAGTCTGTGGCTGCAGACAAGAAGATTTTCAAATTGCGTAATTGGGGAGAACATATCGCTCGCGAACTTGCTCTTGCGATGGCGCTCGGTTCAGTTTCGTCCTCCGTCCAATCGGATGCTCGAAAGTGCCTCAGGTAACATACTCATGATTTCTTTGGTGAAATGAAAAACACGTCTCAGTTTGTTTCCTACTGAACAGAGAAGTGATGGAATGCATCTTGAAGTTCGGTACTTTTTTGCAATGTGCCATTTTGCAATATCGTAACTGAAGCAGTGAACTCGTAGTTTCTTTCCATCTTAGTGTATAACAAAGGAAGGAATTGCAAGTGGCATTGCTTTAATTGCGTCGGGGTCATCCACAGATCTCAAGGTTGGTTCGGAATTTAGTGGGGAACGGGTGTACGTAAACCCTAATACGTTTGTAGAGGCCGCCCAATTTCACTTGCTGATTTTTGTGATGATCATGTATTTGTATTTGCTGCATTGTTCTTGGTTAGTTTCTACTGTGTTTGGCAGGCTTCGACTGATGTCGACTGTCGTTGTTAATTTCAGTGTTGCAAGGGTATGTCCAAGACTAAGCAACATCTGCAAATTATAGACACTGAGAGCTGACGGACATCAATAGGACATCTTAATGTCAATGAACCGCAATGAACCGCATTTTAAGATTTCTCTATAGACTTCCCTGCTGGACCTAAAAATTGTGACGTACATGTACTTTCATAAATGTATAAAATCTAGGACAAATATTAATTTATGTGTGAAAGGTGCTAATGGTGCAATAGTATTGTATTGGAATACCGCCTTCCCTACCTCGTGGGAGGAACTTCTTCATAATCCTTTCGTTGGAGGTCTTCATGGCAAGACAACGTGGCCTCTGACACAAGGGTAACAGTGTTTGGAAACATGACTTACAGTAGGTTGTGAAAATCGTGTCACGAACACACGATGCATGTCACTGTACTCCTGTAGAAAGAATAGGATACCAGCACAGAGAACAGAGGCCCCGATTGACTTTATATTATTTTGGTCACTCTGTTGCGATCCTTCAACTACTAACTGCTCTCAGTTGATTTCAACTGGATCGGAGTGAATACGTACGTTTTCTTCTTCTTGCATGATGACCTCTTAGCACTTGTGTACTTAGCTTAAGCTCTACAACATCAACTAAATTTCTGTCTCGTTGATTCCTGGGTACATATCCAACATAATGAACTACCGATTAACTGCTTGTGTCGGGTGTAGTGATTCCTCCAGGCGGCAGGTTAGCAGCTGTGCTGTGCCGGAGAGAAAGCCATGGTCCGTAGATGAGACCTCCGTCGAAGCAGTGACCAGGAGAAAGGATGAGCCTGCACAAAAGAATGATGACAGAAAAAGCGTCAGGAATCTCTGCGACTTCTCAGACGATATCTTGGACTCCATCCTGGCAAGGCTCGACTACAAAACTTTGTATCAAGTGAAAGCAGTATCCAAGTTGTTCAAAGCCCGCATAGATGATGACGGATATAATTGTTGGCGAGAGAGCCAGCAACCCCGAGAAGCACGGCTCACAGGGCTACACTTCTACGTTCGCAATGATAATGTTTGGCGATGCGCTGGCTATGACTTGGATACCCAAACTTGGATGAAGTTACCGCCGTTTGCAATGCTCCCCAAATTGGATACCAACTTGTTCAAAGATCATTCTATCTGTGGAGCTGGTGGCCTCCTGTGTGTCTATGTCTCTGCAGTCCAGACCTCTCTGGCATTTCAGGAGATCGTAGAGAAGATAGTAGTACTTAATCCCATGACCGGAAAATGGAGGGATCTCCCGCCTCTGAACCATCCCCGGAATCCTGTGCTGCTGCAGATGGTGGTCGCTGCAACGGGAGATTCTTTCAAGATTATCGTGGCCGGGAGTGCCAGGACCGGTGAGGAGCATCTCTCGAAAATCACCGAAGTGTTTGATTCTCGCACCTCCACGTGGACTGTGACTGAGGACGTTCCCGGGCCTGTGTTTGCCTTGAAAGAACATCAGAATGGCGCCTACATGAGCGGGGTTTTGTATTGCGTGGCCTTTTTGGATGGTGAACGTGGCCGTGGCCTCCTGGCATACAGTGTGGATGAGGGGAAATGGTTACCTCATTTGGCATGCCCTTTGCCGACTGCATCCAACTTGAACATTATGCAATTGTCCAATATCAACGGAGAGATTGTCGTGTTTTCGGAGATCGGGCACAATCCTGATAGTCCGCATAGGACTGTCGAGCATCGCATTGACATACTTGAGAACGCCATGCACCCCAATTCAGGTGAAGGTACAGCAGAGAAGTGGAGGAACGTGATGACCGAGACGAAGGTTGGTAGTCAGTCGGGTCTTCAGATCTACCCGGAGTACACCTGCTTACCGTTTGGTGAGGGGAGGTTGTGCGTTTTCAACAGCATTGCACACACGGGCATGATTTACGATATGACAAGTGGAAATTGCTTAGGGGATTTGAGTGCGCCAAGTTGGGATGGAAGTGGAGAAATGAACTTCTGCGGCTTCAAACCCCCAGCATTCCTTTTTGAGCCTAGTTTCAGAGGCAATCTGAAATTGGAACTTGCAAACGGTTCGGCCGACAGAGTATGTTTGAAGTAGCGTTATTTTCCATCAGACCCATACATTGGAATTGGTGACACTGTGTCAGAAAGATTTTTCTTTCGGAGTTGATGTGTTTGTAGTAATTCATGCGATGATCAGTAAGTTTTCCTTTGATCAGCCTCATAACATTGTTAACCAGGCCTGATACCTCCCTCCATGCGGAGGAATCATTCCTCCCTATATCCTTGGGGAGGACTTAAGTTATAAATCGCCTGTCAGACCTGACATTACAGATGTCGTCTTTCAGTGCTTGGGGGGCTCCCCCTTTCTGCGCAAGCAAAAGGGACCCCCAACACTGGTTAATAATGTTATGCTCGCGGGTGCATCCATTTTTGCGGAGCTCTAATGCGCGGAAATTTTGTAAGGGTTGTATACATTCGAACATGATGAATAAACAAAACGTTGTTTGTAAATTATAAGATTTGCAAAGTCGGAAATTCACACATTCAATTGATTACTCCTGACGTATTATTTGAAATTACTGGAGAGTTTGTCAATGCTAGCTTACTTTTTAGGTGCACTGAGGCTTCTGCCATAATAATAATAATAATAATAATAATAATAATAATAATAATAATAATTATTATTATTATTATTATTATTATTATTATTATTATTATTATTATTATTATTTATCAAACAATTATTAAATTATGCGCTGTTGAATGAATCTTTCTAATTTGAAATAATTCCTCGGCAAAATTGTGCCAACAGCAGCCACAGGCTCCGGAAACCATAAACGTCACTCCAGAGTTGGAATTCATCGTTTCTATCAAACGTTGTCTAAAGTGAACAACATTCTGGAAATGCGTTGCATTTTTGTTTATGCTTAACCCCATACTGCCTGAGCAACCAAATATGGTTGCTCCAAAATTTCAGGCTTGTTTGGGTCTAGGCAATTAAATTCCTTTGACCGGTTGAAAATTTTTTACGAGCAGTATTGAAGGTTAACTATTGGAAACTTTTATTTTTCACTAAAAAAGGTAAATATTTGATTTTTGAGAGGTCCTCAAAGGCATATATGTATCATTAGTGGAAGAGTAAAGCTTGCAAATTTTACTTGATTTTCCAGCTTTGAACAAAGCTTGCCAATTTCACTTGATTTGAGATCTAAAAAGTTGTACCTATCCATTTGCTTTGAAAATGGTCCCAATAGAAAGAGTAGAGTGTTTTCACAATTTTCACCATTGAAAATTTAAACATGCAAGTGTTGATTTGGATTTATTTACAATTTCTACTTATCAAATAAAATTGCGTTTCAACAACTACAAGGTGGAATGTGTAATGAGTTTGATAGCTCTTCATTTGAACTTAAGTTTTTTAGAAGTGCATTTTAGTGTGCTAACGCAATTTCAAATTGTTCATGTCACATCCAACCCCAAAAAACTCTTATATACAAATTTCTCAAACATTGTGGGGAGGGACAGCATACTAAAAATAGGATATTTACATTTCTCTTGTTATAATCTCACAACTTCTATGTAATTTTATACTCAAAATTGGTGAACACACTAATAAACAAGCTCTCTAAACATCTATATGGTTAGATTTTGAATATCATAACAATTTGCTTCATTGGAGATAACTATAAGCTCATGCTCTTTTTTCAAAGGAAAAACACACTTGGAAAGGCTCAGGCACTTAGGGGTTAAACCCTAGAGTCCCATTGTCTGCAGGAACAAATGCATTTTGGATAGGCTCAAACAGTCTTTATTTGTTGAGTTTTTATAAGATTTATTGTGAAAATAGAAAAATGCATTAGCTTTTTTGGAATATAATCTTTATTTTAATTGGTGCCCGAGAGCAAAAATTATGTCACAATAAGCCCAAATTTAGTTCAATAGGTGGAAAAAACTCTAAGACAACTTAAAATAAGAAAATTTAGAATTTTTTTCTCATAGATTGTATTTTTATTTACATGGGAGCTTTGATTCATTCCATTTGGACTAGTGATATGTAAGTTATGGATAATCTTGTTTTTTGGACACTTAGAGCATCTTTTTTTAAATATAACTTGTAAGATTCATTTTTGTATTCAATTTTTTCAATTTTTCAAGAAAAACAGATTCACTAGATTAAGATCTCTTGTTAGAACAATCTCACCATTGAGACTACTATATTTTAGTTCCATCTTAGAGCTGTAATTTATTTATTTATTTTTTTTCAATCTTAAACCTACTTTAAGCTTTAATTCCTCTTTAATTTCCCCCTAAATTCTAAATTTTTTTTAGTTATCTCCTGTTATTATAAAATTTTCTTTAACCCTCTCTACTTCCCTTCTAAGTCCTATGAAAGTTTTAAATATTTTAGTTAAAATATAAACATATGCCTTTCCAAGTTATTCAACGCTAGTTCAATAGCTGACACAATACAAAACAAAACAAAAATTTCTTTAATAGACATGAAATAAAGTCACACCTACACTCAAAGGAATGATTCCTATGGCCGAATTACAAGAGGGACATTTTAGATTGCTAATCCTTTCCTTAGACTGCCCCAAAAGAAAGAAAAATCATCTCTAATTTATAAGGTTCATAGGTTTGTACAAATACAACACTGAAGTCGTGAATTTATACCTACGTACCATAATCATACATATTACGTGTATTTTTACGCATTGAATCACTACGTAAACAATGCCTATCAATAACGTACGATTGTTGTATTGATATCAACACAGTTTAGGTGCATTTTGGATACCACATTTGTATAATTAAAGTATATAAATGAACAAACTGCAACACCATGGCAGGACCAAGTCTAAGAACCCAAGTTGGAATCCGGACTTGCTTGAGCCCATTATTGGAACTTGCCTTGAGTTTGACTGATTATGATGAATGATACAAATTGAAGCTAATTAGATTGATTGATACAAAGTGAAATCTAATCCATTTAAACTAATTATGTAGATTGAAGGTTGTGGAATTTAGAATAAACACTTGAAGCTTGGAAAAACTCTAATCTAACGTGGAGAAAAAGGAGTGTAAAAAAAACCCATACCCAAGTGGCCATGGAGCAAGAGTAAGTGAGGATTGCAATTTGTATCGAGAATCTAAGAGTTTGAAGTAGATTTACAGGTTTCAAGTTGCCACTTGGCATAGCTAGAAGACTAATTTGACCCCCTTGGCATAGTTAGACAATGTGTTAATCAAAAAATTTGTTGATTATAATACGCATAGTTGATCAAATGGAGTTTTAAAGTCTTAAGTATATACTTAGTTAACACTTATGAGATTTATGCCATTAGATTGTTTGATTGTAGAGTAATTAGATAGAATTAGTAGATTTTTAGGTTTATGTCGTAGAAGTTCATTAGTAGTAATAGAAGTCAAAAAATGCAATTCTAAAATAACCCAAAAGATAAAGTAAAAAAAAAAAGTATAGAAAATAATTTAGAAAAAGCCAAGAGGGGGTAGTAGAAAGAAATAGGTTGAAAGAAAATAATAAGATCATAGATAGAATTTATACAACTTGTTATAAAAGTTGTCATTTAAGTTGTATATACAAAGATACAAAAATGCAACAAAAATGGATCAATGCAAGCCTCATGATACAATTACAATTACAATATGAATGTTGGAGAATGAGAGTGTGATGGAAACAGATTCCGGAGCATGTCCTTAAATTTGGCACTTTGTTATTCTCTTTTCATAGAAACCATAGTTAAATTAGAATTAAGAGGTTTAAGTTACACTTCTAAGAATTTACTTAAATCCAACTCTGAATTCAAAATTATTTAGGTAATTTCTAGAGGTTTTCAATAACATATCACAATTTTAAAAATAAGGAGGATAAAATTAAGGAGGATAAAACTAAAAATTCACCTAATTCAAATTAATAAGGAACCTTAAAATTTAGGTGACATTTAGAATCCAATCTTGAAAGTAAAAATCAATTTAAACTTGTAGGCTAGGTGCAAATATGGATGAAGTCTTGAAAGATGAATTGAAGATAAAACTTCATCTATCTATAATTTTTGCTAAAAATATTCCACTATAAAGATTTTTATTATTTTAGAATAGGCATGCAGTGCTCTACAACTAAAGTTAACAAAAAATTTGAATTTCTCAACTTCAATTAGGAAGTCTAAAGTTTTGGCCTAGATTGGCTGAAACCACCTCCAAGCTCTAATTTTTTACAGATTTGTACCAATTTTAGTTAAAATGTAATCCACTTATACTTTATCATTAGAAAATTCTTGTTCATTGCTTCAATTTTTAGAATGCCAATTGAACACCACTTAAATATCTAACTTAGAATTCGAAGCTCAACAACAAAGAACATGGTTGTGCATGCTTTATCTCAAGGATATAGATAAAATATTCACATGTATACATGTGTATATATATAATGTATTGAAGTTTGTTTCTTTCTTAAAAATTTTCTCAGCAATATTATACAAGCCACATGTTTAGAGTCTCTACAGGCCCTACAAAAGTCACAAAATTATTTATATGAAGATTGAGGCTTACCATTGGCACACGCGTGCTTGCATTGCAATTTAAAGATGGTTGTTTGGATGTTTTTACAAGGATATAAATTATAAAAGCATAATTCCTTTTTTGCTTCTAAAATACTTTTAAATAGTGCCTCTATCTAATCTTTTTGCTTCCGCACACTTTGTGCACGACGTAGATACTTTGACAGATGCATGGCATGTATTTAGATTTTTTCTTGCCATAACTGTAGATACTTAAGGCCTTAAAAGTTTCCTCTATGCATTTTGTGGAGTTTTAGTCCTGGGTACACAATTTCTATAGTCCTATATTATATGGCCTTGATTATAATCACTTATAATGCATTTTAGTCTAATTTCAAGGAATATAATTTGTTTTATTGTAGAAAATTCTTGTAGTCTTTTCAAAAAGGAATTCAAAAATGTAATTATATACATGAAATGAACTTTTTTTGAGGACAAAAATAGCATTATAAACCAAATTATGTGAGTTATTTCAATACACGTATCATGAGATAAGGTACCCAACTTTTTACGCTTTTTAATAAAAAAATAATTTTAATTGGAGGGAACTTCTTCACTTCTTGTATGGAATTTTAAAAAATATATATAGGTGTTCCAACTCTTTATATATATTGTGAGTTTTTCTAATATGTATGCAACCCAACATTTCCTATGTTTATTTATTTATTTAATTTGTTTTTTATCTAACTTTTTGCTCTTTTTAATTTGATATAATTTTTACAAAAGTTGTCTTTTGAGCCGTTTTAATGCCAATGACCCATGTGTATAATACATGAGTTATATACCCAAGAATTTAGTGTCAATATATGTATTCATTTTGGATCAAATTTGGTTGTTAAAAAACTTAGTTGATTAGTATAGTCATATTTGGTCAATCTTATGAATAGAGCAAGTCATGTGCATGACTAGGACAAGTCATGTGAATAGAGCAAGTCATGTGTATGACTAGGACAAGTCATATAATTAGGGTTTCAAAATCCTAGCCACCAATTTTTTGGAGCCACCCCCTCAAAGTGTAACATTTGGCTATTTGTGTTTCTTCTTCTTTATTTCATGTTGCCTCTTAGGTTTTGCTTGTTGTTGCCTTTTAGTTCTTGTTTCTTATTGCCTCTTAGTTCTTGTTTCTTGTTAATACCTTTTAGATCTTGTTTTTTTTTGCTTCTACATTCTTGCTTCTGGTTGCTTTCTAGTTCTTGTTTCTTGTTGCTTATTAGTTCTTGCCTCTTGTTGCTTATTAATTCTTGCCTCTTGTTGCTTATTAGTTCTTGCCTCTTGTTGCTTATTAATTCTTGCCTCTTGTTGCTTATTAGTTCTTGCCTCTTGTTGCTTATTAGTTCTTGCCTCTTGTTGCTTATTAATTCTTGCCTCTTGTTGCTTATTAGTTCTTGCTTCTTGCTTTGAATTTTCTCTTGTTGCCTCTTAGTTCTTGCTCTTTGCTTTTAGTTTCTTCTTGTTACCTCTTAGTTCTTACTTTTTGCTTCTTATTTTCTCTTGTTTCTTTTTTAGTTTTTGCTTCTAACTTTTGATTGTTGCATCTTAATTCATGCTTCTTGATACTTTTAGTTGCATCTTAGTTCTTGCTTTTTCTTCTTATTTGTTGCATTCTTTTGCATCTTAATTTATGTTTCTTGTTGCTTCTTGTTGCATTGTAGTTCTTTCTTCTTTTCTGTTTTTTGTTGTATCTTATTGCATCTTACCTCTTGCTTGTTGTTACCTTGAAGTACTTGGCACCTTTTGCTTCTTTTTTTGTCTATTACCATTGTTATTCTTTCTTCTTGATTATTTGTGATTTTCTAAAGATAGTGGTTATAATTTTTCTTATCTAAAACTTGTACAACATATTTGTATTGCCTTAAATCTTTAAAGGTTGAGTTATATTTGTTCATGTCACTAAAAATTAACCTCCTCGATTGTTTATGTAGGTACCAAGTTGGAATGAAGTTATTAGAGGCTACTTGCTATACCAAAGAGGCAACATCTTCACGTTTTTGTAAGGAGAATAGGTCTTATAAACGTGTGGGAATACGCATTTATAGAGCGTCATTGTGATGTGTTTTGTATTAGTGACTAATAAATGTGATTGAGAAGAGTCACATTCTTTCTTGCATTTTCTTTCTTTTATGTAACTGTCTTTTATGCATCTCAAAAATCATATATACTCATTTTTAATTGGATGGAGTCTTTTATTTAGCTGCTAAATCATATTCATGTATGAATGCAATGCGTCAAGTTCATTTGAAATGTATGGAAAATGTATGTAGTTTATGATGGAAACTAACATAAGCCTCAATTACTTCAATTACAAACCACGCACACAAATCTAAGAAATGTGACTCTCAGTTACCCAAAATATTACTTGCTTCAATCATATTTCACAAAATATTTTGGTGAATATTTGATCGATGATAGTCACATGATGCTCATAAATATGTCAAAAATATAATTTGATACTTTTAAAAATATGACTAGATTCAATCATAATATTATTAATAAATTCCATATGAACTGCCACATCATCCAAAAATATGAATCATAGGAGTCATATTTCAAATCAACAAAAAATATGACTGACGAGGGTCAAATTCCACATCATCCAACAATATGATTCATGAGAGTCATTTTCTAGCAAAAAATGTGATACACAAGAATCATCTTTCACAACAGCAGAAAATATAACTCACAAGAGTTATATGCCATGTTAGCCAAAATATGACTCACCATAGTCATATTCCACTTGCCAAAATATGACCACACAATCATATGCCATGTAGGATTTTTCCCATTTGCCCGGGCACCTTAAGGAAAAGTCAAATGTATCAAGGATGGTCAACATGTATATACGCCACGTTGGTAAAATATGGCTAATTTTTGGCTAGCTATACCCCTCACACATATGACTGCAAACATGACTCATGTCTGAAACGACTTGTTGGTAATGACTGGACCCAGTCATAGCGCAAATCATCTATAGTGAATTTTGTGTGAGTCATATTTTGAGATTTTACGACTTATTGTAGTCATATTTTGCAGTCATAAAACATCATTTTTGTTGTAGTGTTAATTGTGTGGATGTTCACATGTCCTAGCCGGTAATGCCATCTTTAAAGATCTTAGTTAGATTGCAATTGAGCTGCTTGAGTATCAAAATTAGACTTGGCTATACTAACAGAACTCTTGTTGATGGCAATTTGGATATCCATGCGCCATAAACCTCCATATTTGTGTGCTGTCATAAGTAATTGTCCTTTCTAATCATCGGAGATCATTTTACAGACATCCCGTATATGGAGAATTGCAACTTGTTTTTCAGTCAAGCGACTAGTCAAAATCAAATTTTGGCGTAGTTTACAATTAGGAACGTACAGGACATTCTTAAGCTTGAGCGGAGTGCTAGTGTCATTCACTTTTGCTTGGACAATGATGTCACCTACACCTCTCACGTAAAGCTTGTGATTATCTGCTACGAAGACATTCCAAGTTAAATTGTCAATTGACTAAAAACTCTGGAACCACTGCCTATCATTTGTCATGTACTCAGTTGTGCCTAAGTTGGCAAACCATTCATCAATTGATTTTTGTTGTCCTGATACAACGCAAAAAGCTTCGCTCAATGGTGATGAAGAATTAGATGAAGCTTCATGGATATTACTAGCAGTTATGTTAGCCTGGCTTTGTTTCCCTTTTCGTTTGCCTTTACATCGATGATTGTGAGATTGCTTTGGTGACATCGATTCCCCGGAACTTTGGCTCTCCCGCACTCTCTCCCAAAGTGTCCTCTCTGGCCGCACTTGTAGCATTGAGAATGTTTCTTTAGTCTAGCTAAGTGATCTGCTCTCTCTTTCTTTTGCTGGACTGTGAGAGAAGGTTTGGATGAGTCGCTTCTCGTGAAGAACGCTGCATCTGCTTGAGCATCTGACAAACACTCTCTATCCTTTTTTTTGTTTTGAAACTTAACTAACCGCATCTGGAGATTTGTTAGTATTTGTTTTGTTGCAGGGGCATTGTCCCATGTGAGCATGAGTGGATCATACGATGGAAGAAGACCACACCTGATCTTAGCGATTAATGATTATTTTGAAATTGTTTCTCCTAAATCATTGAGCTGCTTATACAACTTTTGTAATGTACTAATGTACACTACGATGGAGTCTACCTCACCTAGTTTGTAAGAGAAATATTTCTCCTGTAAAGCTGTGGTACACTCATCTGAGTGCTTGTCATGGTACACTTGCAGTTGTGTCCACATCTCACACAAGGTTTGACAATTTATAACCTCTCGCTTATGATAAGAATCAATGGATCCGAAAATAGCTACAATGGCCTGTTTATCTTTTTTTCCCCATTGCAATTTTTCTAAATCACTCATAGTGTTGAGTTTCTTGTTTGTTCCGTTGACAAACAAAAGCAAATGACAAGAAATGAAAATGAACTGCATATGCATCTTCCATAATTCAAAATTGGTACCATCGTACCGTTCGACTGTATTGATTTCTCTAACTTTTGATGACCCCATGTCCTCTACCATTTTTAAGCACTCTTGAAACAAACTTGTATTCTTCTCGGACTTACCACTAGCTTCCTCAGAATATTGTATTCTCTTTAAGCCTTACTTCCTGGACTAAACATTAACTTCTCAGCTTCTTTAGTAATACAAGATAGCTTTCCTTGCAAAACACTCAAAGCAATTAACTCCAAATCACAACACAGCTAACGTTGCACCGGGCCCATAACCTGTTGTTTATACAGAACCAAGCAAGTAATCATACTTAATAAACTCATGCTTTATTACACACTGAGAAGCATCCTACATTGTCCTACATTGTTCAAGATAGTACAACAGTCTGTAAGCTCCATAGACAAGGGGGCAGGAAGTCTTTGGGTCAAACAAGAGAGACAATAGGATGGTCTTCATCCATATTAAGAAACATCCATAGCACAATTTCATCCACAACAAAGTTGTCAGCAAGTGATTGCTTCTATGTTTATAGTGATGTACAAATAATTGTTCCAATAATAATCGATCACCTAAAATATAGACCTCCTTAGAAAAACGTACAATTGACTCAATTGTTCAATTGCAAGCAAGTTTACAAATGACATTGATCGATAGTGACTGTTACAATGTCCATCTAATTTTTCGTATATAAAAAATGATCTAAAACTGTCCTTGCAATTGTAAGAGCAACAACCTGGTCCAAAAGCAAAATGCAGCACAAAACGACACACTTTGAATATAAAGAATTTGGATACATCTTGTGAAATTAGTTATGATTTATCAAAAGTTGGCGTTCCCACTCTGGAAATGTGCAACCTCTTTATACTGAAACTTTCAATACATCTATTGCTCCCTCTGTTTGATTGGTTTAGGGGATGCTTTTAAAATGGAGAGCTTTGCTAAACGATCATCCTACCTTATAGATATCATAGAGGTCAGATTTTGACTTTGGTTGGGACTTAGGAGCTCTGTCCAAATCGACTAACTTGAATCTAATGCTGGCAGAATCAGAAACAGTAAGAAGAAACCACACCTGTCATACATTCACCACCGGGAGGGTAGCCGTATCAACTAACGCCTTTTGTAGTTTGCTAAAAAGAACATGCCCTTCAGCATAGCAACACTTAAGAGAATAGCCACAACCAAATTCAGAACAACTGACACTTGCCAAGAGATTGCCATCAATAATCGATCAACGAGCTTGTACAAGAGTGAGCATGTAGAAGTTGTTTTGCCCATTGCTACTTAATTCATACAAATCTCACCCATTTCTCCATAGACTTGTACTTCCATGAGCAATTTCATTAAAATGGCGGTATTCCAAGTGCCACTTTGACGATATGCCATTTTCACCATCTAAGATAAGAGTAGATTTCAAAACGGTCATTCTAAACCATTTAGGATGTTGGAAACAATTCGTATTCTGTGGTTGGAACCATGTCATAGTTACAAACGTACAAAAGCATTATTTAATTGTTGCATAGTTTCTCCCACTTAATGATGTACCGTCTTAAAAATGTTGAGTGCTTCCCTCAGATTCTGAAATAGCTCAATGATCTGGAAGAAAAAGTAACAAAAAAATCCTTGATAGCTAAAATTAGATGTGGCCTCCCTCCATCATATAATCCTCTCATGCTTGCATGGGATAATGCTCCAATTGCATAACAAACATTGAGAAATCTCCAAATGCAATTAGTCAAGTTTCAGAATAAGAAGAAAGATCGCAAGGGATTGTCTAATGCATAAGCGGATTTAGCGTTCTTCACAAAGAGCACCTCATCGAAACCTTCACTCTTGTTGAGTAGAAGAAAGAACAATCCGAGCGGTTGGCTAAGTTCAAGAAGCATTCTTGATGCTATAAGTGCGTTCGTCGAGGATAATTCAAAAGAGAGTGTGACTAGAGTGAAAGTTCAGGGGATTCAATGTCACCTAAGCGATCTCATAGGAAACGGCAAAAAGGCAAAAGTAAAACAAAGGGTAGTCACACTAACCTTAACGCTAGCATTGTTCATGAAGTTGACTCATTTGAGTCCTTGTCGGCATCAAGTGAAGCTTTTTGCATTCAAAACAACAAGAATCAAATGACTTATGGTTTGCAGACTCATGAGCAATTGAGCACATAACCAATAAGCGACAATGGTTCCACAATTTTTGACCGATTGACAATTTAACATGGAGCGTATCAATCGCTGATGATCGCAAGCTCTACATTAGAAGAGTAGGCGACATTATTGTCTAGGCTTAAGTGAATGACGCAGTCACTCTTCTTAGACTTAAGAATGTTCTGTACGTTCCTAAGCTCCATCGGAATCTAATTTCGACCAATTGTCTAACAGAGAAACAAGTTGCAATTTTACATATTAGAAATATTTGCAAAATAATTTCAAATGATGGATTAGGGCATTTAATTATGATAGGGCATAAACATGAATGCTTATGGCGCATGGATATTCACATTAACACTACTCAGAGTTCAACTAACGTGGCTGAGTCAAGCGCTGATATTCATATGACTAGCACTCATCCTGACAGAGATCTACAGAAGTGGCACTATCGCTTAGCCCACGTGAATGTTCACACAATAAAACAAATGGCTAGGGATGATGTTGCAAGTGGTTTACCAGCATTGGAGAAAGCAAAATTGAAACTCGTCTATAAAGGATGTGCTCACGAAAAGATCCACCAAAGTTCATTTCCAATGAACGTTGAAAGAAGAATGAACTCTCAATTTGGTCAATTTTTTCATTTTGACATCTCAAGACCTTTCCAAGTTCCATTGTATGGAGGCCATTGGTATTTTAATCACTTACAAAGATGACCATAGTGGTTGTTGATTTGTATTCTTCCTGAAAGACAGACAAAACATCATCGCTACTTTTCAAAGCCTCTATCGGCTTGTGAAAAATGGACAGGAAATAGGATTATGAAATTGCAAACAAACAACAAAGTAAACATTTGTCTCACAAGTTTCAAGATGATTTGTCTACCAAAGGTATACGTCATGAACTTATAATGCCATACTGTCTAGAACAGAATAGAGTTACAAAGCGTGACAACAGGACAATCATTGAAAGTGCTAGATCTCTGTTGCACCATCAAGACAGGCCTTTAGAGTTTTGGGCTGAAGCTGTTAATACAGCAGTGTAAACCCTTAATCATGTATCAAGCAAAACTATTTTGGGGTTGACACCATTTCAACGGTGGCATGGAACAAGACTAGATCTCAGTTATTTCAGAGAATTCAATAGTATATGTTACAACCACATACCTAAACAAAGGCGCCAGAAATTTGATAGCAAAGCAAGAGAAGCTATTTTATGGGCTACTCTAATACCTCCAAGGCCTACCGTCTTTGGTGTCCAAAAACAAAAAAGGATCTTAGTCAGACGGGATATCATATTCAAAGAGGAGAGTCCTTGTTGCAATATCTTTTCTAGACACTTATAACACACTTGTGAGACCACCTCCTAAACTCAACAACTCTATCTCATCACCTCAATGTGTAGATCTGAGACCCAAGGAGATCAGGAATCTCAATTGTGAACCAATATGCAAGAAACTCCCAGACAACGAAGCCTCCAAGAAGATCGAGGAGATGGAGTGTTACTCAACATGCAAGAGTCACCATCCAGTAGAAGCGTTAATCAAACGAGTGGGAGCAATGATTAAACTAGTTGAAGTGTTGCAAGCAATGGGAGCTACATACCATTGTTGCCAACATCATTTGATGACAAACTAAATCCAACATTGCAAACAAGACTGATAAAAGACTCATACAATGCAACTGATCCTTCATAGGTGAATGAGCAATCACAAAGAAGTTTACGACATTGTACTAGATCATCTTTATCCACTTCATGCATTACTGTTAGCAAAGGAGCCTCTACTGAAAGAATTTCAATTCTCCCAAAGGAGCCTAAAACTTATAATCCAGCTGTTAAAAGTGAGTACAAGGAGCAATAGACAGTGGCGTATAGCTATGAGTGAAGAGTTAGAGTTACTAATTAAAAACAATACATGGACTATGGAATTTTTACCAAAAGAGAGTGTTGTATGCGTAATCTAGGCGTAAGTATCCTTAACACAAAAATGTGCCAAGATAACACGAAATATTGTCCCAGGCAATTTCTGGATTCTATGTAGCATGTTCTAGCTATCCGGCTTTTCTATCTTTCTTTCTTCTCACCTACTCAACAATCTTCCGGATTCTTTCACAATCCGGACCATAACTATCCGGAATTTGGTTTACGTCTCTTCTTCCAATCCGGTTTTCAATACCTCTATTTTACCTTCAGAGGGTCCACTAGTTGATCCTTGAGGGGGGTAGGGACTTCACCACCTTTGTTCTCCTATAATTCTAACAAACACAAATAAAAACACCCAAGTACTCAAAGGTTGCGGCAAGACGAGAAGATCCGGATCCTCACAGCTTCCGAATGGTAACTCTGGACAGCAGGTCACTTAGGAATACTTCACTCTCCCTTACTACAACGGCAGATCTCAGAGTCAGGAATGAGTATGGTGTGTGTGTGTGATCTTTTTAGAGGTTAGATGATTTCCAAGGTTGGCAGATCTTCCGGACAGGTGGGGGCTTCTTCGGGCGGGCGCTTACCTCCGCACGGCTTGACAACCGGACTTGCTTCCCCGCTACTCTAAGATCCGGACTACTCTTGTGGTAATTTAAAGACACTGTGCGCAGCTCCTAAGTCAACAATCCAACAACATTACAATAGCACACTCTCGACTCAGACCGTATTCTCCTAAATCCGGATTCCTCCTCACCTGTCTTTTCCTTCCAACACTCAGACTGCAGGTCAACACAATCCAAATACACTAATAGAACGAAAATGCATACCCGAGGGCTCAGATTTTGAAAAGGGAATGAAATACAATTGAATATCAACTAGGAGGGAATGAGGGGCTACTAACTTGCCCGCCCTTAAAAACCAAAAACAAAGCCAAAGTCAACACCCTAAAAACAAAAAAGGGCAGCCCACAAACCAGGGCAACCTTACATACACACCAAGGAAATCCCGAATAAACCGGAAAGTCCTTATCCCTAAGTTTTCGGGAACCGGGCCCACGCTTGAAATCCGGTTCCGGGACAAAACTATCTAAATCCTAATCCACCTCTATAAGTAGTCCCCTTTTAACTACTTGGCCACCCGAGATTTCTTTGAACTCCCGGCTCCCTGATTGGTTGTCGGCTTACCGAAACCCTTCGCTGGCGTCATTTTGGCGACCCGAGGTGGATTCTAATGGGTCTCAGGAGACATCTCCTCCTCCGTATCTTCCTCAGATTCTAAGCCTGACTCAAACTCACCAGACTCGGAATCTTCAATCTGTTGCTTCACCGGCTTCTTGCTTTCCGGTTTCCGCTTCTCAGACTTCCGGAGTTTCAGTTGCCTCTCAGGTTCCACCATCTTGAGTTCTTCATCCGGATCCGAGATTTCGGCCTCCACTATTTTTGACCTCGTGTTCAACCGGATTTCTGGCCTGAGTTCCGGTCTTGCCTCTGGAGCCGGATCTCCTAAGTCAATCAATTATGTACCCCGTGTTGGTGACTGTTCCGACATATGAGGGAATCTCTCCGGGTGCTCTCTTGTCGGATTTATCGTCCCCAAACATTCTAACAGATCTCTCCGAATCGGCAATCTCTGCCTAGTCTTTCCAGATTCCGTCGGAGACTGTGAGGAAGGACCAAAGGTACTTATTGGGCCCCACTTCGGGATATGACTCGAGGAAGGTATCCTAGGCATCTTAAACAGGGATTTCAAACCTGGATCTTCTTGTGTTCCGGAAGTTCCGGCTCCGTGTTTGCCCAGGGACTCCATGAAGATATCCGGAAGTAGCCCAAAGTCGTCCTTGGCCACATCCAGATGACCCAGCAGCTGCCACATCTCGTCCAAAATGATCTTCATCTTGGCCTCGTAATCAACCAGGACTTGCAGCACCCTGGATCCGGTAACAATGCCGTCGTTCTCGAGTTTCTTTGTATAAAGCGCGGACCGGATGATCTGATGTTCCGGTTCTTCTACCAACACCTTCAAATCCCTGACTAGCTTCAGGGCATCCGTCTCCTTCTTCCTTGCTGAGAGTGACTGCCCTCCGTCCAGTAGAACTTGTTTTTGTAGTGGTCTCGTTCCGCTTTAAGCAGCTCGATCTGCTTGTCTTTCTCTTGGAGTAGTGCCGGATCGGGTCTCTTCCGGAGTTTGTTGAAGATCTGATCCGTCTCCACATTTCACTCCTTGGCGACGCCCGTGATCACCTCTGCCATCTCGGCGTGCATCTTCCGGCACTACACCATCCATCAGGTTCCGGCCTCATAAAAGTCGGATACATTGAAAGGTTCCGGTGATGGCTAGATCAGAGACGGATTTGGTTCCAGTACGTCCATACTCATTCTTTGTGAGTCCGGATTGAGTGTCTTGTGTTGCTTCTTCTTCTTCAGCGGCTTCGGTTCTGGATCCTCCTTTTCTTCTTCTTCTTCTAGTGCCGCTTCTCCCATCGGCTTCAATTCTTCCGTGAATCCTTACTTCAGGATCTGCATTCCGGTCTCATAGGCAACTTGTTCCGGCGGGGTCATGAAATCAAAATGATGATACATGTGGAACAAATAAGTGCTGAGCGGACTCTGGTTGGCTTTTCCGGATAAACAATGGGAATCAGAAAGTTCAGTAACTGCCTATGGCGCTCATCGATACAGTCACTAACGGTGAAACCCTCTTTGTGGTGCGGTGGTTTTTTGAACTTGTTTTCATAAAACTTATCCGTCCAGGTCGCATTTCCGGATCCGGACTGCTTCAACTCGTAAGTTTCCGCCCACATTCCTTCCGTCCAAGAGGCCCACCGACCCCTTGACGTCGGCTCAAACTGGTTTGGCGTCCCCATAACTAGCTCATGAAGAAAATCTTCACTCCTAACTGTCCAGGGGTGCCGGATGAATCCGATACACCCTAGTTTGAAGAGATCTTCCTCTAACTCTAAGCGCTCACCCGAGTCAGACGGAATGACCGGGTACAGGAGCTTGACAGAAGGAACAATCTTCTGCCCCTGTGCCGACAATTCTGCCATCTTCTTGACCTATAATCCAGTGCAATCGGCACCCTCCTTTCCTTCTCTCCCTATCCGGCCTAACTCACCATTCTTTCACTCTTCTAAGAGAAACGGGCTCCAAAACCTGCAAACACACACACCTCCTCGAGCGGAAGAAAGAAGGAGAGAAACGAAAAGACCGTCCGCTTAAGTACCCGGCCAGTGACCGACACCCGTTGGTTTGGCCATTTAATGCGCCGCCATTTGCAAATGGATCCCTAGTTTTCATAGGCCGGACCCCTAGTTCGTAGGTTGCCTGAATCCGGATCCCATTCCGATTTCCGGATTCCGGCAAAAGTCCGTTTCTTACCTATTCTACAAGTTTTTGTAAGCCGGAATTTCCTGACTACCTAGTTTCTACTAAATGTTCCGGTTTGCGGCTTCACTACTACAAATTTTTGAAAATATTTACGGAATTGATCCTAAACTAATCCGGATTTTTAAATATTGATATTGCGTGTTCCCACAGAGAGGTCTACTATAAAAAATAAATGGGTCTTTAAAATTAAAGTCAAGGCAAATGGAGATATTGAACATTTCAAAGCACATCTCATTGCAAAAGGATTTACTCAAACCTACGGTATGGATTACAATGAGACGTTTACCCCAACAGCAGAACGGAGACTATATGGGTCGTGCTAGCAATTGCAAGAGCGGAAGATTTTGATCTTGTCCAATTCGACATCAAGACAGCATACTTGAATGCTACTTTGCTGGAAGAAATTTTCATAGATCTACCCAAGGGATTCAAAGAAGAAATACATTGGCGATTTCTAGATAGTCAAGGCAAAGTGTGCAAAATACCAAAAGGACTTTATGGATTGAAATAGTCTACCAGAGGATGGAACAAAACTTTCTCGAACTTCTTGAAGCTTTACGACCTAATCCAGAGCCTTGCAAATCCATGCCTGTTCTTTTCCAAATCAGCATCGAGGCTCACTCTTATCATGTGGGTGGACAATGGACTTGCCATGTGCAAAGACAAACAGCTTCTGGATAAAATGATTTTGTACCTCAAGTCAACTTTTGAAGTCACTATTGGTGATGCCAATGTTTACATAGGAATCCACATCAACCGTGACAGGTTTTGAAGAACGCTCTACATTGATCAACAAAGGTATGTACAAAAACTATCTTACAAAAGTATGGATATCAGGATGCTTGTCCAATTTTGACTTCAAGCGATCTGGACAAATGTTCATTTGAGCTATCCCAGGAAAGACAATGGTAATATCAACCCTCCATTTCCTTATCAAGAAATTGTTGGATCTTTGCTGTACTTAGTGATGCACTCTAGACCTGACATTGCGTATGCAATTTCAACTGTTGCACAATATGGGAGCAACTATCGACAGATCCATTGTACTATCGTAAATAGAATCCTCAAGTATCTCAGAGGAACAACCAATTTTGGTTTGTGCTTTGCATCAAATAACAAGCCAAATCAGATCCTTGTTGCTTACACTGATGCTGACTACGCAAGTGATTTGAATGATCGTAAAGGGCGGAGTGGAAGCGTGCTGATCATCAATAACGGACCTGCTTCCTGGCTAAGTCAAATACAGCTCTGTACTTCAAGAACCACAATGGAATCTGAGTTCATTGCCGCACCCCTAGCAAGCAAAGAGGTTGTATGGACAAGGAGAAACTTGGTGGACTTTGGTTACCAGCAGATGATTCCAACTTCATTACTATTTGACAGTCAATTGACAATTTGCCTTGCGCTTAATCCAGAGTTCCATAAACGTACAAAACATATTAATGTTATGTTTTATATTATTCAAGAATTTCAAATCAAGAGTGAAATTTCCCTAGTATACGTACCTACTCGCCTTCAATTAGCCGACATTTTCACAAAGGCCCTGACTCTTGAGCTTTTTCAGAATCTGAAGGAAGCACTCAACATTTTCAAGATGGTACATCATCAAGTGGGAGAAACTATACAATGATTTAAGTAATGCTTATGTACGTTCATTAAACTATGAGTGGGAGTGAGAAAACCCATTCTAAGGTGGACCCTTTACTTCATAAAAATAGGCACCCGAAGGTGGTTATACACCCAAAGGCGGGGGAGCGAGGAAGGGAGAGCAAACGCACTATGAGTAGGAGCATTGGAAACTATTTGTATTTTGCGGTCGTAATCATGTCATAGTTACAAACGTACTAGAAGCTCAAGTGTGGATGATACCCATCCCGTTTTGGATGTTTCTTGATTATGTTTGATGTCTCTCTCTAAGAGTATGACTCCCCCCCTTCAGGGCTATGTATTGCACTATTACTGTTTGTCTTGTTAGCTGTCCCAATGCACAGTGGAATTTGAAAAATAAAGCTGCGTTAAACATGTGATTCATGAGTGTTGATTGCTTGTCTGGTTCCTAGAATGCAATATAGGAGAGATATAGATTTAGAACTGTCGTTCTAAACTGTTTTCACGCCATTTTAATAAAGTAACACCATTTTAATGAAATTGCCCATTATCCATGATTGACGGGCGGCAAACATTCCAATAGCCTGATATTTTCAATTGATTGTATGGTACTTGAAGGTAAGTAAATGGAGCAGCTAACTAGCACATAGAGAATCATCATGTACAGAGGCACCGGTCTATGTGAGGCAAACTAGAGATTACAAGACAAAAAATTCAAGATGATCAAGGACCAGAGTAGGCTTGTCTTCTTTTGGCAAATCGATTGTAACATCGTGTAAAATTTAAAAGTAGTAAGAGAGATTTACTGAGGTTATACCACAGATCTTAATTGAAGCCTCAAGCTCAAGCAAATTTGGCGGGGAGAAAAATATGTCTTTGGATGAAACTTAGATGACAAATCCCAGTCTCCAATAGCTACACTTGCCACACAGTCCGCACATTAAGCAGCCGTGCTATGATATCATCTAATACCGCGCCGTCCATTCTCCTCTCTCACACTTCTCCCCACAATTAGGGACTTCATGCTCTCCACCTTCCAGGCCCGTTGTCTTCTTTAAGACAGTAATCCACTAGTGATTCAAGTGATTCAAAAACAAGTTTGGATACACCAGGGTCAAGGATCTAGGAAAACCATGTTCTCTAGCTTTTCAAAATCATAAATATAAGGAAATGGCTTGCAAGAGATCTCCCCTTGCAAAGAAAATTTTTGACCGCCTTCACTCGTAAAAATACACACGCACAAACAAATGTTGAAACCCTATCGAAATCGTAATTAGCTTCCCACATCAAATCCAGCAACACTGAACCCTCTTTATCATACCCCTCTCTAAACTAACATTCAAGTATTCATCGCATGCTTGCCACACTATTATCGATTGTAGCAAACATTTGAACTACATCATAGAAAATTTAAATTTCAATACCCGACGTTTTAATATTAAACAATTTTAAATGTACGGACAATTCTACCCCTTCACTCAAACACGCAGTCAAAAGTTGCGACCACATCTAAGTCACAAGAAGCTCCCAGGATTTTACCAATATTAGCATTTCACATACAGGAGTAAAACCTCCTCACACGAGATTGGAAACCAATCATCAATAGAATGGTTGAAAAAAAACTCACATCCAGGAGAGCCTTACGGTTAGCCCCGATCGTCACAGAGAAGGCAAGATCTCTAGATATTCAACGCCACCAACTGAAAGAACATCTCCTAGATGGGATGCAACAGAGAGAACGAGCATTTAGAGTGCCGAACATCGTAAAAATTCTGACAGACTGGAGAGATGAGAACAATATCAAAGTTACAAGGGGAAGTAGAAGAGTTACAAGGAGCCAAAAGCAGCATACAACTAAAGAAATGCATTGAAGTGAAGGGCAAAGCAAAGACAGGTTCAAGGTCAGCAAAAGGACAGGGGCAATTAGGATTTCCAAACAAAAAGACTCAAATTGGTAGCAAGGATTAAACCTAAGAGTGAGAAATGGAGCTCGCCAATAACCGCTTCGATTTGCTTACAAGACTACAGAAGAAAGCATCGGCGATGGCGGTAGAGATCGCCAAGCCATTCGTCCGCCTCTGCAAAATGATCGTTGCTCGCCTCCCAAAACCTTGAAGAAGCTAACAGAAGAGAACAAACCTTGAAATCCCGCTTCCAATTTTTGGCAAATCTAAGGGTACTTCTCACCGAGGGGCTCTTGTTTTTATAGAAATTTATTACAGAATAGAATTTGATAGTTGAAAATTTGGAAGCATGCATAAGTAATCTCAGAGTGTTTTAGATGAACATTTACATCAGATTGGCAAAACCTCGATTACAAAACTTTGTTTCAAGAGAAAGCAGTATCCAAGTTATTCAAAGGCCGATGATATGTAGACGTGTAGCCCTGTGCACAGTGCTTCTTGGGACTGCTGGCTCTATCGGCAACAATTATATCTGTCATCTTCTATGCGGGCTTTGAACAACTTCGATATTGCTTTCACTTGAAACAAGGTTTTGTAATCGAGTTTTGCCAGATTGGAGTCAAAATTTTTATCTGAGAAGTCACAGAGATTCCTGGCACTTTTTTTGTCATCATTCTTTAGTGCTGGCTCATCCTCTCTCCGAGCCACTGCTTTGACTAAGGTCTCATCCGTGGACCATGGCTTTCTCTCTGGCACATGTCGGAACATGAAAATCTAGTTTTACTATATTAAAATATAAATGAAGGAATAATATTCTTCTTAGTAGTAAATTTTTTCGATTTTTAGATAGTTATAGACCGTCTAATGTTTAGAACCGGAAACCGGAAATGGACTGATCAAGAATTAGAGTAAAGGCTAACTGAATGTACCGGAAACATGGAACCGGAATTATACTTTGCTTAGACCGGGTCAGGAAAGGGAAAACAGGACACCGCCATCCAACGGTGACCTACTTAGCCCTAGGGAACAAGGGGCACGTTCTAATCATTAATTAACGGGAATCTTAAACAGGCAGGATTAACAGGCAAGGCCTTAATTAGGGTAATTACTAAGAGCTGCTGAGATTGGCTCTTTTTAGATCCTATCTGTCCAAAGGTTGGTCACTTGTGATTTCCTACCCTCACGGAGAATTATACAGCGTACGCGATTACTGATTTCTGGTCTGAGAGGTAGTATTGGTGTGTTGAGTTGACAAGACTGCAGGCGAGAGTGCTGGAAGGTTATTGAGAGAGAGAGAAGGTTGTTGGTGCCGGAGCTTTGAGTTAATACCTTCCATCTGAAAGGAGAGAGAGAGAGTGAGCCGTGAGGATCACTAGTCTTACCAATACCCGACAGTAGACCGGTTCTCTCTGATCGACAAGAGATATGGCCGCAAGTCACAGCGGAGGAGCGACCATCTCGCTGCGCTACGTGACGCCGCGATTACCCAAGGATGACAAGGAGATGGCGGATCTGAAGGAGGACTTGGAACAAATGGGATGCGCCGGCTTCCTGATCAGACCGTGGGATTTCCGGAGTGAAGCAATAGTGGCGGAGTTGAGTTCGGGAGCACCATCTCAGGCCGCGACCACGATCCGTGCAAAACCCAAGAAGTGGACGGCGGAGATGTGGAGGAAGGTGTACCGGTTGGACCGGGAGGGCGAAGGCAACGCATCCCGGAAGGACCAATTCACGGTGGGTAAGTTTCATACCCCCATTAGCAAGAAGGATGGGTTCGCGGTTACGGATTGTGTCAATGAGAGAGAGAGGCGTTTATTGCAATATGTCTTGGCCATTCTTAACCCGGAAAGGCCAAGCCGGGTCTCTCTGACACTCGCCAACACAGTCTTTGGCGCGCTGTCGGGAGACCGGAAGGTAGATTGGGGTTTGGTAATTTAGAACCAAGTGTTGAAAATAGTCAACAATGTCGGGAAGGCTAAGCCTTCCGCCATCTGTCCGTTCCTCTACCACCTGTATAATTCGGAGGAGGTGATGACAAAAGAGGAAGAGGTAGAATATGAGGCAGCCGCAGCACTAGTAGAATTTGAGGTCCCTGACTTAGATCAAGAGACCAGAAATGAGGAAGAGTCCTCCCATGAGGACAATGAGGATGAGTCTGATGATGAGGAGGACAAGGGTGAGGCTGAGGACAAGGGTGAGGAAACGAGAGGAAAGGATCCGGTAGAGAGAGAACAGACCAAGGATATCAATCCGGTCTGGGGGGAAGAGCCTTTGGACAGGATCACCCGAGATCTGAGTGATTTCAGGAAACGATACGCGGTGGTACAAGGTGCAATGCAGGCCATCTGCCAAACGGTGGGCGTTGACCACCCAGCACAAGCCTTGACTCGGGTGATCCGGCTCAACCGGGAGAAGGAGAAGAATGAGAGTAAGAAGGAATTGGTGAAGCTTTCCGGCCAAGTGGCCGCTCTTAAACAAGAGTTGCGCCAGAAAACGGAAGAGGTAGAGTTGGAGAGGACGTTCTCCAAGCAGACAAAGGATACCCTTTCCCGAATCCGGGAATTTATTATCCATCCGGGTGAAGTGGTCAACAAGGCTAACTTGTTTGACCAACAAGTGATGACGGAGGGAAGACAGTTGCACCAGAAGCTCCTATTGGCGATGATCACTTACCATAAGAAGATGGAGTCGACGTTGGAGCAGCTGCGAGAAGTGATGCATGAGGTGAATCCTTACAGTGTGCCTGCGCCAAGACCAGAACGGGATCAAGAGCCAGTTTAGTAGTTGGCAGCAGAAGACACGGATAAAGGTGAGACTTCTCACAAACAACCTACTTTACCTGTACCTGAGGAGCACCAGGAAACCAAGACGAGTCAGGAGCAGCAGACCGAGGTGGAAAGCACCAAGGTACCCGACCCAATTCCGGAGGATGACGATTCGGAGATTACAAAGGTGACGGCACCGGATCCAGCCAAGGCACAGGGACCGGAACCGGCAACCGGACCAGGAGGATCTACTCCAGAGGAGAGAACCAAGACAAAGAATATCAGCAGTCTCTCCCCCTCCAAGTCTTCTCCCAAGACTCCGGGGAAGAAGGTGCAGTTCGGCGAGGCAGAGAAGATGACAGCCCTGATGCAGTCCGTGGTGAAGACGGAGGTTGGAGCCGGTCGCGGGACTTCATCAGGATCACCCAGTAAAGGTATGATCAGAAAACCGGTTGGAGGAGAGGCAACACCTCAGAGCAAGGTGGCCAGACCTGCTCCAGTCCCGCAGAAGAGAAAGGTTCCTGAGCCACCGTCGGCTAAGAAAAAATTCACCAGGGCTCAGAAAGAGGAAGAAGACGAAGAGGATTCCGATGATGAGGAAGAGGAATCCGGGTCCGATGAGGATTCTGAATCGTATTCAGATCCCGATCAAGCCCTGGCAGAGACCCGAGCAACGAAGGCGAAGGCGGCCAGAGAGAAGGCCAAAGTCCGATCTAAGCAGATGGCGAGACAGCAGACCGGAAAGAAGCCCGTGGCTTGGAAGGTACCAGCGAAGGCGGGGTTTTCTCCAGTTAAGAAGACTAGAAAGTAGGTGAAGATTCTGGCAGTAATTGTAGGGCTGCATGCTTAGATTTTTGACAAGTAGTTGAGTAGGAATATTTTTAGTGTAAAAGGAGTTAGGACTCAAGTTGAGTCCGGATTTTTAGGATCTAAGATGCACATTAAGTGGAAACTTTTTGATTGTAGCTTAGGTTGCCTAAAATTGACAGGAAGTTAGGAATGAAACGTGTCATTCCTCTTGCTGTTTTGGGCCTTAGGCGCTTTTTGAGTTTGAAGGGTAGTTTAGTATTTGAAGGCGGAGTTTAGGTTTAATCCGGGTAGCATTTTCATACTTTGTATTCCTAGTTTTTCTGCAAATGCCATTGAAGTTTTTCAATTCACAAACCGTGAACTGTACCTTTTAGCACTTGTCCGTGTTATTGTGAGAGCAGTGAGATCGTGCAGAGTGGGTAAGGAGGAAGTGATACCCGGATACTGGAAGTATCCGGTCCCTGGAGAGATTGTGTGTTAGACAGGATACCACAGGATTTCCTTGCGAGGATTAGAACTTGCTTTTGTCAAGAAGCTACTTTTGTCAAGAAGTATCATAGCTCTCCTGTGTTTTCCTAACGCCCCTTCTCTACCTAGGCCGTGGATTGTCTTGTGGTCTGTCGTTGTAGTAATTGTTAGGAGAATCCAGACTGTCTTGCGTGACCTGCTAGCCTGAGTAGTCAATCCGGTCTAGTTGTGAGGAAAGTCTCTTTCTCGTCGTTTCTGTCAAGGTTTTCTTTTGAAGTTTATATATCGTGGATCTTCTGACACGTTAAAACTCGGAGGGTAGGAGTTAAGTGTCCTTCCTGAAGCCCAAAGTTGCAGATCCCTCTTGGTGCAGAGGTTAAACTCGAATTTATTACATAGTTAAATACTCTAGACCGGATAGATATATACGTGGGAAAGGAGTTTCCGGTTCCGGATTACTGGAATTAGAACCGGTCTAGACTAGTACTTGGGGTTTGTTTTGGGATATCAACTCACTTCATTCCGGCCAATTAGGAGAATTACATCAAGATCTCTGCGGAACGATACACGAGTCACTTGAAGGTCCACTAAGGCCTTAGAGAAGGGTTTTGTGCTTTCTGTGCTACGACACCTGGATTGCCTATATACTTGGTCACTTTGTTCCAATCCTTCAACTACTAATTGTTCTCAGTTGATTTCAATTGGATCAGAGTGAATACGTACACATTCTTCTTCTTTTAATGACGTTTTTACACTCCTGTCAATAGCATATATAAGCTCTACAGCATCAACTGAAGTTCTGTATCGTTAATTCTTGGGTACATATCCAACAAGACAAACTATTGATTAACTGTTGTGTCGCGTGTAGTGATTCCTCCAAGTGCCAGGTTAGTAGTTATACTGTGCTGTCGTAGCACAGAAAGCACAAAACCCTTCTCTAAGGCCTTAGTGGACCTTCAAGTGACTCGTGTATCGTTCCGCAGAGATCTTGATGTAATTCTCCTAATTGGCCGGAATGAAGTGAGTTGATATCCCAAAACAAACCCCAAGTACTAGTCTAGACCGGTTCTAATTCCAGTAATCCGGAACCGGAAACTCCTTTCCCACGTATATATCTATCCGGTCTAGAGTATTTAACTATGTAATAAATTCGAGTTTAACCTCTGCACCAAGAGGGATCTGCAACTTTGGGCTTCAGGAAGGACACTTAACTCCTACCCTCCGAGTTTTAACGTGTCAGAAGATCCACGATATATAAACTTCAAAAGAAAACCTTGACAGAAACGACGAGAAAGAGACTTTCCTCACAACTAGACCGGATTGACTACTCAGGCTAGCAGGTCACGCAAGACAGTCTGGATTCTCCTAACAATTACTACAACGACAGACCACAAGACAATCCACGGCCTAGGTAGAGAAGGGGCGTTAGGAAAACACAGGAGAGCTATGATACTTCTTGACAAAAGTAGCTTCTTGACAAAAGCAAGTTCTAATCCTCGCAAGGAAATCCTGTGGTATCCTGTCTAACACACAATCTCTCCAGGGACCGGATACTTCCAGTATCCGGGTATCACTTCCTCCTTACCCACTCTGCACGATCTCACTGCTCTCACAATAACACGGACAAGTGCTAAAAGGTACAGTTCACGGTTTGTGAATTGAAAAACTTCAATGGCATTTGCAGAAAAACTAGGAATACAAATTATGAAAATGCTACCCGGATTAAACCTAAACTCCGCCTTCAAATACTAAACTACCCTTCAAACTCAAAAAGCGCCTAAGGCCCAAAACAGCAAGAGGAATGACACGTTTCATTCCTAACTTCCTGTCAATTTTAGGCAACCTAAGCTACAATCAAAAAGTTTCCACTTAATGTGCATCTTAGATCCTAAAAATCCGGACTCAACTTGAGTCCTAACTCCTTTTACACTAAAAATATTCCTACTCAACTACTTGTCAAAAATCTAAGCATGCAGCCCTACAATTACTGCCAGAATCTTCACCTACTTTCTAGTCTTCTTAACTGGAGAAAACCCCGCCTTCGCTGGTACCTTCCAAGCCACGGGCTTCTTTCCGGTCTGCTGTCTCGCCATCTGCTTAGATCGGACTTTGGCCTTCTCTCTGGCCGCCTTCGCCTTCGTTGCTCGGGTCTCTGCCAGGGCTTGATCGGGATCTGAATACGATTCAGAATCCTCATCGGACCCGGATTCCTCTTCCTCATCATCGGAATCCTCTTCGTCTTCTTCCTCTTTCTGAGCCCTGGTGAATTTTTTCTTAGCCGACGGTGGCTCAGGAACCTTTCTCTTCTGCGGGACTGGAGCAGGTCTGGCCACCTTGCTCTGAGGTGTTGCCTCTCCTCCAACCGGTTTTCTGATCATACCTTTACTGGGTGATCCTGATGAAGTCCCGCGACCGGCTCCAACCTCCGTCTTCACCACGGACTGCATCAGGGCTGTCATCTTCTCTGCCTCGCCGAACTGCACCTTCTTCCCCGGAGTCTTGGGAGAAGACTTGGAGGGGGAGAGACTGCTGATATTCTTTGTCTTGGTTCTCTCCTCTGGAGTAGATCCTCCTGGTCCGGTTGCCGGTTCCGGTCCCTGTGCCTTGGCTGGATCCGGTGCCGTCACCTTTGTAATCTCCGAATCGTCATCCTCCGGAATTGGGTCGGGTACCTTGGTGCTTTCCACCTCGGTCTGCTGCTCCTGACTCGTCTTGGTTTCCTGGTGCTCCTCAGGTACAGGTAAAGTAGGTTGTTTGTGAGAAGTCTCACCTTTATCCGTGTCTTCTGCTGCCAACTACTAAACTGGCTCTTGATCCCGTTCTGGTCTTGGCGCAGGCACACTGTAAGGATTCACCTCATGCATCACTTCTCGCAGCTGCTCCAACGTCGACTCCATCTTCTTATGGTAAGTGATCATCGCCAATAGGAGCTTCTGGTGCAACTGTCTTCCCTCCGTCATCACTTGTTGGTCAAACAAGTTAGCCTTGTTGACCACTTCACCCGGATGGATAATAAATTCCCGGATTCGGGAAAGGGTATCCTTTGTCTGCTTGGAGAACGTCCTCTCCAACTCTACCTCTTCCGTTTTCTGGCGCAACTCTTGTTTAAGAGCGGCCACTTGGCCGGAAAGCTTCACCAATTCCTTCTTACTCTCATTCTTCTCCTTCTCCCGGTTGAGCCGGATCACCCGAGTCAAGGCTTGTGCTGGGTGGTCAACGCCCACCGTTTGGCAGATGGCCTGCATTGCACCTTGTACCACCGCGTATCGTTTCCTGAAATCACTCAGATCTCGGGTGATCCTGTCCAAAGGCTCTTCCCCCCAGACCGGATTGATATCCTTGGTCTGTTCTCTCTCTACCGGATCCTTTCCTCTCGTTTCCTCACCCTTGTCCTCAGCCTCACCCTTGTCCTCCTCATCATCAGACTCATCCTCATTGTCCTCATGGGAGGACTCTTCCTCATTTCTGGTCTCTTGATCTAAGTCAGGGACCTCAAATTCTACTAGTGCTGCGGCTGCCTCATATTCTACCTCTTCCTCTTTTGTCATCACCTCCTCCGAATTATACAGGTGGTAGAGGAACGGACAGATGGCGGAAGGCTTAGCCTTCCCGACATTGTTGACTATTTTCAACACTTGGTTCTAAATTACCAAACCCCAATCTACCTTCCGGTCTCCCGACAGCGCGCCAAAGACTGTGTTGGCGAGTGTCAGAGAGACCCGGCTTGGCCTTTCCGGGTTAAGAATGGCCAAGACATATTGCAATAAACGCCTCTCTCTCTCATTGACACAATCCGTAACCGCGAACCCATCCTTCTTGCTAATGGGGGTATGAAACTTACCCACCGTGAATTGGTCCTTCCGGGATGCGTTGCCTTCGCCCTCCCGGTCCAACCGGTACACCTTCCTCCACATCTCCGCCGTCCACTTCTTGGGTTTTGCACGGATCGTGGTCGCGGCCTGAGATGGTGCTCCCGAACTCAACTCCGCCACTATTGCTTCACTCCGGAAATCCCACGGTCTGATCAGGAAGCCGGCGCATCCCATTTGTTCCAAGTCCTCCTTCAGATCCGCCATCTCCTTGTCATCCTTGGGTAATCGCGGCGTCACGTAGCGCAGCGAGATGGTCGCTCCTCCGCTGTGACTTGCGGCCATATCTCTTGTCGATCAGAGAGAACCGGTCTACTGTCGGGTATTGGTAAGACTAGTGATCCTCACGGCTCACTCTCTCTCTCTCCTTTCAGATGGAAGGTATTAACTCAAAGCTCCGGCACCAACAACCTTCTCTCTCTCTCAATAACCTTCCAGCACTCTCGCCTGCAGTCTTGTCAACTCAACACACCAATACTACCTCTCAGACCAGAAATCAGTAATCGCGTACGCTGTATAATTCTTCGTCAGGGCAGGAAATCACAAGTGACCAACCTTTGGACAGATAGGATCTAAAAAGAGCCAATCTCAGCAGCTCTTAGTAATTACCCTAATTAAGGCCTTGCCCGTTAATCCTGCCCGTTTAGGATTCCCGTTAACTAATGATTAGAACGTGCCCCTTGTTCCCTAGGGCTAAGTAGGTCACCGTTGGATGGCGGTGTCCTGTTTTCCCTTTCCTGACCCGGTCTAAGCAAAGTATAATTCCGGTTCCATGTTTCCGGTACATTCAGTTAGCCTTTACTCTAATTCTTGATCAGTCCATTTCCGGTTTCCGGTTCTAAACATTAGACGGTCTATAACTATCTAAAAATCGAAAAAATTTACTACTAAGAAGAATATTATTCCTTCATTTATATTTTAATATAGTAAAACTAGATTTTCATGTTCCGACACCAGGCGTTTGTTTTCTGTGTTGTTATCCTATTCATTCTACAATAGTATTGTGGCATGCATGTTGAGTTTGTGACAAGCTACTGTGAGGCATGTTTTGAACACTGTTGCCCTCGAGTTAGAGGCAAAGTTGTCCTGTCATAGAGAGCTCCAACAAAAGGGTTATGAAAAAATCCCTCCCGCGAGGTAGGGAAAGCGGTATTCCAATACGTACAATTCTATGGCACCATTGGCACCTTTCACATTATAAACTCATACCTGTCCAGGATTTTTGACCTTTATGAAATTGCATATATGTCACAATAGCTGTGGCCAGCTGGGCCATTTACAAAGAAATCTTAGATTGAGGTTCATTCAAATTAAGATATCCAATTGATGTCCATCAGCTCTCATCTTGTTGCTAAGACTTGGACATCCCTTGCACATTGGAATTAACAACGACAGTCAATATGAGATCAAAGATGTGGATCCGATGGAAGAGAGGAAGGAAAGACTAGCGCTTCTTAGAAGCCTGCCAAACTCAGAAGAAAATAACCAAGAACAGTGCAACAAATATGAAGACATCATCATCACAAAAATCAGCAAGTGAAATTGGTTGTTCACTACAAACGTATTAGAGTTTACGTACACCCGTTCCCAATTGAATTTTGAAACAATTTTGAGATCTGCGGATGATCCCGACGCAATGAAAGCAATGCCATTTGCAATTCCTTCCTTTCCTACGACACTACATACGATGGAAAGAAATGACAAATATTGAGCTTCAATCATGACATTGCAAAACGGCACATTGCAAGATAGAATCAAAGTACCAAACTTCAAAATGCATTCTATCACTTCTATCCTGTAAGAAACAAATTGAGACGTATTTTTCATTTCATCAAAGAAACCATGAGTATGTTATCTGAGGCACTTTCGAGCATCCGATTTTTTGGACGGAACTGAAACTAGGCACCATCGCAGGAGCAAACTCGCGAGCGGTTATTTTTCCCACAATTACGCAATTTCAAAATCTTCTTGTCCGCAACCGCAGATTCTCTAGAAAGAATGCAATCGCAACGAGACTGCAGTTGCAAACACTCTTTGCCGACGTGTTGTACTTGCGACATTGGCTGAAAACAAAGCGCATTGAATGAAGTTTGGCAGATGACTAACCAGCTTTGTACCCTCCCTCAAGATCACCTCTATAGTTGAATTCTCCAGCTAGAAAGAATGCAATTGCGATGAGATTGCAAATGCAAATTTTCACAACAATTAATGCAAACACTCTCTTCAAATACACAACCTAGCTAAGAAGAGTTATGTCAATGCTTTTAGCCAATGTCGCAAGCACAACACATGCTAAGTAGAGATCACTCAGGAAACTATGCAGAGCAAAACGATGGGCACTGAATGGAGTTTGGTCTACTCAACTTTATATAGTATATAGACCATACCCGTAAATTGGCATCTGTGCGTAAATGTTTGTGAGTCGACTTTCAGGTATTGGTTAGGCGCATTCACCGATATCGGAATATTTATTCCGATACCAGAACATAGAAAGCACTTTCATGTTACTTTTTTATGTTACTTCTTTTGAATGCCCTGACATTGATGAAACTCATTCTCCTATTTCCACACTCACTGATCATCATTGGTAGAATTGTTCTTGTCTTTTATGGAGTAGTACTTTTTCTATCTATTGGACATACGTGTAAGTCCACGCTAATGCCCTCTTCCTTGGGCATCCAGTGAAAAAGGGCGCTGACGAGGGGGGCTTCTTTTTTTCATAGAATGTCGGACTTGGAATTGCAACCCCATCCAAATATAATTACCACTAGTGTGCCCTGTGTTGTTGCCACAACCAAAATAAACGTAAAAAATTATTTTTAATTTCTTAAGACCAAAAATAACTCAAAAAAACATAAATTTCCCACCATAGGTCCAAACGCCATGGAACAAAGCTTGTGCATTCCTCCTTGCCAAGGGCTTTTTGTCGGTACCAAATACGATTGGGAGATGCATGGCTGGAGGATCTCATGTAACAAAACAAAACAAACATCCTAACAAACAATAGCCTATCTTAAGGTAATGATTCTCTGAGGCTCAAAAGTCATAGGCACAACACCGGCTGCACAAAAGGAAATTCAATTGATTTGGCAAAATCATTTTGAATGAATCCCTAAATGCCCAAGGCCTATTTTTGGCTTCTTGGAATTTGCTCTAAACTGAACATAATGCCAACATTTTGATAAGTTATATCAATTTTTTTTTAATGTAACCGTACAAATTCAAACTGGACATGTTAGAGATCTCATAGGAAAAGAAAACACAACAATACCACTTATGGAGTCAAAGATTATAATATTTGACCATGAGGGTGCTAAAACTACAAAAATCTTTTAATCTTCTTAACACAAGTCAAATCTAAAAGTTGGTGACAAAAAAATATGAGGTTAAAGGACCTAACTTATATAACCCCGATCGATTTATGGCTTCTTAAAATCTACTTGACAATTTTTTTAGATGAATTTTGAATGTAATTTTTTCTCCAAGATCTAGTTTGAGGCTCATTTCCAAGAGCCCTCAACACTATGGGAAGTCAAGATTGCAATGGGTACCCTTGTACACAAACTTGAATAGAAAAATCACTATCATTTATTTTCAAGATTGGATTTTGAGTGCTAAAACTAGACTTCAAGAAGAACTTTTAAAAAATATAAACTACTAAAAATAGCAACTTGGTTAGATTTTATTCAACTTCAAAGTGTTGCAAACACCAGATTTGAGTGCCTTGGGCATTTAGGGGTTGAATGGCAAGGCCAAAGTGGTGCAAAACGACTTGCCTGGAACAAAAGTTATATTCAAACTTGAATCTTGAGCTGTCATAGTAAGTTTAATTTAAAGGAAATGAACTATAACATTCATTAGCTTTCAGCTGGGCTGCCCTTCCCTCAACAGAATGATGTGGAACAATCCTCAAATGAAAGGATGTGAAATATTTCACCCCAGTCAATAGTTACAAGGCACGTGGCAAAATGCATGAATCAATAGTTACAAGGCATGTGACAAGATGCATGAGAATACTAAAATGCAATTAGTATAGGTGCAATTGAACAATGAGGGTAGCAAAAAATAAAAATTATTATTATAATATATATATATGAAAGCAAATGGACAATTTCCATTGAAAGTAAAACAGTACATCAAACTTAAAGGACTAGCCCTCGCCAAAAATCCTTACAATTTTTTTCCTATTTTTCAAGTAGCAAAATATTTTAATTGTAGTGATTCAAATCTTTAAATATCTGAGACAAGTTGTTGATGTGGGTCATTTCGAAGAAGAGTGAGCCTTACAACCTCTATACTTATACTGGTGGGTGTAGGTGTTCATTGATATTGAAATAGTCTATCCGTTCCCATCAGTGTTCAAGAAAAATCAGTGACCAGTTTAGAGTGAGCTTTTGGAATTGGGAAAAAAAACAGCTGCAATTTGAAAACATCAGCCATTACAAAAAAATTTAGCCCTTCAGAGGCCTACTCTAAAGTAATAAACCAAGCTATTTCAAAGCTTGGTCTGTCACTCTAGAAAAGTGCCGCAGAGAGCAATCAGCTTACCAAAACAATCAAATTTTGCAATTTTTTTTTTTTTTTATATTTTAAGATTCCATATCCAAGTATTAGAATCTTGACTAGGAGAATGCTCATGGGGCCTTTCATAACGTATACTACTACAAATAGTGATGTGGATGCAAACGAAGAATGAAAATGCTTGCACATAAAAAAAATGCAAATTTTTGAATTTATATTTGCACTCAAAGGCCCCAATTTAGCTAGGTATTACTATTTGATTTCTCAAAAAATGTAACAGTGATGTTAGTTATAAATGCTGATTTTTTAAATATAATCATAGTCTAATTCTATATGACTATGAAATATCCATTTATGACTATTTGTCTCAAAAATTTGTAATAGTGAAGCTATTATAAATGCTGATTTTTTATATTCGGCACTCTACACAAAATAGTGAAATTAGGTTGCCTTGTTAATTAGGTTGCCTTACCTGAGATAACTTATCTCATGGATCAATGCTTGTTTTGCATGGAGGCGCATGCCATTCTTTGAACAAAGTCTAGAATTGGTGCACAAATCTATGGCATATATATGGCTTTGGATTGAATGCATCATTGTACAGAAGTAGTGAATATTTCTATAGTGTGGATTGTCGAGAAATTAGTACGGGGCAACCTAATTTCACTATTTTGTGTAGATATGATCCTAAGTCCATTTACACATGACTAAGAAAGTTCCCACTTATGAATAAAATCGGAATAGTCAAGCCATTTACGGACATTGGTTTTCAGCACTTGATGCTCAAAATATGATGCTAATCCATACGCACATTCTGACATGCCTACTTAAGTGCTTTTGTAAAGAGACTTATAGCTTTACAAACTTATTTTAGCAATTAATATGATGCCTTACAACTAATTTTTGCTTGTATGAGTTACTTGAAATAAACTACTGTACATACAAGCGTCTGGAAGCATAAATCTGAAAAAGTAAACAACATGCTTGGATGATTTGGTATCTCTTCAGATTTCTCCATTGAATAAAACACTAGTGAGCATCACGGGATCGTTAACCCCTAAAGTTTCTTGACTATGTTCTCACCAAAAATGCTCCAAAACTGCCATTTTCAACACAAGTACCAAATTTTTGAAAAATATCATTTTTGGACACATATAACTATAGGATCTTGCAGTATCCTGATTTAAGAATGTGTGGAAAAAATTTCAGAAATTTCCATCCGGTAGATTGGAAGATATTAGTGTTTGAAGTGGCAAAAGTCCTTTTTTGGGCCCTGCAAAAAATCGGGCAGCTGCACTTCACAAGGTCAAATTATTATGAAAAAAACTCTAAAATGGTTGTGCTTCTTTGGATTCATTCTTCAGAGCAAGTTGGCTACATGCTTGGAAAATTTTAGATTATTTGGAATTGTACAATATATAGAAAAAAAAATAGTAAGTAGAAAGAAGTAGAGAATGGTTCAAAATACTAAATTGTTAAGAAGTTAATTATGGAATTGAAAAATGCCAATCCCAATGTTGGCAATGTTGTAATAAACAATCTACATCCTCCAATTTTTTTTTTTTTGAAAAATAAAAAAAATGGAGTGAAATAAACAACTTCAAAGTTTATTTTAGAGTAGACAATCCATAACTGCCCGCAAACTAAAAATCCTTGTAACGTTTGACTCATTGATCAAAATGGAATGATTCAAAGCTTTCCACGTATATATAAATCTAATAAACCAGTTTCAATTTTTATTTTTGAAAAAAGTGATTTTTTATTATCTGCCTGGACTGCCTGGTTACAAAAAAAGTAACATATAAGGCTATAATTTTTTATTCGTATTTCCAAATGTCATGAAATTTGGTGCATATGAAAGATATTCCTTGTCCCCACCTTCTATAAAAATTTCAGCCCAAAATATGCAAATCTCCAGTCACACGTACTTGCCCAAAATTTCTATGTTGCCAAAAAACGCATGTTGGTCCTGTAGGGGTTAAGGAGATTTGTCCCCATACGGGATGGTCAAACAAGCCTGTTTGTCAAACACGGCATGGTTATAGAGGCTTGATCCCCCTCAGACTTGGGGTATAGTGTTATTTTCTGCCGTTTGTCTACTAGTTGCATTGCGAATGCAGGGGATTTCGGGGTGTTGGGAGACTGCGACTTCCCTTGCGTTCCCAGACTGCGGGAACGCAGCTGCAACAACTGGCTAATGTGGCACAGCAATTGCAACGTCATTTTTGAAAATAATAATTATTATTCTTATTTGCTTAAAATGATATTTTGGTAAAAAAATTTTTTTTTTTTTTTTTGGGGAAAAAAAAAAATTCTGACAGGCCTGTACCGCCATTCACTGAATTTGGGCAGAATGGGGAACGGGTCTAAAACGGTCTCCCAAGGCCCCCAAACCCCTCTTATGTGGATATTGTTTTGCTGAATTGGAGAAATACAGAGATTGCGAAAAAGTTTGGTACTTGGTTTCGAAACTCTGGAACTGAGGTGCAGACTGTGGCTTCTTCGAGAATACTTGGACAAATCATGTCTTCTTCACAACAAGCCTCTATCAACCAGGTTCAGATGATTTGCATTATAGAATACATAAGATGTGGAATTTTTTTTTGTTCATTGATATTGTAACTTGTGAAAGTTATAACATGCGATGTGGCCTATAGACACCCGTTGCACCTCACTAACATGATATTTGTTTGCTTTTGTTGCTAGAATGGGCACAAGTGAAGGCCACATCCTCTCGGAGCAATTCAATGATAATTGGACTCAATACTCGAAATTCAATGATAATTGGATTCAAATAATTGGACTCCAATATTTTAAAAATTGATATCAATATGGGAATTTAAAGAAATAGCTGGTAAACTCCTCGAACACTGGTTCCCATATTAAAATATATTTTTTCCACGCAGTAGAATTATTGCTTGCGTTTTTCTTCAGACACAAGCACAATTAATCCACTGCTAGAACACGTACTAATACATGGCCCGACAGTTACCACATGGTCCTGAGCAACTCCACCCAAACGTGCCTATCAATTACTGACTCTCTTAGCTTAAGACTCCATGCCTTATCGATGGTCAAATCGATGAATTTCCCGCAAGTTAATTTCTAAAGTTCCTTGACTATGTTCTCACCAAAAATGCTCCAAAACTGCCATTTCTAGATCAAGTATCAATTTTTTGAAAAATATCATTTTTGGACCCATGTAACCATAGGATCTTGTAGTACTCTAGTTTGAGAATGTGTAAGAAAAATTTCAGAAATTTCCATCGAGTAGATTTGATGATATTAGCATTTGAAGTGGCAAAAGTCCTTTTTTTGGCCTTGCAAAAAACCAGGCAGCTGCACTTCACAAGGTTAGATTATTATGAAAAAAATTCTAAAATGGCTGTGCTTCTTTGGATTCATTCTTCAGGGCAAATTGACTACATGCTTGAAAATTTTCAATTTATTTGAAACTGTACAACATATAGGAAAAAAATACTAAGTAAAAAGAAGTAGAGAATAGTTCAAAATACTAAATTATTAAGAAGTTAATTATGGAATTGAAAAATGCCAATCCCAATGGTTGCAATGTTGTAGTAAACAATCTACATCCTACAATTTTATTTTTTTTGAAAAATATTGAAAATTGAGTGAAATAAACAACTTCAAAGTTTATTTTAGAGTAAACAATCCATAACTGCCTGCAAACTAAAAATCCTTGTAATGTTTGACTCATTGATCAAAATGGAATGATTCAAAGCTTTCTACATATATATAAATCTAATAAACCAATTTCAAATTTTTATTTTTGATAATTTAAAAAAAATAAAACATTATTTCAATTTTTTGTAATGTATTCTATTCAAAATAAATAAATAAATAATATATTTCTTCATTGTAATTAGATTTTGGCAAAACAACTGTAGCTTCATGGTCAAATGCACAATATTAATAATATTAATAGATTATTAATAAATTGATTTTTTTTTATCTGCCCGGATTGCCCAAATTGAGAAACAAACAACATATTAGGCCATAACTTTTTACTTGTGTTTCTAAATGTCATGAAATTTGGTGCATATAAAAGACAATCCTTGTCCCCTCCTTCTATAAAATTTAGCCCAAAATATGCAAATCTCCAGTCACACATACCTGCCCAAAACTTCTATGTTGCCCAAAAACGCATGTTGGTCCTTTAGGGGTTAAGGAACCTTGCCTTCTAAAGCACGACAGGGGATCCAATCGACTTGGGAAATCAATTTTGAGTTCAAATGGCAAGGCTAGAGGGATAATAATAGTCAAACTTCAATCTTGTAGCTGTCGTAGCGAGTTTATAATTGAAAGGAAATACCACCAAATGAATGTGCAGTTCAAACTGAGGTTGCCATTTTAATTACAGTAATTAATTTACGAACCTGTCTGTCTGTACAAGCCTCGGGTACCAGCATCTGAAGCGCGCATGGCAGGTAAGGTAAACTAGCCTAAAGCCGCCAGCTTCCTATTTCCACCATCCTAGTTTTGGCCCCATTTCCGTCACTACACTCATCCAACTCCACTCACTTTTTTGACAAAATCAGAGCATTGATATCACCAAGACTAATGTGTCAATTTTTCATTGGTCCATACTTACGTGCTAATAGATACATGGAAGGGTGGTTATGGGTTGTTGGTGTGATGTTTATGACTCCAATCTACAAGTGGTTTTATAATTTTAGCGTTGACACTTCAAAAATTCACAGAAATTACAATTTTGATTGAAAAATTATAATTCCACTTGGGTTTGATTTGCGAAACAAGCGCACACCTCTGAAAAATACCCTTCTTGGAATTGGCCCCAATATACTCAGATTGCAAATCAGGGTGGTAATAGGCTTGTCTACCTTAAGTGATGCCTAGGAAGTTTTGTTTTGTTTTTGTTTTGTTTTTGACAAATGCAAGAACCCAGTGCATTAAGAGATGCCTAGGAAGTTTTATTTTGATTTTTTTTGTTTTTTTTACAAATGCGAGAACCGAGTGCATTAAAAGATGCCTTGGAAGTTCCAATGGAAGTTCATTCCGATTCGAAAACGCGTGATATGTCTGAATCGATAAAGCTATAGTACTCCGATATCGAAAGCTTGAGGTTGCCGACGCACTGGAGGTCGGCCTGTACTGTAGCTGGCATGCGACCAGCTTGAGCCCACAATGAAGGATTTGATTCCAATGTCGAAACAGGGTTGTTGATCACCTTGCTAGTAAAGATTTTTTGGCTTTGAATCTTCTTAACTTAAAATTTTTGTACTGTTGATTTTTAACTTTAGTCCAAATGGAATGAATCAGCTTTCATTAGCTCTCTGGACATGTAGGCAAAAGTATTTTCTATGAGAAATCAGGTTTTTTTTAAACTATATTGAGTTTTTGTGATTATTTTTGTACTACCTTGCAAATCATTTTTTTAGCTTAAAGAGGCATTACTTTTGTTTCTAAGCACCAATTGAAATAAAACTTATATCCCTAGAAAGCTAATGTGTATTTCAATTCTAACAAAAATTTGAAAAATCACAACAAAAATTGGGATCATAGGAGCTAAGGAGCCTATTGAAACCTTCAAGTGTCTTCCAAGGAGAGACTTGGGACTTTAGAGGATTAGTTTAAATGTTTGTTTTCCAATTACTTTCACCGAAGGCACTTGCTATATCCATTCAAAAGCTTTCTTGAACTAATTCCTATAATAAACACTACATATTTATTATTTTCTACACTACAAAAAGAATTGAATTTTTTTGAAATCCAAAATACATTTAAAGTATTAGTTAAGTTCTTCATGCAAAACATCATTTTCTATAAGCTATAGATGACCATAAATTCAATCCATTTTACATCTCTTGTTGACTCATTTTCCACTTCAAAACCTCCAAAAACAATCTTTAATGATGAATATATATTGAACTGAGAATTATACAACAAAAACATCAAAGCCTGTGAACATTTTATATTATCTACCATTATACCTTTGAACCATAGTAAACTAAATGCACAAAATCAAAATCAAAATCTCTTTGTATTTGCTAATATTAATACAAAAAAAAACACTCTAATAATAAAAACTATATCCAATGCTTTATGTTCTAATTTATGTATACATATCTTATTTACTTGTGCCTTTAGATTTGTGACCCCATTTGCTACCTTCATACTTCTATACTTTCATTATCCCTATTTGCAATGAAATTTTAAAGATACTATATTTGCAACTTGCTTGTGGAGTCCTGCTAGTGAGCTTTAAGATTTTCCACCATTTTCTAATAAATCTTTGTGGTGGTAATACTTCCCTTCAATACCAAGGGACTACCATAATTGTGAGTGAGATCTTTACCATTTGAAGGAGAGTGATTTTTGAAAGGCCCTACAACAAATCCAAACTTTCAAAAAAGCGTTTGTGGTCTAATAAGTTGAATGACATTAATATTGTGAGTTTGTATCAATATACAATGAATTTTTATCCTTAGATGAGGACAAATGAATGTTGAGCTTCTTCCACAAACAAGGAAATTCTATGATCCTTTTGAGAAATATAGGCATCTAAACTAAAGTATCAAATTTGGACTTTTCTTCCTCATTTTTTTGGTGAGATTAAGAAAACAAAAAAACTTTTGAAGATCTCATGTTTATAAAGATCCAATGGTTGAAAAAAAAGGTATGTTTCTTTTGGGGCCCGAGGGTTATCATTTCAAGCAAAGAAAGGGCAACATCATTTTGCTTTAAAAATTTGTGTGCTTCTTTTTAAGTCGAGTCTCTAGTCAAATTTGAAGTTCCTATATCTTCTAAGTTGCAAAGGAATTTTGGCTAATCTCTAAAGTTCCAAGGCCATTTTCATGCCAAATAACACATAAAACTACCATTTTTGTTGCATTCATTCAAGAATGCAGAAAAATCAGTCTTTTAAGAATCTAATCAGAGGATCTTGTGCTTCACTTATCTAAGATCATGTGGTAAAAATTTTGTGAAGTTTGAGAGTAACAATTAGATGATATTAGCATTCAAAGTTGAAAAGAAAAGTTTTTTGGATTATTGTCTTGCATTTTTAGATGACTTTGATCGCAATTTGTGGAAACTTTTTGCACTAAATTTTCAATTTTAAAACTTTATATGCTGAAGGATTGAATTAACAATCTAATATAAAAATTTCAAGAAAAAAAATTTGATTTTCATTCCTTGAAAAATTGTTAAGTAGAAGTAGGTCTGAGATTGAACAAAAAACTAAATTGTTAATTTCTCTAAAATAGAATTGAAATATTATAATTCCAATGATGAGATTGTTCTAACAAAAAAATTTAAGCCTATTCATGAAAAAAATTCTAAAAAATTTAGAAATTGCATTCAAAATTGAGCTCTATAAGTTATTTTTTTGAAAAAGATGCTTAGATTGCCCCCAAAACAAAATTGTCTATAATTTTCTCATCTTTAATCCAAGTCAAATGAATCCAGCTTCACATATTAGTACATAAAAATATAACATTTTAGAAAGAAAATGTGAAATTAAAAATTAAACCTTTTGTAATTTTTTTTGTGCTGCCCGCCTACCTCCATTTTTGGCTTATTGTGCTAGAATTTTTGCTCCCAAGCACCAAAGTTATTGACACAAAAATTATTTTTCCAAAAACCTTACATAAGCTCTTACCTTTTTACAACTCCCCAAAAATTGTAAACAATCACAACAAGATTTGAACAATTAGGAGCCTACCTGAAGTCGCATTTTGGCCCTTGTAGGCCCAATGGGACTTTAGGGGTTAAATATAGGCTTCAAAAGCTCAACAAAGCCATGGTGTTAAAATTTTGGCTAGTCTTGGACTAAAAACTTGCTCACTTTGCAAGCTTTGTTCCGACACAAGTTGTCTTCAAATGATATTAGTATATATGTGATTCTAATACTAATTAATAATAAAATCCTATAGTGACAAATTCTAAAAGAATGAATGAAATTTGATTAACTTAAGAAGGGATTCAGATGCCTTGGAGGGCTGCAAATTTCCTTGTGTTCCCAGAGTGCAAGAACACAACTATAGAGCTGGTTGAGGTGGCACAATGATTGCCACGTCATTTTTTAAGGAAAAAAAAATGCTTAAAAGGATATTAGAAAAAATTTATTTATATTTTTAATAAATGTTTTTTGACAGCCTGTCTTGTTGTTCATAAAATCGGGCCAAATTAAGGAACGAGCCTAAAATGGCCCTCCTAGGCCCCTAGTGTGCTTTAACAATTTCAGATCTACTATTTTAATTACATGTGATGTTCATCATTAGATGGCAATACCTAATACGCTATAAAAATAATCTATTATGGCATATTAGAGGTGCTACGGGCTCCACCAATACTATCAAGGTCATGCACAAACCTTCAGATTTATCCCATATCATATTCTGTATCCTACTAGACACTACAAGAAAATGGCCAAATATGTGATTGCAAAGAACGATTGCATGGAAAATGTGACTTCCAAATGACTGAGGCTCCCTAATTGCACCAACGCTACTAGTCCCACAGTGCCCGAGTCACTTTGAGATGAAGAATCAACAAAGGGCAAGTTTCGTCCGCAACATCTTGTTGATAGTATCGTCAATAGTTTGAAGTAGCAGGTTGGCATTGAAGACAAGGGGGCGGCTATTATATATTATAATTTACCTTCAGTGCAACACAACTAAAAAATGACTGTATTGTAACTGGCAAATGACTTCAAGAAGTTTTGGCTTATTGATGGAAAAAAAAAAGAGGACACTATAAAAGACATGGTAGAAAAAGATGTTTCAAGCAACTTTGATTATACTATAGGGCCACTATGGAATGACTGACTAATCACTATACCTTACTAGGTATTTTGGCACAAAATAGTTCTATTCTTTAGGATGTTTCTATGTGCTATATTGTTAACTCCTAAAGGCCCAAGTGTCCGTTCAACGGACAAGTGGGATTTTGGGCAGGTACCTACGGGCTGAAATTTTGTCCTGATATTTTGAAACTTTTTTAGAAGATAGAAAAACTGATAAGCTTTTTGGGAGTATAATTTTTTTTCAATCGATGCCCGGGAAAAAAAGTTATGCCCAAATAAGCTCAAAACAAGGGAGAGCAGGCAGCAAAAAAATTCTGTAAATTTTTTTTTTTTTTTTTTTTTTTAATTTTTTTTCCCATAAATTATATTTTTGTCTATCTGGAAAGATTTAATTCATTTCATTTGGATTTGTTATGAGAAAGTTATGGACATTCTTGTTTTTTGGGTAGTTAGAGCATCTTTTTGAAAAAAACAACTTGTAGGACTCATTTTTTAATGCAATTTTTCAAATTTTTAGAATTCTTTTTTTGGCATGGTTTAGTTTACTTGCTAGAACAATCTCACCATTGGGATTAGTGCATTTTAATTCCATCTAAAATATATGAATATTTTAGATTTTCCTTCTATCTCGTACCTAATTCTACTTAACAATTTTTTTAATAATGAAAATTAAGTTTTTTTCAATTTTTTTTTTCCCCTAGATCCTCAACTCAATTTTCTATTATAAAGACTTAAAGCTCAAAATTCTATAGTGCAAAAATTTTAAGCTAAAAATGTTCAAAGTCAAAAAATCCAATCCCACAATGTGCTGAAACCTTGTTTTTTTTACTTTAAACGCAGATATCTTGCAATCTATGCGGTCAAAAATTCTGAAATTTTTTGCACACGTTCTTATACTAGTTAAGTGTAAGATCCTATGGTTAGATGTGCAAAAAAAGCATTTTTAATTTTTTCTTCACTCTTTGCTAAAAAATGGCAGTTTTCAGTGTTTTTTGGCAGCAAAAAGGCCTTGGGCCTTTAGGGGTTAACCTTTAAGCGCGTTTGCGTCCAGTTTTTGGACGATGCACAGACAAGAAGTGCCGTACCTCCGACGAAATTGCATTTTTTCATCCATCGTTTTTTGAGTAGGTCGGTGGTATTGTTGAGCACTTGAAATTGACTGCCGAGCACGCAAATTTGTCATCCGTATTTTTTGAGTAATTGCTAGAGCGGCAGTGGTGTTCTGAACAAGAAATTTTTGATTGACCAGTCATGCAATGTAGGGTAGAATGGCAAATTTGAAGTGCCTTCTCCTGTAGCCAGGCAGGGCGTGACTGTACAGGTTGCGTACGTCACCTTCCACTCTTTCATTTATATTTTTATTTCATGGGCGTGCCTTCAAGCGGACAGCGCAACAAATTTCTAAGTGAGCGCAAATGAAACATTGACGGCTTTCCGTACAGGGTGCACACTTGTCGCAAAGCTGCAACAGAGCTTGCATATTCTATTGCCGTAGCACTACTGCGCCGATTGATGCTTCAATGCATGTAGATGCAAATTCTAGAATTTCTATGATGAAAGAGTACAATGGACAGTAAAAAAGTAGCTTTCCCTACCTCTACTAACAGTAGGAGTACCATCTTCTCATGACGGTGCTAGTGTGTACATTCAATGCAAGTTTCTTGGGAGGTGCAGGTTCTTGAGAGTAGCAAGAGGAAATTCTCCTGCATTGTGAAACCTCCTTTTCCAATAAAAAAATTTCACCTTGCCAATCACTCATGCATGTTTGTAATATTTTTTAGCTTATAGCAGCCATTTCAGTGGGACTTGCATTCATGAAGTTCTAATTGTACAACTTGCTCACTACTCTTACCTTGCACATAAAAATTGTTATGAATCACTAGAATCACTCACATATATACTTACTCATATCAAAAGTTTTTAGAGGGATCACATGTGTACCTGGCTTTCCAATGCTTGTCCCACTTACTAGCTCTTCAATCAATTCTTTCTGAAATTCTTTCAAAAATTCTGTAGAATTAGCTGAAGTCTCCTTTCTCACTTTGCAACTTCTGCTTTCCTTGTCGCAAAGCAGTTTTTACATGGTTGTCATTCTCTGTCTGTTGTAACTGTGTCCGTCATTGAGTTTCTTCAGTGCAGACATTCGTATCTCGAAGTAGCCTATGCAGGAACTCTCGTTTGCCCAATACTGACTCCAGAGCGTGTACTCATCGTTAAAGCTAGCTGCTTACTGTCATGCATGAGAGCACATCGTGAGGGTCCACATTTTGGAATGGGGTCGATATAAATTTCCATGCTGATTTCTGCGACGTGGTCAGTACTCTAGTATTCCAAGTTCATTCCAGTCTAACATTTACAATCCACAAGCAATATATAGTTGTAGTAGTACATATCGTACCTAAGTCCCATTGTTCGTCTTCCTTTGTACTTAGCATTCGACGTCTTCGGCAGTGGTGGCATTGAATATCAAACGTCATCACTACGTCCACAGTAGCAGCTTCTTGACTCAAATGTGCTCCTGTTCACGGATCAATCGGGAAGCATGATTGGATGGCTGCCATGATCAATCACACTGAGAACGACACATCCAAGTCCACATACATTCGACTAACGATAAAGTAGTGGTGCACATCTGTGGGAGCTAGCAACGTACAGAATCGACAAATTATTGCTCTTCTAGACCGAAGGCACTTACTACGAAAAAGTGTGAAGAAGGACATTAAGAAGAGGGACACGCCACAAGGCCTGCGTTTTCTCTTCCGACATCATTGCGCAAGAATTTTGGGGTGGAGGGAAAGGATACCTGAGGGTGACCCGCAAGGCTTCAGTGAAGAAGTGAACCACGCCATACGTGTTTTACTTTGGCCTGACATTGGTGCAACTGCTTGTGTTTGTCGTATCTGCAACTGAAGTGCAGGACCGCAGTCTTCATAGCAAGTGTACTCTCTGTGGCAACATCACAGACATTGGCAAACCGCTAAACAAATGGAGGGCATCACGACTCCATCCAATGTTCTTGGTCCGAGTGTTGCGGCTTCAGACGATCTTCAACACCAATTCCTTACAAAAGACAATGACATCAGTGCCTCAGCGGAAGTGAAATGGCAAAGTAGGAAACGAAAAAATGGTTTTCCATTCAATTCTTCCGAGGAGAACACTGATTGCAGAGGCGAGATGTCCACACTCCATCACCACTTATCTGCTCCGTGCTATCCAACTGCATCTTCGACGCCAACGATGCGGCTTGTGCAGCTCACTGACCAACATTTGATGTCTGCTCAAGCCAGCACCAGCATCTTAACTTGGCGAGGACATCAATGGGCTGTTGCGCCAACCACGGCAGGCTCCATTTCGACAACATCGACAAACCCCACGCCCGTCCGGATTCCGTCAACTTTCATAACTTCTCACACTGAACTCGTATCTCAGGAGCAACAGAATCAGTGGACCCTCGGATTGGTCATCCACTCGTATGTTCGCGATGACAATAGGCAGCTCATGCATGTAGTGGTCCTGGACAATGGTCAAGAACTACATATTGCTAGCGGTAACGTAGAAGCCATTACCATTATTCGACAATGTGACGACGATGACGACTTCCAGACAGTAGCTGATGCCTCTGATTTGCAAGTGTCGGGAGGTCATGAATCCTCCATGGACAGACAAAACACTAGTTATACGTCGATCGGGACTTCTGACTCTGCATTTCCACAGACGTTTGATCATGAAGATTTGACTTTCAAGGACGACGTGGATGATTCATGGTTGTCCTGGTATAATTTTGCAGAGTCTGGCGTCATTGCCAGCCAGGACCATGACACTGAGCTGCATGCGCAGAGAAATTGCGAAGGAGTCGAAGAGCACCCACTCCTCATTCATGAACCCCAACCTCTACGCATCTGCCGCCTGACGTCATGATGGGCAGTTCCGTGCCGTCCGATTCTCATGGAGCAAGACTCATGTCAAATGTGGACCAAGTTGTCGTGGGCGTACCTCCACAGCATCCAATGTTCCTTGGTACCGTGAAGTCAGCAACAACATGTCTGGACCTACGTACAGTGCGCTGCAGCCCAAGACAAAGGCCGGCAACTCCTGCATCAGAGGGCCCTCCTACAACTGCGCTGCCTCGACAACCAGTTTTACGACCTCGTCCGTCCGTAACTGTGACACCTCCAATCGCAGCTCATGTCCCGAATCCACCACGCAGAAGAGGTGGTCGGCCTTCCGCGGCGGCAATGCGGCGTGCCTTCCTCGAAGCTTTCGCCGAGGGTACCTGGACAATGGATCAACCTGGCTTCGCGGAAGCGCTTGCACCGTTTACGGGACCACCACCAGGACCCAACTTCCCTATCCACCGCATGCCAGGAAAGGCAGCCCTCTTCTCACGCTTCTGGACAGAGCAAACACTTCACCGCATTTGTGTGGATACCAATCGCTATGCGAGTGAGGTTCCAACGGGAAGGAGGTTGGCGCTTGGTGGCCTCTTCAAAAGTCGGAATTGAAAGCGTTTGTGGCTGTCAACTTACTCATGGGTATCAAGAGACTGCCGAATCATAGAAGCTATTGAAACAGACGCAATGAATTCTTGTACTGCCCGTCGATTTCTACCATCATGAGCTGCCGCCGCTACAAAGACATTAGTCGTTGTCTACACATAGCTGATGATAGCGTGCCAGTACTTGCAGGTGATGATGCAGAGTTCGACAGACTCAGAAAAATGCGTTGGCTGGTGACAGAAGTGCAGAGGCGCTGCAAGAACAACTGGCATCTACATCAAGAGGTCACTGTGGACGAAACAATGGTGCCTTACAAAGGTAAGTACTGCCCTGTCAGGCAGTACATGCCAAGAAAACCCACTAAATGGGGGGTCAAAGTCTGGTGTCTTGCAGATGCGCGTCAGAAGTATGTCTATGATTTTTAAATTTACACAGGATCACAATTCAGGGAGTCCCTTGCTGGAGGTGGCATAGGTGAGGCCAAGAACTGGCATGATGTTGTCTTGCAATTGATGAACGGTTTGGAGGGCCGCTCTCACATAGTGTGTACGGACAATTTCTTCACCTCCATCAAGCTGTTGTTGGAACTGCGCTCACGAGGCACCTACGGAGTTGGAACGGTGCGAAGCAATCGGTTGGGGTTGCCGAAGTGTTTCCAGGATATGAAGACTTTGTCGAATGAAGCTCAAGGCACCCTTTTCTGGAGAATACACACATGCGGCCACATATCTTGTATTGTCTTTGTCGACCGAAAGGCAGTGAAGATTTTGTCAACTGTTTACCCTCCAATACCAGGTCCTCTGGAGGACTAGCCCACTGTTCCAAGGCGAATTGATGGTATCTTGACCAATCTAGCGACATCTCCAATACACAAGGGGTATTCAGATTTTATGCGGGGAGTAGATGTGGCTAACCACCTGCGTGGGAGCTACTCATGCCAAAGCCGTAGTCTCAAGTGGTGGCACAAGATATTTTTTTATCTTGTTGACACCACAGTAGTGAACTCGTACATCTTGAATAAGGTGGCGGCACAGCAGTTAGCAAAAGATGCACCCTCACATCTACAATTTCAATTTCAGTTGGCCGATGAACTTAGTCGACCGTGGAGGCAGGAGCGGGGAGCAGTTTCACAATTTTGCCTGGCAGTGCCAGGAGTTCATGGACTCGTGCGTACCGGGCGCAGCAGGAAATGTCGTTTCTGTTTGGGCTCAAATCGTACGAACTTGGTATGTCCACAATGTGGGGGCGTTTTTTTACATGCGGGTGATTGCTTTCAACGTAGCCACTATGCTCTAAGAAGGTGAAGGGTTACAGTGTCGTGTGGAAAGAGGTAGTCACTGTCTTGTTCACCACTTGTACATCCTTTGTGTTCAGTTGCGGCAGTTATGTATATGAAACTTTTTGGCTGTAGTAGAATTATTGTGTTCTGTATGTACACTGAGGCAATTACATACTCACTTCGGCAAGTCGTAGAAGAATTTCATGCTGGATGGAGTCTGAAGTGGCGACAACAAGATTTTTATTGTAGCACATGACATCCATACACGTCAAGCTGTAAGAGAGTAAGAATTTTTGGAAGGAATAGTGCGAGTCCTGCAAAGATAAGTTTTGTAAGGGTCATGTACATATTTTTTGGAATAGTTTTGAGGACCGTCGATGTAGGCTACAGCACTTGTATTACTCAGAGGTTTTTATTTTGTCATATGCATGTTCCCTACTAGTATCTGAAGTAGTCGCCTGTTGAGCTCTCCGCTGATGACGTGAGCAGCTACCTCTGAAAACATTTGTGCACTCCCTTGTACATGTGGACATGAATGTGAACATGTAATAAAAAAAAAAATGGTTGTACATACACAAAGCATGCTTGAATTTGCATCTTCAGGTACACGATTCATAGCCCTGTCAATTGTGCAAGAAGAGTATGCCGATAAGGGTTCACAATATTTGCAGATTCTTTACGACATTCCATAGAATGTCATATTCACAGGCGGATGCAGTCTTCCATGTGCGTATCAGTAGACTGTCGACATGTTCAGAATTTTGGAGTAATACTCTGTGGATTATGACATTTGTAGAAATTGAAAAAAGGAGATGAGTATTTTTGTAGTATTTCCTGCACAGCTTTCATGTGAGTTTGTAGAAGCCTGCGTCAGCAGGTCTGTTGTACTAGAGTGGGGCAGTGCTGCATTCTGTAGGCGGTCAGTTGGGCAGGCAATTAGTGCAAACGCTTGAATTGACCGGTCATGTTCATCGGTCAGCCTGACCGCACCACAGGAGGCTCTCTTCCAGTATTCAAAGCAGGGGCTCCGCATTGCAAGGTGGAAATCTGCGAAGGCAAGGTGTGTTTCGGTGTTCTCTTTCATCGCCAGGAATCTTGACATACTCTACTGCACACTCGGTATTTTTTAGAAATTTTGTGCGCCCGACATGTCCATCAGAAATGCAAGAAAACGAATGGCAAGCACTCTGCCCGTTACAGTCAACGTCAGGGAAGTCTTAGTCAAGCATTATGATCTTGCAATCTGCTTAGCAATTTCGATTCATTGTTTGCCTGGTTCACTGCAATGACGACTACCATTGAGATCATGCGGTTCATTTCCCCCTGTGTGCTTCCTCCTCCACTGAACACGCCTCAAAGATTTCCCACTTGCAACCCTGTTTTCTATCTTCCGGAGGCACAGCACTGCTTAGGGGTTAAAGGATGCAACTTTAACAAGATGATGTGTTGTCTACAAAGAAATTAATAAATGATAGGCAATTAAAGTGCCTTAGTTCCTAAATATTCTTAGTACGCACTCTTTGTTTATGTTTTTCTTTTTTTTCTTAGGAATTGAATGATTTAAAGTCATTCATCTGAGCATTAGAAAATGATGCATACAAAATGGCTTCTTTTTTTTCCGTCATTTATTTATTTATTTATTTTTTCTCGTTTATTCTCTTTTTAAAATTTATTTTAATCTTTTCATCTTTTTTTCTATCTTTTTTTTTTATATATTGTTGATGTTTTATTTTTCTCTTATCAATTTCATTGCTATTATTTCCTACAATTTTTTCTAGAAACAAATAGGATTTATTTTGTTATTTTTGGTAATTTTCATTCATTTAGATTTATTTACTTATTTATTTTGTAATCCTTGTAATTTTGTTTTGTTATTCAGTTTTTTCCTTTTCTCTTCTCTTTTTCATTTCTTTAAGTCTTTTTTAACTTTCTCTTTTCTACTCTTTGATTATCTTCTTAAGTTTATTTCTTCGACCTTCTTTAAAAAGAAAAAAGTATGCTTTTCTTTTCTTACAAATTATGCATTTCCGATGGCCTTTTTGTTTTGTTGGGATCTATTATTTTCTTCGTTGAGGTCCACTTTAAGATTCATTTACAGTCCTACTAGGACAACAAACTATGATTTCGGTCCATTTGTGTTGGTAACTTTGTAATATTTCTAGACATTTCATATGATTCAAAATAGACATTCTTGAGGTCCCAACGTAAAGGCTGGAAGGTGTTTTCATAGTCCTAAAAGCAATTGTTAGTCCCGTTCTCCTCTCACATGAACAACAATGCTGCTTCTCTGGTGCCGTTGTAAAATGACTTCCTACGACTGCAAAATGACTTCTTGCAACTGCAAAATGATTTCTTGCGATTGCAAAATGACTTCTTGCGATTGCAAAACGACATGTTGCAACTGCAAAATGACTTCTTGAGACTGTAGAATGAGTTGAAACATCTTAGATTATTGTGCAGCTACTCAACTATTGCTTTATTGTTTTGTGCATTGTAATGCATTGAGCAATTTTCAAACATCTGCATACCTTTCATCACACTTCCTTTGCATTTACAACACATTTTCATCATAGTTCATATACAAAAAGGCAAGACAAAAATTAGAGAGGATGTTAGAAAATGTCAAAAGAAAATATCCTTTCCAATTCCTTTCACAAATTTGTCCATAACTTTTGATTTGAAGCTCAAAAGATAAAATGGATTTTTAGAAATGAAAGTGAGGTTGATTTTCCAACTTTTTTTAGTTCAAAGGTTTTTGAAAAAAATTAATCTACCATGCTTAAATGAGATTTGAAATATTACTTGTAACACAATTCCTATGTTTTACATATCCACATGGTTTGTCTTGTCTCCTACCATCCCACTTTTATAAAGGGCTTGTCATTTCATTTCTTTACACTCACATACTAAGTGGCTTTGAAAGCTATGTGACATATGCCAACTACAATGTATAATATGTGGTGTATGGTATATTGTACATGGTATATGATGTATTGTGTATGGTATTTTGTTGTGAAACTTTAAATGTATTGATATGCAACTGCATAATAATTATTCCTTGAATAATGGGCCCCACATTTCTTTTTGTAGGCATCATGTTAATTTTAAAATGATTCAAAATGACTAGAGACATCAGCGGCAAGATCTGCAAAATGACTGCAAAATGACTTTTCAATGACTAAAAAATAATTGGCCATGTGGCCATCCATGTCAGATTTATCATGGGTCAATCATAACCTCAAAATGACCAAAAAATGATTGGCCATATGGATGTCCATGTCAGATGTTTTAGGGGTCTCGCTTTCCACCTGATAGCTTTATTACCCTTATAGACATTTCCTTAAGCCCAACTTTCTTTATCACTTCATCCATTTCTACATCCAAGGTAGAAATGGATGGTGATAATAGTCTGTAGTTGTGGTCCTAAACGACTTGTCCACAATGACTCCAAGGCCCTGAGTCGTCTTGCAATCATTGTGTCCACAACGAATACATTTTAGTTGTTTTTTATAGTCATTTTTTCCATCATTTTTTTGTAGTGAAATCAACCTGAAGACAAACCCTAACAATAAGACGCAGAGGCCCCCCACTGTCCACAGCAATCGCCACCTTCACCACCAATCTTGCGACAGAGACAAGTGAGCAAAAACAGATTAGGAGCAAACCGGTGAAGTCCCACAGCAATCATGAATTTCACCCCTATCAAGATGAAGAACTTATAAATCCACGACTCATCAAAATGATCTCTACAACACTATTGCCCAAGCGACAAGATGAGATGATAACTGCTCCACAACATTACAACTCTCACCCATCAACAAACCCAAATCAAAAAAGTCCAATTAGGATTTGAGAGAGGGTGTTAAACCTTTGTACAGATGTATTGTACTGTACATATGAACAATAGCTTCAGTTAGATGAAACAGAATACCTTTAACCAACGATATAGTAGAGTTAGCACGTACCTCAGCTTTAGGTTTTCATTTGTGTATAAACACTTGTTAACTTGCTAATTTGATCATCTTGTTACGATCACACACAATGTTTATTGTGTTGTTTATCACCAACCATTTTGGCCCCAGTTCCGAAACCGCCTTCCAGGATTTCAAAAAACCAGCTTAAAATGCTACCACTTGAGACTAGCAATGCAGCAGATTTGTTGCTGCATGCAAAATTCCCGTCCACTGGAGAAATGAAGTTGTTGTTGGGCTCCGAAGAAACCGCCTCATTGAGATCCGCCAGCGCAAGCGTAGTCCTTCATCATCTGCAACTTTCACAATCCCTCCCGATCTGGACAACATGAACAAGGAACCGACTCAGTCAACTCCTAATGCACAGTTAACTCCAAACAAATCCTTGCAACAAGCAGCGAAACTGTCCCATGAATGTCATTCCTATTGAGGAACTTCAACTTTTAGCATGAAGCTTGCGTGAACTTGCTATTGGAATGTTGTTGTGTAAACTTTGCATGAAACTAGTGCAAACTTGTTGTTCAAACCTACTGTTGGAACGTTGCTGTGTGAACTTTGCATAAAATTGGCATGTTCCAAAAAATTTGTTTGCCTAATTCTCTGAGGCAACATAAAATCCATTCTACCAACAAACTTGTATAAAATTTGTAAATTTGTCCAAAATATGTTTGCTCCAAAAATTGGTTTGCCCCAAAAAATGAAAATCCTACTACGAATTTGCCTAGTACTTCTTCAAGATTTCTTGTGTACTCCAAGACTAGAAGAAGTTGCCGGTTGAACTTTGACGAAGTATTTTACATCACATTTTCATCCATTCCCAGACTATGAAAAAAAAAGCTGTGAAGATAATTTGCAAGTGCAGCCCCGCCTTCATCAAGAAGGCCAGGTCAACTTACTATCATGGACAATCACATTGCTAGCCAAGCACTCAAATTATACGTGACGCATTGAAAGCATCATACCTCGACTGTCCAGTCCGCATTGATGGCAACGTTGCACTGGAACGTCCTTTCTCTCTCGAGCTCGTCTGCACGAAAGGTGTGCAACAGACCGGGCGGCTAGATCCCTCACATAACAATATTCTTTCAGACGCCAACGCCACATTGGGCGCAAGTGAGAACGATGCACGTCCTCGAGATGCGGACATGCCAAGACCCGCCATGGAGTCCCTTTGCACCAAAGACGTTCTTGTGGAGCATGAGCAGTTGAAGGCAAATGCCCAGAAAGTTCTACGCACTACAAGAAAAAGGGGTGTGTTAAGTAGTGTCCTAGACATCACGTCTTTTAAGTAACGTCTTTTAAGTAAGTTTTTAAATAAAATTTTACTAAAAAGATTGTCTTTTTCTCCATTGCTCTATGAGTGCAATCATAGTCCACGTTTGTGGAAGTCGCGCTAGGAATTAGAGAAGCCGCTTGTAGGGATGGCAACGCGATCGACCTGTATCGAAAACAGAAGTTGAGCCGGCTCAGCGAGTTAGTTGCCATTAGCACCCCGGACCTTCAGCTATTGGAAGGAGGTCGGAAAGTTTGTGAGAGCTTTGTTTGTCTCCATTGAATGCTTAGCCACGAGCAACCGTCCCCAAGAATGTGTAGACTTCACCACTTTTTTGGCAGCTCACTGTACTTTTCAGATTGACACAAGGGGATTCTCTGAGTTTACCATCAGGGCCTTGTAAGTCACAGAATTTACCGCTTAGAAGGTGGTCATGGTGGTAAATTCACCACTTGGGAAGTAGTAATGAATGTGATTTTGCTACGTGATAAACTCAAAAAAATTCTTTGTGTAACATGTGCCATGTTTAGCGTTAGTACCATGCCCTTCCTGTTGAAAGCGCCGGAACTCTACCTCCTTAGATTTGTTTGTAGCTCAAAGTGCACGCCTCCGGTCTAGGGGCCAGGCCTTCCAGGCATGCAATTCCCCAGTACATGGACTGGAGGCTAGATGTTTGACCAAAGGAAGCCTAGAGGTCAGCAACAAGGCCGCGGGGCTCTCAAGGCACGAAATTCTAGACGCGGAGCGCTAGTCCGGTGGATGAATGTGAGATCTTGACGACGGAGCTTTGGATGAAAGCCAAGATGTATGGGGCGGTTCAAACACAATTGCCAACGGACATCTTCCTTCTGTGTCTGGAAGGTTGAGGGCACTCCCACGTTTGTAAACGGGGTGGTCCCAAAGGCCACGATACTGACTCGCGTTTGCATGCATCGTTTTCTCTTTTTAAACAGGTGGTCGGCAGTTGGGCGGGTGCGACACTCTCCGTCATTTGGGGCTCAACGTTTGCGCCAAGGCAAGCCTGCAAACTCCACAATTACAGCCAAGGGTTGGATACCATGGGCTTTTGAAGAAAAGGGTTCTGCGGGCAGCAGTTCGTGGCAACAATTGGAGGGGACATGGGATCCGCGGACACGTGACCAACAATAGGCATTGGCTTCTAATGGAGGTCCGCCCAATCACAACTCCTACAAGTTGAGCAGTAGCAAAGCAGACGACTCAGACCCAACTTAGTGTCCAGGACAGAACTCTCAAGCACCTTTTCAGAAGACGTGGAGGTAAGGCGGAGCAGAGTGCGGAGCAGGGTGCGGAGGATTACTTTGGTGAGTAGAATTCCTCCTCAGCTTGCGTCTCAGAAAACGGTGTGCACCGGAGCTTCCCCGGTCTGTCAATACATGCGACGTGATTGGAGCTCCAAAATAATTATAAACCAATCTGTACTATATATTGTTCAATAATGTAAATATATATTGATATTTCTCATGATATTCTTACCTTCATTGAATATGGTATCTTGTTCCCTGACCCCATCACTATAAGGTAATCCCAAAACGGAATACCATAAGGTAATCCTAGACTATAAAGTTGGCCAAATTTTTGCCTCCAGGGATTTGTGCTAACGTTCAGGGAAAAAGGCGGAGACGCTTTGTTGAATCTTGCAAGGAGTTAGACTCTACCTTCCCTGTGATTTACCCCCTCACATCTGGATAGCACTATGCGGTTTGCCTCGGATGGACCACACAAAAGAGCTTGGCATTGCGTTGCAGAAGAATTCTTCCAAGTCTTGCCATGCCCATACCAGTCCTGGCTCTCGCCAGTCTTGGAGGTACCTTGTAGAGGTAGCAGAATCGTGAGTGGCAGCAGAGCACGGATATGGGTGGAAGAAACTCTCCTCCCCAAGAGTCCGGGACCAAACGACAATGTCAACGCTTGCGGAGTCCGCTTGTGTTAGAATCCAGAACCTGCTGCCTGATGTTTCCCCTAGCCTACAGGCGGCACTGAAATGGCTCAGGTTGCGATTTCTTGATGGTCAAATAGCAAGCGTGCATCCCACGCATATGAAAATCATGTGCTGATGACGTTGGAGAGAAGTTACAAGAATGGAACAGTTTTAGGAAATGCAACAGTTTCAAAAAGAGAGATGTGCAGCATGCTGGACATGATTGATTTGAGCCTTGAAAGCAAAGTAATGCAAAGAGCTTCACGGTGGGCAAATGCGGCAAGAGCTCCCGGGAGCTATCCGAGGCAAACAAGTGGCGACCACGGTGAGCGGGCCGCAATCAGACCGGACGCGGCGTGAAGAACCCAAGGTATGTCAGATTTGCCGAGTCTTGAGGGTCCATGTGTGAAGGAATTGATGGTTTGGCCGGGCGCACTCATAGGGAAGGTAGAGTCTAATCCCTTGTGGGATTCAACGAAGCATCTCCACCTTTTTCCTTGAACGTTAGCACAAATCCCTGGAGGCAAAAAATTTGGCCAACTTTGTGGTTTAGGATTACCTTACAGTATTCCGGTTCGGGAGTACCTTATGGTGATGGGGTCAAGGAACAAGACACCATGTTCAATGAAGGTGAGAATATCATGGGAAACATCAACATCATTGAACAATATATAACGTAGTTCAATTTATAGTTATATAGTTTTGATACAATGCACAAATGTATACATACTTTGCACATAGGTTAAGAATGTATTGTGGATTTACTAGGAAGCTAAGAGACTTGTTTAATACAGTTCATGGGAGTCTCACCAAGGACGATTTTATGGGATATTGTCCTTAGCAAAGAACCACACGGTAAAATCATATTTGGGGAAGGATATTTTAACATGTGGAAAAGATGCAAGACTTTCCCTATTCATGCATTCTGTGCTCGTCGAAGCCACAGTTTCACTATACAAAGAACTCATATTCTTCTTTTGTGATTAGTATAACAAGGAAACATAATACACTCTCCCTTGTGTTGCATCAAGCAAAGCTTCCTACCTCCCCCGTGATTGCTGCAAGGCTGACCAACCGCCTCATTCTTTGAAACGTGCAGGCCATGCAGCTGGCCGAATGTAGGATGGGAAGGCGGAATGAGACATCTGGGCCGTCGGCTGCGAAGGATGGCGGCGCACAAAGGGAAGGTGGGAACTAGGGCAAACCCAACCGTGGACGCTCCGCCCGTCTTGGCAACAAAGCTTATGAGCAAGGTCCACATTAGAGAGGCCAGTGGGGACGTCAGCGGGAAGCCCAAGGGCGTGAAAAGTACCGCACTTGTGGCCGCGCAAACCTCCGATTCACTAGTGGTGCAGCACAACTTGGCAAATGTCGGGCAAAGGATGCTCGCCAGAGGTGGAAGTGGAAGCGGCGGCGACATCAAAGCCGCAAGACAGCGAGGGCACGGATGGGCGGGCAATGTCGGAAGTCATGCAACACGATTGGCTGGCCTACAAAGCAAGTGGATCCCAGTGAAGCAGGCAACACCGCCAACGCCCGATTCCGGAGCTGGTGCACCGGGTACGTGAGCCTCAGAACGTGTCTTCAATGCCGAGCACCGTATGGTCCAAACCAAAGTGGTGTAGCCATGCTGTCCGGTCAAGGTGACTTGCGCATTGTATATTTTTTGAAGTTGTTGTAGTTTGCTCGATTTCTGTGCTAGTCGGTGAATGACACGAGGATGCATGTAGGATCACAACGGCCTGGGAAGGAAACAGCACGTTTGCCTTCTTCAAACCGCGGCCAAGAGTTCCAGTCACCCCCCTCGTAAGGAACCTTCGTAGATGACATTTGGAGGAGTCAGTTATGGGGTGGACGGGATGACGCGTACTTTGAAGAGGATGATGGAAACAAGCCAGGAAGGCTGCGGAGAAGTTCCAGAAAGCATGCAAAGAGGGGGGCACCAACCATAGCGGCTATGCCAAATTGGAATCACCCACGATAAGGATGATGCATACTGCACGTAGGCAGAAGAGTGGGCTTGCTGTGTGAGCATGTGCATGACAGTAGAGGGACGTCTTGAAGTTACAAATGGTTGCCTTCCATCTTTGATGGTACGCAATGTTCTGCTCCATGCACTCTACGCACTCAAATAGGATGGTCGAGGGTCTATTTTTTCAGAGGGTAGGTAGAGGGCGTCGTCCAGCCCGTAGAGGAGGCAAGCAACCTCGCAAAAGGAGGGAGATGCGTGGTGCTTGTTGTAGCAGGATTTGTCCGGACGGAACCGGAAGCACCAAATTGGAGGGATTTAGCCACGGGGAAGATTGAGGAGGTCCATCGAATCGCAAGAAGCACCAAGGGTGGGAGCGGAAATCCTGTCGGAACTATGACCCTGGTAACGGCAATGACTTATCGAGGAGCAGCATTGAGCGACGGAAGTATGAGATTTGCGTTGCGGCGAAGAAGGTGAGGAAGGCCGTCTGGTATAGCAAGTCGCGTGCTAGGAAGGAACGCAAGGAGCAGAGGGCGAGACGCCGACGCCGGCGCCAGAGTGAGACTGGAAGGCAACAGCAAGATGGTCGAGGATGGAAGGAACACAACATGTTGTGGACTACCTGTGCTCGGAAGTTGAAGCTGGGGTTGGAGGAGCGATGTGTCCAGAGGAGGGCAGTATCAAAAAGGGCTCCACATGCAACGCAAGGCGCGGGTTTTCCTACATTTGTGCCCGTCGGAGAGTAAGACAGTGATGCCACGGCGCCTCTAAGGAAGAAGAGCAAAGCAAGCACCGTCAATATTGAGTGCTGAATTCATTCACGTCATTTTGCAAAACTCGAGCCCAGAGGATATCGTGCAGGTCGTCGTCGCGTGAAGGAAGCCAATACCCTCTGTCCGGCATGCTTGCTCGTGTAAGGATGTCAAACTACGATACAATTTGATGCGATACGTGCGACTAAGGATTGTGCACCACTCGAGGCGGCCTGGAACGGCTAGGATTTTGGTGCAGTCCAATGTAAGTAGGGGCATGACATGTAGGTATGGACAATGGAGAAGAGAAGCTAAATGGGAGTCGGCCTGAGAAGAAGCAAGAAGGACGTTGGACATGGCGTTGCATCACTCTTGTCGCCGTTGTCGTACATTATTGTCGCTATACAATATAGTCTCTTGTGTTATACAGTCTTCTTTCTGTCCCATTTTTTTTTTTGTCGAGTGCACGTAGGACCTCTAAGTAGTTGGTAAAGGATGTCTGGAGTGGTATTCGGAACTGCTCTCACTGCTTCTTCCGCCCTCATGTGATTGAACTCGGTGGTGATTTTTACTGTGATTTTTATAAACATCTGGATTTCTCTACTATAGAAAGGAGAGTTTGCAACAATTTTTGCAATGGTTTTGCATTATCCTAGGAATTTGTTTGAATACATTTGCAATAATTTTCATTACAATATTGTATTGTATTTGCAATGGTTTTGCAATGCATACAATCTTTGTTTCAATGTTTGAATAACTTTGCAATGGTTTTAAGCAAAGTATTGCACTATATTTGCAATGGTACTACAATGGTATAGCAGTATAGATAGACTAGCATTTGCAATGGAACTTTGTAATATATACTAGCATTAATTGCATTGCTTGGTCTTCTATATTTATGCAATAGATGCATTGCTTATAATAACATTTTTGTAATTTTTTCTATTTTTTTTTACCGTTTTTTGGTCTTTAATTTCATAAATTGTTTGTAGTTTTATAAGTGCTAGCACTTTCGAATAATTTTTTCCTTCATGATATTCATTTGAAATTAATGGTTACTATCTCTTATTATAGTTATCTTCAATAAGTTTATAGAAATTGTACTTGAAAGCTAAAATTTATGCAAGATCACTTACCATTCCTCCAATTGATATGTTGGAGTTCATTATTTACACCTCAAAATTTTGTAGTGTAAATAGTTTAAGTTAAGAGAACTCTGAGTCTAGAATCCTATGATAGTTACATTATTATGATTATTTTAAAAACTCTTTGAATACTAGTATTTTAAAATACAAATGATCAAAATTTACAAATGTCTTATGAAAATTTTTCATACTGATGTTTTACAAGATCCTATAGTGTGATATTCCAAAAAATAGCTTTTTTCTAATTGTAGCTTTTTGCACTAGAAATGGAAATTTGTGAATGTTTTTGGATAAAACATAGTTATGAAGCTCTAGCCAGGGATTAGTAGCCTACCCAAACAACCATGCAATCCTAAATATGATCCACCTACCTAAATGTTTCCAAAATATTTAGCTTAAATGCTTAAATTTCTGAGATCCCTCGTTGAAATTAGTTGATAGTTGTATAAAGTAGTATACAATATAAAAGAATACAAATCACTTATTATTACGATATGTACATTGATAATCAATACTATCCACAATACAACACTTATATTTGAATTAAAAAGCATAATTTTTACCGAAATATCAATTATACAAGAATGATGTCAAGGTGAATGCAAGAAACACTTAAAGCGTTTTGTCACACCCTAGTTTTTGATTTTTTTCTAGCCATAACTTTTGTGTTTTAGCTCCAAATGACTCAATATTTATAGGAAAGCTACTCATAACCATTATACACCCTACCGAATTTTTTGATAATTTTAAAAAATAATTTACTATTTTTAAACAGCTCCGATAATTTCTCACAATGGATGATTTATGGGACTTTTTGCACTTTTTTTAACCCAAAAAAACGAATTTTGAGCTGAAATTTGGAGAAAATGGTCTTCTACTAGACTTATAGCTATTGTCCAAAGGATTATTAAAAACACTTATGTTTATGTGGTGTATAAGTCCACAAAAAGAGCTCCTTTTTTGCATTTTTTCCAAAGGTATGAAACATTATTTTGGTGCGTTTTTTGGCCAAAACCTATTACCAAAAGTTTTCTGAAATGGACAATTTTTAGAAAAAAATCTAAAAATTTATTGTCACAAATAGGGCAATACGTCTTCATCCTCTTGCATTGTGATGTATTGTCATCACAAACCACACAAGGATTTTGGACCTTGGTAAATACAAAATAGTACACTTGTCTACAACAAGATATTTTTTGAAACTTTGGATGTCTATTCCTAAACCATCTCAAAGTTAGTGTTTCATACAATTCAATACAAAATTATATTAGTTTGCCATAGAAGATCTTATGTCTTGCACTTGTCTATATAAATTTTATACATATTCATAATGCTTGTGTTGACAAGACAAAAATATCTAACTACCACCATTTATAGAACTAGGTTTGACATGTACATGTGTTTTCAATAAAATTTACTAAATTTTTCTAAAAGGTCATTGTTTATAGGACTATAGTACTAGAACTACCTTTAAATATTCCTTTCTCTTGCAGTAATATAACACTTATAATTGGTATACCACGTCCACATTGTGCATGTGTGTTGTATACTCAAGGTACTCTAATGATTTTTGAATGCTCTCTCACTATAAACTAGCATGATGTGGAACAATTGCAATTAAAAATTCACACAAAACTGAATCAGTAGCACATGTGCCCAAACTTTCTTAACCTTTGGATATATAATGTTATTTGTTTGCCTCAAAGCATGCATGCACCAATATAGTGTCTTTTGCTCACATATTTAGATTATTGAACGCCTCTGTATATTTGAAAGATTGAAAGAGGCCACCCCTTTTGCCTTCATTTTGTCGGTTGCATAGGTTTTGTATCCAATAGATCTTTGAATAAAGCAACGCTAGAAAAAAAATTGTCTATGACAATTACATACCTTTTAATTTCACTTGATGCAAGCAAGTGTAATACTATATTGTGTGTCAATTGTACTTTGCCATCCCCTAGATGTTGTGTTTCTTCCTCAACCAAAGGATTCTTTCCACAATAAACTTTGAAATTAGAAACAAATTTAGATTCCAAATATGCTAAGCACAAAAACTTTAAGCCCCACTTCTGCAGCTTCTAAGGCATATATTGCCTTGTGGCATAGTAAATCCCTTTATACTAGATGTCATTTTGTCAATAGCAAATTGTCCAACATTCCATGCACTAAGTAACCACCTAAGCTTTTTCATTTTGTCATATCTCAACATTGTCTTATCCCTCTCATAAATTTTTGGATTCATGAAATACAAGCATTTCATGAGTAATTAGAACTTGTTTTATATCATCAATTTAGAGATAATTGAGCAATGAAAAATTGACCTTTCTTATCCTAGAAAGGACTTCACATTATGTTGGCATCTCATGCCTATGTATAATATATTTTGTGATAGCTATTAACACCTTCAATTCCAACATGGTACAATTTTTCTAAGGTGTAATCCCCACTCTATAATTATTCTTGTTGCATATTGATTCATCTCAACAACAAAGTCCCATAATAATCTATAGGGTCAAAACACTTCAAATAACTGACAAAAAGCAAAGAAGTAGAGAACTAACATCCAAGAAAAGTAAACCTGGAACAATCAAAGAATTCCTTCGATTCATGATTATAACTTATAAGTAGTGAATTTTTATTGCCAAGTACAATCCAATATACCCACTTGATGCTATTCACATTTCCATTGTAGTCATCATCATATACATTCTCTCTTTTGTCCTCACTAAAAGCAAACTCAAGATACTCAATGACAAACTTGCTCCTACTATCACCTACAAATTTGAAAGTCTAATGTGTCAAACCATGCAGAATTAATCCACTCACCCTTTTCTCATGTGTTTTACCTACTACTCGACATTGCAATCTCATTCCATTCAACATGTTTTATTTTCACAAATTTTTGCCACTTGCTTGAAACGGAAAGGTGTTGACTATTCTTTGTGAAGGAAATTTTCTTTTTTTTTTCTGTCAAGAAAGCTTGATAACTTCTAAATTTCAAGTCCAATATCCAAATACTACATAGGAATCACCTATGGTTGATATATATACCACCATATATCATCCAAATACCAATCAAAGATTGCATGAGAATTGAACAAATATGTACACAGTCTTTTGAGTGGACAGTTACTTTTTAAAAAGGGAAACAAAACATTGCAATCCATACCCCCATTTCAAGTCACTTATCATTGCATTTAGTGGATCTTTATGCACAATTTTCCACCAATTGCCAATAGCCAAAATGCATGGGCTATTCTTTGTAAAGGAAATTTTATTTATTTGTGGTCAAAATAGTCTAATTACTACTATGTTTCAAATCTAAAAGCCGATTATAACCTAGGTATTGCTTTCTTTTAATATAAATATTATCAAATATTACCAAAATATTGTCCAAGTACCACCTAAAAATTATATAAGAATTGAAGAAAAATAAGGCCACTTCTCCAAAATGGAAAAAAATATTCCCATTATCTTAGAATAAGATCCGTGATTCCTTTGTATTATACAAAGGAAAACTCGATCTTATTTTGAGACACAGGGGATACAAATTCCATTTTCCATCTCTCCACTTCAAATCACTTGTCATACCATGCAACTATGGTTTATAAAATCATCATTAAAACCATCATACTCATCGACCATTGATGGACTGAGTGGATTAACCAACCAAAATTAACTTTGGTCATAATATGTTGGACAGAGGCAAAAACTAGATTTAATTTAAAATTATCAAAAAAATTGCTTTACCATGAGCAAATTGTATCCATTGAGCAAATGCAGGTTCAATAAAAATTTGTTTTTCTAGAGTATCATTAATTTATGCATAACTTTTTGCCAATTGCCGATAGCCAAAATGTGTTGGCTATTCTTTGTAAAGAACTTCTTATTTATTTATGGTCAAAATAGTCTAAACACTACTATATTTTGAGTCCAAAAGTCAAACATATTGGCTACGTATTGGCCTACTTTTGATATAGGTATCACCAAGTATTACCAAAGTATCACCCTTGCATGAAAAGGGAAAAAATATGTGGCTACTTCTCTAAAATAGAAAAAAAAAATTTCCATTCTCCCATTTCAGTTTATAGCATAGATGCAACTAAAAGCTAGCAGAATAAGGGTAGTGCTTACTTGCATGCAACCAGCTACCGCGGAAGTGAATTCATTTCTATAGAAGTTGGGGACGCGCTCTTGGCCACTTCCACCCCTGGATCATTGCAAGAAACACTAGTCCTATTCTCCAATACAATGAGAGTGACTCTTTTGTCAATCACTATAATATTTGAAGCATGAGTCCAATGAACATGAAATTTCTATTGAATTGTCTAATTTGATGGTAATTAGATCCTTTATATTTTAGAAATCATAAAAATAATTTTGTATTTAAGAATCATTTTTGTTAATCTATAACAAAATTAGGTTTAGGATTTATTATGTTAGAAATCCCCAAATTTTAGTGATCTAGAACTAAAATTTTCATGGCTCTTTGCATAGTAGGAAAGCATATATCTAGCAAAGAAAATCTAGTATATTATTTAGTATCTTCCACATGAGTGCAAATAGCACTTCCATTGTGCGCAATATTTGACATTGAAGATGGTTCTATTATTGTTCTTTTTGTTTTTTTGAAAATTTCTTTTCCTATTTTTTCAAATTAAAATGTGAAAATACCTATTTTCATGAGATTCTTCCAGTTATCACTACTTCAAGAATTTTTCTATGCTTTTACTTTCTAGGTACCTTCTTATTAAAGGTGTATACATCAAATATTTTTTTTTCATATTTTTTATATATTTTTTTAAATATAAAGTGACCTCAAAAAATCATAAATATTGTGCAAAACTCTACAAAAATTGCATGGTGTTTTTGCAATGACCTGCTTGCTATGTTCAGCAACTGTGCTCTTCTATAGACTACCGCTATGAATACTGCCATTGAGAGATCATAGATAATGCCGCCTTCCTCCTACACATCTTCTTGGTGTCGTTATAAATCTCTTTTTCTACCCTTTGTGATGCAATCACTCTTGCATGGGGTGGTCATTGATGGTGAGTTGTAAATTGCATGTGGTTGTGTAACAACTCTAGAGGCTAGAAGAGATCAAGACTTTGGGTTTTGTATGTAAAATAACCAATCCATTTCCAATCACTTAAGCAATTGCCCATATGTGGAGTGCGAGTTTGTTTAGATGAAATTTTTTCTCGTATGCGGAAACACTGTTTGGAAGGATTGCATATTTTTTCAAATTTATTCTACACAAAACATAATTACTATGAACTTTTTAGTGGAAGATTTCCTTTGACCTATTCTTGATCAATAGGTTGTTGTATTACCAATCATAGGTTGATGTAAATGATAATTGTGGCTTTCAATGTACAAGTTGTGATCATTCTATGTTTCAATGTACACCTACCGGACATGATGTCTTGCTTTGCGTGAGTTGTTGGAAATGCAACAGAGCTGTAGTTTGATATACCCAAGCCTATACCACCAAAATGGGGGGATGATCAAAAACATGTCGGCTAACTTAGGAAGAATAGGGGCCTTTGTCAAAGTCTTTTTTGTCAAAATCTTTACAATTGGAGGCTCTACCTCCACTTTCATGCTCTTAGCTATCTACGAACTTATGATTCAACTTACCAATAAAGTCATTGTCTATTTGGAAGAAACTCACTTGACTTCCTTGTGGTAATGAAGGTGCAAAGAAAGGTGTAGGATAATCAAGTCTTATTGTTGATGGAATAAGGGGAGTTGGACTCTATGGTGAAAATTGCAAATTAGTAGAAGCATGACTATTTTGGGCTTGCAATCTACAATTATGACAAATAAATAGTCCATTCCATGCAACCTAGAAAAAATCCAATAAAATCCAACTTAGAACTTAAAGAAAGCAAAGTGTCAACACAAACAAAGTAGTGGTATATATTGGAGTGTTATACCTTGTTGGAAGAGGTTTTAGTCCTTTGTTTAGGCATTGCGCTTCTTCCTCTAGCACCTCCTAATGATGTACAATCAATGCTCTTTGCCTCAATACAAAACTTGATTCTTAATGCACATGTTGTGAGAGGGGGGGGGGGGGGGGGGGGAGGGGGGACATTCTTTAATGTTGTTTAGGATGGAAAACTAGACAAATGGAATAGAATTTTGAATTTGACCCTCTTTCTTCCATGATGTGCTTGATAGGTCAAATAACTATGGATTATTAGGAAAATTTAGTTAAATTTGCCTTCATTGAATAAGTAGTGGTGCCATGAATAGTGGGAAGTGGGAACCATTTTAGGTTACACTTGTGTAGGTAGAGTGCTCTAATTTAGCAAATGTGGGTGGGAATAATTGGCAATGCTTCCCCTAGGTGCCAAAAAGTGAAGTCATAGCTTCCTATTGCTCATCAAGTCATTTTTTAACTTCTAAAGTACCAAAGTCCCCTCGAGGAACACTTGGGATTTTGGGCAGGCTCATACAACCTGAAAATTTGACCTGATTTTTTGAAACTTTTTTGGAAGATAAGAAATCACGTTAGCTTTCTAAAAATATAATTGTTTATCCAATCGGTGCCCAAGAGCAAAAGTTATGCCACTTGAAATCAAAAAGCAGTTTGTTGGGCAGAAAAAAAATTAATTAATTAATTTGAAAATAAAATTTCATTTTTTTTCCTCAAAGATCATGTTTTTTCTACATTTGAAGCTTTGATTCATTCTATTTGGACTCAAAATGAGAAAGTTATGGACAATCTTGTTTTTTGGGCAATCTTAGCATCTTCTTAAAAAAATAACTTGTAGGACTCATTTCTGAATGCAATTTTCAAATTTTCTCAAAAAAATTCTTGGAAAAGATCAATTTTGTTTGCAAGAACAATCCACCGTTGGAATTGTGGTGTTTTAATTCCACCTAAGAGCTATTAATGATTTAGTATTTCATTCAATTTTGGACCTACTTCTACATAACAATTTTTTTTTATGAAAAAATCAAGTTTTGGCATTCTCAAATTTTTTTCCCTGACTCTTAACTCAAATTTACAATACAAAATATTTTAACTTTGTAGTGTGTAGTGCAAAAACAATCCACAAATGACCGTCAAAGTCATCTGAAATTGCAGGCCACAATTCAAAAAAACTTCTTTTTCCAACTTCAAATGCGTACGATCAATCTTCCAATCCGTACGATCAAACTTCATGAAACTTTTACCACATGATTCAAGACAAGTGAAGTTCAAGATCCTATGGTTAGATTCTAAAAAAAAGTTTTTTTTGATTTAGGGAGTGATCGCAGCAGAAATGGCAATTTTTAGTTGTTTTAGAACCAGAAATTGCCTTGGTATTTAGGGATTAATGGAAATTTTGAACTTATTAGATTCTTCTGATCAAAAAAGCAATTGACCTCATTGCCAAATTTGCCAAAATGTGACATCAAATTTCAACGTGTAATTGCTTGCAATTGACTTTTTGCTATAGAGATGCTTCAAATTTTGTAATTTAATATAAAATTTTAGAATTCAATACCGTAGCATGCATAAAGAACGGGGGTGCAGTGCGCAAGCGCCCTGGCACAACCTTGCATCCTTTCTGCTACTTAAAGACAATCCTTCTCCAACCACCCCTATCTCTTGTAAGCGGAAGTTGCCTGATTAGGCGCAAGGGATAGGCCCTTTATCCATGGGTTGAGCAAACCTTAGCCTTCAACTTCTTCTTCTAAACCTTGTTTCCTCCAAAGTCAACTAACTTTTGACAATTCAGCTTGCCCTTTGAATTTTGTTTCACAAAAAAATCCTATAATTTTTTCGCTTGGCATTTGATTGAAATAAAAATTATATATCTATAAAGCTCTTGCAAAACTACGTGGCTTCATAAGTTTCCAAAAAAATGCAATTTAATTGAGACAATAAGAATTTACACAAACTCCAAATTATTCCCTAAGGAGACATTCAATGGGACCTTAGAAGTTAATGTCCTAGTGAATATCCACTTTGACAATCAATAATTGTGTATTGAATGTACAACTCGCAGAACGTTAAATCCCCCCGTCTTTTGTGGGCCCAGCTATCAGAAAGCCGGGCTGTTAGGACGGTGCCCAGCCAAGTGCGCGGGTAGCTGGGCGGAAAGTGCAGAACACAAAAATGCAGCAGCGGATTAGGGTTTAGGGCGACGGGTTAGGTTTTTGGGTCCTAATAACCCACATTGTTTGTAAACCCTCCTACCACTCCATATGTATATAAAGCGTTGTCTTTTCAATTCTAAACACAAATCATAAATGGATGGAGAAGCAAAGTGAGATAGATGTCCATTTCAAATGGACAATTTAGCGTCTTGCAAAGAAAAAAAAATCCAATTTTTTTTTCAAGTTCTACTAAAACAACATTTTGGGGCACAATTCAAACAACATCTTTCAAAGTTCATGAGGCACACATAAGCAACAAGGTGGCCCTCCAAATGAAACTTTTTATAATTCTAAAAAAGTTGAAGTGTCCATTTTATGCAGGACCTATATAATGATGAAATTTTTATGAAGTATGAGGTTAGGAGATGGACATGGATGGAACTTTATGCGTCCTTCATGAACTTTTAAATTTGTTGTTTTAATTGTGCTCCAAAATGTTGTTTTAGTAGAACTTGAAAAAAAAATTGGAATTTTTTTTCTTTGTAGGACATTAAATTGTCCATTTGAAATGGACATCTATCTCACTTTGCTTCAAAAGACATTCATGATTTGTATTTAGAATTGAAAAGACAATGCTTTATATACATATGGGGTGGTAGGAAGGTTTACAAACAATGTGGGTTATCTAGACCCAAAAACCTAACCCGCCGCCTTGTGAAGGATGCCGTACCCTACATTTTTGTGTTCTGCACTTTCGTGTCTTGCACTTTCCGCCTAGCTACCCACGCGCTTGGCTGGGCGCTGTCCTGACAGCCGGGCCCACAAAAGACAGGGGGATTTAACATCTTGCGTACAATTTTAGGTTAAAGCGAAACAAATCTTTTACAAGAAAAATAAACGTATACATAGTGCATTAGACATCACTTGCTTGACTTTTGCAAAAGTAGCTAGGACGTAATAGTGAGGGTGCAAAAAGGTAGATGGCCAATTTCATGAAAATGGCGGTATTGCAAGTGCCACTTTGACACTGTACTATTTTCATCATCTAGTACAAGTATAGATTTCAGAATAGCTATTCTAAAATATCTAGGATAGATATAGATTTAGAATGAGCATTCTGAATTGTTTTCAAGCCATTTAAAAAAAATTTGTCATTTTAATGAAATTGCCCATGTTGTGTTTAATAATTTATCCTAAATCCGTTTGAGTTTATTAATCAATATAGAATCCGTGGTGTTTAGTAAATTCTAATGATTTTGACAAATAGCTTCAAATCAATAGCCACTTAATTTTGTGTATTTGAAGATGAGAAGAGAAGCTCTTTATAGAAGTAGGGTAGTAATAGGTAAAACAATCCATGTGCTATATGTAAATTGGGATTAATAGGAACTCAATTGCTCATAATTCATTCAAAACATAGGAATTGTGCTCAAAGTTGAATTTCAAATCTCATTTTAGTATAGTTAGGAACAAATTTTGAAAAAAATATTCTACACAACCAAAATGAAGTCTGAAATTCTACTTTGAGTATACACAATTATTGTTAGAGTTCTTTTGGAATGTAGCTGCAAGTATATTAGAAGACCATACCCTTTAAATTTAAGCTCGAAATTTATTTTTAACCCCTAAATGTGTTTGACTATGTTTTCACCAAAAACGCTCCAAAATTGCCATTTCTAATATAAATACCAAATTTTAAAAAAAAAATTGGACATATGTAACCATAAGATCTTGTAGTGCACTGGTTTGAAAATATGGAGAAAAAATTTTAGAATTTTCCACCGTGCAAATTGCAAGATTTTAGTGTTTGAATTGAGAAATATCCTTTTTTTGTCCCTGCAAAAATCCGGGCAGCTGCACTTCACAAGGTCACATTTTTATAAAAAAATGCCCAAAATGATGGTCACTCTTTGGATTAATTTTTGAAATCAAGTTGGCTATATACTTAAAAATTTTCAGATGGTTTGAAATTGTACAACATATCTCAAGTTTAGGTTTAAAAACCTATAAATTAAGACTAGGGCTTCCCAGAAACATCTTACACTTAGGATTATAGGAAAAAAAATAGTAAGTAGAAAGAAGTAGAGAATGATTCACAACAATAAATTGTTAATCATTTAATTATAGAATTAAAAAATGACAATCCCAATAGTTATAGTGTTTTTAATAAACAATCTACACCCAACACTTCTATTTCTTTTCAAAAATATTGAAAATTGAGTTAAATAAAGGATTTCAAAGCTAAGTTTAGAGTAGGGAATCCATAACTGCCGCAAACTAGAACACTTCATAATTTTCATCTCATAAATAAAAATGGAATGATTCAAAGCTTTTCATATATATATAAATCTAAAGAACCAATTTCAAATTTTTATTTTTTTAAAAGTATTTTTTGAAGAATTTTTTGAGCTGCCTGCCGAGCGCTGAAAATCACATATCATACAATAACCATGTAGTCAAGAGTTATGAAAATTGTTGGGCCATAAAGCTACTCCTAGGAAAAGTATTGTGTGAAAATTTCAAAGAAAAAAATTAAAACACCATTCATAGTGAGCTGCCCAAAATTGCTATGTTGCCAAAAAATGGTGTTTGGGCTTTTAGGGGTTAAGATACTCAATAGTACTAAAACCTCCAAATTGGCAAGTGTGACATAAAATTGGGGGCTATTTTGAATAGTGAATTATTTTTTAAAATTATAAAAAAACTAGACAAGGTGTATAATAGTCATAAGTACCTTACTTATAAATCTTGAGTCATTTGGAGCCAAAACGCAAAAGTTATGGCCAAAAAACAAATCAGCACTCAGTGTGTGACGCAAAGTAGTACATGTGTTTCTTGCATTCACCAATGGACAATTGATTTCATTATAAAAACCACCATTCATCCTTCACTCTCATCAAGTGTTCATGAATAAGTCTTTTATATTGCTATCAAAAAAAATTCATAATGGTTGATGGTAATTGGACTATTTTGGACATTTTTTTTTTTTTTAAAATTTGGTTAGAGTGCAAGGTGCATTAGATTGCAAGGTGTTTAATTTTGAATTGGACTTCCCAGTACTTGGATTTTGCGCCACTCTAGACACTAACAACCATCCAACATTCCAACGTAATGTGAGTAGTAATAGTGAAAAAAATAATAAGAATGCAAAATAAAATGTAAGATGCGGGATCCTCTTAGGGCTTTTTGGCTATCCTTTGAAGGTCTGAATTTTTTTCTAATGTTTGTTTCTTAAGTTTGACAAAATGGCTTATTAATTTTCAAAACCATTTTGCTTCCAAAAAATCAAAAATATAATTATTTTTCACCAAAGGTGACCTCTGGCTATTGTAGCCACATTTAACTACTTTTGGAGTTTAAAGAGTCCGAAAACAACATCTGAAGACAAAACATCAGTAGATAATCATTGAAAGATAATGCAAAACATTGGAAGATCAATGTAAAACATCTAGAGATTTATGCAAAGCATCCACAGATTTATACAAACATCTAGAGATCTCCAAATGTTATTATCTAGAGATTTGTGAACATTTTGTTTAGAATTCATTCAATAGTCTAGAAGAGGACACTTGGGATTTCAAGCAAGCTTGTGCGACCTAAAATTTTGACCTTATTTTTTAAAATATTTTTCAAAGATAGGAAATCGTATTAGCTTTCTAAAATATAATTGTTTTTTCAATCGGTGCTTGGGAGCAAAAGTTACGCCACCCAAAGTCAAAAAAGCAGTTTGCTAAGCAAAAAAAGAAAACTTTAAAAAATCGAATTATTTTTCAATTTTTTTCCCTCATAGATCCTGTTTTTGTCTACATTTGAAGCTTTGATTCATTCTATTTGGACTCAAAATGAGAAAATTATGGACAATCTTGTTTTTTGGGCAATCTAAGCGTCTACAAAAAAAACCTTATAGAATTCATTTGTGAACACAATTTTCAATTTTTTTCAACTTTTTTTTAACAAGGTTAAGTTTGTTTGCAAGAACAATCCACTATTGAGATTATGGCGTTTTAATTCCACCTAAGAGTTATTAATGATTTAGTATTTCATTCAATTTTGGACCTACTTCTACTTAACAATTTTTTTATATGTGAAAATCAAGTTTTGACATTCTGAAATTTTTTTCCCCGACTCTTAACTCAAATTTCAATACAGAATATTTTAACTTTGTAGTGTGTAGTGCAAAAAAAATCCACAAATGACCGTCAAAGTCATCTGAAATTACAAGCCACAGTTCAAAAAAACTTCCTTTTTCAGCTTTAAATGCTAATATCTTCCAATCCGTACGATCAAACTTCATGAAACTTTTACCACATGATTTAAGACAAGTGAAGTTCAAGATCCTATGGTTAGATTCTTAAAAAAAGATTTGGTTTAGGGAGTTATCGAAGCAAAAATGGTAGTTTCAGTGGTTTTGGAGCCAGAAACTGCCTTGGTAATTTAGGGGCATTACGGCTGGTAGTCCATGGGTTTAAATTTATCAACAGTGTTCTTACAAAATGCTATTGAAGAGGTGAATTCTAGTAGTGATTTTGTGCTGTCAATAAGGTAAAAACAGCCCACTTTGGTCAAAATTAGGAGTTTAGCCTTACGATGTTACTGAAAATTTTCAAGTTTTTTTTGACATAAAGATAAATGTGAGAAATAGTGAGAGCAATTGAAATTATAGTATTTTTGACAAAGTATGAATTTGCTATGAATTTTTGAACTGTTCAATGCATCATAGTTTAAAAGAGTCTGTACATAGACTACTCCAAAAACAGGGTTGCTATTTTGTGAGCATGCGAGCATGAGCTTGTGAGCTTGTGAGCATACAATTTTTTAGAGAATATTTTGTGGTGGAACGTGTAACCGCGGACATTATACTCCCTCCGTCCCAAAATGATTGTCCATCTTTCCAAAAATAGATGTCTAGAAATGATTGTCCACTACTTCAAATTTAGTTATATGAAGATGAAATTTATGAAATAGTCGATATGTCACAATAAGAGTTTCAATTAGATGAAGATACAATTCATGAAATAGACAATGTCAATTCCACAAAGACACAATTCATGAAATAGTCAATTTTCTTTACCCAAGCTACTTATAATAAGTTGCTCACAATCTGCTTAAGAAAAATCTAACCGTAAACTATCTTCACGAAATCTTCATAGGGTACAAAGACAAGATGGAAAACAATGCATTGCTATGCTCAGTATTCATTTTCGGTGGAAAATCATAAGCTAGCGGGTGATTTATCATATGAATTTGCAGCATCAATATTTCTGTTCTAAGCAATTCATAATTTAAACTTGATATTGCCGTTTTTGCAAACCGCAAGAGTTAATCTACATGGCTGCATTCATTACTTTACCAAACTCTCAAATTTTGCCTTAATCTTGAGAAAAGTTTGTCAAGGGACAATCCTTTCGGGAAGGAGGGAGTATCATTCAAGATTTAGGATTGAAAGACTGAAATAATCTACTCATTTTGTCAATAAATGGAAAGTATAGATGTCTTCCACTACCAACATTCTTCCAAACCATGCTTGATGCTTCTAGAAACCAAATTCTATAGTTAGGAGCCTTCATCCACTATAGAAGAGACCGCAACAAGTTGTTTAGAAGACTAGAGATAGAAGCTACAAAGCTAATTTTTTTGCAATCTCTTTAGGATATTTTCAATGGCGCAGTTGTCGATGGTCTCATTAGCATTGTTATTTGAACCATCAGTGTTGTCCTCTAAAACATTTCATTTCTACCATAGAGCAATTGTTTAGTGGCATGGGACTTAAGTTCCACAAATTTTTCTGTAGAAAAATTGATTTAGATCAAATTTGAAAAAGAAAAAAAAATAATTAAGGCCCAAGTGGTTGATGCATTTAATAACATTTGCTTACTACATAACATGCAAATGTATGATTGTCAGTAAGATTAGAAAATTTAAAGCCAAATCTACGCTAGATTGTAATTATGGGCCTTATTGCACAAGAATAGCTAGAGTACAATCAAGTTGCAAGTCTAAACTTTTAATAAAAAATCTTCAATATACAAATAAGTCTTCAAAATCATCATGATTAAACTAAATTATAAATTTATTCTTTTTTGATCCTAGTTATTGGAATGTGGGCTCCCATTGGTGCCAAGAGCTCTTCCAAACAACCTAATATGTGACCAAAAGAAACAATCGACTCTTGCACAAACACAATTTGATCAAACCCAAGCTTCAAGCTTCAATTTTATTATTTAGAAATCTTATATACATGAACAAGTCCTTCATAGCCAAATGAATGAGCTAGAATATAAATTTGGTTCTTTCTTAATCACTTATTAGAATGTGAGGATTACCTCTTGACACCATTGGTAGATCTTTGGTGGCGGAATCAAAAGACAATAATAACACTTATTTTTTGTTTGCAATGAAAGGCCTCTTGTAGGTGCCAAAAAGTCCCGCTCACATCTTAGCAAGTGATCAAGAAAAAAAACCAATCCTTACAGATGTGCAAATCCTACAGATCATTTTATTCAAGGTAGAATGAAATTTTATTTTTTTTTTGTCATTGGCTTCTGAGCTGAGGACTCCCATTGGCGCCAATAATTCTTCTAAACAATCCAATATGTGATTTAAAGATAAAATCAACCTTTGCAAAAGCAAAAACAAAAACAAATTGAACACAAGCTTAAGGCCAATTTTTTATTTAAGAATCTTGTGTACATGAAGAGGTCCTCAACATCTAGATGAAATAGATTGCATATAGATTTTATTTTCTCTTAATCATTTGCTAGGGTGTGAGGGAGTACTTCTTGGCAAGGAGAAAAAAATAAATAAATAAATAAATAAATAAATTGCATCTAAAGGTCTCCCCTTGGCGCCCAGAAGAATCCCTAGGAATCTCCTTTTGTCCTAGCAAGTGCTCAAAGATAAACATATCACCTTTGTACAAGCTCAAGTCCTACAATCATAATGGCTAAATTAGAGTACAATTTTTTTTCATGATCATTGCCTAGTGACTGCAAAGCTAGGTGCTTCCATTAGCATCGCAAGGTCTCCTTCAAATCCTAGTAAGTGATCAAGAAAAGACACTTGACACTTGTAGAATGGTTTTGAGCTAGCTTTGCTTATGCATAGGTCGGGTTATATTTCTTGATCACTTGCTAGCTTGTGAGGGGGACTTCTTGGCGCCAATAGGAGTCTCTAGCCCTACAACCAATGATTATAGAAAACAAATTGTATTCTAATTCAATCATGACAATCTACAAACCCTATTCCATTTTTAAAAATTTGAAAAGATAAAAAATTAACCTTGTCTTTAAATATGCTCTAGCTATGCCTGTGCAAGGATCGAGTGTTTTTTTTGGATCACTTGCTAGGGTGTGAGGGGGATCCTTGGCACCGAAGGAAGCCTCCCAACCTTCCACCTAGTGATCAAGATTCAAGACATGATAAATTTGTACTCTAGCTCAATTAAGATGATGTGTAGGATTTGTGCTTTTGGAAGGCCAGCTTTTAGGCTAGCTTTTTTTTTTTTTTTTTTTTTTTTTGCAACCCCAGGCCTCTCCTTGGCTCCAAAGAGAACCACACCTTAGTAAGTGATCAAGAAAAAACAAAGTTTAAAAATAGTTTTTTTCTTTTTAAGAAATTTGAGAATAAACTTAGCCTTACCTCTAAATGTGTTCAAATTGTGCTTGTACAAGGGTCAAGTGTTTTTTTGGATCACTTGCTAGGGTATGAGGGAGACCTCTTGGCACCAAAGAGAATCCCAATTTTCCAAACAATGATCAAGACAGAATAAGTTTGTACTATAGAACACAAATTTTGTTTTTTCTTGATCACTTACTACGATGTGACAAGTTTCCCTCGACGCCAAGGGGAGCCCCGTGTTGCGGAGGGAAAGAAACAAAAAATAAAAAAAAGCTTTTATTTTTATTTTTTGAGGAAAAGATAACTCCCCTCGGCGCCGCGGGGAGCTCCACATTACAGAGGGAAAAGAAACAAAAAATAAACAAAAGCTTTTATTTCTATTTCTTGGAGACAAAGTAACTCCCCTCGGTGCCAAGGAACCCTGCACTCCGTAGCAAGTGATCATGAATCCTAAAACCTTGACTTTTTACCAAAGAACAGATCTGACACATCATTTTAATTGAGTTAGAATACAAATTTATCATGTCTTGAATCTTAATCACTAGCTGGGAGGTTGGGGGGCTCCCTTTGGCCCCAAGGGGTCCTCTTCACACCCTAGCAAGTGATCCAAAAGAACACTCAACCTTTGCACATGCATAGCTAGAGCACATTCCAAATACAAGGTTAATTTCTTATTTTTTCAAATTTTTAAAAATAGAATAGGGTTTGTAGATTGTCATGATTGAATTAAAATACAATTTGTTTTCCACAATCATTGCTTATAGGACTAGAGACTCCTATTGGCACCAAAAAGTCCCCCTCACAAGCTAACAAGTGAGCAAGAAATATAACCCGACCCATACATAAGCTTAGCTGACTCAAGACCGTTCTTAAATATAGTATCTTTTTTCCCAATTTTTTGGATTTATTTCTTTTATTTTGATTGCCTTTCAATTCAAAATGCCTTTTTTTATCAAGCAAATATTTCTACAAAGAGACTGCGAGATCAAACCAAGAGTAGGGTGATTATCTTTTAAGGTTGAGAGGTAACTTGACCGCCTGTTGACAAGATCCAAAACTGCAGCACTATGTGAAGTCTATTGACATCTTTCAATCAAACTGGGGAGGAGGTAACTTGTTTTGGTGGGCCGAGAGGTGGTTTTTTAGCCTATTAAAGGGATCAAAATTTGTAGCACCATGCAACATCCAAAGAAATGTCACCCTTAGGATTTTTAGGAATTTTGTTGTAGGCCTCATCACATTATTTCTCTTGCAAGGATTGAATGTTGATGCCATCATGCAGCCTATCCAAAACAGATCCTACAAATGGTTGTAGCAATTGGAAGTTTGACGTAGTGATTTGTTTGCCGCTACTTGTGATGATTGCATTTGAGCCTTCATATACATAACAAATTATTGAACATTCTTCAGTGGCAGAACATCATGATCAAATCCATCTAAGGAAGAACTGAAGTTAAGAGGTGCTAGATGCAATGGTAATTTGAAGAAGATTGTAAAGGCATTGAATGTCTTTTTTGGAGCATCTAATGTTGCAACGCTTATTCTAAACTTGCAAGATGAAGAGGTATTTGGTGATAATAAGCTCAAACTTGACCTCCTATTTGTTTGGATGGTGATTTCCATCGACTGGATAAAATGAATTTTTCTTAGCCAAGAGTATTGACTTGGTCCACACACACCTACAAAGTTCTGTGAGGAAGCAGAGAAGGTGGCTAACTTTGAACAAGTTTTACATGGCACTACCACATTGGGGAGCAATGGTGACACTTTACAATAGCATATTGCGAGATTGTCTCACATGTTGATTTGCAAATGTCAAGCCCAACAGCAAGGATCGAACATCACAAAAGGATGAAAAGACATTTTAGCTCCAATATACCATGGTAGAAAGAAATAGTATAGCGGAAATTAAGATATTATGACAAATTTTTGGTTTTGCCCAAATAATATTCACCGTTGTATTCAAGGCTCTAAATGTGCTTGGATAATTGACTAGTCTAAACCACTAGACATTTGGCCTATATAAATGGACATTAATGAGGGTCTCCAAATGAAGGCCTTTGATATACGCAGAAGTCTAAAAATCTATGAATGCCTATGACCTGAGTTTGAAATAATTTTGACTAAAGTTACACATGTAGTTGCAAAAGTGTCAATTTTTCTTTGAAGAAATATTGTAATTATTTGATGGAATGTTCTATACAACCTTCTTTCCATTTTTATTCATTTTTCACATGGGAATTGCAAGAAACACTTGTCCTATTTTTTGTCCCCTTGCCCTTGGACGGGTGGTTTTTTGCTCATAACTTTTGCATTGTCTATCCATTTGGCTTGAAATTTGGAATGAAGGTACATATCGTAGTTGCAGACATTGAATAATTTTTTCAAATTTTTCAAAATTAGTTTATTATTTTTAAACTGCTCCCAATTGGGTGTCTACTTTGGCAATTTTGGGGGGTTTTAGTCCTATTTTTTATCCAAAAATGAAAATTTGAAGCCACAAATTGGACATGTTGGAGGTCTACTAACATTACAAGGATTGACAATGAATTTTTATGAAAATAGCAACATGTCAATTGTCCACATGGTGTCAAAGTGACCTTCCTTTGCACAAAGGTTACGAAGAGGGAAAAATTTCCTACACTAATTTTTTAGTGCAATGTGAGTGGAATCTTCTCTAGCAAAATGGATGGGTTTTTTTTAATTTTTTAATTTTTTTTTAATTATTAAAAATAAAAAGGTGCACAGATCCTTTATCTGCTATTTTCTGCTCCCAGTAGCTTCTGTAGTACTTTGTAGCAGTCTATAGTACTGCATAGTACTACATAGTACTGAATCAACGATTGAGATCTACAAGGGCGCTGCAAAAATATAGTACTGCATAGTACTATATAGTACTGCCAGCCCTATGGCAAAAAACTGCTTTGAGCCAAAACGTGAAGTGTTTCTTGCAATCACCCACATCTAAATTGTTTTTCATCTTCACAATATATTTCCAATATTATAGGCAATATAAAAAATAACAATCCTAATACAAGTAGTATATATCCACGGTAATAGGTCCATGGTAATAGGTCCACAATAATATAGGTCTTAAAACTACAAGAAATCAAAATTATTGACATTTTTTTTTGGTAGCTATCCTTTATCCTGATATTATTGAATTTTATATTATTTTTTAAAAAATTTTGGAGCTCACTGCTCACATAATCCCTGCTCACTGCTCACTACTCACAGACTCACAAACTAGCACCGCTGCTCTAAAATAACAAAATCTGAATCTATAATGCTCATCTTGTTCACATAAAGCAATCATAATGTTTTCTAATATGGAAGGCCACACAACTTCTCATCACACAACTTCAATTAAATTACAATAGAACCTCTCCAATCCAATACTCTCTGAACCAATAAAGCGTTGTCAAAAAGTATTGATTGCCGGTCCCAACATGCAAACATCTTGACCCTCCCTAATGTAATAATTTCTCTCAGAGGATGTGTCAGATTAGTTCCAACTCTCAGAGGAAGAGATTTGAGGGCATTAGAGGGTTGTTTCAGGCCCGTTCTCTAATCTGGTTAGATTTGTGAATAGTTGGTACGAGCTGTCAAAATTAAAAAAATTAAAAAAATTAAAATTCTCTCCCAAATATCATTTTAGGCCAATTTTTATTTTTATTTTTTCCGAAAATGACATGGCACTCGCGCGACTACATCAGCCAACAGCTTTCCTGCGTGGAAACGCTGCAAGAACGCAGGATAACTCATGGGCTCTTGAAGGCCTCAAATCTCTTCTAATGATTTACTTTAGAGAGGTTCTGCTGTGCTACGGAGTACGGACCCATCCACTTCTTCACTCTGCACACACCCGCGGCCCAGGGCACACATGTGATTTGTAGAAGAAAGATCGAATGAAGTGAAAAATTTCGCAAGGTTCGAGAAAATTCACGATTGGGGCCCTTTTCTAGACGGAATTCAGGAAGCTCAGATCTATACGATTCCTCAGAACATTGTGCACTTGAATGTCACTATTAGGATAATTACTCTGAGTTGCGCCAATTTGACGAATTTGACGATAGGATGAAGAACTTTCATCATACTCAGTATATTTCGTGAAATTGGCAGGACTCCGGAGCCAAAAATTGTGATGCATTTGTCCACAACCGTCTAAAATCTAGGACAGGTATGAATTTATATTTCAGAACGCGTACGCACGTTCTGTATTAGATTACCGACAATTTTACGAAATTAAGGTTCATGGCGGTTGCTTCGACTGATCGAAGCCATGGTACTGGCCGACAATAAAGTCCTCGATCACTGTCGGAATCTTCTCGAAAATTGGAATAAGGCCCAATCGTAAACACAGATCTATTATAAAAAGTCACTGACTCTTCTAAGAGAAACAGCTCACAACACATGGAAATAGCTAGGTAACAAGCTCGAATCTCCAAGCCATGATGCAAGAATGGGGGCGCTTGCATGCTCGGATCCTACGAGCATAATTAACTATCATTTGGAAACTGGAAACTTTTTTTCTGGAAACTATCAAACATTGTTTGTATATGCAGAAATTAGTCACACAGTCGGTTCATGCAGCTATATTTCATGGTGTCGGCAAGAGAATTCACAGTAAGATTTAAGAAAGATTCGGCGGGGGGGGGGGGGGAGGGGGGAAGTTACATGTTTGAATACTCTACCCCCCCGGGTATCGCCCTCCCGATCTCCCTGTGAATAAGACTGAAATTTACGTCAGCAGAGTGAAAAGCCTATTGCTGTTGGTAACAAAAAGCACAGTAGAATATTTTTTAATCACATCATAGAATATATTTACACTATGATATAAAGTAACCTTTGCTCCTAACTAAGGCGTGGAAGCAAGCTGAGGTGCACTTGTGCTATCGAGGTAAGTTATCATCATTGATGCTGATCGAAGCCAACACCGCTTGCTAGTAGCAAGTGATTCTGATCGCTTTTCTCACCACTTGCAGACTCCTGTGACGATCATGAGGAGCTTCCCCACATAGTTCCAGCATTCTCTTTCAGTCAAGCATTTGAGAAGTTCCTAAACGGTGAGACCTTCTAAATTTTAGAACTGGTAGATGAAACAAGCTAGCAGTGATCATGACAAACTTTTCAGTAATTTCAGATAATACTGAGTAATCATGTGTGTCAATTGCCGTTTTTGCAACTCTTCTCATTTACAAACAAGAGTATGTTTATTGATCATTTTCTAATCTATACATTTTCTACAAAGCGTTAAAGCTCCGCAAAAATGAATGCACCCGAGACTGATAAAAGGAAACTTACTGGTCATCGTATGGATTGCTATGAAAGCATCAACTCCGGAAAAAGGAAATGTTTCTGACACAGGTAAGTCAGTCAATCCAGTGTATGGGTCTGATGGAAAAACACTACTTCAAACGTACTCTGTCGGTCGAACCGTTTGTAAGTTCCAGTTTCAGATTGCCTCTGAAACTAGGCTCAAAAAGGAATGCAGGCGGGTTGAAGCTGTAGAAATTCATTTCTCCACTTCCATCCCAAGAGGGCGCACTCAAGTCCCCTGTCCGAATTCCACTTTTCATATCGTAGATGACGCCAGTGTGTGCAATGCTGTTGAAAATGCACAACCTCCGCTCACCAAACGGTAAGCAGGTGTACTCCGGGTAGATCTGAAGACCCGGCTGACTACCAACCTTCGTCTCTGTCATCACATTCCTCCACTTTTCTGCTGTACCTTCACCTGAATTGGGATGCATGGCGTTCTGAAGTATGTCAATGCGATGCTCGACAGTCCTACGCGGATTATAAGGATTATGCTCAATCTCCGAAAACACGACAATCTCTCCGTTGATATTGGACACTTGCATAATGTTCAAGTTGGATGCAGTCGGCAAAGGGCATGCCAAATGAGGTAACCATTTGCCCTCATCCACACTGTATGCCAAGAGGCCACGTCCACGGTCTCCATCCAAAAAGGCCACGCAATACAAAAACCCATTCATGTACGCCCCATTCTGATGCTCATTCAACGCAAACACAGGCCCGGGAACGTCCTCGGTCACAGTCCACATGGAGGTGCGAGAATCAAACACTTCGGTGATTTTCGAAAGATGCTCGTCACCAGTCCTGGCACTCCCGGCCACGATAATCTTGAAGGAATCTCCCGTCGAAGCGACCACCATCTGCAGCAGCACAGGATTCCGGGGATGGTTCAGACGTGGGAGCTCCCTCCACCTTCTGGTCATGGGATTGAGTACTACTATCTTCTCTGCGATCTCCTGAACTGCCAGAGAGGACTGAACTGCAGAGACATAGACACACAGGAGGCCACCAGCTCCACAGATAGAATGGTCTTTGAACAAGTTGGTATCCAATTCTGGGAGCATTGCAAATGGCGGTAACTTCATCCAAGTTTGGGTATCCAAGTCATAGCCAGCGCATCGCCAAACATTATCATTGCGAAAGTAGAAGTGTAGCCCTGTGAGCAGTGCCTCTCGGGGCTGCTGTCTCTCTCGGCAACAATTATATCCGTCATCCTCTGTGCGGGCTTTGAACAACTCGGATACTGCTTTCATTTGAAACAAAGTTTTGTAATCGAGTTTGGCCAGGATGGAGTGCAGGATTTCGTCTGAGAAGTCACAGAGATTCCTGACGCTTTTTCTGCCATCATTCTTTTGTGCTGGCTCATCTTCTCTCCTGGTCACTGCTTCGTCTAAGGTCTCATCCACGGACCATGGCTTTCTCTCTGGCACAGCACAGCTGGTAATCTGGCGCCTGGAGGAATCACTACACCCGGCACAAGCAGTTAATCGGTAGTTCATTATATATGTTGGATATTTACCCAGGAATCAACGAGACAGACATTCAGTTGATGCTGTAGAGCTTATGCTATGTACACAAGTGCTAAGAGGTCATCATAAGAAGAAGAATCGGTTCGTTTTAATCACTCCGATCCAATTGAAATCAATTGAGAGCAGTTAGAAGTTGAAGGATCGCATCAGAGTGACCAAACCAACATATAGTCAATCGGGGCGTCTGTTTTCTGTGTTGGTATTCTACTGTATGCATTCTACAGTAGTACAGTGACATGCATCGTCAGTAGTAACTAACCTGAGAACAATGTACCAAATACGAATACATGATTATCACAAAAATCAGCAAGTGAATTTGGCCGGCCTCTGAATTTCGTATTAGGGTCTACTTAAACCCTAATACGTTTAAGTAGACCCGTTGCCCATGCCTCTGAATTTCGAACCAACCTTGATCCTGACGCAATTAAAGCAATGCCGGTTGCAATTCCTTCCTTTTCTACGACACTAAGATGGAAAGAAACGACGAATTTTCTTCTTCAGCCACGAAACGGCGCATATCAAGAAAGTACCGAACATCAGGATGCAATATTCTATAACTTTTCTTTTTTAAGAAATAAATTGAGACGTACTTTTCATTTGATCAAAGAAATCATGAGTACGTTACCTGAGGCACTTTCGAGCATCCGGTTGGACGGAGGACGGAACTGAACCGGGCGCCATCGCAGCAGGAGCAAGCTCGCGAGCGCGATTTCTCTGACAAGTACTCAATTAAAAACTCTTCTTGTCAGATAGTGAAGACTCTCCGGCCAGAAAGAATGCAATCGCGACGAGACTGCAATTGCAAATGGTCACGATGGACGGTGCTAATTAACAATCTCTGCCGATACTAAACTTACAAGAATTTAATGTTTTTAGCCAATGTCGCACGCACATCAGGTCACGTACATGGTAAGTAGAGATCAGGAAACTGTGCAGAGCAAGACCATGAGCATTGAATGGCTGCAGATGGCTGCTAAACTTTATACTCTGACATCCCACAGCTCCCAGGAATGTCTGCGTAAATTATAGTCTGTACTTGGAAATGTCTGCGCTTCTGGAACTCGCGAAACCCCGTGCACGTGCATCAAGAATACGGTAAATAGGTATGAGGAAATGAAGAACACTACCAACGAACACTGTTCCCATTTCTTGGCTGGTGGGCCCTACCTAAACAGACACCTTTTTTGTGTTGAAAATTCTAAGCTCTAAAAGAGCAAGGCTTCTTATTTTAATTTTTTTTAATTTTTTAATTTTTTAATTTTTTTTTTTAATTTAAGAAAGTACCTAAGATGGCAATCACTTATTATTTGGTAAAGCACTATATATATATATACATTCATCCATCGTTAGAACCAAAAATTTTCTATTTCCAAACATTTTTCCATCCAAATTTGGCAAATTCCCAAATTCATCCACATTTTCAATAGAAATGGAAATTTTTAGGCAAAAATACAAACTACTTTTATCTAGCGAAAAGTAGAGATTTGTTTTCAATTGGTGCAATCAACCCCCCAAAGATTGAAACAAAGTGCGAAATATCCTCAAATGGAAAAATGGCGGTATTCCAAGTACCACTTTGATGGTATGCCATTTTCACCATCTAGGACAAGTATATATTTCAAAAAGGCAACACTATACCATCTAGAACAGGCATTAGAGAAAATTTCAAGCCTCTAAAGGGTTGCTCTATAGTCCTTTGAAGTACCCTGAAATTTTGCTTTGGAAGTCTGAAAAATTATTTTTTCATTATTTTTGTGCAGTTGAACTGTAGTAACAGTGGCATAGGAACCCAATTTTACAAATAAAAAATTAATTAAAATTCATTCATTCATTTGAAAGGAAACAAAATTGTGAAATTTGACTATTTCAACGAGTAGTCATACACACTAACTGTTCACCGAGGGTACTTTTTCAGATTGACAAGCCAAGCTTGAAATAGCTGGGTATATCAATGTAAAGCAACCACTTAGAAGGCTGATTTTTTTTCTAATGTATAGATTTAGAACAACTGTTCCGAACTGTTTTGGGCCTTTCTAAAGAATTATCGCCATTTGTCCATTCAATATTTAAGTGATGCACTTTTTATTCATTCAAATTTTTCTCAATTCTTCTGATAAAATGTAGAATGTCTTTACTACAAGAAAATGGGGTGTTTTAAGTGAGTTCTTAAATATAGTCCCAGACATAAGGTTTGAGTAATGGCCTTTAAGGCAATTTTTAGCAAAATTTTACTAGAAATACATTTAATTCAAATATGCGTACTAAGTGAATTCTCCAAGCTTGAGATTCTACACTTTTATAAGATTTTCTAGTTCTCCTACTTAGAAAATTTTTCTATGCTTTTCCTCCTTAGGATACCTTTTTCTGAAAAGTTTATATACAAAACATATTTTTTATATTTTCTTAAAACTATATTTCTAATTATATAGTACCCCTGGGGAAAAAAATGAGTACTATTAAAAACGCTACAAAAATTGGTCACTCCTTTTTACAACCACACACATCACTGCTCCAAATAGAATGAGCAAATAGAATGAACCATGTAAACAAGCATATAATCTACAAGACAAAAAATTCAAATTCATTTTTTAAGTTTTAAGTTTTTATTGTTCTCCAAGCTCAATTGTTTATTGTGGCATAAACTTTCCTCCCGGGTAGCAATTGAAGGAAAAATTATATTCCTCAATAGAAAATATATTTCTATCTTATAAAAGAGTTTTAAGAAATCATGTCAAAAATTGAAACTAGAAGAGCCTTCCTGAACTCAGAGGGAAAAAATATAGGATTTTAGGGATAAAAAGACACTTGTCTTCCAAAATTTATAACAAATTACTCATACTTTGCTTGGAAATTTTAATTTCAATTCATATGATCATATATCTCTTATTTTTGTCCATTTTTATGGAATGGTAAGAATTTAAAAATTGACCATTCTTTAGGGCAATAAAGTGATTATCCCCACAACAAGGGCATTCAATTAACCCCTAAAGGACCAAACCGCGTTATTTTGACAACATAGCAATTTTGGCAGCTCACTATGAACAAATTTTTTTTTTTCATTGAAAATTTTTACACAATGTGTCAGCGATCACAAAACTGGCTAAACTCAATTTTGCTCAATTTTGCTCGATTTTGCTCAATTTCTACTTTTTTTTTTTTGCCCTCAGTGTAAATTCATAAAAAATCTTCCAAAAATGAACATTTGACTAAAAACCCTGAGCCCATTCTAAGATTACGACAATGTGTGCCCAAGAATTAGCTTTAAAGCTCAACAATTTTCAAAACTCTTGACTACATCATTAAAAAGTTATTGGATGATATATCATTTTCAATGGTTATCAAAAAACTTTTGAAAAATCAATTTTAAAAATAATAAAAATTTAAATTTGGTTTTCTAGATTTATGTATATAAGTAAAACTTTGAATTATTTCATTTTGATTTATGAGATGAAAGTTATGAGGTGTTCTAGTTTGCAAACAGTTATGGATACCCTATTCTAAAATAAACTTTGAAGTCTTTTATTTAACTCAAATTTTAATATTTTTTGAAAATAATAAAAGCATAGGATGTACATTGTTTATTAATATATTACAACCGCTGGATTGACATTTTTGAATTCCATAATTAAATTCTTAACAATTTAATGTTTTGAATCATTCTATAACCTATTTTTTTATACTTCTTTCTACAACCTATTTTTTTTCCTATATGTTGTACAATCCTAAATGATATGAAACTTTTCAAGCACATTAGAAAGAAATCAGCCCTCCGTAGGGGCTGCTATAGATTGACATACCAAGCTATTTCAAGGTTGGCCTGTCAATCTGAAAGTCCCCTCCGGTGAGCAGTCAAAGTATATGACTTCTCACCAAAATAGTTAGATTTTGCAATTTATTTTTTTATTTTTATTTTTTAAAATAGTTTTTAAAGATTATATTTTTTTATTTTTTTATTTTTATTTTATTAACTTTTTACTCGTAAAACTAGGTTCTTGTGCCACTATCATTGTAGTTTCAGCTGCGTGGAAATAGGAGAAAAAATAATTTTTAGCCCCCCAAAACAAAATTTCAGGATACTCTATAGAGCAGCCCTCTGAAGGCTTGAAATTTTCTCTAATGATGTAGCCAACTTGCTTTGAAGAATGAATCCAAGGAATTACTACCATTTTGGACAATTTTTAATACAAATGTGACCTTGTGAAGTGCAGTTATCCAATTTTTTGCAAGGCCAAAAAAAAGGTTTTTGTCAATTCAAATGCTAATATCTTGCAATCTACAAGATGGAAAATTCTGAAATTTTTTCTACATCTTCTCAAATAAGCTTACTACAAGATCCTATGGTTACATGTGTCCAAAATTGTTCTTTTTCTAAAATTGACATTTGTATTAGAAATGGCAATTTAGGAGCATTTTTGGTGAAAACATAGTCTTTGACCTTTAGGGATTAATTCTAATAGATCGTGTTGTGATGCCTAACCCTACTATGTAATTGGGCTCAAAAACAAAATTAAATTGTTCATTTTTTGGCTCTAAACCAAGATGGAGCATGCTTTGTATCTACAAACGCTACCTTGAAGAATTTTGAATGGCTACCTTGCTCAAAAAGCAAGTCAGTGCCTTAATTGTGGAAAGATGCAGAGGGTTACCCTGGAAATCATAAATTGTGTAACCATGAGAGTCATTGGAATAAAAAAATCCGAAACTACTCATTGGAAGTCAAGCTACTATAGAATGTCTCCACTTTCCACAAAAAACTCCAAAAATGAATAGTTGTAGTTCTGTCCTACACTCAAGAATTTCTTGTCATTCATCAGACACTTATTGTCCGTAGTATCCTTCCTAGGTTAAAGTCAAAACCATTTTTACTGTAGCAACTTGTCCTAGGTATCATAAAGTCCATCCATTCCCATCAATGTTTAAGAAAAATCAATGGCTAATTCAAGGTTAGCTGGTGGAATTGCTAAGAAAATCAATTATAATTTAAAAACATAAGCAAAAAAAGTGGTGAAAATTTAGAAAAAAATTCTATTAAAAGCCAAAAAGAGAAAAAATAATGACATTGGATACTGGAAAGATTTAATATTGGAATCAAAGGAAAATAGCTGGTAAAACTCAAAAAACATCCCGAATATTGGTTCCTATATTAGAATACATTTTTTTATATACAATGGATAATATTTTTATTTCATTAAAATGACATAATTCTTAAAAAATGGAGTGAAAACAGTTCAGAATGGCTGTTTTAAATCTATATCTATCCTAGATGGTGGAAATGGCACACTGTCATAGTGGCACTTGGCATTAGAGAAAATTTCAAGCCTCCGGAGTGTTGCTCCACAGCCTTCCAAGGTACCCTGAAATTTGGTATTTTTGGGTTGAAAAGATCATTTTTTCACTATTCCTGCCCAGATGAAATTGCAGTGGCAAATTGGCAATGACAATAGCACAGGAACCGAGTATTAAGAGTTAAAATTGTATTAAATTTAAAATAAAATAATAATAATAATAATCCTTAAAAAATCTTAAAATCTTAAACAAAAACAAAGCAAAAAACAAAAAACAAAATCACAAAATCTGACTGTTTTGATGCTTGACTACTCACTGTGGCACTTTTTCAGAGTGACAGACCAATACGTAACAAACTAAACCTTGAAATAGCTTGGTCTGTCACTCTTGAGTAGCCCTCCGGAGGGCTTAAATTTTATGTAATGAATACCGCCATTTGCCCATACACTGTCGGTAGAACTATTTATTGTTTGCGTTTCTCTTTAGAGTTCAGACACAAGCACAATGAATTCCACTGCGAGAAGTACGTCGAGAACACGTAATACGTGGCTCCGACAGTTACCACATGGCCCTCCGTCAGCGACTCCGCCCGGACATAAATATCAATATTGACAGTCTCGAAGTCAATGCCTCGTTAAGCACTAGAGCATGAACGCTCTTCAAGAAAGAACTTAATTGGATTATATGGCATACGCATGATTTTTGCGGAGTCATCACGATTGGGGTCAGGTCACGGTATCCAAGATAGTTATAGTACCTGGCACAAATATTCTTCAATTTTTACACAAGGAGATTATTTCAGTTTACATAATGGTAATGTAATACAGTAAACCACTTCAATTCGTTCGCTCTGAAAGTGGTAATGGTAGTGTGTTTACCACTTTGAAAGTGGTAAAGGTACGTAGTTTACTGCAATAATGATAGTAGTAAACTGAAATAATCTCCTTGTGTTTATTGATATACATTTCAGTTGGGCTTCCTCCATTGCTTGACGCAGTGGGAAGCCTACGATCTCGGGCGTTCCAGTCTGTGGTGGTCTTACCCGTCGAGCTTGAGCTCTGCCCTCGCCCTCGAGGCAAGTGATCACAGAGCGGATTGCCCTCGACCGGAGGCTTCCCACTATCGAATTGCAATTGCAATTTGATGATTGTCCCACAAGGAACCTTACCTTCAGGAGCACGACGGGGAATTTAATTGACAAGTTGGCAAATAAAATTGGGGGCTAGGGTTAACATGGGCAAGGCTAGAGGGACAATTCAAAGTTGAATCTTGAGGTGTCGTAGCGAGTTTAAATTGGAAAGGAAATACCACCAATGTACAGTGCGAAACGAAGTTGCCACTTTAATTCATTTATGAAAATGTCTGTGCAAGCCTCGAGTACCAGCATCTGAAGCGCGCATGGCAGGCACGTGATGCCTTGGAGGTCCATTCATTCGAAAACGCATGATATGCCTGAATCGGTAAAGCTGTAGTACGTACTCCGATATCGAGAGCTTAAGGCTGCAGACGCACTGGCCTTACCGGATCGGAGGTCCTTACCGGACTTGGTATTGTCTGACTCATTTTCTACTGGCATGGGTCCAGCTAGCTAGCTTAGCTTGAGCCCACAATGAATTGCTTGCAATGTCGACGCAGAATACCACCAGTTTCACGAAGTTGACGTTCAAACCAGTGGTGGTTTGGGGAATCAGTCAGTCACAGAACCTCAGTAATCCTGCTGCTGTTTGAGACAGAAACACCTGGAACATGAAATTGGCGGTATTCCGGCCAATACTTTAGCATCGAACAGAGCGCGCTTCGAAACATGAATCCAGCAGTCCTAAAATTTAGACCTCCATGTATACAGAGCTATGTCACAATTTGGGCGCCGGAATTGTGCCAATTTAGTGAAACTGACTATACTGTTCTATATCGATTGAATTTTGAGTATTGGTTGATCGACTCAGGTAATTGCAGTTGTCACTTCAATTGCCTGGATTGGGATCATGAGTCGAGTGATTGCACCAGAGAAGTCCAACTTCCATAATTAAACCCAATCTGTAGCGCAACTCTGCAAAATCACAGCTTGAGTATGGAATAGAGCCTGAAAACGTCAATTTTGTACAATTGGCGTATTTCCACAACTCAGGCTCTTTCAGAATTAACGCACATTTTCTGTACCTGTCCTAGTTTTGAGAAGTTTGTGCAGACATGGGCCACGTACAATTTTTGTTGCCCGAATCGTCATTTTGACGATTCAAACACAGGGAACCTAGACCGATTCACTGGGTAGTGAGTGGTACAAAAAGAGGGGTGAATGTGGAGTGAATTTTTTCTTAATAAGGAAAGTCAAGGTCAACACTTGCCACTTGCCTTATTTGGACAAATTTCACTCCACATTCACCCCTCTTTTTGTACCACTCACTGCCCAGTGAATTGGTCCAGGTTCCCTGTGAAATTCCATACTCAAGCTGAGAGTGAAATGCATAGCTGCACTATGAAATGGAGTTTTTGCAACTGGATGACGGTGTTCACGCGTTGCTCCGCACTCACCGGACTTCGTTCTAGTTGATCATGAGATAAGTGCTGAAGTTGTATGCGAAATCCGCCTGTCTGTCTGGTCCCTCCCCAGGCTCTTGTAAACACTCATTCTGTCTTTGAAGTTCTTGTGATTGCTGGAGGCGAGGAGTCGGGCTGCGGGAGGGACCACGTTGATGACAAAGTGCTGAGTGGTGAGAGGACAAGGGAGCCACCTGAAAATAGTCAATTTCATGAATTAAATTGGCACAACTGAATTCCGGCGACCAAAACTGTGACGTATCTGTACATAAAGGTCTCAAATTTAGGATAGGTATGCAAGAAACCCTTTGTCTAAACAAAAAGTCACACGTCACATGTTGCACTTGTTTTTTCCATAACTTTTGAGTTTTTGCTACAAATGACTCAAAATTTATAAGCAAGGTATTCATGACCATTACACATCTTGTCTAATTTTTTTAGAATTCTTAGAAATATTTTACTATTAAAAGCTAACCCCCAATTTTATATCACAATATTCAGGATTTTTTTTAGCAAATTAGTATCCAAAAAAACAAATTTGGAGTTGAAATTTGGAGGATGTGGTCATCTATTAGAGTTGTGGCTATGTTGTCAAAAGGACTCAATTTTATTTTATTTTATGTGATGTGGAAGTTCATGAAATGAGCTTCATTTAGTTGGCATTTCAAAACATGTAATATATTATTTTGGTGGTTCTGTTGATGAATGACCATCTCTATAGAATTGGTACAAATGGAATTCTTTTAAATCTTTTAAGTTTTTTTAAGTTTTTTTTTATTAATTAAAACACCAAAATAATTATTTTCTTGAAATTTGACACTTTTATAGTTTTCTTATTTAGAGAATTTTCTTATGCTTTTTCTTTGGTGCTTACCTTCATCTCAAAGGTGTATACATTAGCCATATATATTTTTTAAATTAAAAACTATTTTTTTAATTTTAAAGTGCTCCAAAAAAAATCATGAGTAGTGTTGAAACACACAACAAATAGTACAAGTGTTTCTTGCAATCACCCATGGATTTGTAATATGAAAGGTGCCAAAGTACTAGCATAGCGCTAAATTCATGAAATTTAACGATACTGACAAGAAGTGAAGGCATGTTTTGTAATTTGGTTGTTCCTTGGACACAGAGAGACACGCAAGGTGTTGAATTCTGATTTTGTTTTGTTTTTTATTAATGTAAGTAAGCTAGTGAGGGACAGGAGGTCGATTTAAACCCTAAATGCCCAAGGCACCCAAATTTGGTGTTTGCAAAACTTTGAAGTTAAACAAAACCTAACCAAGTTGCTATTTTTCAAAGTTTATATTTTTAGAAAGTTCTACTTGAAGTCTAATTTTAGCACTAAAAATCCAATCTTGAAAATAAATGATTGTGATTCAAGTATGTGTACAAGGGTACCCATTGCAATCTTGACTTCCCGTAGTGTTGAGAGCTCTTGGAAATGAGCCTCAAATATAGTAGATCTTGGAGAAAAAACCACATTCAAAATTCATTTAAAAAAATTGTAGAGTAGATTTTAAGAAGCCATAAATTGATCGGGGTTATATAAGTTAGGCCCTTTAACCTCATATTTTTTTAGTCACCAACTTTTCCGATTTGATTTGTGTACAAAAGATTGAAGGATTTTTGCAATTTTAACACCCTCATGGTCAAATACTATAATCTTTCACTCTATAAGTGATACTGTTGTGTTTTTTTTTCCTATGAGATCTCTAACATGTCTAGTTTGAATTTGCACGGTTACAGTTCAAAAAAAATTGATAAGACTTATCAAAATATTGGCATTTTGTTCAATTTAGAGCAAACTCTAGGGAGCCCAAAACAGGCCTTGGGCATTTAGGGGTTAATCTTTCACCTTTTGGAGAGAATGTACACCTCTTGTTTTGCAAGAGAGGTTTACTTGTGGTGAATGATTTTCTAGAGTTGGATTAATTAGTTATAGAGTTTTCTGGAGTTGAATTTCTAGAGTTAGGTTTCATCATGTGCCGAAGTCTGCTGGCACCATTATTGAAAGATTTAATCAATTCAGTTAGAGTCCCGGAGATCGACCAGGCCCAATTAGTTCGAGACAAGAATGATTACAAACATTTAATTACGACTCCCCAGTAAGGTTGAATTGATGAAATGTTCATGAGCTGGGTTCTGATCTAAGGTAACAGGTCCAGAAATCGCCCATTTAACCCCTAAAGTTTCACGACTATGTAATCACCAAAAACGCTCCAAAACTGCCATTTCTAATACAACTACCAAATTTTTGGAAAAAAACAATTTTTGACACATGTAACCGTAGGATCTTGTAGTATGATATTTTGAAAACATGTGGTAAAAATTCCAGAAAATTCCACCGTGTGGATCATAAGATATAAGCATTCAAAGTCTTGAAAACCATTTTTTCAATCCTGCGAAAAACCGGGCAGCTGCACTTTGCAAGCTCACTTTTCAATGAAAAAATGCCGATAAAGGTGGTGCTTCTTTAAATTCAGTTTCCTAAACAAGTTTTCTATATGCACGAAAAATTTCACATCATTTGGAATTGTACAACATATAGGAAAAAAATAGCAAGTAGAAAGAAGTAGAAAATGACTCAAAATACTAAATTGTTAAAAATTTAATCATGGAATTTAAAAATGCCAATCCCAACGGTTGTAATGTTGTAATAATCAATCTACATCCTAAGATTTTATTTTTTTCCAAAAATATTGAAAATTGAGTTAAATAAACAACTTTAAAGTTTTTTTTAGAGTAGAGAATCCATAACTACCCGCAAACCAAAACCCCTCATAACTTTTGACTCATTGATTGAAATGGAGTGACTCAAAGCTTTTTAAGTATCTATAAATGTGAAGAACCAATTTCAAAAAAAAAATTCCGGAAAAAACGATTTTTTCTGATCTGCCCAAACTGCCCGGTTACAAAAAAAAGTAACATATCAGGTCACAACTTTTGACTCGTATTTTGAAATGTCATGAAACTTGGTACACATGAAGATATTCCTCGCCCCCACCTTCTATTAAAATTTCAGCCTCAAATATGGATATCTCTAGTCACACATACCTGCCCAAAATTTCTATACGGCCAAAAAACGCATGTTGGTCCTTTAGGGGTTAAGAGCTGAAAGTGAATTTTGGGGAGGCGAAGCTTCTTGATTTGAAATAATTTTTAGTAAATTTTCCTTGAAAGACAAGAGGAATTGGCATCTAATCCAAGTTTCATCTTTTTTGGAGCTTTTTGGAATTAGTTATGAATTTTTGAAGTTGAAGTGGCATAGGGCTCTAAAATCGCCCACCCTCTCAAATGTACATTGTTTGTACGTTGCTAAAGGCTATGAAAAAGCAACATGTACAAGCAATGGCCATTTGAGTAGGGTGGGCGATTTTAGAGCCTGTGCAATTTCAGAACCCATTACCTTAATTGGATAGGAAGCTATGCTTTCGGCCTTGTGAGTTTGTGATCACAGTAACGCATTCAATTCCAACATGGCTTAAATTGAGGAAAAGAGGAAAAATTTTGGGTATTTTTCTTTGTTCCAAAGGTAATCACCTGGAATTTTTTCTAACACCGGAAAAAATAAGACACAGGGAAACTATACTAGAACACTGGGAAAAAATCCTTGGGAAGTCATAGGAAAACTTTGTTGTAGCATTAGATGATATTTGGAGGTCTTGGAGGGCCGTTTCAAGCTTGTTCCTTGATTTGCCCAGATTCAGTGAACGCCAAAACGGATGTGTAAAAAAGAAAAAATTCAAAAAAAAAATATATATATATACCAAAATATCATTTTAAGCAAATTTTTTTTTTTTTTCAAAAAATGACGTAGTAGTCGCTTGACCATGTCAGCCAGTTGCTGCTGCTGCGTTCCCACAGTTTGGGAATGCAGCAGACACCAGGGGAACTTGGAGCCCTCCAAGATCCCCGAACCTCATCTAATGTGTAATGAAGTAAGAATGAAAAATTGCTTAATGGATGAATGAAATTACAACAATTTGCTTTATAGATGAAATTATAGTCTTTGATAAACGGATGTAGATGAAAAATGTTTCATGAATGAATGACATTGCAATCTTGGATGAATGAACAAGGATGGAAAATTGCATGATCAAACAATGAAAATGAAGTTCTACCTGGATGAAATTTAGATGCTCTAGGTAGTCTTGGTGCAACAATACTGCCAAGAAGAGCTATTTAGAATTAAGGGCTGTTGCATCCACCAGTGGAGGACACCTGCTAAATCGACGACCTTGCTCGCCATTGCTGGAGAGACCTTCGGGTTTCCTTGTATCACCCCCCTTCTCTCTGTCGTGAAAATTAGAGAGAAAAATGTAGCCCCTTGAAGGGCCGTCCAAAGTTGACCTACCATGCTATTCTTTGCATGGCCTGTCAATTTTGAAATTGTTCTTGGTGAGTAGTCAAAGTCTCTGACTGCTCGTTGGAGCAGTCAAGTTTCGCAGAATTTTTGTTTTTTTAATATTTTCTTAAGATTAAAATAATAATAATAATAATTTTTTATTTGGAATTTTTAGTTCCTGTGCTACTGTCCTTGCAGTTTCAGCAAGGCGGAATAGGGAGAAAATCATTTTTTAAGCAAAATAAAAGCAAATTTTAGGGTACCTCGGAGGGTTGTGGAATAGCCCTTCAAAGGCTTGAAATTTCTTCTAATGGGATGAACAGTGGGGTGGTTGATATTCTACTTTTTTGTTTCTCTTCTTTTTGCAATTTCCTTGTAATTTAAAAAATAAAAATAAAACCCAAATAATTTAACCAATCAACCCCTAATCCCCTTTAGCAAATCCTACGGAGGACTGTAGCTATGCACCTAACGACGCTCTGCTATAGGCCTAAACCATACTCACTTTGCTCCGTAGGATTTAGGTGAGTTTATTTGTTGTTGTGTTTGTTACCCGGATGAGATTCATCTTGAGCGTGGGGGCCGGACGATTCTCCTGGCACCATAGCTGAGGTCGGCGGTTCAGCAGGCTACCCACCAGTGGTATTGCGGAGGAACAAAGGCATGATCCAATTGTAAGCCGAAGGAGCCTCGCTGCCTGGAGCAATGCCATGAGGTCGTCTGCCTTCAGCCAAGGCTTGCGTGAGGTCCAGCAGTTCTACTGCAACTGTGACAAGCGATCCGCTCGCTTCCGCTTGTTCTCTTGCAAGGTGCACTTCACCCACACATTCTCCTGCTGCTCGTTACGGCCGAAGCGAAAGCTCCAGTTGGGAAAACTTGCGATGCATGGGTCGATCTCCTTGAGCGTCGAGATGAGCAGGTGCTCGCGGGCGTCGATGTAGCCGTGCAGTTTCGGGAGCAGACCCTCGAAATTGGTCGTGAGGGAGGTTAACACGTCTTCCTTTTCGGTGAAAGCCAAGTTCAGGCGCTCCGCGCGCGGCTTCTTCCAGAGTCTGCAGCGCCAAACAACTCACAGGTGAGCCAAATTGAACTGATAATCAATCACCCAAATATAGACCTCCTTGGCTCAAGTACTGACACAACCGTTCAACTGCAAGCAATTTCACAAATAACATTGATCGATATACACTAATCCAATGTTGTGTAGTGACTATTACGATGCCCATCTAATTAGGGGATTCAAAACGATCTAAAACTGTCTTCGCAAATGCAAGAGCAGCAGCTTGGTCCACAAGCAAAATGCAGTAGAGAACGACGCTTTTGAATAAAAAAATTTGGATACATCTTGTGCAATAGTTATGATTTATCCAAAGTTGGGGTTCCCACTCTGGACATGTGCAACCTCTTTATACTGAAACTTCCAATACATCTATCGCTCTCTGCGTTTGATCGGTTTCGGGGATGCTTTTAGAATGGGGAGATTTGCAGAACGATCATCCAACCTTACAGATATCCTAGAGGCCACATTGTGACTTCGGTTGGAACTTAGGAGCTCTGTCCAGATCGACTAATGCTGGCAGAATCAGAAACAATAAGAAGAAACCAAGCCGATCATACATTCACCACCGGGAGGGTAACCGTAACAACTACAGCCTTGGGCAATTTGCTGAAAAGAACATGCCCTTAGGCATAGCAGCACACAAGATAACAGCCACGACCAAACTCAAAACAATTGACACTTGCCGGGAGATAGCCATCAGTAATCGATCGATGAGCCTGTACAAGAGCGAGCATGCGGAAGTTGCTTAGCCCATTACTGTTAACTCGTACAAATCTCACCCATTTCTCCATAGATTAGTACTGTCCATGACTGTGACGGGCGGCAATCATACCAATAGCCTGATATTTTCAGTCGATTGTAAGCTACTTGAAGGTAAGTAAACGGAGCAAATAACTAGCACACAGAGAATCATCATGTACAGAGGCACGTACCGATCTACACGAGGCAAACTGGAGAACACTGTAAGACAAATAATTCAAGATGATCAAGGCGAGGGTCAAGGGCCAGAGTAAGCTTGTCCTCTTTCGGCAAATCGATTTTAACATCACAAGTGCATAAATTAAAAGTGAGAGATTTGAACACACCAGGGTCAAGGATCTGGGAAATCCATGTCCTCTAGCTTCTCAAAATCCTAAATACTAGGAAATGGCTTGCAAGAGATCTCCCCTTATAAGGAAAATAAACGACCGCCTTCACACGTAAAAGTATACATGCACATACAAAGGTTGAAACCCTATCGAAATCGCAATTAGCTTCCCACATCGAATCCAGCAACACTGAACCCTCTTTATCACAACCCTCTCTAAACTAACATTCAAGTATTCACTGCGCGCTTGCCATACTATTATCGACTATAGAAAACATTTGAACTACATCATAGCCGACAAATTTTTCAATACCCCAGATTTTAATATTAAACAAATTTGAGTGTACGGACAATTCAACCCCTTTTTCTGTATACAAGCAGACAAAAGTTGCGACCACATCTAAGCCGCAAGTAGTACGATTCACATACTGGAGTTAACGAGATTGGAAACCAGTCATCAATAGAATGGTTGAAAAAAACTCACATGCAAGAAAGCCTTACGGTTAGCCCTGGTCGTCACAGAGAGGGCGAGAACCCAGGAAGTTCAACGCCGCCACTGTAAGAATATCTATTGGACGGGCTGCAACGGAGAGGACGAGCTTTAGGGTGCCAAACACCATAAGAATTCTGACATTTTGATGAGACGGGAATAATATCAGAGTTACGAGGGGAAGTAGAAGAGTTACGAGGAGCCCAAAACAACACACAACTAAAGAAACGCACTGGAGTAAAGGGCAAAAGCGATGGCAAGTTCAAGGTTAGCAAAAGGACGTGCCGTTTCCAAACAAAAGGACTCAAATCGCAGTGAGGATTAAACCTAACTGTGAGGATTTCTTTTTCCTTTTTCAACATTAAGACATTTTCTATTGGTGTCAATGTAATGTAAGGGAGGATATCTTATTCTTTAAGAGGGAAAAAGTAACCTCAAGAAAATCAGTGGATTAAAATTACCCCAGCATAATACACTTCCATTTAATCTCAAGCTTCCATTGTAGTGAGAGTTGCTTCCATTCAAGGTTTAAGTGAACCTCCTTTTAAATGAATGTTTAACTCCTAAAAAGAGCTTGGTAGGGAGGCAATTGTAGGTTGTGTTCTTGTGAGCACTTGAGGCCAAATAAATTAGGGTTCAATACATTTTCCAAAAGCTTTAGACATAAGACCTTTGTATTTAAATCAATTCTTGAATAGAAAATTTGGAAGCATGCATAATCTCAGAGTCTTTTGGATGAACTTTTACATTGTGGCAAAACTCGATTACAAAACCTTGTTTCAAGTGAAAGCAGTATCGAAGTTGTTCAAAGCGCGGTGCTTTGAACAACTTGGATACTGCTTCACTTGAAACAAGGTTTGGTAACCGAGTTTTGCCAAGATGGAGCTAGTCCAGAATTACTTCTGAGATGTCGCAGAGATTCCTGCCGCTTTTTCTGTCATCATTCTTTTGTGCAGGCCCATCTTCTCTGCTGGTCACTGCTTCGACTAAGGTCTCATCCACGGACCATGGCTTTCTCTCTGGCATAGCACAGCTGGTATCCGATTCATTCTTCAGTAGTACAGTGGCCCTACTGTGAGTCACGTTTTTGAACACTGTTGCCCTCGTGTCAGAGGTCATGTTGTCCTGCCATAAAGACCTCCAACGAAAGGGTTATGAAAAAATCTCTTCCGTGAGGTAGGGAAGGCGGTATTCAAATACAATACTATGGCACCATTGGCACCTTTCACAACATAAACTCACACCTGTCCATGATTTAGACCTTTATGAAACTACATTTATGTCACAATTTTCGAGTCCAGCAGGGAAATCTATAGAGAAATCTTAGATTGCGGTTCATTGCGGTTCATTCAGATTGAGATATTTGATTGATGTCCACCACCTCTCATTATGTCTATAATTTGCAGATGTTTGCTGAGATTTGGACATACCCTTGCAACACTGGAATTATCGACGGCAGTGAGCATGAGATCGAAGACTGTGGATCGGATGGAAGAGAGGAAGGAATGAACTCCAAGAGAAAAAAAATTCTGAACTGATAAGTCACTAAGCAAGTAGAGTGTATGATCTGATCAATGGAAAAAGACACTACTTCAAACGTACTCTGTCGGTCAAATCGTTTGTAAGTTCCGGTTTCGGTTTGCCTCTGAAACTAGGCTCAAAAAAGGAATGTTGGGGGGTTGAAGCTGTAGAATTCATTCCACCACTTACATCCCAAGTTGGCGCAGTCAAATCCCTTGTGCGATTTCTGCTCGTCATATCGTAAATGACGCCCGTGTGTGCAATGCTGTTGAAAATGCATAACCTCCGCTCACCAAACGGTAAGCAGGTGTACTACGGGTAGATCTGAAGACCCGACTGACTGCCAACCTTCGTCTCTGTCATCACGTTCCTCCACTTCTCTGCTGTACCTTCACCTGAATTGGGGTGCATGGCGTTCTGAAGTATGTCAATGCGATGCTCAACAGTCCTACACGGATTATAAGGATTGTGCTCAATCTCCGAAGACACGACAATCTCTCCGTTGATATTGGACACTTGCATAATGTTCAAGTTTGACGCGGTCGGCAAAGGGCATGCCAAATGAGGTAACCATTTCTCCTCATCCACTCTGTATGCCAGGAGGCCACAGCCACGTTCACCATCCAAAAAGGCCACGCAATACAAAACCCCTTTCATGTAGGCGCCATTCTGATGCTCATTCAAGGCAAACACAGGCCCGGGAACGTCCTTGGTCACAGTCCACATGGAGGTGCGAGAATCAAACACTTCGGTGATTTTCGAGAGATGCTCGTCACCGGTCCTGGCACTCCCGGCCACGATAATCTTGAAGGAATCTCCCGTCGAAGCGACCACCATCTGCAGCAGCACAGGATTCCGGGGATGGTTCAGAGGCGGAAGCTCTCTCCATCTTCCGGTCATGGGATTCAGCACTAGCATCTTCTCTGCGCCATGCGATTGCCTGAGCTGCCAGAGAGGCCTGAGCTGCCAGAGAGGACTGAACTGCAGAAACATGAACACACAGGAGGCCACCAGCTCCACAGATAGAATGATCTTTGAACAAGTTGGTATCCAATTCGGGAGCATTGCAAACGGCGGTAATTTCATCCAAACGTATTCGGGTTTACATACAACTGTTCCCAACTGAATTTCGAAACAACATTGAGATCTGCGGATGGTCCCGACGCTATTAAAGCAATGCCAACTGCAATTTCTTCTTTTCTTACGACAATACGACGGAAAGAAACTACGAATACTGCTTCAACCACGACATTGCAAAACGGTGCATTGCAAGAAAGTACCGATCTTCAAGATGCATTCCATCACTTCTGTCCTGTAGGAAACAAACTGAGACGTATATCTCATTTTATCAAAGAAACCATGAGTATGTCACCTGAGGCACTTTCGAGCATCTGATTTGTTGAAGGACGGAACTGAAACCGGGCGCCATCGCAGGAGCAAGCTCGCGAGCGATATTTCTCCCACAGTTACTCAATATAAAAATCTTCTTGTCCGCAACCGCAGATTCTCCAGAAAGAATGCAATCGCGATGAGACTGCAGTTGCAAATGTTCCAACCGGTGCAAACACTCTCTGCCGATGTGATGGGCATTGGCTAAAAACGATGGGCATTGAGTGAAGTTTGACAGATGGCTGACCAACTTCGTACCCTGACTCAAGATTCACCTAGTTGAGTTGTCCAGGCTAGAAAGAATGCAATCGCGATGAGACTGCAATTGCAATTTTTCTCAAAAATGCAAACACTCTCTACCAATACACACCCTAGCTAAGAAGAGTTATGTCAATGTGTTTAGCCAATGTCGCCCGCACATCACATGCTGAGTAGAGATCAGGAAATTGCGCAGAGCAAATCGGAGGGCACTGAGTGAAGCTTGGCCTGCTCTTCTTTATACCCGAAATGTCTGTGTCTGTACGCGGTAAGAGCCCTCCTTATCGGTTCCGTTATCGGTACGTGGGTCGGTGCGTGCGCCGATAACGGAACCGACACCGGAACATAGAAAGCAGTGTGGGATCCTAGTGCTTCTTTTGTCGGCCCGACTGACATGGAACGAGGCCCTAATATCGATGGAACTCAATTTCCGATTTCCACAATCACCGGTGGAACTCTTCTTGTCTTTCACTCCGTAGTACTTTTTCTGCCCACCGCCAGGCCTGCCATGCATTTAAGTCCATCCTTTGGTCTCTGAAGTCCAAGTGCCGTGCCGACGATCGATTCGATGATTGACCCACAAGAGCCTTATCTCATCAGAAGCACGACCGGCTGCACAAAAGCGGGGAATGCAGTTGACAAGGCAAGGCCGAAGTGGTGCGCGCAGGAGTTAGCTGGAACATATATTCAAACTTGAATCTTGAGCTATCGTAGGGAGTTTAATTTGAAGGGAAACGCACTATGACATTCAGTAGCATACATGCAGCTGTGCTGCCCCTCCCTCAACAGCATGATGTGGACTAAATCACGTCATTTCATTCTTGAATGAAATGATATGAAACATTTTACACCCATCAGTAGCTACAGGGCACGTGGCAAGAGGCATGAGAATGTTGAAATGCAATTAGTATCTAGGTGTAAGGTAACAGGCTCTGAAATCGCACAGGCTGTAAAATCATCCACCCTATTCAAATGTACATGTTGCTTTTTTATAGCCTTCAGCAATGTATAAACAGTGTACACTTTAGGGTGTGGGCAATTTTAGAGCCCTATGCCAATTCAACTTCGAAACTTTATAAGTAATTCCTAAAAGCTCCAAAAATATGAAACGACTTGGGTTAGATGCCAATTCCTCTGGTCTTTCATGGAAAATTTACTACAAATTATTTCAAGAAGCTTCACCTCCCAAAAATTCACTTTCAGCTCTGAAATGGGCAATTTCTGGACCTGTTACGTTAATTGTTGGTGTAATTGAAATTTGAGGGTAGCAAAATATTTTTAATTGCAGTGACTGAAACCTTAAATGTAAGTCCACACTTAGCCCCCAGTTGGACCACTGATAGCCTATAGTTATGGACATAACTATGAGATATTTTTTCCATAGATTAGTTATGTTAGATTTGTCTTTGCCACAGTAGACAAAAAATTGCAACAACCGACATGAGTGAGCTCCCAAAATTATCCAAAAATGTGAGTAAATCACGCCCCTTTTTATTCCTAGATTAAATGATTAATTTAACAAAAAAGTGGATCAATTCAACAAGTGGAGAAAATCACGTCACTTCTTGCTCCACTTCATTGTTGTTAACTCCTAAAGGACCATTTGTCCCCTCGAGGGACAATTTGGGTCCGGGCAGGTTCCTATTGCTTCAATTTTTAATAATATTTTTTGGGATTTTTTGAGATTGTGTATCTTTGCAAGAGCTTTGTGAATATATAGATTTTATTTTAATTGATGCCCGGGAGCAAAAGTTATGGCACAATAAGCAAAATTAGAGTTTGGCAGGCAGTCTAAAAAAAATCAAAAAGTGAAAATATTTTTTTTTCAAATTTTTTTTACAAAGATTATATTTTTGTCTACATGTGAAGCTTTGTTTCATTCAATTTGGACTAGTAATGAGAAAGTTATGGACAATCTTACTGTTTCGGCCAATCTAAGCATCTTCTCGAAAAAATAACTTGAAGAATTTGTTTTTTAATGCAATTTTTAGAATTTAAAAAAAAAATTGCTAGACAAGGTTGGATTTTCTTGCAAGAACAATCTCAACATTGGAACTATTGTGATTCAATTCCATCTAAAAGCTATTAACAATTTAATTTTTTTCTTTGATCTTGAACCCACTTCTACATAACAATTTTTTAATGAGTCTAAAGTATGTGCTTTTTATGCTAAATTTTTTTAGGAGATTCTTGACTGAACTACTTAACATAAATAAGTAGAAAACTAAAGTCCATTTTGCAAAAAATTTGAACTAAAAAGACTCAAAGCCAAAAAATCTAGTCAAGCAAGGTGCAAAAAAACTTGTTTTCTTCACTTTAAATGCATATATCTTGCAATCTACATGGTAAAAGTTTCTAAAATTTCTTCCACATATTTATATACTAGTCAAGTACAAGATCTTTTGGTTGGATATGCAAGAAAAAACAATTTTAAAGCTCTTTTCTCTTTGCAATAGAAATGACAATTTTGAGTGCTTTTTTTAAAGGAAAATCACCTTGGTCCTTTAGGGATTAAGGGATTGATTCCAACCTAACCAAATGTCACAATTACATTTTTTTTTTATATATTCCCATGTGTGGCATATTTGGTTCTAGACCAACGTGGGACATACTTTGCATCTACATAAGCTATTTTGCTCAAAGAGTGAGTTAGTGCTTTAGAGTTAAAACATCTTGTAGTGTAGGGCTACTTGTCCTACTATAAAGTCCATCCTTTCCCATCAATGTTCAAGAAAAATCCATGACTTGTTTACAGTGAGCCCTTTGGAATTGGGAAAATAGACGTCTGCAATTTGAAAACATCAAGAAAAAAAAAATGCGATGAAAAAATCTATAAAATTTCTATTTAGAGTAAGAAATAGAGAATATAATTGGACTCAATACTTGAAAAACCGGTTCAATGTGGGAATTTAAGAAAGGTAGCTGGTAAACTCCCAAAACACTGGTTCCCATATAACGGGTTTTTTTTTTCTACCCAGTAGAATTATTATTTGCATTTTTCTTCAGGCACAAGCACAATTAATTCCACTGCGAGAACACGCACTAATACGTAGTGGCTCTCCCCCCGAACATGCCTATCAATTACTAACTCTCTTAGCTTAATCCTTTAAGGACCGGTCGACCAATTTTGGGTTGAAATTGCCACATTTAGATTTGTAAGGTCAATTTAACTGTGAATTGGGAGACGGGCCAAAGGAGACGGATGTGGGGAATTTTCAACTCCACCCATAGAAACAAAAAACAAATCAATTTGAGACCTTATGTGGGCTCAGTGTTGAAATTAGCGATGGTTTCTAGCTAGAATTACAACATTTAAAAACAAGATGCATCATAATAAACCGGATTGCTCCGTAGTTTGCTACAAAAAAATTTGCCACATAGTAAACCATTTATCCCACACCCATTGGTATAGTCGGATCTTTGACAAGCATCGTTTTGCTTCAACCACAAAACGCATTGCCCACCCCCAAAATCAACCACAGTCCCTAAAGAGTTAAGAGTCCATGCCTTATCGACGATCAATTCGATGAATTTCCCGCAAGTTAAGGAACCTTTTTTTTTAAGCAAATGAATTTTATTTCATTGCCAAAGGGAAGGAACAAAACCACCAGCCACAGGTCAAGTTAAGGAACCTTAATTACCTTCTGGAGCACGACGGGGGATCCAATCGACTTGGGAAATTAACTTTGAGTCAAAATGGCAAGGCTAGAGGGAGTGAGGGACAATGATGGTCAAACTTCAATCTTGTAGCTGTCGTAGCGAGTTTATAATTGAAAGGAAATATCACCAAATGAATGCGCAGTTCAAACTGAGGTTGCCATTTTAATTACAGTAATTAATTTACGAACCTGTCTGTCTGTGCAAGCCTCGGGTACCAGCATCTGAAGCGCGCATGGCAGGTAAGTGTGATGCCTAGGAAGTTTTGTTTTGTTTTTGTTTTGTTTTTGTTTTGTTTTTGTTTTGTTTTTGTTTTGTTTTTGACAAATGCAAGAATCCAGTGCATTAAGAGATGCCTAGGAAGTTTTATTTTTATTTTTTTACCCAGTTTTACCCAGTACATGGCAGGTAAGTTAAGTGATGCCTTGGAAGTTCATTCCGATTCGACTAAACGCGTGATATGTCTGAATCGGTAAAGCTACAGTACTCCGGTGTCGAATTGTCGATAGCTTAACCCCTAAAGGCCCAAGGCCTTTTTTCTTCCAAAAAACACCTGAAACTGCCATTTTTTAGCAAAGAGTGAAAAAAAATTAAAAATAATTTTTTTGCACATCTAACCGTAGGATCTTACACCTAACTAGTATGAGAATGTGTGGAAAAAATTTCAGAATTTTTGACTGCACAGATTGCAAGATATCTATGTTTAAAGTGAAAAAAACAATTTTTTCAGCACATTACGGGACTAGATTTATGACTTTGAACATTTTTAACTTAAAGTTTTTACACTACAGAGTTTTGAGCATTAAATGTTTATAGTGGAGAATTGAGTTGATAGTGTACCCAAAATAAAAAAATAAAAAAATAAAAAATTTCATTATTGAAAAAATTGTTAAGTAGAAGTAGGTACAAGATAGAAGGAAAATCTAAAATATTCATATATTTTAGATGGAATTAAAATGCACTAATCCCAATCACCAGATTGTTCTAGCAAGTAAACTTAACCATACAAAAGAAAAAAATTTGAAAAATTTGAAAAATTTCATTCAGAAATGAATCCTACAAGTTATTTTTTTCAAGAAGATGCTCTAACTGCCCAAAAAACAAGAATGTCCATAACTTTCTCATAACAAATCCAAATGAAATGAATCAAAGCTTTTTAGATAGACAAAAATATAATCTATGAGAAAAAAAACACTAAAAAAAAAAAAAAAGTGCACATTTCTTTTGCTGCTTGCCATCCCCTGTTTTGAGCTTATTTGGTCATAACTTTTATTCCCAGGCACCAATTGTGAAAAAAAATATATTCCCATGAAGCTAACCAGTTTGTCTACCTTTCAAAAAAGTTTCAAAAAATGAGGAGAAAATTTCAGCCCGTAGGTGCCTGCCCGAAAATGCATTTGTCCCTCGAAGGGACAACAAGCTTTTAGGGGTTAAGGTTGCCAACGCACTGCAATTGGAGGTCCTTACCAGACCAGGCATTGTGTTTGCCTAAGAACATCTCCTGCACCCCTCCAAAGAATCCCTCCACCTCTAATTTTTGGATGATAAGCAATCAATTATAGTGTTTTCACAGTATATTGTCACTTTCCCCTTCAAATAAGGTCATATTTGAAGTGTCACTTACCCCTCTATATGTTATATACTCTCTTGGGATTAAAAAAGTCTTTATAATAAATGATAGCTTACTTATTGCTTTTGCACATTCTATGACTTCTAATTGGTTGGAAGTATATTTTAGGGAGTTGCACTATTGGAGATACAAGTGGCCATCCCCTCTACTGTAGATGGATCTGGAGTGAAGGAGCCTGGCTATTTGGAGGGCTCTAGGAGATGCTCTCAGTCGATTTGTACTAGCATGCAACCAACTTGAGCCCATAATGAAGGAATTGCTTGCAATATCAACGCAGATGGATAATTGTGCCGGCGGGGTTGTATATCACCTTGCTACTTGCTACAGTAGAACCTCCCAAAGTTAATCCTCTCTAAACTAAAAAAGTACTGTCAAGAAGTATTGATTGCCGATCCCAACTTAACAATATGAACCACATACAAACATCATGACCCTCCCTAATGTAATAACCTCTCTAACTTGATGTGTTAAACCAGTTCCAACTCTATTACTTTAGAGCATGTCCACCCCCACTCGCCACACCTGGCTAGAGCAGATTTGACAGGGGCTAGGGGGCAAAATAGTCTCCACTATGGCACAAGGTGTGCTTTCCTAAACACCGGGCTCGCTAGATTTTGGGTGGGGTACCATTGGTTGGAGTGGACGGGGAATTTCTTTGGTGCCCGGTGTTTACTGAAGTCAGAGCAATTTGCATTCAATTTTACTTGTCATTGTGTTCAAAAGCACTTTGCTCATCAGTGCATTGTGCACTTTGCTCATCAGAAGCAAATTGGAATTCAATGCAGTTGGGAGCCATGACTTGTCCAGACCGGCCTACGGTGCAGGGTGTGGTACTCACCGGGCTCTATCAGTTTTGATAACTTACTATAAGCTATTGATGGCCATAAATTCAATATGTTTTGCATCTTTAGTTGACTCATTTTTCACTTCAATACCTTAAAAACAATCTTTGATGATGAATACGTATTGAGAATGTACACAACAAGAACATCAAAGCTTGTGAATATTTTATATTATTATCTGCCAAAAAAACTTTGAACCTTAGTAAACTAAATGCACAAAATAAGAATAAAAAATCTCCTTGTATTTGCTCATATTAATACAAAAAAGAATCACTCTAATAATTAAACTATGTCTAATGTTTTAAATTATGTATACATATCTTATTTACTTGTGTCTTTTGATTTGTAACCCTATATGCTACCCCAATACTTCTATACTTTTATTATCCCTATTTACAATGAAATTATAAAGATACTATATTTGCAACTTGCTAATGGTGTCTGGCTAGTGAGCTTCAAGAACTTCCACCATTTTCAAAGAGAACTTTGTGGTAGTAAATACTTCCCTTCAGCACTAGGGGACTACCAATCTACCATGATTGTGAGTGAGGTCTTTATCAATTGAGGATAATGATGTTTGAAAGGCCCTACAATAAATCCAAACTCTTGAAGAAGTCTTTGTGGTCCAATAAGTCAAATGACATTAATATTGTGAGTTTTTGTCATTATACACTGAATTTTTATCCTTGAACAAGCGATTGGCGCTTGCTTTGCTACGCATTAAATATTTTACTTTCATCAACTTTTCATATGATAGAATGTAGATAAACAAAGTATATATGTCTTTAAATGAAAATATTGACATCCTCATACAATATTCTTTGAAAATATTTATATAGTGCAATATAAAGTAATTAAAGAAAATCTTTATATCATAATTTTTACAAAATAACCTTTGCAAAGATGAAAACATTGCAATAAGAATAAATTAATCAAGTGAACAATATAAGTAGAATCTTCACATTTGAATATTAAGAGCAACGCTAGCTGTTGGTGCTTCCTTATTCTTTAATATCACATTTTAAGAGACATGGAATTTATCTATAGTTTTGTTGTCTGAAAAATTTCTTTGAAATTTTTTTAGAAGTATTCATTTGATTTTCAAATATTTCACGAAACATAATGTATAGTAGAAAGTATCCTACGGCTATTACAAAAGCAATTGAATTTGTATAATATTATTCAAAATTGAATTGTGATATTATAGAAGTTGTTGTGATTTTAGTAGTATGATGAGGACAAATGAATTTTGAACCTCTTCCACCAATAAGGAAATTCTATACCTTCAAAGAAATTTGGGCATCGGAAATAAAGTATCAAATTTGGATTTTTCTTCCTCATTTTTTTGGTGAGGTTATGGAAACAAATAAATTTATAAGGAATCTCATATTTATAAAGATCCGATGGTTGAAAAAAATATATATATTTTTTTTGGAGGGGGGTGAACATCATTTCAAGCAGGAAGAGGGCAACATCATTTTGCTTTAAAAATTTGCATGTTTCTTCCTAACTGGAGTCCCTAGTCAAATTTGAAGTCCCTAGTCAAATTTGAAGTCCCTAGTCAAATTTTGTAAGTTGCAAAGGATTTTGAATTATATATAGGCTTCAAAAGCTCAACAAAAGCCACGTTGTCAAAATTTTGGATAGTCTTGGATAAAGAACTTGCTCCACTTTGCAAGTTTGTTCTCATGCAAACATTGTCTTCAAACCGAAGATGATATTAGTATACATGTGGTCCTAGTATTAATCAAGAATAAGATCCTGTAATTGCAAATTCTAAAAAAATGAATGAAATTTGATTTAATGGTCATTTTTTAGGAGAGTTCCAATTTTGGGCAGTTTCGTGAGTATGTGCCAATTTTTGACGCATGGATCTTTACTGGTTACTGATTTATTGTTGGTAGAAACCTTCAACTTTATATTCAGTGAAAGTGGAAGAAGTCCAATGTCAGCTAAAGAGACACCCTCCTTTGATATTCACACATCTACTACACAAAATAGTGAAATTAGGTAGCCCCACACTAATTTTTTGACAGTCCACACTATAGAAATATTCACTGCTTTTGTGCAATAGCCTCAGGGAGGAAAGGCAGTCTCCTTGAAGGCTAATGAATGTTATGCAACTGCACCTTTGTATTTGAATTACATGAATTAACCCAAAATTATATAAAACACTTGCTTATAGTGTTGCAATACTGACTTCTCTCCTAAGTTGATCCAAACTTGATTGGCAATCTGGCTATAAGGTAGTGTGCTGTAAAAGCGACCCTCTCCTTCAAACCAACCCTATACTTAGTTGTAGAATGGATTGGAGGTGATCCTTGAATGGACCACTTTAGCTATTGAATGCATCAAGGAAAATTGTTTTTCTTTTGCAAGAGCAAATCATTGACCTTGATTTCCCCAAACCACTTTAGAAATTGCATGGGGATGGATTTTGGAAAAGCTAGGGTCACAAATAGGTACGTACAACAAAAATCTTTGAAAATGCATAACTAATTCAAAAATGCTTCAAAAAATATGAAACCACTTGTGTTACATTTGGCATCTTTTTTACTTTCTTTGAAAAATGAACTTAAAACATTTTTGATCATGCAAACCTATGAAAAAAGGCAAATCAATCCTTAAAGGGTCGCTTTTAGAGCCTACTACCTTAGATTCAATGTGGCATTGGCATGAGCATTCATGGTTGTATTTCTTAAGGTTAGTCGGTGAATGTCATGCAATGATTGCAAGCTCAATCTGAGCCCGGCCTTGATAGTCAATGTGTTGGAATTGTGAGTGTTTTGACTCTTGGTTTGACTTCTTAGGTTTGGATATCCTTTAATTGAATTCTTATAGTTGTGAATTATCCATATGATTATAGCATTAGAAAAAATTTCAAGCCTCCTCCTTCCGGAGGATCTTGAAATTGTGTTTTTGGGGGCTGAAAAATGGTTTTTTGTCCTATTTCTGTGCAACAGTTTCTGCTGTGACAGTGGTGTAGGAATCGAAATTCACCAATAAAAATTGATAAAAAGAATTAAAAAAAAAATCTTAAAAAATTTAAAAAAAGAAAAAGAAAAAAAAAAGAGTACAACAGCTGACTGTTTTGGTGAGCAATCAGCCAAGCTAATTGTTCATTAGTAGCCATTTCAAGATTGCAGGCCAAGCTTGAAATAGTTTAGCCACGTCAATCTGGAGCAGCCCTCAAGAGGGCTGATTATTTTTCTAATGGACAAGAGTTGTGAGAACATCATTAACCTCTTACTACAAGAAGGGTTATACATATGAGAAATATGTCCTAGCACATTTTTCATATTTCCAAACTGTTTTAAAGCGACGGATTGCAGATGCTCTAAAAATTCTAAAACACTATTGCAAAACCAAAAAATATAGGTTCAGAGAAGAAAGGTATCATTTTTGTGTAAGTTATGGAGATTAGATCACCTAAACTTTTGAGAGATCATTTTTTTAGATATTTGAAAAGTCAATCTTTTTAAATTGGCATATTTCACAACTTTGGCACTTTTAGGGTGCTTAATTTAAAATGTGCTTTTATACATGTCCTAAATTTTAGAGATCTGTATAGATTTGGGTGATATTATTTGGCCCTAGAATTTTCCCAATTTAACAAAATTGATGATTTTGGACTCAATTTGGGCAATGAAAGAAAATTGTCTTCAACTGGTGAGTAATGTCACCTTCTAGGTCTTAAACTTGTTTTGGTGAGAACATATATATAGACAAAGTTTTTAGTAGGTGTGCAATTATTGATAACAAAGGAGTCAAAGTGGAAAAAATAACCATAGCTAATTGCAGAATGTGTGATGGACAATGGATGTGCAAAATATTAGGACCATTTATCATCGGAGTTGCAAAATTTTTGGGTTTCTTGGCAGTATGTTTAACATTGTTGACAGTTTCATATAAAAAATGCACAAATATAAGCATGCAATACTAGCAACCCTCTAAAAGCGGGCAGTTAAAAGATTCACTTTGAAGACCTTTCAATTTGGTAGACATAACTTTCATGATTCATACAAAGTAATTAACATTGAAAATGCACCTTTAATATGTGAAAACACATGCTTTATATAATAAGCACTTAACATGGAGGTGGTTGCAAGAAATATTTGTTCTTTTCTTTGTCCCATTGGCTTTGGATGGGTGGGGTTTTAGGTATAACTTTTACGGTATACATACAATGTGTGTAAAATTTGAAATGTTCTAGTTGTAGACATTGAGTAATTTTTTGCATTTTTGAAAATTAGTTTACTATCTTTAAAGAGCCTTGATTGGATTTCTACTTTTGCCATTTTGGAGGGTTATAGTTCTATTTTCGACTTGAAAATGCTAATTTGAAGACAAAAATTGGAGAAGTTGTACTAAGATTGTAGCGCAATTGCAAAAAACACCTATCCTATTTTCCATCACACGTTCAATGCGGAAGTTGTTTTGTGCCATAAGTATTGCAAAAACAATTGAATGAACATGAATTTTAGAAGTAAGCTTTCCATAGCAATAAAAAATGTACTTGAATACTTTCAATTTTTTCAAAATCAGTGCAATAGGTGAGATTGAATTTTGATATATGTCTCACTTACACTTTTGGTGTTTTTTAGTACTATCAAGTACTTTTTTTAAAGAGTTATGCTGACAACTTTGGTAGGCCAGCTCTTCTAAAAAAAATACACCTTTTCGAGGGGGAAATTTCCAAAAACATATTCCAAGTGTGTTTTGCGCTGGGATAAAGTGTGATATATTCAAGTTGAATATATGTTGAATAAAAAATAATTTTTCAATTCTAGCTTTGATCTTCTTTCTTTGCTCCTAGTTGGCAACAATGTCCATTTTTAAAATAATATTTCAAGTGCATTTTCTAATTTAAAAAAATAGAAATGTGAAAGTCTCATTTTCTAATATAGATTAGAATATGTGACTCAAAATAGTATTTCAAAGTACACAAAAAAGATTAAATGATATTAATGGAGCCTGTAGTGCCTCTAATATGCCATTGTAGTCTTGTGGGTTGTTGTTATGGCAAATTAAGTATTGCCATCCATCCTTGCCATCCAATGATAAACATCACATGTAGTTAGAATAGTAGACCTAAAATCCAATCAATCATCCAAATTTCATATTCCATGCCCTCAATAGTACTAAACGTGACTTGTAGTACAAAAGTACTAAAAAGATGAAAATAAAAAATGCAAAAAATAGTACAAGTATTTCTCGCAAGTACCTTGTTCGGAGTTTTGGCAAAAATTTTATGCAAATTCTATCATATGTGGCATGCACATGGGCTCAAAGTGTGTGACCTTTACTCGAAAATTAGAATGAATTTTTTTTTATTTTTAAAAGTATATGGTGTAGAAAAATGTCCATCTTTAAAATTCATTTGTATGATTTGTTAATTAACTAAAAATCAAAATGTTCATGTATCTCATTTTCAGCTAATTTTTGGTCTTGGCTTTGTCGTAGTCCATTGTAGTCAGTAGTAGCGCGTAGTATTGCACTAATTTTTCAATTCATTTTTAATGATTTTTTTATTGTTTTCAACAATTTTTTGTAGTTTTTTAATTCATTTTCATAACTTAAGCTACACTACTCCCGAATAGTATTTGTAGTACTTGTAGCAGTGGCAGCCCTATGGCCAAAATTAGCATTTTGAGACAAAAGTATTAAATAGTATCTCTTGCAACTGCTCATAGGTGCATACTTAATCTTCTACTCAAAATAGACACAAATTTAGTTGCGTTTCTTTCATCTCTATTCAATACTTACACATGGTACAGATGAAGCTAATGTCTAGCCATTTATGGTAGAAAATGGAAAGACATATAGTTGACTATATTAAATAAAAGTATTGAAAAAATTGCAAGAACCAGTTTAATATGATATTTTTCTTTAGAAATCTTCTTTTCAAAATTAGCCTATCCACTTGTGCCATCTTTGTGTTTGCTTTTCCCCCCCTCCAAGATGCCAATGCTACTCGAGATGCCACGTGTTATAGAAAGTCACATCTTTTCAACTTCTATCCATGTAGTATATAAAGACTTACAAAAATATAAAGACTTGTGTATAAATGCACATATCAATTGCATGCTAATGCATTCTCTAGATTGATAATTCTAATTCATTCTCCATCAAATGAGTTAGTAACCTCAATTTCCTAATTTACTCCCAATTCCTCTCAAATTAAGATTTATTTCTATTTTTCACATTGTAGAATCTAATTTTGGATTCCATAGGACCTAAAGACTTACATTAGAGAATTTCTCAGCCCTCTGAAGGGCCGCTCCACAGTGACCAAACTAGTATATTAATTGCATGAGATTTAGTAGGGGCATATAAGGTAAAGCAGCCCATTGTGGTCAAATGATCCATGGGGGACACATGATAACCCCAATCATTGTATTTTTTCTAACCACAATCAATATCTCACCTAACTTCAATGGAGTAATTAGTGACCTTATTAGGAACATGTAGTAATTTTAGTGTAAGTCATTGTAGGAAGTGACTTTTTATGGCCATCCACATATAAAAGAAAATTGTCTCCTTTAGAAAAGGTAGGTGAGCATTATGGATACACTTGCAGTTGGTTTTGGGGTAGTTTGACGACTTCTTTGGGTTGAACACTTGAGAAATTCATAGCTAATTCATACTTTGTCTGAAAATTATGATTTCGATTGCCTTCAAAAATTCTCATACTTGTCTTCACATGGGAAAAAAATTGAAAAACTTCGGTAATGGCAGACTCCTAATTCTCACCACAATGGGCTGCTTCACCTTAGCCACAGTCCATTGTCAGAGTGTGAATTTTGCAAACACGTCAGGACTCCAGTTATGAGGGTGTAGTAGAAGTTGGTTTAATATTCAACCACGTGAGTATACAGGGTGATTAATTGGGAATTTAATCAAATTCAATGAAATTAAGCAAAATGAAGTGGATTTTCAAGCTAGTTGCTAAAAAATTAGAGAACTCTTACATTTCCAACTAGCTTCTAAAGCCATTTAGTCTAAGGTGTTTGAAGATGAGAAGAGAAGCTCCTTATGTACACATGGGGTGGTAGGAGGTAGAACAATCCATGTGGGATATGTAATTTAGATGATTTATAGTTTCTCAACTGCTTATAGTTTAATTTAAGTAGAAATTGTGTTAAAACAAGAACTTTAGACCTCACTTAGGCATAGTAGAATGAATTTTTTCAAAAAACTTTGAACTAAAAAAATTTAGATAATCAAGCTAATTTTCATCTTCAAAAATCCGTTTTTGGTTTAGAGCCTCCAATAAAAATTTCTGGATAAAATTAGGGGAAGGCATTTAAAAATGTCAAAGAAAATCTCCCTTTCAACCTCTTTTTAGAATTTTGCTTATAACTTTTTATTGGATGCTCAAAACCTCAAATAGATTTTTGGAGATGAAAATTAGCTTAATTATCCAACTTTGTTGTGTTCAAAGTTTTTTGAAAAATTTCATTCTACTATGCCTACATGAGGTCTATAATTCTAGTTTCAATACAATTCCTGCATTTGACAATGAGTGATCTCTCTTCTAAATATCCCACACCCTTTGAAGATTTACCATGGACAACGGATTTCTCTATAAAAATAACCTCTTCATCCTTCCTTCTCACCAATTGTCAATGAATTAAATTTATCATGATTGCACTAAAAAAACCCTTGATGGTAGATGTCCTTGGACTATTTTCAGCATTTGCTTTATTTTTTATAACTTGGTTAGAAAACAAGGTATGCAATAATTAGAATTAAGGTGCATTACAGGACTTGAACCTTGATTATTTAACTACTAGTACTTGGGTTTTGAATCACTGACAATCATCGGACATCGCGACTTCAAGTGATCGACTATAGGGGAAAAACAAATCATTAAGCAAACTTGAATGTAATCTTGGGGTCCTTTCAATTGCTCTGGAGTGGCCCTTTGGAGGGCTGAGAATTTCTCTAATGACCCTAAAGCGGACTAGCATGCATTTTTTGGCTAAATAGAAATTTTGGGCAGGTACGTGTGATTAGAGATTTCTATATTTTTGGCCCAAATTTTAATGGAAGGTGGGGGCAAAGAATACCTTTCATATGCACTAAACTTCATGCCATTTGGAAATACAAGTCAAATGTTATGGCCTATTATGTTACTTTTTTTCATAACTGGGCAATCCAGGTAGATGAAAAAAAATCACTTCTTTCAAAAACAAAAAATTGAAATTGGTTTTCTAGAGTTATGTATATAAGGAAAGCTTTGAATCATTCCATTTTGATCAATGAGTCAAAAGTCATGAAGATTTTTTGTTTGCGGGTAGTTAAAGATTTTTTATTCTAAGAAAAACTTTGAAGTCCTTTCTCTTACTCAATTTTCAATATTTGTTGAAAATAATAAAATCATAAGATGAATGTTGTTTATTACAACACTTCAACCATTGGAATTGGCATTTTTCATTTCCATAATTAAATTCGTAACAATTTAGTATTTTGAATCATTCTCTTCTACTATCTACTTACTATTTTTTTCCTAGATGTTGTACAATTCCAAATGAAGTGAAATTTTTCAAGCATGTGGCCAACTTGTCTAGGAAAAAGATTTTAAAGAAGCACCACCATTTTGGACATTTTTTTTTTAGAAAAGTGAGCTTGTGAAGTGCAGGGCCAAAGAAATGATTTTTATAAATTTGAATGCTTATATCTTGCAATCCACGCAGTAGAAATTTCTGTAAATTTTACCACATGTTTTCAAGTTATCATAGTACAAGCTCCTATAGTTACATGTATCAAAATTTTTTTTTTTCAAAAAAATGGTACTTGTTCTAAAAATGACAATTTTTGAGCATTTTTGGTGGAAATATAGTCATAGAACTTTAGAGGTTAAGCCTACAATATGTGAGCAATTAGTCTTAACCCCTAAAGGCCTAAGGCCTTTTTTTTGCCAAAAAACACCCAAAACTGTCATTTTTATAGCAAAGAGTGAAAAATTTAAGAATGTTTTTTGCACATCTAACTGTAGGATCTTACACTTAACTAGTATGAAAATGTGTGAAAGAAATTTCAAATTTTTTGACCGCGCAGATTGCAAGATATCTTTGTTTAAAGTGAAAAAAACAAATTTTTTAGCACATTGTGAGACTGGATGTTTTGACTTTGAACATTTTGAACTTTAAATTTTTGCACTACAAAATTTTGAACTTTAAATGATTATAGTAAATAATAGAGTTGAGAATCTAGCAAAAAAAAAAAAGTTCAAAAAAACTTAATTTTCATTATTAAAAAAATTGTTAAGTAGAAGTAGGTACGAGATAGAAGGAAAAGCTAAAATATTCATATATTTTAGATGGAATTAAAATGCACTAATCCCAATGGTGAGATTTTTCTAGCAAATAAACTAAACCATGAAAAAAAATTTTGAGAAATGAATTGCATTGAGAAATGAACCCTTCAAGTTATTTTTTTTCAAAAAGATGCTCTAATTGCTCAAAAAACAAGAATGTCTATAACTTACTCATAACAAATCCAAATGAAACGAATCAAAGCTTTTTGGATAGACAAAAATATAATCTATGAGAAAAGAATCCTAAAAACAAATAAAAATTTGCAAATTTTTTTGCTACCCACACTGCCCCTTGGCCCCTGTTTTGAGCTTATTTGGTCATAACTTTTGTTCCTGAGCACCGATTGTGAAAAAAATTATGTTGCCACGAAGCTAATCAGCTTTTCTACCTCCAAAAAAAGTTTAAAAAAGACAGGAGAAAATTTCAGCCCATAGGTACCTGCTCAAAAACGCATTTGTCTCCAGAAGGGACAATGGTCCTTTAGGGATTAAAATATGGATGCTTTGAGAATAAGGTATAGTGCTCTAAAAGTAGCTGTGTTCTAAAAGCGACCTCTAACACAAAGGTACAATTTGCTATCTTAAATTGAACCAATAGTGTTTGAAAATTCATAAGTAATTAAAAAATGCTTGCAAAAATACAAAACCACTTGGGTTAGATTCTTCATCAATTTCTCTTTGTCTGAAAAAATGAGCCAAAAATATTCCCGTCCAAGGAAATACATGAAAAAGGGGGATTAGCCCTTAAATGATCCATTTTTGAGCCTCTTACCTTATTACATTTCAATTAGTGCAGTTTGTGTATCACATTATAGAAAATTTTAGGCCATGGGAAGGTTGCTCGAATGCATGAAAATGTTCATTAAGAAAAATATCAGCCCAAAAAGGCCGTTACAGAATCTACAAGGAGATTAGTCAGCCGGTGTGCCTTGTCGGATTTTCCAATTAAAAAATATTTTTTTAATTTAAAAAAAGAAAGAATACATATTTTTTTGATATAAAAAATTAAATAATAATAATAATAATAATGATAAATTTAGTATATTTGCATATTTGCCAAAATCCTAACGGCCCTCCACAAGGGTCATATTTTCTATAATGTTGCATTGCAGTATTGCACTAATCTCCCATAAGGAAGGTAGAGTCTAATTCCTCATGGGATTTAATGAAACATTTCTTGTTTTTTTCTTGAATAACAATACAATTTTTTGGAGGTAAAAACTTAGCCATTACCTCATGGTAATGGCAAACTTCCATAAGGAAAAATTTTGAGTCTGGAAAACACTGCGAGAATACATGGCAACATGCAACTGTGCAATTACAACAAATTTTATATTTATTTATTTATTTTATTAAAGAATCTAATGGAGCAGTACTAGTGCCACTTCAGAAGAGAGGGTTTAAAAAGAATTGTTTTATAATTATTTTCTCAAAAAAAAAAAATATATAAATTTTTTCTATATTTGCACCACGGCCGCACCAAAAATGAAAATCAAACGGCCCTCCGTACAATTCAAATTTTTTGTAATGATGATTTAGGATTACTTCATGGTAATGGAATAAAGAATGGATAAAATGTCATATACAAAAGAGGTAAGAATATCATGGAAAATATCAATATAGATATATATTATTGTGCAAAATATAATATATTATGATATACATAATACATTATTGTACATTATATTGTATAATATTGTACAATATACTAATACATTATACAAAGTATAAAGCTTGATAATGGATTAGTTTGAAATTGGTGGAACATTGGTGGTGGATTTATAACAAGTTTTGGAGCCTTTAATTATGATTTTCATTTATTATTTCTAAATTTTTTACTATTATTTCTCTTTGTTTGATATGCCTCAAAATTTAACATCTTTTGTCTCTCTTGCATAGCTTTTAGAATATATGGTTAATTGTAAAATTTGGTGAAGTATAGACTATGTGAGGAAGCGTCTCAATGAAGAATGGATCTTTTTATCCCCGACTCTAAAATCACATTTTTTTTGGAAAAGTATTAGCATGTAGGAAAGACACATGACTTTGCCTATTTATGTGTTTAATGTTTGTTGTAATTGCACTTTACCACATGGCAAACTCATTCATGAACAATAGAATGAGGGAAATGTTCTACACTCTGCCTTGTGGTGCATCATGTAAAGCTTGAGCTATCTTCTCTGTGTCCATCAACAAATGAAGGATGTAGTTACACTCATTTTGGAGATACTAATAAGTCATGGATAGGTTTAATAACTTTCACCTGCAAAAGATTTCATCTACATACAATTTTTTGGAACATGCTTGTCTTCTAGTGCAATGTTTGAATCCAGCAAATATACAAAATTGTTGAATATGCTAATTTATAAGCAAAAATGCAACGTGTTTTGAGAACATGTTACTAAATGTTGTCACCTTGGACAAAGTTGAATAGAAACGGTTAATTCCAATTTAATTTGGAGTCCCATTTAGTCCACGGTTTTAATGTTATCAGCACCATTCTTACAAAATGTTGTTGAAGGCACTACAAGAAAATGGAGTGTTCTGAGTGAGTTTTTAAGTATAGTCCTAGACAAAGGTTTTAAATAATAACCTTTAAGACAATTTTCAGCAAAATTACACATGTATTTCTAGTAAAATTTTGCTGGAAATTGCCTTAAAGGTCATTACTTAAAATCTTATGTCTAGGATTATACTTAAAAACTCACCTAAATCACCCCATTCTCTTGTAGTGAGGGGCAAATTCTAATAGTAATTCTGTACCATCAGCTAGTAGTAGGAAAATAGTGTATTGTAATGCGCTCTCTTCCAAATGCTGACAGCTCATCATCACACAACTTCAAATATTAATTAGGAGCCTAATCCACTTTTTTACTCTGCACACACGCTAGCCAGACACATGTGATTTGGAGAAGAAAGATTGAATGCTATACGATTCCTCAAAGCATTGTGCACTGGAATGTCACTATTTGGATTACCCTGGGTTGCACATTTTTGACAAAATTGACGTTAGGATAAATGTTAGTACAATTAGATAATCTGATAGTAACTTAGAGTGAATAGCTACGTTCTATACTCACATCGCTTTGTTAGTCCAAGCGGTGTCTTCATCTTCCTATAATAAGGCTGGATATTTTGTACTCATTATTATTAATATATTATTCCACACTTTCTGTCCTCTTGTGATTCTTGCATCTCCATAACAACATGGTATTAGAGCCAGGAATCAATGCACATCATTAACCAACATGTGCTACTCACTGGCACTGATTGCTGATGTTGTTGATCTCCTTGTCATTGAAGAACTACGAGAAGAAACTGAAGCACGACTACGACTCAATCTTGCAATCAAAACATATTATCATGAACTTCGAGACAAAGCAAATGAAGAAAATCCTGATTATGGACTGATCATCTCAAATCATTTAAGAGGATATAATCAAACTCCTGTTGAAAGTTTTGATCTGATGAGCGGATTCTTTCAAATCCTCATCACACTTGTAGAAGGTCCAACATTGCAGGAACAGCTTGTAGCATTTGAAAACATCCCATATAGGATTTCTAATTCACCTACAGTTCTTTTGGATGCTATTTTTCAAGAGTTTAATGAACCTGGTCAGTTTGATGAGTTGAATTCTCAATTCTTTGCAGATAATTCCTACATTACAGTGCCTTCGTTCATCCATCAAGAGCTTTAAAATTTGCAATTTGGTATTATGGCTTCAAGTATAGCTAATTGAAGTTATAACATCCCACCTTTAACTGCCTCGAATTATGCCTCTTGGAGTATAAAAATTGAGATGTTATTAATTTTGTCAAAATTCTGGTCCGTTGTTGACGGCACCAAACTAGCTCCTGTTTCCTCCAATGTTGCAGGCCTCACAACCTGGCAGTTGAAAGATTCAAAAGCCCGGTCAGATGTTTTACTCCATTGCGGAGAAAAGCAATTAATTGCTTTGCGACCACTAAAAACTTCAAAGCAAGTTTGGGATTGCCTCAAGCAAACTTATGAGAAGTCTAACAAGGCTTCGTAGGTTCAGTTGCATAAGCAACTATGCCATATGACGATGTCTGATAATGAAGGTATTGTTGTGTTTCTTGAATCCTGGCAAGCTTTATTACAAGAAGCTGCAATTTCGGGCTGCACTTTTTTTGAAGCCCAACAGGTGAATCTTCTCCTTGGCGCTTTGCCTGAATCATGGAGCGCATTTGTTACCACACAAGGAGGATTGACAGATCTAACATTTGTTAACCTCTTCTCCAACATATTGCAGCAAAATGCAATTAATTTATCAAAAATTGAGGTAACCAAATCAAGTGCCTTTTATGTTAAAGGCTAATTCATGAAGCCTGCTTTCAACAAGACCTTCCCATTTGGTCACTGATCTAGAACCCAAAACAAGAATTCTTGTTTACATGCTGACAAGAGGATGCATAGTCAAAAGCCTTCTTATCACAATCCTGCTCCCTTCAATCGGGAATCTTCCTCACGACCAAATATTTGTCACAATTATGGCATCCCTGGTCATAAATCACCAGATTGCAGAAAGCCAAGAAGGAATCAAGTTGGACCCAGTAAACGTCATCTTCACAATTATAGTAGTGAAGAGCCTCATTACTTATTTTCGGCAACAGTAGGGCCTTCAGATTCTTCTTCCTCCTGGTATATTGACTCCAGCGCGAGTCAGCACATGTCTCCAGTTCAAACGCTATTCCGGGATTACAAAGCATTAGGTACTCCAAGGTTGATCCTTCTTGGCGACAACAATTGTTACAATGCTATTGGCATAGGCTGCATTCTCTTACAGTTACCTAATCAACAAACCTTGTTGATTCCTGATGTCTTATTATTCCCAGGCTTAGCCAAGAACTTTATATCTGTATCTCCAATCACAAGCACTGGGAACACAACTTTGACCTTTACTCAAATTCAGTGCGTGACTACAACAATATCCAAATTCCAAGGAACAAACTAAGTTCTACCTTCCTAAAGATGGAACATTATTTACTCTTGGAATTGGAATTGAACCTTCAATTTCAGCGAGCATAGCAAAGACTGCAAAACAGTCTAAACTTGATACGCTCAAGTGGCACTACAGGCTGGGGTACATTAATATACGCTCCTTGAATATTATGAATACATATAATATGGTCATAGGCTTACCTACTCTCTAATCAAGCTTATCACTGTGTGAAGGTTGTTTATACAGTAAACAAACAAAGCAAATTCATCCAATTGCTAGTGCAACGCAAGCTACAGTGCCGCTTGCTTTGATCCACACGGATTTGTGTGGACCCATGCACACATCCTCTTTTGGTGGTGCTAGTTATTTTATTTTCTTTATTGATGATTTTACCAGATTTACTACTGTATTTTTTATCTAAGAAATCAGGTGCTCTATCTTCTTTTCAAGATTACAAAAGACTTGTGGAAAAACAATTTAATAATCATAAGATTCTTATTCTCCGATCTGATAATGGAAGAGAATACACGTCCAAAGTTTTTTCACACTTTTGCTTGGCTCACGGCATTCAATGCCACCTTACAAATCCATATAATCTTGCACAAAACGAAATATTTGAGTATAAAAATCAAACACTTGTAGAAGCCGCTCAGAGCATGCTTCATGTAGCCCGACTGCCTAACTCCTTTTGGGCTGAAGCAGTGGCTTCAGCATGTTACTTACAAAATTATTCTTATACTTCAATTTTGCCACATATAACACCTTATGAGCTTTGGACCAGTCTCAAACCTGACCTGTACAATCTTCACATTTTTGGATGCTGGGCTTATGCTCACATTCCTAAAAGAAACTTGATGTGAAAACTCTCAAATGTATTTTTATTGGTTATGGTACTTCAACTGGAATTAAAGGATATTGTTTATACCACTCGGCTACTCGTTGTCTTTTTACAAGCCGGGATGTCGTCTTTTTTGAAGATCTATTATTAACTGGTGGCGGTTTCCCTTCTCCGGGCAACCTCAGTCCACTTGACGTTCCTGGTGGCTTTTATTCAGTTCCTGAATCCAATACAAGGCCGCTAGTTCCCAATGATACCATCCCTACTGTAACCCAACCTAATTCGTTGCCAGCTCCTGCAATACCAGTGGTCCCACAACGATCTGACACCTTAGACCCACCACCACCTGACACCCCAGACCCACCATCAAGTCATTAGCCTTTCTTAAATGTGCATCAACGCTCCCATCTCCGACATGATTCAACCAGTCAATCCCCTCCATGCCGAAGATTTGAGCGTTATAACAAAGGCCAACGCACAACTCCAAGATTCCATGGTACTAACTTATATTGTTTCGGCTTATTAGCCCAACTCGCCAAACCTCTTACCGTGACAGAAGCTCTTTCCAGTCCTGATGCTCAAGCCTTGAAACTTGCCATGGATAGCGAGTATCATTCTTTGCTCAAAAATAATATTTGGGAACTTGTAGATCCTCCCTCGCATCGCTCCATCATCAACACCAAATGGATTTTTAGGCGCAAGTATAATTTTGATGGTTTGCTTGCCCGGTACAAAGCCCAATTTGTTGCCCGGGATTTTTTTCAACAACCTGGACTCGACTTCTATGAAACTTTTTCACCTGTCCTGAAAATGACGTCCCTGTGTCTTTTATTAGCTCTTGCTACAATTTATGATTATCACATTCACCAAATGGATGTGATAACTGCTTTTTTGCATGGAATTTTACGTGAGGAAATTTTGATTTCTCAACCTGAAGCCTATATCAAACTCGACACTGAATCCAAGGTTTGCTGATTGTTAAAATCCTTATACGGACTCAAACAGGCATCTCGTGTCTGGTACAAAACATTTGACACTTTTCTCTTAAGCCAGGGCTTCATCAAATGTCAATCTGATCAAAATATTTATCTTAAACAATTATCTTCCTCATTATTAATTTTGGGTTTATATATCGATGACCTTATTCTTATATCCGACAATTTATAGTTTCTATCTGCCACCAAAGCACTTTTTTCTTAGCAATTTTCTGTGACGGATAATAGTGACATTCAATACATCCTTGGTATTCAAATCCAACGGGATCGTCACAACAAGATATTAAAACTTACACAAGGAAAACATATATCAGATCTTTTATTAAAATTTAATATGGCTACTGCTTATGCTGTTGCAACGCCTTTGGAAGCTGGCGTTCGTTATTCTCGACACTAGGCTGACAATCTGACCAATGATGAACAAACTCTCATCGACCATGTTCCCTACAAACAAGCACTGGGCAGCCTCCAATATCTTGTTACTTGCACTCGATGGAATTTAGCTTTTGCTGTAAACCACCTGGCCCAATTCATGCAGAGCCCTGCTCCAGCTCATTGGCTGGGAGTCAAATGTCTTTTTTGCTATCTCCAAGGAACTTCGACACAAGGTCTTGTATACACTGGATCTATTTCTACTTCACATCCACTTCACCAGCTTTGTAGTTGGAGTGATGAGGACTGCACCGGTGATCCCGACACACGACGCTCTACCTCAGGTTACATATTTCAAATTGATGATTCTTGTATCTTCTCTTGGCAGAGCCAAAAGCAATCCATCGTTGCTCTTTCTTCTACTGAAGCGGAGTATATAGCTGCAGCTACAGCAACTAAAGAACTTTTGTGGCTTCAGACAATCATCAGAGAACTTGGTTATGAATTCACTCTTTCCAGTATCTCCCTTAGTGAGAATCCTCGGCATCATGATTGTTCCAAACACATAGATCTGCGGTATCACTTTTTACGTGAAAAAGTTCACTCTTAACTACTCAAACTGGAGTTTACTCCTACAGTGACAATGTGGGCAGATATATTGACGAAGTCTCTCCCTAAAATCAAACATTATGCATGGCTGAAAGGCCTCAATGATCTTGCTTCAACTGATTTGCAGCAAGGGGGCGAATAGTGACATGCTTCTCTTCTGAAGCTTGACGACTTATCCAACTTAAATATTTTGATTCAATTCAGCTATATAGCTGAAGGGTGTGTGTTAATACAATTAGATAATTTGATAGTAATTTAGATTGAATAGCTACTTTCTATACTCACACCGCTCTATTAGTCCAAGCGGTGTCTTCATCCTCCTATAATAAGGCTAGATACTTTGTACTCATTATTATTAATATATTATTCCACACTTTCTGTCCTCTTGTGATTCTTGCATCTCCGTATCAACAATAAAGAACTTTCATCATACTCAATTCCGTGAAACTGGTGGTAGTTCGGCGCCAAAAATTGGTGACGTATTTGTCCATGACGGTCTAAAATCTGACTGGTATGAATTTTTGTTTCAGAAGGCACGCACGTTCTATATTGGATTTTCGCCAATTTTACAAAATTAAAGTTCATGGCGGTTGCTTCTACTGATGGAGGTCATGGGATTGGCCGCCAATAAAGTCCTCGATCTCTGTTGGAATCCTCTCAAATCTGTTGGAATAAGGCCTATATCACAGTTCTAGTGTATGTAAAAAGTCACTCTTCTAAGAGAAACCACTCACAAGACATGAAAATGGATAACAAGCTCGAATCTCTAAGCCATCATGTAAGAATGGGGGCGCTTGCATGCTCGGATTCAACAAGCATATCATTTGGAAACTAGAAACTTTTTTTTTGGAAACTATCAAATATGCTTCTTTATGTTATGCAGAAATTAGGCACACAGTCAATTCATGCAGCTATCATAGCAAGAGAATTCACTAGAAGACTAAATTAAGTTTATATTAGTACTAGAGAGAAATGCCTAATTATTGTTGTAACAAAAAACATAGTACAATATTTTCTTATCACATCATATATAGAATATATATGATTCTAAGTAACCTTTGCTAGCTCCCAACTAAGGCTTGGAAGCATGCTGAGGTGCACTTGTGTGATCGAGGTCAGTTATCATCACTGATGCTGATCAAAGCCAACACCGCCTGCTAGTAGCAAGTGATTCAAATCACTTTTCTCACTGGCCACCTGTAAAGATCATGAAGAGCTTCCACGCATCGTTCCAGCATCTCCACAGACTGCCATCACAACATACAAGGTTAGAAGCACATAGAAATGAACTGGCAGTAAGCAATCAATGTAAGCCGTAATATCACGTGAACAAGAAGGAAGGAAGTCACTCAATTTATATTAAATATGGATTGCACTTCACAGGCTGGTCTCTAGCTTGTACATGATCAAAGTCATCCAAGAGATTAACCCATCCGCAGGTCTGGTTTGAGAACAGTCAGGGGGCGTTTCAAGAGAGAGACAAAGAGAGGCAGAGAAACAAAGAGGTGCGTTTTACAAGTGAACCCGTGGAGGGACAGGTCCTAGGATCTGATGTTAGATCCACTTCAAAATGTGCTTTTCTCAAACTCCTGCAGAATGCTTGAAAGACTGACTGACTGTATCAACGATGGCATGGTGCTCTGTAGGGAGTTAAATGTATCAGTTATTTACCCCATGATATGTGTTACGTATTGAGTATTTTCTTACATTTACTTACAGAAACAAAATATATGTGCCAAGCACACTTCAAACTGGATGATGCAAACTGCAATGGCTATAGTACCGACTCTCAAGGTTCATCTATATTCTATTATTGGCAGACCTAGCTAGGAAAGACCAAAACAAACTAATACGGCAAACATATTGAGCTCTTTTTCCATATCTAGAGGGAAGAGAGCCGAAGCCTCGAAGGTGAGTGTGCTTTTTCCTGCAACTTATTTACTTCACTATCGATGTAACAAAACTATACCATAAATTAGAAATATGAATACACGGGATGAAAAGACAAAGTCTGGGGTCTTAATAGTGAAAAACATTAGGATCTTACATAACATCCATGACATTCAAGCAGAAATTACGCATAGCAGATTGGAAGAGTTTTGCAAAAGTACCAAGCTGATGGAATGTAGAAATCGAGGCATCCATTGTCTTTCAACATTACCCAGAGTTTCCACTTTGCAATGGCTCGCAATTTCACCTCTAGCAGCAATTCCACAACCACCACCTTTAGTAGCAATTTGTAAGGCGACCATGCATCAAAGAGGCCGTTCATTGCTAATAAACAAAGCTGACTCAATCTCCTGAGTGGAAAACTAGCAACCTCCAAGAACAGAACAGCAAATCCAAGCAACACAAAGATTTTGCAAAGCATTCAAGCAGAATTATGCACAATAGATTGGACAAGTTTTGTGAAAGTACCAAGCAAATGGAATGAAGAAATCAAGGTGTCCACTGTCTTTCGGCAATATCGAGAGTTTCCACTTCCCAATTGCTTGCAATCGCACCTCGAGCAGCAATTCCACAACCACCACCTTCCGTAGCAAGGGAAAACGTGGCGACCACCAAAGAAGCAGTTTGTCGTTGGTAAACAGAGCTGAATGTGAGAAGCTCAAGACATTGTGCTAACAAACCCAGAGAGAGAAAAGAGAGAGAAAGAGAGGGCTTGTAGAGAGAGTCAAAGAGCGAGCGCGAGAGAGAGTGAGTGCAGTGAACTACAGAGATTCCAAGTATCACCCAACTAGACTTATATACAAATATTCATTACATTGATGATCGATCGGTGACTCCGCCTCGGCCAGTAGTGAGTAGTGAGTAGTGCTGCACGAATGGCTTGGCTCCAGGGACTTTTGGGAATTCTGGAGGTGCAGCAGCAAAGCACTCAGGGCAGGGTCTCAGAGGAGACTGAAATTCTGCGACAAAATTCCATGTCAATTCCTTTCTTTTTCTATGGACGTGTGGATCGACTTGACTGGGACCCCGGCAAATTGCAATGGTCAACAAATGAAGGCCTGGTTCCGTTTATGCACTTTACTGCTCAAAGAGGCGGCAAGATGCTTAGAGAGAAATATGTAATCCCTAATGTTATTGAAAGGAAGTGGCAAGGCATCTTACCAAGTTCATATAGGCTGCAATGGCAATCAGTGTAGACTAAATTCCGAATTCCCAAAGAAGCTGGACTACTGTGGCTTGTTTGGCATCGTGTAGTGGCGGTTAATGTGTGGCGTGGAAGAATTCAACAAGGAATTGACACGGGGTGCCCTGTGTGCCCAAGGCATAGCAATGAATCGATCCTTCATAGGTTTTGGGAGTGTTCTTCGTCATAGCAAGCATGGCAGTGGGGGATCCATATCATCAACACTTTAATTACCTCAAAAGAGGCTCAAGGCCTATGGCATCCGCTGATATGGAAACAAGGCATCTTCTCAGACAAAATCCCTTGTAAATTCAATGAGGTTAGTAGCATGTGGGCAGCCCTTAGGATGGTGATCCTTTGGATGATTTGGATTGAACAGAATGACTCGGCCTTCAATGGTGTTTTATAGAGGCCAGTCAACAATTGCAATGGATTTGGCTTGGTTTTGTAGACTACAACCGCTTGGAGTGGGATAAAGCTTGTAGGAGTATGGTGAAGAATCCGGATTCTACGGAAACTATCAAATCTTGGTTCAAGAGGCGCTAGTGCTGCAACGGTGTTGTGGCTACAATGGTGGATTATACCCTCGGTGGACACTGTCCAGCCCTAGGGTTGGTTTTGTCTTCCAACCTCCTTAGACACCACGCATCTTGAGGTGCGGCTTGCGCCGCTCCTTGGGGTGCTTGGCTTTTTCTTTTTCTTTTTTTCTTGTGCATTCTTTTTTCTTTTTCATTGTTCATTGTGCCCAGGCCGCTTGCGGCTAGGTCTTTGTATTCCATTTCTTGCAGGAAAGGTTACCATTTATTTGTATCAAAAAAATCAAAATTCCATGACGGATGTCGCCAAGACCTTCTCTGCTTCGTCTTGGGAAACGGGCATTAGCTGTGGGCTAGGCTGCACGGATGCCCCAAATGCCATCCCTCGCGCAGGCGGTGGTGTAAACAGATCTTTACACGCAGACCGGACATTTTGGTTCACTTTTGGGTAGTTGCCCTTTTGGATTTCACTATTGTATTGTACCGTACGTGTAGGTCAGTTTTGTAAATAACTCGGGAAAATTTGGAAGATGTAAAAATTTTAAAAATTATTTACAGCTATTTCTAAAAATCAGAAGTAATAGTCTTTTCAAAAAAATCAGAGAAAGCAACGCATTTACGCATGATTAAAAGAGACAATCCAAAATTAGGAGTGTCCTCATAAAGTGCCAAAAACAAAAAATTCCTATCTCTTTGCCAAAAATGCCAAATTCAAAAACTAAACTATTTCTGCACCATCCTGCCAAAACTACCCTGCACGTATGATATCTGCAATATAACTTACTAAGGTAATATTGATTGCCATTAGAGAAAATTTCAAGCCTTTAGAGGGCTGCTCCACAACCCTTCGAGGTCCCTTGAAATTTACTTTTTTTTTGCTCAAAAACTCATTTTTTTCCTTTTTCCGCCCAATTGAAATGGCAGCGGCAATGGCATAGGAATCCAAAATTCTGAATAAAAAATTATTAACCAAAAAAAAAGAAAAAAAGAAAATTCTACAAAATCTGACTGCTCCGATGAGTAGTCATAAACTCTGACTGCTCACCAAGGGCACTTTTCAAAGTTGACAGGCCATGCAAGAAATAGCATGGTATGTCAAATTCAAAGACCTTACAAGAAACTCCTCAAGGATAAATGCAAGAAACACTTGTACTATTTTTTGTCACACCTTGCATGCTGATTTGTTTTTTAGGCATAATTTTTGCGTATTGAATCCAAATGACTTAGGATCTATAGGAAAGGTGCTCATGACCATTATACACCTTGCCTAATTTTTTGGCAATTTTCAAAAATGTTTTATAAAATAAAAACAACCCCCAATTTTATGTCACAAATTTCAATTTGGAGGTTTAAAGTACTATTCAGTACCCAAAAAATCGAATTTGGAGCTGGAATTTGAAAGGAAAGGGGCTTCTAGTAGACTTGTAGCTATACAGAGAAGGAATTTTAAAATTACTTAATTTTGTATTGTGTGGAAGTCCACAAATAGAGCTTCTTTCTTCTTACATTTTAGAATATATAAAATATTAATTTGTTGGTTCTTTTGGTGAATGACCATCTCCATCGAGTTATTACAAATGACCAATTTTTATTTAATTTATTTTATTTAATTTACTATTTTTAACTAATTAAAGCATCAAAATGTCTATCTTCTTGAGATTTGGCACTTTTTAGTTCTCCCACTTAGAGAATTTTTCTATGCTTTTCCTTCCCAGGATTTCTTCATCTTAAAGGTATATACATTGGCCATATTTTTTAAAAAAATTAAAAATTATTTTTCTATGCTTAAAGTACTCCAGAAAAAAAAGCATCAAATAGTGAAAATGCAACAAATATTACAAGTGTTTCTTGAATTCACCCTCAATTAAATTCTTGATGAAGAAACCTTTCCACCCTTAGATATACCCCAACCACCAAGGCGTAGCCAACGAACTTCTAAGCCTAATCCTAGGTATATGTCACCTACAATAGATTCTACCTTAAGACAAAGAACCAAAAAACAAGGTATGGTTGCACAAGCCTCAATTATACTAGAACCTAAAACTTGCTTTGAAGCTCTAAATTCTAAAGATGCATTTGAATGGAAAAAGGCTATGGAAGCAGAACTATCTTCAATGTATAAAAACAATACTTGGACATTAAAAACCCTACCACCGAGCCGCACACCTGTAGGTTGCAAGTGGGTATATAAAATAAAATTAAACCTTGATGGTACTGTTCAACATTATAAAAGCCCAATTAGTTGCAAAAGGCTACCATCGATCATATGGTGTACATTATAATGAAACCTACTCCCCTATTGTCAAACTACAATTTCTAAGAATTCTATTTGCCCTTGCGGTTCAATATGACTTGGAATTACATCAATTGGATGTTAAAACGGTGTTTTTAAATGGATAATTAGATGAAGAACTGTATATGGAAATACCCCAAGGTTTAATAGCCCAACTACATCAAGTTTGTGAATTAAATCATTCAATCTATGGTCTAAAACAATCCAACCGTATGTGGTACTTACATATTGATAATTATCTTATCCAGATTGGTTTATAAGATCCACAACTAATCCAAATGTTTATATTTATTCAACTAACAATGGATTCCTAATTCTAGCTATCTATGTGGACGACACTATTCTAGCTACAAATAGTATTCAACTACTTCATTATATTAAAACTACTCTTAATACGGAATTTGAAATGACTGATCTTGGAAAAATTCATCATTGTTTAGGATTAGAAATTATTAGGAATAGACCAGAAGGCTAAAAAAGAATAACCCAAGAACGTTATTTACACCAAAAACTACAAGAATTTCACTTTCAAACGTGTAATCCAATCAGCACACTTATAGAAATTTTTCTTAAATTGAGTATAAAGACTCTCCTACCACTAATGACAAAAAGCAAGACATGGCCAATATACCTTATAAAGAAGCTATTGGCTCATTTACATGGGCTATGATCAATACTCGCCCTGATTTGGTATATTCAGTAGGAGTAACTACTCAATATATGGCCAATCTTAGAAAACTACATTGGCAAGCCACCAAAAGAATCTTTAGATATATCCAAGGTACTTTAAACTATTATATACAATATACAAAAAACACTAATTCAAAATCCCTTGTAGGTTACATTGATGTTGATTGGGGAGGACATCCTAACACAAAAAGATCAACCTCAGGCTTTACTTTTATTCTGAGTGGCGGTGCCATCAACTAGTCAAGCTCTAAATAAAAATCCGTGGCATTGTCTAGTACCAAAGCTGAATACATGGCACTTACAAAATGTGCAACTGAAGCTATTTGGCTTCGCTGACTTTTAACTGATTTAAAATATCCAATCAACTCTCCAACAACAATATTTTGTGACAACCAAAGTGCTATAACTATGTTAGACACAAACAAATTTCATAATCATACAAAGCATACATTAGAAAAAAATCCAGGCCAAAAAATGGTCGTGAGTTTTGTATAGAGTTTTGCACCCTTGGTGCAATTAGAAAAAAAAACATGGACATGCTAACGTGGTACTATTGGTGCCATATCAACACACGTTAGTGCCACATCAGCATATCCAGTATTTTAATATTATTGTTTTTTTTTTAATTGTTTTTTAAAAAAAAAATTAATTTTTAATTTTTTTTAATTTTTTTTAATTTTTTTTCTGTATTTGCACCGCGGGGGGTGCCAAAAATCAAAAGTTAACAACCCTTTCCAAGTTTCAAATTTTTCCTAATGATTGTAATAATTACTATACATAATACCTACAAAATGAAGTCCAAAAGATACTTGGAGAGGAAAATCAAAAATCATATGTAATTTCATGAAAGACTATTGACTATATGAAATGATTTGAACCCAAACCATACTGCAAAAGTGGTGAACTAATCCCAAAAGGATAGGCTAGTCATTGTGAAAATCATGCAAGATGTTAAATCTGTCCTACAAAGTGGAGCCAACAAGGTAAATTTTGTATTCTCCAAGGTAAAAGTAAAAAATGTTCCCCTATTTTGTGTTGTATTTAGGGTATTTTGTACACCTATCCTTGCCAATGTGGGGTCTCTTGATTGCAAATAAGAACTCAAAATTTGCAATTTTTTTCTATATGTGACAAAAAGAAATCCCTACATTTTCCATTGAGGTAAATCCACCATGCTGGTACAACTTCGTGGGACGGGTTCAACATCCTTCACAAATCATTTGCTTGAAAAATCCAAGGGCACTATAGGAAGCAACCCACTTCTGAATTCTCCCACTTGCAATATAAGTTGTCCTCTTTCCATACAACAAGTGATTAATTATCAACCCTTGATCAATTTTGATTTTAACCATGGTCAGAACAAGTAAGTCCTATATCACCATAATGGAAGGAATAAAATCTTCCGCTGAAAAATTCATGGTAATTCTATTCTCAGAAAAAATAAATTTGAAAAATTATATAATCCTTCCAAACTGTATTTTTGCACATTGGGAAAAATCCCCAGTGAAGAACCCTGCCTTGCAAACACATGTAATTGCTTAAGTGATGGAAAATGTGTTGCATCCCAAATTTAGAGGTCAAACTATTGTTTAAGGCTTTCCTATTTCACACAAGGGTGATTGCAAGAAACACTTGTACTATTTTGTGTCCCACAGTGCATTCTGATTTGTTTTTGGGCATAACTTTTTCTTCCTAGATCCAAATGACTTAAGATGTATAGGAAAGGTGCTCATGACCATTATACATCTTGCCTAATTTTTTTTCAATTTTCAAAAATGTTTTATTCTATAAAAACAGCCCCCGATTTCATGTCACATTTGCCAATTTGGGAGGTTTTAGTACTATTTTGGACCCCAAAAAACAAATTTGGAGTTGAAATTTGGATGAGATGGTCTTCTAGTAGACTTCTAGCTCTCCAAAAGAGGATTTAAAAAAAAATTAATTTTGTGTAGTATGGAAGTCTACAAAGTGAGCTTCTTTTGCCTTGCATTTTGAAACACATAAAACATTATTTTGGTGGTTTTTTTGGTGAATGACCATTTCCATAGGGCTGTTGCAAATGGCCAATTTTGATTTTGTGTATTTACTTATTTTTACTATTTTCCCCTAATTAAAACATGAAGGTATGTATTTTCTTGTGACTTAGCACTTTTTAAGTTCTCCTACTTAGAGAATTTTCCTACAAAATTCTTTCCCTAGGAACCTTCGTCTTAAAGGTGTAACATTAGTCATATTTTTGGAAACTTTTAAAAATTATTTTTCTAATTTTAAAGTACTCCCAAAAAAATCAGCCAAATGCAACAAAATTGACAGGCTAGGTGATTCTTGCAATCACCCACAAAATTACAAAGATGAAAATCTGCACTTCTGTCCTACACAGACATTGAAGTCCTATCAGTTTATACAAGTCCTATATATAAGGATTCTCTGTCATCCATTGGACACTTAGTATCCACGGTGTCCTTATAGGATTAAGTGAGGCAATTCTTTGTGCCATGGTTAAAAGAAATTGAACTACCTCTTCCTACTACTTTGAGACATACAACTAATACAAGCCACATGACATCGACAAAAATAGGATCTTCAAGCTTGCCAATAGAATGCAAAACTACAAAACATTGAAGATAAATGGATGGATTAGCCTAAACCCTAAAATTCTATAACACTAAAAACTACCCCCAAATGGATTATCAAAACAAAGTTCACTCGTGACAACAACAAGCCGATCGCAACCAAAATCACTGATTCACAAACTAAGATAAAGTTTGGTCCTATGATTCCGGTATTAAAAAGAAGAGTCATTGGCTTCAGCAGTATCAACTACGCCTTCTCTTCTTTTTCACAATATGGAGCCCAATCTCATTATTTACAAAAGACCTTCTCTCTTCATCTTCAACTTTGTCTCCTCTACCTTGCTGCTGCCTTGAGGGCCCTATCAAATTTGACACAAAATCATCTCAGGCTTTCCATTCCGCACTATTGTCTTCAAAACAACTTGGAAGAAGGTCCACAATAGAAAATTAGGCATCAGACACAACTAGGAAAGGAGGTTTTGTGACAATTGAAGCTTCCCTTAGAGCTTAAGGGCAAGATGGGTCACACAACAATACAAGGTAGGATGTCTTCCGAGACAAATACATTGACACAACATCCAGTATTGTCTAGCAAACCTTGACCCTTTGTCACACTATCATATCTGAGATTATTTGAAAGTATTCCTAAAATACTTTGTCACAAATATTCCACAACATTTGAAGACATTTGAAGACATTTGAAGACATTCTAGCATATTCAATACATGTCTAGTAAGACATTGAACATGCTTTGTCTAACGCAACAATCACCAAACATCAAGTAGGGTTAACCAATCCAAGTAATATATAAGGCAACCGTGCAACAATGCCAACAAGCTCATAGCTGGGCAAATGTTCTTACCTTCTAGACTTGGACCACTCTTTGTCCCTTCTGGGGCTATTAAAGTCTTCTTCACAAGCTTCGCAAGAGTGCTTGGATCCATAAAAAACTTAAAATCTAGCGTATGCCCATTAACGTACTCAATCTGCACCTTGGAGGGCAAAGTCAAAAATAAATTTTTTATGGCTTCACCCCAATTGGCCTGAGCAAATTTCATGAGAAATTGGAGCCAATTCTTGAAGAACGCAACTTGTTCAGCTGTTCTCAAGGGCAGTCGTCTAGAAGCCACCTCTTGACATATTCAAATGACAACTTCCCTCATTTTAATAACCAAAGTATAACAATGTTCATCACGACTATCGACTGGTATTTGGACTTCGGGAATCGATTTTATATGCACGAGACATTCAACTACTTCCTTAGCCATGCTTGCATCTAACAAAACCGTCAATATCCAGTTCAATCCATTGACATCACGTTTAATAAATAATGAGAATTTCTCCAACTTTTCCATCGCGGCTTTAATAATGATATTGATCACAATCTTTGCAAAACTTAAAGACATCTCAGATCTAATGCCTTCCAATAAGCACTCAATGAAGTCCCTAGAGCTAGTGCCGAAAGCCTCAAAACTTAAAGTCTTTTGAATCGTATCGTACATGTTCTTCCTAGACTCCTCTTCCTCTTTGTCCAACCCTAACCAAACAACCAGGTCTTCAGCACAATTCCGAGGAAAATCTGGAGAACACGAGTGTTCCCAGATCATAATCTCATCCTTGTCTGACCAAGCCATTGCCAAGAGATATTACAAAATAGAATCCATCAAGTCACGATACTCAATTTGGGAGGCGGCTTTCAAGAGCGCCAGCCTATATTCCACGCTTCAAATCTCCTTATGGTACGAGTACATCTGGGAAAAGCAATCTCTATAGTGTGAGCCTCCAAGTTAGCACTTGAACCTCCGAATTTTTTTTTTTAGCATTTTGCTCACATTTACGGTTAATTAGGGTTAAAAAGATAGTATAAGTATGTTCACATGACATTTGGAGGAAATCCCTACAAATGAAATATGATTTAACCAAAAAGCCTGGAACCACTCTAATTGCTACTATGAGCTAATATTAAGTTTATTTAAGCATTTGAGAGAACATTTGACAGTTCAGGTGGTATTAAGCTTGATAGCCAAACCACAAAACCACCTAAAAATAGACTTTTGAAGGGCATGTGAAATACTTAGGATAGAAAATAGAGGATGGAAAAGAAGTCATATGACAGTGTAGGTAAAACCATAAACGAGGATTACAAGCAATCCACGAGCGAAGAACAGAGGTTTTGACCAAAAAACCTACTAGGAGCGTAACGATGAACTTGGATGGCTTGATTCCCTTGACCAAGAATGATTCCCCCCTCCGGGAAAGAGTTAACCTTATATCCAGAATGATTCCTCCCCCGGGTGAAAATTAAACTGGAAGGAATTAAATTAAACAATCCTTTGATTAGTACAAGGGAAGTTGTAAGTTTGCACATGGCACTTGGAAACTTCCTAGAAGTTGCCCAAAAAATTTGTAATTTTTCAAACTGCAGAAATGATTCCCTGGAAAGTCAACCGTATTTTTACGCATTGGAAAATTCCTAGAAAATCCCAAAGTGGCAATAAAATCTCACTAAAAATTAGGATAGAATGTTTAGTGCTAATAAGGCGCTCGACCAACTTCTATTACATTTCGAGTCCAACAAGTACCAAAACTGGTGGCGCTAACAGATTTTTAACGGGTTTTTAACGGATTTTTTTAAACATTTGTTAAGTTGATCTACACACCAGGAGCTCCCGAATTTTGATTGGAATAAACTTGGACTCTTTTCTTACTATCTTGAACCTCTTCAACAACCTTGGCCAGTCAAAACTTGAAAACAAAATTATCTCCAACAATTGGATTTTTACCCTTTTTAGTGATATGTTAAACGTTGGTTTTTACATACAAAACAGCTTGGACATAGGAGATAAGGGATTCCTTGGACTAATTTGGGTCTTCTGAAGACAATGGCGCAATTGATTTAGAATTTGGAACATTTCTCCAAAAGTTAGAGTGATCACAGTAGTAGTGTAGAATTTTAGTTAGTAAACTTGAAATTACCTAGGAAGTAGAATTAGGAAATTGGGGGCCTTGAGCGAATATATAAGGCCTCCCCCTCCCCTCACTTCACAACCCTTTTATTTTTCGTAAAGCTTTGGCCAAAACGCGGCCGCATTGTTGGAATTGGCGATTTTCCGCCAAACATTTGGTTAATACATTTGGAGCTTTTCTCCTTGACTTTTATCAAACATTCTCTTGTATTTTGAGCTCTTTCAAAGGACATTGGGATCCCTTTGAATTGCTTATTTACTTACACGTACTAGAATTGAAGTTATTTGCTTGTATGTTTCTTTTTTGTTGATGTTTAGAAAAAATGTGGTTTCTAACCCCTTCAAACCAAGCTCCTTGTGTGGGATATCTTGACTCATGTCATAGAACATCCCCCTAGAGCCTTGACGTTTGAAAACATTGTTTGTAGAAGAGTCATAAGTGTTTTGGAGAAGTTTGGGTTGGAACCAAACTCTTGCCGTTAAGAATTCCTTTGTCAAGCTGTCCAGAAATTGAAGTTAACCCCTCTAATACGGCAAAGCTATTGCCCTGGACTTAGTTTCTTTTAAAATAAACCAAGTTCCTTTGTCAAAATTATCCATACGTTGAGGTTAACCCCTCTAATATGGCGAAGCTATCGCCCTAGATGTAGTTTTTATTTCATTTAGAATTTCCTTCCCAAAACTTGTCTAGAAGTTTAACCCCTATCCCTCTTGGACGCCAAAGCTTTGCACTTAGTTAGAATTTTCCGTCTTTAAAATTTGGATTAAGGGGTTCTCAAAGGGAGACCCATAATGGCGAGCAACGGCCATAATATTTTAAGTTTGTGAGATTTTTAGAGAAAAAACAAAGTTTAGTACCCATCAGGCCAAGTTCAAATCAGTCCCAAAGTCCCCCGACAGGGCCTCTAAGGACCCCGCCAGAGCTTCCAAGGACCCCGATAGGGCCTCCAAAGACCCCGCAGGATTGAGACCCGGCCTTCTGATACCCGGTAGGGCCTCGAGCCTCACTCATTGGTTACTCACTGCGAACTGACAGAGGCTACATGCCAGCTGCTTGACAGCACCTTGCTGACAGGTTTGGACGACCAAATTTGGTCACATACATATCATATCAAAAGACTAAAACCAGGGGATGATGCCTCAGGCCCTCTTTTGGTTTTATTTCGTAATTTTTGAACACCAAGCTTAGCTTCTCAGACCCTGAGCTTTGACAGAAAATTCCTAGTGTTAAACTTATCCAACCCATAGAAAATTAGAATACTGCAGAGAGAGTTTGGTGAGTAATTTAGCTTGAGGAGGTAAGCTCCAAAATTCAGATTTTTGCAAGGACCAGTGGCTTAGAGTCATCCAGTACTACCCAGCAGTTACTCAATTACATCAAAATTTTAGATTTACACAAAGGACCAGATCACATCAAAGCTCCAGCAAGTCTTTTGCTTGAAAATGTCAGATTTCCACAAAATTTGAGATTTTGTTTAGCTTGAAAATGTCAGAGCTTCCAGTAGCTAAAATTCAGCTTTACACACAAGGACCAGAGAAGTAGCCAGCAGTTCGTTTCCAAACTTAACCAGCTCATTCTCAAGTCAGTTTCAAACTTTGGAAACTTCAAACAAACAAAACTTCCAAGCAAACAATGGGAACTAAGACAACAATTAGGACTTAGTATTTGAAGAGAGAAGAAGAAAGGAAGGTTAGTGATTAGAACCACCCATATAGAATAGTTTGACTTTGGTAGTTATAATTAGCATTTAGATTAGAAGACAAAAGGAAAACAACAAAAAGGAAGAATATTGGATCTCCAAATATTCTCAAGTTAGTTATTAGTTAGAAAAGGTTAGAGAAACTTTGTTTCGAGACCTCGTTTGTTTCCAAAGGAATTAGCCAAAAGTTGGTATTAGATTTTGTTAGATTTTATTCTCGCAAAATATCTCCAAAAGTCAGTATTAGATTTGATTAGATTAATTTCCTAGGAAATATCTAGGAAAGAAAGAAAAGAAAAAGAAAATACTTGGAAAAAGAAATTGGGATTTCTAAATCCATTAAAAGGTTGTGAAAAAGCAAACGTCAAAACGCCAAACACGAAAGATGGAGTTGGAGTGTGCGATTGACCAATGGGTGGCATTGTACAATGAGGAAAGCAACAACGTTCAGGTTAGTCACTAATTATTTTTTACTGATTATTCTATTTCTTGTATTTTTCCCAAGTTAGTAGATTAGATGTTAAACTTTTTGAATTGTTAGTGAAATTCGAATCATTATAGGAAATTAGGAAAAAAACCCAATATAAATTTACAAAGAACTATTAGAAAATTACTATAGCAGTTACACAAAAAAAATTCCGCAATTAAGGACAAATTACTAGAATTTACTCCTAGCAGAAAAATAGCCGTAAAAAATAAAGTTACCGAGAGGAATCTTTTAGGAATCTTTTAAGGAATCTTTTAGAGTCCTTTTAGAATATTTTGGAAAAATTAGGTTACAAGGTAAAAGTAGCAGTAACTTAGAACTTTAGGATAAAAAAGAATTACGGAAGAATTTTGATGAACCGGACAACAATCAAAGTTCACCCGTAAATAACAATTATCCATAAAGTCAAAAGTAAGAAGCTTTTATCGTCGTAAGACTTTGAAGTAAAACATTAAAAGAGAAAAATATTAAATCCAAAAGACAAAAGTCAAAATTCCACCTTTATCCAGTTAAATAAAAACCAATAGAGAAATTATTACCAAGGATAAAAAAAATCATAAAGGATAAATTACCCATTTAGGAATCAAGTAGAAATAATTTAGGAATATTAAAATACAAGGTAAAAGTAGAGATAAATTAAAACTTTAGAATAAAAACAAATTATGTAGAATTTTGATGAATCAACACGGTCAAAAATCACAATAAATAACAATTACCTAAGAAGTCAAAAGTTAGAACCTAGAGTAAAAAAGAATCACATTAGAATTTTGATGAACCGACATGGTCCAAATTCATAGTAAACATCATTTAATCATAAAGTTAAATTTAAATAGTTTTTATCTTTAAAATACTAAAAAAATAACTATAAATGGTGCAACAATAGAATATTTGTAATGAATGCTTTATGTCTAGATCCATTTGACTTACAAAATACGTTGCATCTCTTCTACCTTACACATGCTATTAATTGTAATATTTACACACACATATTAAGTCTTTATATCTAATTGCAATATTACATATATATTCAACACTTTTTAAAGATTTTGTCGGGCAACCATTACATTGGATGACTGGATCATTTCATTCAATACTATATATAAAACAGGTCAACATTGAGGATTCAAACCTGGCAAAAATCCACTCATGGACTATCTTAACCTCTCCCAACATACCCCAACTCAACAACGTGCCCAAAACACTCATCTAGAAAGTACAAATGCAAAACCACACATCAAAAAATTGATCTAGGGCTACTTTTTTTTTGTTTCTAGTTACTACTCACTTGTCCCGTCCAAGTTCAAATGCAACTTGTGTCTTTGTAGCTGGTCCAAGTCATAGGTCCAAGTCATAGGTCTTCCTCCAACAAAGCCTTAAGGGTAGCACCATGTAGTGCAGGCAGTACCAAACCTATATTCCAAAAAAGAAAGGGCTCATAGAGCACAAAACCTAAGCAATTTAGCAAGCGCGACCAAATAATTCCTAATTGAATGATGGACAAGCAAACAGAATTAGACATGCGCTTGAACCTAAAACATATCAACAAAATACCTTGCATACTCACAGCGGCTTCTCCTCATGATTACCATATAGAAGGAGGATTGAATCAAATCTAAAGCAATGGAGCAAATAAAACCCTACATCAATGATTTGAAACAAAATTTAAAGAATCAAATGAAGGTACACACGAGACCAGGCCGGTTTTTTCTTGCATGAAGCAGAACTTCGATTTCTCCTGCTCATTCTGAACCTGCTTGCAAAACTCCTCAAGCTTCGTCTGCTCTCCCTTGTGTTTTGACTCGACCTTCCATACCTTTTCAATGTTGTTCAAATTCCCCCATACAATCCCTTCTTGTTCAGAAATTTGAGATCCATCTTGCATACAAACTACTGACATGGTAAACACAATTAAGTACAACCCCAAAACTGATACCTCCAAAAGTCGTCGGTCCAAAGAGAGATCATCCTTGAAAACATAAAGAAGCAATATTCTTTTTTGTGATTTCAACTTCTTTGTCGCCATCAACTTGCGAAGCTGTAAACTAATGACCTCCACAGCTATTAGCCAAGAGTTTCCAATCCACAAAAGCTCGCTGCGCAAGCGAGATAGACCAAAATCAAGCAAAATGATTGACAAACCTATCACTCGAACATTGCATACAGCAAAGTACACAAAGAAGACACCGTCATCATCTAACCTAACGTAAGGCTTCCACACTCATACTCCAAGATTATTACAAATGCCCAACAATTTTCAAGCTAAGCTGACATAGCATGATGTCTTAGCTCCAATGCACTCTCTTGAATCTCATGTCTTCAAGAGTTTGAGCAAAATAATCTGTCTTTGGAGCATTCTCTATCTTGGTTGTGGTTTGGGTTAGAGATGCAAATGCAGTATACAAATCATGGGTGGAATCAAGGCCCTGCCTATAATATTCTGGGGTACAAACAGTACATCCAGTCATAAGAGCCAAAATATGACTTTGTCACCCATGAAATTACATATATCCAACTTTTTATTAAACATCCAGAGACCTCTTCACATGCAATATCTCACTCTTTTTCTTGATCCCTTGAAAACATCTAGATGCATAAATGTTACCAACTGATCAAATCACCGAAGCTCTAAAAATAGCAGGATCAAAGCAGATCATCATCATACTTATAAAAGTACATTTTGACAAGAATGAAGTTTGACGTGCGGAGATAACAAGAAATTCATAAATACTACGCATCAAAGATGCTCAAGTGGTATTAAGAAGATGACTTGAAAAACTAATCCTTTTTGACACGTTCCAACATACACAGGTTGTACAAGACCTTGTGGCTCCGGTACATATGACGTCCCTTTGCATAGCAAATCTATATCAGACATATCTTAGATACGTAAAGAAAATGTCTAAGTATTGCACATCAAGTCCTTGAAAGTTCATATTTATGATTGGCTCATAACAAAAATTAAGGACTACTATGAGAAAACACACGACAGAGTCACAATGTCAAAGTCTCTGTACAACTAATGCAATCAAACTACCACTCACTCCAAAACCTAAGACCTATTCGCCAAACGCCGACATTTATCTTTACCCTATTGCACAAGTGCTCGTGATTTTATTTTGGGCATTATGAAGTCAGCAATACTGGAAACATGGGCATTACACTAGTTTCCATGGCACTATTGCCTTGAATTATAAGATCTATCACCGAAGACACATCATGTCAGCAAATTGTTTAAAAAATAACGCCCGCAATCCTAAAATTTTGACGATCTGCAACCTCTCATGATAATCAATAAGAGATGAATGAAATTGGATTAGCCAGCTAATGCCAAAAAAACTCAAAAATGCAGCACTGCATTTCTAAACTCGCTTAGAATCCTGCTTTCAGTAAAAAATTAATCCAATCTCCATACCCTTAAACGTCTACCTTCCACTATATAATTAATCTACTTTGGAAACTGCATTCAAGACTCCAGGACCTGCTTACCCCACTAAACTTTGCTAAAACCTTTGACAGAGTAGCTGACAACATAACTGCATACATTGTAAAGTAGCGAAGCGGAGAAGCATTTTATACCTGGGTGATGAGAATGCTGATGCACCAGGTGCAACCTGGTGAATGCTTGCCGCCATGCTCCCCTTTGCCGCATTGTGACTCTACTACTCTCCGCTAGCATTGAGTTGAAACGCCTAGCATTGAATTGAAACGCCTTCTATGGTTAATTCTTCACTTTCCTTCGGCCTAGATCTTAGTCCACGCCTAATTCATTGAGTACCTAATTAATTCACTACAAATTTCTAATTTGCCTCAGTGACAGTTGCTCCAGAGAATTTCCAAGAGATCATGTCGTCAAGCTTCAACTGAGCGCATGATCTTCGCAAAGTTGCTTCTCCGCCACAAAGCAAGACCATCGAAGAAACCAAGAGCTAAAGCTCTTAATCTTACCGCAGAAGTCCATTTTGCAAAACTAGCTGTTTTCATCGTTTGTTCCCCGTTCCCCGTCAAAGGAATGCTGAAGTTCCCAATGTTGGGAGCGTAAGCGTCTCCTGACGGGGCCCATAAAAACTCTAGTTCAAGGTGTGCAAAAAACCATTAGTCATTAGGAAAAAATCCAGGCCAAAAAATGGCTGCGAGTTCTATACAGATTTTTGCACCCTTGGTGCATTTAGAGAAAAAAACATAGACATGTTGACGTGGTACTACTGGTACCACATCAATACATGTCAGCATATCCAATATTTTAATATTAAATTTTTTTAAAATTTTTTTTTTTGTTTATATTTGCTCTGCGGAGGTTGCTAAAAATCAAAAGTTAACAATCCTTTCCAGGATTCAAATTTTTCCTAATGTTGACGTACAACATCATTTTGTACGAGAACAACTATCTTCACAATAAATTGAAGTACAACATTGTCCCACATAAGAGATGGTAGCGGATATCATGATAAAACCACTAGGACAAGATAAACACTTTTGTTTGTTACAACAACTAGGTGTACTTGGAGGAGATAGTATCTTAACCTTAAGTGGGAGTAAATCCACATAGTTAGAACCTAAGTCCTAAGTGGGAATGTTAATTAATATATACTTAGATATAGTCCTTAGCTTCTAATAGAATGAAAGGACATAACCCTTCACTTAGAAGCATATTTAAACCTTTGTAATTCATGAATATTATTCTCTTCTTTAATAATATACTTCTTCTTCTACACACAATCTCTCTTCTTATCACGTCATGCTCTATGCGAGCTTTGAACAACGTGGATACTGCTTTCACTTGCAATAAGGTTTGGAAATCAAATTTTGCCAGGATGGAGTCCAAGATTTTGTCTAAGAAGTTATAGAGATATCAAACACTCTCTGGCGATCACAACATTCCAAAAAGGCGCATTGCAAGAAAGTACCAAACTTCAAGATGCATTCATGCTTGGATCCAACAAGCATATCACTTGGAAAGTGGAAACTGTTTTTTTGGAAACTATCAAATACTGTATATATATGCAGAAAAATGACACAGTCAATTCATGCAGCTATATATCTTGGTGCCGCCAAGAGAATTCACAGGAAGACTTAAGTTTACGTCAAAAGAGAGATATGCCCATTGCTGTAACAGAAAATAGAGTAGAATATTTTCTAATCACGTTGTAGCACATACATGATTCTAGGTAAACTTTTCTCCCAACTAAGGTTTGGAAGCATGTTGTGGTGCACTCGTGCGATCTAGGTAAATTGTCATTGGTGATGCTGATTAAAGTCAACACCGCCTGCTCGTAGCAAGTGAATCAGATCGTTTTTTTCACTAGCCACCTATGACGATCATGAGGAGCTTCCACGCATGGTTCTAACATCTTCACAGACTGCGATCACAACATATTAAGGAAGAGACACACGGGAAATAAACTAAGGGTAAGCAATGAATATTTGTTGCCCGGCCATAAGCTAGGTCAAACACGTGAACAAGAAGGAAGTCACTTGACATTAATATGAAGTGCACTTCATATTTGCCTTAATGCAAGCTAGCTAGATGCATGAGGACACTACTCATGCGTACCATCCACAATGAGAATCCAATGGTGGATTTGCAGCAAGAAGAGGAGCAGCCGCCGTCGGGGGGTCCTAAAAGAGGCCAAGGGCGAGCACCTCTTGCGAATGTAGTTGAAATTGCGGGTGAATTCTAGGGGGCCCGTCAGCTCCAAGTGCGGCATGTGCAGACACTAGATTAGGGGCAAGAGCCATCGCTCGATGCTGATCGAGGACCAAAAAATGAACTTCGTGTCGATCAATCGGTGGAGCATCTGCAGGTCTCATTTGAGAGCAATCAGGGGGTGTTTTAAGAGGGAGAGAGAGAGACAGAGCAGCTGATTTGAAATTTTCAAGACAATTTAATTTGCAGGTCGGCCAGTAGCCTGCTAATAAGTGGACTGACTGTGGGACAGCAGTGTGTTTTGGGGGGCCTTATGAGGCCCAAATGCCTCCAAAAAAATGGGCTGCATCAAGCCTAGAGGAAAAATTTGAAGAAAAATTGGATGATAATGACAAATTGCTCCAATTCTTTTTTAAAGTTTGGATGAAAATGCCAAATATAAATGAAATTCATTCAAATATGTGGATGAAAAGATAATTCTATCCAAAATATAGATGAATACTAAAATATTAGACTACATTATTTTCTCGCATGTTGCCACTTCAGCACTTCTCCAAAAACCAAAAAAAACACCCTGAGGGACAGTACCAAGAAGGCGGATTTGCCCACACTCACCCAGACTCACCGGAGCATAACATTGTGTAATATAGGTTGCTATTCAAAAAGCGCGCCAATGCTACACTGTCGGGGGAAGGTTTCACTGCATGAATTAAGCTTGTAGATAGTGGATTGAAAATCTATTCACGTTTTTGAAAACCATGGAAAACAAGAAAAATAGGCAACAAAAAATGGGATACCAACAGGGGGAGCGTCGCCAAAGCAAGAGGCACCACCACAACTATCATGAACACAAATCAAGAGATGATATGTCTGTTGAGATGAGTTGGACTAAGTATGCAGCTGCGCAGGCGCGTGCGTGCTGGTGCTGAAGCAAAGGGTGAGCAATCTGCGAGAGCATGCACACGAGGAGAGGGCGAGGCATAACAAGCTTGTGAGCGATATTTCTCCCACAATTACTCAATTTAAAAATCTCCTTGTCCGCAACCGCAAACTCTCCAGAGACAATGCAATCACGATGAGACTACAATTGCCAATGTTCACAACGGAGCAATGAAACACTCAATACCCCAATAGTTACAACCTGAAATGAGTTTTTTAGCCAGCATCGCACGCACATTAGATCACAAGCGCATCAAATTACGCACATCAGATCACAGAGGATGTCTATTGTCAGAGACATTACGAACACTACAAGAGAAAGGGATGTTTTAAGTAGTGTCCTAGACATCACATCTTTTAAGTAACGTCTTTTAAGTAAGTTTTAAAGTAAAATTTTACTTAAAAGACATTACTTAAAAGACGTGATGTCTAGGACACTACTTAAAACAATCCTTTCTCTTGTAGTGGAAGGACCCTTAAATTTTGTTTAACGGGGTTGAAAAATGTTTTTTTCCCCTCTTTCCACGTGGCAGATTCTGCAATGACAGTGGTGCAAGAACCCAAATTTTTGAATAAAATTTCTTTAAAAAAAGTAAAAAAATAAAAAAAAATCTGCAAAATTTGACTGCTCCGGCGAGCAGTCATACACTCTAACTGCTCACCAAGGACATTTTTCCAAGTTGATAGGTCATGCTTGAAATAGCATGGCATATCAATTTGGAACGGCCCTCCTAAGGGCTGATTTTTTCTCTAATGCCCAAGTGACCAAAAGTGTCCTAACATAGTTATAAGCCCAATTCAAAGTGCTATAGCTTTTGCATTTGATGTCCAAATTTGATAAACTTGTTGGGAAAAATTTGCTCTCTCTATTCTAATTTGTGTGGTAAAGTTTTCAAATTAATCCAAAATATGCTGATGTTTTAGAAGCCAATCGAAGTTCACAGGTTCAACTTGAATTCACCAAGCTGCATTTGATGGCTGCAAATTTGGCAGCTTGTATCTCCTTCATCCAATCTTTTTTTTTTCAGCTGATTTTGTTTTGTTTTGTTCCACTTGAAGTCTAGTTATTATGATAGAATTTTCAAGTCAATATGAGTTGTTTTGAAAGTTTGGGAGCACTTCAAATTTCAAAATGCCGACATTTTGGATTATGGTGAACTTTGGCAGCTTGTTTCTTCTTCATACATTATTTGTTTCTAATAAATGTTTTTGGAAAAGTTGCGCATACAAGTCTAGTTTGTGTGGTTAAAATTTCATATCAATCCAAGAAGTTTGTGAGTGACTGAGAAGCATTTAGTAGAAGGAAGTTCAGCCTTAGATGTTTTTTTGGCAACTTTTCTTGCTATTTTTTGACATTTCAAAGCCATATTGCAAACACAATAAGTCAACTAAATGATGTTTTCTTTCACCATGTGTTGTATGCTTATTTTGATTCATTTGGTGGTTTAAAGTTTTTCATTTGAATAGGTTTAAAAATCAAATTTCACCTCCAAATGTGTTGCTAGAGAAATTTTAGCATCTATTTCTAACACTATTATAATCTTGCAATCTATGTGGCCGAATGACTCCAAATTTGATTCACACCATCTATAACATGTGCACTACAAGATTGTACGATTGAGATCTCTATAACTTAGTGACATTGAGATCTATAACAATTCAAAAGCAATGATGATTAGGAACCCCAAAACAGAACCCCAAAAGGCCTTGGGCTCTGAGGGTTTAGTGCTTATTGGGGGTAGCATAGACAATTTGTAACACTTACATGCATAACACTTATGTGACTTTGGAATTAACAAAAATAATATTTATATAAATAAAGGATGAAAATACATAAGATATGATTGTCATCATATATCTAAGCCATATTGGTTATGTTTTATCCACTAGACACCAACCTTTGATGATAGAACCAACTTCTAGCCCTTTCCTATTGTAGACCTAAATTTCTTACTTCTCTAAATCATCAAATCACAAATTTGTCACATAATCATAACATTACTAAGTCTTCAAATGGCACAACACCAGAATATAAAGAGGTTGATGCAAGGGAGCTTGAAGTTTAAATCTTATAGAAGTTGATGGAATTTATGGTCAATATTGTTATGATGATGTAAAATATGCAGTACTTTTTTAAATTATAAATTTTATTTTTCCATGTCATCTAAGATGGCATGGGAAGTTCTTTTTTTTTAAATAATTTTTCTTTAAAATATATATTTTTTCTTTTCCTATATTCTCATTGTGACCAAAAATCAAACATCCCTCTAGAGGCCCTAGATTTTCTCTAATTGAAAATTTAAACACAATTTGGGATGTTGGCTATTTTGTTGGCTATTTTGTAAAGGTAATTTTCATTTTTTAGTCAAAATAGCTACACTAAATAGTGCAATTAGGTTGCCTCTTCAATTAGATTGCCTTACCCTGGAAAGTTACCTTATGACTCATTGCATCCACAGGGAGGCGCTTGCAACACTCTTTGTTTACTCTTTCAACTTTGTTTGTATTTAAACTCAGTTTAGATTTCAATTCACCGGTTTGACTTTTAAACTTGGGAACCAAAATCATGACCATGAATCATGCTAGGAACAGAACATGACCTTAGTTGCACAAGACAACTTCTCTATTGTCAATTCTTTTGAAAACCCACGAGAACAAATTCAAATTAGTGTTCCTGGGTTTATTGATGAAAGTTATTTTAGTAATAGTAAGTGTTTAAATAGTGTGGAATGTCAAAAAATTAGTGTGAGGCAACCTAATTGCACTATTTAGTATAGATTATTGTTGTATTTTTAGACCAATACTCAAATTTTACTTAGATATAATCTAGTTTTGATATAGATATCACCAAATATCATCCAAGTATCACATGAATATTGAAGAAACACTTGGCTACTTCTCCAAAATGATAAGAAAAATCCTACTATGAGCTATGCCAAGAGGCTCAAGAAAATTTTCCAAGAAAACTTTGGGTCCTCCTTGGCCTTATTACTACTATACACTGAAATCGATTGAACTGATGGCCATCAATAGCTTATAAAAAAGGATGTTTTGCATGAAGAACTCAAATACTTTAAAAGTCTTTGGACTTCAAGAAATTCAAAATTTGCTTACTAGAAACTAAAAAATGTTTAGAGTTTTCTGTAGGAATTAGTTCTAGAGAGCTACCCAATAGCCACAACAAGTGCAATCAATTAAAGCAATCAACCCACTCACACATTAGTTAAGATGATGCATGTCCTGTTTTGGAATGGTGTGTTTTGAGGTTTTCTTTATTTGAAGTTGCAGTGCATTAGATTCAATGAAGACACTGAAGAAGGGAATAATTGTTTCAATGTATGAGATACATGACATAGACAGATGAGATGGCGGAGAGAGACAAGATCAAGGAGATAGATCGATGGATTGCTCAAAATAATTGGTTTGAAAATACAAATAATGCATGACAGAATCTGACGTGATGGCAAGATGTAGCGTGTTGAGACAATGAGAGAGATGGGCGGCTAAATTATTACAATAAAAAGCGACAGAATTAACTTCACCAAGCACAAATTTTACATGTAAATATCCGCTATGTGGAAATGTACAGATTTTATATTTACATATGTGATACTCAAAACTGTCTTCTAAAGAAAATAGTGGGAAAAAGTGAAACAATTGCACTGTCGGCAATTGAAGGAGAAAATCACTGCCAATACTAAACCCAAAGTTGAAAGTTACGACACAAAGCTATGCAATGAGAAATCTCACCACGGAGTCTTTGTCTTCCTCTCAGCCAACCCTGATTTGGAGATTGCGTCCAAAGTACAAGTGCTTCAATATCCTCGCACATTCTTACTGGTATTTCTAGCAACTTGTAAGACTTATTGCATATTGTTTGATGCTTGAGCGCCAACTCGCTAGTTCCGAACACACTTAATTCATACTTCAGAACGAGACCAAAGTTCTTCCTTATTTCAGTGAAAATGAAACCATCTGCTCACCATTTGTAAATCAGTGCATTCCTCGAGTAATCCTGAGACAGTTTTCTAGAGTTTCATCTTGAAACTTGGATGGATTGCAAACGTGAGTGGATTCAAGCTATAAAATCCCTCTCCACCGAATCCTTTGCCAGTGGGAGCGTCCAAAGCTTTGTGCTGCCCAAAACGCTCGACATCATACAGAACTCCAGAGTGATCAATGGCATTGAAAATACAAAGCTCATGCTCAGAGTATCCCACACACACATACTCCGGATAAATTTCCAAACTCCGTCCTCCCATCTTTTTATTTTTCACAACATTTCTCAGATTCCATGACTCAACATCGAGCTCATCACCAAGCTCACTGCCAGGCTCAACACCAAGCTCATCACCAAACTCACTGCCATGCTCTATACCAAGCTCATTACTGCCGTGATGCTCACTGCAAATCCATTCCAATCTATCAATGCAATGCTCGACTCCCCCTTCCCCATTATCCTGCTCCGAGAACACAAAAATCTCTCCTCTGTTCTCCACGAGCTGCACAATGGTGGAAGCTTGGGCAAACGGTATGGGGTACGTCCAATTCTTCAACCACATCCCGAGGTTCAAATTGTAACGCAAGATCCCTCTCCCGGAGTCTTGATCCAGAAACGCCACACAGAAGATATAACCCTCTTTGTAAACCCCCGATTGATACTCGTTTAGGGCATAGTCAGGTCCAGGGAAGTCTCCTGTACGCTTCCATGTCCAAGTACAAGAATCAAAAAGCTCTGTAATGCGAGAGAGATTCTCATCTCCAGACTTCGAGCTTCCAGCAACGATCACGAGAAACGATTGCGTTTCTGTGTCTACGAGGATGTGCATGAGCACGGGGTTTCGGCGATGAATGAGAGACGGCAGGAGCTTCCATTGCCTTGTAAGAGGATTGAACACGATCAGCTTCTCCTCTGTCGATTTGGAGACGTTCAAGCATAGTATTCCGTGATGACTGCAAACAAGATACTCCTTGAAGAGATCGGGGTCGGGGGCACAATACTCGGGGAGATAGTCAAAAGGTGGCAGGCGACGCCATTTCTGGAGAGACGAATCGTATCCTGCACATTGTAAAACGCCGTCTCTGATGTAGAAATGGGGAGCTGTGAATGTGAGAGTCTCAGAATAGTATTGTCTTTGTAACGGGAGGAATTGTTCTTCTTGAATGCAATCGCGGAAGGGCTTGGACACGACTTTTTGTTGATATAATCGCTCGTAAGGAATCATGGCAAGCAATCGTTTCTGAATGTCGGTAGGAAGAACGTTCCAGTCAGCCCTAGAATGCGAATTTCGCAGATTGCTAGGGCTTCTGCTCTTCACCCAAACTCGTCGTGCACTTGCTAATAGACAAATCAAACTTAAAACGCAGAACGTACACGAATCGAAGGCCTGGCTGTGCCAGTGTTGCGAAATCTGGACGTCTGCAGACGGATGGCAGGTCTCCCAAGACTGCGCGCAATACTCAGCAAAATGCGGATTGGCCTTCAAGTCGCTGCAATTGAAAATCGAAAAATCCTCGAAAATGGAGCGCCGCGCAATACTAATGCCAGGTGCATACTTTCCTTCGGTACTGCCAGAGCCATAGCCATCCTCGTCCCCTTCCATTGCAAGCACCCGAAAGCTAAAGCAACACAACGATGCGCTGATAATCTGATACTGACCTAGGACTGGCCTCCGCAACCTCTTCCGAAGCGCCCTCATCCAATCTGCAAGCGATTTGGCAAGATCAAGGAGTTCCCACAAAACAGACATACCAAACAGATCGAGAGAGCAAACAGACGACACACCAAACAGACGCTGCGAACAGACTGCAAATGCGAATGCGAATGCGAAATTAGTTTCAGTTGGTGCATCAGTTTCAGTTTATCCTTACCTTAATTGCAAATTTAACATGAGGGTATTGGTAAAATAGCTTCGGCAGTGCATTGTGCATAGATGCATGTGAGGTTGATGAGGCCAGGCTCTAGGACGAAACATTCTGCACAATGCTAAGAGAATCGGACACAGGATCCGATGATCTGGGATTGATGACAAATTGACAACAAGGGATGTGGGTTCTATCACTTCTATGTTACAGTAAATGGGCTTTCAAATGTTTGATGCTTGCTACTCATATGTATCATTTGCAATGCTTGATGTTTGCAACCAGGAAGTGAGGAAGTTCTTATGAGAAGAAAGTGTGAGCTTATATACATATACATCTGTAAAATGTCTTCATTTGCGCGTCCGCAATGTGAAAGAGTGAGTTAGTGAGATTGTGAGAGTCAATGAATGCTATTAATATCATACACAGACAGGTTGTTTTTAATGGGGAGTTTGTGGCTTGTGGTGCTCAGACAGTGGTGGAGTACAGTAGTCGGCACAGTTGCTTGTGACCCCAAAATTCCATAGATTTACTTCCAGGCAGGAGCACTATTCGAGGTGCTATTCATTGCTATTATTCGGATTGTTTTTAGTGTTGTCTCGCCGTGCCCGTGAACAGAGATCTCTGACTTGGGAGTAGAGATCCTACCGATACGCTTGGCCCCTGGTAAAAACGCCGAAATTTGTTAGTGAACCGGATGGAAATATTGAGTTCGTATTTGAAATTGGAGATCCCAATTTGCTGAGAGCGGATTCGGAGTATTCCCTCTATCTCAAAATAATATCGGTTCAGTGGGTTCAGCCCATTTGTTCAAAAAATAAACATAAAAAAATAAAATAATATCGGTGTTTTCTTTTACAAAACCTACTCAGTCCTATGTCAGCAAAGAGATTTGGAGTACAAAATAAGGAGTAAGTTTTTTTCTTGGAGATTTGGGAGGGTTTCTAGGGCTAGGGTGAACGGACCCCTTGCTTATCCCCTAACTCATTCTAGAAGGGGCATGAAAAAAAAAAAAATTATTCTCTACTTGATTCATTTATCTTCTATACCTCTCCTAGCTAACTTGGGGCCTCTGATTGCAAATCTGAATTCAAATTTTACAAATTTCATCATGCGTGGCTAATAAAAAAATTCAGCTTTTTTCCTCGGGGATGAGTGAGGGGTCAATTCATCCCGGCCGTTTTCAGGACAACCAAGGAAGATTAACCCCCTCTTTGCCCTAGCCAAAGGTAATTGTAAAAAACTGCCCTTATTTTGTGCAATGTTTTTTTTTGTATTTTTTCACCTCTCCTACCTAATTTGGGGCTTATGATTGCAAATATGAATTCAAAACTTCCAAAATTTATCACTTGATTCAAATTAAAAATTCTAGTATTTTTTTCAAAGGTAAAACACGGGGCAATGAGGGGGTCAATTCACTTAGGCCCTCCAAGACTGAGCGTGTGGATTGGCTCATCTAAACTTTAATCCCTAAAGGACCAAGGCCTTTTTTCTACCAAAAAACTCTCAAAACTGCCATTTCTAGAGCAAAGAGTAAAAAAATTTTAAAATTATTTTTTTTGCACATCTAATTGTAGGATCTTATACCTAACTAGTATGAGAATGTGTGGAAAAAATTTCAGAATTTTTGACCGCACAAATTGCAAGATATCTGCGTTTAAAGTGGAAAAAACATGTTTTTCAGCACATTGCAGGATCAGATTTTTTGACTTTAAACATTTTTAACTTAAAATTTTTGCACTACAGCGTTTTGAGCTTTAAATCTTTATAGTGGAGAATTGAGTTGAGAATCTAGAGGGAAAAAAAATTTCAAAAAAACTTAATTATCATTCTTAAAGAAATTGTTAAATAGAAGTAGGTACAAGATAGAAGGAAAATCTAAAATATTCATATATTTTAGATGGAATTAAAATGCACTAATTCCAATGGTGAGATTGTTCTAGCAAATAAACTAAACCATTACAAAAAAAAGAAATTGACAAATTACAAAATTGCATTCCGAAATGAATCCTATAAATTATTTTTTTCAAGAAGATGCTTTAACTGCTCAAAAAACAAGAATGTCCATAACTTCCTCATAACAAATCCAAATGAAATGAATCAAAGCTTTCCAGATAGACAAAAAAAACCTATGAGAAAAAAAAAATTTTAAGAAAAATTCAAAATTTTGCAAATTTTTTTTGCTGCCCCCCCCTCTCCACGCATTCTAAGAAATGGCATAAATTCTCGCTCAAAGGTCCAATTTCAAAATTTTTTTTCCGCCACATACCTCTTCCAATTCTTCATGTATACAAAAAGTTTCATAAAATCAAGAGAAAATTTCAGCCAGTAGGTACCTGCCCAAAATCCCCTTTGTCCCCCAAACGGACAATGGTCCTTTAGGGGTTAATTTGTGCAGTTACTCAAGGTCCACAAGCAACTGTGTAAATCAGCTTTCTATTAATATGTGAATCATCCACTTGGAAAATTTCAAAAACACACATTGGAAGGTCAAACTATTGTGCATACCTTCCCTTCTCATAGAAAATTTCAAGGATGAACATTGGCATTTTTGTCCTATGTACAAGGATTCCCTGTCATCCATCGGATACTAAGTGTCCGCGACGTCCTTCTAGGCAACCAACATTTGAATTCTATTTTCTTCTTGATAGAGTGCTCCAAAGGTTGGTCATAGCAATCACCCCTTTTTCAACATCTTTGACCCTTATACAATAGAACTTCTATAATTTGAATTCTATATACTTCTCAATAGAATGCTCAAAGGTTGGTCATAGCAGTTACCCCTTTTTCAACATCTTTGACCCTTACACAGTAGAAGTTCTATAAAGTGAACTTCCGTTAGTCAACAAGCTCTATCAAATGATATTATTTCTTCGGTTCCAACCTAGACACTTTGAAAATGTACAAAATAAGTTAAAATAAAAAGAATAAAAATAAAACTTTCATTGAATTTGGAATCTAAAAGTTGCTCTGGTGAATGTAACTTTAGTCCAGGAGCGCCACAAAATTGCATCCCACTGAAAAATTCTTCAACCGTCACTAATGTTGCATCCCCTCTTTGATGCAATAACCTCTCTAATGTAATATTCTCCTCCGGTCCTGGGGCTATTACCTTATGGAAGTTCTATTGTATGTACTTTCATCCATATTGTTATCTAAAAATAATAAATTTCATCCAATATTTGACAATTCTAAAATATAAAAAGACATAAAGTAGGCACAAACTAAATAAGCTTCATTTGTTTATAGGCATCTACATTTGAGGGCAAAATGACATTGTCATTACTTCATACCACTCCTAGAAAGATTGAAACTCTTGGGATCTAAGGTGAATTTTTAGAGTTTATGTAAAATTATAGTTGGAACGTTCATTGCATACATAAGGTTTAAGCATGTAGGGATTTGCATTGCAAACTACATAGGCACATTTTGTAACTTGAGCCATTCAAAATATGATTCTATCGTCATCTTTCAAATGTTATATTTTGAATTCAAAATTGGACTTAGAGGCCTCAAACTGACTTCAGAGGTTAGAAAACAAGAAAAACGACCATTTTTTTAAGTTATTTGTCAAAATAAATATATCTAGTTGTGCACTCGGAGTTGATTTTCTAGTAAGGTAATCTACTCTAGAAGCAACCATACTCTAAAAGCAATTATGACAAAGTTTCATTTTGCTTTCTTCAGTGTCCCTAAAGTATATTGTACATTTCAAGAAGTAATCTTTTTTAGTGACCAGTGCATTTCAACTTCAAAAATTCATAACTAGTTCCACAAAGGTCCAAAAAATATGAAACAATTTGGGTTAGATGCCAATTCCATTTTTCTTTCTACAAAAATTTACTGAAAATTGTTTCAAGGAGTTTAGCTTCCTCCCAAAAGCAATCAGCTCTTAAATGGTCGCTTTAAGAGCAGACTACCTTAACAGCAATTGCATGAACTCCTTTTAACTGAAGATTGCATTGAAAAAATTAGATACTTTTTGATTGAAAATCGTCTCAACCTAGAGAACCAGGTCGAGAGTCATGTCCATTATTACAGAGAAAAAAACTCTCAATTATTGTGATCTTCCTCACAAGCCCGGTTGAAAATGAGCCTCTCCTCTCAGTCTCCTCCAAATTGGCAAGCTTTTCAACTTGCGCTCCTAATGTGCGCCTTACGGTTGGAAATTCTTAACCCAATTCCAAATGCAAGCACCTCTTCAGTTGTTGTGTGTTCGATAGTCGATACCTTATCCAAATAACAATCCACCCATATTGAAAAACTCGACCCAGAACAGAACTCCCCCAACTTGTTGTACGCTTCTTACCGATTAGTCCTTCGTTGCACGACTTGCTTGACTTGCCGTGCTCACCTTGCTTTTGAACACTGAGTAAGATTCCAAGTCAGTACACGTTGGCTACAGCCACTACTCTTTCAAGAATTTCCCATTTATCTGGAGACCCTCATTTGGAAGCCGGAGATCAATGATAGTCTAGCGCATCAGAGCATCGCCACCGCTGAGGCGCCAAGGAGGGGCACCAAATGGAGTAGGCAATGCGATGAGCTCCATGGTTTCATAATTTAACTTAACCCTGTACTGATGCCACATGTCCGATGAATGACAAAGAATCTTGCATGTAGGACAGAAGTGTGATTGTTCATCCTTGGAATTTTGTGCAAAAAAGGTAGGCCTTGCACAATAGCTTGTCTTTGAATGAGTGCTTTTGGTTTTCATAAAGTAGATGATGCACAGTGTATCAAAAAGGATGATTTTTGCGGAGACCAACCCATCCTTACAGAGTTAAAGAAATTAAACTTAATTTATTGAGTACTAGCTCAAAATGCTTCATTAATACTACCATTTTATTTTGAGTTTGAGTTAGAAGAGAAGCTCACTACATATACACGGGGTGGTAGGAGGTAGAACAATCCATGTGGGATATGTTAACTAGAATTAGTAGGAGCTTAACCACTCAAAGTTAATTTAAAAGTAGGAACTATGTTGGAAGTCAAATTTTAGACCTCACTTAGCTATAGTAAAATAATTTTTTCCAAAAAATTTGAACCAAAAAGAGTTGTTAAATCAAGATGAATTCCCTCTTCAAAAATCCATTTAAGATTTCAAGCTTCCAATCAAAAGTTATGGACAAATTTCAAAGAGGAGTTGGAAGGGAATTTTTTTTGACATTTTCAAACATCCTCTCTAAAATTGTCTATAAAGTTTGATTGGAGACTCAAATCTCAACCGCATTTTTAGAGATGGAATTCATCTTGATTTACCAACTTTTCTTTGTTCAAAATTTCTTAGAAAAAGTTATTCTACTATGCCTAAATGAGGTCTAAAATTTTACCTAAACACAATTCCTACTTTTGACTTAAATATGAGCAGTTGAGCTCCTACTAATTCTAATATTACTTATCCCACATACTGTACATGTAGGTCAATTTTGTAAATAACTCGGAAAAATTTGGAAGATGTCAAAATTTAAAATTTTATTTACAGCTATTTCTAAAAGTCTGAAATAATTGTTTTTGAAAAAAATCAAGAAAAGCAACACATCTATGCATAAATAGAAAGAATCAGTCCAAAATTAGGAGCATCCTTATAATGTGCCGGAAACAAAAAAAATTCTATCAACCTGCCAAAAGTGCCAAATTTCAAAATTAAACTATTTTGGCACTGTCCTACCGAAACTACCCTGCATGTACGGTAGATTGTTTTACCTCCTACCACCCAATGTGTATATACTGAACTATCTTCTTACTAGAATCTTAACAAAGTTGAAAGAACTTTCCTTTCAATTTCCTATACACAAATAAAGGAAAATTTATTGTAGTTGGAAAATGCTTCCTTTTTTCATTTTTGACACAAATAAATGAAATTTTACTATGGTTTAAATTATTTGTGAGATTAATTGAGGTTCAAGTGGAGTCGTTGCCTCAAAATCAGGGTGAGGGGCTGTTTGCATGGGGAGGCTGGACCGGATCTCAAATCCGGCCCAGGTGGTTTGCGTGCTCAAGTTGTCAACCTAATTGTCAATATGGCAGGACGTTAAATTCTCCCTTCCTTTGTGGGCTCGGCTATCAGAAAGTCGGGCTGTCAAGACGGTACCCAGCCAAGCGCGCGGGTAGCTGGGCGGAAAGTGCAAGATATAATAGTGCAGAATACGAAAATGCAGGACACAATGTCCTGATGTCCGGCGGCAGGTCAAGGTTTAGGGCGGCGGGTTAGGTTTTTGGGTTTAGATAAACCACATTGTTTGTAAATCCTCCTACCACCTTATATGTATATAAAGCCTTGTCTTTTGAATTCTAAACACAAATCATGAATGGATGGAGATGCAAATTGAGATAGATGTCCATTTCAAATGGACAATTTAACGTCTTGCAAAGAAAAAAGAATTCCAAAAAACTTTTTCAAGTTCTAATAAAATAAGATTTGGGGGCAAAATTTAAGCAACATATTTCAAAGTGCATGAGGGACATATAAACAATAGGGTGGCCTTCCAAATGAAACTTTTCATAATTCTAAAAAAGTTGAAGTGTCCACTCTATGCAGGACCTATATAATGATGAAATTTTCATGAAGTATAAGGTTAGGAGATGGATGTGGATGGAACTTTATGCGTCCCTCATGCACTTTGAAATATGTTGTTTGAATTGTGCCCCAAAAATCTTGTTTCAATAGAACTTGAAAAAGTTTTTTGCAATTTTGCAGGACGTTAAATTGTCCATTTGAAATGGACATCTATCTCACTTTGCTTCTCCATCCATTCATGATTTGTGTTTAGATTTCAAAAGACAAGGTTTTATATACATATAAGGTGGTAGGAGGATTTACAAACAATGTGGTTTATCTAAACCCAAAAACCTAACCCGCCACCCTAAACCCTAACCTGCCGCTGGACGTTGGGACGTTGTGTCCTACATTTTTGTGTTCTGCACTATTATGTCTTGCACTTTCCACCTAGCTACCCGGGCGCTTGGCTGGGTGCCGTCCTAATAGCCCGGTTTTCTGACAGCCGAGCTTACAAAGGACGGGGGGATATAACGTCTTGCGTCAATATGGAGCTCCAGATCCTTCAGTTCTCTATGGTCCTTGATTTTAGGATTTGTGAACCCACTCCCGTTTCCATCAACCCGACTTACTATTTATTTAAAAGAATCCTCCTCTTATCTCTTTGTCTGACCTATTCCAAGACTTGTCTCCATGGCTTGTTTCATTCATTGATTGCCACATGCCACTTAATTTCAAACATTAGGAAAAAAATAGATATTTTAACTGGAAAACTGATGAGCATCCAGAAGCCCAATGTGGCATGGACCAGACATTGATCACAGCTTGGTGGCTGGGGCTCCACATTTGGCCCAATACTTGCATGCAAACAAGCCTTGAAAAGGACAGGGTCAAAGCCTTTGGCGAAGCATGTCCAAGGGTCTCCACCTCCTCCTTCAAATTCTAGTGTGGTTGGGTATTTTTTTTGTTTGGCAAGTTTGTCATGAGGCAATAAACTTGGCCTGACGTGCCAGTTGAGCGAGTCAGCCCCACTTGGCGCCCTGCAGTGGAGGTGCTCTGAACAGTATGTTTTCTTAAACTATACTGCCCCCAAGGCTATATTGCTTCCATACAAGCATGCATTAGAAGAATTTTGGGACCTTTAGAGGACTGCTCCAGAGTGACCATCTAATCTATTAAAACATAGGTAGGTCTCTGTGAGCTCTTTATTCCCACCCTTGGAATAAAGTGTACACAAAATCAGGTTCTTGTAATTATGACATCGAATTCCTAAGGGGTGTCGAACAACGTGCAATCCAGTTGAGCCTTCCAAGCAATGGATCTTGTTGTATTCCTACTCCTAATTGTTTCCTTGTTAATATTTATCCAAAATGAAGCAAAATGAACCACGTGTTAATATTGGCAGCCGGTTTTTACTTTAATTGCCAAAACTGAGATCCAATAGTTGTTAGTCAATGAAGATGGAAAAAATACTTTAATCTGTAGGATTTGTTTTGCCCTTTCCGAAATGATAAATAATTCCCAATTTGACGTATATCTCTAGCAAATAATAATGGATGAAGTTTTAATTTGAATTATCTTTTGTAAATCCTTTTAACCTTCGTGATAAATTCTTAACTATTTCCTACTAATGGGATTAGCTTGGAATTTTACTGTTATCCTTGGAGATTGATACTTTTATCTTTTTATCTTTGCTTTTAATTTTTAAGAAGGTAAAAACTACTAACTTTCAACTTCTTGATTTAAATATTATTTAAGGTTGAATTTTGACCGTGTTGGTTCATCAAAATTCTTCCGTAGTTTCTTTTTTATCCTAAAGTTCTAACTTTTGACTTCCTAAGTAATTGTTGTTACAGGTGAATTTTGACTATTGTTCGGTTCATCAAAATTCTTCCGTAATTCTTTTTTATCCTAAATTTTTAAGTTATCTCTAATTTTACCTTGTATTATGAGATTCCTAAAAAGATTCTAAAAGATTCATAAAATATTTCTAAAGATTCCTAAAAGATTCTTCTTGGTAACTTCCTCTTTTTCCAGCTACTTTTCCTCTAGGGATAAATTTTAGTAACTTATTACTAATTGTGATAAAGTCCTTTGTAATTGCTATAGTAAATTTTAAAAGTCTTTTGTAAATTTCTTATTGAGTTTTTTCCTAATTTCCTATGAAGATTTCAATTCTACCTTAAAGTCAAAGGATTAATGTCTAATCTACTAAATTAAAAAAATGCAAGAATTCTTAGTGAAAAAAAATCAGTTTCAAACCTGAACATTGTTGCTTTCCTCATTGTACAACGCCACCCATTGGTCAACCGCACGCTCCAACTCCATCTTCAGTATTTGATGTTTTGGTGTTTGATTTTTTATAACCTTTTTAACCCCTAAAGTTTCATGACTATGTAATCACCAAAAACGCTCCAAAACTGCCATTTCTAATACAACTACCAAATTTTTGGAAAAAAATAATTTTTGACACATGTAGCCATAGGATCTTGTAGTATGATATTTTGAAAACATGTGGTAAAAATTCCAGAAAATTCCACCGTGTGGATCATAAGATATAAGCATTCAAAGTCTTGAAAACCATTTTTTCAATCCTGCAAAACCCCGGGTAGCTGCAATTTGCAAGCTCACTTTTCAATGAAAAAATGCCGAAAAAGGTGGTACATCTTTGAATTCAGTTTCCTAAACAAGTTGTCTATATGTTTGAAAAATTTCACATCATTTGGAATTGTACAACATACAGGAAAAAAATAGTAAGTAGAAAGAAGTAGAAAATGATTCATAATACTAAATTGTTAAAATTTCATTATGGAATTTAAAAATGCCAATCCCAATGGTTGTAATGTTGTAATAATGACTCTACATCCTAGTATTTTTTTTTCTCCAAAAATATTGAAAATTATGTTAAATAAACAACTTTAAAGTTTTTTTTAGAATAGACAATCCATAACTGCCCGCAAACCAAAAACCCTCATAACTTTTTACTCATTGATTGAAATGGAATGACTCAAAGCTTTTTAAGTATATATAAATGTAAAGAACCAATTTCAAAAAAAAATATCCAAAAAAAATGATTTTTTCTTATCTGCCCAAATTGCCCAGTTATGAAAAAAATAACATATTAGGTCACAACTTTTGACTTGTATTTTGAAATGTCATGAAACTTGTTACACTTGAAGATATTCCTTGTCCCCACCTTCTGTTAAAATTTCAGCCTCAAATATGGATATCTCTAGTCACATATATCTGCCCAAAATTTCTATACGGCCAAAAAAAGGCATGTTGGTCCTTTAGGGGTTAATGGGTTTTTAGAAATCCCCAATTCTTTTTCCAAGTATTTTCTTTTCTTTTGTTTCTTTTGTTTTTTCTTTCAAGTATTTTCTTTTCTTTTGGGAGATATTTCTAAGGAAATAAATCTAATCAAATCTAAGACCAGCTTTTGGAGATATTTTGTAGGAATAAAATCTAACCAAATCTAATACCAGCTTTTGGAGATATTTTGTAGGAATAAAATCTAACCAAATCTAATACCAACTTCTTGGCCAATTTCCTTGGAATCAAATGAGGTCTCAAAACAAAGTTTATCTAACTTCTTCTAACTAATAACTAGCTTCCCTAGAATCTCATAAAGTCAACTATTCATTCATTTTTCCTTTCTAATTGGCCTATAAGCAAAATCCAACCTTGTTTAATCCCTAAAGGTCTAAGGCCTTTTTTCTGCCAAAAAACACCCAAAACTGCCATTTTTATAGTAAAGAGTGAAAAATATTTAATTTTTGTTTTTGCACATCTAACCATAGGATATTACACCTAACTATTATGAGAATGTGTGGAAAGAATTTCAAAATTTTTGACCGTACAAATTGCAAGATATCTGCGTTTAAAGTGAAAAAAACAACTTTTTCAACACATTGTGGGATTGGATTTTTTGACTTTGAACATTTTTGACTTAAAATTTTTGCACTACAAAGTTTTGAGCTTTTAATCTTTATAGTGGAGAATTGAGTTGCAAATCTAGGAAAAAAAATAAAATTAAGAAAAAATTCATTTTCATTATTAAAAAATTGTTAAGTAGAAGTAGGTATGAGATAGAAGGAAAATCTAAAGTATTCATATATTTTAGATGGAATTAAAATGCACTAATCCCAATGGTGAGATTGTTCTAGAAAATAAACTAAACCTTAAAAAAAATATTGAAAATTTTGAACAATTGCGTTTAGAAATGAATCCTACAAGTTATTTTTTTCAAAAAGATGCTCTAAGCATCTAACTGCCCAAAAAAAAGAATGTCTATAACTTTCTCAAAACAAATTCAAATGAAATGAATAAAATCTTTTTAGATAGACAAAGGTATAATCTATGAAAAAAAATACTAAGAAAAAAAAAATTGCAAATTTTTTTTGCTGCCCGCCGTCCATTGTTTTGAGCTTATTTGGTCATAACTTTTGTTTCCGAGCACTGATTGTGAAAAAATTATACTCCCACGAAGCTAATCAGCTTTTCTACCTTCCAAAAAAGTTTCAAAAAATTAGGAGAAAATTTCAACCCGTAGATACTTGCCCAAAGATGCATTTGTCCCCCGAAGGGACAATGGTCCTTTAGGGGTTAAAGGATTCAAATATTCTCAATTGAATGAACCTCCTTCACTTGAACCTTGTACTAAAGCACTTGTCTTCTTTACTTGCAAATTGTTTTGCGAGTGTTGTTGCTTTGGAGTTGGAAATTTGCCTTCCAAGATGAAACTATGGCATCGTTAGCCTGTCAAATATGTTGTATATGCATAGAAGGAGAATTTTCAAATGAAACCAGTATATAGGCGTGCTAGCACACTACTTGTAAGGACTCATACTTCTTTAATCTCAATTTGATAATGATCTGTCTCATCTATCAAGCTCTGTTGCTGTTATAAACTTCACCCAAATCACTTCTGTCCTTCAATCACTCTGGCAGGGGGACGAAGGGTTACTGGTTTTCCTGCTCTTAGACTAAAGTCTAGGGCTCGATGGATGAAAAGGAGTCCCTTTGTAAACAAACTGGAACTTGTTTTCATCCAGCTCTGTGCGGGTCGGAAGGTGTTCATCAAAATAGACCTCCTTGGCAGTTTCCTTCAACGTACTCTACAAGTTTGAGAATTGAGGGGAATCCTGAGAGGAGTGAAGATGCATGCTATTGTGTGAGCTAGATTTAGGTGACAAGACCTCTCCCGGGGTAATGACCAAAGGAAGGCCTATTTTTGCTCCCCCTCTGGTCACTACCAAAGCCGGCAAGGTCTTTTGGATGTTCTCTATGTCGGAGACCTCAACTCCTACAAAGAGAGAACTTTGGAAATCATTGGCTCTAGAACTCTCTGGCACATCTTGGCCAATAGACCTAGCATCCTACGTAGTCTGAGCTAGTGGTAGGTACATGATTCCCTGTGCTGTTTGCACTGCTGCAGGCGGGTTCTGAGTCTGACGGTTGTTAGAGTGATCGTAGTACATGTTAGGTAGACCAGGTGCATCTTTGAGCTCACTGAAGTGAACACCTCTCTAGTTATCCTAAGCCTACTTACCGTAGTCGGCTTTTGGATATTCTAAGGAGATGACTTTATCAAGAACAATACATTGTACCGTAGGATGATGATCCCCGCAACGTTCACAGATCACATTATTCTCTATCCAGCACTGACCAAGTCCGTGTATCCTTTTACAAGTAAAACACTTAGGGACAGGCGATTTCTCAAAGGAATTAGTATTTTGTACTTGCTTCTGGGCGTTGGGATGTTGATAGGGTTGAACTTGTCCTCGCGGTTGGGGCTGAGGCGGGTCGTCTTTCAACAATGAACAGAATGGAAGAGTGTGGTTGGGCTGGCCGTAGTGGTTGCACCAAACCCCCGTGGTATGTGATCCTGTTTTGTGGAAGCGTGGGGCAGCTTGTTGATTTTGTCCTTTCACCAAGTATGCCATCTGCTCCGTTAGTTCTCTTACTGCCTGGGTCATGTTGCTAGATACCTATCTCATCTCTGTACGAAGCTAGTCAATAGGTGCTGTTAGAAGCAACATTGGATCATGAGAAGACAAGGATACTATGCTATTTTGGGTGGAAAAGATCAATAAGTCATCGAGGTGATCCCTTGTTGGTGGACCGGTATAAAGATTGGAATGGGATTGTCAATTCGCCTCTCCATTTGATCGTTCTCTTTGTCAATGATTTCGACTTCCAGGGCTGCTTGAATGGCATAGCCCAACGTCACTAGCCTCTGGGATAAGATGTCTCGGATGGTAATTGGTGAGTCGATGCCTTGAATAAATGAAGTAGTGTCGTATTGTGCTATCGTTGAGTAGATGCCCAACGTATTGAGTACAAACCATTTGAAACCGCCGGATATAGGTGGTGAGGTCCTCCGTCGGCCCTTTTTGATGCTGGTCAATGCAGACAGGGCCTGTTGTTGTCTTGTCTCTAGCTGGAAGCTGCGCAGAAAGGTAGCCAACAATTGTCGCCAGTTTACAAAGGTCCCTACGGCATGTGAACGATACCAAGAGTAGGCAGGCCCCGTCAGTGTGTTAAGGAACCAAATCAAATAGTAACCAGAGTCGATAACCAGATGAGAGCTAAGAATCTCATCAAACTTCTCGATGTGAACGGCAGGGTCATCATCCCTGGGCCCGGAGAACTTTGGAAGGTGATGTGGGACAAAAATCTCTCTTAGACCTTGAGGAACTTGGATAGGTAGCCCTCGCGGTAACATCATGGGATCGATGTCAACCATCAACTCTGGTAGATTATCATCCGGAGGTCCTGATGGAGCCGGGGGCCTTTGATCTCCCATCTCATTGGAGTGTGCCAATGAGCTCTTGCTTTGGTTGACATTCTCAAAGGTATCGAAGAAATTTTCTCGATCTTTAGCCGGGGCGGGAGGATTTGCCCTTTCCTCAGAAGGCGGTGAAGTGGATGCGGGTTAAGAAGGATTGCCTTCGACCGCCTGAGATCTCAAAGATCTAGTTGATCCTGGGGTGTTAGTAGGTTTTGGTGGCATCTATTATCAGAGATGACTCCAAATGCACACAAAACCAAACCACTCATATATATATATATATATATAAGAAATCCAGTATAACACTAATAGATAAAAAATACTTAGAGCTAAGTGCTCTAACTACGGCCAATGGTCAGTGCTATAATCTGATTGTCGCAGATCAGAGTGTTGAGGATCTCTGCGGAGTCAGGTTGGTACTCAAAGAAGTATAGCGCTTGTGTCTCTTCGATGAACTCAATGTTTGGCAGATGTTGCTCCCAACTGCTCTCGTTGGTGAAGAAAGGTGGCGTTCTTGAGCCGCCCGTACTGACTTTGCTTCTTCCGGCTCGGATACGGATAGACTAACGAGTGAAACTTGGGTTGGTGAAGATGACAAAGGTCCGGGGCGGTAAACACAGAGATTTGGTAATTGGCCAAGTACTGATAAAGTTTGCAAGCCTCTTGGTATTCGATGATGTACTGAAGCTGTACGACAGTGGAGAGGTTCGGGGGTACGTATTGCATAGAGATGCCCCTGCAACACTCTGTGGTCAGATGACTAAGCCCGTTGTATCACGGTCTAAACAGATCAAGCCGGACATACGAGTTCTCAGTGGCATGGAGTTTTTCAACGTCCAAGGAGTCAAATCGATAGAGCTCCCCGTCAAAGAGAGGCGTCGGCGCGTTGTACCGGATGTTGATGTGTAGCAACTCTAGCAGAATCTCTTTGGTGTTGGATGTCGGGCACTGGGTGTTAAAATACTCCTTCACGTAGATGTTCTCAAAGTTCCAAGCTGCAATGATAGGTTTCCAATAAAACGACAAGTATTTGTTAAATGTATGCCGAGGGACACCAAAAGCTCCTCTGGCAATGTTGTGGGCAATATCTGGCATATAGATGTTGGGACGAACGAGGTACTCTCGAACAAGGTGTGACCAATACTCGAAAGAAATCTTCAAGTGAACTGGCCCATGCAACAAGTCCTTAAGAGGGAGGACCTTTACAGAGATATCCTCGTCCTCGATAGTACCCACCTTATTGGCTCGGTAATGCTTGAAGAGGATGCCCCGATAGATGGTCCACCAAGCTTCGTAATCGGGGATTCGTGTCATATCCAGAACTTGGTAGGGCTCAACGTCAGATTCCCATTCAAGGTTCTTCACAATGCACTTAACAAGTTAGTGAAATTCCAAATTTTTTTATGGAATCTCTCATTAAATTCCACAAAGGATGTGCAAGCTCATATTTTTACTTTTCACAAAGGTTATATAAAAATCAAATCTTGTCTTCTACTTGTGAAATTGGTAACTAAAAAATCTTTTGTGTAGGAGGGAATCTTGGCAAACCAATTTTGTTGTTGGCCTCCAAATATGATTTCCACCCAAGAACAACATACTGCATCCCCAGATTCCTCCCAGATGTCCGTCTTGCAATTGTAACTCCTACAAGCCTAATAATTGGAATTTCTACTATTTCTTTGATAGAATGGGGAAAGTGAAACCTATCGTCGTGAATGAACATATGACCTCAACGATATTTCCTTAGACCAAATCTAGACCTAAGAAGTCACCTACATTGTGGATTTGGCGATTCTAGCCCTATTTATTACAAACCCGTCTAATCACGTGAAATCCCGATTTATACCTATTTATAAATGGGAATCGAGTTTAATTGAGGGCAACTTATTGATAAGGGACCAAATGCTATATTAGCATGTGACATAATTATTTTGGTCTCACACTCTTTTTTAAGCTTTTTGTAACTAAAAGTACACTCAAACTTGTAAAAAATGAAAAAAAGAAAACAATGAGTCCCCGGTGACAAATCGGGACCTCACATACTCCTAGGTAAATCCAAATTAACTTAATTAAAATTCTATACTACCGTTGTAATCGCTCTAACTTTTGAAGAAATGCTCCAAACTCTAAATCGATTGCGCTAATGTCTTTAGAAGACCAAAATTTGTCCGAGGGATTACTTACCCACTATTTTCAGGCCATTTTGCAAGTCAAATCAATATTTAGTGTAGTTATAAAAAAGGTAAAAAAAAACAATTGTTGGAGATGATTTTACTTTCAAATTTTGACTGGCGTGGGTTGTTGGTAAGGTTCAAGATAGCAAGAAAAGAGTCTAATTTGACTCCAATCGGACATCGTGAGCTCTTGGTGCGCCGATCAATCCAACAAATGTTTTTAAATCCGTTAAAAATTCGTTAAGGCCGTCGATTCTGGTACTTGTCGGGGTCGGAATGTAATGGAATTTGGTCGGGCGCTTTATTAGCACTAAAAATTCTATCTTAATTTTTAGTGGGATTTTACCGCCACTTTGAGATTTTCTAGAAATTTCCTAATGCGTAAAAACACGATTGACTTCCCATGGAATCATAACCGCAATTTAGAAAATTACAAAACTTTTTGGGTAACCTCTAAGAAGTTTCCAAGTGCCATGTACATACTTACATCTTACTTTGCACTTATCAGAGGAGTGTCTAATTCAATATCTCCTGGTTTATTTTCCACCCAAGGGGGAAATCATTATGGGTCTAGGATTAATTCCCTTCGAAGGAGGAATCATTCTTGGCCAGGGGAATCTAACCATCAACCTTCACCGTTACACTCTTGGCATGTTTTTTGGTTAGAATTGTTGTTCTTTGCGCGTAGATTGCCCGTAATCATGGTCTTGATTTTTACCTGCATTGTCACATGATTTCTTTCCCAATCTTTTGTTCTTTTATTCTAAGTATACACTTTTGCTTGTCAAACCTTTCAATAGTCTATATTTAGGTGGTTTTACGGTTTATCCATCAGGGCTTAATATCATCTCAACTCTTAAATGTTCTATCAAACACCTAAGTATACCTAAATTTTAGTAAATAGAAGTGCTTAGAGCTCTTCCGAACTTCTTGGTCAATCTTCACCGCATTCGTACGGATTTTGTCCAAACGCCATATGAACATACTTATAACGTTTTTTGAACTCTAATGAATCGTAAATATAAGCAAAAAGTGAAAAAAAAAATTCTAAGGCTCAAGTGCTAACTTGAGGGCTCACAGTCTTCTACGAAAATTGTCAAAAGTACACAGTTTGATGATGTGATTTTGCAAAACTAGTTAGTATGAGCAGGCTTGTCGCCAACTTCCACAATAAAAAAAGCCAATACAAGCTGATCGTCGATTGTTCTTGGTTCACTATTAGAATAAACTCCAGATTTCAAAAAAGAATAAGGCCAATATTAAACAAGGTTTTCAATTGAAAACTAAAAATTAAATTATCCAATCGAGCCAATTATCCAATTCAATCCACTTAAATCAATTTAAGTGGCTTTTGAATTTGTATGTTTAGAGATGAAAATAGGAACCTCTTCATACAAGTGAGGTTGTAGTAGGACAACTAATGTATGTAGGATATGTAAATTGGGATGAATAGGAGCTCTACCGCTCATAGTTATGTGAGAAAAAGAAAAGCAAAATTTTGGGCCTCATTTAGGCATTATAAAAAAAAATTGACATTTTCTTTGACATTTTCAAAAATCCGGTCTAAATTTTGTCCATAACTTTTTATTGGAGACTTGAAATCACAAAAGAATTTTTTATTATAAAAATTAGCTTGTTTATCCCGCTTTTATTTGTCCAAAGCTTTTTCCAAAAAGTTGCTTCACTATGCTTAATTGAGGCCCAAAATTCTGCTTTGAATACAATTTCTTTTTCTCACTTACCTTAGAGACGTGGAGCTCCTACTCAATCCAATTTATATATCCCGTATGCATTGTTCTATCTATCACTACCCCACTTCTATAAAGATCTTCTCTTCTCATCTTCAAACACTTCAAATGTCCACAAAATAAGTCTTTCACATTGGCATAAAAAAGATTTTGATGGTAAGCCACTTGACTATTTTTGGGCGTTTGCATTTTTTCTTACAATTTGGATTGAGAATGAAGTTGCATCCAAATAGAAATGTTTAATGATTAAGGTATAATGCTTTAAAACATCTTAACCCTCATTATTAAACACTTTTGACTTGGATTTTCAGCCACTGATAAGCATTTGACATTGGGATTGAAGGTGAACAGGAATAGCAGAAAAAAGATTAGTTAAGCAAAAAAAAACTGTTTATTGGGCCCTTGGAGGGCTGTGGAGGGGCCCTCCAGAGGCCTCTAATGGCCACCCTCCATGTAGCTCCTGAATCAATGATTGTGTGGACTCACAACGCGTAACGGTAGAGGTTTGAACTCTGCCTGTAGCTTTAAGGCCAACAACGACTACTCTAGCAAGTCATTTCTAATGCGCATGGATGGCCATACTTAACCCTTGAAGGACGGACCGGTAGCCATGGAAATCATGTATTGTGATTCCGTGTGACATCATCTACTTTGAAAAAGCCTAATACATTCATTGGAAGTCAAAGAACTGTTGAAGATCTTTCCTTCTTACTCCTAATACCGAGGATGAAAAGTTGCACTTCTGTCTTGTAGGGAAAGATTCTTTGTCATTCAAAGGACGGAGAATGTCCTCGGCGGCGTTCAAGGGTTAAATCCCTCACCGCCCACACTCAAACAAGCAGGCGCGAGTACTTTTGGACCTTGGTGCAGAAGACTTGGTGATGCGGGAGATTGTGGAAAAATTGGCCGAAAATAACCGTGCGGATTGGAAGGGGCTTTGCTAGGTCAATGCGGAGATGTATTCGTCAAAAAACTCAACGGATAGATTTCTAGTAATTTCCATCAAAAGTGCGGAGAAAAAACAAAAAAAGCTTTTCCGTCTTAACCCTTGAAGGTCGAGGTGGACACTTTGCGTCCGATGAATGACAAGAGAATCTCCTGTGTAGGACAGAAATGCAACTATTCATCCTCCAAATTTTGTTGTGAAAAGGAAGGACCTTTACAGTAGTTTGACTTCCAATGAGTACTTTTTCATTTTTTTAAGTCAATTGTTCCCACGGTTTTGCAAAAGGGTGATTTCCACGGCCACCGGCCCGGCGTTCAAGGGTTAATGTTGCGGTTGCTTCAAAATTGATGGCAGGTGAAGTGCTTAGAGCATCCCCACTCCAACTGAGCAAATGGCTCAAACTAGGCAAATGGCCGTGCCCAGCCATAATGAGTGCCCCACGGCACGCACGGCGAGGGCCAAAAAATGGCCGGGCACGGCCAAATTTGAAGAGCACCCGGCCAAATGAAGAGTCGTGCTTGTGGCTCGGTATGAGTTATTTTATCTTTATTTTCAAGTTTCGAGAGACTTTTTCATTTATTCCCCAAGTTTCGAGAGACCTTTTCATTATTGAATTTCTTTCCCCGAGTAGGCAATCATGAGGTAGCACTTGGGGGCCGTGTAAACCCGGTTTCCCGTGTTCGTAACCCGTGTTGCCGTGGGGCACATGGGCCGGGCTTGGTCAAATTACACTCCAAATTCTCCCTCGCCGTGCCATTTGGCCGTCTCTGGAGTGGGGATGCTCTTACACGGAGCACTCATAATTTCGGACAAGTATGGAGAAGGAACTCAAGAATGACTTGCCAAAATTTGAGAAACAACGATGCATCACAGAAAGTGCACAAAGGATCGGAAGGTGAGGAAATAGGACACAGATACCGGCTGTGACCAAAGAAGCTCCAAACCAGTTACCGGGAGCACAAGTCGTTTCAATTACTTGCAGAACTCCCTCAGCACTGGCATCCTAAGCCCAACGATAAGACACTGGCAAATGCCGGTCATAAAATGGAAACTGCCATGTCCGATTTTAGACCTCCGGCGAAACAATTGATTGAAACTGAAAATTTGTTTGCTCAAAACCATCGGAGACAACTGACTTGCATCCGCAACTGAACCCTAAATCGGCTGCCAAAAGTACTTCCTTAATATCCTCCATGTGAAAAGCTCGGAAATTCTCTGACAAATTCTCAGTGGCCAGTTTTGGGCCTGTCGGGCGGTGAGAGGTTAACCCCTAAAATTCCATGAATATGTTTTCACCAAAAACGCTCAAAAACTGCCATTTTGAGTACAAGTACCAAAAAAAGTTTTAAAAAGTTTTTTTTGACACATGTGACCATAGGATCTTATAGTATGCTAACTTGAGAACATGTGGTAAAAATTTCAGAAATTTCCACAGTGTGGATTGCAAGAAATAAGCATTCACATTCACGGAAATCACTTTTTTGTCTGTGCAGTTGCACTTCACAAGCTCACTTTTTGATGAAAAAATGACCAAAATGGTTGTGCTTCTTTGATTCTTTTCCTAGACAATCTGGCTACATGCTTGAAAAATTTCAAATCATTTGGAATTGTTCAACATATAGGAAAAAAATAGTAAGTAGATTGTCGTAGAAAATGATTCAAAATATGTAATCGTCAAGAATAACAATTATGAAATTAAAAATTGCCAATCCCAATGGTTGCAATGTTGTAATAAACAATCTACATCCCCTAATTTTATTTTTTTCAAAAAATATTGAAAACTGAGTAAGATAATGGACTTCAAAGATTATTTTAGAGTGGAGAATCCATAATTGACCGCAAACTAAAAATCTTCATAACTGGATGTTTGCAAGAAACACTTGTCCTATTTTTTGTCCCCTTGTCCTCGAATGGGTGGTTTTTTGCTCATAACTTTTACATCATTTGTTCATTTGGCTTGAAATTTGTAAGTAAAGTATATGTGGTAGTTGCAAACATTGAATAATTTTTTTTAAATTTCAAAATTAGTTTACTGTGTTTTAACTGCCCCCGATTGGGTGTCTACTTTGGCCATTTTGGGGGGATTTAGTCCTATTTTTGACCCAAAAATGCGAATTTGAAGCCACAAATTGGACATGCTGGAGGTCTACTAATATTACAAGGGTTGACAATGAATTTTTATGAAAGTAGCAACATGTCAGTTGTCCACATAGGGTCAAACTGACCTTCCTTTGCACAAAGGTTATGAAGAGGGAAAAAATTTCCTACATTAATTTTTTGGTGCAATGTGAGCGCAATCTTTTCTAGCAAAATGGTATTTTCTATTTTTATTTTTTGAATTATTTTTGAATTATTAAAAATAAAAAGGTGCACAGATTCCTTTTCTGCTATTTTTTGCTCCTAGTGGCTTCTGTAGTAATTCGCAGCAGTCAATAGTACTGCATAGTACTGAATCAACGGTTGAGATCTGCAAACGCCTTGAACGACGGTTGAGATCTGCAAGGGTGTTGTGGAAACATAATACTGCATAGTATTGCATAGTACTACATAGTACTACATAGTACTATTTAGTACTATATAGTACAATCAGTCCTATGGCCAAAAATTGAGTTTTGAGCCAGAAATGTCAAGTGTTTCTTGCAATCACCCAACTTTTGATTCATTGATAAAAAAAGGGATGATGAAAATATTTTATGCATATATAACTCTAGAAAACAAAAAATTTGTTTTTGCAAAAAGTGATTTTTTTTTATCTGCCCGAACTGCCCAGTTATGAAAAAAAATAACATATGAGGCCATAAGTTTTGACTCAGATTTCCAAATGTCATGAAATTTAGTGCATACAAAAGATATTCCTTGTCCTTACCTTTTATTAAAATTTGGGCCAAAAATATAGAAATCTCCAGTCATACGTACCTGCCCAAAATTTCTATGTAGCCAAAAAAATGCATATTGGTCCTTTAGGGGTTAAAAGCATCTCCACCTTTTTATGAAAAAATTGTCTTATCAAATGGCTTTTTGAGGGCTCAATGGCCATATCAGGTTTTACCGATAAAGTAATTCACCACCCTTTCTCTTCATTTCTTGTGCATGAGCGCTGCACCTCCACACTCTCATTAGTGGAGTTGCTATAAGTTGTCAGATTTTTCAAAAAGGTGTGACAAAAATATTGTCAAACAAGAACAATCTAAGCTTGGTTAAGAGATGAGCAGGCCAATCAGGATGCAAGGAAGATGCACTTGACCCCTAAAGTCCCAAGGCCATTTTTTCTGTCAAAAAACACTCAAAATTGCCATTTTGGCTGCGTTCACCTAAGAATACAAAAAAAACACATATTTTAGAATCTAATCGTAGGATCTTGTACTTCACTTGTCAAAGATCATGTGGTAAAAATTTCATGAAGTTTGATTGTATAGATTGGAAGATATTAGCATTCAAAGTTGAAAAAGAAAGTTGTTTTGAACACTAACCTGCAGTTTCAAATGACTTTGACTGCCATTTGTGGAAATTTTTTGCACTACAAACTTTGAATTTAAATTTCTCTATGTTGAAGATGTAAGTTGAAAGTCTGAAAAAAATTTGAAAAAAAACACATTTGATTTTCATTCTTTAAAAAATTGTTAAGTAGAAGTAAGTCCAAGATTGAAAAAAAACCTAAATCGTTAATAGCTCTTAGATGGGATTGAAATACAATAATCCCCCAATGGTGAGATTGTTTTAGCAAGCAAACACAATATTCTCAAAAAAACTATTGTAAAAAATTGTGAAAATTGCATTTGAAAATGAATCCTACAAGTTATTTTTTCAAAAAGATGCTTAGATTGCCCGAAAAACAAGATTGTCCATAAATTGTTCATCTTTAGTCCAAATAAAATGAATCAAAGCTTCACGTGTAGAAAAAAATATAAAGTTTCAGAGAAAAAAAAAATTAAAATTTATTTTGACTTTTTGCAAGAAAATTTGTGCTACCTGCCGAGTTCAGTTTGAGGCTTTTGTAGTATACCTTTTGCTCATGGGCACCAATTGGAATAAAAACTATATTTCCATGAAGCTAATCAATTTTTCTATCTTATAGAAAAGTTTCACTAAAAATTGAGCCCATAGGTACCTGCCGGAAATTTGATTTGACCCCTAAGGGGACAATGGGACTTTAAAGGTTAATCAGGGACAATTGGACTGAATTTTTGAGCTTCTGTGTTTATTGTGGAGGAAGTTTCAAAAGATGTGCTCTACATCAAACGGCCTATAGGCTTTCCTTGTGAAAGAGTGGAGATGTTGTAACATTTTTAACTGGACATTGTCCAACCTTCCTTCAATCTAGGGAAGAGAAGGATATCCTATACAATACATAAAAGGCGAGCTACAAGATATGTGGAGCTCCACTATAGAAGCCTAAAGTCACCTTTATTACATTTTTGCCAAAAAAAATTTAAAATTGAAAGGATTGATTGAGCAACTCATTATCTATTAATAAATTATTTGACAATTATTAAACATTTTTTCTTAACTTTCAGCACTCCATTAAATAATCTTAGAATTTGTATTGTTTTCTTCATTGCATAGAAAAGTGATAGTCATAGCTTTCAATGAACTCATTACTTTTTATAATGTCCCCACTTTGTTGGAAAATCCAAAAAATGAGTTTGGATTATGAGTTATTTAGTATACATGTCTTGGAATCAAGTTCTACAATTATTTTTTGCAATATTTTGACTTCCTTTATATATGCCACATTTAATTATTTTTGGACTATTCAATAATTCTAGATAAAATATTGTGGGATCTCACAATGATAACATCGTGGGATCCCACAATGTTTGTATAGATCTCTCAATATTTGTACAGATCTTTGGATGTTTTATATAGATCTCTTGATGTTTTGCACTATCTCTTGATGATCAATTTTTTTCTATTGAAGACCGTTATTAATTCTGGACTTCCAAAAGTCCAAAAGTAGTTAAATGTGGCATATATTTAATTTTCCTTGGATTTAGCAAAGTAGCTTACTACCATACTTTGATAGCAAATTCGGCTTAAATTCATTAAAATAAAATGTCAAATTGTTTTGCTAATCCTAGGAATAGACAACCAAATACTAAATATAAAGATGGTTTGTTAAAAATCCAAAAAAGTCATTACCAATCTTTTGAGTCAAATACCAATCTGTCATTTCCATCTACCATAAAGAAAAAATTTACAGCTAAATGAAGGAATTACTTCATTGACATTTAGCAAGAATGAATAGTAGAGAGGTTGTTTTGATAATGAATTTTCTATCATGAATTATATGGAATAATTTGAAGATGAGAGCTCAATTGCTCATTGTCAAAACGTGGATATTGAATTCAAAGTAGAATTTTAGAATTCATTTTGGCATAGAAGAATAACTTTTTCTAAAACTTTGAACTAAAAATATTTGTAAAATATAGCTAACTTTCATCTTTGTGAACCCGTTTGTGATTTTGAGTCTCCTTATAAAAATAATAGACAAAATTCAGAGAGGATGTTTGAAAATGTTAAAGAGAATGTCCCTTCCAAATCCTTTCTAAACTTTGTCTATAACTTTTTATTACAAGTTTGAAATCTCAACAATTTTTTAGAAATGAAAGTTAGCTCTAATTTTCACATTAATTTAGTTCAAAGTTTTTCAAAAAAAATTATTCTACACTACCTAAATGAAGTTTGAAATTCTACTTTGAATATAATTCCTACTTTTGACTTGACTATGAATGGTTGAGCTCTTACTATTCCTAATTTACCTATCCCACATGGATTGTTTACCTTCTACCATCCCACTTGTATAAACAAATTGTCTTGTCTTCTCAACTCTATATGCACAAATAAATAGCTTTTGAAAATATACAAGATAGTTGCCAAATTTTTTGTGTTTTTTGAATATAATGTTGAATTATTTTAAATTATATTTTGAAGTCCCAAAGTTTTGCTTTTTACTTTGATTAAATATTTGGCACCAAAGAGCCAAACTTGCTAACTTAATACTATAATTTCTAAAACCATTTGGTTTCAAAAAAAAATTTGCTAAAAGTTACCATACCTCAATGGTATATGCTTGCTTCACTACACATTCATCAAGGGGTCTTCACATGCTAGGGAAGACAAAAGGACCCCTAAATGAACGGGGATGCTAGTATGTGAGCCTATGAGCATGAGCCTGTGAGCGTGTGAGCCTATGAGCCTGTGAGCCTTCAATTTTTTTTGGAAATTTAGGGTTTGTAAATTTGTTAAAGACCTATGACCGTGGAATTATATGAAAGGATCTACAATCCAAATGAACAACAAATGAATATGCCACTATGTGATTTTGTACCAAAAATTGATCTATAGGCCTTCATGTAAATTTAAAGAATGAAAATGGTCCACCTATTTTATTTTATTTTTATAACTATGCTTTAAAATTTTAAAAATATCTTGAACATGTAATACATAAAATAAACATAGTAGTCATATTTTATATACCAAATGAATGTGTAAATCCCAAATGACCTAAACCACTATTTTTCTAGTTGATGCCCTTTTGTGGGGAACTATTTTTAATTGATTACATAATTAATCTAATGGTAGTAGTTTCATTGAATTCCAAGTTAAATTCAACTTCCTAAAATTTCATATAGTTTAGTGGTGGAGTATAAATCAAGGCTCATAAAGTATTGGCAATTTAGGCACAAGGTGAAGTTTTAGGGCAGCAAATGGGATTCGAATTGCTACACTGCTACATCATTGCTATGTTCAAATTGCAAATTGCTACATCATGTATAGGCAAATTCAATTTGAAAAACAAGACAATAGGAATAAAATATCAAATTATAAAAATAAACTTAGAGTTCGTCTGACTCAGATGCACTAAGTTCAAAATAAGAACATACTCTAGGATCAAAAGATCTACGAGGAGATTGAGAAATTGAAGATGAATCAGATGAATCATTAGCATAAGCTAATGCTAAATTTTCAGCATAAACAGGGAGGCCACGAGGACTAAGAGAGGGACTTCTAAAAAATCCAGAGTGTTGATAAAAAGGCAAGGTTTGCCTTGGCAATGGAGTCATACGACTGCAAACAATAAACCATATATCAAAAATGGAGTAACAAATTAAAATACAAGGTATAGGATTTATAATTGAAGTTGTTGAAAAGGAATAATATAAGTAGAATAATATAAGAACTTACTTACATAAGTCAAGTAGTGCAACGTCTTCAATTGGAGAGTCATCACCAATGTCCATACCATCACGTGTGGTAGTAGAATCTAGATTTTTGGAGATGGTTATAGGTGTTTTTAGAGGCTTCAGTACCTCATCAAAGAGTTTGACATCACTTTCTAGTGCAAGGATATGGCGATTAGAAGAATGTGCCGCTTTAATAGAAGAACCTGAGTGAAACACAATATATGAATTATGAAACATCAAAATTGAAGAATAGAATTAAAAATCAAACAAAAAATAGAGAAAGAAGTAAGTCAATATTGTAGATTACAATACCTGTAGAGGCAGTCATGTCTACTACAATGCCACCTACAGGACTCAAGCCATGAACAAGAAGCTTCATTAGAACCTCAGACTTTTCTTTTGCACCCCTCCATGGCTTGCCATCTTCTTTTCTACATAATTGACTTGCTATAGTAACAGAATTGAAGAGGACGTCGTTTGTGGCTAAATCAACTTCGGGAATAGAAGGATCATTAGTAATTACAAACTCCTGAGGCTGCCTTGTAATGGGAGAAGCAAATGATCGAACCAACAATAAAGCCTTGAACTTCATAGTCTGGAATGAAAATCAAATGAAATTAGAAAGTGCGCATAAAATCAAAGAAAATACAATAAAAAATGAATCAATGACAAAAATGAAAGTTTGAAATTGCAACTTACTTTTTTAGTTGGATTCATAGGATTAGCCAAGTGCAAACAGTTAATGATAGTCCACTCATCCTTGACCTTCAACTTGTAGTTTTTGAAGAATCCTGCCACTTCTCTCTTCACCGTCAAACTATCAAGATAAAATAGAAGGAATGCTCCATCATCATGAAGATAGGTGAGACAAAATGCCATCATTATTTGGAGAAAACTTAGAATGTTGGCATTCCAGTGGGGAATTTGAGATGGTGGATTTGAAACCCCTGGAACTGGAAAACCATCTGGATAATCCGCAATGATGAGATCCACTGCAGGTTTCTTTTTAACTTTGCCATCAAAAAAGAACTCCCTGCCTTCACCAACCTACAAAGATAAATTTATAGAATGTTAATTCATAATTGAAGATGTTAAAGGCACAAAACATTATGAATTCGAAGAGATGGATTTTGTAGAACATGTAAGATTTCATAACAATGAAACATGAAATAGCAAAGAAAACCAATAAAAAGAATGAACTCACCATTGATAGAAAAGATACAATGTCGTCATATGGCGCGCCAAATGTACCAGTCTTCTTTTTCTCCTCGATAATTCTAACAAAATAATCATTTAAGATCAACTCCAAGGATGTACGAGGGGACGACAAAGGAGCCAAAGTACCCATCATACCTTTAAGTTGGGGAGGAAGCTCAAAGATAGGAGAAGAAGTTGGCACCAAAACCACAGGAGTAGAAATAGTCTTTTGTCGCTTTGAAGGGGGGAGGGTAGCCTCAACATTTGAAGAAGAAGGTCCTGTAACAAGGTCCTTGGGACTATCTTCAACTGGCACATCTTTATTGGAATCATCAAGATGAACTATTTCTTTCTTTGGCTTAGCCTTTGTCTTTCTTGTCTTCTTGGTTGCATCCTTATCCATCGTTGTAACTACGATTGTACCTTTGAGTGCAGGTTCAATGGAATCTCGAAGGGCAATGTCAAAAGTGGGAGGTCTTTTGAGAGGACAATCCAAATACCACCCACACCTTTCCCAATGCAAGGGATCCCAAGAACTCATGATCCCCTCTGTGAACATGCAATCTTCACTTTCTTTGTCCAAGTAATTTGCAAAGAAAGCAGGAGATTTGGAAATGGCTTTAGCAGGAAAAAGAACATACTTGAAGTATTTGTAAAGCACCCTTTGCATAGCTGGTTTGAAGTTCAGCTGTTTATCAATCTTATAGTTCTTGTGGATCCCCTTATCCACATCAAATTCATGGAAAAATGCAGCATCCCACAACAATATGCGCATTGACTCCACATAATCAAAGATTGTGGGCAAAGGATCCATACCATCTGGAAGATAGTTAATAGACACTCCCAGATCACCTACTGTGGCATCAAATAGCTTTTCTGTTTCAACAGCCAACTATGACATATAAAATTTAGATTAGAAGAATGTTATGATTGAACAAAAAGATTCAAAAGAAGAATATGAAAAAAAAAAATAAGACTAATACTCACCTGAGCCCACCATGTAGCTTTATGAAGCCACTCAGGGAAGTCAATATCATTGAATTTTGACTTAGGAAATTTGAGCGCTTCGCGAAGAGAAGGAGACTTGTTCCAACTCTCTAACCACTTGATCTTCATAGAAGTGTCCATTGCTGAAGTTGCTAGCATCTCAAGTTTCTCTTGAGTCATCTCTGGACTTTCATCGTGAGTTTCATAGTGAAACTTCACTTGCTCTAAGAAGGCAGTCGTGTGTTTTGGATCTGCAATAGGAAGTTGTTTCCTCAATTCAGAATGAGAAGCTCTCTTGACCTTGTCAACAGCTTTAGAGACCCATTCATGAACTGCAGATGGAGTCCAATCTGCTGGATTGGGATATTTCTCATAAAATTTTCTTTGAGCAGCTGCAGCAGACTCTTCCAACTCTTGCTGCATAAGATAATTGATGTATAAGAATAAGAAAAATGACACACGATGACAAATGATATATACAATGATTCATAGGATATTAATTCAAATTAACAATAAGAACAAAAAGAAGACATAAAAATTGAGAACAAAATATGAAGTGGCCAATAAAAATTTAAAAATTTACCTGGTATAAGACTCCATTTAGAGCCTCAAGAGTGAGAGTGAACCATGTTCTTTGTTTTGACTTTTGCTTTGCTTCAGCTGCAACAAGATCATCTTTGGAGACAAGTTTTTCAAAATATGAGAGTGGTTTTATACAGCAATACTCTGAATGCGATAAAGTTTGTGAACAAGATTTATAGAAACATGGGATTTTGGGTTTCTCCTGGACAAACAAGATGTATTGTGTTAAAATTTGTGAAGTGAACATGAAAGAAAAAAAAATATAGAATAGCAACAATTCCAATGTTTCAAACCAAACAACCTTTAGTAACTAAGAAGTGAAATGAACCAAACTTTGATAAATAAAGAAAAGAGATTACCAATTCACTTCATGTAATGCTGCCAACATAATTGCAATATCTCCCTTAACCTCCAAAATAATACTTTCAACTGCGTAATGCCAGATGAAGTCATCTGCATGATCGCGGTTGATTATAGGCAGCCATGCTTGCAGACGATGGTTGCCATCCCATACCATAAACATCTTGCCCGCAAAAACTTTGAGATCTTCATCATTCTCCAATTCTTTCTCAAATGCAGCATTGGCCTTCACCCAATTGGCACTCCAGGATTTAACAATATCATCCGTGACATCTACTGTCTTTCCTTCATTGTCCTCCAAGGCCACATAAAAAACTCCATTTCCTTCCATGTAACCGCAAGTAACAAAATGTGCAGCAAGGTTCATAACGTCATTCTTCAAAAAGGGCCTCACAACTGGCAAAGAAATCATACGACACAAAGGAATGTTGATTTTTGATTTTGCCTTTGGTTGATACCTCAACCGCTCAAGAAGAAAAGATGTGTTGACAGTCTCTTTCTTCAAAAAGCCATGCAACTGTAACTCCAATTGATCCTCAGAAAGAGGCTAGTGTACGACATCTAATCCCGGTGCGTCTGGATCTCTTTGTGTCATGATCTCTGTAATGACATCAAAAAAAAGATTAATATGTAATTTGACATAACAATTGTTAACTATTGCAGCTTAGAAAGGCTCCAAAAATTTAGCATTGAAGGAAATCGTAATATACATAGCAAGCAAATTTATGTTCTAGAAGAAGCTGCCGTTAACGACTGAGGTGTAGGATGCTAAAACATTTCAGCAATGAATTTGAAATTTGAACTACGGTGGAAGAAATTCTACATCCCGAAAAGGGCTGCCGTTAACGGCTGGGGTGTAGGATGCTAAAACATTTCAACAATGAATCTGAAATTTGAACCGCGGTGGAAGAAATTCTATGTCTCGAAAAGGGCTGCCGTTAACGGCTGGGGTGTTGGATGCTAAAACATTTCAGCAATGAATCTAAAATCTGAATTGCAGTGGAAGAAATTCTACATCCCGAAAAGGGCTGCCGTTAACGGCTGGGGTGTAGGATGCTAAAAAATTTCAGCAATGAATCTGAAATCTGAACCGGAGGGAAAAAAAATTCTACGTCCCGAAAAGGGCTGTCGTTAACGGCTGGGGTGTTGGATGCTAAAACATTTCAGCAATGAATCTAAAATCTGAACTGCAGTGGAAGAAATTCTACATCCCGAAAAAGGCTGCCGTTAACGGCTGGGGTGTAGGATGCTAAAAAATTTCAGCAATGAATCTGAAATCTGAACCGGAGAGAAAAAAAATTCTACGTCCCAAAAAGGGCTGTCGTTAACGGCTGGGGTGTTGGATGCTAAAACATTTCAGCAATGAATCTAAAATCTGAACTGCAGTGGAAGAAATTCTACATCCCGAAAAGGGCTGCCGTTAACGGCTGGGGTGTAGGATGCTAAAAAATTTCAGCAATGAATCTGAAATCTGAACCGGAGAGAAAAAAAAATTCTACGTCCCAAAAAGGGCTGTCGTTAACGGCTGGGGTGTTGGATGCTAAAACATTTCAGCAATGAATCTAAAATCTGAACTGCAGTGGAAGAAATTCTACATCCCAAAAAGGGCTGCCGTTAACGGCTGGGGTGTAGGATGCTAAAAAATTTCAGCAATGAATCTGAAATCTGAACCGGAGGGAAAAAAAATTCTACGTCCCGAAAAGGGCTGCCGTTAACGGCTGGGGTGTAAGAAGGTGAAAGAAACTGCGCCATTGGACGGAATCCTAGCATACACTATTTTAAATCGGAATCCAAAAAAGCGCAGCCGTTAACGGCTAGGGTTTAGAAAGGCCAAGAGAAAAGCCGCATACCTGGATTTTCTTCAATGCTTGCACTTGTCTCGTGATTTCTTCCTTGTCCATCTTGCCGCACAGATTCCGTTGTAGCCTCCACCGCAACCTCCGCCTCTTCCATGGTGATCGCTTCTTGTCCCTCCCTCATTGGTTGTTGCCTCGGCGCCTTCAAAGACAACGTTCAAAGACAACACAAAAGTTAGGGTGAAACTAGTCTCCAAAAAAAACAAAAAAAAAAACAAGGAAGAGATTGGTAGATATAGCTCAAGGGAATCTTCTAAATAACTTCTTCAATTTTTAAGATTTCAAGCCAAAATGTTTTATACCCATAGATTATACACGTCAAATTCACTCCAATTTTTTCAGAATTTTAGGACACTTGAGCGAATTTACAAAAATCAGCAAAAACTGCTAAAAATAAAAGTGCTGGATTTTGCCTAAAAATCATCAGAAATTGAACATTTCAGGGAAGATTCTAAGATGCTGAATTAGTTTTTAGGGCATAAGATACTCAATATTTGTTCGTTTTTTACATGCTATATACCGTTGGAATTGGGCTTTCGACGCGCATAAAATGATGCAAAGTTGCAAAATCTGCCTCTAAGAAAAAATTTCACATATATTCAAACTCAATATCACTTGGGATAATTATTTCCTTACCATTGTGTTTGTGCTTCCTACCTCCTGCTCCAATTCTACTGTTGGGGCTATTTGTTGTTGTTGTTCTTCCTCCTCTTCTCCGTTAATATCTTGATCCCAATCACTACAGCTTGAGGCAATATCTGGTTGAGCTTCGCAAGAGACGGGTTCAACTTCCACGTTATCTTCTCCAATTGCTTCACATGAAACAATACCTTCATACGTCAAATTCTTTGTTGTGCCAGACAGATCAATCGCACTAATTAGAGGCACCCGTCTAGTCATTCTAGCCCTTAACAATTGCCTTCTACTTGAATAACGAAAACTACTTTTTTTCCTCCTCTTCTTCCTACCTTGAACTGGAGTGTCCAACGCTAACAATGGAGAAAACAAATATCCTTGCATCTGAAATAATAAACTAGTAGGGCCTTACAATATCAGCATCCTCCAATCCTCCATACTACATCACCCACTTCTTGCAACATGCGTTTCTACATAATGCTTCATTCCACTTTGCAACCTTTTATATTCTAAGGAACTTCAACAGTTATTCTCCACAAAATTGGAATTCAATTTTATAAGTAAGTGACGGTTTCATATGTCTGTTATTCATATTATCATCAATGAAAAAAACCTTTACTTATCTAAAGATATGCAATTATCATTGCAAGTATGTCAGGGATCATGCAATATAAGGCATTCTGATTTATCGTCTCCTATCAGTGCCAGCTCTAATTCTACTAACATTGTCTGACAGAAAATGATGCATTGTCAGTATTATAGTTCATTTATTATTTCTGATTTACTAATTGATACTATGCAGTATGCCGCCTTCCCCAACTTCATTTCAAATGTTGTTGATATATCTTCTTCTAGAGCAAATCTTGATATGATACGCAATAACAAGCATTGAAATCATCAATCAAATTTCAAATTATACGGCATCCCTGATATATGTCCGTTCATTTCAAACAACCGTAGAAGCTTTCATTCTTCTTTATATTCGCACCCCTTGCATTTGTAAACATCATTGCTTGCTTCCTAATGCTGCAACTTCCCTGCAACTTTATGTAACACTTCAGTATGGCTACTATTGTTGCAAGAGGTTATGAGGTCCCATTTGTTTTACCATTAGGTAGTCAAGATTTTGTACATGTGCCCGCCCATCTCCTTCATGTCCGCTTTGAGTTCTCCCCTTCTTCTATTGTCATAAAGGAAGAAGTCCAAGATAACTATGGCGTTGTTAAGGAATCAATCTTGCAATCAAAATGTAGTGATCAGGAAGGGTTCTACTGGCTTCTTTTTGCAGGGCGCTTCAGAGTTTATGGTCTCTCGCCTGAGCTTTTGCCAACTTCAACTGAAATACTGACACCCCTTCCTGATAATTCCAATGCTGAACTCCCACTTGTACGTCCAGTCAAAGTGGAATCTCTAGCTAGTGGATGGTCTGAGAATACAATTATGTTCAATGTCAATGATGTCAAACGCGAGTCTCTAGAACCAGTCATAGAGTTATCCAGTGATTCTGAAGGCGAGACACCAATTCAAGTCTGTCAACCTTCTTCTTCAAATGTTGCTTTGCCACCTACTGTGGAGTCATTTGTTCCTACTATCTTTCGTTCTTCCTTTAGTAGTCCCGCATCGTCCGGATTTTCTCGTCCTCCTCTTCCTCCCAATCATCATGATTCCCTAACTGTATTATGGTGTCTACGCAAATTGTCTTCTATGCCCGAATCACGGAATGAACTTGCCCAAATTGATTTTGATGCCATTGAATATCAAAACGTCCAATTCCTCCCAGCTAGATTTGATGGCAATGTTCTTTTTGAGCTACCGCCGTTTCGTGGATCCACATGTGGGTCTAGGGGCATGGAGGGCATGGATAAACAGTATGATGGTCATGCATGGAGTTGCACTATGACCTCAAACATCCATAACGACCTCGGTTTAAAGTTCAGAAAGTCGCATTGTGTTGGGCATTTGATTTGTGAGAATCCGAGATGTGAGTATCGCACACGAGCTTCAAAAAGTAACGAAACTGAGTGGATTGGGACCACCAAGCATCCTTTCAACATAGGCCAAATTTCTCCACTAGAGTCTACTGTGCTTTGTAAAGTTTGTAGACAACCTCCTACTTGTCTCAGTCTATGTAACTCGCGGATTTATTATGTATAGAGAACTGCAAATTTGTCACGTGCAGCGATCCACTTGGGTGTTCATTCACATCCAGTTGCTGATGGCCAGTGTAGAGAGTCTCTCGAAGCAATCACCGGATTGATTGCTCACGAAGTGGCAAGGACTCCAACTGCTAAAACTTCTGCCATTACCATAGCGGCAAGCAAGGAGTTCCTTGATACATTTCTGATTCACAATGGACCCAGACCAAAGGAGATGCTCCATGGCGATGCATTAGAGAATGTCATGGATAAGTTCCAACTCCTTAGCTTGCCAAATGTGCGGAGTATGATATCTTCTTTTAGAAACAACAACAAAGGAGGTGGTGAGATTGATCGGATTCTTGACATGAAGGGACGTGCCAAAATGGAGTATATCCATGATAGTGTATTTCCAGGACAAGGACAAGAGAAGGTCTATTTGTTCAAGATGCTTGTGGATGGACCTGGGAGCGGTGTTGATCTTGTACGACGGATGCAACCAAATGGCGACCTTGAAAATTGCTTCATCATGTTTGACCATGTGAAGAGGGTGAAATTATGGACAACTATTGCTTGTCACGTCTATGACTCTACTTACTACAAAGTCATGACCATTGCCGTCTGTGATATGCAGACTGAAGGCACCAAAGGTCAGATCATTTTTTGGCGTTGTCTGAATAAGGTCATGGCACAAAATGGGATGTCAAATCCAACCTTCAAGGGATTCATGTGCGATAGTGCTCAAGCCAACTTCAATGCAGTTCGCATTGTATATGGGTCGGGGATCCATCCCTTCCAATGGTGGATTGTGAAAGGACTTGCTTGTTCCACTGGGCAACAAGCATGCACAAGCATACAGAGAAGCTAATTGCAAAAGAGTTCCAGAACCAGCATGTCCGACTGTGCAGGCAATATAAGGATGCAACATCAATGTCCGAGGCGGACAAGATGTATCTAGAAATTAGAGCGTGGTGGTATTCCTCCGGAGCTGCATCAGAACCGACAATTCGTGAACTCGAGGATTGGCTGGCCTTTTGGCACTTTCGATATCGGCAGTGGGGTGGATTCATGGAAACGGTATGATCTTCACTCTCATTCTTTTTTTCATATCTTTTTCTACATTTCAAACCAATCCAATAATGACTTCATCATCATCTTTGCAGAAACTGACAACTGAAGAACTAGCAGACATTCCAACGTGCAACCTTGCAGAAACAGTGCATAATAAATGGATGCAAGCTTCTGGCAAACGCGGGTCTGATTTGTTTGTAGCCACTTGCAATGATTGGGTTCGAGCTTTTATGCAAATGACGAATTATAGGGCTTATCTTTGCGGAGGCCCTTCTGGGAAGGGCCTCTCTAAAGAAGATTTGAAACTGAAGAGAGCTATGGCATCTGGAGATGGGAAAAAAATTGCAGACGCTCTAAGTCAGATGCCTGGAGCGAAAGACATCTGCACCCGAATTCCGCATTTGGAGGGAGAAGAGGTATTTGGGTCCGGCAAAAGAAAATTGGATCTTCCAATCGGTTCTGAAGGTGATTCTCATCGCCCTGACAAGGTGAACTTTTCCCATCCTCGAGTTCAAATTAGATCAGCCGTTGCTAGTGTACAAATCGGGGCTGAAAGTGAGGAATTTAATACAGTCATGCCCCATACCTAATCTGTGGTGGAAACAGATTGTAATACATCGGAGTGGCACATAGCGAGAATTTCACACAAGTCAAGGAAGCAGTGTCATGCCATTCAGAAGTACACACAAGCCAAATGCAAGATACTAATTGTTAGACATGGTAAACCTACTGCTGCTCCTACTTACAAAGGACAAAAGCGTGAATATAAGGGCACGGCTGTTCAGACAGAGGATTTCTGGTTTTGTGCAGATCAAATTGCACGATGTGTCATGGGACCTAAACATTCTCATGTTCTTACACGACCCGAGATTCCTAACAACTGGCCTGTTCTTACTGGTACCAACCTTACTTGTACTAAAATCATAGAGTTGGAAGAAGCTGAATTTCACCTGTAATCTAGTGTGCCAATGTCACCTCGACGTCTATTCACCTCATCTAGGGTATTTGAGCCTATGCTCTGGACTCATCCTCGACTAGCACATGCTGAAAGAATCCCTTCCATTCGAAATGGCAAGCAAGTTCGACGGAGTAGTAAGGCGCCCACTGAAAATCATCGCAATCAGTGGGAAAGTGCAAGGAATGTTACTGCAAGTATTACTGGTGTAAACTTCCTTCCTTATCCTGGACTTGGTGCTATTATTACGCTTTCTTCTGGGATTGAACCTAATCAGAAGGTTTACAGCATTACTCTCTGCAATTTCCCATCTTGTACTTGTCCCCATTATGGAAGTATGAATGGGATGTCTATTGGAAAGCGTGGCATGTACGTTAACTGCAAACATCTTTATTATGTCTTTCGCTATTTGTGCAAATTGGATTATAAGATACATCCATTCATCCACGCTCCTACCCTCAGCTTGGACGAAGTTAAACAAGTGCTTATTACAGCCAAAATCATCAAGATATACGAGTGACCAAGTTAATTGACAGATATTAGCATGATATAAAGTAGATATATAGTACCGATATATTATCTTCAAAATCTCCAAATTTGAATAGCAAAATATTATATTTATATTCCAATATGTATTCCTTGCTGCAATGAAAGAATATTTTATTATGTACACAGTGTTCCACGTCCTATGATATTTTCATTGCATTTATCTTCTTCTCATCTTTGAAATTGCCTCTAAATTATATATACTCTCACTTAATTAGTCCACCCTTGGACGGCCTCTCTAAATGTAATATAAATTCCAAAACATGCAATAACGCCAACTTCCCAGGCTTTTAGATATAAAACCCACGGTCATAGGTCTAGTGGTAATAGGGCATCTTTTCTAAATATAATAAACAAAATCAATCTTTTTACATTTTAACCAAATAAATTTACAAATTACATCAAGTTTTTTATTTTCAGGCTCTAGGCTCACACAATCCCCGCTCACCACTCTCAGGCTCATGCTCACATGCTCACATGCTAGCGTCGTTGCCTAAATGAAGGTTAATAACATTATTTTATAATTAGAACTTGAAATTTTTGTCATTAGAAGCACATTCAAAAGTGCTCTTGGATAAGTACAAGAAATCTCAAATTTAGACATTAATCAATGAAAATAAACCACTTCAAAAGTTAGCTAAAAGAAAAAATCATAGTGGTCTTGGCTAATCATACTTACCAATGCAAGTTTTGGTCAACATCACAGCATAATTTTAGAGTGTAATTTGCCAAATTTTGCATAGGTAAGTATGTTTTATCAACACCTCTATAATTTTTTGAATTCTTGTGTACTTTTAAAGTAATTTATTTCACTGTCTACAGTCAAAATTAGAGATTTCTTGTACCTATTCAAAGTAATTTTGAATGCCTTTTCAATGACTAAAATTTCAAATTCTAATTACAAAGCAATATAAAATTAAAAATTTGTATTGGCAGGAAAGTATATCAAAATATTAAAGATGTCTTGAGTACAAGGATTTCTTGTTTCACCTTAAAACTCAACTAAAGACCAAAAGTGTCCAAAAAATGACTTGTAACCCCTAAAGACCTATTGTCCCTTCTAAAGGCCTATTGTCCCTTCGGAGGGCATATGGGATTTCAAGCAGGTACCTATGGGCTGAAATTTTATTTTTATTTTCCGAATTTTTTTTGGAAGATAGAAAAAATGGTAAGCTTTGGAGGAGTATAATTTTTTTTTGATTGGTGCCCAGGAAAAAAAGTTATGCCCACATAAGCTCAAAACATGGAAAGCGGGTCAACAAAAAAAATTTGCGATTTTTCTTTTTTGGGATTTTTATTTCTTATAGATTATTTTTTTTCTACTTGGAAAGCTTTGATTCATTTCATTTAGATTTTTTATGAGAAAGTTATGGACGATCTTGTTTTGGGGGCACTTAGATCATCTTCTTGAAAAAAATAATTTGTAAAATTCATTTCTGAATGCAATTTAAATATTTTTTCAAAAATAAAAGTTCCACAAGGTTTAGTTTTTTTTCTAGAACAATCTCAACATTGAGATTAGTGCTTTTTATTCCATCTAAAAGATATTAATATTTTAGATTTTCCTTCTATTTCATACCTACTTCTATTTAACATTTTTTTTAGTAATGAAAATTAAGCTTATTTGGATTTTTTTTGTTTTCCTAGATTCTCAACTCAGTTTTCTACTACCATATAAAAATTTAAAGCTCAAAACTCTGTAGTGCAAAAAATGTAAGTTAAAAATGTTCAAACTAGTCCTACAATGTGCTGAAAAATTTGTTTTTTTCACTTTAAATGCAGATATCTTGCAATCTCTGCGGTCAAAAATTCTGAAATTTTTTCCACACATTCTCATAATAGTTAGGTGTAAGATACTATGGTTAGATGTGCAAAAAGAGAACAATTTAAATTCTTTTTTTAATCTTTGCTATAGAAATAGCAGTTTTGAGTTTTTTTTGGCAAAATAAAGGCCTTGGGCCTTTAGGGGTTAAAGAACTTGTAGAAATAGAGAATGTACTTATTCAATCTGATTATTTTTGCATGACTACCTTGCTGATAGAGCCGCATTCTTCCAAGGCTAAATTGTCCTTTACAATTCTTGCAAGGATCAATAGTTTCTTTTATTTGTCGACTTTGAAGGAATGAACCTTCTAAAATGGGCTGAGAAGAGAACTGCCTTCTCATTGTTTTAAAAAGTTTATCTCAAGAATAAGTGTAGAAATTTGTATTATATTTTGTGATTGGTTGATTTGGTATATTTTGGCCTCATCTAGCTGTTATTCAGGATTATGGGACTTAGATCGGGACTTGTTTTCCAAATATGAATTCAGGATTCAAAATTTTTTTATCCATGGTAATTAATAAGTTTCCGTGTATTTTTGAAGTGAAGAAACGAGGCATGGGGCTAGGGCCAATAAATTGACAACCCTTGGATTGTCAATTCACATTTTGGTTATCCATTGATAACCGTTTTGCAAGGGAAGTTGTCTGTGGCTATAACCAAAAAATTAATGAAGGTTGTCATTTTGACAACCAAAAATATTATAAATTGTCCCTTTAAGTCAATACCAATATTCACCTATTTATAACTTTATTAATGTAGTTGGGTTTGTAAATATTCATCTCTGCCAAAATATTTAGTTCCATTTGCTTCCTTGATGATCTAATAATTCTTTATAGAAATGTTTAATTATAGCTCAGGGCTTTTATTGAACATTTTAGGAAACCAAATTGGATATTTTGGATGCTTGTGGATTGAAATTAGAGCTTCAAGGTTTTGAAGACATGGTCCTAATTTCACGTGTTGGTTTTTGAAAATGCAACAAGTCTGGACAATTCATTCTTCAAATAGTGATTATCCTCATATGAAAAACTATGATAAGCTGTTTTAACAATTTTTGTTCGCAATACTCCTTATAAGAAGACTTCTCAACTCAAAATCATATCAACTCATCATAATAAAGTAGTTTGATTTTTTAAACGTTAGAAGTCCAAATGAAAATTGCAATGGAAAATTTGCCATTGAGTACATAAAATTTGAAGAAGTGTGGATCAAGTGTTGTGGTATAAAAGCCAACACATTTTGGAATGATTTGTATTGATTGATTATTGCTAGATTCTCACTTATAGAGTGAGAAATTGATATACCTATATATTTTGACATTTTATTCTAGGTTATAATATTTTATTAAGAAAATTGCATTTGTAATTAAAATTGTGAAATGAATACAATTGTTTTTGAAAAACATGACCATAACAAGCAAAAGATTTGGAAGTTGACATTTTCGACAACCAAGAATTAGGATAAGTTTTCTTTTTGACAACCAAAAATTAGAGGAAGTTGTCATGGATATTTTTGAAAAAGTTTTCAAATTTTTGCCATTGTTCCTAAGCCCCCAAAAATGAAAGTCTTCTAGAACCTAACCCTTGACGGATGCAACCCCCCATGACCTAGGTAGTCACCAAAATGCTTCAATTGTTGAACTAATTAGATACATTCTTTGTTTCTATAGTGAAGTCATCCATCAAACACTTTTGGTCCTCATTGTCCTTCAATGGTTCAAACGTCCTTCCAAGTTTAAATCCAACCAATGCATTGCAGCCACCTTTTCAATTCCGCTCTCATGTACCCACTGGATACATTTTTAGAGGATAAATGTACGCTATAGATACATGAGGCCGAAATTGAGAAGGTGACGGTAATGGGCTGGTTCACCGTACTTGCACCCCACTCTTTGAACTTGCATGACATTTATTGGACACGTGTCGCAAAAGCAACCTTATTGGTAAAGAGAATCTCAGCGACTTTCTAAGCTTACCACCAAACTTGCCGTCCAATGCTGAGCATTGGTATGCTCTGAAATAATGAAGTAAGCTTACGAGAGCATCCTGCCAGATTTTCTACCACCAAACTTGCCATGGAAATGTCAGTTGAGCATTGATTTGTTGTAAAGCTTAACCCCTAAAGTCTCAGGGTCATGTTTTTCTGTCAAAAACCACTCAAAACTGTCAATTCTGCTGCGTTCACCAAGAAACTAGAAAATAAAATAAAATTTAAGAATCTAACTGTAGCATATTGTACCTCACTTGTCTCAGATCATGTGGTAAAATTTTCGTGAACTTTGACCCTACAGATTGGAAGATACTAGGATTCAAAGTTGGAAAAAAAAAAATTCTTTTTGAACATTAGCCTGCAATTCCAGATGTGACTTTGACCACCATTTGTGGAAAATTTTCACACTATAGACTTTGAATTAAAAAAAATTGTGTTGTAGAATTGTATTGTAGAAAGTCTAGGTAAAAAAATCAAAAACACACACACTTGATTTCATTCTTTTTAATAATTATTAAGTAGAAGTAGGTCCCAGATAAAAAGAAACTAAATTGCTAATAGCTCTAGGATGGAAATGAAACACTGTAATCTCAATGGTAAGATTGTGTTAGCAAGCAAACTTTAATCTTGTCAAAAAATATTTTTTAAATTGTAAAAATTGCATTTACAAATGAATCCTACAAATTATTTTTTCAAGAAGATTCTTAGATTGCCTAAAAAACAACATTGTCCTTAACTTTTTCATTATAGTCCAAATAGAATGAATCAAAGCTTCACATGTAGACAAAAATACAATGTTATAGGGAAAAAAAAATTTAATCTTATTTTAAATATTTGCAACTTTAAGGGGGGGCTTCCAGCCTAGTTCAATTCTAATCTTTTTTTTTGGTATAACTTTTGCTTCCAAGCACCAATTGAATAAAAAAATATTTCTATGAAGCTAATTATTTTTTCTATCTTATGAGAAAGTTTCAAAAAGTTTCATTAGAAATTGAGGTCATAGGAACCTGCTTGAAATCCATTTTGTCCCTCGAGGGAACAATGGGACTTTAGGCATTAAAGGCAAAATTTAGAGGATTGTTTTAACCTTATAAGAACGTCAACGACTAAAAGTGTCCTTTGAATAGGCTTCTTGTGTATTGAAAAATGGATGATTTTCATTGAATGTTGTATATGTAAAATTACTAATGATATACCAACATCATTGAGTTAAGTTCAAGTCATATTAGTTAAAAAAATAAAATTATATAAGGTAGTTTATAAAAAAGATGGCACCCTTTACAACATTTTTCAATACTTTGAGCTATTTGTATTGAAAATTTGATTTTGACATACAAAATGGTTTATTTTGCTTTTGAACAAGACTAACAAAACAAAACTTTTGAATTGTATTTCTACTCTTCTCCAAAGCTTTGAAAATTCCTAGAAAGGGACATTTCATTGAAGTTTAAGATGAGTATCTATAACTATATTTTTAAAAATAAATCGACATGGAAATTTTCTTTAGGCTATAGTGTTCTATATTAAAATGTGGAATTTCTATCATGAAATTCTCAGATTTTTTAAGTATGTCTTGTATTCGATATGAATTTCCTTCATTGTTTCTTCAAAAAAACTATGGTAATTTGAAATTAATACAAAAATTAAAAAAAAAAACTTGGGACATGTATTGGACACGTGGTCTTATCTCTTAAAAATAAAAATAAAATATTTCATTCATAAATAGCAAAGAAATGGAAGATATAGAGTGGAAGATTTTGAGGTTTAACCTCGAAAGGACCATTGTCCCTTTGGGGGACAAATGGGATTTTAGGCAGATACCTATAGGCTGAATTTTTTTCCTGATCTTTTGGATTTTTTTTTGAAGATAAGAAAAATTGCTAAGCTTTGGGAATATAATTTCTTTTTCAATTGGTGCCCGAGAACAAAAGTTATGCCCAAATAAGCTCAAAACAAGGGAAAGGAGGCAACAAAAAAATTTGCAAAATTTTAAATTTAAATTTAAAAAAATCCTTATAAATTATATTTTTGTCTATCTTAAATGCTTTAATTCATTTCATTTGGACTTTTTATGAGAAAATTATGGACAATCTTGCTTTTGGAGTAATTAGAGCATCTTCTTGAAAAAATTACTTGTAGGATTCATTTTTTCAAAAAAAAGAGTTCCACATGGTTTAGTCTGCTTGCTAGAACAATCTCACCATTGGAATTAGTGCTTTTCAATTCCATCTAAAAGATGTTTATATTTTATATTTTCCTTTCATCACATACCCACTTCTACTAAACAAATTTCTTAAAAATGAAAATTAATTAATTTTTAATTTCTTTTTTCTCTAGACTCTCAACTCAATTCTTCACTATAAAGATTTAAAGCTCAAAACTCTGTAGTGCAAAAAATATAAGTTGAAAATGTTCAAAGTCGAAAAGGCTAGTCCTAGCTGTCCCGCAATGTGCTGAAAAACTTGTTTTTTTACTTTAAACGCAAATCTCTTGCAATATGTGCGGTCAAAAATTCTGAATTTTTTTCCATACATTCTCATACTAGTTAGGTGTAAGATCCTATGGTTAGATGTGCAAAAAAAGCAATTTTCAATTTTTTTAAATCTTTGTTCTAAAAATGACAATTTTGAGAGTTTTTTGGCAGAAAAAAGGCCTTGGTCCTTTAAAAGTTAACCACATTGTCATAGATTGTGTCTTTTAGGAGTTAACCCTAATAAGACAAGCCTATGATCTAGTGGTTGAACTTAAAAAAATTTAACTCTATACACTATGCTCTATTTCTTATATGTGCCCAGATGAAAATTATTTTAATTTATTTTTCAAAGATGCAAGTATATATCCTCTATAATTTGAGCAAATTTGAAATTATTGTGAATTTTGACCAAAAAAAGTGAAAAATTTATACCAAATATAAAATCAACTTTAAAAATCATAAAATTTTAGCATAGTTATAAATTGTAGCCTAGAATTTTGTGTTGTAAGCCAAAATGCCATGTCATCCTATATTTAGGAAAATGATTATAGACACTCAACTTCAAACCACAACAAAATGTTCACTGGAAGGATTTTTTCAAATTTTTCCAATGGAGTAGGAACCAGACTTGGGAAGCTTTGTTTTGTTTCTTTTCTTTTAAAGCAAAAAATAACACGTGATAAGTCGAAATCAAATTTGAATAATTAAACAAAAATAGTGATAAAATATACTACACCAATATTCCAAAAATTTTAAAAAAATTCTTTGGAAATAAAAATGAACATAAAACTACCATGACTTTAATGATACGCATATTATATTCATGAATTTGTACACAAAAAATGTCTATTACTATTTTAATTGTCAAAGGGATACAAATAGTCTTGACCGGAGTTCCAAGGTAATGCAACCCTCTACACTTGACTTCTAATATATATAGTTGAGTTAATTTGAGCAAATTTCATGGCATGTAGATGAGTTTTGATATTAAATCATGTACAAAAACGTGTTATAACTTTAAAACAACCTTTAAAGGACCTTGTAACCTTGAGGGACATTTTGAAAATCAAACCTCAATTTTCTTATAGTTATTGACTTTTAATGTTTTAACTTTAACTATAAAAATGTAACTCCAATAATTAACTTATATTCTATATTTTTTAGATTGTTAAAATTGTAGTTTTGCGACACTTTGAAGGTAGCATCTTGAAAGCTTAATATACATCACTCTTGAACTTTTCCTATCAAGTATCTCTTTGGTGTGAGCTCAAAGAAGAAATTGATTTCACCGTGATGTTTGTCACTTAGATTTCTATTTTTTTTTTTATAAATTCATATTGTTTTAAGCATTTTTGGAATTACCATAATGTTTATTAAAAAATTAATGAAAAAAATCATGTAAAATTATTTTAGTGTTTTAATTTAAAAATTTGAAGATGAATCTCAAATACATAGTGCTATATAAGAAAAATACCATATTTTTGAAATATGTGTTTCATTATAGGAAACTAATGAAGTTTGACCAAGCATATACATGAAATGTCCTCTAAGGATTAAACTCAAGAATATTGTATGTAAACAATATTGTATGTAAACAGTAGAAGTTAATACAATGTTGACCACTAAATATATTTTGAGTATATTTTCATCCAAAACGCTCTAAAATTGCCATTTCTAATACAAGTACCAAATTTATGAAAAAAAACATTTTTGGACACATGTATCGTGTGATCTTATAGTACGCTGGTTTGAGAAGATGTGGAAAAATTCAAAAAAATTCACCATATAAATTGTAAGATACTAGCATTTGAATTGATATACATATTTTTTTTTTGACTTTGCAAAAAATCGGGAGCTGCACTTCACAAGGTCACATGTATATGAAAAAATGTCCTAAATGGTGGTTACTTTTTGGAATCATTTTTCGAGGCAAATTGGTGACACGCTTGAAAAAATTTTGCTCATTTGAAATTATAAGGTAGAGCCACCCATTCCCGACTAGTGATCTATTCTTGACCTATAGGTGCATATATTTTTGACCAAGCTTAGAATGTATTTTCTTTCCTTTTCAAGGTTGGAACTAATAAATACATGATATATGTTCCAAGTTGTGAGAAAGAAAGTAAGAAATAATGATTAGGAAAAAAGTTGTTGAATGATCGGAATTGGAAGAGTCTAGACGTTGGTCATGGATCTAGAGCACTTTTGCCTCCCAAAATTCCTAGTAATGTTAGTTCAAGTGAAATATTATCAAATTGTTTGCAATCCTTGTCATTTCTATCAATTGTACCTCTAAAAAATAGTTGTTTTGCCTTCACTATTCAAGATCATGTTAGAATTTCATATTTGATCGATTATGGGTGGCTCTACTTTACAGTACGTAGGGAAAAAATAGTAAGTAGAAAGTAGTAGAAAATAATTGAAAGTACTAAATTGTTGAAAATTTAGTTATGTAATTGAATAACGCCAATCCCAATGGTTGTAATGTTGTAAGAAACAATCTACATCCAATGCTTGTTTGTTTTTTCAAAAATATTGAAAATTGAGTAAATAAAGGACTTCAAAGTTTATTTTAGAGTAGATATTCTATAAGTACCCGCAAACTAAAACTCTTCATAACTTTCATCCCATTAATCAAAATGGAGCGATTCAAAGCTTTCCACATGTATATAATCTAAAAAATCAATTTTTATTTTTTATTTTTTTAAAAGGTGACTTTTTAAGAGACTTTTGAGCTGCCTAGGTTGCTCCACTGAGCAATGAAAATTATATATCATACAATAACTTTTTAACCATGTAGTCAATAGTTATGAAAATTATTGGGCTTTAAAGCTACTTCTTAGGCACATGTTGTGTGAAAATTTCAAAGAAAAAAAAAAAAAATTTCGTTTGTAGTGAATTGCCCAAAATTCTCAAGGAGGTCACTTTCGGTTTTTTAGAAAACTAGGTGAGATAAAAAATAGGGTCAATTTTAATCTTTAGAGAAAAAATTTATACTTTTCTTTGATCTACCATAGCATTGTAAAAACTTATGTGCACAAATATATATAAAATAGGGTAGAGGATAATGCCTTCATTTTTTTCCTTAGTAGAAAGAAAATAGGATATTAAACTTAGAATTCTCTAAAACCTCTGTAATAGACTTAGTTGGAATAGTAAAGGTTGGATCGGTTAGGTCACCAATTCTGTACTATTCAGTGTAATTTTGGACGGTGGAGGGAATTCCCTTGCAAATTTTTGGCGGTTTGGGGTTTGGGATGAGCTGGCACTACAATGGCTTAACAACTTACAACTTTAGGGTTAGGGATCAAGGTTTGTATTAGTAGTTTTGTGAATGTCTTCTTTAGTGGATTACAAATTTTGTTATCTGCTTTATTGTGGCTAATTCAGTGCATTGCAAGGCTTGCTACTTACACATTTTGTTTCACAGTGGAAATGTAATGTTTTCATAATTGCGTACTTCTGCAAAGTTAAAAAAAAATAGGGTGCCAAAAAATAGTATTTCTACCCATTTAAAAAAAAGTAGGGTGCTAAAATATATCCCTTCGTAGCTTTTTTTCTACAAATAGGGAAGGAAAAAAAAGTTGCAAGTAGATAAATACCCCCCTATAAAATATGCCATTATTGCACGCGGTTACAAAATATGAGGAGTGACCTCCCCGAGCCAAAATTGCTATGTTTCTTGAAATTGGTATTGGGCATTTAGAGGTTAATGTCCAGTTTTTTAAATAAATAATAGAACTTTTAAATGTATCTTATAAACCACCATTACTATAGGTGACCATATATTTTAAAATTTAGCTTTAAAATTTAGATTGCAAATTCAAGATTAGGTAAATGTAATGAGATGTTCCAAATTTGCATCCATATGATATTGCAAGTATAATTAAGAATAGTACAAATGAGGAATGAACAAGAATTTAGGACATGTTTCTTGTGATAGAAATGGAATAGGTGTAAGGAAAACCAATTTATTATAAAACTAGCATCTATTAAAGAATTGTATTTTAATTGGAAGGAGTGGCATAATATTTCCTACTCCACAATCTTGTCTACAATATTGAAATTCATTTATTCAATGTAGGATGGTCTCCAAAGTCTGCAAAGATGTTGCAATTGTTACATTGATAACATCTAATGTTGGATTTCAAGAAATGATGTGCATAAGTTTTTGAATATTTTGTAGTGTACAAAGTTTGGATAAAGTCATTTTACATCCTCATGTTTGGAGATGCAGAATAATGTAAGGGAACTTCTTTTGTTTCATATAAAATAGATGAAGGATAATACATCTGCTCTAAGTTTTAATCTAATTCTTCATTTTAATAGTAAATAATTTGTAAGGGACATATCATTTTATTTATTTCAATAAAATGGTAATATAAATTTTTTATACTATATAAATCCAATGGTTGATATTTTCTAGAATTAAAATTTTATACATATTATAGACTAATCTTTATTTTTATACAATTATAGTTGACCCTAGATGGATAGAACTTATGACCATGCTTTCAAATTTTAAATTCTTCACAATTTGTGCTCTATATTTTCACAACAAGTGACTAAAGTTTTTATTTTATTTTTGAAAGATGAAATGACATGTCTTCTAAAACTCATGAAATTTTTAGATCTTTTTGTTGAAGATTTGAAATTATTATATGTTTTTGCAAGAAAAATAAGAAATTTCACATTTATTACAAAATTAGCTTTAAAATGTGAAAACTTCACAATGTTAATATATAATGAGTATACTATATGTACATATGTATATATTATAATGAGAATATTTTAGTATAAATAAACTTTTTGTATCATCCTATGTATAGAAACTTAGTATGCTATGGTAATTGGCCCTTAGTTCAAATTGCAACAAAATATTTGTTTTTCAAAATTTTCAAATTTGAGAAAAAACTAAAACATTTGATTGACTTCATTTCTTCAGTTGGGGTCAAATTCAAAAAAGACCATTTTCATTGATAATATTTAGATCTAAAGCAAAGAGTTCAAAGTTGCCAAATACATTACAAGGTTATAGATAGGACATACTTTTAAATTCATACAAACATATGGGCAAGCATCCATAATGATTTTTTTAGGGCATGACAACAAGAAAGAGCAATTGAAGCCTCCCAATTTGGATGAAACTTATTGTTTTAAGTCCTCTACCAAGCTTTGATTGTCATCTGAAAGCCAAAGTTTGTCTTCTTAGGCATCTTAGGATTGAAAAATCAAGCACAATTATGTATGCCAAAAAAATTCCAAGGAGAATTGAATCATTTCTAGCCAATGCTATAAAGAAGTTGATAGGTCTTTAGGTGTTAAGTACCTACACATGACTACATGTAGAAATCAAGGATCTAAAGGACGACCAATATAGCCTGTAATCAATGTGCACACTAGAAAAAAACTGCGTTGGATCCTACAAAAGCATGTGAGATTGATTTTGTTGAGTTCCTAGTTTCCAATGCAAAATTTTGCATTGGAAAATGCATTCCAACACATTCCAATGCATTCCATTGCAAAATTTTGTGTTGGAAACTAGCAACTCAACAAAACCAATCCCACATGGTTTTGTAGGATCCAACGCAATTTTCTTCTAATGGTATTTTGTCAACGATGCTAGCATAGGAGCATGGAAATGCAAGCATATGAGCCTTAAGCATAGTATAAATTGATATCCTACAACCATTGAAGGTGCTTATAATATAAACACCTACAATATAGTATCTATGGCATAGATATCCTATAAACATAAAATGTTTCAATAATATAGACACCTATAACATAAGTGTATAGTCTTTTAGGCTCATGTGCTCATGATCCTAGGCTCACATAATAGCATGCCAATCCTCCACATTTTGCAACATGAAAATTGTTCCCTCCTTAAATCCACTAATTGTTCCCATGACCTACAAAGCATGAATGTCATTTTTCAGGAAGAAGAGCAAGTAAAGAAAAGCAGATGCTACAATTGGAAATTCAAGTCACCAAGTGTTACGAGGTCACTATTCCTACACAAGATCAACAGTTCAATACACGCTTGTATATTCAATTTTCAAAAGAAAACACTTGACCATCTTCACAATTGTATAACTCAAAAAATAGAAATGGAAAAGATTTTGGAATTTTGGACCATATATGCATGGTTCACTCCTTAACAATGTTGTGCTAAATGTGAAATCATAACATTTTTTTGTATTGTGTGTATATAAGATTTATTAAAATTGCCCCACAAGGCAAAAATAACATCACATCTTTTATGCTACAATCCCATTGAGCCCTTATGAGTTTGAAAACAAAATTGTGTCAACTAGAGGTTCTCTATAACCTTTTAAGCCCTAAAGAACCAACATTATTTTCTAACAACGTAGCAATTTTGGACAGCTCACTAGAAACGGAATTTTTGTTTTTCTTCCTTGAAATTTTCACACAACATGTGCCTAAGGAGTAGCTTTAAGGCCCAACAGTTTTCATAACTTTTGACTACATGATTAAAAAGTTATTGCATGATATGTAATTTTCATTGATCTCTGCGCTGCTCGAGGAGGTCAAAACTTTTCTTAAAAAGTCATTTTTTTAAGAAATAAAAATTTGAAACTATTTTTTAGATTTACATATGTGTAGAAAGCTTTGAACCATTCCATTTTGAATCAAGGAGATGAAAGTTAAGAGGAGTTTTAGTTTGCGGGTAGTTATGGATTTTCTACTCTAAAATAAACTTTGAGGTCCTTTACTTAATTCAATTTTCAACAGTTTTTAAAAAACATAAAAATGTTGAGTATAGATTGTCAATTACAACATTACAACCGTTGGAGTTGTCATTTTTCAGTTCCATACCTAAATTCTTAACAATTTATCATTTTGAACCATTTGCTACTTCTTTCTACTTATCTATTTTTTCCTGTATGTTGTACAGTCAGGCACAACAGTCTTACAATTTTTTCAAGACAGTTTTCACTATAAAGTTCATCAACCTCAAGAAGCTCTAGCATGCTAAAAAATGCTCGGATTTTGAAACCGCAAATTGCATCGGACCTACAATGAAGTGCACTTCAACTCCATAACAAGTAAAAAATTAAAAATCAAAAACCATACAACAATTTAAATTCCTTTTATACACTACCTATCATTTCATAGAGATTCTTTGGAAGATAGTCACAATTTTTTGCATTTAGGTGAAGAAGAAGAAAGAAATCATACAAGCAATTCAAGCTATATGAAATCAAGTATCTCTAAAGCAATTGTGAAGGCTCATTTCTGATATAGTCCATTAAATACTAGATGTAATTTTCACAAATGATGGCAACATTAGATGGTAGACAGTGTATAGAAAGCATCAAACTTTTTATTTGATTTTCAATTACATATGTGTTTTTGCAATGATGATAAAGTAGACTTGAGTGTGATTCCAACGCAATTTACAATTCAAAATTTCGTTCATTTTTGAGGATACACCAGCCTTCCAAAGTTCACCAAATCTCAACATGCTTCAAAAATTGTAAGATTGTTGTACCCGATTGTACAACTCCAAATGATCTGAAATTTTTCAAGCATGTAGCCAACTTGCCTTGAGTGATGAGTCTAAACAGTAACCACCATTTTGGACATTTTTTCATACAAATGTGACCTAGTACATTGCAGCTGCTTGATTTTTCGTAGGGCCAAAAAAAGCAAATGCACATATCTTGCAATCCACATGGTGGAAATTTCTAAAATTGTGTGTACATCTTTTCAAACTAATGTACTACAAGATCCTACGGTTATATGTGTCCCAAAATTTTTTTCCCTAAAATTTGATACTTGTTCTAGAAATGGCAGTTTTGGAGCGGTTTTGGGTTAAAACATAGTAATAAACTTTAGGGGTTAATATCAAAAACGCCGGGAAAAACGCACATTCTAATGCCTAACCCCAAACACCAGCGTTCACAAAAGTGGCTAAATTTTGCTCCATTGCTACTAAAAATTTTCAGGAGCTAAAAGTGTATTGGAAAAAATCCTTGAAAAAATTAGATTATAGTCAAGACTGCAATAAACAATAGAATTTGGTAGCCAATGTGCAACTTTCTCTATATTAAAATTAGCATCTATTTGGTTAGTTTTGTATTATAGTACTTCCAATAATCCTTTAAAACTTACAAAATCCTATCATTTCTATTTTTTTTTAATACTACTCACTCTCAAGATAGCCAAAATTGATGTCTGCTTGTCTTGGAGGTAGCATATTGCACTAAATCCTAATAACTTAGGTAGCATGTTGCACTAAATTGTATAAAGCAATTCTGGGATCACTGCCAAACACCCACAGGGATGTTTTGCATCCTTTTGACAAATGAAAAGCACGTACTGTAACAGATGGAAAAAAGCTGGAATTCATCCATATTATAAATTGCCCTAATTGATTTCTCAAGGAAGCTTTCCAAAGAATCTTTGAAATTAGATTAACGTAGCAGGATACTTTTTTTTTACCATTCACACACTGAAGCCACTTGACTCATTATCAATCACCAGGATTAAGCAACACTCCTTTTGGAGTTCAGGTAAACATGCCTATTACCAAGTAGATTTGCTCTCTCGTTACCGTGGAGAAGCTATTTGTCAACTCAAATATTTTCATAGATTGATAAATTTGAGAGAATCCATTTGCTAGTAAAATCAAGATGTTCCAACAAGAAATAATTTTTTGTGATTTTTCAAAGTTTGTTGGGATTAAACTGGTAAAGTATGGGTAGATCCATGCTAGATTATATGATGACATGTCAACATCCCAAGTGCATTGTCATGATGCTAAAGAATTGCTAAGATTGTGGTAATGGATGGGTGAGTGACACAAATGGGAGGGTCCAATAGACGTCAGAATATTTTAAGGTAAACTAGCCTACAATAGGCAAAATGACTAGTTTGGCCTATTGGCATTGCTATTTTTTTTTAAATCCCATATAAAGACAAATAGACATGGGGAGAGCAATTGAGTTTTTATTTTTTTGACAAAATATGAACTTATTACGAATTTTTAAGTGTGCTGCTCAATTGACTCAAAAGAGTCTTTAGACTACCTCCAAACCAATAAAAAGTGTATTCATAATGGTCATCTTACTCACCTAAAGCATTCACAATAGTTCCTAACATGGCCACAACATAAAGGCCTAAAAGGTTACTTCCTGTGATGAATTTAAACTCAAAAGGTGGAGGTTCTTATTGTAGTCATTAATCACTCCATCACCATCATCCAAGACATTGGTTTTGGCTACTACCTCATCTTAATGTAGCCTAAATCTCATTTATTGAAAAAGTTTGTCATATGTTGATGCAAGACTTTAATGGGTTATTTCCTAAGTAATTTTTTATGGTTCTTTTGTCTATCATAGGTTGGTATACCTTCCACCAATTTTGTTTTCTTTCATTTTGTATGAAGTGTCAAAGTGGTGATATAAAATGTTATAGTGGTGCTCCAAATTTCAACATTCATCCACATATTGGATAGAAAATATCACATTAGCACATATCACATGACTAGAACTCTTTGTTTATCCACAATATGCGATTCCATCCAAGATTCTCTTGTATTTCAAAGTTTTATGGCAAGAACTTCATAATTTGTTGCCGTTTTTTAGCCAAATTCTTTTTTTCTGGTGCAATTTGGCACCAATAAGCTCCAAAAAAAAACTTTGCCTTACACTATCCCAGCCCTTTTGATGTCAAGACCCCAGAAAATGGATTTGTGTAACTTTTCTTTTTCTTTTTTTTTTTGCTAACAAATAGAAACCATTGTATTAAAAGAGCCAGAGTAACCGCCAAGCCAAAGGCTAGACAAATGAAGAGAAGATAAACAACAAGTCAAAGAAAAAAAAGAATCAAATGAAGGAGCAAAGGGGAGGGCCCTCTTTACTCCAACTAATTGAGTAGCCAACTCTAGTAGCTAAAACTGGAGTTTGGAGCCAAATATTAGTAAACCTAGACCAAGTTCTATCTGAATGTTGAGGCCGATGGCGAGCGGTGAGCTCAGTCTTGAGTAAGGTTGCCTGGCCTGAATCAAAGAGAGCATTCTCTAGTGATTTTGGGAGAAGAATAGTGGGCCAACAATCTTGCGCAAAAACCATGTGGTTACACGAGATCCAGCAAAGCCAAAGGGCAGCCCCACAAATAAATAACCGTAATGTGCGAAATTATGAAACATTCAGGAGATAGGTGTACCAAATATACACTGGGTTGCATTGAGTCTATGATGAGGGTCCAAAACTGGAGATGCACAACAAAAGTGGTGCATAACGACGATGCATAATCCCAAATTTCTTGGGCTTGAAGGGACTCAAAAAATCTATGGATAGGGGTTTCTATGGCTCTAGAACTGCAACATTCACAAGATTGGTCAATACCAAGAGCAATTTGGGCACGCCAGGAGTTGATTGCTATAGCAATCTGCCATATAGCCCATATGAATGTTGCATCCTTCTGGGGACGGGCTTTCATCCAAATATCTCTCTATGGTGGGGTGTAAGAGTCTATGAGTAGATTAGGCCACTTAGAAGGTATAGAACGCTTCAGTTGAGTCGAGTTAGTGAAGAATTTTTGACCGATGGCTGCCGTACTCCATGAGTAGTTTGCCATTGGCCCATTTATATATATATGATCTAGGGAGATGTATAACTAATTTTCACCAAAGCAAAAGGCCAATCATCATATGCCTGAGAGAAGCAAAAAAAATTCAAATCCCTTGAGGAAATTAACAAAATTAATGGCAACACATTCATTGCAAGTTTTGTGGTAGAAAATTCCATCCATCTTTTCTTTAGAAGTCAATTTTACTTTGCTATATTGAAGATACTTCAAGAACATGTTCCATGCATGTTCCACATTTTGCTTTTCATCTTCCTTTTTCAAAATTCTTTTTAAAATATTTTTCTTTCCATTGTTAATTTCCAATATTATAACATGTTTTAGAAACTCTAATTCATATTTCATCCAAGAATTTAAAACAACAAATCTATTTTCTACTTATCCAATTGGTTTCTTCCACATTCCATTGGTTCTTTATTGTGTTTAGAATTCTTGTTTGATAAATTGCATCTTACCCTTTTATTGATTTTTTTCTTCATTTGAGGGCTTTGGTTCCTTACTCCATCAACTTTATTTTCTACAATTTTTCTTATTACAATCCTTATACATAATTTTTCATTGTATTTTCAAAATCAAAATCAGAAACCAATATATACAAAGTTCTTTCAAACACATGTTAGTTGGTATCTTGGGCTAAGCCTAAAACAACTCTAAGATGTTCTAGGGATATCTTGGTGAAGCTAGCAACATTCAAGACAATTATAGAGTATTTTGAGTTGAAACTTTATTTAATTAAAACTTAAATAATTTGCAACTTGCTATTAGTATAGTTCATCCCTTATTTATGAAGTTGATTTGAATTTATTATAGTTAGAAAATTTGGTATCATTAACCCTTTACATACTAGCAAGCCCAAATTGGGCCTCATATTTTTTTAAGCAATTTTGAAGTTTTTATATGGGGATTTTCTAGTTATTTTAATAATTACTTATTTAAACCAATGCATGCAATGCTATTCACTCAAGCTAATGATGCATTAAAATTTTCCATTTAGATTATACTTTCTGCAATATGATCAATTAAAATCATGAATTTTTAGTATATAAAGGGTTAAAATCCAATTGCATTTAATGTCCCTGCAACTTGGAGCTTATAGCTTTGTAGAACTTGCTTATTGCCATAATGATGGTGAATGGATGGTAGGGCTAACAAACTCTCATTTTTTTAGTAATGTGAAAATTTCACAAATTAATGCACAAATTTGGTAAACACATGAAAAAAATTTAAGTTATAGGACTATTACAAGTGAAATGCCATCATCTTTTTAGTTTTGAAATTTTGAATTAATAAGAATCCCAGTATTACTTTATGAGAATCTTGACATGGATACATGTAGTAGAGTGTTGCCAATTTGAACATATAATACACATTTCTAGTTTATGAATGTTCTAATGCTTGTATTTTGATACTAGATAATGTGTGGACAATTGTAACCAAAACTTTTTAGAATACCACAATAAGAATGACAAAAAAAGTGTAATGCTTATTGTTGTTAATTTACAATTTCTTGTGAAAAGGTATAAAAATTGTAAATACACTATTATTTGAAAAGTTCTTGAGGTGTCAAAGGTACTTCAACTTTGAAGACTACTATTTCAATAAAAAATGTGTAGAGTAAATTAAGCATATCAATGAATAATCCAACAATAATAATTTTTTTAAAGTATTGAGTGCATAGAAATAAATTATTCAGCAAGTAGTAACTCTTACGATATAATTTATAATATACACCAATTTCAATGATAACATACATCAATGGAGACAATTTTTAATTTTTGGAGTGCATTTTGAATTTGATATCAATTTTCTTCACTTTCTCTTTAGAAAGTTATGATAATTCCAATTCTTTATAAAAAATAATATGACTAATTGATTACTTGTGGAAAGTGTTTGAGTTCACATCAACATAAAAATAAATGAATAAAAAAATTTCGTTGAAATGGCCAAACACAAGGAAAAAGAGAAAATCAACTATGCTTTACAAAATGGTTATAGGCCCAATTCTAAAATCGTACAAAAGTCTCAAAAGGATCCCAATATATTCTTTCTCAAAGTGCATTCATATCTAGGGAAATGTTTTCATCGTGAGAGGGATGAAATAATCCATTTAAGATTTAATAAGGGATCAATAAATGAAAGTGATTCCACTATTTAATAATTGTTTCCGATTTCAATCTTTTATTGTAGAACATATTATTTTATACAGCTAAAGATTAAATTTTAGCTACTCAAGATCCATTTTTAAGCACATATTTTTATTATTTGTACAGGTTTTGTAGTTTGATGCAATTATATGTGACTACATTATCATATTTAAATACAATGTCATGTGTTAATAAACAAAATGTTTTGGAAAAATTGCCAATTTTCAATGCATTACAAAAATTTCACATACCAATATACTTTGCTAGTATATGATGTCCCCTATGGACCTTAATTATGTAGATACCAATAATTTTTTTAAATGGAATTTTTTAGTCTTTCTTTATAAAACATTGATTTTTCTGAAAATATGAAAATCTATACATATAAAAAAGTAGAGAGACTCCAACAGTAGGAAGTGGAAGTGTATTTGGTAGGATTGTGGTATATTATTTATATTTGGTTTGCATGCAACAATGCACTTTCCAACAAATTTTGTATATTGCAAGAAATGCAAATTAATGAAATGTTCGTCTATTACTGGTGACTTCTTCATGATTACAGCCATATATATAATCTTTTTCTTAAATTTCAATTAAAAAGCACAATCCATATACATTTCAAGGAGTAGGCTTGTAAGTGCCTTTAGCACTGACTCAAATATTTGTCAACCTAATCGCTAAGCATCAACTTCTAAATTTGAAACTTGCAAACATTTGCTTAATCCCTAAAGTCCCATGGCATTCTTCTATAAAACACGGCTCAAAACTGCTAGTTCTGTTGCGTTCATCTAAGAGAAGAGAAAAAATAGTTTCTTTTTAGAATCTAACTGTAGGATCTTGTACTTAACTTATCTCAGATTATGTGGTAAAAAATTCACAAAGTTTGACTGTATAAAGAAGAAGATATTAGCATTCAAAGTTGGAAAACTTGATTATTTGACCACTGACTTGCAATTTCAGATGACTTTGACCACCATTTGTAAAACAAATTTGCTCTACAAACTTTCAATTTTTTTTTTTTTTATGTTGAATAATTGAGTTGAGAATCTAGAAAAAAAAATTCCAAAAAATACGCTCGATTTTCATTCTTTAAAAAAAATTGTTAAATAGAAGTAAGTCCAGGATTGAAAGAAAAACAAAATTATCAATAGCTCTAAGATGGGATTAAAACAATATGAATCCCAGTGGTGAGATTGTCTTAGCAAGCAAACTTAACCTTGTCAAACAGTTTCTTTCGAAAAATTGTGGAAATTGCATTTAGAAATGAGCCCTACAAGTTACTTTTTCAAAAAGATGCTCTAATTGCTCAAAAAATAAGATTGTCCAAAACTTTTACGGAACAAACCCAAATGGAATGAATCAAAGCTTCCCATATAGTTAAAAATACAATCTATGAGAAAATAGTTAAAAAAAGAATTTAAAATTTTTTGTGTGTGAGAAGGTGCACCAAAAAAGGACCTTTTATGCTATAACTTTTGCTCCCAGGCACCAATTGAAATAAAATTATACTCCCATAAAGCTAATGTGTTTTTCTATCTTCACAAAAGAATTTAGAAATTAATAATGAATATTGAAGCCGTAGTAGCCTGCCCAAAATCCATTTTGTCCCTCAAGGGGACAATGGGACTTTAGGGGTTAATTTTACATGAAGTTCTAAATCTCTACCTATTTTATATACTTGTACTGGAATTACATGCTTTGAATGACCATTTTCAGCTCATCTGGGATTAAAAGATTAAAAGCAACCATTTTTTTTGGAAAGTGCCATACTAGACTTCATTTGTAATTTGATGATCCATTGTGTTGTACATTCATCCATCTTTTGATTTCTAATGACCCATGAGAGGTGTACTTTCAAAATGGGCCAAAACTACCAAGAATTTAAGTAATTTTTTTGCTCATTTCTTCTTGAGATTAGATAGAAGCTAACTATATGATCTTGAATTTCACATTGAAAATGAGCACCTCAAAAAATTTCAGATTACTTGACCGCACAATTTAGTGGCTATTTTAGTTTGAAGTTTTATTTGGGTCAATGAAAAAACAAGGCAACGCACTTTGAAGGAGCATGTGATGACCTTTTTAAGCTCAGTGAAAGACAAGAGAATTGAGAATGCTCATCTAAAGTTTCACAACATTTTGAGCACGTTTCAATTCATAATAGAGCTTGCAATGCACGGTGATCACTGAAATAGGGATTAGTGTTTGTAAGAAAAACAAGAATGGAACATTTGTCTTCTCCTTGAGCTCCATGAATCTGCCCTTTTCAAAATAGATCTGACCTTTTGAGGTGGGCAAAAATCGCACTAGTTGGCTGACTTTTCAGTCCATGCCCAAACTAAATCCCCCAAAATGAGTTGTGCACTACACTACACCACTCAACTTTATAAAATTCCACAAGGTGGAGTTTAACTTGGAATTTGATGAAACCACAACCAGTGGATTTATAACACAGTCAAATTTTTTATAATTAAGTTTTATTTTTAAAAAACACAAACTTTGAGAACGGGAAGCTCAAAGAAAGAGGGGCAACGACCAGAAAATGGTCGATTGAAGATCATTAGGGGTTAATCCAAAAAATCAGATTTCAATTTTATTCATGTGGTTTTTAATCCAAAATTGGTTACTTCATCCATATCTTAAATAGACATGGAATTTATTTTGCCTAACGAAATTCATTTTAATCTGGCAAAAAGAAGAGATTTATTTTGACAAGGGGCAATTCTGAAAAGAAAACAAATGGGTTAAATGGGTTCAGTTATGTCTCCGTGGTGTACTCGTTTTTCTCAAACTTGGTGGTACCACATTCTTTTCTGTCTGTAAGCATATATTGAAGTTGCCGCATTCTTTTGTTTCGCACCGCCCAGCTCTTGGCGTTGCCGCTCTCACTTTCAAAGGTGATGTCTCCTCAGTCCTCCGTCCTGGATCCGGTGTGCAGCTGTCCCGTTCAAATCTTCGGCTATGGCGCGGCGTTCCTGTGTGCGACACTTTTTGACAATACTTTGAGACGAAATAGATCTTTCAACTCTGGAATTTCCCACTCTCAGGCAGGCTGGAGCGATGGCGGTCCTGAACATCTCATGTATTCGGAAATAGATTCCGAGAGGAGGTTCGCATGTATTTTATGGCCAGGAGGCTTAGTGAGAGAGTGCTATTGAACATGCTGCTTGAGTGAAACAATGCCAGGCCAGAGGAATCGCAATTATAAGTCATACTAGAGCAAGAAGTGGACATTGGAGGTCAGCATTTGTGAGTATGATAGAGAGAGGAGAAGTGCATTGATGAGGTTCATGCTTAGGATCATTTGCGAGTTTTTCATATCTTCCGTATAGAGAGTGGAAGCGATTAGGGAGAAGACAACAATTGTAGGACGGAGGTTTCTGACTACAGACAATGCTCGCGTAAGACTACTGTTGGAAGATCTATTTCGTTTCCAAAGTATTGTCAAAAGGTTGTAAGAATTTCGGTGAGACCGTGAGAGTATTGATTTCCTTACCTTGACTTTCGTTATTCAGGGGCGCTTTCACGGCGATCAGTTGCTTGATATGAGTTGTTTAATAATAGCAAAAGCACCGAATTGGATTTGTAGTTGATGATGTGCAGGGGAGTGGTAACATTATTTATGCTTTCCAACTCCAGAATAGGATCTCTTTTTTAAGACAACCCTGGTTTGCTGGTTGAGATTGCGTCTTAATGTTCCATCTATCTCAGTAGCGAGTGTACACGAATTTACGGTTTGACTGGAAAGAGAGTGAGAGCACTATCTCCTCAAATGCATTACCGAAGATATTTAATGCTTGTTCTTCAGATGTTGATTCTGTAACAGAGTTGAATGCACAGAACGCTTTGTTGCTGGGAGGGAGTGGGAGTCCTGGCGGAGATTACTGAAGTCTACCGAGATACAAGTGGCCGTCCAGAGCTAGCGTGTGCATCATCCTGGATATGGTGCTTATTAGTGCCTGTGTAGAGTATTTGACGTCAGTGCGTTTCGTGAGGGCCATTTCTAGTGCGGTGATCCTTTGGAGCCATATTTGTAGGGATATTTCTAGAGGTTATATGGTTATATGGTAACAGGGATGTGGAACAGGAATGCACCGTCATATGCATGTTTACGAAATTAGTCAAAATTCTATGTTGAAACCGACGGTAAGCATGACTTTCATGTAACCTCCATGAAAGATACAAATTATCTCAGAGCGGTACTAATGACTTGAGATTATTACTGAACGAGTCTCTGCAACTGAGATCATCGGCTGGGACAAATTCGAGTTCCGAGTTTCCAAATCTGAATCATGTTTCTCATCTAGTCGCCATCTTTTCTTCAAAGTTGTATAATAGCCTGGTTAGGTACCTTTGTGCTCAATATCTGTTTGTCAGGGCTGTTCGAAAACATGAAGGCACTGGATTTGCTTAGTGTAGGATTCGCAACTTGATTCTGTTCACATCTTTCCGATGCAGAACGTGTACTTGATATCCATATTAACCAATCATCGCTCTGAAGCAGAGCAAGTTCCGATCATAGTCTCCTTCGATTGTTTGCAGCAGGTTCAACGTTCGGTGGACAATACATAATCAATGCAGCTAGAGAATGGGACATTTGTCTTTTTCTTGAACTCCTTGGATTTGTCCTTTTTAAAGTGGATCTCATCTTTTTGAGGTGGGCAAAAATCACATTGGTTGGCTGACTTTTCAATCCATGCCCAAACTCACCCCCCTCAAAATGAATTGTGCACTACACTACACCACTCAACTTTAAAAAATATCACAAGGTAGACATTTACCCCCTAAAGTCCCATTGTCCCCTTGGGGGACAAATCAGATTTTGGGCAGGTTCTTGTGACCTCAATTTTTAATGAAACTTTTTGAAACTTTTCCATAAGATAGAAAAAACGATTAGCTTCGTGGGAATATAATTTTTATTTCCATTGGTGCCCAGGAGCAAAAGTTATACCTCAAAAAAGCCTCAAACTGAACATGTCGGGCAGCACAAAAAAAATTGCAAAAAAGTCAAAATAAAATTTTTTTTTTCTCTGAAATTTAATAATTTTGTCTACATGTGAAGCTTTGATACATTTTATTTGGACTAATAATGAGAAAGTTAACGACAATCTTGTTTTTTGGGCAATCTTAGCATCTTCTTGAAAAAATAACTTGTAGGATTCATTTCTAAATGCAATTTTCACAATTTTTCATAATTTCTATTTTTGAAAATGTTATGTTTGCTTGCTAAAACAATCTCACCATTGGGATTATTGTATTTCAATCCCATCTAAGAGCTATTAACGATTTAGTTTTTTTTTCAATCTTGGACTTACTTCTACTCAACAATTTTTTAAAGAATGAAAATCAAGTGTTTTTTATGAATTTTTTTTTAGACTTTCAACTCACATCTTCAACATAAAAAGTTTTAAATTCAAAATTGTAGTGCAACATTTTTCCACAAATGGTGGTCAAAGTCATCTAAAATTGCAAGCCAATGTTCAAAAAAATTTCTTTTTCAACTTTGAATGCTCATATCTTCCAATCTATATGGTCAAACTTCATGAAATTTTTACCACATGACCTTTGACAAGTGAAGTACAAGATCCTACAATTAGATTCTAAACGAATGTTTTGTTTTGTGTTCTTGGGTGAATGCAACAAAAATGGCAGTTTTGAGTGATTTTTGACAAAAAAATGGCCTTGGAACTTTAGGGGTTAACTTAGAATTTGATGAAAGTACAACCATTGGATTCATAACGCAAATTTGTTTTTATTCTTAATTTTATTTTAAAAAAACTCAAAATTTGAGAATAGAAAGCTCAAAAAGAGGGGCAGCAATGAAAAAATGGTTGCTTCGGTCACTAGGGGTTAAGCCAAAAAAAATTAGATTTCAATTTTATTCATGCATTTTTTCATCCATATCTTGAATAGACATGGAATTTATTTTGCCTAACAAAAACTACTTTAATCTGGCAAAAAGTAGAGATTTATTTTGACATGGTGCAATTTGGCTGCATGTTGAAATGAAAACAATTGGGTTAAGTGGGTTAACCCCTAAAGGACCATTGTCCCTTTGGGGGACAATTGGGATTTTGGGCAGGGACCTATGGGCTGAATTTTTGTCATGATTTTCTGAAATTATTTTTGGAGATAGAAAAACTGATAAGCTTTGTGGTAATGTAATTGTTTTTTCAATTGGTGCCCGGGAACAAAAGTTATGCCCAAATAAGCTCAAAATAGGGGAGAAGGGGCAACAAAAAAAATTTGCAAAAAATTTAATTTTTTTTTTTCCTTTTTTTCCTTATAGGTTATATTTTTGCCTATTTGGGAAGCTTTGATTCATTTCATTTGGATTTTTTATAAGAAAGTTATGGACAATCTTGTTTTTTGGGCAATTAGAGCATTTTCTTGAAAAAAATAACTTGTAGGATTCATTTTGGAATGCAATTTTTGCAATTTTCCAAAAAAAAGGTTCTACATGGTTTAGTTTTTGTGCTAGAACAATCTCACCATTGGAATTAGTGCATTTTAATTCCATCTAAAAGATATTAATATTTTAGATTTTCCTTCTATCTTGTACCTACTTCTACTTAACAATTTTTTTAAGAATGAAAATTAAGTTTTCTTGAATTTCTTTTTTTCCCCTAGACTCTCAACTCAATTCCCCACTAGAAAGATTTAGAGCTCAAAACTTTGTAGTGCAAAATATTTAAGTTAAAAATGTTCAAATTCAAAATATCTAGTCCCGCAATGTGCTGAAAAACTTGTCTTTTTCACTTCAAACGCAGATATCTTGCAATCTGTGTGGTCAAAAATTCTGAAATTTTTTCCACACATTCTCATACTAGTTAGGTATAAGATCCTACGGTTAGATGTGAAAAAAAAATATTTTTCACATTTGTTTGCTCTTTGCTCTAGAAATGGCAGTTTTGAGAGTTTTTTGGCAGAAAAAAGGCCTTGGTCCTTTAGGGGTTAAGTTATGCCTCCGTGGTGTGAATGCACCAGTAGCAAAAGAATAGGACTCGTTTTTCTCAAACTTGGTGGTATCACATTCTTTTCTGTCTGTAAGCATATATTGAAGTTGCCGCATTCTTTTGTTTCGCACCTCCCAGTTCTTGGCGTTGCCGCTCTCAGTCCTCCCGCTTTGCAGCTATCCCGTTCAAATCTTATGGCGCGGCGTTCCTGTGTGTGACACTTTTGACAATACTTTGAAACGAAATAGATCTTTCAGCTCTGGAATTTCTCACTCTCAGGCTGGAGCGATGGCGGTCCTGATTCCTGAACATGTGTTTGAAATAGATTCCGAGAGGAGGTTTTCGCATGTATTTTAAGACCAGGAGGCTTAGTGAGAGAGTGCTGGTGAACATGCTGCTTGAGTGAATCAATGCCAGACCAGAGGAAGTTGTGGTAGACTATCATCCTTATTCGCAATTATAAGTCATACTAGAGCAAGAAGTGGACAATGGAGGTCAGCATTTGTGAGTATGATAGAGAGAGGAGAAATACATTGATGAGTTTATGCGTAGGATCATTTGCGAATTTTTTTCATATCTTCCGTATAGAGAGTGGAAGCGATTAGGGAGAAGACAACAATTGGAGGACGGAGGATTCTGACTAAAGACAATGCTCGCGTAAGACTACTGTTGGAAGATCTATTTCGTTTCAAAATATTGTCAAAAGGTTGCAAGAATTTCGGTGAGAGTATTGATTTCCTTCACTTGACTTTTGTTTTTCAGGGGCGCTTTCACGGCGATGAGTTGCTTGATATGAGTTGTTTAATAATAGCAAAAGCACCGAATTGCATTTGTAGTTGATGATGTGCAGGGGAGTAAACATTTTTTATGCTTTCCAACTCCAGAATAGAATCTCTTTTTTAAGATAATCCTGGCTTGCTGGTTGAGATTGCGTCTTCATGTTCACAATCTATCTCAGAAGCGAGTGTACGTGGATTTACGGTTGACTGGAAAGAGAGAGCGAGAGAGACAGCAGTCAAAGCACCATCTCCTCAAAGGCATTACCGAAGATATTTAACGCTTGTTCTTCAGATGTTGATTCTGTAACAGAGTTGAATGCACAGAACGCTTGTTGCTGGGAGGGAGTGGGAGTCCTGGCGGAGATTACTGAAGTCTATCGAGTTACGAGTGCCCTTCCAGAGCCGGCGTGTGCATGTTTGTAGGGATATTTCTAATTATATGGTTATATGGTAACAGGGATGTAGAACAGGGTTACATGCACCGCCATATGCATATTTACTAAATTAGTCAAAATTCTATGTAATTGGTTGAAACCAATGGTAAGCATGACTTTCATGTAACCTCCATGGAATATACAAATTATCTCAGAGCGGTACTAATGACTTGAGATTATTACTGAACGAGTCTCTGCAGCTGAGATCATCGGCTGGGACAAATTCGAGTTCCGAGTTTCCAAATCTGAATCATATTTCTCATCTCGTCGCCATGTTTTCTTCAAAGATGTTTAAGGTACCTTTGTGCTCAATATCTGTTTGTCAGGGCTGTCCGAAAACATGAAGGCACTGGATTTGCTTAGTGTAGGATTCGCACCTTGATTCTGTTCACATCTTTCCGATGCAGAACGTGTACTTGATATCCATATTAACCAATCATCGCTCTGAAGCAGAGCAAGTTCCCATCATAGTCTCCTTCGATTGTTTGCAGCAGGTTCCACGATCGGTGGACAAGACATAATCGATGCTGCCAGAGGTTTGATAGCACGAGAACTAGCCTCAGCTATGGACAGACTACTCTAGCGGGATTCTCGGCATGTGCAAAAGCATTACGAGTTTATTTAACAATTCATTTACAGTATGTACAATCATTCTAAGTGCAATTAAAATCTCTTTTCATCTACACATTGGATGTGCATTTCTCTGGTAACTTACTCGTCTCCTAAATTTCGTCACTTGCTTACCTCTGTAATTATTCCGGTTACTAAAGCCGAATTGGAAAGATATTAACCAACTCGCCAGGTTTAACTTATATAAATCAGTTACTGCAAACATCTCAAAACCCGCAATATTCTGACAGGACAAATCACTAGAATGGCCGTCTCGGTTCAGCGAGATTGCATCAACACTCAGTGCTCGTACTTAGCTCGGATCATTACCAAAGCTCGGTTGAATTGTGAAGGATGCCGGATTCAAGCTGAAGAAATTGTCACCCTTTTGATCTGCGGGCGGTTTTTCTAACACCTCACACTGCCTTCCGTCTCGCATGTCGTACACCACACCATCTCGGTTGAGCGTATTGAAGATCGACAGCTTTCCTTCCCCGAATCCGACACATGTGTACTCAGGATACACGAGAAGCCCTCGTCCACCCGACTTGCTCACTCGCACCACATTTCTCCACTGACACGAAATTACTCCTGCTTTAGGGTTAGGAAACTCCATCTCGTCGATGCAATGCTCCACAATCGCGCCTCGCTCTTGCTCAGAGAATAGGTACAGCTTCCCATCGCTCTCGACAAGTTGTAAGGTGTTTGAGGCCGAGGAGAACGGGATTGGACAAGTCATGTTCGTCAACCATTGCCCTTTGGCAACATCAAATGCTACCACACCCCTGCGGCAAGCACCTGCCAAAAACGAGATGAAGAAGAGGATTCCGTTCAGACACACACCAGTCTGGTGCTCGTTCAGCCCGAACGTCGGTCCCGGTAAGTCTAACGTGGATTTCCACTCTAGTGTGGATGAATCATAAATTTCCATTTTTCGAGACAGGTGCTCATCACTTGCGGTCGAGCTCCCAGCAACTATCACTTTGTAGGATTTTTGTGCAGAGTTGACGACGATGTGAACGAGCACTGGGTTTCTTGGAAACAGCAGCGGTGGCAGAGCTTTTTTCTCTCCCTTTAAGGGGTTGAACACCACGAATTCTCCTTTCTTGGGCGACTTTGAAACTTCAGCACACATGAGGCCGCCATGGCCGCATACCGAATACTCCTTGAAAAGTTCGGTATCTGGAGGTGGAAGGTACGAAAGTGGTGGCAATGCTCTCCACGACTTGGTATGCAAATCGTATCCACTACATTGCCACACTCTATGTTTAATGTAGTAGATGATCGCCGTGAATGAGCCTTCTGAAACTTCTGCCCGCGACTGACAGAAGGCCTCACTCCCTATGTAGTTCTTACAGGATTTTGACAATGCTTTGAAACGAGATAGACCTCTAAAATCTAGCCTGTGCAGAATCTTTTCATGAATGTCAGCAGGCAGATCATCCCAAGCTGTAACTGCTGGTTCCTTAATAAGCTCTTCCTCCGCAGGGAAAAGACCTGGCAGTGGATTCTCTAACCTAACCCCGAGAGAATCATTTAGCCATTTCTCCGCTGGGTTGTGGAGACGATGACTTGAATACCCGCTTGACTGCTTGATTCGTTTTGACTGCCCCTCTGAAACATCAGAGATACATTCACCATCGACGTCCCGATCGAACGTTCCGTACTCGATGAACCGCCTCTTTGGTAGCCGCCGTGGTGACCTCCTGGAATTGCCAGATATCGCTGAAAGCCTGAGTCAAAGAAAGAACTGCTATCAGTGTCAAGCACCACACTTTAGAGCATTCCCACCGTGGCGCGCTGGGCGTGGCCGCAACTTCTCCCCGAGGGCCCTTGCTTGGTTTTGACCCCCACCGTGACTCTTGCACAGCCAACTTCCAAAGCGTCCACTTGCAAAATGCACTCGGGCACTCAAGAGTAGGGAGCCTCTTCAACGACTCAAGACCGCAAATTTTGGAAAATCTTGTTGTCAGTGCTTGTCTAAGTATGGTTTGGTATGGAATTTTTGGAAACAAGCGATGAAGACCACAAGTAGGAAGCTGGTGGAGAAACCACTAAGCCTAAAAAAGTGGGATCACAGTTTTGGAAAGGGGAGCAGAGGGAGGAACGGTGGGGGTACTTGTTCCACCCTTTGGCCTTCACCGTGCCAAGGCCCGCTCAATCTTCTGTGATGCGTCTGATTGAGCGGGCACTGGTGGGAATGCTGTTACAAGACGTTGCTTGTACGGTCACATTTTCAAGAATTGAGGTTCCCATAGCGACAACCTCCAAGACAAGAACAACAACTCCAAGCAACACAATGATTTTGCAAAGTGTCAAGCAGAAATAGCAGATTGGATGAGTTCTGTGAAAGTACCCAAGTGAAATGAAGAAATCCAGGCATCCGACACTATCTTTCGACATTAGCCAGAGTTTCCACTTTGCAATCGCTCGCAATCGCACCTGTAGCTCGAGCAGCAATTTCATTACCGCCACCTTTAGTAGCAATTCGAAAGGGCGAACGAGGCGACCATCAAAGAGGCGGTTCGTCGCTAACAAACGGAGCTGACTCCTGAGTGGAAAATTGGCAGAGCACAAGCTGAATGTGAGAAGCTCAGGACATTGTGACTCGACTATTGCAGGCCTGAAGCTCCAGACTTCCTCAGTGTTTATATAGCTGCGGGGGACATTCAGTTGTGACGAGTTGCTTGGGGGAGTTGCTTGGGGGAGTCTTGGTACAATTTACCCGACGTATGTAGGCCAATTTCGTAAATGAATAGGGGAAATTTGGAACATGTCTAAAACTTGAAAAATTGTACACCTATTTTTGAAAATCTGAGAAAATTTCATTGTTGTCAATTCTGAGTTTTCAAAAATTATTCTTGAGAAAATTTAGAAAAAGGAACTCATTTACATCTGAATAGAAAAAATCAATTCATTCCAAGAGGAATGTTGAAAAATTAGGAAGAACAAAGTACTGACAGTCCCTAATTGTCCAAATGAAATGAAATTATCTTGGCACCAAGGTGCCAAATTTGACTTGAACATATTGTATGGTATAGTTTTGTTGCATCAATAATGAAGTAAATGAATTGCACGAAAAAGCTTGAGTTGCTAGAGGCGGATATCACTTTAGGATTGACCATTGAAGGGCTTGGAGTATTTAGACATGATGGGGGTGGATACTGCTTTAGGACTGGTTGTAACGATCAACCCTTGCTTTGTCGTCCATGTTTGCCCTATGTAATGGAATTTGGAGTTTAGTTTCAAGAACAACATGTCTTTGGAAGAAGAGGGTTGTAGCCTTCACAAATTTGTGGTTGAAGCAAAATAGTTGGTGAGAGTTTAATACTAGAGGAAATGAACGGGGAGGTTTGAATATGGAGAGGATGCAACCGGGGCTCTTGGAAACCTCCCCAACTCCTTCTATTGATTGGAGGCAAATTATGGGGACAGTTTCCAAAACTTCTCGAACAATGAAGCACACTCACCTCCTTCTCTTCCTTGGAGAAAGAACTTGACATGTTTATTCTACACTTGGAACTTCTCGAAGGCAATGACCTCTCTACAGTGATGGAGTATTGATTGCCTGGTCCTATCGAAGCCCAATTCTAGACATACGCATCCGGAAAGTTCTTTGAGATTCTTGAACATAGGACCTTGAGCCTGGTCCTGGGACTATTAAGCTTACTTTGCAGAAGTTCTACACTTCGACTGTGATCAGTTTGTTCTGATCTTTCCTTGGTCTGGCGGTACTATAATTCATTGATGAACCTCAAGAGTCGGTAACAATAATTCATATCCACTACAGTCTGCACACTCTGCAAGTCTGTATGAAGTGTCGGAGCTGGGCTGGGACACACTTCCTTTGTGTTTATTTAAATGAAAGATAGGGTAAGGTAAGTGTGTTGTTAACCCTTAACCCTTAAATGCCGAAGGGGGGGACCTTCGAAATCTTCCTTTTCTATTACCGTGTGAATCATTGACTTCCAGAATTGCAAAAGTAGTCATTGGAAGTCAAACTACTGTAGAAGATTTTTCCTTTCCAAAGCAAATTTAGAGGATGAATAGTTGCACTTCTATCCTATACAATTTGATTCCTTGTCATCCATCGGACACAAAACGTCCGCCTCGACGTTAAGGGTTAAAAAAGAAAAAAAAAGGAAAAAAAAAAGGATAAGGAAATACTTCGATATAAGATCATTATCACACATAGGGTACAGTAGTTAACTGACAAAGTCCGTACAGAGTAGCTTACAGACAATTTTTATTTATTTTGTCAGTTAACTACTGTACCCAATGTACAAAGTACCATTGCATTAAAAAAAAGGGCTTACAGACAATTGACCCATCGGTGCAGACATGTCAGTCCCATTGATAAGGTCACGCAGACACTGTACACTTTGGACTTTGCACTAAATGCACTTCGTTGGACCAGCCAGCAGGGTGAATTTGGTGTGCCTTAAAAGTAAAAATGGAGCCCCCTACCGTACGTGTAGGTCAGTTTCGTAAATAACTCGGGAAAATTTGGAAGATGTCAAAATTTAAAAAAATTATTTACAGCTATTTCTAAAAATCTGAAATAATTGTTTTAAAGAAAAAACAGAAAAAGCAACACATTTGTGCATGATTAGAAAGAATCAACTCAAAATTAGTACACTAAAAATGATATTTAGTGTAGTATGACATTTAGTGTTTTACCCCCCTACCAACCACAATACTAAATCTGAATTGTAGCGGATTTAGTGTTGTGTTGGACTTCAATGCGCCGCCTCCGCTCCTATCGTCTCCTTCCTTGCCTTTAACGTGTTCTAACACTAAATGTAAACCTTTTCAGATTTCAGATTTACCATAGAGCATATTTAGTGTTAGAAATTAGATTTAGTGTTACTTGCTTATGATATTTAGTGTCAAGGTTCGTAATTAGTGTTGCCAACACTAAATATCATTTTTAGTGTAGCGTCCTCATAAAGTGCCGAAAACAAAAGAATTCCTATCTCCTTATTGAAAATGCCAAATTTGAAAATGAAATTGCCAAATCTGCCTACACGTACGGTATTTCATTGTGCCGTCGGTGTTGAGGGTATGTTCTTGACCTCGCCCAGCTAATTAGGGGGCTCTGATTGCAAATACAAATACTCAAAATTTATAAAATTTTACCATGTGTGGAAAATTAAAAAAAGCCATGCATTTTCTCCAAAGTAAAATCCACCTTATTAGTCCTACTTTATGGAATGGGTTTAGCATCTTGTGCATTGAATATTGTAGGAGTGTAAGTTATGTTGAGAACAAATTTGACACTCAAATACCAAATTAAATATTTTTTTGGAAAAAATGGTTAGGCATTATAAAATAAGAATTAATAAAAAGAATTCCTTTCTAAAAAAAATTGTAATTGTAGTAAAGTATTTTTTCTATTCATCATAAATGTGTGTTTTTTTCTAAATTTTCTCAAGAATAAATTTTTTTGGATATCCAAAATTGGCAACAATTAAATTTTCTCAAATTTTTATAAATATTTGTAAAAAATTTCATATTTGAGATATGTTCCAATTTTTCCCTAATTCTTTACGAAACTGACCAACACGTCAATAGGGTATGAATTCAAAATTTGCAAATTTTATTATGCGTGAAAAACAAAAAAATTCTAGCATTTTTCCAACGGGTAAATTCACCTTGCATGGCCCATTTTGTAGGACGAGTTTAGCATCCTGTACAAAAAAATGCAAAGGATGCTAAATCCTCCATTCAAAGTGGACCCTGCAAGCTAAATTTACTATTGAGGAAAATGCAAGAGTTTTTAATTTGTCGCAATTTTATTTTTTTGCAAATTCTAAATTCATATTTGCAATCTAAGATCCCAAATCATCTAGAAGAGGTCTAGAACATATTTTGAACACGGCACAAAAGTAGGGGACTTTTATTTTTTTACTTTTATCCCGAAAGACACAAAATATACCCCATTGGTCCCACTTCGATTGGAGGATTTAACGCCTTGCACAGAAAACTGTTGGGACCTCCCGGGTACGACACTAAATCCATTGCACAAAGTGGGACCAGCATGATAAATTTTGCGTTTCTGGAATAAAAGTAATAAAAAAAAAGCCCCCTTATTTAGTGCAGTGCCAAGGGTATGTCGTAGACTTCTCCCCTGATTGCAAATATGAACTGAATTCAGAACTTGCAACATAAAAAATTTGTGGCAAACAAAAATTCCCCCGGGGAAAATCCACCCTGCTCGTCCCCTCCCTCCGTCCGATGTCGGAACGAGAAGGGCATCTAGTCCGGCAAGTGGGAAGCGGTCCAATTAGCGTGGAGTGCAATTAGTCTGGGGTGGGAATCTCCAGATTGGCGGGGGACTGGTGCACGCAGTCTGTCGGGAGCTAAATTGGACAGGAATCGCTGGATCACTGAACCAAGAGAATCTTAAAAGATCTATTCGTAGTCGTGTACAGACTAATAACGTACAGAGGCATTATTGTCCGTTACGTTTCTTCGTGGGCAGCTAAGAGCATCTCCTGCACCCCTCCAAAGAAACAGGGCTTTTTTTTCGGATTTTTGAAATGAAAGAAAAGCCGAAATTTTTTTGGGCGTCAGGGTCTCTGTGGCGATGTCTCCACAGGGTATGCAGTTCTACAATGGCGACCCCACAAAAGAGTCATTGCTAAGTTAGGCGAACTCATTACTATACTTAGATTACTTTTGGCGATTTCTGGCTTTTTTTAGTGGTGTCTGTGATGATTTCCACTTTTGTCCTAGTGGTCAATTGGCAAAAGTGGATGGGCTACTAGGGTTCATTAGGCGACATGTTCAGATTATGTGTGTGCAAGGTGACGAAGTTATGGTATTGTGGTTCAGTGCAGAACTACACATTGCCGGCTCACTTATATAAGCTTGACATGCACCCTCCCAAATACTTACAGCAATGCTAAAGTCAAGAAATTCCTAAAAGAAGTGAGAACAACAGAGAATGGACGTGAGGATTGTTGAATCATATCCTTCCATAATATTTAAACATCTTAAGCAATGCTCCCTAACACTGACACAGTGCCTTGCCATGCTTATGTGTGCACATTTGAACAAGAAACGAAGAGAACACCACTGCAAATTCAAAGCATGCAAGAAGCTACTTACCATTCACCTAAAAATTCCTTACACTACACCTACACCCACACCATCCCCTCCGATGCCACAATAAGTAACTTGTGAAAAGAAAACAACAGAGATTCAAGATAATGAACAATGTTGAAATGTTGAGACACTACACCTGCACCCACACCCTTCCCTCTCTGATGCTACATAAGTTTTGTTGTAAAGAAAACAATAGAGATTTGAAGGTAATAAGCAATGTTCACACAAAGCCCTGTACACTTGGGATTGGCCACCTGCATAGACAAATGTGGTGCAGGCACACATAATGTACAAAGAAGATAACATGGGTAAGCGGATTCAACTTACAAGGTGTGTTCGTCCTCCATAAAAATTGACTTCCATACCTGCTGCAATTCTCAAAACTAAGCCTAACAAATTGCAAAATAGCTCCTCCTTCACTAACCTTATCCTCTGCTGCAAATAATAGATTTGTGCAATACAATCCACTGCAACCTAATCCTCCTCTGCAAACGATAAATCTGTGCAACACAATCCACTACAGCAATAGTACTAGCTTGGGTACGCAACTCTTATATAATATGCAGGGGTCATTGGCATTAAAAAGGCTTAGAGGACGGCTTCTGTAAAAATTATATCAAATTGAAAAGACCAAAAAGTTGGGTGAAGACCAAATTAAAAAAAAAGATGTAGAAAATGTCAGGTTCTATACATACTAAAAAAAAATTTGCAATATATATATAAAGAATTGGAACACTTATACATAGTTTTTAAAAACCTTTACAAAAAGTTCCTTTCAATTAAAATTAAATCTTTATTAAAAAGCCCCAAAAGTTGGGTAGCTTGTCCTATGATACATGTATTAAAAAAGCTCATATAATTAGGTTTTTAGTTCTATTATTGTCCTCAAAAAAATGCATTTCATTTATATAATTACATTTTTGAATTCCTTGTTAAAAGGGCTATAAGAATTTTCTACATTAAAACAAATTATGTCCTTTGAGATTGGATTAAAATGCATTATAAGTGATTACAATCAGGGCTTTATAATATGGGAGTTGCTTACCCGGGAGTACTAGTCAATCGGGGCAATCGCACAACACCTACTACCCCATCAACATGTTCTTGAAGACATTCACCTACAACTAAATCCAATTTTTTTGTTCTTCCAACAATGCTTCTAGACTTGACGCTAAAACTGCAACTGATGAACTACATTCCTTCGAGGAACAAGAAGCACAAAAGAGGGGGGTCATGTATGGAAATTCTTTTGCTAAATTTTGCTCAATCACAACTGGCTTCCATCAAATCTGAAAGGCTATGCAATACTTTATTTCACCTGTTTGCTGCCGTGAACTCCAGCGATGAGGGATCCTTCAATCCTTCAATCGAAAAAGTCACAAAGCTTCAATCTTTGAATCTGTGGAAGCCTCCAATCTGTGGAAGTCACAAATCCGCAATTCACAACAACCAGTTGTACAGTAAAATATGATGTTATAAGTATGAGTCTCTGAACATGAAAAAGAAAGTAACAAGACATTGGGATTAAAGGGAAAAATGAATCTCAACCAACGCCAAACAAATAAAAAAAACTGTATGCCTGCTACACCTAAAGGTTACCTCTGCTACAAACGATTACCTAAATGTTGCTCATGTATCTGCCTCTACCTCTAGTACTAAACCATTCATCAAAAACACGCTAATAAGGGAAGGTCTCAATACTATAGAGACGTTGTGAAAACATCCCCACCACTACTTGGATGTGCTCCTCCAAGTTGTTGCGCAACTTGGACTTTAGAAATCCTACACTAGAGAACAGGCGTTCGTCCTCCACGGATCCAAGAACATGGATGACAGCAATTTCGGCAAGCTTCAAGAATTCTCCAAAGGTTTGAGTCAAACTGTGGTTGCTCTCAAGGACTCTCCAGACTTTGGTAAGTGGGTTTATGTTGTAAGGTGGGAGCATGGCCGCCCAAGAGTTGCTTTTCATGCATGTCTTGAAGAGAGCGCGTTGCGATATCAATGCCTCTCAATCGATCAAGGGTTTAATCAAGAGCTTCTTCTCACCCTCGCCAAGAATTTTCCCGTGACCATACGTGTCCATCAGAGTGCGGAGGTGGTTATCGAACATCTCCTCAGCATTTGGCATACACCAGTATTGAAGATACAGAATGCCCAACGCATTCATAACATGCTGGGCAGGAAACCTAACATCCAGCTCTGCCACCAAGGCTCTAGCTGCACCTGCACCTGCAATCACACACAGAGTTAGATTATTCTCATACATGCAAGCAATGAGAACAAAGCAAATGAGGAGGTTCATTAAGGAAAGCAAGGATGCTGACTTAGCCCAAATCCATCGATCTGCATCTCTACACTACAACTGTGACATCTCTGAGCTGCAATTGAGATAGAACTTACTTGAGCACTCAGACTTCACTTTGGCAAGCAAACCAGCCCACATGTCGCGATCCACAGGGGCTCCCTTGTGTTTGGCATGGATTTGCTCCCTATGGCAAACAAACGCTAAAACTGCAGTATTGTCGTTAAGATAACACAACCACTTTATATGAATTTGCTTGTGGCTGCAATCGAGCAAATTGTTGAAGCTCCAAAACTCATCAGAGCTGAAGGCAGTTCCCTTATCCTCATACATGCAATAAAGCGAGGCCTGGCAAACTTTGACCGCAGCAATGAAGTCACAGACATAAAGGTCACATTTCTGTGCGTAATTTATTAAAGTGTCTATTGCATCCAAAAGTGGCAACAATGCACACATACCAAGCAAGGTAAACGGGTCAAGCAACATAATAAGACACGCCTGCATGGACCAGTACGTAAACGAAGTAAGTGAACGTTACAAACAACAAAATCAAGAAAGAGGACGGAGCCCACAGCAAAGACAATGAAAGTCACACAAATCACACATAAATCAATATAAAAGTATACAATGTACAAGAAATACCCTCAAACTCACATCTAACCTCACATCTAAGCAGTCTTGAATGAATAAAGAAAGCAAATACAGGAAAGACTTAGTACCTCAGCCTTGTTGTTTTCATGGAGGTCTTCCTGCATTTTGTAGATGAGTGTCCGATATTCAGAGAGGACGCGTCATAGTGGTTCTATCAAACTAACCCACCGAGTTTGCACGTTACGGAGCATCTTAATCCCCTTAGTCTCCGTCAATTCAGCTAACTGACAGAATTTTGAAAACCTCTTAGAATTCTTACAGAAGTAGGAGTAGGTGACCGAGAGGAGTTTCTCAACATCGTAGAATATGGAAAGATCAGACAACGCCTTAAATGCCAAGTTGCATCAATGAGCAATACAATGCACCCCTATCAGATTTGGTGCATGCTTTTGTTTGATCTGCAAAGTGACTCCCGTTCGAGTTCCCTGCAGCGTGGAGGCACCGTCGGCCCCAAAGCTAAGTGCCTTTTTTGCAAAGTCTTCACAGTCTAGCCTAGCACCACTTTTCACAGCATCGACAATGAGTTCCGTGAGATTTTCAGCCATTGGACTGCATTCCACTCGTTGTAAAGAAACAAGCAAAGGATTCCTCACCCAATCACGAACAACATAAGCATGAACGGACAAATATCTGCTATTGTCGATTGCAGTAACCTCGTCCACTGTGACGGCCAAGAATTGGGCATCAGCAATCCACCTCCGTGTCTCTTGCATGACCTGTTTGTACATATAAGCTGCCATGACCCAACCCAAATTGTCACACCAATGCGCTGATGGCATGTCGGGAGCACCCAACAACTTGTACAGTGCCTGCCGAGATTCAAATTCCACCATTGGCCGCCCATCAGAGAGTAGCTGGAACAAAGTCGCAAATTGGACTCTCTTCTTCCTGGCTTCTACCAAAGTATATTGGTTCAGTTGTTCCAAGACGGGGGGGGGGGGGCTTTGCTGCATACAAGCGCAAGTTTTTCCTATGCTTGCACTGTGTCGCAATGTAGCTCTCTTCCGCTTTTACCTTATACTGCGGCATGTCCTTCTTTGCTATGCGGTTGCCATTGTATTTAATAAGAGTATCAAATTTTGGAGCCATTATGCAAGGCTTCCTGTAAAAAGAAGAACAAACTTTGCACTTGACCATATGCAGAATGCCATCTGACGCCATTATACCTTCAGCCCAGGGGAGCTTTGCAGCCCACAATGTTTGAAACTTGCAATGGCGATCGTACCTCTTTCGAGCCTTGGATTGCTGAAGGTCAGCCTTAGAGCAGATTGTGGCACCCCTCTTCAATGGTGGGGACTCAAAGTTTGAATCATCGGATCCATCAAACTCGTTAGAGATCTCCACAAACTTGGCATCGTCACAGTCTTCAAAATCCTCCAAAATTGCAATTAGCGGAGACTTGGCACTAAATACAACAGTGTCTCTTGATCCTGAAGAAGACCCAAGAGTGATAGCAGTGTCTCGCGATCGCAATGTGCTCTTCTGTCTCCCAAGTAATCGATCGCTGCATTCATCGCTCGGATACTCCTCCCCCGATTGAGGTTCCGCACCTGGCACCTCCGGCATGCAACCATCGAAGACAAGGGAAAGAGGTTGGTCTGCTCCTGACCCTCAATTAGACTGAAAGTAAGATTTCATGGTCTGTTTGTGCGCCTCCACCCTTCGCGAGTCAATTTGCTTGCCCTTCCTCTTCATCTCGATTTGCGCCAACTCAAGAGCCTCACGCGCAGCTTTCTCAGCCTTCTTCTTTGCAAAGCGTGCAATTGAGGCCGCTCGCGGTGCCTTTGCAACGGCATCGTCCCCAACACCCAGGGCACCAAAATCCATCGCACACAAAGGTGACTGAAACTTACTGGAATGCAACAAAGCAATACTGAAAGCCCAATGCGATGCACAAAGAGAACCACAAATGTGCAAAACCCTAAACACTCACAGCAAAACCGCAACTGTCATGAAACAATCTGTTCAATTTTGCTAATTTTACGTGCATGGTGATCCAAAGTTTGGCGTGAAGGCTCAGTGCTGCCATGTCTAACCACTCCAACCACTAACGAGCAGAATTAACGACCAAGAAATAAATTGCAAGAGACGCACGACGTCTTGGACCGCGCCTCCACCCTGCTAAATCAAGTCTCTGTATGGCAAAAACTCTAGCTCAGCCTCTCATTCAACTGGAGAAACCTAGACACACTCAAGCTTGTACTGGGCAAAATGAATTGCAAGATTGAAGCACGCAGTGGCGAAACAATGAGCAAACGCTGGAGCAACAATGGCGAGATCATGTGCAAGTACAAAGCAGATGGTGGAAATGAAACCCAGGAAGTGGCGATAAAGCAAGACGGAGTGGCGATAAAGTAGGGTTTATGTGGCGATATAACCTCCTCCTTGGGCAGCACTGTCACCAGTCTGGCATCTGTCAACCGCCTTGGGGCGGTGATGTGGCAAAAAGGTAAGGTTTTCTCCTTTTTTTTAATAGCATTTCAATGCACTATTGTAGCACTAAACTTGCAAGCCTTGAAGTTCTTGATGTATATATTCTTTTGGGATTAATAAGTCGTTATAATAAATGATAGCTTATTCTTATTGCTTTTGCAAGTTCTATGACTTGTAATTGGTTGGAAGTATATCTTAGGGAGTTGCACTATTGGGGATACAAGTGGCCATCCCCTCTACATTAGATGGATCTCGATTAAAGGAGCCTGGCTATTTGGAGGGCTGCAAGAGATGTTCTAAGTCCTAAGAGCATCTCTTGCAGTCCACTCAAATACCCCTATCAGGGAAGTTTTAAGCGGCCGAGTGAAATCCAATCCCCAATAGCATTGTAGTTGGGCATGTAAAGGTCTGAGGCCTTCAGATTTTGTCTCTACTACACTAGAATTTTCATTTCTACAGGGACCCTCTAAGGCCCTCTTTAGTCATCGAGTTCCGTGTTTTGGCAAGTCAAGGGATAAATTAATGAGAAAGTTGCCTCGGAGAAGCCACAAGTTTTCCCCATTGGCTCTGCACCATCATTTGCCGGCCCTCTTCTTCCGGTCCGCAAGAGCTTTTTCAACCCCACTCACTTTGATTTCGCCACTCTTCCCTCCAAAGCCCATTTGGCAGGGTCAAACCAAGAGGGCCGCAAGAGTTACTCTAAGAGCATCTTTTGGAGCCCTCCACCCAAATTGTTCCTTCAATCGAGATCTGTCTAATTTGAAGAGGATGGCCACTTGAAACCCCAATAGTACAACTCACTAAATATACTTCCAACCAATCACAAGTCACAGATCTTGCAAAAGCAATAAGTAAGCTATGACAATTGCTAATCCCAAGAGAAAATATAGCATGTAGTGATCATAAAGGTCTACACCAAATATGAATTATTTGGTGTGTAAAAGTGAAAATATACTATGAAAACACTAGAATTGATTGCTTATAAAAAATTAGAGGTGGAGGGGTTCTTTGGAGGGGTGCAGGAGATGCTTTAACTCCTTGCAAACCTTGCTGGAGAAAAAACAAACCCAAGCCCAAGGGACTAAGGTAAAGCAGCCTATTGTGGTCAAACTTTGGAGTCTACCCTCATGCAATTGCTGAAAATTTTCAAATTTTTTTCCCATACAAAGATAAGTGTGAGAGCCAGTGAAGACATTTGAAATATGTTTTTTGGACCAAGTATGAATTAGTTTTCAATTTTTGAAGTGATCAGCCCATAGGGGTCTATAGGCCACCTCATGACCAACAAAATCTGAATCCAATATGGTCATCTTCCTACCCAATGGGGTCACAACATTTTCAAACATAGAATACCTAAAAAATCAATTTTTACAAAAAATTCTACACTAAAAAGTTGGAAGTACCTATTGAAGTCACCAATTATTCCATAACTACCATGTAAGGCATTGAATGTGGTCTGAAAAACCACAATGGGGTCATTAGGTGTCCATCATGGGCCATTTGACCGCAATGGAGTCTTTTACCTTATATTCTTACCCAAGATTCATATGAAATTTGGAAAACTTATATCATGATTGGAAGCAAGTACACTTAATAAGATAAGATAGGGGAGGTTCTAAAATGCTTAAACATCATTCTTTTGTTTGGTAGGCAACCTGAGGGAGAATCAAGAATCTCCTCGAAGTTGGGCATGGCACTAGATGACATTTTGGGGCATTGGGAGACCGTGAGTTCCCAGAGAGTTCTTTGTATTTTCACACTGCGAGAACGCAGCTGCAATAGCTGGCTGATGTGGCAAATATCATGCCACATCATTTTTGTAGTTTAATTTTAATAAATATTTTTTGACAGCTCGTACTATTGTTCACAAAATCGGGCCAGATTGGGGATCGGGCTTGAAACGGCCCTCTAATGCCCCGAAATGTCATCTAATGGGTCTTAATATATTGCTTGCCCAAACCTTGATTGGTCGGCGTGGCAAGCCACATTCATACAGATGTGGATTCATTAGGTTGATACATTAAAAAAAAAGTGCTAAAAGTGCTAACCTTTTGTCAATGGTTCTCTCAAAATCAAGCCCAAGGGGCTTAGCTTGGCATTTAATTTCTAAAATTCCTTGACTATTTTTCACCAGAAACACTTCAAAATTAGTATTTCTAGTAGAAGTACCAAATTTGAAAAAAAAAAAGTTTTGGGAACACATAATCATAGAATCTTATAGTACGTTGGTTTGAAAACATGTGGAAAAAATTTCTATTATGTGGATTGCACGATATTAGAGTTTGGATTGATAGAAATCATTTTTCTGGTCTTGCAAAAAAACAGGGCAGCGACACTTCTCAAGGTCACATTTGTATAGAAAAATTTCCATGTTGGTGGTTACTCTTTAGATTCATTCTTCAAGGCAAGTTGGCTATATGCATGAGAAATTTATAGGAAAAAGATAAATAGAAAGAAGTAGAGAATGATTCATAATACAAAATTGTTAAGAATTTAGTTATGGAACTAAAAAATGCCAATCCCAACGGTTTTGATGTTGTATGGAGAATAAACAATCTACATCCTATGTTTTTATTTTTTTCCAAAAATATTGAAATTTGAATTAACCCCTAAAGTCCCAAGGCATTTCCTAGGATTTTCTACCTCAAAAAACACTGAAAACTGCCATTTCTAATGCATTGATCAAAAAATCGTACAAGATCAATTTTTTCAAAATCTAACCGTAGGATCTTGAACTGAACTTATATGAGATGATGTAGTAAAAATTTCGTGAAATCTGACCGTACAGATTGAAAGATAATTGCATTCAAAGTTACAAGTTTTATTTTTTGGGGCCTTGCCCGAAAATTTCAGATGGCTTTGACCACCCTTGTGGAAAACTTTTACATTATGGAACTCCAATTTTAATTTTTTTCCATGTTCAATATCATGTTAGGCATATTCCCACCAATTTTCAACTCAATCCAAGATATACAGTACATCCAAAAAAACCCTGCAATGCAACTATGTCCCAAGATTTGACAATACACTATCCAATGTTTGGATATATTTCCCCACCACATAGTTCATAAATCCACTAATCCAAACGGTGGATTGAAGTAGGTAATTATACTTGACAAGTCAAAAAAAAAATTACCGAAAAATTTAAAAATCTCTAGTTTCTATGTCAATTTCTAGTGCAAAGTGAGCTCCAAGACATGGGGCAGCTGTTGAATCATGGCTTTCCCACTGCTCCCGGGATGTTCCCTTGTCGTTCCCAACTGGTTCCCTTGTCCCTTGCCGTTCCCAACTAGTTCCCTTATTTCCTAAAGTCAACTGCCGTTCCCCAAGTCTCACTACGGTCCCCAAGCTGCAAGGACAGAACTCAGTCAGTTATGAGTGATAATTCTCTTCGAACTAGCAAATGAAGTACTGTAGTGACCTGGCTGTTTTGATCACCCCACCTGCATTATCACACTTTGAAACAAATACAACCATAAACGTGAGAATGTGAACAGGGTTGTTTTGATGAAAAAGAAATTGTTGATAGCCTGTGATGTGATGGTAACATTTTGATGATCTGTGATGATAACATTATGATGATAACATTATGATGATCTGTAATTCTGATTTAGACTCACATCACATATCCCTCACTCATCCCATCTGCCCTATAACTAAACTCATAATTTGCTTTCACTAAACTCCTACTCCGTTATTTGTATTCATAATTTGTAATGTCAAACATGGCTTTCTTTCCATTTTTTATGAAGTTTTAGAGTGGCAATATTAAATGTTATAGTGTTGCTCTAAATCCAACATTCATTCACTTTTTGGTTAGAATATACCACATTCGCACATATCACATATTCACATACAAACTATCCATAGTTCTATTTTCATCCACAGTTTTACAATTTCATCCACATTTGTTTTTCAATCTGAAGTATTCTAGCAAAAAATTCTTGGTTTGTCTTCATTTTTTAGCCAATTTATTCTTCTCTAGTGCAATTTGGCACTAAAAAGTCACAAAAAAGCCATTTAGAAGTGAAAGTCAATTCCTACTTCCTAATGCCTAAGTGAATGATAGGAGAATTATATTGAAGGCTTTCAAAATTCATAGTGTTCTCATTTCATATCCTAAAATTGCACTATTTGAAAATTTTGCAAATAAGTTGTCACTACCTATAATATATTCTTCCAACCCTAATGACATGAACCATATTGAAATCCTCATTACTAAAATTGAATGCACAAATTTTGTGGACATACCTCTATATCTACTTCTTCAAAACTTTTTAGAAAAAATATTAGAAAGAACTTGGGATAGGGAAAAAAACTCACAGTATGAATGGATAATCATTGAAGACGTTCGTGGAAGAGACGAAAGCAACCCTTTTTCCAACACATAAATTTGTTGCCATGAGATGGACAATATGTTTTGGGCCTCGTCACTGGGCCCGGTTGGTTATTGCAAACAACACATGGCTTCCGGAGAGTTGTGAAAACCGGATAACAAGCTCTCGTACGCCGAGTTGGAATACTACACTCTCCTCGCTTTTTCTTCACCCAATTTACAGTTAGAGCTTCGCATAACTGAGTCCGAAATTGTAAATGTGTCATTGGTCGGCGAGGTGGATCACAAGTCTTGCATTTGTCAATGTAAATGATGTACATGTTGACGATAGTCGTGTCGATGAGAAAAAAGAAAACCCGGTGCCACCATTTGTGGGACCGGGTTTGACACGTATAAGAAGCCCGCAACTGGTCAGCTACATCTACACCACGCATGTGTGTAGTATACTCTAGGTGCACTGGTGAAGTATGAATGTCATCTCGAACAGAACCATTCCGCCTAGGAACCGAAACCACCGGAAATTCACAGGGGAATTGAAGAGGCTTTGCATGCGTTGAAATTATAAGGACCGGTTTTTTGTCTTTCCAAACAATGGCACTCATTTGCCGCGACTCGTGCATGCGCCAATCCAAAGTCCCTTGAGGATTTCGGTTGAATTCTTTAGTATTTTTCAATACTTCGGGGAGACCTACTCGATTGCATCGTATGGTCCCCGTTGCATATGTGCCTCTCTCCAATAAATCTTTGAATAGGGCTACACTTGAAAAAAAATTGTCCATAGTAATAATGTGCCCTTTTCCTTCATTTGGTCTTGACAAACGTAAAACCACGTTGTGTGCTAGCCTAGCCTCTCCACGACTTCCACCACGTGTCACATGGACCCCTTCATTGACCACAGGGTCTTTTCCACAATAAACCTCAAAGTTTGAGACATACTTGAAATTTGAGTCCGCAAAACACCACACCTTCAAGCCCCACTTCTGGGGCTTTTGCGGCATATATTGCCTTGCCGGGCAATATGTGCCTTTATAGCGGATCATCATCTCATCAATGGTGACAAATTTGCCCACATTCCATGATTTCATGCAATTTTCACGAATGACATTGATGAGCCACCGGACTTGACCCATTTTATCATATCCCGGCATGGTCTTGTCCGTCTCATAGGTTGATGGATCGGTAACATGTAAGCATCTAGTAAGAAGTTGAAAACGATTGCGGGACATGAGACTTGAAATTGTAGGGCAATGAAATATAGAGCCCTTTTTATGCCAATAAGTTTTGATATTTGGCTGTCGCTTCATGCCCATGTACAAAACAATGGCTATAAAAGTTTTCAACTCCTCCAAACAAAAAGGTTTCCATTGCGGCCCCCCATAAGTCTTCCCGTCCATATTCACCATGGTGGCATAGCGGTTTGTCTCCGCCACAATGGCCCGTAAAATAGTGATGGGCCAAAAAAGAGCAAATAAATTTGCAAAAGTAGGAAAGTACCGCCAAAAAACCTTTGACCCAGAGGACCCCAAAAATTCTTGGGGCTTGGGGTCATATGTCATAAATCTTTGTGACCAAGCGGAGTCCCGGTAAACATACTTGATGCTATTGACATCTTCAATATCACCACCGTCGTCACTAGAATCCAATGAACTATACTCCAATTCCGATGCACTCCCACTGTCGTAATTTATGGTGGTGGTATGATTCATCCGCGGACGTTGATGAGGCGGATTCGACCGGTTTGCCTCATCAACGGTGACAAATTGTTCATCCCCAACATTTTCGAGCCCTTGCAATATGCCTTCTCCTATTCCCTCTCCATAAGCAAAACCCTGACCCTCTTCTTCCAAATTGCCATACCAATTGCAATTCCAGGCTTCCCTATGTGAATTTTCATTATCCTCCCATGTGCTGGGTTGCATAAGGTTTGGCACAGAGAAAGAAGAGGGCTCACCTGTAGCACTGGGCGTTCCCTGCAGATGGTTGGAGTTCCCAAACGTTCCCCTCCGAGCACTCCTGTCCCCAAAGTTCCCCTCTCGGGCTATAGGAAGGCGCCACCTGGAGCCAACCGTTGGAGGTTGCTGGCTCTCTGCTCCCGCTATGTAGTCACGACCTGCTCCCGCCTCGTTGTTGCCGATCGGGTCGGCGATTGTTGTCTGCGCCTCTGTGTTCTTGCTCCGTTGCTTGTTGCTTGCAATTCTTGCTCGAGGTTCTTGTGTTCTTTGCTCATATTGATTAGCGTTGTGGAGGAGCTCGTCAGGCCACCAGAGCTCCTCTAGTGATCTAGTCTCTGGAGTGGAGTATGGACCTTCGTCAATGTCATCTTCTTCTAGCTCCTCACAGCTTGATTGTCTTCCTTCAATTTCGTTCTCTTGACTGTCCACAAAGGCTTCATCGAATTCACCAATGTGTAGAGCCTCTTCAAGCTCGAAATTGTAGGGTATAGGGTGTGAAATTGGAGGAACATAGACAGGCGTTGGATATTCTTCAATTTCTTCATGCAAGAGTGTTGGGCTTCCTGGTGGTGAAGGAGAAGGACTGGACAACCTCTGAGCTTCAGCTTGGAGCAAGCGGCAGCTGCGACGTACGGGCAGCGCATCCCAAGCAAGCTGCGTTACAAAACAAGGAGACACATTAGAGAGAAAACTAGCAAAGTTGGAATTTGGGAGAAGTACAAGAGGAACAATGTATTACCTCAGACCGTGAGCTTCTTCTTCCTCTCCGTGGCATTGCTCTTCTTCCGTATTCTGAAATCTAAAGCTCTCAATCTGCATAGACTCTAAGAAGAACCTCTTCTTCAAGTGCATACAAAAGTGAATTGTGTTTTTTTCTTCCTTTTTTTCATGTAGGTGAGCAATCTCAGAACTAGGAAGTTTAGAGTGTGTAATTGAAATCAATTCTTCCATGATGTGGTACGTGGGTGTGGCATTGATGGATTTTGGTACAGATTTTGCTAAAATTGAGGTCATTGCAGAAGTAGTGGAGACACAGAGAGAAGTCATAAAGGAGTTAGGGTAAAATGTTGAGTAAGAGTACGCTAATTTTGCCAAAATTGTTGGTTTTTGTGCTTGTTTATTCAATTAGGTGCTGCAAATTGAAGTACAACCGTAATGGTGCTCAAAAAGTTTACAAATTTCGACAATTTTAGGCTTCCAGTGGACATTGTGACTTCTGTTGGAAAATGGTGTAATCAATGTGTACTCTTCTAAAATTTCCAATTTACAAGAAGTGGGCAATTTGTAGACGGCGCTCTTGATCATGTCAGATTGAAAATTTGCAAATTTTTGGACTCGGAGGTGATCAATCCCTCCGAGATTGATCTGCGCCTGCACTGCCGCGGCGCAGCAGCCTGCACAGGCGGTGCGCTTGCGAGCAGGCAGTGCAGCGTCGATCACAGCTCCCCCGAAGCTCCCCCCGAAGTTCCCCCCCTGTTCCCCTCCTATTCTCCGCCTGTTCCTATGCTCTTGCCCCCACCCCGCAGCTCACATCACCCCCCCAAAGTTCCCCATTGTTCCCCATCTACTCCCCATGTTCCCCCTAAACCCCGCAGCTCCCATCTGGGTTCCTCCCTGCAGGTTCTCTCAACCCATCAGATGCTCCCCTTCCCACCCAGCCAAACCCGCTGCCCTTGCCTTCTGCCCCATTGCAGCCCAGAGTTTTGTTTTTCAAAAGTCAATGCCAAAAGGCCTGCCCCTGCTGCCCCCTCTCCCCCATTTTCACAAAAAAATCCCATAACTTTTGAACCAAAGGTCCGATTTACATAAAAATTGCATGTGCTTGAAGCTCTTGAAAAACTACACGTGTGATAAAAGTTTCAAAAATATGTGAAACAAATTGAGACTAAACAAGGCTACCCGAAATCCATTTTGTCCCCCGTAGGGACAATGGGACTTTAGGGGTTAAATGAAAGACTTCAAAGTTTATTTTAGAGTAGAAAATCCATAACTGCTCGCAAACTAAACTCCTCATAACTTTCATTTCATTGATCAAAATGGAATGATTTAATGATTTTTATGAAAAATTGGTTCTTCATAGTTATGGAATGATTCAATGGTTTTTATAACCATGGTTAAAAAGTTATTGTTTAATATATAGTTTGTTTTCTAAATTGGGCAGTTTGGGCAGATCAAAAAAATCATAAGAATGAAAAACTTTAAATTAGTTTTCTAGATTTATATATACATAAAAATCATTGAATCATTCCATAACTATGAAGATTCAATTTTGGGCAAGTACCTATTTTTTTCAAAAAAATGGTTCTTCATAGTTAAATTTTCTTTCTAGAGCAATCTCACTATCAAAACTAGTACGTAGTACATTTTAAGTCCATCTAAAAGATACTAATATTTTAGATTTTCCTTCTATCTCATACCTACTTCTACTTAACAATTTTCTTAAGAATGAAAATTAAGTTTTGTTGATATTTATTTTATTTTCCTCAAATTTCAACTCAATTCTCTACTATAAAGATTTAAAGCTTTAAATTCTCTAGTGCAAAAAGTTTAAGTTTAAAATGTTCAAAGTCAAGAATTCTAATCCCGCAATGTACTGAAAAACTTGTTTTTTTAACTTTAAACGCAGATATGTTGCAATCTGTGCGGTCAAAAAATTTGAAATTATTCCCATACATTTTTAATATTTATTAGGTGTAAGATCCTATGGTTCAATGTGCAAAATAAACAATTTTCAATTTTTTTTACTCCTTGCTATAGAAATGGCAGTTTGAGTGTTTTTTGGCAAAAAAAAGGCCTCAAGCTTTTAGTGGTTAAATATAAATTTCACATCCTTGGGCAGAAATTGAAATTCACAAAAACTTGAAATAATTTTTTTTAAATTTCTTCTTATAGATCTTGTTTTTGTCTACATGTGAAACTTTGATTCATTCTATTTGGATTAGCAATGTAAAAGTTATGAACAATTGTGTTTTTTGGACAATCTAAGCATCATTTTGAAACAATAATTTACATGATTCATTTCCGAATGCAATTTTCACAATTTTTTAGAAAAAATCGTTTGACAAGGTTAAGTTTGTTTGCTAGATTAATCAGATTGTTGGGATTCTTGTGTTTCAATCTCATCTTAGAGCTATTAATGATTTAAATATTCTATCAATCTTAGACCTGTTTCTACTTAATGATTTCTTAAAGAATTAAAATCAGGTGTTCTTTTAATTTTTAATTTTTTTTCCTAGAAATTCTACTCATTTTTCAACACAAGTAATTTTGAATTCAAAGTTTGTAGTGCAAAAATTTCCACAAATGGCGGTCAAAGTCATTTGAAATTGCGTTCAAATTTTTTTTCCAACTTTGAATGCTATTATCTTCTAGTATGTCTGGTCAAATTTCATGAAAACTTAACCATATGATCTCAAATAAGTAAAATACAAGATCCTACGGTTAAATTTTAATTTTTTAATTTTGTTTAGTTTTCATTGATGAATGCAATAGAAATGATGGTTTTGAGTGATTTTTGACAAAAAAAATGGCAGGTCTTGGTCCTTTACAAGTTAAATCTATGTGCATGGGATATAGAAGAAATTATCTCATTGAAGTATTTTGACTATTCTACAAAAGAAAACACTTAAAACGGATTACAAAAGATTTTTTTCTTAGTACATTCCAACACATTGTTCCTTCTTGGTCTTGATTTGAATTTTAGCTATAAAAATAATACTTTTTTGGATTAGAGTCCAACTAATGAATTGAAGCTTACAAAATATTGTTTCTACATGAATTTGAAATTTAGAAATGTTCTTAAAATGAAATGTTTTTTTATGGGAAATTGAACTTTGGGCCAATATTTGTGCCATTGTGGTGTATTAGTTTCTAATTAAAGAATGAAATAAAAATTTGGTTTATACTACAATAAACTATATTGTATTGTATACTGAAGGTTAAATTTTTGTTTTTTAAAAGCATATTTTGCATTTGATTAGAAGTTTTTTTATCTTTTTTTTAAAATTCACAATATTTTCCAATTTTCCAATTTTCCAATTCTAAAATTTCAAGACTTGTAGAAGAAATGTGAATTCATCTTTGAAAATAGAAGAAGATGATTTCCAAACATAATCAGTGGATAAATTAGAAAATATAAAACAAAAAGATATTGAAGCTCATAACATGATCATGGGCTTTGTCCTTTAAGAATTAATCACCTTGCAATAAGGTGCAAGTTTATTGCATTTGTCTCCAAAGAAAACCTTTTTTTCTCTAAAAGATAACTTGCTACTTATCTTTAAGCTTATCTTACAGCAGTTGGAAATGAAATTTGTGAAATGTCAATATAAGTTATTTGAGAATCATATGAGATTTGAAAATAAATCCATTTGGAGACAAAAGCCTATCCAAAGGCCTTGATTAAATTGAGTTGCTGCCAAACTTTAGAATGATGTAAGTATATTCCTTTAGATTGTTTTGCAATTGAGACCCTCTCTAAGGTTCAATTTCAACTAGAAATGAGGGGGCCAAAAAATAGAGAAGTTTCCCTCTCTAAGTGGTTTCTTTTGCCATTGAGAAGTCTTCTTTTAGAGGTCATGACCTTTGGAATCAGGTTTAAACCAACAAAAGGATATGAAATGGCAAATAATAATAATACACTATGCTAAAAATAGCAATTTTAATCAAGGACCTTTGAGATTTTAATTATATCTATTTTTAAAAGGTAGAGATAACTACTAAATTTTGGAAGGCTCAAAAATTTGAAGACTTTTTTGCCACATAGGAATCAATGTGCTCCATGTTTGGTGATCCGTAACCTCTCATTTAAGGTATAAACTCAAATTTTAAAGACTTTTTGGTTTTCGTTCAAAATTATCAAAATATTTTGTCTCCGCATCTGTGGATCTAGTATAAACTAGGCCTAAAACTATCTACGATTTTTGGATTGAAATGGTAGATTGGTATAAATAGGGATACAATTGAAAAAGGGTCTATAATTGTTGTACATACCTCAATGCAATGAATGAAAGTTTTATAAAGACAAATATTGATCAATTCAAACTAGCCAAGACTATATCAACAATGCAACCTTTATTGCAAGGCTTAAAAACAAAGCCTTGACTTCTATTCCATTGTTTGTATAAAGACTTGACCTTGAAAATTCTGCATGATGCGGTTCAAATTTGGAAACATCTAATAAAGTTATTATAGATCTTGAGTAATGCTATTCATGGAAGCAATCACGCCCTATAGTAATGTAGAGATGGCTTTTGACTTTCAAAGAAGATTCATGTCATCTTGTTTGCAAAAAGGTTTAAAAACTAATTCTATTTCAATTGGCTAATATGGTATAGAAATGAAAAGTTTGGTCCATAGAGGTACAAAGGGCTAAACTAAATGTGTCAATAAGAACTTAGAAAAGAGAATACAACAATTCACATATAGATTAAAAGACTATAATTCTTGTAGCGTGTGGATGGAAAATTGAAGTAATTTGAAGTAATTTAAAGTCTATCAGTCTTCTATTAATATCTAAACTTATCATCATGTCAATAATAATTTGAGATTAATCTCTAAAGGACCATCATGTTTAGAGGCCCAAAACCACTTCAAAAATATTCATCCCCAAAGCAAGGTCAAAATCTTCATCAATGATTATTTTTTAACAACTCCAACTCTTTTAGTTCACTTGTTCAGGTACATTGTTCTAATTTTATAGCAAATATCTCCACTGATTGCAAGTTCAATGTTCCTAAACTTCAAAATGTAGGCTTTTCTAGCCCTTCTAAAAGGTGGAGTTTTGTCGTTCAACATTTTTAGAAAATAATTCATATGTCTTGTAACTTGTTTATTTTGTCAATATATTGGAAAATGGGTTGAAAACACATGAAAAAAAAAATTAATCCAAAAAACTTTCATATTCATTTAAAAAAAAACTTGTAACATGACTTATAAAGTGGAAGGTCCTATTGAATGAAAAGAAACAACTAATATGCTAATAACTTTTACAAGAAATTGAGACTTTTAAATCACAATGGCAAAAATGCTCTAGTAAACAATTCATACCCTATATTTTTATTTTTATTTGAAAATTTTCAAAATTGAAAACAAAAGACAATTTTGTATGTTTTTTCTACCTTTCTTGCCTACAAAATAAAAAATTTCATAACTCTTACTTCATTATTCGGAATTGAATGGTTCAAATCTTTTTGAATATTTATCAATCCATACAATTCCCAAAAAATAATTCATATTTGTTTAGAATATATTTTGGACTGCCATTTGATATTGAAATTTTAAGAAAAATGAAGTGAGACAAAGCTTCACACATCGATTATGATGGATAGCTTCCATCTTAAAAATTTCATGTAGAACTTCCAAATTAGCAAGTCAACAAGGCCTGCTCGCCAATTCTCAAAAAGCCTAAAGCCCAAAGTGTCATCTTTGTCCTTGCGGGATTAGTTAGTGTAAATCTTATATAAAAATGGATAATTCAAAGTCCTTGGATTAGAATTAGTGATTAAAAAACATAATATTTATAACTATGATAATTTTTATAATATCTAGATCTATTCTACAAACTATTTAATGAATTTGCAGTATGTATAGTCTTTCTAAGTTATCTAGTATATATGGAGTTTGTCTCTAAAAGCTCTTAAGATTAGAAAACCCAAATTTTACAATGAAGGTTTTTGTACAAAAAGCTAAATAGAAAATTACTGGAAAAAATTTTCCTCAAAAATATTTGATTCTAAAATGGACTTTGGAGAAGCTTATACAAATGGTAATGATTCTACATGATTTAATTTAATAACAAAATATTAACCCCTAAAGTCCGATTGTCCCCTCGTGGGACAAAAGGATTTTGGGCAGGCTCTTTTGGCCTTGATTTTCATGATAATTTTTTGAAACTTCTTGTGAAGATAGAAAAACACATTAGCTTTCTAGAAATATAATTTTTATTTCAATCGGTGCTCGGGGGCAAAAGTTATGGCACAAAAGGTCCTTATTTTTGGTGCGGCGGGCAAGAATCTCTTCATATAATTTTTTTTTTAATTTTTTAAAAATTTGCTTCTCATAGATTTTAATTTTATCTATATGGGAAGCTTTGATTCATTCCATTTGGATTTACTATGTAAAAGTTATGAACAATCTTATTTTTGGGGCAATTAGAGCATCTTTTAAAAAACATAACTTATTGGGTTCATTTCTGAATGCAATTTTTACAATTTTTCAAAACACATTGTTTGACAAGATTAAGTTTGCTTTTTTGACAGGAAAATGGCCATGGGACTTTAGGGGTTAACAACAACAAAATGAAGCAACATTTAGGAATAGGACCCAAGTATGGTAACTATCTATAGGCATTTCCTATAAGAAATGTCTTGACTTACTTACTAATAAATCTTGCATCCAAAAACTAAATGTGTCTCCGTGAAATTCAATTGTTGCTTATAGATTATCCATTTTTGGTATATGATTTAAACTCATTAACTTTTCAAGGACTAAGATGACACAATGTCTTCTTGTCAAATTTTCAATGGCAAATTCTCTGTGGGGTGAAACAAATCTCAATATTTTATAAACTAGGGACTTATAGAGTAATATGTTCACAAACTTGTTGCACTTTTTTATTTTCAAAATTTTAATGTGATTTTCTTAAAAACTATTTAGGATGGAAAAAAACATATTTTTTTGACATTTCTAGTCATTATTTTGCACAAATAAATTAGATTTGGAGAAAAAACTTCAAATTTGTATTTTTAATAGTTTTAAATATACAAGGTTCAATCTGGTGCAATTAAAAATATAAGTATAATTAAAATGATTTCAAATTTTTTAGAGATGTTCCAAAATATATTTCAATAATAATAATTATTAAATTTCAAAAAAATTGCATATATAAATTTTTAAATTTTTTGTAGGATCTAATTTGGTCAGTTTTGGCTTTCATTTGAAAATATGTACGAATTTGAGAGGTTCTTTTAATTCTCATTTTTAAAATTTAAAAAATATCATATTTTCCATCAATTCCAATCTAGTTTTTTTGTGGAAAAAAAAGAATTATTCATCTTCTTATAATTTTTCTTCTCCAAAAGCTACGTTTTTTGCCTACAATGTCAATCATCTAAAATTAATATAATCTAGAATCCAGCAATCAATATTTCCACAATTAATTCCACGCACATAAGACAAAGTCGTCTTTAATTATGTACAATTCAAATTCAAAATTTCAATCATGTGGAAAAAAGATCAAAGTGGGACAATTCATTGAAAACCTCTATTGTCAAAACATTGTTAGCCCTCAAGAGATTAAAGAAAGTGCAATGGATTTAGTTTTGATACCATTTCAAAAAATTAAATGAATTATTATGATTGCAATTATCTCTAGAAATTATATGAGTTAGAATCCAAACTTCGTTACATCTAATATTTCATTTGTATTTTTTTATTTAAAATATATTTAATACTTGTTTTTCAATCACTTTCATACTTTCTTTAATTTTTTTTGTTCTTCTAAAATCTATGTATTAGAGAGGATGAAATTGACTTATATATTTTACATTTAAAATCAAAATTTTATACATAGTATACTAATACCTAGAATCTAGAGCGAATGATTTCGAGTGATTTTTTGAAAATAATCAATCAAAAGATACACTTTTATATCACTTGAACTTTTAAAAGGTTTTGATGTTATACTACAAGAATTATTATAATAATAAACTATAGTGGCCTATAATTGTTGTATATTTTGAATCTGCAATCCACTCCCATCCTTGAATTTGCTCATAGTTTTTACGACTCACCAAAAAAATGTCCTTCTCCAAAGCATAATATGCAAATAAAAAGGAATGAAGGTTGTGTGGGTACTATTATCACAAACAATCAATATAAGTTTAAATGCGTAGACCATTCTCCTTGAATGAACAAAATGTGTAATATTTTAAAATCCCTTGTGGTATAAGCTAATTATCATATTTTCAAATGATGTTTATTGCAAAAGCAATTGCATGGCTATCGTCAAATTTAACATATCTATGTGATGCAAAAATTTGCAAATGATTTAGACCTTCCTTCTACAATTCAAGCCTTGATTTTTATGTAAAATTGCATAATTTCTACCAAAATCTATAAGTACAACATTTTATAAAAACTTCACTACAATGTCCAAGAACATAACAAATTTTATGCATTACTTCTATTGATGATTTATGTCTTTATAAAAAATCAAATCTACTAGAACTTTCTTATACCTTCAAAGACATCTTCAAATCCTAAACCACATTGTTTTACATCAAGAGGGCCTAACTCCCTCTATAATATAAGATTTCTGAAAGTTAAAAAATTTACAGAATCACAAAAATTCTCTACAAATCTAATATAAGTTTTTGTTTGTCTTGAAGTAGAGAATAGCCTATAATTTATAATTTTGATGTTATTTAACCACATTCATTTATCCCCCAACTAAATGCTTTGAAGTTCATATTATGGATGATTCTCAAAGTGCATTGAAGCAAATTTATGTCCATACAATTCTTTATTCATTGAAATTAATGCTTGAACTTTTAAGAAACAACCACTATACAGAATAGTGAAATTAAGTTGCTTTGTCAATTAGATTGCCTTATATGAGATAGTTACTTCATAGATCAATGCTTATTCCACATAAAGGCCCATACCAATCTTTGAACTAGACCTTGAACTGGTGCACAAATCTATGTCATACACATGGCTCTAAATTGAATGCATCATTGTACAAAAGCAGTGAATTTTCCTATAGTGCGGATTGTCAAGAAACTACTGTGGGGCAACCTAATTTCACTATTATGTGTAGTGAAAAGGATGTTATTAGCACCAATCTCCATCAATATAAGCTTTGTGCTCAAAGACACTCCTTTCTACTACTTCTACTACTTTAACCTCTAAAGGCCCAAGGCCCTTTCTAACTCAAAAACCACCTAAAACTGCCATTTCTAGAGCATTCATCAAAAAAGTTTTCAAAATGTTTATTTTGGGAATCTAACCATTAGATCTTGTAGTTAACTTGTATGAAAATATGTGGTAAAAATTTCGTGAGGTTTGACCATATGGATTGTAAGATATTTGCATTCAAAGTCTTTGTTTCTTCTTTTTTTCATTGTGCGCAAAAAATTCAGATTTCTTTGACTAGCATTTGTTGAATTTTTTTCCACTACAGACCTTGAATTTAAAAATTTTCCTTATGGAAAAACATATTAGGCATGTGCATGCCAATTTTCAAGGCAATTCAAGACAAGTAAGACATTCAAAAAAATTAAAATTTGCCACAATGTCCCAAGAATTGACAATATACTAGGCCATTTTCGAATCAATTTTTCCATCACATATTTTTAGATATAGAAAATCTGAATGGTGGATTGAAATATGTACTTATATTTGAGAAGTAGTTAGAAAAAAAACCCAAAAAACCTCAAAATCTCTAACTTTTAGAAGCTCCTAAAGCCTAATGTGACCTCCCAATAGGCACAACAATAGCCTAACTCTCCTCTCTTGCCACCTCTGCTGCCCCTTGGGAATCAAAGGCAGATTGGTGAGGGGCAGTAGTAGAATGACCTGAAATTTTTATTCAAAACTTCATAACTTCTTGATTTAAGTTGGATTTTGACAAAATTTGTATCCACACAAAGCTTATAAGAAACTACATGCTCATAAAAAATTTGAAAAAACTATATTGAATATGAATTTTGAACAAGCTTGCCCAAAGTCTTAAGTGTCCCTTGAAGGGACACTTAGGCCTTTAGGTGTTAAGGTGGGAAGTTCTAAAAGTCATTGGGCTCTAAAAGGGACCACTTCCTTAAATGTACACTATTTGTACACATTGCTTTTTCATAGCCTTCAACAATGTACATATTATGTACTTGGAGTATATTTTAGAAGGTGGTCCATTTAACCATGGACTACGCCATTTCAACTTCAAAATTTTATACGGAGTAAGAACATTCCCACCGGGAGTTCCATTTCCCTGAAAGTTTAGGGAAGAGGCCATGAGATGCAGACAGGGATACAGAAAGTTCACTACACCAAACTTTTTCAAAAATATGTATCTCTAAATATACAAAATTCTATAAAACTCACCAAATCCTATATCTAGAGGCTGATATAGAGAACTCGCGAAATCTCATATGTATAAAGTCAAGGTTGACTGCTTTGAGACTTCAAGTTTAGGGCTAGAGAACAGATTGGTAGGGATGCTTTAACTAACTCCACAAAGCTCCAAAAAATTTATGAAACGACTTAGGTTAGATATCAATATGAAACGACTTGGGGTTAGATGTCAATATGAAACGACTTGGGTTAGATGTCAATATGAAACGACTTGGGTTAGATGTCCACTTGTCTTTCAAGGAAAACTTACTGAAAAATATTTCTAAGATGTTTCACATCCCCCAAAACTCAGTTCCAGCCCTTAGATAGTCCAATTAGTCCAATTACAGCCCTCCTGCCTTAGTGAACTTTCCTCCACTAATCTTGAACTGCAAAATATTACTTAGAACTTTACAAAACAACCGTCCTCCCAAAACACTTTGATGAAATTGAGGCGAATTAACAACATAATTGCACGTCGATATACAAGGAAAATGTGCAAAATTTCCATAGAAAGATGTGGGCGTTAAATGAACGGCATTAGATAGCTCTAACTTACCCTCTCAGCCGCTATTACGCAAAACGCAAAACGCAAAACTACAACTGAAAGCAAGAATCTCGAACTACAATTGTTTCGATCTCTAAGCTCCCATTCTGCAAAGCAATTCACTGTCACACTGACAGAAGAAAGCAAAAATCTCGAACTAGAATTTTCTGGGATCTCTAAGCTCCTATCCAACTCTGCACAACTCCCACCAACTAACAGCAGAAAGCAAGAAACTCGTACTACAATTGCTTTGATCTTGAAGCTCCTCTTCAATTTTGCTTAACACCCGAATTACTGACAGCTGAAACTCAAGCAAGAACCTCGAACTACAATTTCTTTGATCTCGAAGTTATCTCCTACTCTGAAAAAAATCTCCAGCAGAAACAAGAACCTCGACCTCCATGCTCCGATTTTTCCATCTCCTAGAGCTCGCTCTTCTCTTCGATATGCTCCCGAGCCGCTTGTTTCCGAAGATTAGCCTCCCCAATCACGTCCTTCACGGCGGCTCCCACTACGGGCACGTTCTTGGCCACCTGGTAAGCAGCTTGATACGGCTTCCCAGTGAAGAAGTGGTAGGCGATGCGACTGGCCTCGCTCGCCACCGACTTCACCCCCTGGAAGGACGCCCTCTCATACACCACGGAAACCACGTCGCTCCCAGCCGACTTCGCCCACTGCAATCCTTGCTGCAGCCACGGGGCGACCATCTGCCATACCTGGACCGCCACGTCCTTCGCCTGCTTCATCTGGTCCTCCTGGTTGCTCGCCTCGCCTCTTGTATTGGCTTGAGATACAACTCCCGTGGTGCTCACCATGAGTAGAAACGCGAGCAATACCAGTGCGACGTGACGGCGCGCCATCTCGCAAACCCAACAATTTCAAGCCTGGAAACCAAAATTTCAGGTCGAAAACCTAACTATTTCAAGTCGCGAAGCTGAAATTGCAAGCAGCAGAGCCAAACGTTCAATCCACGGAGCTAAGATTCCAAGTCGCGAAGCTAAAACCTTAATCCGCGGAGCCAGATGTTCAACCTGCGGAGTTTGATCTGCGCGGGTTAAACATTCAATGCGGAAAAACTCAGTTGCAGAGAGCGGTTTGCGGGTTTTCAAGCAAGACAATGTGGTGTGAAGTGCTACTGAAGGCACAAGGTTACGAGAGTCGGTCTGTCGGCGTCTGCAAGACTACTGTAAGTTACGTAGACCGTGTGACACGAGAGCCGAGTGCGTGGAGTTGCGGCAAGTGGCAGCCTCGAAAGACGTGACACGTGGATTGTTTTTTGCCACGTGAGCTTTCAGAGGGGTGCCTGTCGTGTCTCCATTGGCCACAGACTTGGTGCCAAACGAAACTGAAGTCGAGATCTTTTCCCAAAACCGCCACCTATTCCCAACCAGGGAGCTATGCCAACCTGTAGGGTGCACTATTTCAGGCCAGGCAGGGTGTTGGAATGTATTTTTTTCTTCTGGACTATGTTTTGTTTTCCTTTTCAAGGTTGGGACAAATAAGGTCATGACACATGTCCAAAAAATGTTTAGGAAGTACAGTAGTGAGCAAGATAGTAGAAATAAAGGCAAAAACAACCCATTGCGGTCAAAATTGGGAGTTTGACTTCATTCTATTGCTAGAATTTTTTAACTATTTTTTAAACATAAAGACAAATGTGAGAAAAATAGTGAGAGCAATTGAAATTACATTTTTTCAGCAAAGTATGAATTTGCTATAACTTTTTGAAGTATTCAGCACATCATGGCCCAAAAGAGTTTGTAGACTATCCTAAAATCAACAAAATCTGAATCCATAATAATCATCTTAACCCTCTAAAGTAGTCATAATATTTTTTAACATGGAAGGCCTAAAAAGTCAATTCTTACAAAGATTTCATGCTGAAAAGTTGGAAGTTCCTAATGAGGTCACTAGTCACTCCATTATTGTCATTGATTGTGGCCCAAATCTTATATACTGAGAACCTCCGTAATGCGGTCATTCCCTAGGTATCCATTATGGAGTCATTTGATTGCAATGGGTTATTCTACCTTAGTGAGCGGGAAAGTAGTTTGGCTATAAAGAGAATTGGAAGACTCTAAACATTGGCTATGGATTTGGAACACTTTTGGGCTCCCAAAATTCATAGTAATTTCAATTTTGGAAAAAAAATTACAAAAATTTCACATTCCGAATATTTCTTATCTTTCTATACAAAATGTTTTTTCTCTACTTCACATTGCTCCTTGTCTGTCTTGAACTCACTTAAATCATTGGGTATGGGTGGTTCTAACTTAATTTACACCTAAATGCATCTGAAGAAGCAATTGAGAATTGTTTACATTATTAAATTGCCTAATTTTTTATTGGATCTTATTGAAAATAAAAAAAGTATTTCAAACTCTCTTCTTATGTATTCCAAATTTATAAACAATGATTTCTCAAGTGTTGAAAATACATGTTCTAAAATCGTCCCTACACTTTCATAAAATAGTGAGAGTACATTTTAACCCCTAAAGGATCAAGGCCTTTTTTCTACCCAAAAACTTTCAAAACTGCCATTTCTAGAGCAAAAAGTAAAAAAAATTAAATTTTTTTTTTTGCACATCTAACCGTAGGATCTTACACCTAACTAGTATGAGAATGAGTGGAAAAAATTTCAGAATTTTTGACTGCACAAATTGCAAGATATCTGCGTTTGAAGTGAAAAAAACAAGAATTTCAGCACATTGCGGGATTCGATTTTTTGACTTTGAACATTTTTAACTTAAATTTTTTGCACTACAAAGTTTTGAATTTTAAATCTTTCTAGTGGAAAATTGAGTTGAGAGTCTAGGGAAAAAAGGAAATTAAAAAAAACTTAATTTTCATTCTTAAAATAATTATTAAGTAGAAGTAGGTACAAGATAGAAGGAAAATCTAAAATATTAACATCTTTTAGATGGAATTAAAATGCACTAATCCCAATGGTGAGATTGTTCTAGCAAGTAAACTAAACCATGTGGAACTTTTTTTTTCTAAAAATTGCAAAATCTGCATTCCAAAATGAATCCTACAAGTTATTTTTTTTAAGAAGCTGCTCTAATTGCCTAAAAAACAAGATTGTCCGTAACTTTCTCATAAAAAATCCAATTGAAATGAATCAAAGATTTCCAAACAGACAAAAATATAATCTATAAGAAAAAAAAATTAAAAAAAAAATTTAATGTTTTAGCAAAAAAAATTTGTTGCCCCCTCTCCCATGTTTTGAGCTTATTTGGGCATAACTTTTGTTCCCGGGCACCGATTGAAAAAAAATTATATTCCCACAAAGCTTATCAATTTTTCTATCTGCAAAAAAAAATTCAAAAAATTCCAACAAAAATCCAGCCCGTAGGTACCTACCGGAAATCCCATTTGTCCCCCGATGGGACAATGGTCCTTTAGGGGTTAAACAAAAATCCGTAGAGGTAGTTTTTAGAAAGAGACACAACTATGCAATGATACACCTTAACTCCTAAAGTCCCAAGGCCTTATTTCTATCAAAACCACTCAACACTGCCATTTCCCTTAACCCCTAAAGGACCAAACACCGTTTTTTGGCAACATAGCGATTTTGGGCAGCTCACTACGAATGGAGTTTTATTTCTTTTCTTTAAAAATTCCATACAACATGCACCCGAGGAGTAGCTTTACGGTCCAGCAATTTCATAACTTTTGACTACATGGTTAAAAAGTTATTGCATGATATGTAATCATTGTGACTCGGTGGGCAGCTCGGACAACTCAAAAAACTTCTTTAAAAATCACTTTTTTGAAAAATGAAAAATTGGAGGTGATTCTAGAAAAATATTTAGAAGTGGAAAAGTCTGAATCACTCCATTTTGTTTAATGAGATGAGAATTATGAGGGATTCCAGTATGTGGGTAGGTTTGGAATCCAGAGACTCCATACCTACCCGCAAACTAGAATCCCTCATAATTTTGCTCTCATTAAACAAAATGGAGTGATTTAAGCTTTTCCACTTCTAAATATTTTTCTAGAATCACCTCCAATTTTTCATTTTTCAAAAAAGTGATTTTTTAAGAAGTTTTTTGAGCTGCCCGAGTTGCCCACCGAGTCACAATAATTACATATCATGCAATAACTTTTTAACCATGTAGTCAAAAGTTATGAAAATTGTTGGACCTTAAAGCTACTCCTTGGGCACATATTGCATGAAATTTTCAAAGAAAAGGAAAAAAAACTCCGTCCGTAGTGAGTTGCCCAAAATCACTATGTTGCCAAAAAATATTGTTTGGTCCTTTAGGGGTTAAAGTGCAAAATATATTAAAAATTTGTTTTTATTTTCATATCTAACAGAGGATCTTGCACAATAATAGTAAATAAATTTGTGGAAGAAATTTCAAAAAATTTGACCCCATTATTTGCATTCTCAACAGTGAGAATGTTTCACATTATTTGCATTTAAAATGAAGAAGAAAAAATTTGTTTACCTTGCTTGATTTCATTTTTTAGCTTCAAGTCATCTTAACTTAAAATTTTTGCACTAATAATTTTGAATTTCTACTTTTTTTATATTGAAGAATTGAGTTGATAATCTAGAAATTTAAAAAATAAATAAAAACACTGAATTTTCACTCATTAAAAATTAATAAATAGAAGTAAGTTTAAGCTTGAAGGAAAATCTAAATCATTAATAGCTCTAAGATGGAATTAGACCTCACAAATCTCAACAGTGAAATTGTTCTCACAGATCTTAACCTTAAGAATTTATTTATTTTTAATTGTGAAATGGAGTTCAAAAATGAGTTTTACAAGTTCTTTTTCAAGAAGATGCTCTAATTGCTTGAAAAATAAGATTGCCTATAACTTTCACATAGCAAATCCAAATGGAATGAATTAAAGCTCTCCATCCATATCTTAAGTTTGGCTGTTTGATTATTTGTTTTGTTTATTTTGTTACGTTGAGATCTCCTGGACTGTGTGTCCTCCTGCAGCGTGCTTGGTACTGTTGGAAAGGGCTCAGCGAGGAGGGGTGCACGAGCTTGGTTTTGTGGCGTTTGGACCACGGTGCGGAAGTTATTGAATTTTAAAGTATTTATTGGATTAAAAAATTAGATAGTTACTTTTACTTTGATTTTAATTGCATACTTGGTACCATTAGAAAGCTCTTGGCGAGGAGGGGTGGATGGGAATTGTTTCATCGCATTTGGAATGACGGTGTGAAAGATATTGAATTTCAAATTTTTTATTATGAATTAGAAAATTAGAAAATTATTTTTACTATGATTTTGGCTGTGACAATGGCACAGGGCACATTAGTGTATATAAAATTACAATCTATGAGAAACAAATATTTTAAGTTTAATGTTTTTTGCAGGGGGAGGGGGGAGGGATTTGCTCGTTGTACCTAAAAAAAGTTTATTTTTTCTATAATTTTTGCTTTTGAGCATTCATTGAAACAAAAATTATATCTCTAATATAGCTAATATATTTTATTATTTAAAAATAAATACTCTTGAGGAATATTGAGACTGCCCAAAATCCATTTTGTTTCCCAAGGGGACAATGGGACTTTAGGAGTTAGTGTAATTGCACCCAATGTGAATCTTTTCTAAAATCAATCCCTAGATAATTATAACCAATATATACAACCTCTAAGGTAAAACAAACTATTGTGGTAATAATTGGGAGTTCGGCCTCATGCTATTGCTAGAATTTTTCATTTTTTTTCCACACAAAGACAAGTGTAAGAAATAGCAAGAGCAGTTGAAATTAATTTTTTGTCAACAAAGTATGAATTTGCTATGAATTTTTGAAGTGTCAGCACATCATGGCCCAAAAGAGTTTGTAGATTACCCTAGAACCACCAAAATTTGAATCCATAGTAGTATTCATCTTACTCCCTTAAAGCAAACATCATATTTTCTAACATAGAAGGCCTGAAAGGTCAATTCTTATGAAGAATTCACATTGGAAAGTTGGGAGTTCATAATGAGGGCACTAATCACTCCATTATTGTCATTTAAGACATTGATTGTGGCCCAAATCTTACATACTATTACCCCCCGTAATGCGGTCATTCCTTAGGTGTCCACCATGGAGTCATTTGACCACAATGGGTTGTTCTACCTTATTGGTATTCATGAGCTCAACCCTAAAAAGAAGTAAAAGATCTTAAATATCCAATGGATGAAACAAAAAATGCACATACTGGTCCAAAAGTTGAATCCTTTTTAATTGAGTGTATATCATTGAGGCAACATCCTTCAAATATTAACCTTGAAATGACAGGTCGATCACTGTAAAAATGATCTGTTTTTATACTATGTGAATTATTTGCTTGAAAAACTCCAGAAATATTCAAATTCAAGGTTGAACTACTATACAAGACCTCCTTTTCTTGCATAAAATTTCAAAGATGACATTAGAAGAGACTGGGGTCTTCAACAAAGCTGTGAGTTTCCTCTTAGACTATGGGAACTCCGCCACATCAGATAATAACATTTCATTAGTTTTAAAATTTAAAATTTAGGCTATTAGTGGCTGGCTCAAATTCAATCAACACCATATTCATGCCCTCAAAACCAAAAGACATAACAAAGCAGTATGGGAACTGAGAAAGCTAATACTATCCACTGAAAAAACTAGAAACTACACTCTCATGAATGCAGGAACATTCAACAATAACCTACAAGAAAATACAGTCCCCTTGTGGCTTCTGTCTTGCTCTTGCATAAGACAAAGATGTCACTGTAACGCTAGATTTAAACCAGATATCCTCTGTGTTAATGGACTCCCCTACCAAAGCAACCCACCAACTAGCCCAGACAATAATCTCACAATACAATTCATTGAATTCACATACTCTAATGATAGATTCTCATAAATAACAATAGATAACAAAATCCATAAATAACAACCACTAATAAACAATATCATTGCCCAAGGATGGAAAATAAACCCACTAATTGTCATTACAGCAGGAGCCAAAGGGACAACACATGCCCCATTAATGAAACTCCTTAAAACCAAACTCAAATTACCCGAAACTGCTTTAAAACACAATTTTAAAACAATCAACACCATTGCCATACAATATGCTAGGTCATTTATATTACATAAAAGAAAAATAGAAAACAACCAACCACTTCCAAAAGAGTAAGATATATACAAAACACAATAGTACATAAACAAAAAAGAGGAAAATATAGTCATGATAGTTAGTTTCTCTAAAATCAACCTCTGTACTCATGACTTGAAGACCCTCTACTCATACACTTTGCATTTATAATCCATATTTATCAAACATCTTTAATCTTGGTTACTTTATGTGGTTACTGATACTAAAGAATCCATTCTTGAAAGGGGAAAGTAGTTTTGCATCAATTGCCCTTCATCCGGTGGACATTGGCTCATTGTCATAACGAACAGACACTTTATTCACGCCGGCCTTCTTCAAAGATTGGAGTTTCTATCTATCTATCTAGCTGGCTCACAACATGGGGAACGGGCCTAAAACGGCCCTTCAATGCCCTCCCAAAACATCTAATGACATGTGCACTTTGTTTTAAATAGAAGGATTTTCTATCATCTATTGGCCACGTTTTCGGCCTCCACGTCTTTCCAAGGTTAAGGTACACCTTTTCAATACACCTATTTTTAACACTTTGAAAATTCATAAATTATTCATATAATATCCAAAAAATGCATATGAGAGAATCCAAAACACTCTTTTCACTTCCAATAAAATCTTGCAAAAAAAAATTAGGCAATTGAATAATAGAAACAAGGCTCAATTGCTTATTCAGATGTGTAGCTTGGCCCTAAATCTTGGCTCCTATTTAGTGGTTGTATAAGGTTGGGTTTATTCAGACCTCTCTAATTGCACTAATCTAATCTCTATAATAAGACGAAAGGTTGAAGAATTGGTGTAAAATAGCTAAATTTATGAAGTTCTAAAGGAAATTGTAAAACGTATTCTTCTTAAACTTCAATATCTCAATATTATCAAATTTGAATTGCAATCTTTTTTGATAGAAAGTACGACATTTGCAAAATGCATTAGAAGTTTTGAATTCACAACCTTTGTTATTAAGACTTTGATCCTAGTAAAGAATTACGCATCAAGGGAGTGTGCAATTATGGAGGTTTGGATGTAAGTTACCTGATCATCCAAGAAGGGGTATAAGAGATATGCCACGTGGAAGTGTTTATTCCACGTCAGCATCTCGGCTGGCACTGAACTGCTGGTTTGTGACCTGAACTTGGGACCTGGGATGTGATTTTAGGGTTAGGGTTTGGCGACAGGCCCAGGCTTGAATTCGAGGAGCTTGTGTTTCGTAAGCTCTTTTGCTGCGAAGCGCCGTCGTCGTTCTTTTCCTCCGACAAGCCTTAGCAGCGTCTTTTAGCCATGGTGTTCCGCAGGTTTGTCGAGATCGGTCGCGTTGCCCTGATCAATTACGGGCCTCAGTATGGCAAGCTGGTCGTAATCGTGGACGTGATTGACCAAAACAGGGCCCTCATCGATTCCCCTGACATGGTCCGGACGCAGATTAACTTCAAGCGTTTGTCTCTTACCGATATTGTGATTGAAATTCCCAGGATGCCGAAAAAGAAGGTGCTCAAGGAGGCTATTGAGAAGGGTGAAGTGTACAGCAAGTGGGAGAACAGCGCCTGGGGGCGCAAGCTTGCTGTGCGGGCGAAGCGGGCCAGTTTGAACGACTTCGACCGCTTCAAGGTTATGGTGGCCCGTGTCAAGAGGAGTTCCATTGTTCGTAGAGAACTCGGAAAGCTCAGGAGGGAGAAAGCTTAGAACGCCTGCAGGTATACCTGGTTTTCCAACTATTTTAGGGTTAGGTCTTAAGTGTGGAGCTTTGTGCTCTTCGAATTACAGAGGTCGCAGCTGATTGAGATGCGGTTGAGTTACGTTTTATATGTGCTGTTATTAAGAGAAATGATAATGCCGCTCGTAATTCTGATAACTTGACATCTTGTTGCGTTTCACTGCTTTGGGGATTGGGTCAGCGATTGGTTTGCTGTGTAGGGCTCATCTTTTATCATTTTGGGCCTATATTTTCACCCTAAAGCTGATTATTGGATTATAATGCGAATTATGGCCTGATTAAGCGGCACCTCAGTGCTCTAGTATGCGGCCAACAATTCTTTTGTGTGGCTTCATTTTCTGCATTGTCCAGGGATGGGGAAGGTTATGCACTAGAGTCTTGTACATCTGTTACCAAATTCGGTCGGGATTTTCTTGTCTCGTTTAGAGTATTGACTTGGTTGTTCTCGATGGCAATTTGCAGGGTTCTGTGATGGAAGTCGCAAACATTCGATTTGTCCTCCGCGGTGCACATCTGAATTTGTAGAAGACCAGTTGTGTTACATTTTTATCATCTATAAATCCTTTTTGGCTAAGAAATTGTCACCCTCTGAATTTGAGTCTGAAGGTCAGTGGTGCATATTCATGTTTGAGCTCTGCTCGTTTGCGATGCGATGCATTGCTCAGTAGCGCTGAGTTGTTAACGGACCTTGTATAATTTCAGTCTGTAGGGCATAACAGTGTTGGCATGACGTTGATTGATTTTCATGAAGATCTCCGGTGCTCTTCTCGTATGATCTGAATTCGAAGCACCCACTACGCATTGCGTTTTATGTAATATTACTGGGAGGTTCGTCTGTTTGAGAATTCTTACTCTTGTGGAGCGTTCAACCCGACAAACTTCAAAGGTTAGCTCATTCTCGAATTTGTTGATGGGATCATAACGTCACGTATTGAAAATGTACTAAGCGTATATCAGAGGTTGTCAGAATAGGTCAAAGGATGCACTTCTAATTGAAAAGAGAGATTCTTCCTTGAATCGTCGTTCTTCAGGGACTAGGTTGCATTTAAACCCTAGGTGCACCTCACTGCTACCATGGTCGACCGCAGCGTTTTCGAGTATCAACTGGCTTTTCTTGTTCGTAATGGGTTTGAAGACTCGAACCGTAAGATCTGAAGAAGATTTTTGTTGGGAGTCTTGATATGAATGTTGCACAACGGTCGGACTTGTATGACTTGTAGATCGGTTGATTACAAAGTTTCAAAATGAGTGGTACTTTCTGTGTTTGCTTTTATAAACACAAATCATGAAGACACGTAAAAATTCCGCAAAATCCTGAATGGTATAGAGATATCGGTGAAGTTGTGCGGCCACAAGTACGAGGGTATGAGAACCGTACACCAGATTCTTGATTAAACCGTGTTTGGAACATGCGGTTGGAGGAAAATTCCGCATCATTTGAATGGTAATGGGTATGAACAGATTGCTCAAAAATATACAACACAGAAAAGTATGTCACAAGAAACCAGCACTCCAAGAGAGTGGTATATTGCCTAAACAATGAAAGATTAATTAAATAAAAATCTGAGACGAAACCTCTTAACCCCTAAAGGACCATTGTCGGTTTGGTGGACATTTGAGATTTTGGGCAGGTGCCTACTGGTTGAAAGTTTGTTGTGATTTTTTTGAAACTTTTTTTGAAGATAGAAAAATTGATAAGCTCTGCAGGAATATAATTTTTTTCACAATCGATGCCTGGGAAAAAAAGTTATGACCAAATAAGCTCAAAATAGGGGACGGCGGGCAACAAAAAAAAAAAGACAAAAATTTGAATTTTTTTTTTAATACTTTTTTCTCATGTATTATATTTTTTTCTATTTGGAAAGCTTTGATTCATTTCATTTGGATTTGTTATGAGAAAGTTATGGACATTCTTGTTTTTTGAGCAGTTAGAGCATCTTTTTGAAAAAAATAAATTCTAGGATGAATTTTTGAATGCAATTTTTCAAATTTTTCAGTTTTTTTTTTTTGGCATGGTTTATATTACTTAATAGAACAATCTCACCATTGGAATTAGTGAATTTTAATTCCATCTAAAATATATGAATATTTTAGATTTTCTTTCTATCTTGTAACTACTTCTACTTAACAATTTTTTAAAGAATGATAATTAAGTTCTTTTTTATTTTATTTTATTTCCTAGACTCTCAACTCAATTCTCCACTACAAAGATTTAAAGCTCAAAACTTTGTAGTGCAAAAATTTTAAGTTAAAAATGTTCATAGTCAAAAAATCTAGTCCCGCAATGTGCTGAAAAACTTGTTTTTTTACACTTTAAACGAAGATATCTTGCAATCTGTGCAATCAAAAATTTTGAAATTATTTCCACATGCTTTCAAACTAATTAGGTGTAAGATCCTATGATTAGATGTGAAAAATAAACATTTTTCAAATTTTTTTTACTTTTTGCTATAGAAATGGCAGTTTTGAGTGTTTTTTGGCAAAAAATGGGCCTCGATTTTTTAGGGGTTAAATTTGTTCCATGAATTTCACCTTTTCTATATGAACAAAATCTAGAATTTTTTTTTTCACTTTTCATTTATGATTCTATGACTATTTTACACTTTAAACAACTTTAGGGGTGGCGTTTGAGATGTATCAAGATGATCAAGTTGAGGTCGAATTAAATGGAACACGTCAATGATGAGTATGTGCTTGTTTAGGGCTCTATGTTGGGCTTCAAAAATCTAGTTTGAGCAAAATCTAGACTACATACCTTTGCAAGAAAGAAGACTTCTTAGTAACTAATTTAACCCTTGAAGTTTCAAACCTTTTTGTCATCAAAATCCACTCAAAATTGCCATTTCTATTGCAAAGAGCAAAAGAATTCACTACTTATTTATTTATTTAACTACAAGATCTTGCATTCAACTAGATTAGAAATGAATGGAAGAAATTTTAGAAACAATTTTGGGTATAGATTGCAAGATATTTGCATTTAAAGTGAAGAAAAACGGGTTTATGTGTACATTCTTTGACTAGATTATTTGACTCTTACTCTTTTTAATTTAAAATTTTGCTCTAAAGATTTTCAATTAAAAAAATTTACATTGAAGATTTGAGTTGAAAATAAAAAAGGGGAATTAAAAGAAACTCAATTATTATTCTTAAAAAATTGTAAAATAGAAGTTGGTATAAGATTGAAGGAAAAACTAAATTGTTAATATCTCTAAGACTCCAATATGTTTTTTTCAAGACATGCTAATGATTATCTACAAAACAAAAAGCTCTATTATGTTCACATTATTAATCCAAATGGAACAAATCAAAGCTTTCCATGTAGACAAAAATATAATGTATAGATACAAATTATGCCTCCAAAAGCTAATGTGTTTTTTCAAAAAATCATGACAAAAATTTGAGGTTATAAAAGCCTCTTGAAATTCATCTTGTCCTCCTTTGGGACAATGGGCCTTTGGGACTTTGAGAGTGTAGGATTCAATTTGAGAAAGAATAAGGAGTAGGTTGAGAATTGGATAATTTGTTAGAGTTGGAAAAAGGGATGCAATGAGCACATTAGAGAGAATTTGGGCCTTCTAAAGGCATGCGAGTTCCCATGAGTTCTCCACAAGTTTTGAATAGTCCCTGACTGTTGAAACTACGCCACTACAGCAGGGTGACATGGCCAAACTTTGGCCACATCAAATTTTCCAATTTTTTTTTTTTTTTTTTTTTTAAAATGAAATTTGCAAAAAATTATTATTATTATTATTATTATTATTATTATTATTATTATTATTATTATTATTATTATTATTATCATTTTTTTTTTTGAAAATATACTTTTTAGACAGCCTATACCACTGTTCACAGCATGGAGACAGATTGGAAACAGGCTTGAAACGGCCCTTTCTTGGCCCCAAATCCTTCTAATGTAAAGCCGAGGTAGAAGAGGTATTTTAGGATAATTTGTGTACAATGTTTAGTGTAGAACAAAGGAAATATGGTTTTGTGACATGGTGGGGGCTCCTTGAAAGTAGGCAGAAATTAGATTTCAATCCCCCAAACCTACTACTATCATATGTGAAGGCCTGTTTTGGCACCTGAGTTCCATAATACTCGGCACTTTAGCATTCCGGTGTTCAAATTTTGTTGTGCTTGGCAACTTCTAGGTTTTCATGTTTTAGGAAACTTGTCATGTGGGGTTTAAAGTGTGACACAGGTTTTAGAAATATTCAAAGTTTAGGCAATATGGATGAAAAGTTTCTGCAACATTTTGGACATTTCAAACATTGAGACATTCCAAAAAATGCTTAATTTATGTCTGAATCTGACCTTCACGTAGGGTATTACAGAGAAGAAAAAAAAATCATCTTGGGAGAAGCTGAAGCTCAGGCTGAGCTTCTTCTCGATCGTATCGTGGACATTCGCAACGACTTGCTCTTTGGATCTGACTCGCAGTCATCTAAGTTACGACTGCGGAGCTCGCAGATTCTCAGCCAAGTACGGTGCTCGAAACTCTTCTTCGACGGTCTCCAACGTTTCTTCTCCGACTTCGGGAAGCGTTTTTTCTGATGGTAGTCAGGTAGGTCTTCCCGAGGATCTCCAAACGGACGAGGACTTGAGTCTCAAGTTAGGTTCTGGCTTCAGAGTCTTGAGCCTCGCGCGGTAGCGTTCTTCTCCCGCTCATCCGTTCACTCGGAATGCTCTCATTGCTTGGGTAGCAGGCTTGTTTGTCTGCTTTCTCTGTGTCTCTGTGCTGGCCCTCCGTTGGGCCTCGAATTGCCCTGTACCTCAGTCCTGGCGAACGCTGTTTCACTTGACAGGCTTTGCCTGTTGTATTTATGTTTACGCTACTAGCCCTGAAGTGGGATTTCGCAGTTTCAGGGTTCAGGGTTCAGGGTTTATGCTATTAACCCTGAATTGGGATTTTGCGGTTTCAGGGTATAGGGTTTACGCTATTAACCCTGAATTGGGATTTCGCGCTACCTCCTGGTAGCGCCATGCCCTTGTTCCCATTATCTATCGCATATCGCATTCTGTCTGGTTTTAGGGTATTCAGAGTGTGATGAGTTCACTTTTCGTGTGGAAATTCGCAGGACAATGTGTCTCCGTGGAGTCTTCTGTAGGCAATAAGAATGGGAACAGATGCTGGCGGGATTAGGATTTTGCGTCCTGAGGCGGAGCCATTGATACAGGGTTTTGAATCGAAGGCGCCAGGAATTCGTGCCTCGTCGTTTAAGGAGTGGACCTCTTTAAGGAAATTTGTCGAAGTTTTAGGCGTTGCGGAACTGGTATGTACTCACAATGGGTATCAATCCTATCGTGTTTTAAGAAACCGATGGTTATACTATGTTTCTGAAAGATAAAAATGTAACTGGAATGACCGACATAAAGATCAAGTTTATGCGGGTTAATGATGTAGCCAGGTTAGTTTTATTCTAATAGTAACAGCCGAGCTTGAGTTCGTCTTCCTGGATATTACTTTGTTGGAGGTTAATATTGACGCTGCATCTGTGATTGATCATGCTTAAGTGACGCTTACTGGAGACACTCGGTTTCGCAATTGTATCTGGCTTACCACAGGAAATCAAGGCCGATGTTCTCAGGCACCTCTGTTATTTCCTGTCTTCTTCTGCAGCAACAATCAAATATCCATCGCCTACATCAGCTGAAAATGTTTCTTTGTCTGCCTTCGTGGGAGATAGAGAAGTCTATGTCGATTACGATGAACTGGTGGCCTTACATGACTTACTATTTTTGGAGCTTGCTCGTCGTATCCCCCTTTTTTCTGCTGAGAATGAGAAGTGTGCCGAAAGCCTCAGCGCATTCCCCTCGACTCTCCAAGAACTTAAAGTGTCTGCTCTCACTTTACGTTGCTGCATTAGGTTGCTGCCTTTGATTGAGCTTTTTGACACGGGTTTACGGAATGCTATGGGAGTAGGCCTGGATAATCTATTGCAGAAGCTTTGTTCACCTACGGAACCTTGCTTACTCCCCACCAAAGTCTATTCGTCTGAAGTGATAACTTCTAATATCAAACCTTTCAGAGCTCCTTTGCTTTGCGCGTTGCTAGAGGTATGATTTTTCTCCAGTGATTTTACTCCACATAGTTTCAATGATTGTAGACTTTTGTGTTATTCGATATTCAAGTATTTATCGAAGGCATCACAAATCTATTGTTGAGAACTGGTGAGAATTCCTCTTGAGAGGGAACCTGAACTGAAAACATGTTTTGAATGTGGGTAAGTCGGGTAGGCGTTTGATTACTCATCTCTGTTTTCAATTGTGCTATTTGTTGAATTTGATTGAGATACTGGTTTCTACAGGTGTTCGTCGATGAGCTATTGTGCCGTTCCAAGACTCAATTGCTACTAGTACAAGATGGCATCTCAGAGAAGGGAAGTAAGAGTTCATCTCGGCTTACTCTGGAGGCTATACTTGCACATGTGATGATATCTGCCCAAGCGCCCAAAGGACCGCACGAACCTAGAACACGACCCTGTGAACTGAGCTTACAGTCAGCGGTGATGTTACTTGACAGAGTTATCACTGACAATGTGCCACGGTATTTACTGTCGCACGTCGTTAGAATAGTCTCTCAAGTTTTGGAAGATTCGACGTGCACTCCAGAGAACTTGCAGTCTTCAGAGAAGGCGGAAAACCAGAAGAAGTGGTTCTCTCGATTCCCAATCTCAGGTTATTCCAACAATGCAGAGAGTTGTCAGATGAATACAAACTGTGTGCCTGATTCTCTCAGCCGACAAGTTTCTTTGTGGCTTGTTTCTTCAGTCCTTGAGAGGGGAGTCTCATTATATATGAAGTATGCAGCTGCGCCTCATCTCGCTAACTTCGTTAGTGTTTTGGATGATCGTCCTCAACCACCTGCTGTATCAAATACTTTACTGGCCTCTTGCCTCTGGAACTACGTGTGTCACCGTGGTCGGATGAACCAAGAGTGCGAGACGGCTTTGGAGTCGATGTTGAATGATGCTACACTAAGGAAAGGGCTCGAAGAGTGTATGGATCAGACGTATTGCTCTGATCAAGCGCAAATTCAAGGGCATGCACCTGGACAAGGGACTGATCGTATTCTCAAGGCTGTATATTTAGATGGCAATATTGAACGGTCATCTGGGACTCATTTTTGTGGTAAAGAACTGTATAATGTACCAGTATGGGAAGAAGATCACTCAACTTTGATTGCTGATGTACTTCACTTGATGCATTCAGCATTGAATTTCATTACGGAGAAAGTTCGATCGATGGAGGAAACCTGTCAAACCAGCCTAACAGGTGATATGACAAAAGAGGATATTGATGACATCTGGCTGGGTCTCGTCGGCTCTTTCCATAAATGTTTGCCTTGTGACGGGGAGATCACAGCGGCAGACAGCGTAGGGCACTTGCTGGTGTTTTTCACAGACATGCTGTATTATGAAGCTGAAGCTACTATTTCTGACAACAGGTTACGAGAGTACTTAGAACTATTAGAATCTTTGCTGATTTCTCTTCTAATGGAGCACTACTGGAGGAAAAGCACCTCAAATCCGCAATTATCCGTTCACAAGTATGGACAAAAGGGAACGGTGGATGTAACTTCACGCTGGGAAGAAAACAGCGAAAAGAAAACGTCTCCTAGTTTTTATGCAAGAAGGGTTGTCAGTTTATTACAGGGGTTTCTCGAAGAACCGGATCTTCTGGAGGTAACTTCTTTTGTTTGAAGAATATTTGAGCATGGCTCCACTGCGTTTAGGTGGATGTAAGTTACGTCCGCTTTGTTTGCATTGTTTCTGTGTTCTGGGTGGGTATTGTTTGTTGTGTGACTCCTCATTTTATGCACTAGCTTACTTAGACCCTGTTTATTTTTGGACATGAATAAGATACCGGTGAGATTATAAGTGCTGTACTATGCTCCAATCTCATCTCAAGGATTTGAGACATTTTAATCAGTGAGTAGAAGTATTCGAAACAGATTGCGCGAGGTTTTGTAACAAACACATCAGAGAACTCTTGGTATAGTTCTTTTTAAGTTTGGGAAATTATAGACTTAGTACATACAAAGATGTTGAATTCTCAAGTCTACATTCGTTTTGTTTCCCTCTTGCAGATCTTGGGTGCCAATGCTGTTTCGGTAATCTTGCAAATTAATTGCTTTTGGAACGATTTCTGTGAATTTATGGACAAAGTATTGTCTACAAAGGACTGGCGTGAGTATATCCCTGCAAATGGGAGACGTATTGCCAGGAAAATTCTGAAGACTGTGCGTGAAGCTGATATAGTTGACAGGTGCCTTACATTACCATTTTGTAGGCTATAATTGAAGATTCTTGCAGGTCTTTGAACTTCAATAACTTGAGAAATGAAGAAATGAATTGGTTCACTATTGTGACATTTCATGTCTGCTTACTCTCATTTTACAGTGATAGCTGACTTTATTGTGCTGATCGATCGTCCAGGAATGTAGGGGAGGATAATTTTGATCATGACATGCAAATCTTAGAAGAGCTGCCGAGTCCAGATGAGAGAGAATTTCAACCACGCCCTGCTGACTTTGCACAGCAACAGAGTCAAGATGACTACAGAGAACCTGCAGAGCATCAGCTATGCCCTTCAAGCACTGGGTTGGAAAAACAGCAGCTGCGGCCCTCAACATTACCTATTCTTCAAAAGTTGATGAAATATCGAAGTCGTCCAGCAAAGCCTCGTGATGTCTCTCCAGAGAGGTTGGTATTTGGCAGTAGTCTCTTATCTGAAGCACTTGGTCCACTTGTTGAGTTGTTAATGCTACAGATCTTTGACGTTTGTTGTTAATCTGCTTCCCATGTGTTTCTTGTAGGAAACCTGTGTCAGTGGCCGAGGTTGCAACAACGCGTGGAGCTAGGCCTGTACGCAAATGTAGACAAAAGACAGAAGATGAGACCTCCGACATTCCTACGGAGGCCGAGGGCAATCCTTTCGTGGCTGAGGTTCTATTGCTTGAGAAGACATCTGAAAATTTCGATGACCTGAATGACTTCATTGTTTGCAAGCAAGGCCGTAGTTACACCAGATGGTTGAATCGAAGGACCAAATTCAGGAGGCGGAAGCGAACCCGAGAAATCTGGAAGCGGTCCGAAGAAAAACAAAGGCTGCTCTCCATGCTGAACATTGTGTGAAAAGCATTGCAAAGTAATTTTGTAACATGATTCATTTTCTGACATCCTTGAAGACAGCACAGGATGGGTTTGGTGCGAAGTAGTGTAAATTATTAGTCGGAGCAGTGGAACCATTGAGGCGAAGCTGCGGGGCTTTATTTGAAGCATGGTGACTTTCAGGCGGCATAGACCTCTATCTGTGTAAAATTGACCTGTTTGTATTATGCAAATGATCCTCTCAAAAAGGGGTGCTTCTGATTAGGGCTACCTTATCAACCATAGCTTGAGGTACATGGCCACTGGTTCTGGACTGGTTCTGCATTTGCTCCTGGCGTGCATCTCGAAAGTGATCCAAGGTCTGGTTCTTGTATCCGAAAATGCAAATTAGGCATTGGCTTGAAGGATGCATTAGAAAGGATACGAGGGGTTGGAAGGGATGTCTGCAATGCAGGTGTAGGACCTCAATAAGGTATATCACCTATTTTGGACAATGGCCCCACCTCGTCTTCAGGCAGCCTAGAGTTTGAGAGAGCTCCTCCATCAGAGCCCTCTAGATGGATCCACGGTGGAGATGGAAGGGTGGACTCCCCTCTGCCCAATGTCCTAGGGGCATTTGGGTTTTGCTGGGCTGCAATGGGAAAAATACTGAAAAAAATCCATTGCATTTGAGGTCTTAGTTGTAACGTCAATTGTTTTATTTATTTTTTATAAAACCAAAAGATCTTAGCTAGAAATAGAGGTTACCCCTTCATATTTACCGTAAACGGTGCTATGCATTTGTTATTGAAGCTATGCGCCTAATGGTGCTCCACTCCAGGCCTAAACCCTACTCGCTCTGCTACATAGGGTTTAAGTGCTACAATATAATTATAACATTTCATTTTCAAGGAGAACCTTGAGACGGGTGGATTGAATTTAGGTAGGGGCAAAAATTTTGCCTGGGTAAGCAGTTAGGTGGAACCTTAAATACCTTGGTTGTCTCCAAACTTGAGCCATCCAAGCAACCAGGCCCGCCCTTCCATCTGCACCATGGATCCATCTAGAGGGTTCAAATAGAGGGAGCCCTCCCTCAAACTCGAGGTTGTTTAGTTTCTTGGATGGCCCCATTTATGTAAAGCGTAGAGGTATCTATTATTGATAACTTAACCTTGCAAGGATGGGTTGGTCTCCGCGGAAATCATCCTTTTTGATATCGTAGGAATCAATGGCTTATAAAAATGGAAAAACACTCATTAGAAGTCAAACTACTAATGACTTCAAATGAATGATTTTTCATATTATTTTTAACAACAAAATTTTGAGGATAAATAATTGCACTTCTATCCTATACAAAAGGATTCTTTGTCATCCGTTGCACTTAGTGTCTGTTGCAACCTTATAAGGTTAAGCATTTTAGCCTATAGGATATGAGAAATTTGTTGAGAAATTGGGTTCAATGAGTACAAACATAAGGATGGGAAGAATCCAAAAAATAAAATAAAATAAAAATTCCAAGAGTGAATATTTTATTCAGTATAAATGTGGGTTTTTCATTCAGATTCATTCCAGTCTCATAGACTTAACTATTATGGTTTGTTTTGGTATTTTTTCCTAAATAAGGAGGGAAGATAGATGAATGGACAAGAAGATACAAACATAATCTTTTTCAGTGAATAAAGCATCCACCTGTTGTCAACAATAGATCACCGACTCTATAAAGTCATCATTGGAGGGCTATCAAAAATAGGCACTTCTCACCTTGTTTTTGTGAATGAATAGAATATGATGTGGTTTAGCAATTTTGTTGTTAAGTGACAAATAACACATTGACACCTTTTAATAATACATTTTTGTTTGCACTTTTTGGAAATAGGTTTGTCTATTCATCAAGAATAGGTCGGATTGTGATCTTTACTTAATTTCTACAAATTCAAGACTTGATGAAAAATTAGCAATAAAAGGTCAATCTTTATTATTTTTATTTTCTAATTGGAAAAAATAATCTCCCATACTATCACTCAATTGGACCTATGCTAAAATGCTTAACATTATTTGAAATAGGTGATATATCTTAGTTCACTGCAAATGGTACAAACTAAAATATCCCTTGTAATTTAGCACAAGTTAGAAGCGTGCACATTTTTAAGGTTATTATAAAGCAATTGCAACTCATTATTTCCCCTTTCATTCTAAAACCAATCCATAGATATTCTTGCCTAAATTGTATTGCATTTATTTATAATAATATAGGATCACTTTTTAATACATCTACTTTTAGCATTTTGAAAATTCATAATTTATCTATATCATGCCCAAAAAATGTATGAAAAGAGAATTGGGAATACTCTTTGCCTTACATCAAGATAAAAGCTAAATTAAAAAAACTAAATAATAGAAAATTTTTGAACTCAACTACGTTTAGTTACCTTATAGGCATAGTAAATTTTTTAACTAAAGATTACAAATCTTGCAAGAATGTGGATTTTCCTTGTTTCTCAATTTTCATTTCACATAAGACCATTATAAGCTTAATACTTTCTTCAAAGTGCATCATTAACTCCTACTTGCCCAAGGCCTTCAATTTGTCAAAAGAACTCTCAAAACTACCATTTATAGTGCAAAAAGTACAAAAAGTGAAAGAGAACATTGCAAATGTAACCGTAGGAACTTGCAATAGACTTATATGGGAATGTATTGAAGAAACTTTATAAACTTTGACCTCATTAATTGCAAGTCAAATGAGTTTAAATTGAAGAGTACACAATTTTTCTGCACCATGGTGAATTTGTTTCTAAGACTTTGAATCTTCTTGACTTCAAATTTTTGTACTTTGGATTTTGAGTATAATAAAATTTTTAATGCATAATTGAATTGAGAGTCTAGGATAAAAATTCACCCCCCCCCCCCCCCCCGCAATTTTCATTCTTTAAAAACTTGTCAAGTAGAAGAAGGTACAAGATAGAAGGAAATACTAAATTGTTAATAGCTCTAAGATGCAATTGAAACAATTACTAATCTAATGGTAAGGTTGTTCTAACAATCAAATTTAAATCAAAATGATATTTGTCCTTGCAAAATTGCAAAAATTGAGCCCAAAACAAATCCAATATGATATTTTTTTTTTAAATGTTTTGATTGTTAACAAAATAAAAAGCTCTATAACTTTTGAATCACATTCAAATGGAATGAACCAAAGATTTCTATATAGACAAAATATAATCTATTATAAATCTTTTTTCAAATTTTTGTACTTTATTTCAAATTTTTGTGATATTTTTGTTGCCCCCGCAGCCCGTCTTGCTAATTTTGAGCTTAGGAAGCCATAACTTTGGTACCCAACTAATTGAAATATTTTTAAAATTTTCATGTACTTATTAATATTTTAAAGAATTAAAAAAATCATGCCAAAATGTTTAATCACATGAGCATATCGGAATTGTCAAGTATCTTCCAAAGGAACAGTTGGGCATTTAAATAGAAATTAATGCAATATTAAAAATGACTCAACAAATAAATTTTCATCTATTGCTTGATTTTGGAATAGAACTTGAGACTACTATCATTGAAAGTGCATTGATAATCATTTTACATTCACAAGACCTCTAGATTTGGACTTTGGATTACAAAACAGAGCCAATGAAAATGACAAAACTAATCAGAAAGAGTTCAGAACAATCTTGATTAACCTTTAAATGACAGGCCAAGCTCTTTGAGCTTGGTATCAAGTGAATCTTTAACATTAAGCAATGCCAGGATTTGAGGGAATGTCTCAACTGGTATTGGACAGACGTTGACTAAATATACCTCAACTGATCATTTCAAGAACTAATATCTTGAGTGTAATGTTTTCAATATTTGTATGTTTTTTGATACCCGTCCACATTGCTTTCAACCTATTGGACCCTCTTTTATGGTGAATAAAGCTTGCAAAGCACTGTATTTAGATTACAAAATTAAAGCTCTACTAATTGGTCAATTATATATGCCTTGAGCCCTTGACCTTGTACACAAACATTGGGCAATGAGCAAGATCTATGCCTTGTTTCAAGGAGATTTCTTATAAAACCTTAGGCTATTCTCTAGGCTTTAAAATGTTGTTAAAATATTTAAATCATTTTTGGTCATCCACAGTCTAAATTCAAACGTTCTTGTGTCTATATGTGAGTACCCTATGATATCTCAACTTTTGTTCAATACAAATGAGTAGATAACGTTCTATATGTCGAGTTGTTTAGAGTATTCATTAGAAGGGATTTGGGGCCAAGGGAGGGCCATTTCAGGCCCGTTCCCCAATCTATCCTCATGCTAAGAACAGTGGTATGGGCTGTCCAAAAAGTATATTTTCAAAAAAAAAAATTAAAATTTTTTTTTTTTTTTGGCAAATTCCATTTTAAGAATTTTTTTTCTTGGAAAATCTGATGTGGCCGAAGTTCGGCCATGTCACCGTGCTGCAGTGGCGCAATTTCAGTAGTCGGGGACTATTCAAAACTTGTGGAGAACTCATGGGAACTTGGGGCCCTTGAGAGGGCCCGAATTCTCTCTAATGAATTGAATTGATGAGCTTTTTACTTTGTAATGTCCATATATTTTTTAAATTTTGCATGTTTTGCTTATATCTTTGTTCAAATATACCAATTACCTTGAGTTTCATCAAGATTGTTCATAAAAGAAGTTTTGTTTTTTTGAAGATTCAAACACTATTTTGGATGAAAACAAACTTTTTATAAGAAACATATCTTCAAAGCATTTTTATTTATAATTTAGAACATGGACTTGTAGGCATTTAGGGGATTTAATAAAGGTGATTACGGCCTATAGAATTAGTTGAAATCCAAATAGAAAGGTCAAGAGCTAAAGTAAAGAATTTCAAACACCAAAAAATAATTAAAATTCCAAAGTCTACCAAAACAATAGTTCAAAGACTTCAAAATATAAAAGTCTTTAGTTAGTAGTTGAAATGTTTTAAATACAAAATCTTGAATTTCTAATATTTTCTAAACCAAATGGTAATTTTTAATTCAAGAAAATCCACCTCATTCTAGATGTCCATGAACTATATCCTCACCTTATATGCAAGATTCTAAATGAACTTCTCATCAATAGAAATTTGCAAGTACTATGGCATGTGTCATACTTCCTGTCAAATTAGAGGAGCTCTCAATTGCTTTTTATTGCAAAATTGCAAACCATTAAATATTGGCACTTGTATAAGAGCATCTCTTGTACCCCTCCAATTAGCTAGGCTCCTTTAATCTTTGAGTGCTCCAACACCCCAAATGTGGCCTCCTACTATGAGACAGTTGACCATTATAATGTCCTAGATTGTATGGTGAAAACTTCCACAAGTTTCCCCAAGATGCCCTCCCTATCACTCTTGCAATCTAAATGGTCATGTCTCTTGGATCTTATTTTTTAATCGGTGGAGTCTACTAGAGTGGATAGTTGACCATTATAATGTCCTAGGTTGTATGGTGAAAACTTCTACAAGTTTCTCCAAAGATGCGGTCCCTATCTCTCTAGCAATCTAAATGGTCATGTCTCTTGAATCTTAATTTTTAACCCCTAAAGGTTCTTGACTATGTTTTCACCAAAAACGCTCCAAAACTGCCATTTCTAATACAAGTATCAAATTAAAAAAAAAAAAAACATTTTTGGACACATGTAACCATAGGATCTTGTAGTAAACTTGTTTGAGAAGATGTGAAAAAAATTGCAGAATTTTCCACCATGTGGATTGCAAGATAATAGCAGTTGATTTGACAAAAATCCTTTTTTTGTCCTTGCTAAAATCCGGTCACATTTGTATGAAACAATGTCCAAAATGGTGGTTACTCTTTGGATCCATTTTCCTAGACAAGTTGGATACAGGCTTGAAAAAATTCATGTACAGCATATAGGAAAAAAATAGTAAGTAGGAAGAGGTAGAGAATGATTCAAAACACTAAACTGTTCAATATACATATTATATAGATTTAAAAACTCTTATGTACAAATATAATATAGAATTCTGTAATATAAGTATTGTATCATTTAAATTTTCTTAAAGTACATCATAAAAACGATAAGAGTGAAGTTATAGAATTTTGTTGAAAATTAAAATTTTGAAAAAATTATCATAGTTAAGGTATTTGCATTTTAAGATTTTTACAAAAAATCAATTAAAACAATATTGATATTTGAGCCATTTTTTTAAAATAATATTTATTTAAGTTGATTTTTATTAAACAAAAAATCATTATTTAATAGCGCATCTTTTACTTTTATCTTAAAACTAATATTACATCTATTTTTTATACGTGTAAAAATTTTAAATATAATTTATTTGGAATCATCTCAAAAACAAAATTCTAAAAATAAAATCAATGTATTAAGTAGTTAGAAATACTATTTTCTTCTATTTAGGATCTTCTTTAATATGATAATATGGAAACAAAACAAAAATCACATTATTGAAGCATTATATTTTTTTTAATATAATATATAAGAGTATAAGTGTAATGAAGTAAACTAAAAATTACTTTTAGAAAAATAAATTTATTATACAATATTATAAAATTTAACGTATTAATATAAATAAATAAAAACTATTGTCTACATATATCATTCTTATTGGTGCCCTTATTGCCCATATATCATTCTTATTGGTATCCATAAAGAAAATGTATATTTCATTAATATCTTAAAGATTGGTAAAATTGAACATTAATTATTTGCATATTATATGACAAATTTCTTGTTCAATGTAAATTTTTATCAAATTCAATATGCATATTGATGATTTCATATTTTTTGAAAAAGAAATATATGATGGATTCTTTTGCTATCCAACAATCCATTGTTTTCATATGATGTAGTTTTCTTTATCTAAAGTCTTACATAATCAAGAGAGCCTTGAACCTTAGAAAAGAAGGTCTAATTAGGAATTTAGGAAAGTATTATTTAACATTAATATTTTAAAAGAAAAAAGAAAAAAGATTTGTAAAACATTAAAAGCGTCCTAGTAGCAAGGTTGTCATATTATTGGGGTTGAATTGTGGGGTTGTATTTGACAAAATTAGATACTTCTTCATTAAATGAAATCAATAGTTTTTAAAAATTTTACAATCATAATAAACTTGCTATTTTGTTCATCTATATGATGCAAAGTTTACATCCTTTTGTATTCAATATTCTTTAATTTTTTAGGTTGCATACTTCAATTTATACTCAATTCCTAAAAAAAGGTCCTAAATAAAGCTGAACACTACACAAATTAAAAATCTATTATACAATCTTTAATACATCAATATTTTGTCACCAAAAAATTAGTGCCATCTAGGTTTTGAAGTTTCTCCTAAACTTGACTGAGGACGAACATTAATATCAGTTTTTATTTGTCCATGACTTGACTGAGGGTGTTGCTGTGAATTCAATATCGCAGCTGATGGAGATAGTGGAGGAATAAAAGGTTTAGAAGCTTCTAATAGAGCATCACCTTTGCCTCCTAGTTTATTTTCCTTAAAATAGTCTTGGAGTGATTTTAATGCCTTGAGATGACGAATTTGTTGTTCCATAACTGGTTTGTGTTTAACCTATATCCAAATATCCAATGAGTATTTTTCCCAAAATAGACATAAAAATTCATATCATAATTTGTGATATTAAGATAACAATAGTTTAAGAAATTCTAAAAATACAGTATTATTTTTTGTTTGTTAAATATAATTATCAAATAATCACCATTAAAATTTTAATAATACAAATAATTTGATTTTTTTAAATCATTAAAATGAAATTATAGATTCAAATTTCATATCAATATTGTTGATTAAAACAAATCTTCATTATTTTATAGTTTTTTCCTAATTAAAAAAATATCTTTTAATATTGAAATTTGCTTTACTACCATATTGAGGTAGTAGTTTTTGGAAGAAGTATATATTTTTTAATATGGTTACTTTGGAAGAAATATATATTTTTTAAGATTCTTTTTTAGAAATTCTTTTTTTGAGGTGAATATTTCTATTTTTAATACATGACAAATTTTAATACTTGATAGAGAACTATTGAAGCTAGCTACATACAGAGGTCAATAGTGAAATACATAAAATGAAATGCTAGTATGCATCAAAATCATATAAAATATACAATATTTTACCTTGTTTTGAAACTCAATAAGTTTTTTATATTCTTCTTTATAATTAGCATAGCCACTACTACTATCTTTAGAAAAAAAGGATCCCGGAGATTGAGGTGCAATTTTTGGTTCATCTTCTTTAATATATTTCAATACTTCTTTTACATCATCTATATACATGAACATCCCAAAAAAAATTAAAAATTAAATTAATCAATCATTTTCTTAATGATATGAATGGATTATATTCAAAATGCATATAATATATATTACAATATTTTGAGGATGATCTATTCTTATGTTAAATCTAAATATTTTATTATGTATCATATTCTATATAAATACATCATTAAAACGAAGGGTCTAAATTTATAGCTTGCATCATCTTAATAAATTTGAATAGGTTATGATGGGATAATGTAATACATTTTTTGACCAATGTATGTTTTACTTCAATAATTTGAAAATGTAGAAATTGACTTTAGTTGAATTAAAAAAATTCAACATTTTCAATTAAATAGTTCATTCTAAACTATAGTATTACAAACTAATGAAAATACTATAATTTTCAACATAAAGTTTAACCATGAATTTTGTCTTCTTCTTTATGCTTTTGAGGAGAAGCATCATATTTTGATGATTCATCTGCCTTAGAAGTAGTTGGTGCTTCAGAATTTGATGCGCGAGTAGCTTGCATTGTAGAACGACGTTGAAATGCGCGCTCATGAATATCAGATAAAACATTTTTGGCATCAACATCTATATGTTCTACCACTTGGAGAGGTAATGGTGTACCTAGTATTTGAGAAATAATTTTTTATTGTCTTTTATCATTGAGTGTTCAAAATCTTCAAACGATGTTGTTCAAATATTGCAATTAATATAAAATATAGATTAATTATGTTATTTCATTTTTTAAATTAGTATATACTACCACTACTTAATATTCTATTGTATTCATTTTTCTTAAGTCGTGCTGCTTTTCTGATTCTCTGCAAGTCTAAACACATGTAAGGAATGAATTATGTTAGTTTTTTTTTTGAATTGAAATTTAAAAATATGGTTTCTAATGACCTATACTAAAATCTAACCTTAGTATATGATTGATTATTCTTAAGAGAATAATTTTTTTCAATTTATGCAACATCAAGCATAAATTTATATCTTATGTGTAAATTTAGTATAAATAAAAAATTATTGCCTATACTTAAAATCTTAATGAAAGTTGTATGTGATTTTTCTGTTCATGTAATCAAGCATTGTGAAGTAATTCATGAGTATTAGAAGGTATGACTTTTGTTTTATGCAAATTATAAAAAAGTTGTACAAACCTGACTAGCTATACTAGTGAATGCTTTCTCTTGAAATTTCTTAATAGTCTGCAAAAAAAAAGTATTAAAATTACACTCAATTCCAAAAATATTTGGATAAACACTGATAATATAAGTCACTTTTAAAGTCAATTAAATTACTTTCTAACTTAACACATTGCAAATTAATTTGAATTATTTTAAATAGCTTCTTAATAAATTGATAACTATAATTATTATAAAAGTATTAAATTAAACTACAATTCAAATCATTCAACACAATATTATAGGATAATCTATAGAACATTCTTTAAAGCTTACATCTTTTTGAGTAGCAACTTCATCCTTTAAAGCTCGTCGTTCAACTTCAGCAGCATCAGCTCGTGCTTGCAATCGTTCTTGGCTTGCTTTATCACCTCCCATAACTGCTTCCATCAACTACCCTAAGTGAAGGTCAGATTCGGCAAAAATTAAGTCATTTTTGTATTAAAAAAATGTCACATGTTATCTTATAAATGGTGTGAGGTGACGTGGACCCTTGAAAATCTGGCGTGAAATTAGAATTTGAGCAACTGTACTGAACCAGACCTTCACGTATGGTATATACACCCTTGTTCTTTTGCATATAATAGATTAAAAAATTACTATTCATTTTTAATGATGAATATATACAAATTATTTTTATTGATCCAAATTCTAAAATATAAATGTGAATAATGAAGGTTTCATCCTTTATAAATTTAAGATTTATTACTTGAAAAATGCGATTGTTCATGAGATAAATCATTATTTAGTTGTACTAAAACAATAACAATTTCAAAAGTAGTAGGATATTTTTACAATGTATACCAAATGTAGAGGTATCACCTTTTTTCTCCTATAAGCTTGTGCCAATAGGGGGAATGGAAGTGTTTGTTGCTTTGTTGTCTTAGCTAAAATCCACAATTTTTTTGGTTCAATATTACTGAAAGGTGTTATGCTATGTTAAGAGACAATGTAGAAATCCCTATTAAAGATTAAAACACATTGATATCATTTTTTTGAAATTTCACACAAAACTCTGTGGAAAATGTTACAGAGTTTTCTTTGGAAAAATAACAAATGTTGGAAAATTCAATTATAAGTTTGAAATTAACAAATTCCATTTCTATTTTATAAACCTGCTATAAAAATATTACAAGTTTTACTATTAAAATACTGAAAACAATAAGTAAACGTCTTTTATTTTGACTTTGTGTAATGGAAAATAAACCTGGTGATGATGCATACGCAGATTGATCTTGTCTTTGATCCAGTTTGGTTGTCATAATTTGTACAAACTCAGGATACTCTACCTGTATTATATGAGATTATTGTAAATTACACAAGTTTAGCCGTAATCAAAAACTTGAAACATGTCGACTTGTTTAAGAAAAAAATTAAAAAAATTAAAAAATATAAACATATTATACTTCATCACTAGGAAAATTCCAATTTTACATAAAACTTGATATTTTAACCCTAGAATGTTGGGTTGGTTACAGTATAAATCATTTGCTTTAACCCCTAAAGGACCAACATGCGTTTTTTGGCCGTATAGAAATTTTGGGCAGGTACGTGTGACTAGAGAACTCCATATTTGAGGCTGAAATTTTAATAGAAGGTGGGGGCAAGGAATATCTTCATGTGTACCAAGTTTCATGACATTTTGAAATACAAGTCAAAAGTTGTGACCTAATATGTTGCTTTTTTTCGTAACTGGGCAGTTTGGGCAGATCAGAAAAAATCATTTTTTCCAGAATTTTTTTTTTCAAATTAGTTCTCTACATTTATATATACTCAGAAAGCTTTGAGTCATTCCATTTCACTCAATGAGTCAAAAGTTATGAGGGGTTTTGGTTTGCGGGCAGTTATGGATTCTCTACTCTAAAAAAACCTTTAAAGTCGTTTATTTAACTCAATTTTCAATATTTTTGGAAAAAAAAAAATCCAAGGATGTAAATTGATTATTACAACATTACAACCATTGGGATTGGTATTTTTAAATTCCATGATTAAAATTTTAACAATTTAGTATTTTGAGTCATTTTCTACTTCTTTCTACTTACTATTTTTTTCCTATATGTTGTACAATTCCAAATGATGTGAAATTTTTCAAGCATATAGACAACTTGTTTAGGAAACTGAATTCAAAGAAGCACCACCTTTTTCGACCTTTTATCATTGAAAAGTGAGCTTGCAAAGTGCAGCTGCCCGGTTTTTCGCAGGATTGAAAAAATGGTTTTCAAGACTTTGAATGCTTATATCTTATGATCCACACGGTGGAATTTTCTGGAATTTTTACCACATGTTTTCAAAATATCATACTACAAGATCCTACGGTTACATGTGTCAAAAATTGTTTTTTTCCAAAAATTTGGTAGTTGTATTAGAAATGGCAGTTTTGGAGCGTTTTTGATGATTACATAGTCATGAAACTTTAGGGGTTAAAAAGAAAAAAAAAAAGAGAACACTCCTCAAATTATTATGCAAGACCTCCTCTTTTGGCAAAAAATCACGAGGGCAAGTATGTGCACTTCTGTCTTACATAGACATAGAAGGATCCATAGACATAGAAGGATCCATAGACATAGAAGGATCCTTTGTCATCCATTGGACACTTAGTGTCCATGGCGACATTATGGGGTTAATGAGAGTGAATTTTTACCTCACCCGAGCCATCAGCATCCACCTCAGCCAACATTGCCTCTATTTCGGCCTTCTTTGCGTGCATGCCCAATACATTGAATGCAGTCAACATCTCGGATGCATCAATTGCTCCTGTAATTACAAAATAAATTACAAAGTTAGGGTCACATAGACTAGATGACATTCAATTCAGAAAGGTTTGGGCTTTCTGCATACAACTCAATCCAAGAAGTAGAATGTTGCATTTGGTACACTATAAGAAACTTGCAATTTAGATGACAAGCCTTGATTTTTCTTGACGGATTTCAGTTAACGTCCAATGTAACAAACCTATGTTTTTATGTCACCATTGATGTTACGTTGGACGTTTTTGTTGACAAAAAACATGGATTTATTGCATTGAATGTCCACTAAAATCCTTCAAATAAAAGCAAGGCTTGTCACTTAAAACGTGGGGTTCTTATAGTGGTAGTTGTTGTATGTTGAAAATTTAACCAACACATCAAGAATGAGAAGCAAGGGGGCATTGACAAGAAAATAAAGCTTAAGTTTACTCTAAATCATTAGGGCATCCAAAATGAATAGAGAGAATATAAACTCCAGCCATTGGTATGGCTAGCATATATAAAGATTCTGTCCATTAAGTGTCCCGCATTTGACCCAAAGATTTTTGCAAAAAGAATCCTTAGTCGTACATTTGAAGTCGATCATAATTAGGACAAATAAAAGAAACAAAGAGAATATAAACTCTAGCCATTGGAATGGCTACTTAGCATGTACATGAAGAGTTTGTTCACAAAGTGTCCCACGTTTGATCCAAAGACCAAGTAGAATGAAGTCAATGAACAATGAGTCATTGTACATTTGGAGTTCTTGAATGTAGGACTTCTAGCCCACAATGCTATCTTCTTAGTTTGTTTGGTTCGAAAATCAAAGACAAACAAAAATGACATAAGATTGGACCTTTTGTTTTGTGTATCAAACAATGAGTCAACAATGAGTCCATTTTTGCATGGATTCAAATGACACCCTCAACTTCATTGCTCAATAATATACTATGGGAAATGACTCAATACTACATGATCATGTGAATTTCATAACATGCATTAATATATGTAATCCCAATTATTTCTTGAAAGGATGAAGCTGACTAAAGTAAATGAGCCCATTGTAGACACAAATTGGAGCAAATTCAGTGTGGACAAAATCGTAATGGTGATATACATTCAAGTTCTGAAAAATGTACACTCCACTAATATAATTTTGCCCACAATGGAGCTTTCTCCCATTTGTCCCACAATGGGCTCTCTTACCCTAAAATATATTACCAGATCCATCAGCATCAATAAGCTCAAAGCATTCTTTTAATTCTTGTTTTTGTTGTCTTGTCAATTCCGGCCGCACAAATTTCCCATGCGCTCGCAGCCAACTTGCTACAGTCAACTTTTGCAATGTTGTCTAATTCATTGCAATCATTTTCAAAACTTTAGTACATAATAATGTATTTGGAATTTATTCTTCACTAATAAGCAAATGTATTGAAATTGTTGCCCTGGCTACAATGCCATTTCAAAGTTGTCAATTATGATGCAATTAAAGGTTTTAGGTAACAAACATGTGCATTTTGTGGTTCCATGGCGAGGCAACCTTTAATTTCGATTTTCAAGTTTTTTTAATATGGGTTCATTACATATTCTTTGCAACAAAACAATGTCGTTTCTCCCAATGAGATTAACCATTGATCAACTTATACTCATTCTTTTCATTTCAGATCGATTTGAATGTACATAATATTTTCATGTTCTAGTTTCGTTTTTTAATTTTTTTTTAAATTGGTAATTTTTTTGACAAGGAAAGTCGGCTCTTTGTTTTAGGGTTTCAGTGGGAGGAGGATGCTTTCTTCAAATGATTCGGACCATCTGAAATGGAGTTCGCTCCTGATCAAGCAGTTGCCTGTGTTATAAAGGCTTTGGTTTCGGTTAGTAGAGCAAGTCCCTCCTGACCGTGTGGCCCAATGGATAAGGCGCTTGCCTACGGAGCAAGAGATTCTGGGTTCGATCCCCAGCATGGTCGACGGCAGTCCGTCGGAGTCAGTTTGGCCGAGTGGTTAAGGCGGTAGACTCGAAATCTACTGGGGTTTCCCCGCGCAGGTTCAAATCCTGCAGCTGACGAGTTCAACGAAACCTTTTGTTATGAACCAAGTTACTGTTTTTAGCAGTTTATATAATTTTTGAAATTCTTTTTGAAGTCTAGTTTGGAAGCAAGGAGTCCCAACATATATAATTTTTGAAATTCTTTTTGAAGTCTAGTTTGGAAGCAAGGAGTCCCAACATTTATAATTTTTGAAATTCTTTTTGAAGTCTAGTTTGGAAGCAAGGAGTCCCAACATATGTAATTTTTGAAATTCATTTTGAAGTCTAGTTTGGAATCAAGGAGTCCCAACATATATAATTTTTGAAATTCTTTTTGAAGTCTAGTTTGTAAGCAAGTAGTCCCAACATATATAATTTTTGAAATTCTTTTTGAAGTCTAGTTTGGAAGCAAGGAGTCCCAACATATATAATTTTTGAAATTCTTTTTGAAGTCTAGTTTGGAAGCAAGGAGTCCCAACATAACATTATTAACGTTCACTGGGGGGGTTTCCTTTTGCTCCCCCAAAATTGGGATGCTCTCTAGCAAAAAAGTGTTTGAGTAGCTAATGAGGTTCCAGTACGTCTGACAATAAAGATCCAATAGCTCAGTCTGGCCAATGATATTGCGACTATTATAACTTAAGCGTCCCCTAGGCATCTTGGGGGTATTATGCCTCCACCTGGGGGGAGGTTCCTCATCCGGTTAATAATGTTATGCAAGTTCAAGTATCTAAATGTGAAGAAAGACAATTTGTGATCAACCAGGTGTTAATTACATGGCGTGCATAATTTCAAGATGCTTGGCTGCAGTAGTTTTGTGGGGTGGTTTTCTTTTATGGTTGTTTGTACAGTGAAATAGGTTGGAACAATGTAAGCATGGAAATGAAAGCTGCTTCATTGATTTGATCTCAGTGTTAACCCCTAAAGGACTAAACACCATTTTTTTGGCAACATAGCGATTTTGGGCAGCTCACTACGAATGGAAATTTTATTTATTTTCTTTGAAATTTTCATACAAGATGTGTCCGAGGAGTAGCTTCAAGGCCCAACAATTTTCATAACTTTTCACTACATGGTTAAAAAGTTATTGCATTTTCAGTCTTCAATAGGCAGCTCGGCAGCTCAAAAAAACTCTTTAAAAAACACTTTTTTGAAAAATAAAAATTTGAAATTAGTTTTATAAATTTATATATACTTAGAATCATTCCATTTGGATTAATGAGTCAAAAGTCATGAGGAGTTTTAGTTTGAGGGTAGTTATGGAATCTCTTCTCTAAAATAAACTTTGAAGTCAAGCTTTATTTAACTCAATTTTCAATATTTTTGAAAAAAAATAAAAATTGTTGGTGTAGATTGTTTATTACAACATTACATCTGTCGGGATTGACATTTTTCAACTCCATAACAAAATTCTTGACAATTTAGAATTTTGAGTCATTTTCTACCTCTTCCTACTTACTATTTTTTTCCTATATGTTGTACATTTCCAAATGATTTGAAATTTTTCAAGCATGTAACCAACTTGCCTTGAAGAATGAATCCAAAGAGTAACCACCATTTTGGACATTTTTCATACAAATGTGACCTTGTGAAGTGCAGCTACCCGGATTTTCGCAAGGACAAAAAAAGGATTTTTTGTCAATTCAAATGTTCATATTTTGCAATCCACATGGTGGAAAATTCTGAAATTTTTTCCACATCTTTTTAAACTAGTGTACTACAAGATCTTATAGGTATGTGTGTTCAAAAATGTTTTTTTTCTAAAATTTGGTACTTGTGTTAGAAATGGCAGTTTTAGAGCGGTTTTGGTGAAAACATAGTAAAAAACATTTAGGGATTAACAATCTCAAATTTGCTTGGAGAAACTGTTTAGAGAGCTTATGAGAACATATAAGGTAACTGACCTTAAATCGCATAGTTAAGCAATTCAGCATGATTCAGCATGATTCAGCATGATTCAGCATGGTTTGCACTATTATATTGAAAAAACATTGTGAGGTCCCATTGGTAGTCAAAATGGGATTTTAGATTCTTTTAGAATGCATTTTTTGGACACCGTGTGAATAAACTACGAATTCCCAAAGTGCTGAGAATAAGTGAATCCAAAAGCAATCATAAAGTCATATGAATAGCGAGACTACATTTTAGGCAAGAATATCCATTGTGCAGTTTTAAGAAGCGTGCAATTTTAGGTGTAGTTACCTTATATGTTCTTGCTTGGTGCAGGTTGGTGTACAGCACAAAACCTTGGAAGTTCAAACGAAGGCGTCACATTTAAAGTAGTTCCGGTGAATGAGAGTGTCCAGTAACCACTTGGAACTACTGTGATCTTAGTTTGGTCAACACAATGCCTTCAATTCCTGCACTTCACTTCCTGCACTTCAATTCCTGCACTTCACTTCCTGCACTTCACTTCTTGCACTTCAACTCCTGCACTTCACTTCCTGCACTTCACTTCTTGCACTTCACTTCCTGCACTTCACTTCCTGCGCTTCACTTCCTGCACTTCACTTCCTGCACTTCACTTCCTGCACTTCACTTCCTGCACTTCAATTCCTGCGCTTCACTTCCTGCACTTCAATTCCTGCACTTCACTTCCTGCACTTCAAGTCCTGCACTTCACTTCCTGCACTTCACTTCCTGCACTTCAATTCCTGCACTTCACTTCTTGCACTTCAATTCCTGCGCTTCAACTCCTGCACTTCACTTCCTGCACTTCACTTCCTGCGCTTCACTTCCTGCACTTCACTTCCTGCACTTCAATTCCTGCACTTCAATTCCTGCACTTCAATTCCTGCGCTTCACTTCCTGCGCTTCACTTCCTGCACTTCAAGTCCTGCACTTCACTTCCTGCACTTCACTTCCTGCACTTCAATTCCTGCACTTCAATTCCTGCACTTCACTTTCTGCACTTCAAGTCCTGCACTTCACTTCCTGCACTTCACTTCCTAATTACAGTAGACTTCTATCTGTCTGAACTGGAAGTCTAGAACCATTCCACTCGATCACAGTTAGTAGCAGAGTATATCTCAGCTAGATCGAAGACACATCCAGTACTTTCATGACACCAGTGAATTGAAGCGCAAGTTCATGTGTTCATATTGATTCTTGATGTTCGTTTGTACGTTGAACTCGGTTCCTTTTCCTGCTGTGACTTCCTTCCCTCTCAAATTTGACTGGTAGTTGTATTTGCAATTCACTGTACAGAACAATACAATACCCGGCAACTCTCAATCGTCCCCCCATTCTGCCATTCAAAGAAATTTTCCATGATATAGAATATAATTGCCATTTTTTGTTTCGCACATTGAACATTTAATTCTTATGCAAATACAATTAATGAAATGTACCAAATTTGGATTTTGAAAAAGCAAAATTCCATTTTTGGTGAATTGTTTCGTTTTAAAATTCATAGTTTTACATGAAAATTGATTGAAAAACATTGGTAATCAATGCATTTTGAAAATTCAATTGCATAGATATGTAGGAAACATCCATACACATCTTTGACATGAAAAGACACCCCATTAAGTACCAAAAATATGATCTATAAAGAGTTCAATGTAAAGGGTCATATGACCAAATTTTGTAAAACAGTATCTCTATACCTCAACTAGTTAACAATGATTGCAGCACTTTGAAAATTCACATCTTAGATCATTTGGTGTACAAAAAATGTGTTCTAAGAGAGATTGAGAATCTACTATGGACTCCCAATAAGATTCAACAAAACATAATATAAAAAACTAGGCTCAAATGCTTATTGAAACGATTTTAGGTGTAGAGAACTTAGTAGCCATTAGGTTCAGAGTGCTTTACCTCATGCAACAGGACTGATCAAAGTTTTACCAACAACTGCAAGTCCTCACATTAATCAGTGAATTACAAACATGATATACTGCACTTGATTCCAAATAATGGTCACATTCACTTTTGCAACACCAAGGTAGTAATCAGATCTCTCATCAGGGAAGTTGCTTCAGTTTTTGAGGGCTGGGGAGCAAATGTATTACAGGAAAGGAAAGAGATTTACATTATATATATATTATGGAGCAAACTTTAGCACAAGAATAGAGGAGCTCACCAAAATTCCTCAGAACATGGGTCTATTCAAACGACGATTTTCAAATGTCATGGATTTATATAATATAACTATTTGAGTTACAGTAACAACATCATACATGTACTAAGGTTAATCTCAGCATCTAACATGATCATTCAAATGGTGAATGTGATCATGAAAAACCAGAGCCTGTCCTGCGTTTTCAAAATTGGATGAATAGGTACACGCACCTTTCTCTTATGGCAATCTCCTTTTCTGTAGTCACTACCTAAATACTACCCCTCTCAAACAGGGGAAAGTTACACCTCTCCTCTTAACAGAACTCACCTTTTAAGAGCGTAGGAGATATTCTGTCCCCTTTCTCAAAAGTGATTCGTTTCAAACTTTTCTCCTACTCGCCTTCATCATTTCAACGAAGTCAAAAAATGCTGCACACAGATACATTGAATCATGTCAGGACATGAGTGATGTTCTGGAGAATAGAATACTAACCTGTACTAAAAAGAAAGTTTTGCAAGGATCTAAGAAGAACTATCATGTCCATGCTTTACATCATGAGGAGGTCAAACAAAGAGGATACAGTTTGTCATCAAAGTATACCAAAGTACATGAGTCCTCCACTGGTTTGTGTTGGACCAATTGCATAAGTAAAAACCTGAATCCAAAACTAAGAGATCCATGTGCCTCATGCAGACAATTGAGACACATAACCATGATCAACACCCAAGGACAGAAAAATCCAAAGCATAAACGAATGAGAGTGTGGTACCTGGATCCGAATCATGGGGACCAGGTGAGGCCTCAGGATGATACTGGATGCTCATGGCCTTCATAGCAGGAAACGTAAGACCAGCACATGTACCATCGTTTAAGTTGATGTGGGAAACTTTCACACCTTCTGGTAGGGTGTTGGGGTCAACTGCATAATTGTGATTCTATACAAATCCAGTGACAAGTAAGACCAAAGTTAGTTTTATAAAAATAAAAGAAAGAAAAAACATAGTTCAATCACTCCTACTCAAGAAGGACATAAGGTCGAGGATACTAAAACCAATAGGGACCTGATCAAGTCTCCCGTACTGAACCTGTTACCAACAGCAACTTATCTATTCATGCACTTATTGGAAGTGTAAAAAGCATGACCAGGCTAAATGTCTAAAGCCACCAATCTCTAAACGGAAATAGGGTTATAGTGGTGTACAACCTCCCAATTTAAAATTGCATAAGAATTTGATAAAACGTGATAAAAAATTTGATCTTAATAGATTTGTCTCTTGTACTCAAAGATCTCTCCAAAGCTTTGTACATCCCCAGATCTTCCCCTACATATGTTAAAATGCCAAAAAATGGACCAAATAGGTATCCTCTACTTGCATTCTTAACTTTGCTCTGAATTTTTTGGGCAATATCTACTACAAGCTATTGTCTTCACATGGTTAAGGCATTAGCAAATAGTATGGATCACCTCGAATCAGCTAAGGAGTCTAGAATAGACACATATCTTCTCTATTAAGTATACTTTTATTCAACATTCTTGCACTCAGTGAGCAGACATCTGCAACAGTTTCAAGATAGCATTGGCTAAATGTATTCACCGGAGCGCTAATTCCACACGGCCAGTGGCCAAGTGGCGCACAGGATGGTTTCTACCATGATGACCAAATTTCATTTTGAATGTCGTGCCCCCGAGAGCCTATCCTAGTAGCTGATGACCCATGCAAATTCCGAACACCGGAACCTTGCCAACCAAGTCCTGCACGCTCTTGACAGCGTAGGGAACGGCTGAAGGGTCACTAGGCCCATTGCTGAAAAGGATACCATCCGGCTTCAGATTCAGTACTTCTGAAGATGGAAACGTGGATGGAACGACGGTAATTTTGCATCCATAAGAGGTCAGTCTCCTTAGAATATTCTGCTTTACGCCAAAATCGTATGCTACCACCTGAAATACATCACAAGAATCAGTAATGAGGAAAGATAATCGGAAATGATCCTTCATGAATCTTAAAGATGGTTTTAATAAAGGTACTGCAGCAGTGTGCATCAACATGAAAATAGAGAGACGTACTTCGCTTTGTTCTAATCAAACATTGTGTTCATCTATGACTTGATTAGCAACATCATGTCAGACATGACGTTTTAAAGGACTTACGTGGAACTTCTGAGCGTCAGAATCAGGAATAGTTGCACTGAATTCCCACTCGCCATCAGTTTGATCTTTCCATTCATAAGGTTCGCTGCAGCTCACATCAGTAATCAAGTCCTTACCTGCTCCATCCCCACATGCACTGTCAACATGGCGCAATACTGACAGACTCAACATATCGAGACAGGAATAGTAAAGAGAACTTGCTGTACAGACCCGACTTCTATAGGGTATGGAAGACGACGAAATACTATCGAAAAGTATATATCCTACCCTAATAAAGAACAAAGGTCGATGGCTTAGGGTCACATAAACATCATAAATTTCTAAGCTGGGTCAGAGAAAAATATGTTGCCACGTTCACCTTGGCTGGTAGGAAGATTAGAAAAATGCAACAATGTGCACTTCCACAAAGAAAGACCACTCACCCACAATACTCCAGGTTTTAGACATCTCAATTAGATCATCATCAGTTTTGGATTTGTCTGTAGTCAGAAACTCCAATCAAGCTACCAACTTCTCGCAAGCGTCTAGTTATAGCTCGGGTGTCGATATCAGCTGCAATCAGAACGCGAGCAGTGATGAGCATATGAGCAGATTACAATGCTAGTATTTTGAAAATCCACAAAGAAAATACATTCATTGAGTGGATGAAGAAAGTCAGGAAGAAACTTTCAGCGGACAGCTTGTGTACATCACCTACGCCTATGTGTTACTAGAAACAATCAACACAATTTGTCACAAAGGCATTTAGACCTCAGGATACTTACAAATGCCCATAACATTCCTCTTCTCCAAATACTCAGGAAGAGTCTCCGATGACCGCCAGTTTGACACACTGAAATCAAGGCAGCGTTAGAAACGGAATATAAAATGATGCCCCGATCCATAAGATGTAGAAAACTTCTCAAGGACAAATCCGTAGTGGATTGAACCACGAATAAATGGCCTCTCAGACAAGAAAATATCAAAAGATATGAAAATTTCAACATGTTTACGCGCTAATTATAACGCATATCGCTATCAGAATGCGCCTTCCAATAAAACCAATTTAATACACGTGTCACACGAGTCTAATCTGTTCACCAGATACTTAACCAGGTCAGGCACAATACAGTTCATTATTGATTGCACATTCGGGATTCAACCCTCTAAAAACACACATGACTTTTAGATGGTTGAAGTGGGTAGTGTTGGGCCCTTAAGTTCACTCCTACAACAGTTTCAAATTGAAGAATGCAAAGACGGAGAGGAAAACACACACACACGGTGCTAAGGCTGCGAATGACCAAGCCGCCCATGAAGCACTGGCCAGACTCCTCGTCACCTGTAGGAAAGAAAACGAGAACAGACTTTGTGTTATGGAATCAGCTCTGAATGCGTTACAATGTCACAAAGATGAAGAACACAAAAACAGACAACCCTGAATTTTTTTAGAACAAAAGGGCTCTTAACAAGGTCAAAATGGCGTGTCAAACATAAGGAGCTTGTACATCAAAATCACAATTGGAAAACGACTTGGAACTTGTACCAAGGTTTATCCCTGTGTTGCCAATATGAGGTTGAGTCATGAGAACAAATTGGCCAGCGTAGCTTGGATCCGTCAGGATTTCTTGATACCTGTCAATTGGTTTGAAATACAAGGCAAACCACTCTTTAGCATTCCAAAGCCTAATAGCAGTGTCATTCTCCACTCATTTCAACTGCTTCACGGAATTCCCGAGATACCCCTTTTGGAACAAGTGATCAATCGCAAGTGTCTCTATCGCAAATAGATATGTAGAATTTCTATGTGTTTCTTTCCATACAATCCTAGTACGATCCTCAGTTGCACAATCCTCAGTGCTTGAAATAACCTCAAAAAATCTACTTGACAATCTTAGAATACCACCACATGCTACTATTGCTCGTAACACATGTCTCATTTTCAATGAGCACCATAACTTCCTACGTTTTCCAACCATTTCTTAGTATCTCTCCTTTGGGATAGAGACATAAACATAATCTACTCTATATATTATAAAATTAATATTATACATTTTTTTAACATTGTTAACATTTATCATAACATTGTCAGTAACAAGCCTAAACCGTTTTCTCTTAGAGATTGGGATAATCCTTCTTTGGATTCTTGTGAGTCAATTAAGTTTAATTTGCAAAGAGTCATTGTTTGGCTCAAAAGTTGCAATACTAGTGTTATTATTGACTAGGAAGTTGCAATCTTAGGGGCTCATGCTTTCTGGGGAGCAAATGAGACCCCAATTGTGGTTAATCCTTAAAGGACGGATTGGTGATTGTAGAAATTAAATCAATCTTTTGGAAACCCTGAGAATCATTAGATGATATTTGGGGGTCTTAGAGGGCCGTTTTAGGCCCGTTCCTTGATCTGCCCAGATTTAGTGAATGCCGGTACGGGTTTGTTAGAATTTTTTTTAAAAATAAAAAATAAAAAATAAAAATAAAAATACCAGAATATCATTTTAAGCAATTTTAATTTTTTATTTCCAAAAAATGACGTGGCAATTGTTGTGCCACGTCAGCCAGCTGCTACTGCTGTGTTCCCGCAATCTAGGAACGCAGCAGGCAACAAGGGAACTCAGAGCCCTCCAAGACCCCCGAATCTCATCTAATGCATTGCCTCAAAAAAAAATGCAAAAGCACTTATTGGAAGTCAAACTACTATAGAAAACCTCCCCTTTTCACAATAAAATTTAGTTGCACTTTTTTCCGCTGCAGCATTTATGGATTAATAATCTAACCTTAAAATAGGCTTTTTAATTATTATGTTATATTATGTTACGTTGAGATCTCCCAAACCGAGCATCCTTGGTCGCGTGCTTGGTACCGTCAGAAAGCTCTTAGTGAGGAAAGTTGCATGGGCTTTGTTTTGGGGCGTTTGGACATACAAAGTGAAAGTTATTGAACTTTGAAGTTTTAATGAATAAAAAAAAATTAGAAAATGACTTTTACTTTTAGTTTTGATTGTGGCAATGGCAGTGTTATGTGCAGCCCAGGCATGTGACATTACAGAGGTCAGGGAGCCCGGTCAACTCAGGTTCCCCACTGGGCATGTGACATTACAGAGGTCTGGCAGCCCAGCCCCTTGGGGCATTCTCTCTTCGTCGTTCTCTAGGCGTGCGATCTCCACCATTCCAAACGTCCATCCTTTCAAACCTTGATTCGATGTGTGCAGCAATGCGTGCAATTGCCGGAGATGCGCTGCGGATGCTTACCGTCTCGTCCAAGCCCAGAGCATCCTTGCAAGACCCTTCTTCTTTCTTTTCTTCGCCGGGATCGTTGTACCGTCGCACCCATTTTAGTGCAACGCCATTGTGGAGGAGCGGCTCTCGGAGTTTCAATTGGGCGGCGAAGGATCCTTCCAAGGGGCGTCTTGTTCTCGTTGCAGCGAGCATGGCTACCAAAGCATCGGTACTGCTTGAGTTTGCGCTACGATTGTGTGTTGGGTTTGTGTCTGCTTTAATTTCTAGTGTGAGGAGGACCTCTTCGGATGGAAGGTTTAGGAGTCGGAATGGACTAGGTGGAGCTCCCTGGGAGCGAGGTGTATGGGGTCAAGTGGGTATAGATTGTATTCTTAGGTGGTAGCTTCTCGTATGTGAAAATTTAGGATCGAAACAAGTGTGCGTGTTTCCTTGATTGAGTGCGGTAGTATTGATTGATGTACGGAATTGGAGTCATGTTTGTGAGATTTGATGAAAGCGTGGATTATTCTCCAGCCCTAGCATTCAAAAGGAAGCGATCGAATACACTCAGAGTTCTTTAATGATACAGCCTTGGTTAGAATTACGAATTGGAGTCCTGTTTGTGAGATTTGATGCGAACCTGGATTATTCTCCAGCCCTAACATTCAAAGCATGCGATCGAATACACCCGGATCTTTTTAATGTTACAGGCTAGGTTGGAGTTACTAAATTGGAGTCAAGAGCGTGCTGTTTGATGAAGTCTGAATTATTCTGCAACTCTAACATTCAAAGCATGGTATCCAATACACCCGGAGCTCTTTAGTTTCACAGCCTAGGCGCTCAAAATGTGACATTGTGACGATCCAGTGCTGCATGTAAATGTGGCATTAAAGAAGTCGCTGAACAGTCGTCTAGAGCCTTTTTCGCACTTGTTGATGTTATTAAAGTTCTTAATAGTTAGGTTTTCAGCGTATGTGTGATATTGTGATTAGGAGTGAGTTTTGACCTGAGTATGTCTCGTTCCTAGGGTTTGGTGAGAGAACAGGGGATGTGAAATTAGAGAAGGGATATCAAAGGGTCCAGATGTACTCGTGTTCATTGCTCTGATATTAAGAAGGTAAGGCATAGGGCACTATTTGCATCGCTCTAGTCATGTTAACCAATATGTAGAATTGTGATTTATAGAAATTTTTATCGGTCTCAAGCTGTGGAGAGATAACTTCGGCTACAGGAGAGTCAAATCTGCTTAGGTCAAATTTTTATCACCATGTATGAATCTCTTAAGCAAGTATAAAGTGGGATGTTGTAGGCCATTAGAAGTGACAGTGGACAACCCCATTTATATTCAAAGGGCATGAAAGGACATTCAGCTAAACACCACTTGCTATCAAGTATATGAATTGACGATGAACAGGGATCAAGATATGAGACGGGATCAGGTCCCTAACGGTTTAGTATCCTCTAATTTACTGAAGCTGGATCTCAGTTACGTGAGTTTTCTAGAATAAACTCATTTTTCTGAGGCATCATTCGATATTTGTACAGGGACGGAGTAGTACACTGAAGGAGAGGCTCCGCAACGGCGAACAGCTCTACGGAGCCTTTTCTGTGACTTTCTCGCCAGTTGTAGCGGAGATTCTCGGTTGGTCGGGCTATGACTTTGTGGTGGTTGATTTGGAACATGGCCCTGGAGACACCATGGCCGCTGTGCCTATCCTGCAGGCTCTGGCTTCTACAGGAACGCCAGCCATCATTCGCATCCCTGCTAACGATCCTGTTTGGGCGAAGAAAGCGTTGGACCTGGGACCTGCAGGCATCATGTTTCCGATGATCCATGATGCAAGTGCTGCAAGGGATGCAGTAAGGGCGTGCCGGTACCCTCCAGCAGGTATAAGGGGTTGTGCTTTTCCTATTGTTCGAGCTGCTCGGTATGGCCTGGACCCCTCCTACCTAAGCCGGTGTGAGGATGATCTTCTCATTATGTGCCAGGTACATCTAATGCTCCAAATTCTAAAATTATCACATTAGAAATTATTAGGATCTCAGGGCCGCTTTACACTTGGGACCAAGTCAAGAATATAGCAATCCTAGTGGGAAAGAGCTTAGAAATGGTCCAGCAATTAAATGAGAATGCTTAGAATTTTTGATTTTCTTGGCTCAGTCCCAAGTGTATAGCGGGCCTAAGGTGTACTATTAGCTGCCTGGTGTCCTCTCTACCCATGGATAGAGGCACTTTGCAATAATTTAACAGTAGTGAACTTTAAAATGTAGAATTTCGCATTCAAATGGATGCATCAGAATTTTATGGAAAACTGGAGAGTTTACTAGACAGTGCTGTTGGTCCAGTTAATGTCCATGCTAAAGGCCACTTCGTATCAACCAAATAGCTTTAATTAGCCAACTGGGGTGCTAAGGCTCATTTCACTAGTTAGAAGTTAACCTACCTACTGTGTGCCTGCTCTTGCAAGGTACCTAATGGGGGTTAGGCTTTTAGATTACCTGACCGCTACTATTTGCTTGGTGTGGGAAAATTCAGCACTGATATAGGCAGATTTACTTTTGTTGCCCAAAATGAAAGAGTCAAGGTAAATGGTGAAAGTGAATGTAAAATTCATTGCAATTCAATTAGCATCGATGGCTGATTGACACAACTTGGACATAAAGGCATTTAGCACTAATTGACGCTACTTTGTTGGTGCGGATGGGGTTTTAAAGTTAGAATTAGGCTCTTATCGTAGACATGATATATATATCCTGCTGAGCAAGAGGCCTTTGAATCGACCTTTCTGAGTTGCCCATTTTCATTTATATGCTAGGAAGTTGACACTTGAAAGCAATGGTTTGCAGTTAGAATCTCAGCAAGCGGTCGACAATATAGCTGAAATTGCTGCTGTTGATGGTGTGGACTGTATCCAAATGGGACCTCTTGATCTGCGTTCGGACATGGGCTTGTTGCGAGTTCCTGATGATAAGAGACCATCAATGTTGCTCAGGTAAATTTTTGCAGTATTTCTAATTGTACTCTGGGGTTGATCAAAAGGTAGGAGTAGTCTATTGCGTTTTAAGGTATGAATATGATGTTATTATTTACATGGAGTTTTCCGCATGGCTATTTCATACAGGGAAGTTGAGACAACTTTGAAGTCTTCGGGAGTGTTCCTAGCCGGATTTTCAACAAGCGAGGATCCACCCTCAAAGTTGCTGAAGCTCGGGTACCACATGGTCTCAGGTGCGACTGATGTTCTTCTACTTAGAGATGGTGCTCTTGCAGACATTCTGAAGGCCAGAGATGACACTAAATCTGCATAAGTTAGGTATGACCGAGAAATAAAAAATATGAGAGTTCTTTCTCAATTTATATGGGACCAGGTCACCTCGCATTGTTTTATCCCTGGCCATTTGTACAGGCTTTCAGGCAACTGAATGTTGAATGCATCATTGACCTCATATTTTCTTGCTGGATGTCAAATATCATTTATTCAACACTATCGTCATTTGCAAAATAATCCTTCAATTGTTCCTTGCAAGTATGACTTTGATTTGGTCTCAGTAAGTATGCAGTAGAATTGGATCAACGACTCTACAAGTATTCCTTTTGTACAACGGTTTGGATTTCATTGAACGAGCCTAGGCTTTTGGACAGCCAACATGCTAAACTGCAAGGTTGCGCTCTTTGATTGATTTGATTTTGAGTAAATTTTACCTGTATCTTGAATTTCTATTGTTGAATTTTGTTCGTCAAGGTACAATTGGACAACCTTTGTCCACTTGTCAAGGTTATTTAATTTTATTATTATATCGCATTCTAGATAAAATTCCGGGCTACAAAAACGTGCAAGCCTTTAGAGACTTCCAATCTTTTCTCGAGGGTAATTTTTCGCTAAAAATGATTATGAAACTAGAGAATAAATGTCAATGGGTCAGTCTTATTGTAATACGAAATAAGTTTTATTGCTTTTGAATGATTCATCAAGTGAGACTCATCACATGATCCATCAAATAAAGAAGCTAAATTTAACCTCTAAAGGACCAAGGCCATTTTTCTGCCAATTACACTCAAAACTGCCATTTCAATTCTCTAAAGAATTTTTTTTTTTTTTTTTTTTTTTCACATCTAACCGTAGGATCTTATACCTAACTAGTATGACAATGTGTGAAAAAAAATTCAGAATTTTTGACTCCACAGATTGCAAGATACATGCATTTGTGGGACTAGTTTTTTTGACTTTAAACATTTTTAACTTTAAGTTTTTGCACTATAGAGTTTTGAGCTTTAAATCTTTCTAGTGGAAAATTGAGTTGAGAGTCTATCGAAAAAATAAAAAAATAAAAAAAACTTAATTTTCATTATTTAAAAATTTGTTAAGTAGAGGTAGGTACAAGATAGAAGGAAAATCTAAAATAATAACATCTTTTATATGGAATTAAAATGCACAAATCTCAATGGTGAGATTGTTCTAGCAAAAAAAATTAAACCATGGGAAATTTTTTTTTGAAAAATTGTAAGAATTGCATTCAAAAATGAATCTCACAAGTTATTTTTCTCAGGAAGATGTTCTAAGTGCCCAAAAAATTAGGTTGTCCATAACTTTCTCATAACAAATCCAAATGGAATGAATCAAATCTTTCCAAATAGATAGTAATTTAATCTATGGGAAAAAAAAATTCAATTTTTTTTTTTAGTTTTGCAAATTTTTTTCCATTGCCCCCTCTCCCTTGTTTTGAGCTTATTTGGGCATTACTTTTGTTCCTAGGCACCCATTGAAAAAAAAAAAATTTATGAAGCGTATTAGTTTTTAAGACTTCAAAAAAGTTTCAAAAAATCAAGACAAAAATTCAGCAGGTACTTGCCCGAAACCCCAAATGTCCGCCAAATCGACAATGGTTCTTTAGGGGTTAAAGAAAAGTTCATTTATGACAATTTTGCATCATTCCAGAGGTTATTTAATAGGATTGTAGAAGAATGTGTACTTTATGTAAGCAACTAAATTACTTAGATATTATAAACAACTTTTGTATACTATATTTATAAGGATTTTCCTCAGTAAATCTAAATTGGAGATAAATATTTATTATGGACCAATAAATCAATCCAAATAACAAATATTTATAGACTTTATTTAGTGATGCTTTCCATATGTTATTGTTTGGTATAAAACAATTCAAATCTTCTTACTAAGATATAATTTTACAATTTATTACTAACCAAAATCCTAATCAAATTTTTTGGAATCAAATTAACAACTATTTCAAAAGAAACTACCAGTATATGAAAATATTGTAAATGCTATATTGATAAAATATGAGATTGCTCCAAAATACTATTTTAAATTTTCAATGTTTTTTTATTTTAAATATGAATATTCTTTTCTATTTAGAATTAGAATTCCTTTACAAGTTTGTATAAAAATAATTTCTTTAACATTTTGCTTGGGGAATTTTAGGTTCAAATATTCCTATCATGCAAGCAACTAATTTTGAATTTTAGAGACAAAGAATCAAGTTGGAGTTGCATTTGTGTATGGGGATAAATGGCAAGTAAGCCAATTGTTTTGGACACTATATGAATAAATTATGATTTTTAAAGTATTGATATGCCACATTTAACTGCTTCTGGACTTTCAACTGAATTCTGGACAAAATGTTCAAAAATCTCTCAAAAATAACATCTGGAGATCTCTAGATGTTTGTATAGATCTTTAGATGTTTTCTATAGACTCCGAGATGTTTTACAAGGTCTCCCAATGATTACCTCTTGATGTTTCTTCTCTAGATATTAATTTTGGACTTTCAAAAGTCCAAAAGTAGTTAAATGTGACATTGATTTGATTTATTTAGCAATTGCACATATATAACACCAAAATCTAGATATAGGGGGGCAATTTTGGTAACAAGGTCAAAATTAGGTGCACTTAGAGCATCATCAATGGATCACAACAAAAGAAGCAACATACAAAATACTTATGATTGATTTATATAAAATTAGAATTTGACAATATTGTCATTGAAAATGCATCACAAATTTACATAAATAGTCGTAAGAAAATCTAGATTTAGACTTCAGAAAACCAAGAGAGGGTCCAATAGAAGCAAGCTAAAAGTCAAAAAATATAGAGAGCCACTTCAAATCATGCTTAAGAAAGTAAAATCATGGAAATAGCTCCGAATACTCTTGTGACTATTCTATGTGATTTTAGATGCGCTTCTAGTGATAGTATTCTCAAGTTCTAATTCCACATCAATCAAAAACATTAAAACATATATTTAGAAGGTTGTTTGGTGTAATTCATTGATGATGCACTTTATCAAATCTCCATGCTAAATATTCACATGAAAATTTAAAATAATATTTTTATTTAAAATCTTTCGGGATCCTGCTTGGTGTCATCTGGACTTTAGAAAGCATGTGATAATACAGAGTGTGATGCAGAGGTTAGAGTGTTCACAATTTAGGAGAACCTTTTTTCCAGTTATATTATGAAAAACTTGAAGTACCCGAAGGACCATTCATAGCTTCCAGATTTGGGCTGGTATTATTACGGAAAATCTCATCAGAAAATGCCTCCATAGGAACCTACATTACAAAATACATGAATCCATTCAAAGTTAGACTGATAGAATAAGCATCCTCCGATTCGGTGGAAAATGAACACAGAAGTTTCAACAGAACAGTCATTTGTGAATGTCCACCAAAGTCAGAGAAGTTTACGATATCACCTCCACTGGTAAGAAGAAACTTGGAATGCTGTAAAATCCTGCACTAGGTTTCCGCAATTTCAGTATCCTTCCTGTCGTCTTCAAATTCCTCAGATTTTCTACGGCAGTGAGGAGGCCGAAGGTTAGCTTCAACCTGAAGACACTACAAAGTTGCTTAGGTTCACAAATTTCCTTCATTTCTCACCAGAACCAATTTATTCCCGTCTTTTATGAGCATCAGTGTTGCAGAGATAAATTCAAAAATCCACATCCAGACTTAGTTACAGGTTGAATTTTGTGTCAAACTCACATATGCTTTGTACTTTTTCCCACTTGAACGACTTCATTCGTCGACAGGCAAACTAGACTTGTCCATTTAGTCGGACGAAAAAGGCGTGTTGGTATTATCAATTCACGAAGATATGGGAGTACTACTAACAAGCTCGAAACTCGTGTCTTCATTTCACTTCATGTTATGCCAGATACACCAGAGAGTTAGTATTGCTTGTGTAGAAAGTTATCAGGCCTCGAGAAGAATATAAAGTATTACAAGTTAACCCGGTTTTCAGACTCGATTGTCTTGAGCTTTCCAGTCTTCGTAATTCCTTACGCTTCTGACTACACACTTAATCTGATACGAGACTGGAGAGTTATTAAATAACATTGCATTTAGTATTTGCAGGCTGAACTTAGTAAACTGGACTGGAAATGTAAAATCAAAATGCTCAGATGCTCTTTAAGCTCAGATGTTCACAGAGAAGTTCTAATAGAAGTTCTAACCACTAATTTCTACTCAATGTGAGTCGAGGTCTAAGAACGTATATCTGAGGTTACCAACAGTGTGGATTGATAGCTAGAAGGTCTAATGAGACTTGTTAAAAGGATTTGATAGGATCCTGAAATTGGAACTCAGACCCCAGTAGACATTAGATTTGTAAAGCATGAGCAAGTGCGTGTACAGTTTGAAGAATATTAAGGGAAAAAAAATCTTCGTTAAAGCGAGGTTTAATTTGTTTCCTCTCGCGATCTTAATATACAGCTCCTAGTCCTCATTACCTAGTTGGCCGAATAGTTACCTGTCATACCGCAGGTGTTTGCTTGAGGTCCTGAGATTGAAACGTTCGTCTGTTGGCTGATGATCTGCAAGCACGGGAAACATAAGGTGACATGTTGTACGAAGTAATGAGTCAAGACCTGATTAGAGAATTGCAAGCTGGGAAAAAAGAAAACAACGACATCCTTGGTCAGCAACAACCAAGATTTAGAGGATGAAAGATTGAGAAGTACCATTTCTGCCATACCGTGACAAGACATATCAGCTTCTTTCCGACTGTCAATAAGACGATATGAGCGTCATGGAAGCTCATCGAGCCTTTTCTAATCGGTATTTGAAAATACCAAGTTTCTTGCTCGAGTACGTCTTGCAGCAACATCGACGCAAAAGGCGCAGCGCGAACTGACAAAGTGTCACAAGAACAGTCAGATAAAGCGAAACTAACATCGTTACATGAGATCCTGAGGCACGCTCATTGCACCCATTGTGCTGATAAGCGTCTGAAGTTTCCAGATGTGAATTCCTTCGAAAACCCACTCCATGACATAATGTTTTTAAGAGTTAGAAGTACTTACGTCGAACTCAAGCATCTACGGAATCCTTCCATTTCGCTTGTATCCACTTCGCCCATGGGGCCCACTGTGTTCGTAGTGACCGTAGTTCTCGGAGCGAGCGGTAGTCATCCAGGTGATTGTTTCTTACAGTATTTTTCCGTCGGTCAGAGAGCATATCCGGTTCATGCTGTTGCCTGTTGTTGACACCAACTTTCTTGAAATGACCAACTTTGTGATTCATTCTACAATCTTCTTGATAGATGTCTTGCTCGTGGGTTTGTCGTTGACGTCTGGCACCGTCTTGTCCATGATATTTGTGACCACAGACTTTCCCATGCGGACTATGGTGATTCAGTCTATTATCATCGTCAATCGGGTTTCTACAGAGGTATATCCGATGTCCTTCCTCACATCTTGTTTTGTGACCAACGTTCCTTCTTGTGCTTGATTCCGCCTGTCCATGATGTAAGTGTCCATTCCTATCGGGAAATTCTGATATAGCCTGTGCAGACCTAGTATCATCACTCTGTAGCAGGGGAAACCATAGAAACCATTAGATGAAAAGAAAACATAAAAATCAGTTCTCTTGCAATGTCTTGTGGAAAATGCTAACTACGATACACAAGAACTAACAGTTGCGACCATAAACTTTCCTGCACTTCATCTCAACGCTTTTGCCTGAAGTGTGGCACTAATTCCTTAATCCTTATTCCTTATTTGATTGTGGCACGAAGTCAAGATCGTTCATGTCTTGGAAATTACGTGCTGATTTTACCTTGGCTGTCTTGACATCTCTGGCTATCTCTAATAGTTTCATGCGTCGAGTCAATGCTGCTCGCATAAGCTCCTCGGTCTTCCTCCAGGATTGCTCCCGTTTCATAATCTCATCTGTTAACCCGGCTCCATGTACGATCTCAAGCAATATGCCAACAATATCGAAGCCGATAACTGTGTTTCTCAACTACCGTTTGTTGTTCTTAAGGCATGTTCCACAAAATGGTCTACCTCACTCTCCTTTAGGCTGGTGTCTAAAGTTATATTTGTTTGCCTAGTTACACTGTGAACATGAGATATATACAAACTGACAATGCATATATTTGCTGTTGAGAGAACAGGCGGTCAATCAGTATAAAATGCAAGATTTATTTGCTGCAATCACAATCAAGTGACCCGCTTGACTTGATGACCAATCCAGTATAAAAAAAGTTAAAAGGCTCACCTTGAATGGAACAATGTTTGGCTTCAAACTCTGAGGACTGGCCCTCACAATTCTTATCGGACTGGCCAGCGGAAGGGGTAGGTGATGGTCGTGGTGGTGCTTCAAGCGGAGGACGTTGAGGAGATGTGGCAGCAAATTCTGGTAAACGAGACGCCGGAGGAGGTGGAGGCGGACAAGAGGGATCATGATGAGGTTCAGGAGTTGCTGTGTGCTTCTGCTGCTGTTGATGCTGTGGGTCTATGTCCGGCATCTCAACTTCGCTAATCTGCATCAGTCCCGCGTACGAGGAAGTGCCACACTACTACAATGTAAGTCCTCAGTTTGGAACCCATAAAAAAAACACGAATGCCTCTGTTCAGAAATTGAGGAACATTGCCATTTTGACTTGCCAAATGCGATGCATATTGTAGGTTCTATACATGTAACCATCTCACACTACAGCTCTTACAATACACAATAATAACAACTAACAGCTGCATAGACTTCGCTTCACTCTGATTCAATTCCTCATTACTTCAAAAATTGCACATGTTAACATTGAATTTCATTGCAGAACACTGTTACAATCATTCAGCCAAGAAGATTCGTATAAGCTGAGAATTCGTACACCATAAATCTTAGGCTGATCTAGTCTCCACGTCCCTGACACGGTAAATTCTGCTTGTAACTAACCTTAATCTTTTCAAAGTTTGCATGGTAAACACTTGCATTCGATAATTGCTCTGATTCGAATTCCATGCTATCTAGCATCGCATCATCAACTCCAAGATCTGCAATAAAATTCTCGGTTCTCAATCATTTATTGTTTTTAACTTCATAAACTTCACAAACTTCACAGTGATTTAGAATAGCAGCGACCTCAAAGCACTCTGCACTCCGGATATGCAGATATACTAATGCTTTAAGACAGTTTGAAGTCTATGACCCATCAGACCTTAATGAGCCCATATGCTCCAACCCAGAGGTTCTAAATTTCTAAACACCTAATAGTTACAGAGAGGAAATCAAATGATGACTTTCGAAAACACTCTACATTGGAAGGTTGGATTTGAGGCAGTACCTTCACCAGTTGATTCACCTAGAGAACAATCGTAGGGCAGCACTTCAACTGGGGGTGTCCAAACTTCAGAAATGGAAGCATCCCTACAACAAAGTTAATGCCTTAATTCAAAACCTCAAATCAAGCACGTTGCTTTCTTTACTTATGAACCAACCTTACTGAGGAACCAAGTAGCTAGGCTGAATGTGAAAGAAATACTCCGTATCTCACATTCGTCCGTCCGCATATTCCTGCAATTGAGAAACTGTATTTTCAAGTTCGTAATTCCTCTTGTTGATTTCTTCGTATTCTTGCTTCAGAGCCTCGTAGTCTTCTGCCAGCCTGACAAGTCAAACTCAATGCCATCAAACAAAACACCATCTTCTACTCTGTGAAACGTCAATTTCGTTACACAGTCCGAAATTCATGACATTGGTATTTCTCAATTCGCCTTGAACCCTAAACCTATACCAGTCCTAGTTTCTAGAACTTGAGTGTTATTTTTGGCGCTAAGAATCGCGCAAATATAATGAAATTGAATTTGTACGATAAAATCCTATTCATTTCAGTATTTTAAACTTCACATAAGAGCTCCAGACCAAAAAATTCAGTGATAAGATGAAGAACAGGGCCAGGCAAGAAGAATCAGGTCTTCGCGGATCTCAAGGAAACTAAGTATCGGAGTTCTCCACCTTTGAATGTCCTGAAGAGCCTGCTGATATTCGTTGTTCCTTTCACTGAGCGCAATGTCCTTACTTTTTAAAGACCTCTGTAATTCACGTATGCGTTTCTGCATCCTGTGCATTATCCCTTCTTTGTCGTCTATGTCCTGCTAATTCATTTGTTACCAAAAGTGACATTCAACCAGTGAGAACACTCAGCCACTAGAAGGTTGAAGAACCGCGACATCAAATGACCGGCGAAACAGGAAATTAAAAATTAAGAGATTATTAAAATTCAGCCATATAATACACAATCCTTGCAGTGATCACGACTATTTGGGACTCTTTCTTGGGAAGTGAGTCCATAAAATTAGGCAGGGAAACCTTCTGCCTTCTGAGCACCACCACACACAGACTTCAAATTTGCTTTATCCTCTCAAATTTGAAAGAGGTGTCAATGCAACTGATCATGGTGACTGAACTTACTTTCAGGACACCTTCTTGAACATTACTGAAATCGTCTTTCAGCTCCGTCAATTTCTATGCAGCACAGCAAAGAACGCACAAAAACAGCACACAATTAATTACAGAATTATCCTTCGAAGCTCAAAATATACAAGCTGATGGCTCACGAGCGAACATTTGCACAAATTCCGAGATTCAACGACTCAGACAGAATATATTACTTAAAATTATGACTGCCAAAGACTAAACTCGTATAAAGAAACCAACTGTGTTGAGTTCAGAAGTGCACTGCTCAATATCTGATCAATATCCAGTATCTTATGTTATGTAATACCCTCTGGTCAGATTGATGATGTCCTCTTCCAAGGTGGCCGTTACGAGAAGCTTCATTCCCAACAGTTTTATGCTGGTTCTGCATCTCAGACAGTCTCTGAAAGGCAAAAAGAGAGCTTCCGTATCAGAAGGCCAAAATAAACGAATTTTGACCAGCACACAATCTAGTTAATTGAAAACTGACCAAAAAACTGGGGGAGAAGTTTAGTGAACCTTTTCAATAAGATCCTTTTCCTCTTGCACTTTTTCTCTAGACAGAGATATCGCTTCTCGGTCCGCCTTTTCTCTGCAAAAGAACCAGATATATGATTTTAAGCTTACTCAACCATTTCGAATTGAACTATTAGCTACACTCTTCCAGGACTTGAGATTCTGAAGAACCACGGGTGGATAAGTGATCCAATGACTAATAGAGCACGATGGATGCTCTTTCAGTGCAGTAATTAAATTCTATGAGTCGGGAACATAGTGAAAGTAAGAGGACACTTCCAGAGATATTGAACAAGCCTATATCAAACAGAAGTTGGCGGTCAAACCGCGCCAAAGCAGACTGGACTTGTTGCTCAGAAAGTTGCAACTCGGCGATGATAGAGTCTCGCTTCCATAGTAAGGTCTTCAACTCATTGCAGTATTTGGACTGCGTATCAGCCACCTGTGAGAGAAGAAGGTTATCAGGTGGACGAAGACTAGCAGGCATGTTTGAGAAGCACCCGTCGCGAACAAGCGGTTCAGAGAAGATAACTAATAGTGAACAAGAATTAATATCAGCCTAGTCAAAGAAATCTTTGAATATGTTGAAATAAAAATAACTTTGCATTCGGATGTTTCGCCCCATGGTCTCGACTCTGTAACAAGAAAAGTAGACCCAACCTCTTCCTTCTCCTGGAGAGCTGCTTTTAAATCTTGAACCTTTCCATTCACTCTTTCAAGCTGCAAGGAAGAAAACTAGGGAGCGTTAATACACTACATCACAGCTTTGTTTCAAGAGTCCAATAAATAGATGAAGGGAAAATGGTAGAACATGGGGAAATTCTTCGGGAAGTTCTGGCTTAAGGTTCTAACATTTGTTCGCACAAGTTCTCTCAACAATTAAGTCAAGTGAACAATCTTAATTTAGGTGGAAAAGTGCAGAACACTAAGTCTTAATTGAACTCGGAATACAAATCCACCGAAAACGAAAAATACATCAAATCACGAGTTTCCCATTTGAATCGAATCGATTTGAATTGACCTTTCGACATTGATGAGCGCATAATTTCTGCTGTTCATCTATATAGCGCTTCATCTTGGTAATGAGCTTTTGCTGATCCACCAATTCCTGTACAAACTGTGCATTCTTGGCCTCCAGTAGAGATGCTTTAAGCTGAATCTTATCCACTTCCGAATTCTGATAGTAAACATGGAACACAAATTAAGAGAGTTCTATCCGAGATACTCGTAGCAGAATGTTGATATCACCAGGTAAGTTTACCCTCGTAAAGTCCCCGCCTGAGTAAATTCGATTTCAAAAATGCTAACATAGAATCACGAGCAAGCATAAAGGAATAATCGATGAGACGAACACCAAAAGATAACTTCTTCGAACTCTCGACATGACAACTTGAATTTCTGAATAGACTGTGACTCTGCTACACTGCTCGACAAATCATGTCGAAAGCTTGAATTATATGTAAGAACAACTATTAATGGGGCTTCTTTATGGTATGAGGATCAAGAAATCATGCTTATAAGCAACTTTTGAGAGGATTCTGGTGCTACTCATATAACATTCATCACAAGCCTCCAAATTTTAAATTCTGATTTGGCGGAGCTGACAAAAGTGTCTACTGTCTACTGTCAATTGAAGATCAGAATCGAGCAGCTAACCTCCTCCTGTTTTTTTCCGAGCGCATATAAATTCTCTTGGTTCTCCCTCTCTTGCCTGCAAATCACATTTTCAAACACCTTGGCTCAAAGTTATATTCCGAAATAAATGAAGAAAACAGAGAAGGAAAAACAGAACGGCTTGTAGAAGTGACATAATCAATTAGAAGAACTACAACTATAAGCACGCTATGCGTTTTCTCGTGCAGGCAGCTGCAAGGTCGAAAGATGTACATCTCAAAGCCTCGACATTTAGAGTTCCAACATATTCTAGCACCGGCAGGTGAACACATCTAATTACATCATATCCACTTCGAGCGAGGGAAGAGGAGAAAAGACGATGAAAGAACCTGCAGCGTCAGCAGGTGCAGGGTCCAAGATGAAAATGATGGTACCCTAAGATGGAAGACAAATAATTCCTACAGGGCTTTCAGAATCAAAGACCTCACAAGACTTAGTTTCATATACAGAAACCGCAAACTTAACATAAATTTCGGTCCACACAGCCTCAACAGGATCAAGAGTCTTTCGTGAACGTTGACAGAGAATTAAGAGCCGGCTGATAGTCTGTGAGGGAGAGGAGGTGAGGGTCGATCAAGCAGGACATATGTACGTTGCCATGGTCACAACTAAAATTTGAGATTGCAGAAATAGAACCTGTTGAGTTGAGATTCCTGCTGTTGCAATTTCCTATGAAGCTGCAAAATAACTCGGTCTTTTGCCTGAATTGCCTCCTCCCAATTATGCCGCGCATCTGCTGCGCGATTGAGGACGTTCAGGTGCTGCTCCCGAAGTTCCACAAGCTGCAGCTCTTTCTCACTCAATGCAGCCCTTAAGTTCAATAACTGATTGCCAGGTGATTGACGTTCACCATGACTGTGATTCTTGACGGACTCTAGTGAAGTTTTAGCGATTCCCGGTGGTGACAAATACTGTGGTAGCGACTTCAACTCGGGTGGCGTCCTCAAATCTGGCGGGGTCTCTAACTTCGGTGGTGTCTTTAACTCTGACTGTGTTCTGAGATAATCTTGAGGCATTTTGGTGAACCCTGACGGACCACCATATCCACAGTCACTGCTGCCCGAGCTATCCACATCATAAGCTACTCCACTCCTGATGACGGAGTTTGGCTCGAGCGTATTCTTACCATACATATTTCGGACACCATTCCGAAAATGAACTTTCCGCTGGTCCTGATCCTGGTCCTTCTCAGTCTCTTTTAATTTCACATTACCACCAGTTTGTGGAGGCAACCTTCGATCGAATCGATCGGCACTGTTCGTCTCAGCATTTTGCACTGGCCGGGCACGTGCCCTGCGTAAAAACTCCTCGTCATAACCTCGATTGGCACCAGAGTATGAGCCAACCAGCTCAACGATACCGCTGTCGGGAATGTTGCTGAAGAGCTTGCAATAAACCTCGCCATTGGAGGTAAACATGAGCAGCAGGAAGAGATCGAGTCCACGGATCGCACACGTCACGACTGAGGCATCATTTGCGCCACGCCGTCTTTAGCCTTGCACATCCAGGCCCGTATCTCCTATCTCAAATTACTGAAATCCGAAGCCATATCATACATCAAAGTGCGTTCAGACGCTCAAACCTGCAACACCTCAGCCTGACAGCTCCAACACATTCAATCAATCTCCATATTCTTAACCCATATACAATATCCACTACTCCCAAAATCCATACATCAAATGCGTTCAAACGCTCAAACCTCCAAGACCTCGGTCTGAAAGCTCCAATTTCTTAAATCATATAAAATCCACTACTCCAGAATCCATACATCAAGAGCGTTCAGACGCTCAAATCTCCAATACCTCAGCCTGGCAGCTCCGATACTTTCAATCAAGTTCCATTTTCTTAACTCATATACAATATCCACTACTCCAAAATCCATACATCAAATTATGCGTTCAAACACTCAAACCTCCAAGACCTGGGTCTGAAAACTCGATTTTTTTAACTCATATATAATCCACTACTCCAAAATCCATACACCAAAATGCGTTCAAACATTCAAACCTCCAACAACTCAGCCTGACAGCTCCAACACTTTCAATCAAGCTCCATATTCTTAACTCATAGAGAATATCCACTACTCCCAAAATCCATACATCAAATGCGTTCAAACGCTCAAACCTCCAAGACCTCGGTCGGAAAGCTCGATTTGCTTAACTCATACATAAGCCACTACTCCAAAATCCATACATCAAGTGCGTTCAAACGCTAAGACCTCTGACACTTTCAATAAAGCTCCATTTTCTTCAGCCACAAACATAATGCACCACTTCAAACTCCATCCAGAATATCAAATCAGCTCACTCTTTCAGAATCTCCAATCAAAACTGAACATAGTACACGCACAACAAGCCCTAAACCCTCGGCGACGTGCATTCTCTTCCTTCCAATGCACCGATCGAAACTTCTGTTTAAAAGAAAGCCGAAAACGACATGAAATTGAAGCACGGAAATTCCACAAAAAACTGCTGAAATGTCGGCTTCGAATGAGAGCGCAAATACCTGCGGACGAATTCTCCGATCACGCGGTCGCTGCAGTTGACGGAAGAGCGCTGAATTGTAACCGCTTTCAGCCGTTGCGGAAATGAGATTGGTAATGGGCACTGCCGGGAGGTAGCGACTCAGCGACCCGCATTTTCGCTCGGAACGAGGGGTGGTACCTACCTGGTATCAGGTAGGTAGGTAGGTAGGTAACGTAGATAGATGCCGATGAAATAGTAGTAGCGATGATCCAGTAGGCGACGGACGGAAGCAACTCATCAGATGCAATACTAATGACTTGGATGATAAATGATGCGAATCAAATGATAAACCATGACAATTGGAGTGAATACTTTACTCTGGAATGATAAACCAACATCTTGTATATTAAAATTGATGGATAGATGAATTATTTGAAGAACTACTACATATATTTGACCAATTTGAAGAACTACTACATATATTTGACCAATTTGAAGAACTATGGTCAATATATATAAAGTGAAGGTGTAGTTACCTTCAATGATCAAACTAATCCAACAGCTCTAACTCATGTGGAAAGGCAAGGATTTTAGACAATAGCACATTGCTCCAATCAAACTTTGTGATAAAATTAATCCAACAACTCTACTATATATGGAAAGACAAGGATTTTAGACAATGGCACATTGCTCCGATCGGAACTTTGGTTCTTCTAATAAACGCTCAATGAAATTTTGTAGCCTTTTCACTCCTGGACCCGGTTGGAGGAATGAGGAGTTTCCTGCTTGCACTGTGCCGCATGAGTCTACTCCACCGCCACCTACACACCACCCTCCGGGAGTACACTTCCCTGAAGCTCGCCCTAGCAATTCCTTATCAATCAAAGCCAATATAGGATCATCTTGATGAAACTTTCGAGCGAAAGGAGCTCCACTTTGAGTCAAGTTCACAAAGTTCTTCAAACTCAAGGCCACGGGATGTTGTTTGGGCGGAGAATCCCATACTATATAATGCATGTCATGGTTGACAGTTGTGTTTTTGAATTCCGGACTATTGCAAATAACTGTGTGGAAGTATCCCTCAGGGGATGATACAAAATTGGTATAGTACATGAGCAAAAGACGAGGGAGATTGTCCCAACCCATAATTGTGTACTCCATGAAGGACCTTGAAAGGATTGCCCACGCAGACCCTGTAAACAATTTGAACTTGGTGGGGAGTTCTCGAGAGTATGTGGTCTCCATGATGTTTCCATGTTTCACATCCAAATACAAGCTAGGGTCAATGATGATGGGTTTTGCTCGCGCTCCAAATTTCCATCCTAGTTTGGTGGTGTGTTCAATGAAGTTGAGGTCGCGTGGCAATTTTGAAAAGATATGTAGAAGATCATCTTGGGTGGCGAGAGGATAATCTGAAGCACTCAAATTAATGAACCAATCCCAATCCTTGAATTTCTTTAGCAAAATTGCCGCCCCATGTAGAGTTTCAGCGATCATCGTAGGACCCCGATAGGTCACTAGATTGGCCTTTTCAATCATAATTACATTTCCAATCCTTTGGAATAGAGGATCATTGTGTAAATAGGTACTTAAGTTTGCTCTTTCTATTGGAAGAGCTTTAAGGTCTAAATGTAGTACATAATAATTTCGAGGATGGTAAAGAGATTGTAAGGTCCTCCGAATTTGCATTCCATCTCCTTGGCTCCCCGATATGAGATATGCAAATCGAGGAATGGTACTAGGTAGATCTACTACATGTTCAATTAGATGATTGTCTAAATGCTTTCTTTTGATTGGAAGAAAATTTAATGAGCTTGAAGAACACTTGAGATTGATTATGGTGATTAAAAATAATTCCACAAATATAAGTATAATCACACCAAAAAATTGCCTCTTTTTCTTCATAGTTGATCATCTAAAAGAATTAGAGATACTACAATCAATTAAGAAGTGTTTTAAGAATACTATTTGGAATAAAATATTAATTTTGATTTACATTCTAAATAGCATGCATTAATCTAGAAGTCTATGTAAAAATCTTACGTTACAAATATTGACATATTGATAGTAGAATGATGTAGTAGTGAAATATTTGAGAGTCTAAACTAACAATCTTGAAGAGGTAATAAAAATGACACAAATATATTAATTTATATGATTCAATTAACTATATTAGCTTTTAGTACTAAAAATAAAAATAAAATCTTTTACTTTTCATAATTTTAGAAGATCTTAAGAAAGGAAACATGAAAAAATAAGAGAGATTTTTATCTATTTTGATTCAAATTAAAGTAATTTTATTAGAAAAATTCATAAAATAAAAGTCATTGAATGTAACTGTCTACATATCATACTTTGGGCAAGATAAGGGTCCTGTTTACTTTCTATACTACCAATGTTAAATCTGACTTTTTTAAATGTCAAAGTTTTATAATTTAAATCATCAAAGATAAAACATGAATTAGTAAGTTGTAAGTTCTCAATCTGGAATCATAAAAAGATGCTAAAGTTTTATTTTATGTATTTTATTCCATAAAGTTCTACATTACCTTAACAATTGGACTATGCAATACCATAACATTGTCCAAATGAATTACCTCAAAAGAGGGTTTAAGGTAGTATGCTCTTAACCCCAAAAGGACCGTTTGTCCCCTTAGGGGACAATTTGGGTTTGGGCAGGTTCCTACTGCTTCAATTTTTAGTAATATTTTTTGGGATTTTTGAGGTTGCGTATTTTTGCAAGAGCTTTCTAAATAAATATTTTTTATTTTAATTGATGCATGGGAGCAAAAGTTATGGCACAATAAGCAAAATTGGATTGCGGCGGGTAGCCCCAAAAAAATCACAAAAAGTCAAAATAATTTATTTCAGTTTTTTTCCGTAAAGATTGTATTTTTGTCTACATGTGAAGCTTTATTTCATTCAATTTGGACTAATTATGAAAAAGTTATGGACAACCTTAGTTTTTTGGGCAATCTAAGCATCTTCTCAAAAAAATAACTTGTAGAATTCGTTTTTCAATGCAATTTTTAGAATTTTCAAAACAAATTGTTAGACAAGGTTGGATTTTTTTGCTAGAAAAATCTCACCATTGGGATTATTGTGATTCAATTCCATCTAAATGCTATTAATAATTTAGTTTTTTCTTCAATCTTGAACCCACTTCTACTTAACAATTTTTTAATGAGTGAAAATTAAATGCTTTTTATCCTAAATTTTTTTGGGAGATTCTCTATTCTACTATTTAACATAAATAAGTAGAAAATCAAAGTCCATAGTGCAAAAAAATTGAACTAAAAAGACTCAGAGCCAAAAAATCTAGTCAAGCAAGATGCAAAAAAACTTGTTTTCTTCACTTTAAATATTTTTATCTCGCAATCTACATGGTCAAAGTTTCTGAAATTTCTTCCACATAGTCAAGTATAAGATCTTATGATTGGATATGCAAGAAAAAACAATTTTTAAAGCTCTTTTCTCTTTGCAATAGAAATGACAGTTTTGAGTGGTTTTTGATAGGAAAATCTCATTGGTCCTTTAGGGTTAAAGCAATCATTTAAGAGCTCATTGCCTTTGGGAGGAAGCTAAACTCTTTGAACCAATTTTCAATAAATTGTTTTAGGAAGAAAAATGGAACCTTAATCTAATCCAAGTTGTTTCATATTTTTTGGACCTTCATGGAGTTAGTTACAAATTTTGAAATTGAAATGCAAAGGTGACTAAAAGCAATCATTTTTTCAAATGTACACAATTTGTACATTGAAGAAAAAAAAATATAACTTTGTGTCAAAATCACTTCTTGAACATAGGCGCTTTTTAGAGCAGACTATGTTAATCTATACCTTAAATTAGGTTGTTGTTTGTTTTGTTTTATTTTGTTTTGCGGTGAAAAGGTTATTGAATTTAAAAGGTTTAATAAATTATAAAAAAATAAAAATATTTATACTTTTTTTGGTTGTCGCAACGACACAAGGCACACTAGTCCATACTTAAAGTTTGCTGGCTATTTGTTTTGTTTGTTTGTTAGTTTGTTTTGTTTGTTACGTTGAGATCTCTCGGCCAGGGGTCCCCCGTTCGTGTACTTGATACCATCAGAAAGCTCTCGGCAAAGAAGGATGCATGGGCTTTGTTTCGTGATGTTTGGACCTAAAGGGGAAAGTTATTGAATTTCAAAATTATTTTTGAATTAAAAATATAAAAATCGATTCTATTTTTATTTTGATTGTGGTAACGGCACAAAGCACACCAGTTTACATGAAATACAAAGAGTCCATCGTCATCGTCGCCATCCGTCGTCGTCTCCAATTCTAATGCCAAAGATTTAGCTACGTCGCTAAAATTAGGGTTTCTATTTTTGCTGGTTTTTGAGAATCAATGTTGTGATTTGGGCTCTACTCACGAGTGATGCGGAACTCTTTGCAAACAGCTTTTCATTGTAGCTGCAGCTGCATGTGTAATTAAACGCTCTGTAAACGTTGTTGACCATGGAGAACAACGTCTTTGCGTCATTTTCTTTCTCCGTTGCAACGCATCATGCATCAAGCGAGCAAGTAAACGAATCAGGATGCGTGCCTTCACTTTGCATTTCCTAAATGCTTTCTTGTGCACTCATATCCAAAATTAATCTCTATAGTTCTGTCGAAACAACTTCTCATGATTCTCTCATGAACTTCTTCGGAACCCCTAGGCTGTGATGACATCTTTCTTGCGGATTCAAGGGGCTCAGATAATCGCGGTTGACAAATACATTAGTAAATCATTAGGTTGTCTGTCAATTCTCTACGTTTGAATGATCAATTTTGGTCAATGAATTCTCTATGTACATTTTTGACGAATTCCACTACAGTGCTTACGGCCCGAATTGTAAATTGTTCCATTGCTGCGTACGTCTAAATGCAAATTGATGTGAAACATTTATTATCTGAATTTGAAATATGTATGTTTTCTTCCATTCCTTGGTTTCTAGTTCAGAATAATCGGGATGTTTCAAGTTTAAACGTTTTTCAAGCTGTTGTCAACCCTAGAATTTGTGACGACACCTTTCTTGTGTAACTATGTGTCGCAATGGATAAGAACTGTGTGTTTTGTGAAGCAGACTGCAATGCTAACTGCGCTCAACTTTTGCTTGAGAGTTTCAGCTTTTGATTATTTCATAGGATTAGTCACCTAAGTCGACTGATTTTATTTTGATCCTTCTGTCGTGTTGATCATCTGATTGTACCCGAGACTAATTGTATTCTACAGTGACGGTAAATGAAGAAACCATTATAATTGTAGGAACCCAGCATGTTGTCCTAAACATTGATAGCAAACCAGATCTCAATTGTGGGCAAACTGTTTCTGTTTCTAGACAGTGCGTCTAATAGCGCTTTTCTATCTTCTGCTTGCTTCTGGTGCCTGTTGTACTGTACATTGCATTGACTTCAATTTATGTCTTCAATTCAGAGGGAAGTCCTCACATTAGCCAGTTTTGGAATTGGGATGCCTGAAAGCTCCCGCAAATTCGTCTTTTATGTGACGAATTATCTGATTTTCTACTTGGCCTTATGTGAAGAAACTGAAGGTCTGCATGTGTCGCCTTGATAGGGTTTGTAAACCACTCGCGGGACTTCTCCCGTTCATTCTGCGGGGAAGTTTCTGCGCCGTAATCCCCGATTACGCGGGCAAACCCACGTAATCGGGGATTACGGATTTTTCATCCGGCTCCAATTTATCATCCAGGTTTTCATTGAATTTTGCTTGTGCTTATACCGTCGGGCAATACCCTTATTGTTGGGCATTGTGCCAAATAATCGGCCCTCCTTGTTGGGCTCCACCCTCCTCTTAGGCCAATTATTTTGGCGCAATGCCCTCCTTTGTGGGCATTGCCCTATACATACATGCTTGAAAATTGACGGAAAGGTTACATATATATTTTGGGGTCACTTGTAGCAACGGCAACCTCAAGTTGCCATTGCTGGAAGGAAGAGTGGATGAGCACCTCTTGCCCTACCTCTCCTTTGAAGAAACGAAGGACAATCATCCAACCCTTTTGGAATGTTGTTCACCCATCCAATGTTAATTATTTTATATATTTTATTTTATTTGGTATTACCAAAAAA